>OX940953.1:3270133-4692008 GCA_954870475.1 Euphrasia confusa | reverse complement strand
ATTTAATTTATCTTTAAGTAGAAAATAATTACTACTATTACAAATGTACCTTGCCAAAAGGTGCAACCAACTGTTGAAGAGCAGCAATTCTATCTCCCAATTTTTCTTTCCTCACCTTATTATATACAGAAATTAATGATCAAATTTCAATTTAATTGAAATGTGTAATAAATCTGCAGAAATGTATTATACCTTAAAGGGCGGGCACGAACCGCGCGCATCTAACCTCGATTTCTTGGTCGCGTTCTGGGAATGTGCCTTTGCCTCGATTTTGTTGGAGCTCCGTTTCGTTTCTACGGATCCGTGACTCGCCGGGGCTGATGGTGTCTTTCAAATTCAAAAAGAGTAAAAGCTAATTATTTCAGCACAACAATTACATTGCATGGCATGATATCAAAATATATTAGAAAAAAAAACTCAAATTTTCTGAAAATAAAATAAAATTATACTAGTAAAAGGTGGGAAAAAACAAAAGCTGAAATAGGCTTTGAATGGAGAAAAGAGAAGTCATCTTTCTTATAAAGTGAAAGAAAAAGATAACAAAAGGAAAACAAATTATTAGTCTCATCAAAATAAAAATGAAATAAAAAAATGATAATTTGTTTGTGTTAAAATTACTTAGATATACACTACTGACCTTATCAGTGTCGAAGAACGAAACTTGATGCGATGATTGTTGCGCGCAGTAGTCGGAGAATCCGGGATCTCTCAAGATCCCGATTTGGTTGTAACTTTGCGAAGAGGCTCCCGAATTGCCTCCGCTAAAACTCGAAGAAGTGAGTAGATCGAGCGCCTCCGAGTTGTTCATCTCCATTTGATTCAAACTCGACACGTTCATGCTCGGAAAAACCAGCTGCTGGCTGTTGGAGTTATACAACCAATTATGATCCCCAGGCGAAATCATCGTATGCTCACCATTGTTAATCTTGTTCATGAGATTAATCTTTGTTTGCTCGCTTTCGTTTAGTAAGTCGGCGTATTTGCGATAGTAGTGGTCGGAGGAGAATTCATCCTTGATCCCGGCCGACTCGTGACTTGCGTATGCCCAATTATGGAAGGCCGTGTCGGGATTATACTGTAGAGTTTGTTCTTGAACTCGAGCGTTGCTCGAACTCAACACGGGCTCACTCGGGTACGAAGTCATGAGGCCGTTGTTCGTGTTCCTATAAAATAAGATAAAATAAAATAAAAAACGAACGAAACGATGAAAACAAGGAAATACAACTCTAGCTCCAAACCCTAGAGATTGAGATGAATGAACTCACATGAAGGATGTGGGAGTAGTAGTAGTACTCCAAGCATGAGTAGTGGTACCTACACCATAGTAAGAAGGAGAAGGAGAAGATCCAACAACATGATGATGATGATGGTTGTTTGCAGGATCCATAATAATGAGATGATAATTTAAGAAGAATAAATAATAAATCTTGAAAATCCCAAAAAAAAAATAAGTAATAATTAATAATTATAAAAAGATGTTAAAGATAATTTGTAGGTGATGAATAAGGTCTGTGACAGACACACAAATGACAGCCATTGTATAGAGGCACTTTTTTCATATATAATCCTCTCTTTACTCTTTCAATGTCTCATCATAAAGCAGCCTTGAGGAGAAAGGAAGACACCATGAATCAAACAATCAATGTTATACTATTACTTATATATATAAATATAATATATATATATATATATATACACAGTCAAAACTTTATGTAATCTTTTACTAAATAAAAACAAACACTACCATTGCCACCTTGGACCATTGCGATTGATCGATCGCAATGGATCCGGTAAACATATTAAGCCCTAGCTTGTTTTCGGTGCAAAAAAAATTATATTTTTGAACGTATAAGAGCATGATTTTTCGTCACAGTTATGAAATGGTGGGACCATGTATAATCTGTATGTATGTACTCCCTCTGTTTCAAAAATATATAGTTTCAAAAATATATGATCACTTCCTTCACAAAATACAAAAAATGTTTCAAAAATATATGATCACTTCCTTCACAAAAAAGAGAGTCATGTTTCTCTAAAACTGATGAAGTATGATTTATAAAAGCTAGCTAGGTCTCTCTTCCTTGGCTTCAAGCTCAAGGGTAGTTTTCAATAAGAAATGATGGCTCTTTACTTCTCTTTAACCAAAACACACATGCATCGATCTTTGGGGCTTCTCTCTCTCTCTCTCTCTCTTTTCCGATCGTGCCAGTGTATCGAGCTGACCCGTGTAAGTCTAAATTAAATCATATTAATATGATTGTATCAGCTGAAAATATTCGTGCAAAAATGTTCTTTGATCAATATTGGTAACACATTATAGAATGAGTAGTAGCTAAAATGCAATTTAGGGTAGAAATTGTCAAAAATGAAACAATGAAATTGAACCGAGATACACAGGATTAACATGCTGATACAAAAACGAGAACTAAACAAATTTTAAATTGCAAAAATATTTATTTGAAATATTGGGTTTTAAAATAATATATACGGAGTATATATAAATAATTGATGTATGATATGATAATTTAACATAGATGCCATGAGATTGTAAAATCACTTTTGAGCGTGCGAAAATGTCTGACTTCTGACATTGAGGAAATTTATGAAAACATTGAAATGCGATATATATAAATAGTGAGAGGACGACACAATTATTATAATAAAGTTGAGGAGAATATTGAACATAAACAGCATACGCATATGCATATATACATACACACAACTCACATATTATATTGTATATATATATCATGATTTTTGGTTTGAATTTCTCGAGAGGACAACCAACACAACAATGCCCATGCCGTATATATACAATTCACAATATTATTATATTAGATATATAATAATTGGATCATGACAATGACGTCACAATGACATTTTCATGACATCCCGTCATTTCTGGCATTCTTTCTCCTCATCTCTTCCATGATTTCTCTTGATCATCAAATTTATTTTTGCAAAATTATTCGAGCTCGAGCTCAACTTTTTTGGAACAGACGAAGGGAAGTAACACTACACGCTTAAATACTTCTTTGGTCTCAAACTTATATTCACACTTTCTTTGAGACATAAAGAGTAATATATACTTACTACAAAATATAAAATATATACAAAATATAAAATATATAGTTTATTTTTTTAATTTGTCAAAGAAAAATTAGAATTTTATATGTAATTAGATAGTGGGAAACACAAAGGCCACGCAGCCATTTGGTGTGCAGGATTAATTTGTCTGCAGCCAAAAAGAGATTTAATTAATTAGAAAAAGGCAACACTTATTAATCCATTGACTAATTTAATTATAAAAAGGTTAATTATTTGTACTGTGATCCGATCATCAAAAAATCATAAACCTATTATTAAGAGTTGCCTTTGCCTTTTCCGCTTTTCTCTTCTTTATCAGCCCTGGATCGAGATGAATACAACACCACCTGATTACACGTTTTTTTTTCTCCTTTTAATCAACGGCCTAACGACAATCAACTACATAACATATCGACTATATACTCTTTACATATCAACTAAAACAACATGATAAAGTAACAACATAGTACAACAACACAAAACCAAGTAAAAGCAATTCTCGTTTTAGAAGATCGATCGACTTACCTTGTAAAAACATCGACCCTAGCTGCCTCGATGCATAGACATCCACACCTACAGTAAATGAATACACAGTGAATGATTAGTAAATACTGCATAATATACTTTGCATTGAAGATGATCAAATGGTGAAACTCACTAGGTCCAATGGAGGAGAGCCCGTTGCAAAATGCTTTGCATTTAATTATGGGTTTTTCTACTTGGGCCGCACCAACACCCGAAGCCCAATATCACAGTTGGCCCGTTTGGTCAAAGCACCGAGTTCTACAAAGTACACAAAACTTTTCATCATTCTGTACTTTGGCAATTGAGAACATGAAATTACAGACCAAAATTGTTTTTTTTTTGCTATATGTGAACTCAGTTACTGTAATTACAAAAAGAATTAATGATGGAAAATTTTGTATATCTCTATGAAGGAGCAGAGGCGGACTCGATCCCCTTCTCAATTTCTCGTTCGATCCAATCCTCACCGCTCATCTCATCACCCGAGCTACCGCCCAGCTTCTTATTCCCGAACTTCTCCAACTTCCTACTCTTCAATTTCTCCCTGATTCTATCTATATCCATTTGAGGGCAGCTTCTCTTGATGGAAACAATCTTGCACCCAGATTTCTGGCTCGAGTCCCCTGTTATATGCCCGGAATCACAGTCCTCGACCACACTGTTTGCACTGCTGGATTCGCTCGGAAAATTTTCAGTTGACCGGACAGGGTCAATTGTGTGATTGTTCGGCTGTTTCGGATTGGGTTTAACAGCTGAAGTGGTTGTATTAGTGGTCTCCATGCTACCGGAGTTTTTCTTTACTTCACCAGTGGTATTCTGCCCTAGTAACTGGAGCATGTGTTGAGTGACCTCTGCAGAATTTTACGTAAATAATGAGATGAATTTTCCTCGACGGTTTTTTCTTAATCAAAATATCACTACGGAGTATAATTTCCTAGGAAAACTGAATGATTGAGCATTTAAGGGCATTTTGAGAAATAAACATTTGAGATCAGATCCGACACGAGACTTATAGACAAAATGCAAGTACTTAAAACTAACAGGGGCGATATTGACTGGATCAGGGTCATTAGTAGGCCTTATAGTTACAGGGTCAATTTTGCAACTAAGCCGTGTAAGCGAAAAATTTACTAGCTAGATGAATCGTGTTAATTTATTATGAGTGATATATAATCGAGATAAAAGAACTAAAAGACAAATGTGTAAAACGAACCTTGTAATTGTTTTGGAGACACCTCAAATTGCATCCACCATGCCTTTCCATTTGAGGAAGGCAACTTTATTTGCTTAAGTTTGGCAGCAAGAAAAACAGAGCCAGCTGCTATATAGTGTGGTTTGTATTGTAGGCACATTGTCGTACGGAGCCTTCATATTTCAAGAAAGCGGATCAAAAATATACTCATGACAAAAAATGAACACTCAAGTATAAAGTCGGGGATCACATTTACCAGTCGTTCACGAAATTCCAAGCTACTTTGACAACTTCCTTCTCTGAAATTTCCAGCCTCTTCAGGGCTGCAACTAATGGCTTATACGGATGTTCGATGTTCAGATCGAAGGCAACATTAACTAAAATCAGTTGCTCACCCACCAAGATAAATTCTTTCTGCTTATCATAAACTTCCTACAGAAATAATCCGAATAAACACGTGTGTAAGCATCCCAAGGTCTCAAAAAACATACTCCATATAAAGAAGAAAAAGCAGCAGCCAAACCTTCTGTTTGATTTTCTGAGGAGCTAATGGATCCCAGCTATACATTAATTTATAAGACATAACAGTAAGATCTTTCAGCCCCCGAGGTGTATCCTCTGCTTTGCAGGCGAGGAACATGCTAGCATTTGCAAGCGTCTGCAAAAATAATACTTATAAACTTATAAAAATTCATATAACACATGAACTATTACCCACAATTCCACATGCCTATTGTTCGATAATATGACAGCAATGTTATCACAAAGTATTTTACCCACTAACTTAAATGAAGAGTGTAATGATTAATAGAGAATGCAAGTCCTATAACAGGCTATAAGTTTTGTGAATTCACACCATGGGTATATGCCAAAAGTCCAGGTTTCTTCAAAAACCATGAGAAAACGAAACAGCTAAAAACACATTATACGAGAATCTATAGTTTGTGTTGACCGAATAGACAAAAGGTCAATATTTATTAACCTGCCAGTGATTCTTTGCATGAGACTGACGCATATAGAACCGATGGCATAGCATCATGGCGGTAGCTATTGTCATCTGGGGACTGGAAATTAAGCAACAAAAAATTTTTAAATCTAAAGCACAAATTCGTGGATAGGTAAAAATTCGTAAAGAAGCAAGATACAATATGCAATCATTGTACGTTCATATAGACCATATGAGAAAATAGGAGAAAGCCATTGTCGCAATTTTTGGCAGAAAAAACAACAATTAAATAAACCCAACAATAAACAAATATTTAAGGGTGGGTACATGTCGAATCTTACACTTTAAGCTCCATGCCGAGTTTTTGCAAGTGTGAACAGTATAACTGCCGCAAATACGATTCGTATTCAAGGTCGATACCATCCTTCCTAGATGGAGATTGTTCGTCTATCTCTTCTTTGGTGAAGTACCATTTAGGTTTGAAAGACAGGGGCGCTTCTGAACCTTCGTGATGATAGGAAATACTCCCCAGCAAACGCCCTGCCATGGTTTCTTTCATTCTCTTTCTCACCAGAAGTGAAGGGCAAGCAAATTCAAACTGTGCTGTAATATTTTACGATAATGGGGAAGTTCCTGTATGAGCAAAAATCAAAGACACAAACTTTAAATCAAGGTTCAAATTTGAAACAAGCATACTCGACCTGCCACACGGCCCAAGCCAGTTGCGGAAGAAATCGAGAAAGACGACAATGGTGATAAAATGTTTATGGATTTCAGAACCTCAACCGAGTTATTACAATGTTTATGGCAATTTACAGCATCTCCAAAATTTATTTCAGAATATTAATGAAATTACCAATGTGAATATTGAATCTTCTGATCAGAAAAACTCCTACCAAAAGAATTGAAATTCAAAGAGAAAGCACGAAGATTGAATCACGAACCTGGAGAACTGGCTAATTGAAGCGGAGGTGCGAACAACCCTAATTTCAGCTGAAGAGATATAGACGAAGAACCCTAATTGAAATCTGAATAAATCCCAAAACTAAAGTATTGGTCGTCAGAGTTTCCTTCTCAGGATCAACTTTCACACGGCTTGCACCGAGCTTTGCCGACAAAACGGTGACGTCATCACGCGTCTGAATTTGTTTTGTTTTTGTTAATAGGGTTACACCCTAACTAATCCTTATAATATATAATTCAGCTAGCAATTGTCGAGGTGTCGTATGTTTTCACCGTTTGATTTTTTTGTGTTCACACCTATTAATAAACAAGCACCGTTAGATTAAATTTGTGTGAAAGTGTCGTATGTTTTCACCGTTTGATTTTTTTGTGTTCACACCTATTAATAAACAAGCACCGTTAGATTAAATTTGTGTTCACACGGGTTATTATTAATTATTATTAATATATTTAATCGATTAATTAATTAATTTTTATTATACAAACAATAATATCGAAATTTAAGGTAATTCAAATTAATTATATTTAAAAATAATTATTATTATCAAACCCTACTTTAAATCCGTGTCTATATAAAGACGTTATCTTCATTCAGTCCTTACTTTTCACTTTTCATTTAGCTATTTTTTTTATTTGTTCACATTTATTTATTCACTTTTAATTTCAGTTATTTTTTTTATTTGTTCATTTCACATTTATTTATTTTTATGCAGAGTTATTCTATGTAAGTTTTGTTGTTGTTTTTTGTTTTTTTGTATTTTTTGAACTATCTCTCACTTTTAATTTCAGCTATTTTTTTTATTTGTTTATTCTCACATTTATTTATTCAATTTTCATTTCAACTATTTTTTTTATTTATTCATATTCACATTTATTTATTTTTGTGCAGAACTCTATGTAAGTTTTGTTGTTTTTTTTTTTATTGTTTTTTTGTATTTTTTGTAGTTTTTTCATTTCACCTATTTTTTTTATTTATTGCTCACATTTATTTATTTTTGTGCAGAGCTATGTAAGTTTTGTTCTTTTTTTTTTTGTTTTTTTTGTATATTTTGGATTAACTCTCGCTTTTAATTTCAACTATTTTTTTTATTTGTTCATTCTCACATTTATTTATTCAATTTTTATTTCAGCTACTTTTTTTATTTATTTATGCTGACATTTATTTATTTTTGTGTTGAGCTCTATGTAAGTTTTTTTTTTTTTTTTTTTGTATTTTTTTTTGCCTTTTCATTTAACTATTTTTTTATTTGTTTATGCTCACGTTATTTATTTTTTTGGAGAGCTCTATGTATGTTTTGTTGTTTTTTTGTTGTTATGTTTTGTTGTTTTTTTGTTGTTTTTTGTATTTTTTGCAACTAAGTATTATTTTACTAATTCGATTTTAATAACTTTTGCCGTTTTTTTTGCAGAACTTTTGAATTTCTTACTCATTTTTTGTTTATTTTGTAGGTTTATTTATAACTATTTATTTTGTAGGTTTCATTATAAGTAAAATACTCTGCGACCAAAGTCATGAAAAAAGATGGAAACATTGGATTGCACAAATTTTAAATGAATTCCAAGCTGTTTATGTTTCCTGATAAAATTAGAGTAGTTTGTGTTAATTTTATTTATGATTTAATTTACTCAATTTACTGTAATTTTAAAGTAGTTTGTTTAATTTAATTAATGAAATTTACGCAATTTACAATAATTCTATTTAATTTTACAAATATCACTAAAACAGAATTAATTTATTTATTTTAGTTCGATCTTTTTTTATATATAAATAATAATAATAATAATTGTTATTTAATTAATTTATGTATTTTAATTATAGAAATTACAGATAATTAAAGTAATAAATTACAAAAATAATTATTATATAGTCATCCAACCATATTTGATGTATAAATAATATTATAAATTTATAAAATAAAATTTATCTTTAATTAGGGAAATCAAATAAAATTTTTATTATCTCTTTTTATAAATTATATATCAAATATATTATTAATTATGAGAATGGTAAATTTATTTCTTATTTTAAGCAATTAATAAATTTAATGGCAAACTAAAATTATATATCAATAATATTATTAATTATGAGTATGTAAATCTATTCCTTATTTTAAACAAATAAATAAATTCAAAGTTAAACTAAAATTATATATCAATAATATTATTAATTATAAGAATGGTAAATCTATTTCTTATTTTAAGCAATTAATAAATTTAATGGTCAACTAAAATTATATATCAATAATATTATTAATTATGAGTATGTAAATCTATTCATTTTTTTAAGCAACTAAATAAATTCAAAGTTAAACTAAAATTATATATCAATAATATTATTAATTATCAGTATGGTAAATCTATTACTTATTTTAAATAACTAAATAAATTCAAAAGTTACGTAATTTATTTGAGAATAAAATAATAATAATTCAATTTTTTATTAATTTAAAATTAGAAATAATATTATCCTCTATTTATATCCTTCCTTCCTTATAATATATAATTCAGCTAGCAATTGTCCTTGGTGACAAATGTTTTAGCCGTTAGATTATGTTGTGTTCACACTTATTAATAAACAATGATTCTTAGATTAAATTTGTGTTGTAATTAATTATCAATTATTTTTAATTAATTACCTTAATTATTTATTTCTTTATATAATAATTTAAAATATAATCTTTATTCCTTATTTATCTCATTTAATTACTTTATTCTATTATATTACTATTTATTTATAGTACTAAAATTAGTTAGCTTAATTAAGGGTGATGAGAGAAAATTTGTATATTTTTATTAATATATTTAATTGTTAATTAATCCATTTATATTATATAAACAAAACTATCGGAATTTTAGATAAATCTATTCATTATTTAAACCAATTTAATAAATTTGATATTATCTACTATTTATATTACTATAATCATTAATAATTCAAATCGTGTTTATATATGAATTTCGTCATATTCACTCCCTATCTCTCTTTATTCTATTTTTTTATTTATTAACGCTCACACTTTTGTTTTTTTGCAGAACTTTACGTAAGTTTTGTTTTTTTTTTAATTTTTTATAGCTTTCAAATATCTTTTATTAATTCGAATTTTAATTTTATTATTATAGTTTAATCATTAATATTTTTATTTTTTCCAGACAACCTTCAATTTAAGTATTTTTTACTAATTCGAATTTTATTATTTGATCATTAATATTTTTATTTTTTGCAGGTAAGTATTTTTTACTAATTCGAATTTTAGTTTTAATATTATTGTTTATTGATTATAATTCTATTGTAAATATAACAATTTATTTGGTAATGTTTTTGTATTTTTTTTCCAGTTTTTGAATTTTTTTTTTAGTTTTTTTAAAGTTTATTTTTTTGTAGGCTTTTTGTATTTCTTATTTTTTTTTTTATTTTTTAGGTTTATTTACAAGTAAAAGACTATACAAATCGAACGATTAGAAGATAGAAACACTGGATTGCAAAAAGTTTAAATGAAATCAAGCTTTAATAAGAATATTTTGCGTTAATAATTTATTTATCTTTTTATTTTATGGTGTAATTTATAATATTTTATGTAACTCATAATTATTATTTTAATAAAATTTATAAAATATATAAATGAAAATTGAATAAAAAAATGTGAGCATTAACAAATAAAAAATATAGAAGTGAGAGTTTGTGCAAAAATACAAAAAACAAAAAAAACAACAAAACTTACATAAAATTCTACACAAAAATAAATAAATGTGAGCATAAAAAAATAAAAAAAATAGCTGAAATGAAAAGGTTACAAAAAATACAAAAAAACAAAAAAAAAAGAACAAAACTTACGTAGAGCTCTGCACAAAAATAAATAAATGTGAGCATGAATAAATAAAAAAAATAGCTGAAATGAAAATTGAATAAATAAATGTGATGATAAACAAATAAAAAAAATAGCTGAAATTAAAAGTGAGAGTTAGTGCAAAAATAAAAAATAAAAACAAAAAAACAACAAAACTTACATAGAGTTCTGCACAAAAATAAATAAATATGAGCATGAACAAATAAAAAAAATAGCTGAAATGAAAAGGCTACAAAAAATACAAAAAAACAAAAAAAAAAGAACAAAACTTAAATAGAGCTCTACACAAAAATAAATAAATGTGAGCATGAATAAAAAAAATAGCTAAAATGAAAATTGAACAAATAAATGTGAGCATGAACAAATAAAAAAAATAGTGAAAATAAAAGTGAGAGGTAATGCAAAAAATACAAAAAAACAAAAAAAAACAACAAAACTTACGTAGAGTTCTGCACAAAAATAAATAAATGTCAGCATGAACAAATAAAAAAAATAGCTGAAATGAAAAGGCTACAAAAAATAAAAAAAAACAAAAAAAAAGAACAAAACTTACGCTCTACACAAAAATAAATAAATGTGAGCATGAATAAATAAATAAAATAGCTGAAATTAAAAGTGAGAGTTAGTACAAAAATACAAAAAAAAAACAAAAAAACAACAAAACTTAAATAGAGTTCTGCACAAAAATAAATAAATGTAAGCATGAATAAATAAAAAAAATAGCTGAAATGAAAAGGCTACAAAAAATACAAAAAAACAAAAAAAAAAAGAACAAAACTTACATAGAGCTCTGCACAAAAAAAAAACTGAAATGAAAAGTGAATAAATAAATGTGAGCAATGAACAAATAAAAAAATAGCTAAATGAAAAGTGAAAGGTAGGGAGTGAGTGAAGATCACATTTTATATAGACACGGATTTGAATTAGGGTTTGATAATATTTATTATTTTTAAATATAACTAATTTGAATTCCCTTAAATTTCGTTATTATTATTTGTATAATAAAAATTATTAAATATATCAATAACAAATGTAGATTCTCTCTTATCATAATAATTAATTTTAGTAGTATAATAGAATAAACGTAATTAAAGAAGATAAATAAGGAATAAATGTTATATTTTGAATATTTCAAAGTCAATATTTACAGAGATTATATTAAATAAATTATAAATGTAAATTATATTATATAAATAAATAAATAATTATACTAATTAATTAAAAATAATTACGCTAATTAATTACACTAAAAATAATATTTATTATATTAAGAAGATTATAAATGTAAATTATATTATATAAAGAAAGAAATAAATAATTACACTAATAAATTAAAAATAATTGCGCTAATTAATTAAAAATAATTACGCTAATTAATTACACTAAAAATAATATTATTAATGTAAATTATATTATATAAATAAAAAAATAAATAATTACGCTAATTAATTAAAAATAATTGAGATAATTAATTAAAAATAATAATTATCTAATTAATTACTTAAAAATAATTGAGCTAATTAATTAAAAATAATAATTATCTAATTAATTACGCTAAATTAATTAGGCAATTATTTGTAATTGATTATTATTTTACTTAATTAATTAAGTTAAAAATAATAATTAATTTCAAATAATTGCCTAATTAATTAAAAATAATTACACTAATTAATTATGCTAAAAATAATATTGAATTATATTAAGAAAATTATAAATGAAAATTATATTACATAAAGAAATAAATAATTACGCTAATTAATCAAAAATAATTGTTTCAATTAATTACGCTAAAAATTTTAATTAATTAATTTTAATTAATTACGTTAAAAATAATAATTAATAATGACCAGTGTGAACACAAATTTAATATAACGGTGCTTGTTTAATAATAGGTGTGAACACAAAAATAATAAGTGTGAACACAAAAAAATCAAACGGTGAAAATATACGACACCTCGGACAATTGCTAGCTGAATTATATATTATAAGGATTTGATTGTTTGATAATTAATGTATTTATTTTTTTAGCCTTCAAATATAAGTATCTTTTATTAATTCAAATTTTAATTTTAATTTTATTGTTTAATCATTAATATTTATATTTTTTTTTGCAGCTGTAAGTATTTTTTACTAATTTCAATTTTAGTTTTAATATTATTGTTTAATCATTAATATTTTATTTTTTGGATTTTGTACTAATTTTAATTTTAGTTTTAATATTATTGTTTGATTATCAATATTTTTTTTACTAATTAATATTACCGTTTGTTGATTATAATTGTATTGTAAATATAACAATTTATTTGGTAATGATTTTTGTATTTTTTTAAGTTTTTTGAAGTTTTTATTCTTTTTTATGATTCATTTTGTTGAAGAACTTTTGGATTTATTACTCTTTTTTGTTTATTTAGAAGTATATGAAGAAAGATCGAAACATTGGATTGCACAAATTTTAAATAGATTCCAAGTTTTTGTTTATGTTTCCGTTTGTGTTAATTTTATTTATGATATAATTTACTCAATTTACTATAATTTTAGAGTAGTTTGTTTTCATTTTATTTATGATGTATTTTATCTATTTACTTTAATTTAAAAAATTTATGCAATTTACAATAATTCTATTTAAGTTTATGTCGTAACTTACGCAACAATATCTTTATTTTAATTACTTGCAAATATCTCTAAAATAAATTAAAATCATTGATTAAGTTAATGAAATAAAATCGTATTTAATAATTATTGAATAATTCAAAAAACAATAATAAAATATGATTATTATTTTTTTACAAAAGAATTGTTTATGAAAATATTAATTATTTTTTTTAATTTACGGAAATAAATTCAAAAATAATTTATGTATTTTATTTCGATCTTTTTTTATATATAAATAATAATAATAACAATAGTTGTGATTTAATTAATTTATGTATTTTAATGATAGAAATTACAAATAATTAAAGTAATAAATTCCAAAAATTATTATTATATCAATTAGTCATCCTACCATATTTGATTTATAAATAATATTATAAATTTATAAAATAAAATTATATCCTTAATTAGAGAAATCAAATAAAATTTTTATTATCTTTGATTATAAATTATATATCAATTATATTATTAATTATGAGTATGTTAAATATATTCCTTATTTTAAACAACTAAATAAATTCAAATTTTACGCAATTATTATAATATATAATTCAGCAATTGTCGTGGTTTTACCCGTTAGATTATGTTGTATTAACACCTATTAATAAACAATTGATCGTTATATTATAAATTAGCGTAATTATTTTTAATTAATTAGTGTATTTTTTTTATATATAATATAATTTAAATTTATAATTTCCCTTAATTATAGTAAATATTGACTTTAAATATTTAAAATACCACCTTTATTTCTTATTTACTTTCTTTAATTACGTTTATTCTATTATATTAATATTTATTTATAGTACTAAAATTAATTAGCGTTTACTTATTTATCTCCTTTAATTAAGTTTATTCTATTATATTAATATTTATTTATAGTACTAAAATTAATTAAGTAATTAAGAGATGATAAGAGAGAATTTTCATTTTTTTATTAAGATATTTGACTGGTTAATTAATCAATTTATATTATATAAACAATAATATCTGAATTTTAGTTAAATCTACTCCTTATTTAAAGAGAATCTAAATAAATTTGATATTATCTACTATTTATATTAATATAATCATGAATAATTCAAATTGTCTATATATAAATTACGTTATTTTCACTCACTCCATAACTCTCCCTATTCTATTTTTTTTATTTGTTAATGCTTACACTTTTATTTTTTTTTCAGAACTCTATGTAAATTTTATTTTTTTTTATTTTTTGCAGCCTAGGTAAACATTCTTTTACTAATTCAATTTTAATTTTAATATTATTTTTAATTATTATTATTTTTATTTTTTGCACAATGTAAGTATTTTTTATTCATTTGAATTTTTGTCTTAATATTATTGTTTGATTATTAATATTTTTATTTTTTTGGTAAGTATTTTTTACTAATTCAAAATTTTATTTTGTAATGATTTTTGTATTTTTTTTAAGGTTTTTAATTTTTTTTACTCTTTTTAAACATTATTTTTTTTCAAGCCTTTTGTATTTCTTACTTTTATTTTATTTTGTAGGTTTATTTATAAGTAAAAGACTCTACAAATTGAACATCAGAACTCTAAAAAAGATCGAAATATTGGATTGAAAAAGTTTGAATAGAATCAAGCTTTAATAAATTTAGAGTAAATATAACAATTTATTTGGTAATGCTTTTTGTATTTTTTTTCCAGTTTTTGAATTTTTGTTAGTTTTTATAAAAATTATTTTTTTTTCAGGTGTTTTGTATTTCTTAATTTTTTTTATTTTGTAGGTTTATTTATAAGTAAAAGACTTTTTAAATCGAACAATCAGACGATTGAAACATTGGATTGCAAAAAGTTTAAATGGAATCAAATTTTAATAAGTTTAGAATATTTTGCGTTAATATTTTTTTTATCTTTTATTTTAGGATGTAATTTATAATATATTATGTAACTCACAATTATTATTTTAATAAAATATATAACATTTCTATTTAATTTTATTCTAATTTTATTTCTGTTGTAACTTAGCAACCATATTTTTATTCAATCCTTATAATATATAATTCAACTAATATTTGAAAGATATATTTTAAGCGTTAAATTTATTTGTGTTCACACTTATTAAAAAATAATAATCATTAGATTAAAAAATTTGTTCACACCGATATTTATTAATATTTAATCTTAATCAATTTATTAAGTAAATATTAAATACGTAATTAATATATAAATAATAATATTTATATTTTTATTATTCTCTTACCATTTGATTTTATATAATATATTTTTATAAACTCTTTAATTATAGTAAATATTGACTTGAAATATTTAAAATAACACATTTAATCCTTATTTATCTCCTTTATTCTAATATATTACTATTTATTTATAGTACTAAAATTAATTAGCGTAATTAAGGGTGATGAGAGAGAATTTGCATTTTTTTTAATATATTTAATTTAATTAATCAATTTATATTATATAAACAATAATATCGGAATTTTTGGTAAATCTATTTCTTATTTAAAGCAACTAAATAAATTTGATATTATCTACTATTTATATTACTATAATCATGAATAATTTAAATACGTGTTTATATATAAATTACGTCATCTTCACTCACTCTCTACATTTCACTATTCTATTTTTTTTATCCTCATACTTTTGTTATAAGAGCTCTATGTAAGTTTTGTTTTTTTTTTTGTGTTTTTTTCTTTTACTAATTCGATTTTAATTTAAATATTAATATTATCGTTTAATCATTAATATTTTTATTTTTTTTCAGACAAAATTTGAAATTTAGTTTTAATATTATTGTTTGATTATTAATATTTTTATTTTTTGCAGTATTCAATGTAAATATTTTTTACTAATTCGAATTTTAGTGTTAATATTATTGTTTATTGATTATAATTGTATTGTAAATATAACAATTTATTTAGTAATGTTTTTTGTATTTTTTTCCCAGTTTTTGAATTTTTTTTAGTCTTTTTAAAGATTATTTTTTTGCAGGTTTTTTGTATTTCTTACTTTTTTTTTTATTTTGTAGGTTTATTTATAAGTAAAAGTCTTTTCAAATTAAACTATCAGAAGATCGAAAAATTAGATTGGAAAAAGGTTTAAATAGAATCAAGCTAATAAGTTTAGAGTATTTTGGGTTAATAATTTATTTATCTTTTATTTTAGGATGTAATTTATAAATTTAGAGTATTTTGCATTAATAATTTATTTATCTTTTATTTTAGGATGTAATTTATAATATATTATGTAACTCACAATTATTATTTTAATAAAATTTATAATATTTATATTTAATTTTATTCTAATTTTATTTCTGTTGTAACTTAGTCAACCGTATTTTTATTCAAATCTTATAATATATAATTCAACTAATATTTGTGGAATATATTGTTTGATTTATTTGTGTTCACACTTAAAATTTTGTTCACGCCAATATTTATTAATATTTAATTTTAATCAATTTATTAAGTAAATATTAAATATGTAATTAATAAATAAATAATAATATTTATATTTTTCTTATTCTCTTACTATTTGATTTTATATAATTTATCTTTATAAACTATTTAATTATAGTAAAGATTGACTTAAAAAATTCAAATTATTAAATAAATTATTTTTTAATATCTTCTATTAATATCTTCACTTTATTCCTTATTTATCATATATTATTTATTTATTTACTTTATCATATAAATCTTAATAGATAATAGTATTAATATTAATTTGTATTAATTATTATATCATATTAATATATTAATATTAAGTAATTAAGTTGCATTTAATTTAATTTACCCTATTCTGTTTTCATTAGTCAATTAAATTATAATTTTTCAACCAAAATATCTCGATTTGATTTTATAATTTGCGATTTTTATTCAATTAATTTTCAAAAAGAACGCAGAGAATATTATCATCATTAATAATTTTTGTATGATTAACAATATCAATTTTCTAAAAAGAACGCAAAGAATATGTTTGATTAAATGCTTAAGTACCATTCCAAACTAGCGAACCATTCACTTGAAGGTTGGTATTATCATAAACTTATATGTATGTAGATATATATATATATATATATATATAGACTTATTTTTCTTTAAACAACAATTTATATAGTCATGTTATATTCTATTTATTGTATATAATATACGAATTAATTAAATGTTGTGACATGGTATATAGTTTTTGATACATGAACTGTTTCGTATTAGGTCGTGGTGATCTTTATACTATTGCAGAATATGGATGCCTCTGTCGGACTATGCAATGGTACTAGGATGGTTGTAACATTACTTGATAATTATATTATCCACGCGAAAGTATAAAGAGAAAATAATTCTGGGAAATTGTTTTTAATATTCGAATTGCTCTCACGCAATACCAAATTCCAGTTTGTTTTTCAACGAATACAATTTTCGATTATGATATCGTATGCATGACTATTAATAAGAGTCAAGGCCAGTCGTTGACAAATGTTGGAATATTTTTGAAAAAACCAGTATTTACGCACGATCAATTGTAGTTGTCTAGAGTAACCAACACGACCGGGTTGAAGCTTCTGCTTTGTGACCAGTGTGGTCGTCTTATGAACAGAACAAATGTAGTTTATAAAGAAGTATTCTGTAATTTGTAATATGAATGTAATTTTCTTTATTGTATTATTTCAATTAGATCATTAACTTAATATTTATTTGTCCATTATCAATATCTACTTCTAATACTAAGACGAAAGAGCACTACTCCGACTAACAAATATTTGAATTAAATATACGTGCATCGCACGGGTAGGAGGACTAGTTAAAAATAAATTAAACTTAGGCAAAATATTTTAATTAACAAAAAAATCATTATCAAAAAAATATCAAAAAATAAGTTAAATTAAGTTAAATAGAATGTAATTACTCTTTTATAAACAAATTAATCACACAACAAAATCATACACTATACAATTACAAATTGAGACAAATTTTAAAATACACATTTTAATAAATTATCTAAACTAAAACTAAAAAAGGTAAACTATTTAATAATTTATTTATTTTTAATGGTATACGGTAGAACAATATTGTATAGTTGTTAAATATTTTTGATGATTAATTCATTGATAAAAATTAATACTTATCATATAAAAAATGTTTTGGTTATAAATGAGCATGTTACATCAATTCGGCCTTGCCCAACGCAGAAGTCCATGTATAAGTTGGCCATAGCCCATTATGAATTTATGATATTCAAAATGAGAACATTTTGCGTTTACACAACTTACTTTAGGAACTTATTTATTCTTTTGAATGGTAATGAATTGAATTGAAGTTAAGTAAATTGTTTTTTTCTAATAAAAATTATTGATATTATTTTTATAAATTATTAAATATTTTTTTAAAAAATATTTATAATATTAATTAAATTGTATACTTAAAATTATTTATTTTAATTATTTTTTATTATTGTATTTTAATTTATTTTAAAAGTAACTTAATCGAGATGAACAGAATAAATTTGAATGTAAAAATAATTGAAATTGACTGAAATCAAGTACTCCCTCCCTCTCATTAAAGTTGCAATATTTTTATTTTTTAGGTGTCCCATAATAGTTGATACACCCTTAAAAAGAAAATAAATATTCTTACTTTTTCATTTTAAATTCAGATTTTATCCACCTACTTTTTAAACTCTACTGTACTAACAATTACTTTACTTTCCAATTTAAAAATACATTATACTCTTACTTTTTGGTCAAAAAATCAAAACAACAACATTTTTCTTAATATCCGCGATAAAAAAAGTGTTGCATGTTTAGTGATTTAGATGGAGTATAAAAGTACTTAGCAGTTATTATAAATAATATGAATTTATGATTTATAATTATTAGAGATTAGACCAATTTCAATTATTTGTAACTACTATTAATTGATACTGTACAGTATTTTTTAAAATGTTGTACCTTAACTAAAAGTTCAAATGTTATTTTTTGTCCTCCGACGATGGGAAGTACTATAACAAAAAAAAGGCGTCGAAAACGATGTTTCGTTACCACACCTTTCAAACATAGCCTTTAGTTCAAAGGTTGATCGATCATCGATCACTTGACTACTTCAACCATAATTTATTCTTTTCAATTTTCATTGCGAAAATGACTGTAAAGAGGGCGACTGACAATATGATTAATTAATTTATAATTAAGGTTTAATGCAGAAATTCATGATTAATCCTAAATAGAAAATAATTATTAATTAAATACACACAAAAATTCAAACAATATTATCATTAGTGGCTATGGGTCTATGGCAAATTTGTCAAACGCATAATTACGTGTAAAAAAGCAAAAAATATTCGATCGATATCACGGAAGAGTCAACGACAATATCCTACCCAAAATTGAAAGATTATAAATCCTCAATTTCAGAGAAGGTGGAGATCGAATATATACAATACATGATACGACAACACTCTTGATTAGGGAAAGATAATTAATATATCTTCGGATTTCGTTTATTAATCAAAAAGGTCAACATGCATGATGGATAAGTGTTCTTCCCACCGAAAGTCGACCTACATTTACATTAATCTTAATTTATGGAGTAATATGTCACGTATGATAATATAGACTGAAAGACATACATATAATTTGTGAGGTTATGGTGTAATTACATGCATGTTCAAAATATAAAGAAAATCATGATATTGAATTTCTTTTGTCTCAAACTAATACAGTCATTACAATTTTCTTATAATTTACAAAAAAATAAGTGACTAATAATAAGAGGAAATATAATTTAAATATTACATAATTATATATCTACATCATACAAAACGAGTTCATGCTAGTCAATGTGCTCTCACGATCACAATTATCATGACCACACAAAGCATACGACACTACGAGACTTCACTTCGACAGAATTAACACATACGCCATCCATCGTCTTTTTTTTTTTAATGTTCTATTTTATATTCAACAAAAAAAATATTAATCACATTTATAATCCATCACATCGATACATATATACTTAGAAATAAAATTTTAAAAAAACATTTCGACTTCATATATCAAAATTATAGATCTTCAATAATATTCATATCAAATTTCGGTTGCACGTAAAAGAAAAAGAGAAAAAAAAAAATTTAAAAAGAAGAAGTTTTGAACTATATTGTGATTCATATATTGATCATTGAAGGGTAGATTAATGGACGTCCTCAACATTCCATCTCAGTCACGGTACAATAATTGAAGCCACACGTACATGCATCATGCATGCAAGTTCAATTCATACGGACACCATTTTGAAATTGTGATCCACTTCACACGGAATAGTAATACGGCTCTTTGCTTGATCTCTATTATTCTCACGGCCAACAACTCCGGTAAATTCCGTCATGTAATATTCGAACTCCTCGACCGAACTCTCCGGCAAAGAAACGAGCACCCTCACCGCATCTCTCTCCCCCACCACCGGCAAGAACAAACAGTACACGTCACCACAAAGCGGGCCCATGTGGACGGGCTTATTCCCTGGCCCGAACTCCACCTCCTCCAACCCTAATCTCGACCACTGCGATATCACCAACGTCGAGGACAAATCCGTCATTTTCCCCCTCTCCTCCTCCATCGAGTCGATCATCGACTGAACGTACCCCTCCCCCGCCACCGCCGCCTTCGCCCGCTGCACCAGCCTCACCGCCTCGCTCAGGTCCGGCGCCGCCGCAAGCTCCTCCGCGCCGGCCTCCACGCACGCCATCACGAACGCGTTCCCGTAGTACCCCGCCGGAATTTCCGGGGACGACGACGACGACGATTTCTTCCCTCGGATGCTCGTCGAGAAAATCAGCTTCACCGGAACCGGCGGGGCCACGGTCAACGCTAGGGTTTTGACCCAGCACCGCCACGTGTGCGACGCTAGGACCTCGAACGCGGTGCATTTTAGCGAGGGCGCGCGTTGCCGCTTGAGGTGCGCGATTTGGGCGGGGGAAAATAGTACGGACGCGGGGGCGAGGGGGCGGGATTGCAAATACTCGAAAATGTCGGGGCCGGTTCGGGATTTCGCGAAAACCGGGTGGGGGAAACACACGCGCGGTGGGGCCCGCGGGCTGAGCACGTGGCGGTCGTGGAATGGGGGAGGTGTTGCGGGACCGCTGGATCGGCACGCGTGGGCCCACGCGTGTAGGAACTGCGACGTGCCGATCCCGTCGCAGAAGCAATGGTTGATCGCGGTGCAGAGGATCATACCTCCGCATGAGAGATTAGTCACCTGTAATTAATTAATTTAAGTAAAAAAAAAAAAGTAAAAAAGAGTAAAGTGGCATTATTGTTATTATCGTCGTCATCATGTCCTTTATCGACAAAAAGAAAAAGGCGCGCGGTATGCCATGTTGTGGGGCCCCCTTGATCATGTATACTGGTTTCGTAACAAATACGAGTTGCATTTCTTTCTATAGTGTCACCGATGTTTTTATTTAATATTTTTTTACTAATTATTTGTATATTGAAAATTAATTGTATCAGATGGATATGATATTTAATTTATTTAATTAATTAATTAATTAAAAGTGGTTAAATTAAAGTTGTACTAGTAAAATAAAATGTGACCTGAATTACGAGAGGTGGAATGTCCAAAAAGCCCCCCGGAGCATCAACTTTGTACAAGAGCTTTCTCAGGGAGGTCTTGTTCGGCTTCGTCGCGAAATGTCGAAGAAACTCCACCACACTCAAGTCCATTTTGGCTTCGGCAAAGACGGCACCTTCCCCATTGCACTCGATTTCGAGCTTACTATCTTCGTCGTCTAGGTCACACTTTCTCAACCTCCCGGCCAATGGGTAGTACTCGACGAGAACCCGGGAGAGTGATTCCTTGAGGGTTTCCGTGTTTACGGATTTTTCGAAGACATAGATATACTTGATCGAGAATCTCAAGAACTTTTGGTCGTCGAGATTTGAGAGATATAGAGTTTTGTTAGGAGTTGAGCTCCTGGGGCAGATCATGGTGGGCTGGTTAGGCTCATAGACACACTCAGGGAGTTCATGATCAGATGTTAACATTTTTGGGTTTTGTTTTTCTTTTGAAAGAATTAGGTTTGTTTGAAGGTGTGAAGTTAATTATATGAGCTTATAAATAAAATTGTTTGTAGTGAGAAAGGACAAATTGTGGTAATAGATTTAATTAGTTTCATGGGTGATGTGGTGTAGTCAATTGGGTGGGTATTGATGGCCCATGATTTTATAGAAAAAAAATGTTAAGACTTTGTATCATAAAGAAATCTAATTAACTTAATTGTGCAGGAAATTAAGATCAAATACACTAATGGCTTCTAATTCTGAAATATAATTAAGATCATGATCAAATTACACTTTCTTGCATGCCATCTATGGTGGACATTTTCCTGATCACATGTGATCCCCACTTTTACAAATTACAAATATGATCATTACGAAAATTTAGAAAAAAACTACTAACGTAGGCTCGTATTATCAACGAAAAAATATTATAAAGAATTTTTTTTTTAATATAAAAATACACTTTATTATACACTAATAAACATTATAATACACTTTATTATGTAAATAAAAATTATATTTCACTTTAAAAGTTTATAAACTCTTAATTAATTGTATTTGTAATAAATCTTATAAATAACAATACACTTTAATTATTACACAGTAATAAACATTATATTACAATAACATTACAATTTTTGAAATATCTTTATTAAGTAATAAATAATTATTAAAAACGCATTCATAAACACCTATTTTAAATTATTCTTTACCACTATATATATACATATATATTATTTTGATACAAATAAAATTATAAACAAATTAAAATTAATTGTACCAAAAAATTGAAGTAAAAATAAAATTTTAAATCAATAAATAAAACAAAAAAAATAATTTATTTTTATGATTTTTATAAATAAATAAATTTAATAAAACAATTAAAATTATAATTATTTAGTACTAAAAATTCAAAAATAATTTATTTAATTTCACGTAACAAAGTATTAAATAACTCAATTTTGTATTATATATAGTGTATATATATGAATTTTAATTTATGATATTATTAAAATATTATTTTAATAGTTAAATTTTTTGAATCGTTTATTAAACATACAATTTTTAATTTTATAAAAATATTTAAATACAACTAATGGTGAAGATATGATATATCAATAATTAAAAATTACGGAGTATATTTTTGTGAAATATATGTATTTTTCTGTAATATTTGAATTTATTTATAATTATTATGTTATTTAAAATTAATTTTAAAAATAACAATAAATGTTATGGTTTATTTTGCAACATTGAAAAGTTTAATTTATTTTTCAAATGAGATAAATATTGTGATTTTATATGCTATTAACGCGTATGCTACTATTTAACATAATTTGTATAGTAAAAAAATTAATAGCTAAAACATTAATTTTATACAATTTTTTTATTATAGCTAAATATTTTAGTTGTTAATAGTTTAAGTATAAAATTTAACAATAAAATAATAAAATTAATTAGCATAATAATTGTTTTAATTAATATTTATATGAATAAATTACTTTAATCACATTATTTATAATTGATTTGTATTAAAACTACAACAAAATCTTATTCATTAGAAAATAATACCTAAATATTATAAAATACACATAATCTGAATTTGATGATCACGATAATAATTTATGGAAACAAAATTAATTTACATAATTGAATTTAATGAAAAATAATCATAATGACATGTAATTACCAGTATAAATTTATTTAGAAATAATTAAATAATTTTCATAAATTTTGTGTTGATAAATTGATCAATTAAGATATATCAATTATGTGTTGATGGATCGATTATTGTATTGAGGCAATTTATAACTAGCTTGTTCCTAAGAGTACAATTCTAATTGTACGCGCAGAAATTGTAAATATGTTAATTTAAAGCTACAGTACTATAAAAAAAATCAATGAGTTTGGTTTGAACTTTAATGAGTTTTAGATATTGTAACTTTTAACCTAATTTTTTTTTTTCAAAATTGAGTTATATATATTTAATCACATAGAGATTAGAGAATGCATGTGTGCAAATCTAGCATGAAATTCAGAAATATTTAGTGGTCAACTTCAAACTTCAGAGGTTTTGATTTACAGCAAAATTAATCATCATTTTTCAAGAATATTCTCACAATTTTCAAATGATCAAATAATTTTTATACCCAACATATCCCACAACTCTAAATTAATGTCAAATATTATCTACAAATATATTGTACTTATTGTCCATAATTCATCCAGCAAGATTGATCTTGTCCATCATTCACATAAAGATTTTACATAAATCATTCAATTTTTTTTTTCTATGATTTCTAGATTTAAATTGAAGTGCTCATTAGAGCATCTTAATGATAGGTAGAGTTCTTATGTGGCATTGAATTATACCTAAGTATATTATTGGAAATGTGAGTACAATTGAAGAGAGATAAAAAAGAATATTAAATTTTAGATATTATGTACAATTTGATACGTGCTTATTAACCGTGGATTCTACATGCATTAAAAAAAATTGTACCGAGATGTCTTGTATTTCTCTAAGATTTTGATTGGGCCCTCTTGAGTGTTTATAGTATGGACAAAGCCCAGACTGAAACAGCCCAAACATTCTTGACGTGTTAAACAACCGATCCAAAACTTCTCTAGGAAAAAAATATGTTATAGACAGACACATCACATCCCTTCGAGCGAACAAATTAAAGACGTAGAGAGGCAGGAGCGAGCCAGAAAAAACGAGTAGGAAGAATTGTGATTATTTCATATATAAAATATACTTTCTCAGTTGCTTAAAATTTTGCTTACTTTCTTTGTTGGATTGTCCTTTAAAAATTAACACACCTATATAAATAAAAAGTTTTTTAATAACTTTATTCTATCAATATTCATTTTCTTGAGAGAGAGTGTATATTTTTTAGAATGGCTAATCTAATAAAAATATATTTTAAAAGGGCTAACCATAAGAAAATTATATATTTTAAAAAAATTGTAAAAAATACAAAATAAATAAATTAGGAAGGCTTAAACCCCTTGCTTCTAAGAGGGTGTTTGGCAGAGCTTATAAGCTCTTTAAAACAACTTATAAGTTGTTTAAAAGCTTATAAGCTCTTCATATTTGTTTGTTAAAAAAAGATCTTAAAAATATGCTGTTTAATAGCTTATAAGTTGTTTAAAAAAAAGTAAGAGGGGAGGTACTTTTTTTTCAACAGCTTATAAGCTATTGTAACTTAAATTATAAAAGATCAAAATACCCTTAAAATTATTACCTTTTATATACGTACAAAAATTCTAAATTTATTATTTAGTTAATATAAATATTTTTAATTATTTTTTTCATATATAACAATTTATTTTTGGTAATTTTATTTATATAAGATCTTAAATTGCCAAACAAATTAACATCTTATAAGTTTATATATCTATTTTATCCAAACGGTTTAACAACTTATTTATTAAATAAGATATAACAGCTTATCAGCTCTTAAAACAACTTATAAAACGTAACATTTTATAAGCTCTTTTAAATAAGCTCATCCAAACGGGCTCTAAATGGATCCGCCACTAGTGAAAGGTCGCCGACCGAGCAAGGAAGTTACTGTGACGCGAATAGAGTCCTATACGTTCATTTGTATGTTCGACGAATTCAAATAGTGTAATTCAATCGTCAAATTTCACATTTCGTTATAAATTTATCGACAGCTATTTGCTTGCTCTTCGATTTTTCTATGGTTAAGAAACGATAAACGTGGGATGAACAATCATAATTGGGGAGACCGACAAAAGCTTTCTTAAAATTTGATTTTGTACTTTTCCACAATTATAATAGTACCTCTTTTTAATTGTTTTTTTTTTTTTTTGTAGTTTGGTACATTATGTGCGTAACATGCAAGAGGGACGCAATTGCTTCTAAAATGAATAAAAATGAATATGAGAATATTAAGGGTGCGACCCCTTAATTTAGGGTCAAATCATTTTAATATGTTATAACTTTTTATATTATTAATTAATGTAAATGTTGACTTTGATCCAAATTGCACTTAGACTATGTACAAAACAGCAGGTGTCAAATTTGACACTTCTCTCCTGCCACATCAGCTTGATACCCTCAATTAACACCTTCTTTTCAGCAGCAGCCCCAACATGGTGTTATTCAAGGTGTCAATTGTTTAAAGTGTCAAATATTTAAAGTGTCAAATATTTTCTTTTTATTCTATAAAATTATTATATTCTATCAAATTATCATATTTTTTATTTCTCTTTATTTATTTTAAATTTAATAATTAATAAATTTTAAAAAAATGAAATAAAAATAAAAAGCTTGAATTTTTTTTGTCCAAATAACACAAACGTACACTCTATTTGTAGAGGACGAAAAATAAAAAAAAATTATATTTTTATTTTCAATAATTATTATGTATAAATTGATTTAAAAATGTGGGGAGAAATAATGTAAATGACACATGTCATTATTTTATTGGTTCAAGATTATTTTTGTATTTAAATAAAATGATTAGTGGGAGAGGGTGGGTGTCAAATTTATTTTGGTTGGGGATCAAATTTTAGTCCCGGTCCCACATGGTGTCAAATTTGACACTTTAAAAACTCTCTATTGGATGAATTGACACACATTTGACACTCAATTTGATCTCCTGTTGTACATAGTCTTATGTGAATTCGACGAAGGCGATTAAAAATAAATAAAAAATGAAATTAATTAACTAATTCTAATTTAAAATGAAGAAAAAAATATATAAATCGGTGAAATAAATAATGATTGATAGCTACATGTGCAACGCTTTATGATTCCCCAATCACATCATAACATCTATAAAAGGGAGTTGTTTCGTTCACTTTCGGCCTTTTATTCGGTCTTTTTTTTCTAAAATCGTGTCCTGAAATTCCCGTTTTACCCTTAATAATACGCGCTTCGTTCCAAAATTATAATACTATTTTCATATTGTTTGACAAGAAAATTACAAAACTCACTTTTTAAATTATAAATTAAATTAATTATCATTAAAAATTAAAATGTATGAATAAGATAGCAATGTAAAAAACTTGTTGGGAGAGATGTACTCCCTCTGTCCCAGAGCTATAGGCAAAACTGGTCAACGTTGACTTTTTTTGTCCGTCCAATACATATTATATATAATATGCAAAAATTATGAAAAAATAACTACAATATAATTTAACTATTGGATTTTGTTTTAATTATTTTTTCATAATTTTTGTATAATGTTTATCATATGTATTAGACGGACAAAAAAAGTCAACGTTGACCACCTGTGCCTATAGCTCTGGGACAGAAGGAGTAATATGTTTTATTTGAGTGGTAAAATTTCAACTATTTAATACACATTAATATCTTCACATTTTATCAGATAATTATATTAAAATTAATTATTTTGCATATAAAAGAATTTTAAATACTCCATTTGTGAGGGGTGGATTGTAATTTGGAAAAGAAGTAATGGTCTGTTTGGATGGCGCAATTTCATTTGACAATTCGGATTATAGTTAAATTAGTTGTTTGGCAAATACACGAATTTGGATTTGGTATTTGGCCCAAATCCCAGGAAATTCCCACCTTACCAAAAAGAGCTCATTTAGAATCCCACCCTTTACACTCTCATTTGTAAATCCACAGCCCACCCACACCCACTTACTCAACTCACCAATTCATCAACTCATAATTATTTCCAAACATTAATTTTGGATTTGTAATACGGATTTGAGTTTTCTTCATTTTAATTTCAAAATCTTAATTCTAAATCAAGTATTTGAAATGAATTGTTGGTTCCCAAACGCAATCTAAAGGCGTTTGGAAATAATTGACTACTTCCTACATATTGCAATTCAACCCTCGAAAAAAGCAATAAATAAATAAAGTGCACACAATCTTCGGAGGTCCCCTACCTGACACAGGAGAGATTTGTGCATGTGAACTTCAGCCATTAACTGCACTCAAACATCTTTTCACCAAATTGCTCTAACGCTTTTTCTCAATATTTATAATTATAAATATTAGTACTTACACATTTCTTAAAATATCAAAATAACATTAAAATTTTATTTATATTTGTGAAATTCATTATGAACAAATCCAAAATTTAAAATATGGAGTACTATTTTTGAAATTCTTCAAAATAACAATCCTCATCCCACTTCATTCTTCTTAAATAAAAAATACTGCATTAGAAGAGAAATACATACTAATTACTTTTTTTTTTTAATTTAAAATATAATTTTATTTCTATTATTTGACGTATTTTTTATTTATAATTATTTAAATTTTAATTTTAAAAAATATATATTTTTGGCCGTACTTTTTAGTCAAAAAATATATTTTTTAATGTGTGTTCATATGTAATCAGTAATGTTCTTGGATGAAAAAAATAATGGTAAATGACCTTATATATTGATATACCAGTACAAGTTATTGTTCTAAAATTAATAAGTACAATTTTGATTCATTATAACCCAACTTTTTTAAATTCATATTGATTGAAGTTAAGTCAATTTTTTATCATTGATGGCAATTAACTGCATATTTGACTAAGCTTGTTTTTTTTCACTATTTCAAATATTTAGAGTTGACCAAAATTAAATATATTTTTTTTATAAGGAGAAAAAACAAGAAACTCCACCCTACCTGATCGAAGGTCCCTCGATCGGGTAGGATGTAAATCGAGGAATGTACTCGAATAGCAGTGCGAGAGAGCCAACAGCTCGAACCTCAGGACAAACCTTCATAATATTTCAATGAAAATTTGTCCCGACCGAGATTCGAACCCTGCGTCGCCGAAGATATACACCCACATCAAAATTAAATATTCATTTAGTATATATATATATATATATATATATATATATATATATATATATATATATATATATATATATATATATATATATATATATTACTTTGTCCAAGTTAATTATACACTTAAAATACTCTCTCATTATAAAATATCGAAGGACCAATGAAGTTGCAGTACACCATTTCTAAATTACAAATGATGAAGTATTATAATTTTTTTGAGAGAAATGTTGTACTATAACTTTATAAGATAGTATGGTATAATATCATTTCTTCATAATATAATTATTTTTATAAAATTGAATCAAAAAATTATATATTTCATCATTCTCATAAAAGTTCAGAGATTTTTCTGGGCATAAAATTAAAAAAATGTTAATTTTTAAATTTTTGATAAAAATAAAATAATTGTGATTAAAGTTTAAAAATAGATCGATAAAGCTAAGTAGAGATGAAATTATGTTTTAAATGAACAAATTAGAATGTTTATTTATTTTTTGAGTTGTATTAACTATTGTGAAACATATGAAAAATGAAAGTGTTAAAACTATTATAACATATAAGAAGTATATAATCGTGAAATCCAATCACAAAATATTCAATTATATATTCACCCACCTCAGGAATCTTCTCACTTTGAATAGACCTCCCTTTTCTAATAAAATAATACCATAAAGTGTTATCTTCCTTAACGTGTTACAATAATTAAAGCGTCGTACGTTCGACGAAGATATTATAATAGTAGTAATACTGTAAATTTTATGTATTACTAGTATACACGTACGATTTCGTAATAAAGTGGAAACTTTCATTCTCTTGCTACGAAAAATGGAAATAATATCATAGTGTAACAAATTCTATACTATAAAGTAATCAATTGTATTATTGATGTGTATAAAATAGGCATTTCATATAATCACAAATATCCAATTGCTTGAACAATAAGAAAAAAATTTATTTTGTGTGTTCTCAAATATATATTTGTCTTTTACTTTCAATATTGTCATTCGATATTTTTAATATAAATACATTAATTTTTTAATTTACACCTACCAACTATTTTTAACTTTTTCTACTTTTACACAATTAATTGTACTGTTTTACTTTAAATTAGAATGACAAAAAAATTAATGGTGTGTTCTCAACTTTTTCTTTTTTATTAAACTGATTTTATTTTTATTTTTTAAAGAGTATTTTTTGTGTTACAAAAAAACCATCAAGAAAAATAAAATATTTAAAATAAAATAAAAAACACGATTAATTCTGCACCGTGAATGCCGAATCTCTGGCCAAATAAAATTAGGGTCTTGCTATTTGGACAGAATCTGCCCAAAACAGAATTTATTTAAAAAAATATTTTATTAATAATTTATTTATTTTTAGATATAAATTAATGTATGTTATACTATTATTAATTTATTCAATTTAAAAAAAACTAAAAATATAATTTTTTTAATTAAAAATATTACATATTTTGATATTTTAGTTAAAAAAAACAGTTAAATAGAAAAAAAATGTTTTAATATATAAAAATAATAAGTAAAAATATTATTTTTATATATATAATAAGTAAATTATATTGTTAACTTTATGAAAAAAAGAAACAAAAAAAATAACGCAAAAATCAAATTCTGTCCATGGGCAGATTCTGCCCATAAAGAATTACCATAAAATTAATAAAAAGGGTTTGGTGAAATAAATTTTGTCAGTTTTCATACATCGATTTCAGTGCGTGAATTATGATCACAGATGTAGAGTGTTGTACGTTTCTGAAATCATTTCTCCACCCACCCATCCCGAAATTACCAAATCACCCCTCCCCCTTCTTCATTTTTCGTCCTATAAATTTCCCCCTCTCCCTTCATCCCTAACCTCTTTCTCTTTTCCATTTCTTCGTTTTCTCCGTTGATTTAATATCTACTATTATTCTCCATTTTTTTTTTCAATTTTAATGATTTAATGAATGTTGCAGAAATTAACGTTTTCGTTGATGTTCGAAATTGATGTCTCCCGTAGTATGTGAAATCCTCCGGTCCGGTTCAACGATCCATTCTTCCCTCACCCGGAGAACTCACCTCGTCCAGTCTTTCTCTGTTGTTTTCCTCTACTGGTTTTACGTTTTCTCATAAATTATTTATTCCAATCCCGATTTAATATTTAATATATTATATAAGTTATTTAAATAAATTATCAAGTAATTATATATATCGGAAATGGCTTCGTCGAGCGGAAACTCGTCCGGTTCGCCCCCGGTCCAAAACTCCGGTTCGGACGGGGATCTGAGGAAGCGAAAGCGAATGCAATCGAACCGGGAATCGGCCCGGCGGTCGAGGCAGAGGAAGCGGAAACAGGTGGACGATCTGACGGTTCAGATCGCTCAGCTGAAAAAAGAGAACGGTCAGATCTCGAGCAGCGTGGGCGTGACCACGCAGCACTGTGCAGCCGTGGAGGCTGAGAACTCTGTTCTGAAGGCTCAGATGACGGAGCTCACGCAGAGGCTGCAGTCCCTCAACGAGATCTTGGATTACATCAACTCCGGCGGCGTGGGGACGATGTTCGCGGCGGCGGAGGAGTTCCAGGGGTACGGCGGCGACGGCATCGGGAATCCGTGGAATTTGGGCGGCGGGTTTAATCAGCCGATTATGGCGTCGGCTGATATGTTTAATTACTGTTGATTAATTTAGGGAAAATTGTGTAACTTTGGAATTTTAACTAGGGCTTGTCGTGTTGTGGTTAATTAAACAAATTAAATCTGATTTGTGCGCTGATTTATTATATTATAATTGTTGTATTTAATCTTAATTATTTGGGAAATGAATTCTTATAACACCGATTAAAAAAATTGACCTTAATATATAGTAGGTGAGAATTCTCGTAAAGGAAAAATATAACACAGTAATGATAATGTAGGATTAGGAGGACTACACGCACTAAATAAATATACTTCATTTGTCCCCTTGAGAGAGTTGGGTTTTTTGATGAAAAATAAAAAAAATTGTATTTTATTATGTAAACAAGTTCGTGGTAATTATTTGGCTAATTATTTGTATGATTTCAAAAGAAACGCGATTTTTGCATTAAAACTTAAAATAAAAAAAGTCGAATTATTACTCATACCCCTCTAATTTCAATATTGTATCATTGAGTAATCTTCTATGTTAGTGTTGCAGCTTATGCTCAGTTCAATCAAGTAATGATATGACGTTAGATCGCATGTTGTTAGTTGATCAAGAAAGTCGACCATTATTAAAACTTTGTATAGAGAGAGGGTCCATATTATACACATCATAGCTACTACTCTCGTGTTCATAAGCTAAACTTAAGAGAATACTTAGCATCACATTCATTGGATTTCAATTTTCAACATTTACACTCCTTCTATCCCAAAATAATTAACATACTTTATTTATTGAGATTTCTCACAATAGTTTGCACACTAAAAAAATAAATAAATTATTTTAACTTTTTAATTTTGAAATATTTAGTACATTTTTTTTTACTTTATCTAACTACTTTTTAAACTTAACTTACAACTATTATACTTTACCTTTTACTTTTTGACAAAAAATATTATAAATTGTATTTTCTTAAATTTCGTGTTTAAAAAACTATGACATATATTTTGGTATGGAAGAAATATTAATTTATATAATACTCCATGTATTAAAATAAAAAATGTTTGATATCACTCACCCCTAAAAACCAGCCTATTGTGGTTATGAAATTGACGAGCAATAACAAGATTACGAGTGACGAGTGATGAAAACCTGTAAGTAGTAGAGTATACAAAATTCAATATGTACGTATTTCTTTATTCATCACCCATTCATGGGCCATGACCTTAAGTTTCGGAGGTGGGAGACTTATTTCCGAAGCAACACGCAAACAAAATAAATACTAAAAAATGTGTTCTAAATTAACAATCACACTTTTTTTTGTAAAAAAAACAAAAAAAAGTGATTATAGCTTGAGACATAGAATACTAAATTTATGTCATATAAATTATAATTAGCCATTAAATTAAAAAAAATGTTTCATTTTCACTATTTATAAAAAAAAGTAAAGACAAAAATATGTATATTTAAATTAAAAAATAAAATCATTGTATATTTAGTTGAAATATAAAAAAAAGAAGTGTGATTATTTTGTTGGTATCATTTATTTTCTTTTTCTAAGAATTTTCCAATTATACCCATTATACTTCGTATTTTTTACGTGTCGACTACAAAATGAAACGAAATGGACGTATACCTGCCCGGCCCACAATCTAGATACGTACACGATACACGGTAATAAATCCAAATAAAATACGGTATAAATGATCTGGCACACCTACAAAAATTAAACGCAATTTATTAGCTGGAAGACATTTCATCAAACACTTGCGGGGCAGGAAGAAGAACAGAACAGGGGTTCGATTACAACATGGAGGATTACGTATTGCGGGTGATTCTCCTCGGCGTGATTTCATGGACGGCATTGTTCCTCTTGACGAAGAAGCTCTTCGCTAACCGATCCTTCGATTTCTGCAACCGGATTGTGTCGACGGCGCATGCTTGTTTAGCCGTCGTTCTGGCTTCCCTCTCCGTCCGAGATTGGTCTTGCCCGGTTTGCCCTCTCGCCTCTGAATCGTCTCCTGAACAGGTACATGTTTCTTGATTTCAATTTTCGTTATGGGGTTTTGCATTTGAGGTTTTTGGGCGATCACGAATCAGCATAAAGACGGTAGCTTTACGGTTATGGAGGGCAATTTGATTTTCAATTCCATGGTATATTGCATTCATTCCTTAGAGTCGAGCTTAACGTAAACTGCCGTCATCATAAATCCATGTTGTGTTTCGACTCTGTTTTGTATCATTAGGGACAATTTTGTATTGTATGTTTTGATAAGATTATGTATGAGCTTGAGGTTTGGTTCACTCGGTCCATTTCTAGTTATGTTTTGGCATGTGTATGAAGTTGTTCATGAAGTGTAATATTTAGACATTGAACAGATGAAAACATTAGCAGTATCCGTAGCGTACCTGGCATACGATTTAGTATGCTGTCTGTTCGAGAAGAGAGTGAAGCTCGACAACGTGATTCATCATCTAGTCAGCATTGTTGGGCTCGTTTCTGGCCTTGCCTATCAGAGGGTACCTTGATTTTATTATATTTTACCAAAAAAAAAAAAACATGTTTTAAATTAACAATGTTTGTTTTTGGATGCTTGATTTCGTTAAATAAGTGTAGTGTGGATCAGAAATGGTGGCAGCTTTGTGGATTACGGAAATGTCAAGCCCGTTCCTTCACTTGAGGGAGCTTCTCAAAGAGCTCGGATACAGGGACACTGACCTCAATTTGGCTGCTGATGTTAGTTTTCTTATAGTTTTCTCATGTCGAGAAACCGCTACTCTTGAGTCTCGACTATAATTCATTACACATATCACGGGCAGACAAACTACATTAACAGTGCAGTTTCATGTGCCCTACTTTTGCAGATAGCATTTGCATTCATATTCACATTTGCAAGGATGCTCGGTGGACAAACTCGGTAGAAGGTCCTCATCCACCAAAACCCATTGAATCAGACTCAACCATATGAAGAATTTGTTTTCGTTTTTTTTTTGTATACGAATCGTTTTTTTAAACGAAAATAGCCAAATTGGCAGGTGCAATGCTGAAGGAACGATGGATGGTGTCGAAAAATAATTCCATTGTAATGTTATGTCGACGACATTCGACCGTGATATATTGAAATCGCAGAAAAAATATATTTCTCCGACAATTTACGACAATTTTTCCGAATTCAGTTCAATGAGGGGGCTGATGTTCCCCATCCTAACCATAGACCTCGCGAAATGGTGGAAAAAGAGCTCTGCATTTTCCGCGTAGTTTCTGACGAGCTCCCTCGTTGTTACAGCTTCGCCTGTCAGCATGACCTGGTCGGAGTTGAGGAGGTCCTTTCCGAACAGTAAGAGCTTGAAGTATCTGTTGTCGAACTTCACGGGCAATGAGAGATCAAGGGGCCTAAGAGTAGTAGTCATTGTGTTTTGCCGATGAGATTTTGTACACACCATTCGCTCGATTTTATATCGGTGAACTCAACTGCTCGATTATGCCATACTGACCATTTCAAAAACGATGACTTCGATGTGTAGGTACAGTTTGACAAAACCGCGAGACAGATGTTTCTGGTATTAGTTACACCTGCTCCGAGGAATCATATGTGTAACTAATCGACGTACAATCGAATTCAAAGAAAAACACGAGTCACGATTTGTCGGGTTCAGGATGATAAATGTGGCTTCATATAACATCATAAAACTACAAAACAAATACTACTACTATAATTTGATCAAAATTAATATTGAAATTCAAACGAAGTCCTCGGCCGAATCCTCTGCTCCTTCCCTCGTCGGGGAGTCAGCAAACTCCTCTTTGTACATCTCCTCGATCATCGGCTTCCAGAGCCGAACCCGCGCGTTTATAAACCAGTTCGAAACCTGATTCTTCGACAACCCTGTCTGTGAGGCAAGCATCAGCTTCTCAGAGTCATTTGGGTACCTGAAAGTAATTACACACAACATAAAGGGCTGATTTGCAAATACACAAAACAAATTTCGCTAAATGTGAAAGATCAGTACGGATGCAAGAAGTGCTCGAAGAGCCAAGCGCGGAGGAGGGTGACGGAAGTCTCCGGCAGGCCTCTGATCGGCCGCCACGCCTGCCGCGTATTGTGCATGAGCCCGATTTGCTGGAGCGAGGCCCGGCCGCCGCGGGCCGCCGCCGCCGCCGCCGCCTCCTGGTCGAAGAGGCTGAGCTGGGCCAGCCGCGAGCTGATCTTGGGCGAGTCTTTGTCGATCTTCCGCTTCGTGGCCCGAATCTGGGAGACGATCGCCGCCCGGAGCGTGCAGAAGTGCTTGGACATGGCGTGGAGGGCCAGGGCGGTGTAGGAGCTGCCGGCGCCGATTCCGGCGATCACCTCGAAGGAGGAGACGAGCTCCTCCATGCGGCGGTAGTAGTCCTCGTACCGCCGCTCGAGCTCCTCCAGCATCGACAGGAGCTTCAGGAGGCAGACGCAGAGCTCGCTGTCGGAGAATTCGGGCTTCAGCTCGGCGGCGAGCCCGTAGAAGCCTCTCGGCCCGGCCCGGGAGAGCTTCTCGACCAGACGGCGGTTGCTGGCGTCGACGTCGCCGCCGGCGACGCTGACCATCTCCAGGAGGAGGGACTGCGCCGCCTTCAGGTACCGCGAGCTGCCGACTGCCGGGGGATAACCGAACGCCGCCGGCGGCGGCGGAAACGAGTAGTCGGTGTGGTGGAGGTAGCCGGAGCCGCCGCCGAGGGAGAGGGAGAGCCGCTGCGGCGGGGGATTGGAGGCGTCGGCGCCGAGGAGGTCCATGAGGGGGTAGAGGGTGTTGTCGGAGATGGGGTTGGCCGCCGCGGCGGCGGCGGCGGCGGCGGGGCCGTACGGATTGAATTCGTGGTTGGGGATGATGAAGTGGTGGATCGGGGCGTCCTCTGAAACCATTGCGGAAGAAGGATTTCAGTTACTGAAATGAAAAAAGGGAAAAAAAAGCGATGTGGGATTTTAATTAATTGATGGCTAAAAATGGAAAACGATTTAAATGAGGGTGAACAATCAAGATTCCCTTTTCACACACAAAGGGAATAGGGAATGACTTGTGAGTTGTGACTAGTAAATAAAATCATGATGTGAGTGAATGAATGAATTGAGATTTGAGGGATGTTTTTTTTTTTTTTTTAATAAATGTTTTTCAGATGTCAGAAATCAAAATCATTAATTCTTCTGTTAAAAGATTAGATTTTTTTGTTTTGTTTTTCAAAGTAAATAGAGATATGGACCGGCTCAAAGTCAGCAAAATCCCTAAATCCAATGTATATTAAAAATTGAATCATCTAAAAGTTCGAATTTAATTGCTTTGATATCATGTATTCATGTTGTTAGCTATATTATCTAAAAACTCCAACTATTAGGTTTTGGATATCAAAACGGAGCTTTCTTCCGATTATTCTTCTGATTAAGTCATTGGTAAAAGCGAAATTTTGTAGAGTATTTGAGCCATTTATCAGATTCGAATATTATTGACCGAAATTTAGGTGTATATGCAAAAAAAAATCTCACTATTACAGTGGATTGTCTAGAAAAAAGAGTGTCTGCAGTAAGATTAAATTTATAATCAGCTCTAAAATCTTGCCACCCAACTAAGTTAGATTTGAGAAGATGAAATTAAAAAGATATCTCTATAGAGGTATCAGAAATAGGTCAGCAATAGACCCGTATTTACAAGTGTTAGGACAAACATACCTTCTTAAAATTGATAGTACTTCATTCAACATATAAAGCAAAGATTCTCGTGTTTTTGTTTTTCTTTTTCATTTTTTTTTATCTTGTGAAGTTTTGTGTAGGTAGTAGCTATAGGGTACACCCTATTATGTCAGCAAAAGATGAATGCTATACAAAAACAGAGCCTCTGAAAAACCCTTCCGTAGAGAGAAACGCAACAGAGCTATATATATTTATTAATTAAATTTTATCAAGTGAAAAAAAAAAAAAAAAAGAGTAAATGAAAAAAAAACAGAGTAAATGAAAAAATAAAAATGGTCCCCCACAGAGGAGGAGAGCTTCTTCTTCTTTCTTTCTCCTTCCCTTTTCTCTGACTACAAAACAACAAGGTAAAAGTATCAGCTTTAATGCCTGCAATCACATTTCTTTGGGGCACTCAAAAAGCACTTTCAGACCTTAACTTCTCTCTCTTACTATTTACACACAAACAGAAGAAAATAAGAAACTGATCTTTTTTATTTATTTATTTTGTTATTTACAAAACCCACACACATACACACACTCTGTTGTGTGAAATCCTGTAAGAACATTATGTGAATCATCATGGATATCTATTGTAGCTTCTTTTATTACATTGTATCTATCTTAGCTGTTTTTGTTTTCATCCATGCAGGAATCAGGATGTTGAAAGGACACTGTCATTGCATTCAAGAATCAAGATTGATCCATTATTAGCAGTGCAAAATTACATGAAAAATTCAATCTTTTTTTGCTTACTAATTGAGATTTTATATGAAAAATCAAAGATTGACAATCCAGTAATAATGTAGTACTATACAGTAAGGGAGTAATTGTCGAGAAATTGTGGGCCTAACACAAGTTGGGTGACTCTGAATTTTTGTGGGTTTGCTGGGTAAAATTAATCAAGGCCCACTCATCGGTCAGTGTGTCTGAACCGTACAATCTGAGATTCTGAATGGCCCTTTGATCAGAGCTTCTAAAAAATGAAACCACAAATTTATAGCAAAGATTCAATTTTTATTATGATCCCACGTAGGAATAAGCAACCTTTGGATTGCAGTTTTGTCTCCAATCATTTCATCCTTTGTGGCCAAGAAAACAAATATGAACATTAGTATTACATAATTACCCCTGTATATTCTTGTTATTCACAACATATAATAGTATTCATAAGATCAATCAATAGGTATAAGTTCTTCTTCCCTTTACAAACAAGTATGTATGTATATATATAACAATGTTGTATCAGTTCTTGATACCGTCTTCCCGATTATTCCTACACAAAATTTATTCGCCTATTTCATTCACACGACAAAATCTGCAGGCAACAAATTGGTGTTGTTGTCCGCGTAGAAATACTCGTTTCTGGTTGATTGGATTCCGTCGGGGCAGTTTTCGCTTCTTTTCAATCCTAATGCCAGGGTGACTTGACTTTTCATAACACCCTCGTCCGAGTTCTCGTGAACAATATTACAGTTGGTTTGCATTTGAGCTAACCTGAAATCACCCTGGAAAGAATCGTTCGCGTAGTTCATATCTCTGCTCGAAGATACGACAGCGGAAGTGTCTTGAGTTGTTGTCATCGTCATATGCTCGGGCGAGGATTCGAGTTTGGTTTCTGCAAAACCGAACTCTTCCTTGTACATCTCCTCGATCATGGGCTTCCACAGACGAACACGCGCGTTGATAAACCAATTCGCCACCTGAATTCGATTAATGATCCTATATTATGATCACGGTCTTAAGTAACACATAAAACGTCGCGTAATATATTTACCTGGTTCCTCGTCAACCCCGTTTCCCTCGCTAGAACAACCTTCTCCGAATCCTTTGGATAACTGTCGGAAAAATTCATCAACAACTGATCATCGATTGAGTAAAATCAAGAAAACATATACGTACGGGTGAAGGAAATGTTCGAAGAGCCAAGCACGAAGCACCGAGACAGCGTTCTCAGGCAAGCCTCGTTGAGGTCTCCACGCTTGCCTCATCACACCAAACTGATGGACCGACTTCTGTTGTTGCCTGAGCTGCTGGTCAACGTACCTCAGTCGAGCTATCACACTCTTCCCAACGTTCGAATCACCTCCCATTCTTTTCTGGACAGAAACAATCTGTTTCTTGATCGAGTCTTTCAAGCCTCGGAACTGGCATGAAATCGTCCGGAGGGCTAGCGACGTGTACGGAGGGGAAGCGCCGGGGCCCGCGGATGCATCGAACGAGGACGCCAGCTGTCGCATCTGGTGTCTGTACTGCTGGTATCTTCTCTCCACCTCATCCAACATCGAGACGAGTTTGGTCAATTTATCCTGCAGCTCGTGCCTTTCCGAAGCATTGCTAATCGGCTCCTGAGCTTCAACGGGGCCCGCATCCACACGACATAACGAGTCAGAAACTCTGTGGACACTCACCAGCTCGTCGAGCAAATCCCGAGCCGCCTCGAGGTACTTGGAGTTGCAAAGCGCGAAACCCGAGCACTGAGAGGGGTGTGGGCCCCCGGAATTCATCAACGAGAAGAGCCTGTAGTTATCGTACGGCTCTTGAGATCCCAAGCTGAGAGACAAGCCGTGGTTATTAATTTGCTCGAAGCTTGTGGGCTCGAAATGATAAGAAGAGAGTTTCTGATTCTGAGGTAGGAAGTATTCATTGGGGGGGAGCATATGGTGATCTCCTTCATTTGTGTAGAATGAGGCCATTTGGATTCTTGTGATAAACAGAGCAAATAAAGTTCCCTTTTTTATTACAACTGAAACAAAAAAAGAGAGAGATTATTACTACTCCACATCATATCCTTCATCTTCTTCTTCATAGTTCAAGAAAACATGAATGAAATGAAAAAACAGAGGAGTGCAAAAAGCCAACAGTTCATTTAACCATGAATATGAAAGTCTAATTAATTCACCATCAATATGCAGTTGAAGGGGCATCAATTTTTCATTGACCCACAAAAAAATTTGTACAAAATGATCATTAGAAAAAAAAATACTTGACTTTTACCTGGAAAAAAGATGGAATTGGTGAAGACAAATGGAGACAAAAAAAAAACTGATGCCAAGAACAAACACTCCCCACCAACCCTCCTTATCATATGAACAAAGACACCAACCAGAGGAAGGGAAAGAAAAAAAAAATGTATTCAAAAGCATGTAATAATTTAAACATAAAGAAATAATAATTTCGTATGTGTATATATAAAAAAATAATATATTCTTTTTCAGGTGTGCCACCTTTCTCACGTGGAGCCAAGTCTTTCACAACCTCAAGATTGCCATTTAAATTTCTATAGAAAATATATATATATATATATATCTATTATATATAAATGAAAATGGTCCATGTATATGGTTGTTTGTAACTTTGTACATGTCTAATGTGTTAGCAATTTAGGTTGGGGTTTTGAAAAACATAACCACCAGTTGGTGGACCTAAGTATTGGTCTTAACTGTAGTAGTAGTTAGTTAGGCCATGGTCGGATTAATTGTCTACTTTGAATTATATTTAAATCTTTTGTTGAATTTTGTTGCAGGTGTTCATAGTGTTTATTTAACGCGTTTATAATCGACACCATCAATATTTGACTTGTAGGTAATTGCGTCGAGTTCAGTAAGCAATTTAGAAGAATTTGTTTTGAAACAGTATAAAAAGTGAGTAAGAACAATTATTGTTTGGTAATTGTTTCAAAATTATTATTTTTGGGGGGTTCGATACAATGCTCGACTCTACTCAGTTCGTTTAAGAAGCATCTACTAACACAAAGAGGAGTAGGAGTAAAATATAGTGACTTAATTACTCGTATACTTACAGTCTTGGTCGAAACCGAATCATGTTTATCACTTCAAATCGTTTTTACCGAATATATGTTACTTTTCTTTTCATGGATATTCCTGGTGCAACCAACTTTGACGCCTGCATTAAAAAAAAACGAGGCATGTTATCGAAGGCACAAACGGTTAACACTAACAGCCCAATCCACGTCAGCAAAACTGATAGAAAAACGAGTAAAATATAAGGCAAGCAAAATCCCAATCGCAATCCCAAACACTTAAATTAGACAGAGAGAGTCCAACAGCACGAATAAATGAGGGTTAATTTGAGGGCAGACCAAAGGTGAGAGGGGAAAAGGTTGTGTCCATCATCTCATTAAGCAGACACGCTTGGCGATTTAAAACAAAAAAAAAGATGATGATAAAAAAAAATGAGATCAATAAACTATCAACTTCACGTGGGTGGATGAAAATTCTACGTTTCCGTTTATGAGCTGAAAATGCTTCTTTGGCCTCTACGACAATACGCCTCCAGAAATAATTTATTCAAGTTTCCTGTTTTACCAAACGAACCCAATTGAGGTGTTCAGAAAAGCTTCGATTTTTTTGGTAGTATATGCGAAAAAAGTCGAGAATAATATCTCAAAATGCTAAATAAATTGCAAAAGTGGAATCAGAAAATGTAAAAGCACATCTTTTTCCACTTGAGACGGCATTCGCAATCACTAAAAACTAGTACATAAAACAATAGCTTGACAGTTAAATTTTACTATTAAAAAACATCGGTTACAAAACGGTTGCTAAGAAAAGTACCTCACGAGCTCCTTATCAGTGCCGCAATATTCCCAGCCTCTCGTTTAGATTCATTGAATTAGTGATAACTCGTATAGCTTAACTGAGAATCTAAAACCATAGATTCAGAAGAATTTACAAAAACAATCATCAATTATCACAATGCGAAAATATAATTTCAAACTGTGTAGCAAATTTCTGAATGCTAGAAATATTTAAGAACCAGAATATGTAATTAAAAATAAACTATTTAACAGAAACACATAATTAAATTGAAGAAGAAAATGCAATGTTTGATTTCAACACAATAAGTTTGGTGATGACCTAATACTTCAACTGCACCATTGAAAATGCGATAAATTCAAAACACAAACTATATATAAATAATGAAACAGAGATGAGAGAACAAACAAACAGAGGCCGGGAGTAAGGGGTTGGGGCGGCGGTGACCGCCGAGGAAGCGGTGGTAAATGGGTAAATAGTAGTTGTTTTCATCATAAGCCCAATACAGTATCTGTCAGCCCAAACTAGATAAAAAGGCCACAACACTACTATAAGCCCAATAAGTTCTACTAATAATGGAAATAAACATAATTGGTAGTTTTGTTATTAATTTAAAAAATAAAATATAAAAATATTTATGAAACAGAAAATTTGCATTTTTTATAATAATAATTAATTAACGAGTAATTTTTGTAGGAATATCCTAGGTGAAAATAGTTATCAATACTCCCATTGAGATGAAGAGAGAGAAAATCGGGAGAACTATGTCTTAAAGGGATCTATGGTTACTCAAAGCTAGTTACGTAGTAGTTGTAGACACAAAGTAAGCAAGGAATTAAGACTCGTTCAAAAAATTGATGGCTTTTGTGATGAGTGTTGCGGACACTCATATCAATATTGTTGAGATATCAATCATTCAATTGGTTGACAATATCTATTTGATCTTCATAACAAAACTCGGTGTTCAATCCAACAGAATAATTTGGTAATAATTTGACACTCTCTTGAAATTGTGAAAGCTAAGCAAGCACGTGACCTTATAACTTGGTCTGATTTTTTTACTTTTTAAATTTGGGTCCGCAACACATGTGAAGAAGTACGTACAGTACATCAGCAACATAACATATGCGGTGAAAGTAGCTTCTTCGCGTCACGTGATTCTTATCACTTGTATTAACAAACCCATGTAGATGTATAGATGCATTCTATATAGTTTTTTGACACACTGGCCATCATCCTCATTTCAGAAATAAAATTGCATTTTTTTTTTTTGGAGTACGTGGGAAATGAATTTGGTCTTCAATGCGAATGCGAGAAGAATTAGTCTGCCCACGGTTACCACGTGCTTCTTTCGCTATGAAGAAATAAGACCTCTCTTTTTGTTTTTCGTGAAAAAAAGTAATCATATTTATTTTAGAAGAAATAAAACCTCTCATTTTGTATTTTGTGAAAAAAAGTAATCATGTTTTTTTTAGAGTACAACACTTTGTGTTCAAATATTAAATTCATGGTCGAAATATCAAATCCTTTATGCATATTATTGGTGTTACAATTTTTAATCACATTTCAATAAATTGGAGGAATTGTTGAAAATGAAAGGTGAAATGCGGGGTTCGTTCGATGGTTCCATAAAACTTTGTAATAATATATTACTAATGTTGGATTTTTTTTAATAAATGGAGATATACTACAAAATTAATGGACGCATTGGAGTAGAGTAACATAAACTTGTATTTGTGGGAGAGCCATTAATAGACATTAAATAACTATAACATTTCATAATATTGCACTTATATAATCACAAGTCTTACCTAATAGATCTTAAATAAACTATAGTGTTTCATAATATTGCACTTATATCATCACAAGTCTTACCGTTTTTGTGTGCAGACCTTATTAATGTTGATTTATTGTAATACATTTAAATTAAGTTCCTTTAACATAATTTTCGGATCATTTAAATTGGGACCAATTCAATTTAAAATAACATAGTTAGGTCGTCCATAAAGAGAGGATCTAAATGCATGGACTTTTTTTTATATGTACAATTTGCACGTGCATGTGTTTCGAAATAAATGGCTATTTTAGTGCAAAAACCAGACAATTTACTCATGACTGAATATAGAGTTTTGATGTTATAAACTTTTAACGACGAATATAAAAAAAATCGTAAATTGTGATTAATTTTCGCAAGATGGGAAAATAACTTATACAATTACTCCATGTTAAATTAATAAGCAGCAGTAATTATATGGTGTACGCATGAGATGCTGATCTGCAGATTAATTTATAGATTAAAACAAAAGTTCATGTATAATTTAATTAAATTTAGGCTTTGACTTTGTGTATCTCCGTACTTCAAGGTAGATGCAAATATATTCTCGTATTACAATAGTATAAAATTGTAATTAAATTCTAAAATAAATACTGTATTCCAGTCTCCATGTGTTCTAGAATTTTTTAACACATGAATACATATTACATACTATATTATATTTAGTTTTTTCAAATATCATCAGACATTTTATTATTTTAATAAATTTTCCAAATAAAACGAATATAATAATAGTATTATTTAACCTAAAAAAATTCTATCTAAATAAAAAATAATGAAATTATACAATAAATTTGAAAATCACAAATCTGCATCACTGGCAACAATAAATGCTCAAAGCCCGTGAAAGGAAATGAATGAAATTAAATTGAAAAAAATTTGAAATACTAATTTATACTATTATAAATTATTAAATTATATTTTAAAAATTATGAATAATATTTTAATATTAACTAAATTATTTAAATAAAATCATTAATTATTTTTTTTATTTTACATTTTTCAAAATTATGAATCGAACTGAATAAAATCGAGTTTAGTTTAAATTGCATCAAATCAAAATTAAGTTAAAAAATAGTATCAGTTTTTAATTATATTTACTTTTTTATAAATTTTGAACTAACATTTTAATTATTTTTATTTTACTCCAAAAATAAATAAATTGTACAGTAAATGGGAACAAGAATCGAAGTATAACAAACTCAAAATTGTTAATTTGCTGTCACCGTCTGCATTTATTTTTCAACTGACCCTGTCCATCCACCGCACCGCACTCCGCCACTTCCAAATCTCACCGCTTCTTAATTCTTTTTCACTATTTTTTATTTTTATAATTTTTAAAAATATTTTTTCATGCAAGATTTAAAGAGGGCTTAAAAAAGATTTCATTTTTTCCACCCACATCTTCACAGAAAATCCAGGGAAGAAAAAAAAAACCCCAAAATGGAAACCAACTCATTTTCCAGTTGTTCATTCATGTTCTTGTTCATTTTTTTAGCGATGGGCTCTCATGTAATCGAGTGCAGCGTCTCTTATGACCGGAAGGCCATCGTCATCAATGGCCGCCGGAGAATTCTTATGTCCGGTTCCGTACATTACCCCAGAAGCACCCCAGATGTAATAAATCAATTTCTCTGTTTTTTGTTTTTCTACAAATCTTGTAAAAATGCTGTCTTTTTTCGTTTTGCAGATGTGGGAAGATCTTATGCTGAAGGCTAAAGATGGAGGGCTGGATGTAATCGACACTTATGTGTTCTGGAATGGGCACGAGCCTTCACCTGGAAATGTGAGTTTTCTTTAGATGGGATTTTTATTAGTTGAGTTGAGTTCTTGAATGTGTTTGTTCTGTGGCCGTCTTTTAGTACTATTTCGAAGATAGATACGACCTCGTTCGCTTCGTCAAGACGGCTCAAAGAGTCGGGCTTTACGTTAATCTACGAATCGGGCCTTACGTGTGCGCCGAATGGAATTACGGGTGAAAATTTCAGTTTTTATCGAAAAATTACTTAAGAAAAATCATCCCAAATTGTTAATGTTGAGTCTCTAATGCAGAGGATTTCCCGTGTGGTTGAAATATGTACCCGGAATCAGCTTTAGAACCGACAACGAGCCCTTCAAGGTTCTTCATTCTTGCTCCCGGTTTTGATTCTTATTCGTAAAATGTAAATTTCTTTTCATATAATGTGTTATGGAACCGCAGGCGGCAATGCAAGGGTTTACGCAGAAAATCGTCGGCTTGATGAAAAGTGAAAACTTGTTCGAAACTCAGGGAGGTCCGATTATTTTATCTCAGGTGTGTGCAGCTAAATTAAGTTCTTTGTATAGTTCGTTTGATTTGAATTTACTGTTTAGTAACTTAATTTCCAATGTTGTAGATTGAGAATGAATACGGGGCACAAAGGAGGGCACTCGGGCCAGCTGGCGACGCGTACATGAATTGGGCTGCGACGATGGCCGTCGGATTAGACACCGGAGTTCCCTGGATCATGTGCAAAGACGATATGGCCCCTGATCCCGTGGTACATGTTTTTTCCTATCTAACACGCATGACTATAAGACGAATTCTAAGGTTTTTTTTTTTACGACAGATAAATACGTGTAACGGCTTTTATTGTGACCCTTTTTCTCCAAACAAACCTTATAAGCCCACTTTATGGACCGAAGCTTGGAGCGGCTGGTAATGAAGCTTTTTATTTGTACCATTACTCGAGAAGTCGATCACCTTCGTTGTTTTCTGTCTTGATCTTTTTTTTCCTTGTACTCAGGTTTAACGAGTTTGGAGGGTCTCTTCATCAACGTCCCGTTGAGGATCTTGCTTTCGCAGTCGCTCGGTTTATACAAAAGGGCGGTTCATATATAAACTATTACATGGTTAGTTTATTCGACATAAAAACTTGAATTCTGCTTGAGTTTTCTATAAAAGAACTTACTTTATTAGAACTCGATGAAATGAACAGTACCACGGAGGAACTAATTTCGGGCGCACGGCCGGAGGCCCTTTCGTCACAACCAGCTACGACTACGATGCCCCGATCGACGAGTACGGTGAGAAAAAAAAAACAATTTTTACTTCAAAAAAAACGACAACTAGATAATACGAAACGTTTTTTCAGGTTTGCTGAGGGAACCTAAACACGGCCATTTGAAGGAACTTCACAAGGCGATCAAGCTTTGTGAAAACGCCTTAGTCTCTTCTGACCCTGTTGTTACTTCATTAGGAAAGTCTCAGCAGGCTTATGTATACAGCTCAGGACATGAAGGAAGCTGTGCCGCTTTTCTTTCGAACTTCGATACGAATTCGACTGTAAAAGTTATGTTCAGCAACAGGCACTACAATTTACCTCCTTGGTCGATCAGCATTCTTCCCGATTGCAGAAACGTAGTATTCAACACTGCAAAAATCGTGGCACAAACTTCTCGAATTCAAATGCTTCCGGTTAATCCTCAACTGCATTTCTGGGAAACGTATAATGAGGATACTGTATATCTTGAAGATAGTTCTGCATTCACGACAAACGGGCTTTTAGAGCAGATAAACGTCACAAGGGATTATAGTGATTATTTGTGGTACACTACTAAGTGAGTATTGAATTATACTATAGTCTACTTAATTATATTATATATATATATATATATAATTCTTGTTTCTTGATTTGTCGATCCAGTATTGTCATTGGTTTATCCGAATCATGTCTACGAGATGGGGAAAAGCCGATGCTGACTGTGAATTCCAGAGGACATGCGGTGCATGTCTTCGTCAATGGTCAACCCGCAGGATCTGCTTACGGGACGAGGGTGAGAACAAGATTCACCTTCACAGGGCCCGTGAACTTGCGAGTCGGGAATAATAAAATCGCTCTGCTTAGCATAGCCATGGGGCTTCCGGTAAGTTGTGTGCATATTCAGAATGTATATACTATTTAAGTGATTAATAGTAGTAGTAACTAATTATTACCATGGTTAAAAAAATAAAGAACAACGGGTTCCATTTTGAAAACTGGGACGTGGGACTGGGGAGAGTCGAGCTGGACGGGCTGGATCAGGGGAAACTCAACTTGTCGAAGCAAGAATGGTCTTACCAGGTCGGATTGAAAGGCGAGAAATTCGATTTGGTCTCTCCGGACAAGGTATATTCTGTTGAATGGAGACGAGGGTCGGAAATCTCACAGAAACATCCGCCTTTGAGATGGCACAAGGTAGAGAAACTCCGAAAATGTAAAAAGTAAGATTCTTGGAATTTTCCGGTTTCGTGTTCTTGAAGATGGTCTGTATTTGGAACCTTGCAGACTTATTTTGATGCGCCAAGTGGCAACGAGCCTTTGGCTCTGGACATGGGAAGCATGGGGAAGGGGCAAGTGTGGATCAACGGACAAAGCATAGGAAGATATTGGTTGGCTCGTGCGAATGGAAGCTGTGGGGAATGCCTCTACAGAGGCACATACCGATCTCCGAAATGCCAACACGGATGCGGAAAACCGACTCAACGATGGTGAGAGATTAATCACAAAAATATCTCAAATTTACATTTGCTTATGTTTTTTTTTTAACTTGTAGACTTATATTGTCGGTTATAGGTACCATGTCCCGAGATCTTGGTTGCAACCGGCTCGGAATCTCATGGTGATCCTGGAAGAACTAGGTGGAGATTCATCGAAGATCGCTCTCGTAAAGAGAATGACGACGAGCGTTTGTGCAAATGCATTCGAGCACAATCCAACGGTTGCAAATTACCGAAAAGAGACCACGAAAATGCGACGTAAGGCCAAGGTCCATCTCAGGTGCGAACCGGGACAATGGATATCGAACATCAAGTTTGCTAGTTTCGGGACTCCGAGGGGTACTTGTGGAAGTTTTCGTCTCGGAAATTGTCATGCACAAAACTCCCACACGATAATCGAAAAGGTAAATTGTTAATTCGTAATGTAAATATAAAAGACGAACGACTGATGGGTTTCGTGTGGTGCAGATGTGCGCCGGGAAGGAAAGTTGCAAGGTTGCAGTATCGAATAGCTTCTTCGGAAGCGATCCTTGCCCGCATGTATTGAAGAAGTTGAGCGTCGAAGTTCAATGCTCGAGTAGTAATGGTTAGTTGAAGCTCTTTGGGAAAGATGTTAGAATATCAGAGGAATTGTACTATATCAGACTGGATATCTTTGAGTTCACAGTGAATATATTCTTCTCTTTCTTTCTGTTACTCAGTTAAAAATGTATAATCTTCCTGTCACTGAGTCGAAAACGAGTCTACAATAACTCACCGGAAGAACGTAGGGAGGAAGTCTGATTGCATTTGATATATATATAAATACTTAAAAATCTTTCAAGAAAACAACAAGAAGTCAAGAACCATCCACACAAAATCAAACTAACATAAAAGTACCCAACTTTATTATAAGCCTATAAAAGTTCAAGAAACCAAAAAGAAGTCAAGAACCATCCACACAAAATCAAACTATATAAACACTTATAAATCTTTCCAAAAACTACCACAAAATCAAAATAACATAAAAGTACCCAACTTTATTATAAGCCCTATAAAAGATCACATTTAAATGCAGCAACTTTCAAGCAGAAACGGCACCGGCATGAGTCGCAACTTTATGCTGCAGCTCATCCTTGCTCGCGCCTACGACCTTGTCGACTACCTTCCCGTCTTTGAAGAACAAAAAGGTCGGCATAGCCTCGATTTCATACTCCTTTGCCACATTCTGTTGGAAAAAAACATCGCAGAATTAGCAGCAGAAACGGGGCCCGCCAGTTGGTTATCTATCTAACTGAAAAAGCAAGCTACCTTCAGTTCATCAATGTCGACCTTGAGGAAAGTGACGTGGGTGTGCTTTTTGGCGATTTCAGCGAAGATGGGAGCGATGAAACGGCACGGCCCGCACCACGAAGCCGTGAAATCAACCACCACCTATTGATGCAGTCAAATTCCCCAAATCAATAATACTGTAAAGGTACAATTTTTAAGCAGTTTTTCTTCACGAACAATACTATTCGGGCCGTGAGTACTCAAACATACAGAAATTAAAGCACGATAACTACAATCGTCAACATATGGAATCAATTCATCGAAACAAATTACAGATTGAAACCCTAAAAATACGAAATTCAGATTTAGTACGAAATAGAGACAGTGATCTGTAAGTTTAGGTTCTTACCAGTTTCTTAGAGTCTACGGCATTCTGGAAGAGGTGTTTCCAGCTATCGTCGGAGTGGACGGCGATCACTTGTCCCTCTTCGGCGGCGGCCATTGTCTAATATCTGGAAAATTGAAGCTCTCGAGAATCTGTTTGTACGCGTTCGCTGTAAGCAGAGAATACGAATTGAGAGGGTAAGGAGACGGGGGCTTATTATATAGCTAAATCGAGGCGGTGTGGAATGACCTAAATGTGACTTTTCCTCCCCTGAATTACGATTATGCCAAGCCCATAAATAAAAATGTATTTGGCTCATTTGTGTAAGCAATGACATTAATCAGTATCGAATTCGAGACTCTATATTATAGATTCATATGAATCGGGACGCAATTTCGCATCCACCATTTTTTTAGTATTTTTTTTTGTTTCCATTTTTGATTAAATTAGTCGAACAATTCGAGCAGCTCGATAGCTCGTGTCGTGAGTTGTTTCTCGACTTTGTTTGAATATTCGGAAAGAAGATTCTGAAGCAGGAAAAAGGAATGCGGTTATCCAATTCCTTAGTACCTTTTTTCAATTCGATTTTGTTTGCTTCATTCAATACTTTTTATTTGAACAAGATTTCATATTATTCTATTCTCATTCATGTTTAAGTTTACAATATAATATCAAAAGTAACATATAATCATATTACATATTTAGACCTTTAATTTTAGCAAAAATCATTACTTGTTATATTTCACGATATTTAATTAGTTGAATATTTTTAAAGTATTTTTCGTAAATAAATACTAATAATAGTAATTTATAATTAATTGTGCAAAATTAATTATGAATTACTTTTGAAATTTTATCAAATACTATACTTAAAAATTCAATCAATTATTATTATAATATAATTAATATTTTAAATTAATTATACACTACTATTATATATTATACTATATGTTTAATTTTAAATTTGTCATAACTAATCTTGTGTAATTATTTTAAACTAATGCACTATAATTTATTTACTTCTATAGAAGTTGTACACTATAATTTGAAAAATAAATATTTAATTATGCTATTATTAATATTAATAATTTATTTATTTTTTAATTATTAATATTTTAATTTTTAATTGATTTTTAAATTATATTAATCTATACATATATAATTTCAGGATCCACTAATGCGTGGACCAATAGATAAACAATAATAATATTGTGTTCACACTATAAATTATAAATAAAAATAATATAAATTATAAATAATAATATTATTAAGCATATTTAAATTATTATATATAAATTTTAAATAGTAATTTAAAATTATATATTTTTGGTAATAATAATTAATTATAATCTTAAATATATAATTTTTTTTCTTTTCTCAAAATTATTTTTTATTTCATTAATATTAATTTAATTTCAATTAATCATATCTCATAAAAATCAATCTATTTCTTATTATCTAATACATTTCCAATCTCTTCCTATTCTCTAATACATTTGAGTTAAAAAAAATTGATGAAACTTTTTAAGTATATTATTTTCTCTTGCTGGCTTCATAGGTCCTTTTTTATTTTTCTGAACATTAAATCGATTTACATGTATAGGTTCTTCTATTCATTCATTTTTTTTCCTCGATTTTTTTAATTTTATGTATTAATTATGATTTCTTCGCAGATTCCAGTATCAAATTGTCGAGTTATTTATTATGTTCGACTAGATTTTTTTTTAATTTATCCCTAATTCAGTTATTGTTAAATTTTGCAGGTTAACATACGTTATATTTTAATATAATTGCATTTCCCCATCTCATCTCCTTCATGTTCACCAATTAAATTCAATTTTTTTATATTTTTATTTATTTTTCAACTTTATAATTTTTATTTTCCATTTATTTGGATTTTCCCCTAGCGGTTTTAGGTATTTGTTGAATGCGTTTGACACTAGAGGAATGCAGAGACGAGAAACTCATCTTCCACCAGATCAGAGGCTCCTCGATCGGGTAAGATTAGACGAGAAACTCCTCTTCCACCAGATCAGAGGCTCCTTGATCTGGTAGGATGTAAATCGAGAGATGCGCCCGAGTAGCAGACACATGTGGCAGAGAGATCGGGTAGGATGAGACGAGGAACTCCTCTTTCACCAGATCAGAGGCTCCTCGATCGGGTAGGATATAAATCGAGGGATGCGCCCGAGTAGCAGACACATGTGGAGAGAGATCGGGTAGGATGAGACGAGAAACTCCTCTTCCACCAGACCAGAGGCTCCTCAATCGGGTAGGATGTAAATCGAAGGATGCGCCCGAGTAGCAGACACATGTGAGAGAGAGCCAATAAGTCTCATCCAAGGACTAACTTCATAATATTTCAACGAAAATTTGTCATATCCGATATTCGAACTCTGCGTTGTCCGGGAATTACATCAACATCACCACAAACTTTACCACTCGGCTATGCCCCAAGATTCTTACATACTATAAATTACATCAAACATGCGTAGTCTTTGAAAATAATAAAATTTTCATAATTGAGATAACGGTTAATAATGAGATTAATATGAATTTACAAATTTGAGTGAGAGTTCGATTATTAAATAAAATAATTTGTTAGTCCATTAATAATTTTTTGGTCGAAATACGTTGTAGACTAAATAAAATTTTAAATTATTTCAAACAAATAAATCATGTGCATCGCACGGGCAGTGGTATTAGTTCTAATAATGAGAGATAATTAACCGTACTTATATTAATGAATATTTTACCATAAATATGGAGTAGTAATCTATAATTATAGTAGTAAATAATTATAAGTATGAATTTTAAACAATTCATAATTTATTTCAATTAAAAATTAAAAAAAGAGGTGTATGTTTAGGAAACGGGGTTTAGCAAAACTTGTTAGTTGTTACTGCCCCGCCTGATAAAGAAACCTATTTCGTCTCTCCTTTTGCCCCTACACCCACATAATTGATTCGGAGTCCGATTTCACCACGCACACATATACATACATATATGTGTATGTATATATACGAGCAGGCTCATACACATATCTATCTAGGATTTCCCAAGTGCGTTGAAAGATTGGATTTTTGCTGTTTTTGACTTTTTTTTTTCTGAGGGCAGACATTTGCCTTCGGAGGGAGGCCCGGAAAAAATGGATGCTGACCCTCGGCAGTATGAGAGCATTGTAAGACTCAATTTTGCCTTCAATCATCGTACCCATCAATGCCTCTGTTTGTGCGTTTGAATTCCTCTGGTTTTGTTCTTAGGTTTGCATCTCGCAGTAGGTGCACGCTTAGTGTTCGTTCATTTGTCCCAATGAAATACGAATGTTTCGAAGTTTAGTTTGTGAATAAATCGAATCGGGGTCATCGATTATATCCGATCTTTTGTTTTTCCTCTTTGTCGAGGATTTCAATGAAGCCATAAGCTTTTCGTATGTGCTGTATTTGAAGTTTGGTTGGGAAAATCAGAACCTTCAGAGTTGGAAAGGCCATTTTTTTACCATATAGATTAACCCCCCTTCGTGCATTGACCCGAATAGAGGTCTTTACGGTGTAATTCAGTTGACACTTGGACAGGCATTGTAGCTACTAATTTGATCGCCTTTTATCTATGTTGGAAAGCTAGTTAGAAAGAACCATGATGAGGTTCTGTATTCTGATTCATTGAAATTACTTTTACTGCAGGCAGTAAATGAAAAGGATATCAACAAGATTGTTCTATCATATCTTGTGCATGGTTGCTTTAAAGAAACACTGGACTCGTTTGTTGCTTGTACTGGGGAGGAGCATCCCGCAAATCAACCAGAAGACATGGACACACGGAAAAGTATGAAAACCATATCTCCCACATTCTACTCCCTAACTAGACACTTAAATGCAGTTAATTCTTTTTTTCTTCTTGAAGATTTTGTACACTTATGCTTCCCGAGTGTTTGCAATTGAAATCCTCACTTGATAGTGCATGAGCAATGGACACTGACATGGATGGTGTGTGAAAGGTCTTGTTTATCATGATGTAGGGGAACCCATGTGATATAATCTCTGTATAGCTAACCACACTAAATCTTCATTTTTCCTTTTTGATATTTGAATGAAGTGGATTTTTTCATGACATTGTGATATAATTTATGCCCTGTATGCCCCACTGGTTTTACTTCAAATAGGCCATGTACATACCTTTCTTAAGCTATTGACTTTTGATAGTGCGACTGGCACACACTGTTAAATTAAATGCTAAAATTATAAATTTATGGTATACTATAAAAGAACATTGAGTTATGAAACCTGGAAACTTACTTACCAAAATAGAGTGACACCAAATGGACAAACCACAAACGCGAGGGTGGTGAGAAAGGGAATCTCGGCATCTTGTGTTTCCATGGAATAGTAAATTTAGATAAAGGAAGTTTTTTGTTTTGTTTTTATAGTGATGTGATCATATTTATGAACTAATGAATCTGATAAGATTGGGATTATAGAAAGCCACACATAGTTTTCTGAGTTTCCATATCAATCAACCTGAACAAATTTTATACTTTTAATAATTATTCGCTGGTGGAATCAAATTCAAGCACAAATAACCGTGACCCTTTTTCTCACTATTCACTTGCAGAAATATACGATTATGTATTGAGTTGGAATGCATCCAAGGCAATCGAGTTGACTGAAGAGTTTGCTAGTGGCTTGTTGGAGAAAAATAAGGACTTGCATTTTGATCTTTCGTGCCTCCAATTTGTCGAAATCCTGCGCTCTGCCCAAGTGTAAGTTAGTTGGTTTTACTAGTTTTTCTTATAACTTTATGCAGCTGCAATTATTTCCCTTACTGTTATTCTCTTTCACAGTGAAGGTCAACTTAATGCCGAAGCTTTACAATTTGCGAAAACCAAGCTCGTTGCTTTTGGGAAAGAGGACCAAAAATATGTCAAAAATATGGGAGTATGTTCTCCTTCTAACGATTACATTACTGTTAATTTTTTTAGTAATACTATTCATTATGTATGTTATGCAATTCTTTTGCAGGACTTTATATCTCTTATGGCATACTTAGAACCTGAGAAGTCCCCATTGTTCTATCTTTTGAGCCCAGAACAGAGACAGAGAGTCGCTGACGATTTAAACAGGGCAATTCTTGGTAATTGGAACCAAAGAAGTCGCAAACCCCAAGTTTGATATATAGTTATATACAATATTTTCCCTCTGTTTCCATAATCGGAATACATTTTTATGATCTTTATTTGCTTGTGATGTTGCAGCTCACACTAATCGGCCCAGCTATTCAGCGCTGGAAAGGGTAATACAGCAGACAACCGTTGTTAGACAGTACTTAAGTCAAGATTCTGGCAAGGTCTGAAGTTAATTCTTTCTTGATTAATGAGATGTGTGAATTAATGACTTCTATCTTCTGCTCTATATTAGGTATATTTGGATATTTTACCATTAGGTTTACAGTAATAATAATAAAAAGTCCAACTTTTTTTTTTGGTCGTTTTTAGTTTAAACTAATTACTCCTATTAAATTCAAAACTAGCCTGTGTAATCAGGTGGGGAAGATTAAGAGCCTTTTTAGTTAGATATTTAGTGTTTAAAGGATAATCATGTCCGAAAATGACCAAATAATAACTTTTGTAGTTTGAAGCGAATAATTTGGCCCCGGAAGTGTATTATATTTATGACAAATGCCTTAAAAATTTTGTAACATGTTCACAATTTCTTTGTTTTACCCTTTCTTGGGGGATTATTTTATAGGACGAGCATCATCAACCTTTCACGTTAGAGGATTTTCTCAAGAGGTAACGGCTAAGTCTTCAGGATTGTTCTGTGTTTGCATTCGTGGCTTGAAGTGATTGAGGCGATGAAAGCATCACTTATGATTACTACTATATACATAAGATTAAAGAGCCATTCCTTTTACTATAGATTTATAATACTTCGTTCTGATCGTGAGTGACATTTGTAAGTATCCGGTGCTGCATTGCATTTCTCTGTTTAGGTACACGAGTCAGTATTTATTAGCATATCCAAGACCTTTATTTTTTTTTCGTCTGTCTCTCTTTATCATCTCTTGATTATTCTACGGCAGCCAAGATGTTAAAACAGTTAGTAAAAATGCAAAACTGCTTCTGTGATTACAGTAGCAGAATTCAAAGGTTTTGACCGTTACTTGCATGTTGGTCAACTGAAGGGATTATGGAGTGTTGACTTCTTGACCATGGTCTGATGTCACTCGTGTCACAAATATTTTAATATATAAATATCAACTTGACGTTGACCCGTCAACGTTCCTATTATGGGAACGCGGGCTCCAATTTTTCTCAATTTTACTCCCTTCATCTTTTTTGTTCTTGATTTTATGTTTTGAACTTCCACAAACTTACCCGATGAGTCGTTTAACGGGCTACATTACCGCAAAATCGAAGCATGCCATTCGAACGGAGTGGTGTTAACTAACACGCAACCTTACGAACGACAGACAGTCGCTCGTAAAATCCACGGACGGGCCCACGGGGATCGCGCGATTATTTTCCTTAAAAAGCACATAGGTTAGCAGAAACAACAGACAGCGATCCCTCATCTTTTGACTTTATTCATTTGAATCCCCCCATCTGATTTATTGCATCCCTATCTAATGTAATGGCTTTTTCTTTCTTTCTTTCTTTTTTTGGTTTTGATCTCACCCACACTATTCAATGCTTTTAGTTTCAACCAACTCGAGAAACAACCAAATCATCTCACACGTACCCTAACACATATGTCTTCTAGCTCGTTTGCTGACGCTTAGGTGCCACATTTCTTGGGGCCTATTTCCATCTCAAAATTCGACTGCAGAAATCGAGAGGGTAGAAACACGAATGAATGTACGTACGTACGAACTTTAAGCCGAGCCCGATCGGGCGAAACGAGGAAATGTATGTACACTTGTTCTCTAGTTTCACTAGCAAGACAAAAGCAGCTAGTTTTAGTGAGGTGTATTCCTTCTCCCTTCCTCAAGCTGCCACCTGAGCTTACCAACAAAATTCGTAGTTAGCCACATTGTTCATGCATCTCAATTAAAACTTTAATATATAAAATTAAATAAAAAATCCATAACCATTTCTTCTTGCCAAGTATCAGTGCACACTCTCCACTCAGAGACACGTGTTGATTCTCATCCCCAACATTTTCACCCTTCTATAAATACTGACTACTCCTCTTCCTCTGTGTGATCTTCACATCTCTAAGATACATTCCCTTCTCATCAAACGGCACTCTGTTTTTCTTCTTTTTATTTCCTCTGTTTCTTGATTTTTTTTTTTTTTCAGTCAGAACTTTTATCGAACACTTGGTGTGCAAGAATGTCGAAGCCCATGCTCGGAATCGGAGACCAGAAGAAGGGCCGGAAACAGCTAGCTCAGGCGAGCTCGCGGAAGGGATGCATGCGCGGAAAAGGCGGGCCGGAAAACGCGGCGTGCACGTACAAGGGCGTCCGGCAGCGGACCTGGGGGAAATGGGTCGCCGAGATCCGCGAGCCCAACCGCGGATCCCGGGTCTGGCTCGGCACGTTCGACACCTCCTACGACGCCGCCGTGGCCTACGACGCCGCCGCCCGGAGACTCTACGGGCCTGACGCCAAAGTCAACCTCCCCCACCTGCACGACGAGAAAGCCCCGCCTCCTCCGGTGAAAGCCGAGAACCAGGAGATCAATTTTAAATCGGTTGCAGTCTCCGGCGAGATTGCGGCGGCGCCGCCGCCAAAGTACGGTTGTCGCGGCGAGTACGTGAGCGCGAGCGGGATAATGCGGAAGCTGAACGTGAGCCTGCCTGAGGTCGACGATTCGTACCTGTGGGCCCAGGCGGCGAAAGACACGTCGTTTCAGATAGTCAACTCGCCGGAGGCTTTCGCCAGCTCGTTGGACGGCGGGAGAGACAGCAACGGCGTGCCTTTCCCGTGGTACTTCTGATCGAGCCTTTTCTTCGAAAATCGGATCGAACATATTTTATAAAGTTTATAAAGTACGTAGTAATAAATCATGCAGGATGTAGACTTTTAGAATATACTCATATGGAGTATATTGTAAATGTCACCTGCTGCATGAATTGTAACTATTGTATAAAGTATAGTCTTGCTGCCTATATATTGTTATATGGTGTGGCGGTGAGTTTTGTAAAACTACTCATTATTGTATATATATACTATTTATTTATTTTTTGTTTGTTTTGTAATATATATTAAACTAGTATCTTTTATTATAAAGTTGAGATTTTTATATTTAGTTCTCTCTCTTATAATATTTAGATTTCTTTTAAATTATGTAGTACCATTTGAAGTCAAATTTGGGCTGCATCAGTGCGAATGCAGCCTATTCGCACTCTAATAAGATGATAGGTGATATTTACACTTTATAACCACATCAATGAATTTGCAAAACAGAAATTGTTAATTTTTCAATCTCGACATATAAAGAATTTAACGTCAATTTTTGCTCGAATTTGCAAAACAGAAATTGTTAATTTTTTATCACAAATTGAATCCAATTGTAGTCATAATCTTTAAAAGAAAATATTTGTATTTCACATGGATATCTTTTTCGATTTCATCATCAATATTTTGTTGAGTGTGGAGGCTGAATTCACGCCGGGAAGACGAGAAGGACGAACCAGGCCAACGGCGACCGCCGTTTGGGAACCAGCGGTCGCTGGCGTCGAGCAGCGAGCGCTGATGAGGGTTCAGCGGGCGCTGAACCCGGGAGAATCGAGCCTGGAATTTCTGCCCGATTTTGGCCCTTTCGGCGGGCGCAGGAGGGCATTCGGCGAGCGCCGTTTTTAGTCAGCGAGCGCTGCCAAGCAAACAGCGGGCGCTGTTTGCAGTTTTCTGGCAGCGCGAAATTACTTGTTCCCCAAGTTTTGTCCCCCCTATTTAAACCCTATGTGCGTGAATAATAGGGTTAACACCTCCAGAAAGTCTAGAATTCAATTATAGAGTTTACAAGCTTGTAACGGGGATCTATAATATTCTAGTGAATTATCGCAGCGGCAAGAAGTGGACGTAGCCCTCGTTAACGGGTGAACCACTATAATCTCGTGTCTCCTTTAATTTCCGTATTTTTCGTTCTTTGTTTGTTCGTGTGCTTTTCAGGAGGGGAATTCGGACGCGAATTTCTCAACAACTGGTATCAGAGCACTAGGGTTATAGCGATCGGGGAAAAGCGATGACGGACACCACAACCTCGTTCGGGGTTACGAAATTTGACGGAAACAATTATGGACACTGGAAGATGCAGATCGAGGACTACCTTTATGGGAAGCGGCTCGGAATTCCTTTGAAGGGTAGACCGGAGAAGATCACGGATGACGAGGAATGGGAAAGCCTCGACAGGCAGGTGTTGGGATTGATACGTTTGTCTCTTGCTTCAAACGTGTCATTCAATGTGCGCTCAATTCCCACAACCAAGGGTTTGATGGCTGCCCTATCGAACATGTACGAGCAACCTTCAGCGAACAACAAGGTGTATCTCATGAAGCAGTTGTTCAACCTGAAGATGTCGGACAATGCAAACGCAGCCAACCACATAAACGAGCTAAATTCCATCTTGGATAAGTTGAAAGGAGTCGGGGTGAACTTCGATGACGAAATTTACGCCTTGTGCCTACTTGCGTCTCTGCCGGATAGTTGGGAGCCCATGCGGGCAGCTGTTAGCAACTCTATGGGGAAGGAGAATCTGCAGTTCTCCGAAATTAGAGATAAGATCCTTGCCGAGGAAATCCGGAGAAAAGATTTCAAGGGAAAGTCTCCTAGTTCGGCCTTGAGTGTAGAGAGCCGGGGGAGAAACTCGGGCAGGAATGCTAACAGGAACAGAGGGAGATCCAAGTCTAGGAATGGAAGAGATAGCTCGAGGTCCGAGGATAATGAGTGCTGGAATTGTGGGAAGACGGGGCACTTCAAGAGGGATTGTCGCTCTCGGGGGAAGAACGACAACAAGAAGAAGGGAACCGCCAACGCGGTGGTGCAAGAGGATGACGACGATGGGGACGTCCTCCTCTGTTCGGTCGACTCACCGATCGATTCCTGGGTGCTGGACTCAGGGGCTTCTTTCCATACTACTGCACAGCGGGAGGTAATGCTTAATTACGTTTCGGGTGACTATGGAAAGGTTTTTCTTGCAGATGACGAGCCACTCGATATAGTCGGGATGGGAGATATCAACCTGAAGCTGTCTAATGGGCAAACCTGGAAGATTACCAAGGTCAGACATGTGCCGGGGTTGATGAGGAACCTAATTTCGGTGGGCCAGCTTGATAATGATGGCTACCGGACGTCATTTGGAGATGGGTCGTGGAAGGTTTCGAGGAACGCCATGACCATTGCTCGAGGTCATAAGACGGGTACACTTTATTTGACGACGAGCATGAGGGACTCGGTTGGTGTTGTTGATGGCACCCAGAAGACCGAGTTGTGGCATTGCAGGCTGGGGCACGTGAGTGAGAAAGGGATGAAGATCATGGCAAAGAACGGGCTGCTGCCCGAACTCAAGACGATTGAGTCTCACGTGTGCGAGAGCTGCATTCTTGGAAAGCAGAAACGAGTGAGTTTTTCCAAAGGTGGAAGGGAGCCCAAGGCGGAGAAGCTGGAACTAGTACACACGGATGTTTGGGGACCAGCTCCCGTCGCCTCACTCGGAGGATCACTCTACTATGTTACCTTCATCGATGACTCCACAAGGAAGGTATGGGTTTACTTCATGAAGAATAAGAGTGACGTGTTCTCTGTTTTCAGGAAATGGAAAGCCGAGGTTGAGAATGAAACAAATCTCAAGGTGAAGTGTTTGAGGTCCGACAACGGTGGTGAGTAAGTTGACGCCGACTTCAAGCAATTTTGTGTCGAGAGTGGGATCAAGATGGTGAAGACTATTCCGGGGACCCCACAACAAAACGGAATAGCGGAGCGAATGAACAGGACGCTAAATGAGAAGGCCCGGAGTATGCCGTTACATTCGGGGATGCCTAAGATGTTTTGGGCATATGCCATTGACATGGCAGCTCATTTGATCAATAGAGCTCCGTCGGTTCCTTTGGAATATCGGATTCCTGAGGAGGTTTGGAGTGGGAAGAAGCTGAATCTGTCCTACTTAAGGGTGTTCGGGTGTCTGGCGTATGTCCATATCGACGAAGCTGCTCGTAGCAAGCTTGATCCTAAATCCAAGAAGTGCTTCTTCCTGGGATATGGCGGCACGGAGTTCGGGTACCGATTTTGGGATGCCGAAAATCATAAGGTGATCCGAAGCAGAAATGTGATCTTCAACGAGGCAGTCTTGTACAAGAGTAAAGGCGAGGTTGTTGAAGAAAGCATTGATCCCGTGGGAGACACGGAGGAGGTTCCAGTGAAGGTCGTGGAGACCGAGAAGATCGAGGAGAGCGACACGAGCAGCGAGGATGAGCAAGATGAAAATGCTCATCCCAACATCGATCCGGTTACACCGAAGCCATGGAGGTCGACTAGGGTAAGAAGACCTCCTCATAAGTTTTCACCTTCCCTTAACTATATTTTGCTGACTGATAAGGGTGAGCCGGAGAGCTACACCGAGGCTATACAAGCGAGGGATTCGATCAAGTGGGAGTCTGCCATGAAAGAGGAGATGAGCTCATTGATGTCAAATCAGACTTGGGAACTAGCCGAGCTTCCGAAGGAGAAGAAGGCCTTGCACAATAAATGGGTCTTCCGGGCAAAGGAAGAGCATGATGGAAGCGTTCGGTACAAGGCAAGGTTAGTGGTGAAAGGGTTTCAACAAAAAGAAGGGATCGACTACACGGAGATCTTCGCTCCGGTAGTCAAGATGGTAACCATCCGGGTGGTGCTTAGCTTGGTGGCAAAGGAGAATTTACATCTTCAGCAAATGGATGTAAAAACCGCATTTCTTCATGGGGACCTAGATGAAGAGATCTATATGAAGCAACCGGAGGGTTTCGAGGTCCGAGGCAAGGAGAAGCTGGTGTGTAGGCTTCAAAAGAGTTTGTATGGGTTAAAGCAAGCTCCGAGGCAGTGGTACAAGAAGTTCGACATGTTCATGAAGCGAGTCGAGTTCACGCGGTGCGAGGCGGACCACTGCTGCTATTTCAAGAGTCTTGGAAGAGGTACCTACATAATATTACTCCTTTATGTAGATGATATGCTGATAGTCGGAGCGAGTTTGGCGGAGATCGACAAGCTCAAGAAGAGTCTATCGAGGGAGTTCTCTATGAAGGATTTGGGTGTTGCCAAACAAATCCTGGGGATGAGAATTACGAGGAGTAAAGAGGGTCTTGAGTTGTCTCAAGAGGAGTACTTGAAAAAGGTACTGGCAAGGTTTAACATGGAGGATACTAAACCTGTTGGCACTCCTTTGGCTAGTCACTTCCGTTTATCCAAGGAGGACTCGCCGACGAGCGAGAGGGAGATGGAGCATATGGATAAGGTCCCTTACGCCTCTGCGATTGGGAGCCTTATGTATGCTATGGTGTGCACGAGGCCTGACATTGCCCATGCAGTGGGAGTTGTCAGTCGATTTATGAGTAATCCGGGGAAGCAACATTGGGAAGCCGTCAAGTGGATCTTCCGATACTTGAGAGGGACTTCCGGTTTTGTTTTGAGGTTCCAAAAGTCAGACTTGGGGTTACTCGGGTTCGTGGATGCGGATAACGGAGGTGATGTGGATAGTAGGAAGAGTACTACTGGGTACGTGTACACCTTCGGGGGTACTGCGATTAGCTGGGTGTCGAGGTTGCAGAAGATCGTAGCATTGTCGAGTTGCGAGGCGGAGTACGTCGCTGTGACGGAAGCCGCGAAGGAGATGATGTGGCTACAGGCATTTCTGCTAGAGCTGAGGCAAGACCACTCGGGGAGTGTCTTGTATTCCGACAGTCAGAGCGCCATTCACTTGGCGAAGAATCCCGTGTACCATGCTCGAACGAAGCATATCCAGCTGAGATATCACTTCATTCGATCGGCCTTGGAGGAAGGCGTCTTGGTGTTGGAGAAGATTCTTGGGAGTAAGAATCCGGCCGACATGTTTACGAAGATGGTGCCGTGCGAGAAGTTGAGGTTGTGTTCAACCTCGGTTGGTCTTCTGGGATGAGGACCGGGAACGTCGCTGCAATGGGAAGAGAAGATAGGGGGTCGTGAATTAGCTCCAAGTGGGAGATTGTTGAGTGTGGAGGCTGAATTCACGTCGGGAAGACGAGGAGGACGAACCAGGCCAACGGCGACCGCCGTTTGGGAACCAGCGGTCGCTGGCGTCGAGCAGCGAGCGCTGATGAGGGTTCAGCGGGCGCTGAACCCGGGAGAATCGAGCCTGGAATTTCTGCCCGATTTTGGCCCTTTCGGCGGGCGCAGGAGGGCATTCGGCGAGCGCCGTTTTTAGGCAGCGAGCGCTGCCAAGCAAACAGCGGGCGCTGTTTGCAGTTTTCTGGCAGCGCGGAATTACTTGTTCCCCAAGTTTTTTCCCCCCTATTTAAACCCTATGTGCGTGAATAATAGGGTTAACACCTCCAGAAAGTCTAGAATTCAATTATAGAGTTTACAAGCTTGTAACGGGGATCTATAATATTCTAGTGAATTATTGCAGCGGCAAGAAGTGGACGTAGCCCTCGTTAACGGGTGAACCACTATAATCTCGTGTCTCCTTTAATTTCCGTATTTTTCGTTCTTTGTTTGTTCGTGTGCTTTTCAGGAGGGGAATTCGGACGCGAATTTCTCAATATATTTCAGCAATTTATAAGGACTACTGAGTAATAATTTATTAAAAGATACTGCCCTGTAATATAAATATTTTAGAGTATAATATTATTTAAAAGGTTCGTGTATTCTGAGACGGGCCTGGCTCATTGCCAATATTCGTTCATTCGGGCCGAGTAATGGTGAGTTGGTGACTTGACTTTCTATACAAATGAGTCAAATGACAATTCATTTGATTTCACATCAAAACAAGGTACAACACCACATGCGCAGCGTACAACTAACGAAACACACAAATGGCCAACAAAAAGTCAAACCTAGCATATTTCATTCACAGCACAAACACAGGTTTTTCTCCCGACAGCTTCTTCCAGTTCCGATTGATAAACCACAACGAGTCGGCTTCCACGGCGAATCCATCTTGGTTACGATGCCATCCGAAGTACGCGTGGCTTCGGTTCTTAATATTGAAAATCGCGTGCCCGTAGCTCGCTTCCCGGTAAGCCGAATAGCTCGGCTGTGGCTCCATCATCCTATACAATCGAAATATATACAATATGTGATTCCGAAAAATCTAATCAACCGATCGAAAAACACTTAGCAATGCAACATATATATATATATATATACTCTGTCACTAGCCCTTCTTGATTCCCACCGTCTCCGATTGTGATATAAACCGGAGCAGAGTCATCGCCGATAGGCGTGCATAAACCGTTGATCACACTGTATGCGATGTTGGATACACGTTCCTACATCACAAAAAATCATGTCAAAGTTGGATCAATAACACTTTAAAAAGTCTTATTAGGGTGAAAAAATTGTCCAACTTATACTTGAATTCGAGTTCATAGTTGAATGCGATTGAAGCAATTGAAAATAGGTACCGATCTTTCGTATGCATGAACGTGACCAGCAAAGACAACATCGACTCTGTACTCCACGAACAAAGACTCGTACAACACTCGCATAGTCTCCCCTTCCATGTAGTGATGAACGTAACTGCTATACATCGGGCAATGCATCACCACAATTAGCCAGGGCGTTTCCGTTCGGTTCACCTTAGGTAGCTCGTTCGTGAGCCACTTGTATTGTGGTGTGTATTTCCCTGCAGACGAAAAACTATCAGAGAATATATTCGACTCACTAATATAAATGTTTAACAGTTCGAGCTTTTAAATGATCAGATCGTATACCATAAGCGGAGTAAGAAGACAAGACAATGATGTAGGCGGACGCTCTCTTGATCGAGTACCAAAGAGGAGAAGTACTTCCCGACGCTCTATACGGTACAAAGAACCGATTCTTATAAGGCTTGAATGGTTCCGTTTCTCCCTGTGTTAAAATCACTTTCGCATTTAGTCGAAAACATGCAACACTTGTCGAAAGTAAAGTAACTTCTTGAATCAATTAAAAGCGACATACGATTTCAGGAACAAAGTCGATTTCGTGATTCCCAGCAGCCCAAATCCACGGTTGATACGCGGCATTCCTCTCGACGAACCTCCCCCACGTATCCCATCTCGTATTATCATGGTACGGGTAACTATCCGCGTAAGACAAGTCCCCGACAAACAACACCGACTGTCCTCTGGCCGGGTTCATCTCGTAATGAGTCAACGTCCGATTAGAATCGAACGTTTGACCAAGATCCCCTGTTTCAAATATGTGCATAATCTTAATTAAACATTTTAAGGTCTATACTGACTAAGCCATGCATTCTGTTAGAAACATTTATATCAGAGTGGAATATATATTCTTCAATACATACCTATAAGACCGAACGTGTAAGGAACGTCGGGGCCCGGTCGAGGAGGTGTCGTGAACCAAAATCTTCGCGCCACGTCATCGTTTCCTACTCGGTAATAGTACTTCGTATCGAACTGCAAACGAGTTTTTTTTAGTAATTATTCGTACGATGTCCGAAATAATTACGAAATTACCTCTAAATTATCGACGGTGCAGTGATGAATGTAACCGGAGGTGTAGTTGTAGAACTTGTACTTTACAACGGTGGTGCCGTTTGCGGTTCTCTTTATCGGGCTATTTGCGGGCCAGTAGAGCACCGAGCTGCGGCCCGACTCGTGCGGCGCAACCCAAGAGATTATTACGGCCCTCCCCTCGTGATCTCCTTGCGTGATGTGAACCTGCTGAGGGGAGTTATAACCTGTGGTGGGTGCACGGAAAACGTCGCTGTCCAGAGGCATGTCTCGGCTCAGACCATTGGTTCGGACAAAGCTACTCGAGTACCCGCCTTCGCAGAAACCAAGTGATGTAATGAAGATTGATAAGCCCAGAAGAAGAAGCCGATGAATACGAGGATGGAAATCCATTTGATCTTCTTCGAATTTTCTCGTTAAAAACTAAGTGTTTTTTTGTCAGAATTTGGGGAATGGATTTTATTTGTTTGTGGAAGGGTTGGGAATATCCATTTGCTTAGATGCGAATAATTTATACACGCGGCTATCGAACAGAGGTAGTAATTACCATTGGTTCAAACCCATTCTATTCAATTCATACTTATTAAGTTCAGTTCATTAGTTCAATTCGATTTAAAATTGGACAACATTATATGCATGCCAAATAAGCAAATAAATTAAATTACATATCATATACTTTTTCTATCCCGGCCAAACCTATAATCTATGACCATAGGTTCGGAAGAGAGGTAACACCATAGAGCTGAGTATTAAGCACTTGAGTCAACTAGAGACGAAATACAGAATGAAAATGTATTATATTGAGTGCAAGTAGTTGAAAATTTTGAGTGCGACCACCTATTCGTACATACTACATAGTATAAAAGAATATATGAACTAGAAGTAGGACTTAAAACAAGCCCAAATGCTTAAAATGATACTTCGTGATGTTTTGATCTTTCAAAATTTTTGCAGATGACGATTAGGTATATTAAATGATAAAATCTCGTTAACTCATAAATTTTTTCAATTGTTTATGTAAAATTATTTTTCATTATTTTTCTGTATATTCTCTCTTGTCCGTTTTAGAGATTTGCACAGTTTAATGTAAAAAAATTATACCAAATCTAACCTTATTCTTTTACCACAGTATATTTTAAAATTGATAAATCATTACAAATCATTTGGTCCCTTCTTCCTAAAATCACTCACAAAGATTTATTTGATATTATAAGAATATTAATTATTTTCTTAATTAATATGCGTAAGATTAGAATGTAATCTATTAAAAATAGGAGATAGTATAGTCAAGGATTTAGAAAGTTGACCACCAAATGTAGTCATATAGTAATACTAAAGATTTACAAATACCTTATACATTACAGGCATTCACCATATATATAACAACAAATCACTATCACTTATCACACAATATCACATAAGAAAAAAAAATGGTGATTCTCTAAGCCAAAAAAATCCATTTCTTTCAAACAAGTTCATGAGGGTAAAATGTAGCAAAAGTATTCCTTATTTTTTACATATTTTTCAGTCATGATTTTACATATGATTGATTGAAAATTAAACCATTTCTGCAGGAACAAGTTATTTTAACGTCGACTTTGGTTTCCAATGGCTGCCTAGATTACAGAGGGGAGATTGCAGATAAGAATAAAACGGGCGGGTGGAAGGCCGCCCCGTTCATCATAGGTACGTGTGTATTTTTTTTATTTTTTTAATCTCAAGTTTTCATCCATTATTTATTTACCTGGTGATTGATGCTTGCAGTGAACGAGGTGGCTGAGAGGTTTGTCTTCTTCTCGGTTGCGGTAAGCATGGTGACTTATCTGGCTAAGGCGATGCATCAGCCTGTATCAGAAGCTGCCGCACACGTCAGCATTTGGATCGGGACCGCCTACATGCTCACCCTCTTCGGAGCATTCTTGGCCGACGCTTATTTGGGCCGCTTTCGCACCATCATCACCTTCTCTTGCGTCTATGCTGTGGTAAAAACAAACAAACCAACAAACTCAAACTCATCATATAACAAACTAACTAAAATTTGTAATTTTAATTTTTCATCGTTCATCAGGGAATGTTACTCCTGGCACTTTCTGGATCAATGCCTAGCCTAAGGCCCCCACATTGCTCAAAAAGACCCTGCGAACGAGCATCAAAGTCCGAAACTTACTTTGTGTATGCTGCCCTGGCTCTCATAGCTCTCGGCACTGGCGGGATCAAGCCGTGCGTCTCGTCTTTTGGGGCTGATCAGTTCGACGAGTCTGACCCAGCCGAAGCCCATAAGAAACACTCGTTTTTCAACTGGTTTTTCTTTGTCATCAACATGGGAGCTCTCTTTGGGATGACGATTCTAGTGTACCTGCAGGTGACGGTTGGGTGGGGGTGGGGGTTTGGGATCCCGACTGGAGCAACAATTGTGTCGATACTCATATTTGTGGCCGGTGGGAGAAAGTATAGGTATCAGAAGCCGATGGGAAGCGCATTCACGAGATTTGCTCAGGTGATTGTGGCTGCTGTTAGGAATCATGTCAGGGGAGTCGAGGTTGGGGATGATCTTTACGAGGTCGAAACTGCAGAATCGGATATTCATGGGACTGAAAAACTATCACACACTCAACAATACAGGTATATATAAGTGAATTACTAACAAGTAAGAACATCTCGATAACAAAATTGAAATGCAGATATCTGGATAGAGCAGCTGTTATGACTGACCCGGATAAGAAGAATGATCGGTGGAGAGTCTGCACGATCACCCAGGTGGAAGAGCTGAAATCGTTCGTACGGATCATCCCGATTTGGGCCTCCACCATCGCCCTCGCCATCAGCCTGATTCAGATGTCGACATTCTTCGTGGCCCAGGCCCATATCATGAACAGAGTCCTAACCCTAACCCCCAAATTCAAAATCCCGGCGAGTTCGATTCCGGCAATCAGCACCGTCAACGCCCTAATCTTCGTTCCCGTGTACGAGAAGCTCGCCGTGCCGCTCCTCCGCGCCAGGACCGGCCATCCGCGGGGCCTCACCGCGCTGCAGAGGGTGGGCGCCGGGCTGTTCCTCTCGATTTTCGCGATGGGAGCGGCCGCCGCCGTGGAGATCTGGCGAAAAACGCACACGTTCCGCGGCAAGGATAAGCCGAGCGTTTTTCTGCTCCTCCCGCAGTGCTTCCTGCTGGGGACGGCGGAGATCTTCGCGTACGCCGGGCAGCTGGAGTTCTTCTACGAGGAGGCGACGGAGGGGACGAGGAGCATCAGCAGCGTGGTGTTCCTGAGCGGGATCGGGATCGGGAGCTTTGTGAACGCCGCCTTGGTGACGACGGTGGAGAGATTCACCGGCGGGAGTAAGGGGTGGCTGAGGAACGGGTTGAACAAGGGCGGGCTGGATTACTTCTACTGGATTCTGACGGCGGTCAACGCGGTCAATTTCCTTTTTTATCTACGGGTCTCGCGGCGGTATCAGCGGAAGACGGACACAGTTAAGCCCGTGGCGGAGCCCGGTGGGGAAATCGGGCCTGAAGTTATAATGTGGGACAGAATACATGAAATCGTATTAACGGAGGATGATCGAATCATAGAAAGCCGGGTAATGTTTTCTAGACAAATATCCGAAACCAAATCCATAATACCATGGGACGGAGGTTCAGGAGTTGCTCTACTATCTAACGGTGAAGAAGAACGAAGAGCAAGTTCAACTGCTTTGCAGCTCTAGTCAGGATTCGAGAGGAGAGACTAGGTAATAACATTGAGGTAGTTTGCTTGGTGCAACAAAGTTTTCGACTGCATCATTCGACAAAACCAAGAACTTAACATTTGTGACCATTGGTTCGGAAGAAAAGTAGAACGGAGTATGTATACATATATTTTTTCATTTAATTTTTAGTATTGGATTATAGAACCCGATCACTGGAGCTGAGTAGTGAGCGCTCGAATCAACTAAACGGGCGGAATACAAAATGAAAATACTCCGTATAGTATATTTTCATTGAATGCAAGCACTCAGGATTTTTAGTGAAATGATACAATCAAAAGTTTGACAGGAAAAGCCACGAATTTAGAAGGTTGACTACAAAATTTACTCAGTACTAGTAATAGTAAGGTTTGAAAATACATTTACCATATATATACAACAACAATTCACTATCAATCCTCACACAATATCACAGAAGCAAAAAGAAGAAAACAAAAGGTGTTTCATTGAGCCAAAAATAAAATGAAAAATCCATCTCATTCAAACAAGTTCATGAGGGTAAAATGGAGTAGTAGCATTATTATTTATTTTTGAGTCATGATTTTACATATGATTGATTGAAAATGAAACAATTTCTGCAGGAAGAAGGAAAAGTTGTTTTCACATCGACTTTGGTTTCCAATGGCTGCCTCAATTACAAAGGGAAGATTGCAGATAAAAGTAAAACGGGCGGGTGGAAGGCCGCCCCGTTCATCATAGGTACGTGTATATATATATTTTTTTAATCTGAAGTTTTCATCCATTATTTATTTACCTGGTAATTGATGCTTGCAGTGAACGAGGTGGCCGAGAGGTTTGCCTTCTACTCTGTTGCGGTAAGCATGCTGATTTATCTGGTCAAGGCGATGCATCAGCCTGTATCAGAAGCCGCCGCACACGTCAGCATTTGGATCGGGACCGCTTACATGCTAACCCTAGTCGGATCATTCTTGGCTGATGCCTACTTAGGCCGCTTTCGCACCATCATCACTTTCTCCTGCCTCTATGCTATGGTAAAAACAAACAAACAAACAAACTCAAACTCAAACTCATCATATAACAAACTAACTAAACATATTTTCATCAGGGAATGTTATTCCTAGCAATTTCGGGATCGATCCCTAGACTCAGGCCTCCAACCTGCACCAAGAGACCCTGCACTCGAGCATCCGAATCCGAAACGTACTTTGTCTACGTTGCCCTTTCGCTCATAGCACTCGGCACTGGAGGGATAAAGCCGTGTGTCTCGTCTTTTGGTGCTGATCAGTTCGACGAGTCTGACCCAGCCGAAGCCCATGAGAAACACTCGTTTTTCAACTGGTTTTTCTATGTCATCAACATGGGAGCTCTCTTCGGGATGACTGTTCTGGTGTACGTGCAGATCGTGATCGGGTGGGGGTGGGGGTTTGGGATCCCGACGGGGGCAACTGTCGTTTCGATACTCATATTGGTGGCCGGTGCGAGAAAGTATAGATACCAGAAGCCGATGGGAAGCGCATTCACGAGATTTGCTCAGGTGATTGTGGCTGCTGTTAGGAATCATGTCAAGGGAGTCGAGGTTGGGGATGATCTTTACGAGGTCGATACTATGGAATCGGATATTCATGGGTCGGGAAAGCTCGCTCACACTCAACAATACAGGTATATATAAGCAAATTATTAGTAAAAAAAAATCTGACACTTGAATTGAGAACTTTAAGGTTAAGAATCGAACCTATCTAAATTTCTGCAATTAATTTATACAAAAAAAATTAAAAAAAATTGTGATAAAAGTTGTTAGTTCAGTTGGTTGAACAAAAAAAATATTAAAAAAATTGAATCTCAACCCACAAAAAAAAATATATAAAAAATTGGGTCAGAGGGTTGTTAGTTCAATTAATTTGTAGTTTTGTTGGTTACTCATTTGATTGAACACTTGAATCACTTGAATTGAGGTCAATAAATTCCAAAGTGAAAGCTTGAATTTCAAAAAAAATATAAAAAAAATTGTAAGAGTTGTTAGTTCAGTTGGTTGAACACTTGAATTGAGAACAATAAGTTAAAAAAAAAATTATGTCAAAGGTTGAACACTTATTGAAGATTACTCATTTGCTTGAACATTTAAATTAATTGAGAAACGTAAGTTCAAGGTTCAAACTTAAATATAAAAAAAATTGTGCCAAAGAAAGTGAACACTCCAATTGAGGAACAAAGAACAAAAGGTCTAACAAAATTGAGTATTTAAATTTTTGAAATTGACAAAAAAAATACTTACAAGAAATCTAACAACGCTGATTGAAACTGAAATGCAGATATCTAGATAGAGCAGGTGTTATGACTGACCCGGATAATAAGAACGACCGGTGGAGCGTCTGCACCGTCACCCAAATCGAAGAGCTGAAATCGTTCATACGGATCATCCCGATTTGGGCATCCACCATCGCCCTCGCCGTCAGCCTCACCCAGATGTCGACATTCTTCATCGCAGAGGCCCATGTCATGAATCGAGTCCTAACCCTAGCCCCCAAATTAAAAATCCCGGCGAGTTCGATTCCGGCGGCAATCAGCACCGTCAACGTCCTAATCATCGTGCCCGTGTACGAGAAGCTCGCCGTCCCGCTCCTCCGCCGCAGGACCGGCCATCCGCGGGGGCTCACCTCGCTGCAGAGGCTCGGCGCCGGCCTGTTCCTCTCGATCTTCGCGATGGCAGCCGCCGCCGCCGCGGAGATGTGGCGAAAATCCCACACGAGCCGCCACCGCAAGCACAGCGTTTTGCTGATCTTCCCGCAGTGCTTCCTGCTCGGGACGGCGGAGATCTTCGCGTACGCCGGCCAGCTGGAGTTCTTCTACGAGGAGGCCGCGGAGGGTACGAGGAGCGTCAGCGGCGCCGTGTTCCTGAGCGGGATCGGGGTCGGGAGCTTTGTGAACGCCGCCTTGGTGACGGCGGTGGAGAGATTCAGCGGCGGGAGTAAGGGGTGGCTGAGGAACGGAGTGAACAGGGGCGGGCTGGATAAATTTTACTGGCTTCTGACGGCGGTCAACGCGGTCAATTTCCTGATCTATCTATTCGTCTGCCGGAGGTATCAGCGGAAGACGGTTAAGCCGGAGGCCGAAGATACAGAGTGGAACAGAATACATGAAATCGTAGTAACGGAGGATAATAAAATCAAAGAAAGCCGGGTAATGTTTTCTACTCAAATATCCGAAACCAAATCGATATCATGGGACGGAATTCCGTCCAGTATCTAACGGCAAAACATAAACACTATTAATTATAATTGAATGATTTTTAATGAATAATTGTATTATTTTTATAAATTATGAATATTTTTCAAACACCACATTCTTAATCAAACACCATTCACAATATTCATAGCAATTACACTAATCAAGCACACCCCATCCCCACAACATCATCACCACATTCTCACTTTTTTTTTTCAATTTAATTGAAAAAGCAAAAAAAAAAACTACTTAAAGCAAAAAACAGCTTTGATACACACACAAAAACATTTTAAAACTAGCACAAGGACTGGAAATTTAGTTATGTCCCACCCTTCTTATTTTTCTCCTTCCAGCATCAGCACACTTGTAGCTAGTCGACAAAACTCGGGTCGATCGGTCGGCCATTAAGCGTTGTTTTCCTCCGACCGAGAAATGAGCGGTTGAGTGATGGACGATTTGACGTGAGGGGCTGTTCTGCCGGAGACGTGGTCCACTGGAGGCGGCTGCAGGCTCGTCGCAGCGAATTTCCTCTCCTCGTTTTTGCCCCACAGCACAAAGTACAACCCGCTGATGATCAGCACCGCCCCGATTATCCTGCACCCATATCCCGATACGATAAACAAATATTTTTCGTAGGGCTTAAGAAATTATTAATTCACTCATATTATTTCTTACCCTCCCAAGTAGAACTCTTCTCCAAGTACAGCCGAGGTCATTATGGCAACGACGAGCGTCTGCACAGGCTGATACACTGCCACGAAAACGGGACCCCCTCGATCGATGCACCATATCTGCACTGCAAACGCGATCCCCGACGCCACCACTCCCTGCAATTAACACAACCAGTATATTAATTACTTTAAAATACAATTTTACCCCTGAAAACAGAACAGATCAATAATAGTACTCACAGCGTAGAAAACGCTGAAGAGCTCGTATCCGGAGTGGACGAGCCAGGCCTGCGGGTCCCGCTCGACGAAGGCGGCGATGACTAGGAACTGGATGACTCCGAAGAAGCACTGGTAGGAAGTGAAGGAGAGTCGAGCCGGGTACTTCTTCAGGACGGGAGCTTGGAGGACGAGCCATGCGGACCACGAGAGGCAGTGGCCGATAAGGAATATGCAGCCGAGGGTCCAGTTTTTGCCCTTGGCGTCCCCAAGCGCCAGCATGGCAACCGGCTCTGCCACGTCAGCGATGACGTGGAGCCCGCGTGGGGTCGGGCTGTAGATGGTGGGGCCCTTGTAGAGGGTGATGACGGAAGCGCCGGCCACGCAGAGTAGGGTTCCGGCGACTTTTGAGATCCCGTCTTTTCGGTTGAGCCGGACTTTTTCGAGCCTGAGAACGACGGCCATGAGGAAAGTGATGGCCGGGACAGAGTTCTGCATCGACGAGGCGAAAGTCGGGGATGTGTTGTCGAGTCCTAACAAGTAGAATCCTTGGTTCGCAGTGATCCTGTTTTTGGATTTATTTAACATTTAAATAAAATTGAACTGAATTGAAATGAACTGAACTTGATCGTACCCGACGACTGCGAGAAGGAAGAAATGGATGACCAAGCTCCAAGATATAGGTGGCCTCTCTTTCCTGAAAAAATAATTGATTAATTGATTAATTAATTAAACTGTTGCATATTAAATAATTAAATTAGATGATTACTTCTCGAGGAAATAGGCGAATGGGAGGAGCAAGAGGAAGGCCAAGATGTTTCGATAAACGGGGAAGACGATCTTGCTTATGCCCATGTTGAGGGCGGCACGTGAGACGACGTGGAAGCCGGCGTATCCGAACTGCAGGGCCAACATGGCTAAGTGCAGCTGGAATTTCTCCGGGATGAAACATATTCTCCGGCCAAGGGCTGAGCCACCGCCAGCATCCGCCATCGCAGAAATAAGAATCAGTTAGAAGTAACTGATTAGTGGATGAGTGAATGGGGTTATAATAAGAAGGAGGGTGTGTGGAGTTTGAGGTGATTATAGTCTAGAGTCTAGGGGTATATAAATATAGTTGAGAAAGGGAAGCTAGAAAAATGAGGGGCCCACCGAGGGGGAATTGTTTGTGGTGTTATAATGTGGAATTTTCATTTGTTTATTGGTTATAATTAACAATTTTAATTGATTGTTAGTAGTCAATTTTTGAACAATTAATTTGAGTATTTTAAATTTTTCATTGAGAATTGATATGAAATTTAGTTATATGCCCCATATAATTTATAAGTTTTTTTTTTTTATTTGGTAGGAAAATTAAAATGTCGATCAAAAAATAAAATTTCAAATTTAAGTAAATTTATATTTTAAAATAAAAAATTAAAATTTTTATTTTTTGAAAAACCTGTTTATCTTGACATCCATTTAATAAAAAATACGGAGTACGCATATTATTACGAGATGGAGTACTCTTTTTTTCCTCTTTTCTAAAGGTTACACAAATTTCAAACGAAAAAGTTAAACAATAATATTATCAAAAAATAAATATCCAAAACACACATTTATTCAAGTGGGAAAATTAAAAAATATATATATATATTATTAAAAAATAAAAATATATTTTTAAGTTAAAAAAATACAATTAAAAGAACACCAAAAAAAACATACAAAACGTTTAACTTAATAAAAAATTATAACTTTGAGACGAAAGGAAGAGATTATTTAAATGAATTAAATTACATTGGGACGTTGTCTCCCACTCCCGCCATTTCTATATATATTGCACTACGGCACCTTTTCTTAAGTTCTTCTTTCCGCTTGTTGGCTGACAAGACAACCCCCCATCGCACTATACACAAAGGAAAAGATGAAAATTAATTATGCACACATACACCTATTAATGATTGTATTTAAATACATTTAATAATATAATTATATAAATCAATATTAATGTTATTGAGAATGTGCATATATAAAATGTTGGTCAATGTATGCATTTAGAAAAAAATGTAATAATTGATATTGAACATAATTAATAGTACTACAACTGCTATTTTATGTCCAATTATATAAAATCGAATATAAATTTGGTATGAATGAACATATATTTAAAAGTGAACATTACGATCAATGTCATGCAGACGTATACCATTTATATTTGTATTTCAAGCAATATTTGTGTAATTTTGGATTATATATATGCTTGTATGTATATTCAAAAGGAGATTTTGTTGCATCATTAAGATTTTATCAATCATCTACAAAAAAAGCATTTGTCCAAGCACGAGACCTTGACCCAATTACTTCTATTTAAATATATTTTTATTTATTTAGGTCGTTCAACAATATGATAAAAGTAGTGCATGTATATACACTAATGTCACATCAACTATTAAAAATAAATAAACATAATTAGTTACATGCCAAAATTATGAAATTATCAAATCATGAAATTAAACATCTTCTCTTCTCTCGTGATGAGATTTGGTTTGCGTAATCATTAATTAGTTTACAAATATAATTTAAATATTTGTTTGGGTTGGTGTGGTTTTATTTTAGTGTTACTACTATATAGGTATTCAAAGGAAAAAAAATGCACGAGACGGTATAAAGTGTATATTTAATTATATAAAAATAAAAGGTGTGAATCAAAACTTCCATTTTATTTATTTATATTCAAACAACAAGGGATAATAGTAAAAATAATTAAAAAATATATAAATTATTTTATTTAAATAAATATTACATATGTCCTCTAGCTATAGTGTCTTTTGTAAATTCCGGTTCTATATCATTCACATATATTATTTCGTCCCAACAAAAGATGCAATACTTTTTTGATAAATTACAAAGTAAGTATTTGATATATTTGATTGAGACGGAAGGAGTAAATAAGCTACATGATGTTTACAAAATACTAGTACTATATAAAAGTAGTACTATCTTCCAAAAAATTATACATATATTTTTTTTTAAATTACAAAGATAGTAGTATAATTTTTGGGACAAAAATAATGCTAGTATTTTTTATGACGTATAAATATATATATATATATATATTATTTTAAAAAAGAAAATGAATATCATCGCATCACAGAAGTAGTTGGCTCAAACTGTTTATTTCTTTCAAACATACATAGTATATAGTATCCCAAATAACATACAATAAATTGTCATACTTTTTTTTGTAAGTAATTATTTTTTTCAAACAGACAGTCTATAGCATTCCAAAAAAATACAGTAAGTTTTATCTTTAAAGCTTTAGAAAAAAAAAACTAAGTTTTTTTTTAATCTTTAAAATTTTATTTTACTTTTATTTTTTCCACATTTTATATTATATAAATCTAATCTATTTTGATGATTTTTAATGGAACTTAATACTTGTAATTGTAATAATTATGAATTAATAATTTAGAATTTTAATGAAACTTAATATTTAGAAAAATAAATTGATAAATTATTATCGTATTAATAAGTCAGGATAAGAAATTTTTATTATTTTAATTTTTATTTATTTATTTAATTTATACAGATTTTAATGTAATTGTAAGTAAATTAAGTTTTAAAAAGAGTGTAAAAAATAACAATAAAATTATATTTGAATTTAAGTGTTAATATAATTTTGAGACGTCTAAAAATGCGTGAATCTATTATGAGACTGGTTTTTATAAAATAACTCATATATAGTAGTATTATTTTTTTACTTTTATGTTTAAAATTAAAAAAATAGTTATAAACTTATTATGCAACTGAATTTATGATATTTTTTCTAGGAACTAAATTTATTAATGAACACGAAAGCTTGTATTAGCAAAAAAAGACACTTTAAAGTTTAACCTTTAATGAGGGTCATTAATATAATTAATTATTAAATTAAATCAAAATTTCCACTAACACCCCACTCATAATTAAACATTCTTACCCTAATTATAAAATTTTAATTTAATAAGTCTTGATTATTAAAATTGGATGTTATAATTAATAATTACTCATATTTTCAGTCCTTGTACTTTTACTTTTCGGTTTTCAGGGACATGGCGTGCCTCCTTCGGGTTGAGGGGGTCATGCTGCTATCATTTGTTTTGACAATTTTATACTACAGTATTTTCATTTAGAAATAAATAAGTTAATTATATTCAATACAAACTTATTAATTACACAAAACTCGCATTTTTATTGCATATGATCAATTAATCAAACATGACCAAATGTTTCAAATTAACATAATTGTTTGATATGATATGATATGATACATATTGCATTTTTTTTGTTGCCTTTTACAAGTTGTTGCACCACTATATTGTTCATAACAAATTTCCGATTATTTACACATGTGAACGGGATTCGAATTCGTCGATTGATATATAATGTTCGCTGAAATTGAAACACCAAGTACATAAATGTGAATTGTAGTCTTATATATAGGAATATAGGAGTGATTGTTTTTATTTTTTTTGGTTGAGCATTTAATCATAGTAAGGATTCTGTAGCAAAGTTATATATTGAAGAAAAAAAAAAGATTCCCAGGTGCTGCTGAAAAACAAGATGAAAAAAGTTGATTCATTTTGTTCCCAATCAATCAAAAGGCGTGTGCTAACGCATGCTCCATCAGATTAATTGGAAAAAAAAGACATAATTCGATTTATTAAAATATTAAATTTGAAATAATAAATAAAAATATCGAATTAACACGTACAAATATATATGTATATTAAATATTGATCATTAGATAATAGCTGTTTGATTAAGTTAAAATTTTAAATAGAAAGTGTTAATTTTGTGAAGGGAACATGACATGTGCCAACACATGATATGCCAATGCATACGTGGCCCAATCAAATTGGAATGAATAATATATATAGCATTTATTTGTTGATTTCCTTATTGTCACATATTCACTACCCTTACAAGACAACAACAATATGATCAAATATAAACAACAAAATGTGTTTGTATTTAATTTGTAGTTTTTAGAAATGTTGTTGTAAACTAGCTAGTTGCATTATTCAATCGGCATTGTTTTGAAGTTTTAGACCCGTGTTTGTCTTCGGAAGTCCGGTTCTAAAAAAAAACACAGCCTACTAACAAAACAGATAAACAACGATGTACTTAACATTCACTTAAGAATCGAGCTCGTGCAAAAGCATTAATTGTGATACGTACGTGTGCAAGTAACATCGATTAAAAGTTTACACAACGTGCGCAAAAAGCGTGATCAACCATTAATTACAACCGTGAGACGAGTGCTAACTAGCTAGGTTCGATAAGTGCCCTAAGGTAGCAATGCTGCTGCCTAGTCTTGAGACATTATATCATATGTAAGCATGTGTTAAGATAGTACGCATATGAACTAAGTTAATCGGACGAGTAGTCGCTCTCAATGTTGGAGATTCCCCAATTATTATTATTATTTCTTCTCAATAAATTTGCAAAGCAATTACAAAGTTGTGTCAGAGTTTTGCTTAGAATCTATCTTGTGAGAAATTGATATCATGGTTTTTGAAAAAACATCCTTTTTTTTTTCTTTTTCAATTTTGTTTTGTGTTTTTTTTTTTTGGCAGCTTTATGATCCTCCAAATATTGGTGGGGGTCGATGGTAGTGAAGTTATGCATCATTCCACCACACCACCAAGGGTAGTTTTGTAAAAAAATCAACCTAGCTCGTTTATCGATGGTTTATTCGACGCTAATGTTAGCTAGCATCGTCGTTTATATTTAACATCAACATCAGGAAAAATATAGTTTCCACCATGCATTTTCGGAAAGATATTTCAAAATTTCGTTTATACATCGATGCTAATGAACCTCTTCTGATTTTCCAACTTCACATCAAACGTCAAGAGAAATATGATCGATTTTCCACCACCAGTGGATAGATATTTCAAAACCCTAATGATCGTCGGCCGCTTGACTTCATGCGGTTTGGACATCACTTACATTGCGTGCGTACGTAAACCTAGCTACTCATGAGAGGTTACAAATTACAATATGTATATTCAAACACCATTCATTGTTGATATCTTATGTTTGGCACTTTTTGAACATGAAGTGATTCCACCAACACACAGTACAAGCAGATGGAATCAAGTAAAAGCAAAAGTGATTAATTTTTGTTTAGTTTTACTTCTGTAAAAAGAAAGTACCTTTATATCACTTCAGCTTTGAACATATATAGCTTGATGCAGTTCATAACCCTTGGGTTCACAAGCTCATCCTTGTTTTTTACGAAGAAAACGATGATCGTGCAGTGTCATCATCGATCGATGTCGCAGTCCGTGGTGGTCCGAAATCATATTTTCTTTAAAAACAAAGGGACTGTTTATTTATAGTAACAGCACTAAAATAAAGTTTGAAGCAACTATTTTGATTAGAATGAGAGAAAAATAAATGGAATCTTTCAAATTAAACTTATTATCATCCTAAATTACAAAATACCACTTAAGTATTTTATTCTTATGATTTAGAGCTTGTTTAATTTGTTAGTTCTGTTGGGGCAGTAAACATTTTTAAAACACAAATTAAACAGTCTCCATTGAACGAACGTCGTACATTTAAATTGCATTATATAGCAAATGAGAAGGGGGAAAAAAGAAGAAAAAAAGGGTCCCATAGCACATCACAGCATCTGGAGCCACCATTACCGAATAAAAGTCACAGTCGAGTACTCAAACCGCACCAACAGAGTAGAGAGATTAGTGCTGATCATACCTTGTCCGAAGATATATATATGCTTTGAAAGATATTCCAATGGGAGACAAAGAAGATTCCTAGTTGGTCAGTTTCATGATCCTAGTCGCACCTCGCGTGCATTTGACAGGTACCCTTGTGGTCAGTGGGCGACAACACTCTTCGTGGCCTTTCAAATTCACGAGCCAAAATTTTTTTAGCTTGAAAGCCATGTTTTAACTAACAGAACCGTGTTAGTTAACTATAGATTAATTACAAAATGACCCTTGACGTTTGACCTAATTATAACAAAGAACCATTATGGGAATCAGATTTTTCAGTCTCTGGCATGAAAGTGAAACACAGCACTAATGCACTCCGGCTCAGCTGAAAGAATTCAAGAAAAGGACGCTTTCTGAATCATGAGTGTGCTTGAATACGTACGTACGAAGAAATTTGTTTGTCGCCATCATGGCTAACTAGAAATACTTCAGTACAATAATTTCAAAGCTCTGTCGTCAACTCAGAAGGCACACGTTAGCCACGCCTCGACTGGGACAACTGAAGGTACGCGGGAGCTGAATCAACGTTGTATTTCCATAATTGAACATCATTAGCGAAAAAAGAAACGAAAAATTCCATCAATGCACAAGTGGCAAGAAGTTTGATATTATATCACTGAAACGAAATGTTATTCTACGGCTACAACTATAGGTTTCCTAGGAATCACTCTCCCAATTCTTTCTTGAATTTGACGAGGATTGTAAACTCGACCGGTCAACATAGAAATCAGTTCCCCTTGTTACTCACTCTTCAGTAGCAATCTAATTTTATACAGCACTAATACGGAGCCATTACTCTTACTCAGCACCTGTATCCTCCACAGATTTCTTATACTCTGGTTTGAGCTCATACGTGCCTTGGTTCGTTCCCCTTTTATTGTATGCACAAAGATCATTCATTATCTCTTTCAAAAATTGCTGCAGGAAGATATACAAAATATTATTAGATATTATAGGCATCGTAAAAGTTAGAAACTGAAGTAAAACTGCCATCCGACAGATGTATCAGACATACAAAACGAGTTTCTCCAATAACACTTGTGTCGCATTATACTGTAAAAATAGTAGTTTCGACTTCTAGTTCTGATTCTTCGTAATTTTATCAGTCTTAATGTAGGGGGGAGAGTGCTTGAGATGTCTGATTATGCAGAAATTATTCATCAAGTGATCTCATCTTAATTATTCAACTTCTAGCTTCTTTTTTAAAGCACTATTAACGTCTAATTTTCAACTGATTTTCGATGCAAAACCACTAGTCCCTTGGTACACCAGCAGGATATCCTACAACTTTTAGATGCAAAAGCACTAGTCCCTTCCAATTTAACAATACGGAGTATATAGGATGATGAGAAAAATACGTACAACAGGTTGATCAGTCTCTTGAACCAGTTGCTTCAGCGTCCAATTAGGTTTCCTCTCAAAAAGTTTAAACATGATCTCTTCCATATCACCACGGTCCCTTCTGGTCCTTTTCAATTCGGATGCCTTAACAGGAGGAGCTACTTTCTTCTTATCCTGTACCAATACATGTAATTTGATAATATGTATACATGCTTAAACCAAACAATAGAGTAATATAAAAAGTGAATTCGAGAAGGAATATAAAAGTAACAAAGCACAAGTGCAACAATAAAACAAGTACCATAAGCATAAGTTGAAGGACATTTCTAAAATATTTTATGTAGTGCAGAAAGTTCATAACTATGTGGCACTTCCTACAATGTTTCTTACATAATTAAACCAAATGACCCCACGAGCTCCCCAAAACGCCCCCCAAAACATGGAGATAGTAATCAGGGCACCACATTCAAGAGGAAATCAAATGTCTCCATATAATTCCAAGTTAGGCATAAGTAACGTGGATTCGGATAAAGATCCTATGATATATACAATGCGAATTAAAAATCAAAACAGAAGAAAAGAACATTACCTTCGAAGTGGACGACGTATTGAAGCCCATCATTCCAGGCATGGACCTCATATGCACACCATGATCATTATTGAGCACCTGATAAACAAAAAAACAATGACAGAGAAGAGATTATCAGCCTAAGCACATCACATAAGAACAACTCAGGAAAAGCAGAGAGAGCAAGCAAAGTGAGAGAGTGCATGACCTGAGTCTGTCTGTTCTTGACCATGGATTTATGAGTCCTTTCCCGACACATCTTTCCATAATCATCGAGGCTTTTATGGCGGGGCTTCATGTCGAATTTTCGATCCACTTTCCCTTCTAATGCAACTCTTCCTATTAAAACATAAAAACCATACAAATAAATCAAGTAATCAACAACTAGATGCATATACTCAAAGTAACGACTATGCATCGTAAGATACAAATGCCCCTACTTAATAAGTTGACAATTATACACTTCACAAAAGCATGAAATAATTTAAAACCTAATAAACAATTAGGGAAAAAATTGGAGATGTTTTACCCTGATTCGATTCGGAAAACACACACATGGGAACAAAATCCTTACACATGCTGAGAGCATAACTCTTCGGAACCAGCACACTCTCACCTCCGGCCATCTCCATCGTATACTGAAGCAATTCGATTCACGTTTAACGCAGTTTTTTTTTTTCAATAATTCAATTTCTCGAACTTGATTAAAACGAGCAACAGAAAACTCGGTCGCACAAATTCATACTCCGGTATCGTTGAAAAGCAGAGAGCATAGGATTTACCTGCAGAGCCGATGGATCTCCGGCGCGGAGGAGATCGAGCGAGACGACAACTTTAGCGACGGGTGTCGAATCTCCGCCGGCAGCGGCGGCCGATTGCCACGCTTCGGAAACAAGCGGCGGGCACTTCATGAGCCAAACTGATCGCTCAGCTTCGGAAGTGTCGACGGCGGTGCTGTCATTTCGATTGCTGTCCTCCATTGTCTCTGTGAGTTTTGAGTGTTGGTGTACGGTTATTCTACTACTGTGTTACTGGAGGGGTTAGTGTGGGACTGTGGGGATTTTGTTTGAAGCGAATGGACTGGAGTGGACCGGGTCTTCTCTATCGGGTCGGTTGGTGAAACGTTGCTTGTGTCCCGGCCCACATGCACCTAAGCCCATCCAAATCAACATTGAATAAAGGCCCAAATATCATTTTCGCTGAAAATACTAATGTACCTTCAATTTCGTTGAATTGACTATTGGTTTTTTGATTTATAATCAACAATAATCATCATAATAAGTAAAAAAAAACATCAGATTTGATCGTTAAATATTAATCTAGTTATGAATTTTTGTTTTCGATTATCTAACTCTCAAACTATACTAGTAAAGATCAACCAAATCTCATAATAGATTTAGTATATATTATTCAAATTATTGAATAGGTCTTATGTTATATTAGTATTAGAAAAAATTAAATGATATTATTGAGTATTTGAGAAAATAACGTTCATGTAGTTCTTACTAGTGCAATATTATAAATAGTAAAATTAAACTAAAGTTCAACGATTCAATCAAATGTATTTTATTTATTGTGATGATTATTGATCAAATATCATTTCTTAGTTCAGTCAAAGAAAAACTCAATTTGAGATATACTATATAATAAGGTTCATGTAGTTCTTACTATTGCACTAGTAGTATTATAAATAGTACAATTAAACTAAACGATTCAATTAAATGTATTTTATTCATATTGATAATTATTGATCAAATTATTACTTCTTAATTCAATAAAAATAAATTAAATTATAAAATAATTAATTAACCAATTTTCACTATTAATTTCATAACTATTTGTAAAAAACTCAAAATTAATTTTCGTCAATTCCAAGGCTGGGATAGGTATCAAAACCATTTAACATAAAATTAAATTTATTAAGAGTAATATCAATTTATTAGTTAAAATTATTTAGTAGTTTGCCAAAATTATTTTTAGCTACATTTTTCTTCAATAATGACAAGATGACAAAAGGGAACCTGCAGAAATTACAGATTTACCCTTCACACTCCCAATATCTTGGCCAGTAGAGCTCCACACCCACACGTCACTGTGCTCGGTCGTCAACCAGAAAAACCCGACCAATGCGTAATCGACACGTGTCCTTATCCCAATAGTAGATTCTCACCCACCCATCCCCACACCACTATAAACAAATCCATCAATCAATCAAAACCAGAAGAAAAATATCTCTCCACATTCCTTCTCCAATGGCTCCCTTCTCTCTCCTCTCCCTCCTCCTCTCCCTCACTCTCCTCTCCTCCGCTCTCGCCTCCTCGGAGAGCTTCGCCGAACTCGTCGCCGACGATCCCCTGATCCGCCAGGTCGTCTCCGACGGAATCGACGCCGCCGATCAGCTGCTTCACGCCGATCACCACTTTTCCCTCTTCAAGGCCAAGTACGGGAAGACGTACGACACCCAGGAGGAGCACGATCACAGGTTCTCGGTGTTCAAGGCTAACCTGCGCCGCGCCAAGCGCCACCAGCTTCTCGACCCCTCCGCCGTCCACGGCGTCACCAAATTCTCCGATCTGACCCCCGACGAGTTCGAGAAGAGGTACCTGGGCCTCCACAAGAAGGGGCTCGGCCTTCCCGTCGACGCGAACAAGGCGCCCGTCCTTCCGACCACCGATCTACCGACGGAATTCGACTGGAGAGATCACGGGGCCGTAACCCCCATCAAGGATCAGGTTATTTCTAATTGCTTTACAGATATCCAATTTTGACTTAGTGATTATGCTTCAGGGTTGACAATTTTTTTCTGAAAATGATAAAGTTAATTGATAATTAGGTTTATAATTAATTGATTTCTTGGTTGATGGTGTTACGACAGGGATCGTGTGGGTCGTGCTGGTCGTTTAGTACCACCGGGGCGATCGAAGGAGCACACTTCCTCTCGACTGGGGAGCTCGTGAGCCTCAGCGAGCAGCAGCTCGTGGATTGCGATCATGAGGTAATTTGGATCGTTGACTTTTAGAGTAGAACTAAATTTGTTAGTTCATGTGATCAAAGCTAATTGACTAGTGATGCATAAAAGAATGATCCGAGTATCTTGCTTAGAACTTAGAAGTATGTGACCACGAGGTAATTTTGATCGTTGTATTTTAGTGTAGAACTAAATTTGTTAGTTCATGTGATCAAACCTAATTGACTAGTTATGCATAAAAGAATGATCCAAGTATCTTCCTTAGAACTTAGAAGTATTGACTTTTAGAGTAGAACTAAATTTGTTAGTTCATGTGATCAAAGCTAATTGACTAGTGATGCATAAAAGAATGATCCAAGTATCTTGCTTAGAACTTAGAAGTATGTAAAGTAGTATCAAATACAGAGAAAACTTTAAGTCTATCAAATGCGTAATTGCAAATGTTGTGGATTATTATGTCAACGTGTTTGATGAACGCGAGCTGCTTCTTCCCTTGGCAGTGCGATCCAGACGAGGCCGGTTCATGTGATGCAGGATGTAACGGTGGACTGATGAACAATGCCTTGGAATACACATTGAAGGCCGGAGGACTTCAAAAGGAGAAGGACTATCCTTACACCGGGATCGATGGTAAATGCAAATTCGACAAGACCAAAGTAGCTGCTTCTGTTTCAAACTTCAGCGTCGTTTCCTTAGACGATGAGCAAATCGCTGCAAATCTTGTCAAGTCCGGCCCTCTTGCAGGTATATTGTAGTACTAGTACTAGAATATTTGAAAAACTTAAATCTAAAATTTCTTAGATTTCATGTCTTAACGTGTTTCGACTCTCTGGCAGTGGGAATCAACGCAGCATGGATGCAGACATACGTCGGAGGCGTATCGTGTCCTTACATCTGCGGGAAACGCAACATGGATCACGCTGTTCTCATTGTGGGATACGGCTCAGCTGGCTATGCTCCTATTCGGCTCAAGGAAAAGCCTTACTGGATCATCAAGAATTCGTGGGGTGAGAGCTGGGGAGAGGATGGATACTATAAAATCTGCAGGGGTCGTAATGTGTGCGGGGTGGAGTCAATGGTCTCAACTGTGAACGCGGCACACATAACTGCTACTGCGTAATTCGTCTAGAGCCCTATTAGTGTCCGGGAAGTTACAACTATTTGTGTATATGCATTTGTAAATAAGAAGTGCTTCCGTATGTATTTTCGATCCCCAGAAATAGCTCCGCCGAGCTCCTTAGGTTAATCTTATAAACTTACCCTATTGTGAACTGGGATATGATTGCCTGTAATATCACATGCTGTATTTTAGACGCATTGTGCGTTCATGTAATGTTTTATTCGAACTCAATGAAATGGTAATGAGTCTAATGACTTGTCAAATTACTCCTATTTTAAAGCAACAGTTTTGAAATTTATGCATAGTAAAAGAAAATAATGCAAAGCACCATTATTTGTACTCCGTATGTTGTATCACTAGAGAGCCATAAAAGTTAAAGTAGAATTAATTTCATTAGATTATCAAGATTGTAAAGTTACCAATAAGTGTTCTTTTTTTATGGATTTGGTAAAAATAAAAAACATGTTAGAAATAATAATAATTTAAAAAAAAAATCAAAGTCATTTGGAATTCAAGAACTCATTTGTGTACAAAAATCTGAAAACGAAGAATTTGAGGTTTAAGTCCATAAAAAATTAAGCCTAGTAAATATTTTACTGGAAGAATACTAAGTTGAAAATATTTATCAACTCGTGTTCATTCAAGTTGAAAATAGGTTTAACACAGAATTCAGCAAGTAAAATATTTTTACTTGTAGAATACCTAGTAGAAAAAGATTTTTAATGGTAAAATACTTTACCATTAAAAATATTTACTGGTTTAACAGAATTTTCAAACATCAGCAATCAAAAACAAGAAAAACTCAGGCATGCAAGTAAACAGAAAAATGGTAGAAAGAACTAAACAGCCAAAACAAAAACTGGATACCAACTCAAAGTCAACATCACATTACATGCTAAAATTAAAAACGAAAAATACGCAACAGCAATTGAAAATAATTGTTCAGGATAGCAGGTATAAACGATATACCAATTTCATCAAACTCCCACAGCCACCTAACTCACATCTTGTCTTCGAAGTCGGACAGGGGTGTCATCTGCTCCTTCAAACCCTTCCTCTTCCTAATATCAGCAACGAGGAGAGCAGCCTGTGTCCCTGTCTCCAATGGGTCGGACGCCATCATATCCCAGTGATCAAACACACATTGTGGGAAAGCCTGTCCGGATGTTGCAGCCCTCAGTTGGCTGGAGAAACCAAAAGACTCAATAACCGGGAGATAAGCCTTGATGTTGTAAAGTGGGGTGCCTGGCCTCTGCATCTCCTCAAACACATGGCCTCTCTTCTGATTCAGCACGCTGTAAATACCTCCAAGAGCTTGCTCTGGTGCTTGGATCTCAACCATGTAGACTGGCTCCATGAGACGTGGCTTTGCGGTGAGATGGGAAGCATATATAACTCTCCTAGCAGTAGGAATAACCTGGCCACCACCTCTGTGGATTGCATCAGTGTGGAGAACAACATCACAGACCTCAAAGCAAATGCCCCTCATGTTCTCTTCAGCCAACGGGCCTTCCTTTGAAGCCCACTGGAAACCAGCAACAACAGAGTCCTTGATTTCATTCAAGTACTGGACTCCCTTACACATATCAACCACCATGTTGGGGCCCAGGGTCTCGGGGCCAAAGCACCAGATCTTCTTGGCAAGCTCCTTGTCCCAGCCAAAGTCCTCAGAAAGGAGCTTGGAACGAACCTTGGGGTCATCTCTTGGGCCAATTTTACCATCATCAATGGCCTCAGCAAGTCCATCTTCCAGTGGGCGGGCTTCCATGTAGAGACGGTTGTGCTTGTTGGGGGATTTGCTCATGCAGACGTGGTTTGACCTCTCAAGGACAGTCTCACGGAAGGAAACCACGGGATCAGATTTAATAATCTCAGCACCACCCATGAAATCATCCTGCAAATCCTTCAAACATATCTCAAGATGCAGTTCTCCAGCACCAGCAACAATATGCTCCCCAGATTCTTCAATGGTACAAACAACCATAGGATCAGATTTTGCGAGACGCTTCAAACCTTCAACAAGCTTTGGCAGGTCAGATGCCACCTTGCACTGAACGGCAACACGCACAACAGGGGACACAGAGAACTTCATAGCTTTGATTGGATGAGCATCCACTTCCTTCTCATTGGTCAGGGTGGCATTCTTGGTAATGAACTGATCAAGACCAACCATAGCAACAGTGTTACCACATGGAACATCCTCCACTGTTTCCTGCCTCTTGCCCATCCAGATAACAGTCCTCTGGACACTCTTGGTATACAGATCCTTCTTCTCTCCGGGGACATAGTTGGGACCCATGATTCTGACCTTCATGCCTGTTGCCACCTTTCCAGCAAACACTCGGCCAAATGCAAAAAACCTCCCCTTATCCGAGGCTGGAATCATCTTGGACACGTAGAGCATGAGTGGACCATCAGGGTCACAGTTCCTGATAGCAGTGGCATAAACATCATCGAGAGGTCCCTCGTACAAGTTCTCCACACGATACCTCTGAGCTGTTGCAGGTGAGGGAAGGTGGAATATCATCATTTCCAGGAGGGCACTGCTGGCTGGCAGCCAGGTCTGCATAACACGCTTCATCAATGGCTTGCCCATCAACTCTTTCTCGTCACCCTTCATTACAACACCTAGCTTCTGCAACATGGGCCACAGTTTGTCCTTCTGATCATTCATACAGATGTTGATGATCTGCTTGATTGGTTCATAACAGAACTGAACGAACCCACGTTTACAAGATGGAGAGCCAGTGCTCTTGGTGGTCCACTTCTTGGTGGCAGGATCGAAGAAGTTTTCACCCCAGAGCCTTTCCATCATCTTAGACTCGTCAACGCCAAACTTAGAGGCATACATCTTGGCAAAATTTGTCAGAGTGAAAGCCCAGCCATGCAGACCAGCAGAGAAAGCAACAGTACCTTTCTCGGGGTAAACCATGACATCACCAAGCAGGACATCCTCATATGTAGCCATGATGACATTGGCGTTCTCAATGACCCTCTGGAATGTCTGGTATGCTTCCTCTCCATCAACCTGGAGCTCAAGGAAACACCTGTCCATCTTGTTAACAGTCAAGACAGGACGGATCCTCTCTCCCAGAGCCTGCCTGAGAACAGTCTCTGTCTGGACACACACGCCTTCAACACAATCCACCACAACGAGAGCACCATCAGTAATACGAAGGGCAGCAGTAACTTCAGAAGAGAAATCAACGTGGCCGGGAGAATCAATCAGATTGATGAGGTACTCGTTGCCATTTCTTTCTCCCTTGTACCTCTGCAGGGACTCATCAGTCATCTCATAATACAAGGAGATACCAGTGGACTTGATAGTGATACCACGCTCCGCTTCATCAGCACGTGTGTCTGTCATACGGACATCGCCAGCAACCTCTTGGGCAATAATACCAGCAGCAGCAACAAGAGAATCCGTGAGAGTGGATTTCCCTACCAAAATGTATCAAACAGAGAGTCACATCAGATAAATTGTTCTGGGAGAAAGATAACCATAACATGTTTATGTTTATAAGTACCACACTTCATGGTCCAACTTACCGTGATCAACATGAGCAATAACAGACATATTACGAATGTTGTGTTTGGAGTCCATGATCCGGCGGAGCTCATCAGCTGAGAACTTCACCTGAATTTGATAAAGGAATACTCAGTATCATAGACACAGCATACTTAAACAAAGGTAAAGCAAAAATACAGAATAAAGGTTCTTGTGTTCTTACCATTTTGCTAGTCTTTAAGAATATAACAAAACTTGCTAGATGTATCCTGTGATAGTTACCTGCAATAATAGACAATGAAAGAAAACAAATCAAAAAATCATACAAAACAAAGAAAAACCAAGCACGAAATCGTATACATCAAAAAACAAATGGAGTTTCTAAATCAATTTCTCAAATACTACATAGCTCCAACGAATCGTACGAACTTCATATTACAGCTAGAGATATGATACTTTTAACAGTTGAAATACCAGTTCTACAAACCGGCAAAAATCATCCGATTTAGTACAGGTTAAATCTCCATTTAAGAAATCAAGCGAAAAAACCGCTTTTAAAACCCTAGAGCGTCGCTTGATTCCGAACAAAAACCAGAAATCACAGAACATATTAAATCGGAAAATTAACATGCGAAACTCGATCTACTTAAGCGTTCGAAAAATAAACACGATCATCAAAGAATAAGTTATCAGATCCACACGGATCGAACAAAATCAGGAAGAAATGAAATCGAACGAGCTCAGCAAGCAACACGATCGATAAATTCCGGTCAAATATTCATCAGAAACAAAGAGAAATGCATAAATTTAGAGAGATAAATTAAGAGGATACGCACCACAGAAATGAGAGTGTAGAGTCCGGAGGCGGCGAGATAAGAATTGAGGAATGACTGAGCAGAGCAAATATATAATGCGAGAGGGGCGTGTTCGTATTTGTTGGGCGTCTGGAAACCCTAAAATAAGTTGGAAATTGCAATGCGTGACCGCCAAGTATTTTACTATTGCCCACTTAATTTCGATAATTTCGAAATAAACCCCCTCGATGAAATGTGTATGTTTGACATTTTGACCCGAATTATAATATTTTAATCAAGAATTGATGAATAAATAAATAAATGTCAATCCAATATGATAATTTACATACTACAAAGTAAAATTTTCAAATTCAAAGGATTTTGGTTTGGATTGAGTCATTGAGTTAACAATATTGACTTGGGTTTTTTTATTTTTTATGTTTGTGCCAAATTCAAAATTAAAGTTTTAAAACATTATGCTAATGAGCCGAGCGTCTCAATGGTGCTTGATAGATGTTCGAATCGAATTTTCATATTTGAGTCAAGTTAAGTTGAACTTAAGCTCGAGTTGAGTTTGGGTAACTCCTTATCGATGGGAACTCGTCGAGCGACTCGACAAAAATTATAATATTTTATTTTAAAAATATTTAATCAATAAAAATTTATTTAAACAAGAATGTACATTAAAGCCATACAATATGGCATGGACTCATGGTGTTATTAAACAATACACATTAAAAACAATAAACACATTAAACAACAATACACGCTTATTACTTAAATACAATACACATTAAACTTATTTACAATACACATTAAAGTCTTAATATTTCTCTCAAAGTTTTGATGTAAAAAAAGTTTTTGCCGATGAAGTAATTACTAGACGTGACTGGCGATGTCATGGTGTTGTTTAGAAAGTCAAAATGGACTTGACAAATACCTACTCTAATTACTACTCTCATTTATGAATATACGATGTGAATGCATAGTAGCCATGGGCTGGGCTGGGATGGACCGGAAAGACGAGCTACTTTTTTTACTAAAACGTTCGGCCCAATGGTCTTGCATATGAAAGCCCCTTTACACGTGAATAGGCCTGATGGGCCTTCTAGAATAATGGGCCGCTGTGCGTTTGGAAAACAAACACACAATACAAATTTCCTAATATCGTCAAAGTCAAATGCTTTCTTAGAATTGCATCCCCAAGTCTTTTAATATAGCAAACACCTCCATATTCTAATCTTGTATTTTACATTCAAACCCAAACCCCCTGAAACTTGATTGAACTGAACTTAATACATATGAACTGAATAATCCTTATTTCTAACCATATTACACATCAATCTAATTGTGTGACAAGATCAATGTTCTAAAAATCGAGCATAGGCGGCGCCTAAGCGCTAGGCGGAGGTAAACAGCTCCGATTTTCCATCTTAGGCGGCTAGGCGGGTCCAGGCGGATTTAGGCGGCCTAGACGAGGATTAATCGGGCCTAGGCGGAGATTAATCGGGCCTAGGCGATTTTGAATAAAAAAAATTAAAAAAATGTTTTTTTCGTTTCGTTGCGAATTGAATATTTTTATTGGCTACAAAAGTTTTAAAAATGATATTTTCATGTGTTACAGAGCTTAAAAATAATATTTGATGTGATTTGTGAGATATGATTGAAAATTTGTGTAATATTTTAACTTTATTGAATATAATATAACTAATTATTATAATTAAAGTAAAAAAATTGTTATTTTTTCAAAAAATATATTTATAAATTATTTTTGAAATATAATATTAATTAATTAAATATAAAAAAGTAAAACGATTAATCCCCGCCTACTTTCCGATTAATCCTTTTAGGTTCTAGGCCCATAGTCACCGCTCGCCTACCGCCTAGCGCCTTTTAGAACCTTGGACAAGATTACTCCTACAAAATAACATCTTCATTCGATGTTTGATCCAAATTCGACCTGCGCGCGATAAGCACCGGGATAACTCAGTTACATTACATGTACTAATGTACTTGGATAATTATTATCCGAAATAAAAGAAAAAAAAAAGTGTGTGTGATTCCTAGGCAGCAATCTGCAAGGTGGAATTTAGGACCACAATAGGAATTGGTTACGACCGAGTAAGAACGGCAGAGGGAGGAAGAAGAAAGCACGCGCCACCCACTACACTACACTACACTAGCTAGATTATCTAGTGCATGCTGTTGTCCCTCATTTCACTCTTATCTTTCCCTGAAATTTCCACACCCTACCAACCTATTGTGTTCTATTGGGTTTGGCCTTTTCATTGCTAACAATCATATCTTCCCCACACTACAACATACCATTTCCCCTCTTTACAATTATTTTATATCAATCAAATCTCTTCTACGAAAGCGCGTTAGATAATCGATAGATCGAGGGGATGTCTTGATAGGGTTCGTGTCAATCCCTCGTTTATTGTCAACAACACGATAAGGAAGTGAGCTAGGGTTTGTGGCATCTCATAATTAAGAATTGAATTGTCATCGTTAATTTTCCAGTTTCTTTTCGTAGTGTTAGCCCGATTTGTGTTTTCATATGATCCGGGGCCAGTGTGAGTTGGAGTTAGGGAATGAAATGTCGTTTTCTTAAAAGATTACTGTACTCTTACTAAGGTACACACATTCTGAATCAATAAAAAGGTTTCTAAAAAACTCAGTTTCAATACTATACACACATTGGAACCAAATCTAGCAGACCCTATGTATATAGTGTAAGTATATATATCAGGTACTACTGTGTGTAACAGCAACATTAACATCAATGCCCCATTAATGATCATATGTGGATCACATGCATAAAACAACATCAACACATTTACTTAACTTCCTATATAGTCCTCTTAATGAATTAGTTATGAATGTCACATTCATACATAAATACTATATGGTCCCTTGTTTTTGTTTGCATGTAACATCTATTTTTTATGCATCAACGAAATGTTAAGTCGATCAATCGAGATTTGAATGACGAATAATGGAAATTCAATCTGCTGCTCAACATCCTTAATTAAATCTAGTTACATTAGGAATTACTTAAGGTACTAACAACAATCGAAAGAAATTAACTCGATTCTCACTGTCTCGGTGGTGGGAAGAATTGCGTACCGGCCATAAACGCGCTGAGCGGGGCAGTGTACATCGAAGAAGGGTCGATCATCGTCATGCTCTGGTTGTTGGGAGAGGTGGGCCCACCCGCGATGAGATCGAGCGGCTGCTGCTGCTGATGATGATGATGATGACTTTGAGATCCTCCTGAACCTTCCGGACCTTGGTCGTATAATATCCCCTTGAACACGTGGCCTCCTATGTTGACAGCTGTCTGATATCCCAGATGCTCCTCCGCGTCGTCCACCGCGCTCACCCTCACGCACCGGAAAACCGCCGGAGAACTCAGCTGAGCTGGAAAGTGTCCCAACTCAAACCCTAAAATTCAACCCAAACAAAAACAAAAACAATAACAAATAAATTTATTCCAAAACATTATTTTCTGATATGCATTAATTAAAACACTTTATGTGCGTCAGTTTTACTCTGCAACAGTAATCAGAAAAAAAAAAAAAAAAAAATGAAAGAAAGAAAGGTAAAGCCGGTTTCGGTGTGGTTGGAATTAAAATCATTCTTTCAATTCCGACACGCAAAGGATACAATATAAATAAATATAAAAAATAAAAACAAAATTCACCTCCGGATGCGGCGGCGGGAACGCGGGCGAGGGCGGCGGGTGGATTGGGATTCTCCCTGAGCCGCTTGAGGCCCTCGGCGCGGTGGCCGTCCTGGTCGAGCAGCTGCTGGCGCTCGCGGCGCTTGGCGGCGGGGACCCACGTGCTCTTCACGTGAGTTGCGCAGTGGAAGCCTCGGCTCTTGCAGCAGGTCCGGCAACGCATGTGGGAGCAGTCCTTCTTCGCCTGGTTCCCGCAGTCCTGGCAGTTGACGCCGTCGCTCCCGCCGCCGCCTCTCCCGGCGGCCGACGACCTCATAACCCTAAACCCGCCGCTCGAGCACTGCTCATTGATTTCGTCGCTGTTTCTTATTCGGCTGGGGCCGACGGAGAAATCCACGACGCCGGCGTGATCGGAGTGGCGCTGCTGGTGGAGATGGTAGTACTGCTGCCACAGCTCGAAACCCTTGTTGTAGATCTCTTCGTTCTTGAAGAGAAACAAGCTGCTGCTGTTGTTGTTGTTGTTGTTGTGATCTTGTTGGTGATGATGATCTTTGTTATTGTTATTACCAGGACTACCGTCTAACGAGAAAAAAACAGACATTTCTCGGGCAGATCAGTTCCATGGGTGAAAACAATAATAACGAATATGGGTGGCGGAGGTGTAATTATCTAAAACTTGTGTTGGGATAATTTGAGCCACTTTTGTGGGTTAATTTGTAATTTCCCTAAATATTAGAGAAAGAAATTAAAGAAACTAGAGACTGGAGAGAGTGGAGAGTAGTGAGGAGGGTTTTTTTCTTTGCTACTATTCTGCTTACTGACACACTCTGTGTGTTGGTGTCAATTTGTGATTTTTTTGGGGTTTGTATTCTTCTTCTCTCCTTTGCAACTTTTTTTTTTTTTTGTTTCGTAAGTAATTATTTGTGTGATCGGTTTTAAATGAAATGTAACTATTATTTTTTAACGAAAAATTAAAATGTTATGAATTGAAATAGATGGTTTGTTTTGTGATCGATCACTTGAATTGAATTGGGAAAGCATTAAATTTGCAACAGGACTGCAAACGCCGCCATCAGCCACCGGCAACCACCTCTCTGCAACCTCAATTTAAGACGTGTAATAAAAACCGATCATAAACGCGCGCTCTCTGTCTGAAAATAGTGTCAACTGTTAACTTGGAGTTTGAAATCATGGCAAGTGAGCAACTATTTATTTTCCTACAGTTGTCTTGCAGTTCGCGAACAAAAAAGACATGTAGATCGCGGCCGTAACATGTTGATCGTGTGGACGGTATTCGGCCACGTGTCGGCGCACCAGCTTTTGCTTATTCGTCCTTGCACCGGAAAACACGCTCTACTTTTTCCCTCTCGCACCGGAGGACTCAGTCTGACCATTCCCCATAATAATTATAATAATAATTATTACTCCTATTAATTAAATGTAAATAATTAAACAGAATATAAATGTTAAACTGATTTCGCGATTAACCAAATGAGGAAACAAAGGGCCACGGCTATTTTAGTTGGGGTAAAAAGTAAAATTAAATTTATAGGTGACCGGGTGGGTATTAATTAAAAATGACTGACAAATCAAATTGGCGATAATTGGGGCTGTTATGATTGCGAAAACGTCACAGTCAGTGAGATTAGTGACCGGTTTCTTTTCCGGCTTTTGGGAAAAATCAAAGGAATTCTCGAGTGTACAAAAAAAGACACTATCTCTCAATTATTAATTGTTTAATTATTTAATTAATTGTCTCGTATTCCCAAACCTAAGCTAAATTCCTTCGCTAATCATTCTCGATCACCTTGACTTATCATAATCATTAATATGCTAAGCTATAATTAACTCGATCTTAATTATTACAGCGCTATCAATTTATTTATGTAACAGGTACAAATAAAGGCATATACATTTTAGAACATTAATTTTAAAAAATCCTTCCATAATTTTGTTTTTCATTAGCTTTTAATTAGGACTTAGGACCTGTTCTTTTGACGGCTGAACTGAACTGAGTTTAAGCTATATAAACTTAACTGAATTGATTTTTTATAAATATAATAATAATTTATATAAAATTTTAAATATTTTTTTAAAGGATTAATAATATTATGAGGGTAATTAGATTGTATATTTAAAATTATATATTGTAATTGTTTTTTATTTATTTTTATTTTAATTTATTTTGAAGCGATCTGAAGTTAACTGAATTGAACGATCTGAACTGAACTAAACGATTTGAACTGAACTAGACTAAACTGAAATTAAGTCCAAAAGAACAGGTACTTAATGGGCAATGTGACTATATTTTAATTTGATCATTCTCAATAAAATTAATTAGTATATGTTTAATAAATTAATATCATGAACTTTATTCTTAGTTTTTACTTATTTTAAATCAAAGTAATAATCACATGTCTAAAACTCTATACCACCCATAAAATTTGCGATATTAATTATTTCAGAAAAATATTTTTTTCCTTTCAATCTTTATCGATCAAATGTTAGTACGGAGTAATATTCTTTGGTCACTATATTCTATTTCCTTTTGAGCGTTACATAACTTTAAGATACAAATCAATTACGAGTATTCCGGTGTTTGACGAGACATTTCATAGAGAAATGAGATGCGCAAAATAACACTTGATAAGACACCAAGTGCATGTGCTCTTAAAACTCAAAACCCCCACTTTATAGTAATTAGAAAAATATTCAAATAATTAAGTGTTATTATTAATTAATTATACAAGAATTGATGAATCAATAATATTATATATATATATATATATATATATATGTGTGTTTAAATTGTAAATAAATATTTTAGTAAAATACTTAAAAATTGAAATGAAAACAAAAGTTGTTATAAGTAATTAATTCGGAGCGGCGGTTGCGTAATTATTATTATACGTAAACAAAAATTTGGCAAAGCAATATTATGCGTGGCCGACGTTAAAAACGGACTTGTTTATTTGTGTTTTAGGGGCCCGAGATCTTATACTACACGTATTTACTGTTTTACCCTTTGGATCAGATCTCGTGAATGTTTGGGCTTTGGTTTGGGTTTGGGCCGAAGGCTTTTGCATCATAGTATAAAGATATGGGGCCCATTTATCATTTTCTTTCAACTCTTGCAATTCACTTTACCAATTTCTTGTTTGAAAAAAAAATACAATCCTTCAATTCCTGTATCATTTATATTTTTTTTGGCACACGATAATTAAAAAAAATAGTATAACAAATTAAGAATAATTTTGTATTTAAAATTATAATATATGTGAAACAACTTAAAAAAATGTAAAAATGTTTGCGAGATTGAATTACTATATTTAACGGTTCAACCATTTTTTGTTATTGTATTTTTTTAAGCAATAAAAAACGAAAAAAAGGAATATTTTTATAAAGACAAGAAAAATCGGCATTCTCAAGAGCCCCATATATATTACACTTTGGGTCTCTCTATCTATAGATACTCGTGTTCCATATGAAAATTAATAAATATATATATATATATATATATATATATATATATATATATATTTTTAATTTTTGTCATAAATTTAAAAATAAAGGTGTATTTTTAAATTACTAAAATAATCGTTTGTAAAAGTTAAAAAAAAAAAGTTAATTTATCTTTTAAAATTTAAAAGTAAAAATAATTTTTGTATGGATAAATTTAATTTTTATGAGACATTATGTAAATGGAAAATGTATACTATATTACTACTATTAAGTTAACAATACTACATTTTTCATAAAAAAAAAAATGTCCACGTTTTCATTTATAAAATATTTTAACTCAATATACATACTACTAATTTTTTTAAATACAATTTTAATCTTATTTTTTAAAATGTCACTCTTAATTTTTTTAATTTTTTCATTTAAAAATAAATTCATATCACATATTAACTCGTCTCAACTAATTGTGTAATTTGTTTTGGATGTTCCAACTAATTATATTGACTTCTATAAAAAAAATAAAAATGTATGTTTTTATTTTAAAATACAATTTACCTCTAGTACTTTAACTTTACTTATAATTAATTATTTTTTAACTTAAATATATATTTTTACTCTTTATATTTTGATCACGAAGTGAAAATAACGTTTTTTTTAAGTAACGTTTTTTTTAATATCTTTGTTGGTGAACTAGTGCATTATTTGTCGGGACTAAAGTAGCAGTAACTTTTTAATCAATTTTTTAAAATCATTTTAAGACAAAAAAAAATCATAATTATGTAGTAAAAAAAATTATGAATTCATGTTACCGAATTCTTTGTTATGTAAAAAATATAAAGGCAAGAAGATTAGTTTCATAAAACAAATTTGAAATTATGTCGGGGTAAAACATCAATTTAAAATCTAATTTTTACACACAATTTTATTATTTAATTTTTAACATAAATTATTAGTTCGAATTTTAGTTGAAAACATAATTATTTACTTATTTATACTATAATAATTAATTTTGTTGGCATTTTTTTGTGTATCAAGGTATAAAGAAGAAAAAGAATTGACAAGAAAGAAAGAATAATTGAATGTTTGAGAGATAGATGTGATATGAATTAAGGCATCTCGAGCCCTGCGTCAGCGTCACCTTTCAAACGTGAAAGAGGGTTGACCCTTCTTTCCGTATGCTTCCTTCACGGGATTAATCAAACAAAATACGTCTTTTCAATTTGACCATTTTAATCATTTTTTATATTTAAATACACTAGATCAATTAAGTTTTATTTCAACATATATATTTTTTTTAATTCACTTCAAATTTGTACTTGCTCATTTTCGAGATAATTGTTATAATTTTTTTATAAATTAAAAAAATGGTATAACAACTATTTTAAAACAAAGAAAGTATTAATCAAACAAAATTAGAAAAATAAATTATATATAATATTTTTGTCTCAATCATATTTTCACTCTATATATACCAATAAAACAACAAATAATGTGTTTTGAAGTAAAAAAAAAAAGGAATAATGTTATAAAATAAGTAAAAATATAAAATTATAATAATATTTTAAAATAAAATATAATTATAATTATTTTAGTTTTTTGAGATGAAGATATATGTGGAATTTAAATGGGATAAAAGGAGTTCAAATTTGTACACTTGACAATTATTCTAGAATAGATGGAGTATAACTTTATTAAATTTATTTTTTAATCATCAAAAAATCAAAAAATAATGCACACATATTAAAAAAATATTATTTATATTTTACTTTTTATTAATTATTTTAAATATTTTAAATTAATACGGAGTATTCACTTAAATTATAATATTACATTTAATTTATATTGAAAATTTCAATACAAATAATTGAAAATGTCAAAAAACTATTTAGTATAATGATGAACATCTGAGTGGGTGAAATGACGCAATTAGCCCTTATCCAAGTCATCACGTGGTGGCCCCGTATTCCATGTGCTAAAGAATCATGGTAAAAGTCTTCTAATTATATAGGCCGTTGATTTATTATAATATAATTTGTGTGCATGTTTATATAGTATATGGTGGCACATACAAATTAGGGCACATAAATATTTGTTTTATGTTTTAGGTCAGCATCTTAGGTTTGTCTTTGAGCAACTTATTGTTGGTTTATTGGGCGTTACCAGTCATTATGTGCCCGACCAAAGAAGCAAACAAGCCCCAACTCACATGCCTTTCAACCACTTAGTGACAACAATATGTTCTGTTCTAGAGCAATTTTCGCGTCTCTTTTGTTATTTACAAAAAAGTGCGACAACTAATATAAAACAGAGAGTGCTAATTTAATCGAGGGATATAGGTAGGATTTTATCGATTCAATAAGTTCAATCACTTTTGCGAGTCAATCTGTCGAACAATGCTAACACAAGAAACTCATGAATCATGATACATATGGCTGCTTTCGTTCGTCAATTATGAAACATGCCTTGTTAGATAATGGGAATGAGGTTTTCAATTTCAGGTATTTGGCTTCAAAAAGTAATATTTTATTTTTTAAATAATTTTATACAAAACTATTTTATTTTATTAATATAAACTAAATTACAAGTAATTGAAGACACTAATGATTCGATAGAATTTGGTATTCGTAGCCGATAAGTTCGGATCTTAATTTCACTTGCCCAACGAATAGAGCTGGGTTCCCACTGTAAGATTCATCTGTAAGTCCAATTCAATTCTGGGCCGTACAAATTAGGACGAAGGATTGGACATAGCCCATCGGACATGAAAGTTTTCCTGAGCCCAAAACAGAACCCAGTCTCGGCCCACTAATAACATATAGGAAACCCATTATGCAATCAAATCATGACTTGTAATTTTTAAATAACTTCTTCTTATCATATAATAATTCGTTTTAAGTTTTAATCATAGATATTATAATTTATAATCACTTGGATTTTGTCATGATACAATAGAAGTTACATCATCTAAAAGCTCAATCTATTAAAAAAAAAAAACTAAAAAACTTGTCATTTATTTTAGTGAGTGAGATATATTCTGTTAAATTCAATGACACCAGCCAGATCAAATAGCAATAAAGAATAAAGATCGACCTTTTTTTTTTTTGCCGCCAATTAGAATGTGACCGGTAACAGTGGCGCGAACATGCACACACTGTTTTTTCAAGTTGTTTAGTAACAATATATGCCGTAGACATGCACGTACAACATTTATAATTGGCCCAAGAAAAAAATAATAATTAATAATTAATATTAACGAAATGTTAATAATATAATTAATTACTAAAAAAATAAAAGAAAGAAGAAATTAGGTTCGGATGGCAAGTGAAGTGGGCCCCAGAAATTTGAGACAGAAACCACAAATTTCCCCCACTACCCCAACAGTGGTGAACGGTGTCCCGCCACAAAAACTGAATTCAACTTTTCTGATCAAGTTGAAACCTATCATATTTGCTCTCGATCGGAGCCTCCCTTCACGTTTGCGCCTGTCGAGCCTACTGCGATTGAGACGTGTCTGCTATCCCCATTCTTGCAAATGTACGATCCGAGTACTTTCGTACAAAAAAAAGAAAAAGATTGTTCGTTAACTGATCAAAGTTGGGTCAATAATACTTTAGAAATTTCATTAAAGTTGTTAATTTATGTGTGAGCTCGAGATTATTTAACATTAATTTCGTTGCAGGATCACATGACTAGATTATTCGCAAGCAATCGCAGCCTTTAGGATGCTCGGGCGAGTTCTTCGTGCTTATGCTATATATTGTGCATCAAGTCAATAATACACCTTGTGAAGATTTTTTAAAATTAAAAGTTTAGTTACATAATTATCAACGCACGTAAAATTACTATAAAACATTAAATTTTAGTTTTTACAACTTGTTTAAGTGAAATAAACAAAATGCGGAGTAATTGTTACCAAGAAAATAATATATACAGGAGTTACATATAAAATAATTAAATCACATGCTTATAATTGTTTCCAATTTTTTTTATAAATTACCGAGAACAAAAATAAAATATTATAAAATAAACATATTAAATAACATATTTCGTTTGTAATTGTTTACAAAGTTTGTAAAATAAGATTACAAAAGTAATCAACTAAAATAATTAGGTAGTTGCGTCTGATCTCTATACACGTTTGATAAGCACAAGCACAAGCACAGACAAGCGTCAATGAATATGATTTATGTGTAATGTTTGAATTTTTTAAATTAATTATAGTTATGTTATTTTTCTATGATTTGATGTTTTTTATAATTTTATATAAATAAAAACAAAAATAACATTATGATTAATTTACATTAATTAATTTTATTATTATTTAATTTGATGAAGTGAGCTTGTAAGTTTGCTTTCTTCATTTATTGTATAGTGTATAATTGTAATTATTAAATATTTTAAGAATGTAGTTAAACTATTTTAGCTCTGAAATGAAATACTCCTTTGTATTATTAACGTAGTACTTGCAATATAATTAATTACATATCATTTAAATTCATAATGTGTGTAATGTGTGTATATATATTATTATATTTGTGGACGAGAGAATTCAAACCCATTTCAATACATATGAGAAATTTATATATGTGGCTAGAATTCAAATTCAATATATATGCAGTATATAATATTGTTTGCTAATCAAAACTCATGCAGGTGGGTCCGTCGTCTCTCTAATATTGAGTAGATGCGCGATTTACAATATGTCGTTCAAACCAACTAGGTCTACATATGTTGTAGCTTAGGATATTTAAAAAGGCATGCAAGTGTTTCATGATTAATGTACATCAATTTGATTAATTTTTAAACATTTTAAAGTTTTGTTTATAAAATTTCAAGTAATAAAATATCTCATAGGATTCAAGTTGATTAGGAGTATCAACTGATGAAATTTTTGATTTACTTATAAAAGTTAAGATATGTAATATTATCTCGAGTATATATATATATATGATCGAATAATCAAATTTGTGAAAACGTACGTGTTAGACAACTCACTATTACGATAATTGAAAATTAATTCGCTAAGAAGACTAAAATGCCCTAATATTGATAATCCATGCAACTTGGCCATGTAATTAACCTATACTATTGACAATAGTGTACTTCTTCTCTAGTGTGGTCTTGACTACACCAATTCACACCGCAAATTCATTCATAATAATAATAATTATTATTATATTAATATTAATTATAACCTAAACCTAACAAATCATTCCACCATGCACAAATCTCTCTCTGTCTAATATAATCTTCACTTAATGCATCTTTTTCTATCCTCTATATATACTCCGACCTAACATTTTCCCCATTGCATTGCTTCATCCAAACCTAAAACAACCACAACACACACACATTTCCAACTTTCATGCAATGGATATCCAAGCTCCTTCCAAAAACTACCCAACCATATTCGATTTCAAACCCATAACCGATCGCTCGAAAGAGTTCATCCCGATGATCCTAACCCGAACCCACGCCGGCTACTTCCGAATCACCCTCTCCCTCGGATGGCAAACCCTACTATGGAAAACCCTCCTCCTCCCTCGAGAAAACTCGAGCATCATCACATTCCTCGTCCCAAAACTCCTCTACTCCACCATCCTCACAACCCTATGGTCCTTCTCCTTCTTCGTCCTCGTCATCCTCTCCCTCGTCTACTCCCTCAAGTGCCTCCTCCACTTCCACACCGTGAAATCCGAGTTCACTCACCGAGTCGGCGTAAATTACCTTTTCGCCCCTTGGATCTCGTGGCTGCTCATTGTCGAGACGGCCCCCTTCGTCCCCCCTCGCCACGCCTCCGTGGTGGCCCTGTGGTGGCTGTTCGCCGCCCCCGTGGTGGTCCTCGACGTCAAGATCTACGGCCAGTGGTTCACCAAGGGAAAGAGGTTCCTGGCCGCCGTGGCGAATCCGGCCAGCCAGCTGTCGGTGGTCGGGAACCTCGCCGGGGCCCGCGCCGCCGCCGAGATGGGGTGGGGGGAGGTCGCCGTATTCTTGTTCTCCGTCGGGATCGTGCACTACGTCGTGCTGTTCGTCACGCTCTACCAGAGAGTTTCCGGCGGGGGCGACCGGATTCCGGCGGGGCTCCGGCCGGTTTTCTGCCTGTTCTTCGCCGCGCCGAGCATGGCCAGCCTTGCGTGGTGCGCGATCTCCGGGAGGTTCGACACCGGGGCGAAGATGCTTTTTTTCCTGTCGCTCTTTCTGTTTGCGTCGTTGGTAAGTTAGATTTTTTTTTATTTGAGATAATTTAAATTATTATTAAAAAGGTGATTTTTTTTTTTTTGTAAAAGGACAAATATATATGTCAATAATTATGGAAACACATTTTTAAAAAGGGACAATTTGATGTGATATGAGGTAAATATTTAAGTTTATTTATAATTAAAAAGGGATAATGTGATATATGTGATATGTGGGTGGTTAATTTTAACAAAAGTAATATAGTCTTTTATGTATAATATCTTTAATTCTCATTAAAAATATGATTATTCCCTTTTTTATAATCAAGCAAAAAATATATCATGTGAAAAAAAAGGAAGATTTATTTGTAATTTTTAAAATCAAACTCTCTTTTTCTTAAATATTCCTTTTAAAGATTCACAATAAACTAATTTTTGATGATCAAATTATTTTTCAATTAATTAATTATGTAAAAACGAATTAAGAGAGGCTGCCACCTTTATCACCCCCACTAAAAACTCGTATAGTAACGCATGGGAATTTCACTATCATCATGTTATATATGTTTCATATTATATATTTTTATATTAATTAATTAATTGTGTATAAATAGATATGTAGGCCATATCTATTCAAGAAAGCGATGAGAAGATTCAGCGTTGCATGGTGGGCATTTTCGTACACTACCACGATGCTGGCGATGGCTTCGCTGAGATACGAAGAGGCGGTGGAAGGTGTTTTTCCGCGTGTACTGAGCCTCGTTTTATCGACTCTGTCGGGTTTGGTACTTTTCGGGCTACTGCTTGTGACCGTCTCCAATCCGAAACTGCTGTTCCCGGACGATGATCCGATTATTGCCATGACACAACCTAAAAACTCTTCTAAGATTACTAATTCTAATTCCAAAACTTGATTCATATTATATGATCTGAATTAAATTAGTTGTTGTGTCCTAATTTATATAGTATCTCTTAATTACTATTCACTTGTAACATGCATGACCGTTACTAACATTAATCAAAAAACTGAGTAATAGTATTATTTAGCATGCATGTACAACATGTACTCTCTTCGTCCCACAAGCGTTTTCCAGTATCTTTGTAAATGTAATTATTTGTTGTGAGTTGTGACTAAGTGCGCATTAAACAAATTGTGCATGACACTAATTTAATTTTAAGAGGTCAAAAATTATGGCTACAACTTGTGGGAATGGAGGTTTACGAAATTGCTTGTATTGTACCTTCGTTTTGGAAAAGTTGTGAACTTTTTCAATCGGCTCCACCACGCATCAGAATTTGTTTGGATGAAAATAGTGTGTACAAAATTCAAAATCAAAATCACTACATACCACTATGGGTTGTACAATGCATGCATATTTCAAAATATAATTTGTTATATATATACACACAGAGTACTGTTGTGTTGATCTATTCCAAAATACATTCCGTACAAACAATAACGATATTTTAATAATAAAAATAATAATGAAGTGTTTAATTGTACGGACACGACTAATTGCGTATTACACCAAACTCAAGAGTCAATAATTATGGCTGCAACTGTGCTATAATGGTTGTACGATTACTTGGAAGAGTTGGACTCCTTAATTATGGTACACTAATTAACGCTATATATATTAGAGCATCTCCAACCGATACCAAAAACTTATTTTGGAGTAGGGGAGATGCTCCAAGCGATACTAAAACATAAACCTATTATAGGTTTTAAGGTGGGACCCACAGAAAAAATACTTAAATTTACGTTTACCTTAAACTCAAACCAAAAACTTTATTATTTATAAAATGATCCTTTTTATATAAATTAATAAAAATAATCTATCTACATTTTTTTAGTTTCTTATTTAATATTTTTTATAATGTAATTTTTTTTAATAATCATATAATTAATAATTAAAATAAATTTTAATACAAATAAAATAACCGTATGGGATATCACAATATTTTTTTATTATGTTTAAAATTTTAAATTGAAAATAATGACTATTAAATTTTTTTAATGTCAAAAGTTACGAGGTTAAATTACAAATTTGTAAAGATTTTGGTTATTTATAAAAAGTTGTATAAGAAGAATATTTTGAGAATATTCTTTTAAGTTTAAGTATTGAGATCTCGGTTGGAGTCAAATTACTGTAAACTTAAAATAAAACTTATATTTGAGTTTAAGTTTTTGTGTTCGGTTGGAGATGGCCTTAGGGCCAAACTTCAGATCTGTTAATGGGCTTCACTACATGTAAGTATACGGCCCGGAGCAAATGGGCCCAAACATCATTCAAACGACACAAGTATTATTTCATGTAGTACATCTTTTCATTCACTCAGTGCCTCTCTCTCACTCGGAGACTGTAATAACCCAACAGACAAAACCCTAGATTTTAAGCACATTTCCTCAATTAATAATCTTCCTTTTACTGTAATTCTTTTCTTAAAAACTGAAAAAAAAAACTTAAAGTATCCATCAATCACTTATCACTACAACTCAGTTGAAATGTGTTGATGTAACAACTTCAGAATACTACTGGAAATAATTATGATAAACATGCCACGTGAACAACATATTTATTAAAATGTACCTGTTCATCCTATTTTGACGGTGCAGTAACAAAGTAAATACCCGAGTTAATTACTCCCTCACCCTTTCTCTATATTCACATCTTTGAACTAAATTGACTCGTATCAAAATCAAGTTCAAACCGCTGTATCTAACTCAATGATCTTTCCACGAGCCATGTAAAATTCTCGAACTTCGAACGAGACAACATTTTAATTGAAATATTATGAAATTTGAATTGAGGCCTCTCGATTAATTTACATCAAGTTCGATTGAGAATTTTTCGTCTAATGTTAGAAAAAAAAAAAGTGTGGACAAGAAGGAGGGGGGCCCAGACCCCCGGGCATACTTTTGTAGTTGTTGTTGGAGCTGCAGTGCAGCGGGTGGTGACTGATAACAAGAAATGACCGATTCTTAAATCGCTTTATGAATTCCTGCAACCATTTTACACGCATTTAGGTCCGAATTTCCATTTATAGAAACTATATGGTCCCTCGTCCTCTTTACTCTTCCGACCCCCTCCTTTACACTTTCCCTTTTCACCCTTCCCTCTCTACCACTTTTCTTTCTCAATTCCCCCACATCGATCTTATCACCATTTTAGAAACAGAGCAAAAAACAGAGCAAAAAGGAAAAAAAAAACAGGGGATCGATTTCGCAATGGCTCGGGGGAAGATCCAGATCAAGAAAATAGAAAACCAGACAAACCGGCAAGTGACTTACTCCAAGAGGAGAAATGGGCTTTTCAAGAAAGCCCACGAGCTTACCGTCCTCTGCGACGCGAAGGTCTCCATCATCATGATCTCCAGCACCCAGAAGCTTCACGAGTACATCAGCCCTTCCACCTCGTACTTCTCTCTCTCTCTCTCTCACTGTGTGTATCTATACGTGTATCTATTTATACCTCTGTCTCTTGCTGATATTTTTCAATTGCAGGACAAAGCATGTTTTTGATCAGTACCAGAAGGCTATGGGGGTCGATCTCTGGAACACACACTATGAGGTTTTTTCTTGGGTTTTTCTTTTCTTGCAAAAAGATTGCTTTTTTATTTTTAATTTTGAATTTTGATATTTAAATTTTGGAATTTTTTTGAAGAAAATGCAAGCGCATTTGCAGAAGCTGAAGGAGATAAACATGAACCTGAGGAAGGAGATCAGGCAGAGGATGGGAGAGTGCTTGAATGATCTGAGCTATGAACAAATGGTGAATCTCATTGAAGATATTGACAACTCTCTCAGCCTCATTAGGGAAAGAAAGGTAAGGTTTTTATTTATTTTATGTTTAATTAATGAATTGATTTGTTGTTGGTTAGATTTGTTTGTGGGAAATATATATAACAAGTTAACAACCACATTAACCTAACCATACATTTCATTTTCAAATGCATCATGCATCATGCTAAGAATAACTAAGATTTCCGAAAAAAGAAGATGCCACTCGTCCGAAAAACAATACTAGTCAAAGCCCGACCAGCTACTTTCGAAAAAACATAAAGCCGTTTATTAGGTGTAATTCAATTTCAATTGCTCGTCTCAAGAATTACGATCTTTCCGTAGCTATGTAACTGATCATTTTCTCATCTATGAGAAAAAAAAATGCACTACATATTAATAGAAACAAAAGCTTATTCAGAATAGATCAGATATTTTTTCTTCTACTACGATTTGAATGCACGGCGAATTTAATTATTTTTATCCAACTCAGTACAAAGTCATTGGCAACCAGATCGAGACCTGCAAGAAGAAGGTATATATGTATCATTGTATGATTTGTATCGATTCATTTTTTTTTTTGTTGACATCTCTGATTCATCTTCTTCTTCTCCCCCGAACCTATTATTTTCAGGTGAGGAATGTCGAAGAAATACACAGAAACCTCGTGCTTGAATTCGTAAGATATTCTTTATCAATGATATGTCACATTTTTTCTTTTCTTTTCATATACCTTAATTTATATATATATCTATGTGATATGCAGGATGCAAGACAAGAGGATCCACACTATGGACTAGTCGAAAATGACGTTGATTATAATTCTGTCCTTGGATACGCAAACGAAGGGCCTCGTATTATGGCTCTACGTCTCCCTCCCAATCACCACCACCACCACCACCTCGGCGGGCCCGCCTCGGACCGCACCACATTTGCTTTGCTCGAGTAGAATCTCCGGCATGAATAATAATATGCTATGAATCATAAGTGCACTTTGTGTGGGATTTGAATTCGTATTTAGATGATTCTGTTATTTGTGTTGTCATGACTCGTGATATGTAGTATGATAATACCATGTTTGGGCTGTTGGGCCTATTATTTGTATTCTTGCAGGCCCAGTCCAGAATCTTGCACCGAACTGCGGCCCGCAAAGGCCCACAAGTGTTTCTTTGTTTAATATAAAGTCATGTCCCAATTGCATTTTAGTCCTCTAACTTTTTTGTTGTTGTAATTTTGGCAATATGAAATTGAAATAATTTTCTACTTTTGATTTGGTAAGTTGAAAATTTTTGGATGAATATAAAGAGGACTAAAACTTAAAATTCATAGAAATTATATGCACATGAATCAAAAGGTTATTTCAAAGAGGACTAATATTACAACACTCTCGAAGTTATGGGGTGAAAATGTAATATTGCCTAAAATTGGAACGAACAAATGAAAAGAACACAAAATCAGGGAGCGCCGCAAAGAGCTGCAGAGAAAGAAGACTGCTCTTAACCATGGGAGCTATGGTTCCCCCTCTCCATTGGCCACCGGAAGACGACGTCGTGCTCAAAAGCGCCGTAGAGGTACAAGTTCTTAAAGCACCTCTTTTTTTTTTCATTTTTCTCCGAGCAAATTTTCATTCCCCCCCTGAATTTTTTTAATTTATGCCCCAATGGTTGGATTCTGGAAAAACCCATGTCGATTACGTATTTATTTTTGGAGGAGTTCATTTAGGACGGAGGTGGAAAGAAGGGCTCTTATTTTCTCGAGTTTAAATGGGAGTTTCTGTATTTATTTTATTTTATAGTGAATTAATAGTACTGGTGTTTTAATGTTTTACATGATTAGAATATTTTATTTGTTGAATTCAGTGGTTTCAACCCGTTTAATTTCACGGTGTATTGGCGTGGGAGCATTTGATTTTTATGTTGTTGCATGCTCGTGTGAATTCTGGTATCTTCTCTGTGTTTGATACTGTCTAGGGAACGAGGTTTACGCGTAGATGTTCTTATGAAAGGAACCGGGATTGGCATCTTGATATATAGTTGAATTGAAATCGAACTCACCAATGAAAGGAAAAGAAAAAACCGGATATAAAATCCGTTGTGTATCATGAATGAAGTGCACTAGTTGTGAAGTGAGTGTTTACAAAATCTTCAGGAATTTTCTCGATTTTTGCACTTGTATCGACCCGAGTTCATAGCTATCTGTCTGTGTACACAGTGTTTGATTGCTCTAAATGATTCAAATGAACAATGTAAAAATTATTAACTATTTACGTATTTTATTATTTTCTCTAGGCTGGTGCTTCTTTGGAATCACTTGCTAAAGGCGCCGTGCAATTTTCCCGGCGATATACAGTCGAAGAACTTCATGACCGGTGGTGGTCTCTTCTCTATGATCCAGTAACTGTGATGGAGGCATCCCCTCACATTTTCGAAGCCGAGCGATCAGGATTTACAAACCAATCGAGACCAAATGGTTCCGTTAAGAGAAAATCTGAAAATGTCAGGAAATATTATTACACCATGCGTAAAAGAATCTGCAACGACCCGTTCGACATAATGGCCATTGATCTTCTTCACGAGCCAAACTCTTCTACCGTCAATTTGGGAGCTCTTGTCCTGGAAATCGATAACGGACCTCTCGCTACCCAAGAAGGTTTTCAGTTTGACCCAGACCTCGATAGCGTGCATAATAACCTATCCCTCGACAATGACCAGTCAAAGGATTTGCCTCTCTCCGATTTGTTCGAACCCAAAGGCTTACCTAACCAGGGGAATGAATTTGTTCCTGGTCCATATCGTAATATCGCGTGCTCGTCGTCTACGATGCCTCAAATTCCCATGTGGGACCCACCCCCGGAGATTTCAGTCCCGGTTCAAATCGGAGAGCAAGACCAACTTGCACAAGACGCGCTTGTAATTCCTGACTCCGTTACTAATCCAAAGGAGGCGGATAGCTATTTAGCGGAGATTTCAAATACTCTATTTGACGACCTACTTTTTGTAGATAACAATGGGAATGAATCTGTAGACAACTCCTATTACGACGGCCTCTCTTCACTTTTACTGGATTCCCAGGGCCAAGCCGAGGTAGGTGCAGCAGATGTTGGTGGAGATTTACCTCAAGCGGAAACTTTTATTACGTCTAACACAAAAATATTAGGTCTCGAATATACTAATGGTGTCATTTGTTGCACGTTAAATACCGAGGACCCTGAAATTCCCAGCAACGAGGATGTTTTTATTCCTTTTAGATTCTCTTCTCCGGCTAGTTCACCCCGCCGCCCCCACTGGATATCTGAGGGTGCTAATTCTTTAGTGTCTCCGCCATTGGTTAAGCATTCCCCAAGCGTTTGTAAATTGCCTCTTGTGGCGAAAACAGAGAAAAAGGATTCTTGTGTGAAGGGAACTTCACAGCCTTTGGATAAGGGTTTGAGGGATCCGGTTAAAGATCAAGGGGTGAAATTGGAGCTGCCAAAGAGTAATATGAATCACTCGTTTCTCAGAAACGCGAGAAGTGGGGGCATGGGAAACAGGAATCGTATTAACTCAGCAAATGCCACTGCGAATTGTTACATTGGTGGTGGGGTCGTTAGGAGATGTGATTCTGTGGAGATGATAGATCAAGGAAAGCCCGTTGGTGTTTGTGCGGATAATAAGCTTGGTGGTGGTTCGGAAGTTCTCGAAAGCCTTCAGAATAATAGTAATGATAAAGTTGATGATGTTGGTACTGCGAGAGGGGATAATTCGAACGTGGGATCATTGCCGGATGGTGACTTGAGCTCCCAAAAGGCAATTGATAAGGTTCAGCTCTCGGATATGGAAGAGTGGTCGGAAAATGATGTGCCTTATTTTTCTGATGTGGAAGCTATGGTAAAAAAAAAGTTGATCTATACTTTTTTTTTATCACTTGAATTAATTGTCGTCTTTGTGATTACTGATTAATCGCGCCCATGCAGATTCTAGATATGGATTTGAGTCCGGATGAATGTCTGCACACCAATCCAGAAGGTAGTTCTCTGTTTTTGTCTGTATGATTTATATGCTTTTCATACAAAAAATAACTTTGAGGTTTCGCGTAATGTTAAAAAAAATGTAGTTATATTTAAAGCTTCTAAACTAGTTGGTTTATCGCCTGCATCGAGTTTTGTATTAATTTTACAAATGTACCTGAGTAATTCCGATTCTTATATACATTGTGATGAAAATGCAGTCCAGAAATATCTACATGGAGAATGTATACGAGCAATCATAAGGCTGGAGCAGGCAGCCGATGCATGTACCCAGAGAGCCGTTACTAGTCATTCCGCATTCGCTGTTCTCTACGGCCGCTTCTCTAAACATTTTATAAAGAAACCTGAGGTATGCTAAAGGGGTCATTTATCGTTTATCGATTTATTTGCATTGGGTCCGATTGGTCATTTCCTGGATGCAAACTTTAAAGAGAATAAAAAATCTGAGTTGTTAGTTGGAGTTGCTATGAAAAATATCCGATATACGAGAAGATATTGCAAAACCTTTATTTAGTGCTATATGCTAAATGTCTTTCTTAAAACTACAGGTTATACTCGGTCGGTCAACTGAAGATAATGTAGTCGACATTGACTTGGGAAGAGAAAAAAATGGCGGTAAAATTTCTCGAAGACAGGTAATGGCAACAACTCCTGGAGTTTTAGTTAAGAATGTTAAGCATGCTTCATACCGGTCTTTTCATTTAGTTGAGTTTTTTTTCCCATTTATCACACACTTAGTTATAGCCTTATAGGGTTACTTTCTGTCGACTGATTGTTAGGCTATTATAAAGATGGACATGCCCGGGATTTTCCAGTTGACCAACCTCGGAAAGTATAAAATTTATGTGAATGGCGATGCCGTGTTGCCGAGACAGAGTATAGGCCTTCATTCCAACTGTCTTATCGAGGTACCTTGGAACAATGTTACCCCTCTGATTGTGGATTTGGCCAAGTAAAAACGAACATTTTTTTTTTTTTTTTTTACTTCCAGGTGAGAAGATTGGCATTTATCTTCGTAATAAATATTGCCCTCGTGGATCAGTTTGTGAAGAGCATTGGGGAAGGCAATCGAACCGTTGAATCATAAACCCTCGAACGGAAGTTGAACGAAAGTGAGAGCTATCCCTATCCATCACATTCAGGAAGGTGCTATTTTTAGCTCATCACTTTCTTGAATTATTCTTGGATCACTTCCATGTATATAAGGAATACAAAGACTACACTTTTTTTGGTTCTGTTTATATAGAATTCAGTCAGTTATATCTTAAAAGGTCAGTGCAGATTTTACCTGCAACGCAAAAAACAGTAATATCCGCACGAGCTACCTCGTGCTATACAGATGCTTATGCGTCTTACCAACTCATTTTACCGTTTTTTTTTAAATAAATTCGTGTTTAGCTCCTACTAATATACGTGTATAACGAGTCGGCACTCGAATACAAACATACATAAATCTCAATTTTGGATATAGTGTGAAGCTCAATATACTAAGCAAATAGTGCTAAGTACTAAATTGTTATTAGTCCGTAATCCGTATTACTCCATATATTTTATTATTAATAATAACATCAACTTCATCTTGAATCCTCTATGAATGATTATATACTTTATTCAAGAATAATTAAATACACAAAAGATTTGTTTGCAATTTTTAAATAAGATGGGACAGATCTAAAGCAAAGACCTTTCTTATTTAATTATTTATTCGATTTGTTAGGTTGGCCAATTGCAAAATTATGTCATGTGTGATGTAATATCTTACATTATTTAATTGAGTTTTTCGATATAATTCTAAATAAATTAAATATCTTGTTCAATTTAGTATGTTTTGTGTAATTGATGGAGTGGAGACTTGGAGTATTAAACATGCATAATGATTATAATTTCAATATGCATAAGTTTATTTAAAATAAATTGAAAATATTATTTAATAATTAAAAGAACAACATCATACCTGTTATCCTTTTATTTTTTTAGGTAATATTAGGGTATGGGCAGATTGGATTTTAATATTATTTCCAACACCCATTGTTTTTCACCTCATTTGTAGGGGTTATATATTTTTTAATTGTTTGTTTATTAGGGTATTTGTATTTTTTAAATACTAAGTAGGGGCATTTTTTAAAATGTATATAGTCATAAATATCTCTACAATAATATTACGGTAATATATATTAATTTATTTTAATATTCACTAATATTAAACACGCTACTAATATATATTTATATATTTGCACTAAATATATTTGGTAAAATATATTTGCCCAAACATGAGATTACATTAATATCAAAATATATTACGCAAACAAAATATATTTGCATTATATATTTATAATTATATATAAATATAATTATATATTTTGGATGAGCGAAGAGATGCGTATGTAGAACATTCTTTGTGTAATGTTTTTACATATTTTTTGCATCTATAATAGATTTTAGTTTAGTTTGTAAATATCTATAATAGATTTATGATTTACATTTCTAGTTTAGTTTGTAAATATTTATAATAGATTTATGATTTACGTATGTGATTTTATGAATTCTTTGATATATATGATAGATTTCAATTTTTTTTTCATATCTATGATAGATATATCAATATTATTATACGAATTATCTATGACAAATTTTTGAATTCAAGTGATTTTATATCTATGATAGAAGTGTTGATTTTATATCAATGAGCTGAAGATGAAAGATTTTGGAATGTCTTTGACGAAACTTGATGTGTGTAGTCAATGAGGAACTATTGATAGTTTAGATTTTTGCGTAATTTTATATATTAATTAATTTTGATTTTATATCAATGAGCCGAAAGATTTTTGAATGTATTTGACGAAACTTCAATATATGTGTAGTCGAATGAGGAACTATTGAATGTAGGATGATAGTTTAGATTTTTTGCGTAATTTTATATATCAATTAATTTCTTAATTTTTTTAATGAAAAAGGATAAAATGGCAGTAATTTTATATATCAATTAATTTCTTAATTTTTTTAATGAAAAAGGATAAAATGGTAGAGTGCCCTGTATAATAATAAGAGCCCGTTTGGGCGAGCTTATTAAAAAGAACTTATAAGATGTTACGTCTTATAAGTTGTTTTAAGAGCTGATAAGCTGTTATGTCTTATTTAATAAATAAGTTGTTAACCCGTTTGGATAAAATAGATATATAAACTTATAAGATGTTAATTTGTTTGACAATTTAAAATCTTATATAAATAAAATTATCAAGAATAAATTGTTATATATGAAAAAAATAATTAAAAATATTTATATTAATTAAATAATAAATTTGGAATTTTTGTATATATATAAAATGTAATAATTTTAAGGGTATTTTTGTCTTTTAGGGTTTAAGTTACAAGAGCTTATAAGCTGTTGAAAAAAAAGTACCTCCCCCCTTACTTTTTTTTAAACAGCTTATAAGCTGTTAAACAGCTTATTTTTAAGTTTTTTAAGATCTTTTTTTAAAATTTTACCAAACAAATATTAAGAGCTTATAAGCTCTTAAACAAATTATAAGCTGTTTTAAGGAACTTATAAGCTCAGCCAAACAGGCTCTAAGAAAAAATTGGGTACTATAAATAATAATCATCTTAGAAGTGCCCTCGTTCGTGATTACCCCTTTATTTTATTTTTATTTTGTCATAGATCAAACTTAAAGTGTACGAGTGGGGCATGTGCACGTCTAGATCGTGATTCATTTAAATTAAATTAATTATGCAATTTTTTTTTATTTCATTTTATTCTATCTAGATATTTTGTATAGCCTTAAAATAAATCAACTTGGCAGAGATATTTGTCTATAACCATTTGGGGTGATAATATGATGAATTGTTCAACCCATATCTTCTTGTCGGTAAATATTTTATTATTAAACAAATTAGAGATAAGAAAACCTCACTATCAATAACATTAATTTTATCAAAATACTACACCCATATTATCTTCTCTTAAAAAACTGAAAAAAAATAATAATTTTGTTTTAAAATAAAAAACCATTAAAAAGGCTAAGAACAACAAGAATCTTTTCGGAAGGTATATATTCCCATATTGATGTAATGCCATATCTTGTTAAGATACTATTCAAGAGCATACTAGAACACTATGAATTTATCTATTTAATATATAAATCCAGACTTTTTGTTGATCCCACGTGGCCAGTGTGAACACAAAAAATTACACTACGAAAAATGAGCATGTTCACACTACGTGGCACAATTTTTGATTGGCCAAGACATTTTTATGTGGCTTTATAATTCTTATGTGGCTTTATTATTTATTATGATGTGGCTTTTAATTCAATTAATTACATAATAATTTCATATTCATTATATTTTTCAATTTCCATAAATACTAATCAATTTACGTCAATTCCTTAAATCAATCGATATTAATCTAATTATTTTTACTAATCAATTCCTTAATTTTCTCAATTATATTAATTGACTATTTACTATAAATAATTTATCTAATTGATTTCTTACTTAATTCATCTATTCTATTACATCTCTTACCATATATATTAAAATAACAATATAGAAAAAAAATAATCAATTCCTATAATCTCTACAAAATTAATTAGCAAATATTAATATAACGGTAAATTAATAATTGATTTTTTTTACGACTAATATTATAAAATAATAAGTAATTTCTTAATATTAATTTAATTAATTTATTTTAAGAATCTTAATGAAATATTCTATACACTCTTTATTATTTCTATTTCAATTTTATGCATATATAATATTTATATAAGAGCATATTTTTATTCATATTCCATATTACTATTATTTTAAATAAAAAAAATCTTTTTTGGAAATAAATCAATATTTATTGTTTCACTATATAAATAATGCTTATACATACTTAAAAAACTTAATTATGACAATTTCTCTCCTCATATTCAAATCTTTCATTAATATTGTCATTATAATTTTTCCATAAATATTCTTTTCCTTTTAAATAATAATAACAATAATTAATATATTTTAATTCAAATCTAATGCTATAAATTGGTTTTCTTCTTCACTCATTTTTTACCTCTCACTTTTCATTTCTCTCATTTTAGTTTTTTTTATATATTATTGTATAAATATTAATATATTCACGAATGATTCTAACACTGTATTAATGATTCTCACAATATTTTTTTGTAGGAACTCTATGTAAGTAATTTTCTTGCTTTTATTTATTGCATTTTTTTTCATTTAGTATGTTAATTTACTATATTCTATATATTTTTTTGTAGGAATTGTCAACACGGTAAGTATTTTTATTGTGTTTTTCTTATTGTATATTTTATTATATAATAATTACTGTTTTAATTTGCGTTTTTCTACTAATTTTATTTTATAATAATGAATAATTATTCTTAATGTGCTATTTTTTTTCAGGACACATGGTAAACATTAATTTATTGATTGTATTTAAATATTTTGTTTTATTCTTTATTAAATAATCATCTATTATTTGTATTGTTGTAAGTTATATATTTGTTCTAATAATTTTTATTGATTTCTATTATTCTTTGCAGATTCAAAGGTAATTATATTGTTTTTATATTTATTTTCTAATTAGTGTCATATTTTTTTATTTTTTTTTACAATTTCTAATTCTTATTATAATTTTTAATTTTATTTTTATATTATAATTATGTCATTTTATTATAATTTAAATCACAAATTTGTTTCCAGATTCATTGTTTAAAAAAATATCATATTTTTATCTTAATAGGTAAATGATATGGTTATTTATTTATATTTTTTATTTTAATATTTGTAGCTGATTATAACTTATTTAATTTTATTATTATTCTTATTCATTTTTTATAATCTAATTAATTTTTTTATTTTACAAATTCAATTTAAGTTTGAAATTGTTTAATATTTTTTTTCAAAATGCCTTTATGATTTCAATTTGTAGTTCATTTTATTTTTAAATAAAGTATACATTAAATTACAAGATAGAAATTTATTTATCTCATTTGATTAATAATAAGTCTTTTATTTATTTATTTTTCTAATCATACTTATATAATAATATCAATAATCATATTATCAATAATAATAATATTATAAAAAAATATGACTTATTACATTTTATTACAATTATTTTTACTTTTAATTAATTAATCGGTTATAAATTAATAATATATAAATAATAAGTTAAAAAATGGTATCATTTATTTTCTCACTTACAGTACAAATACAATATTTTTTAGCACTAACTTAATTTCTCCAGATCCATCATAAACTAAAATAAAAAAAATAAAATTTACTAAATATAAATTTATGTTTTAAATTTCACTTATCTATTTAATATATAAATTCAAATTTTACTTAATATATATTCGTTACATATTAATTAGCTACGCTAATTTACATTTATTTTTGTAAATGGTAATAATCTTATTTGGTAAGAACTTTATAATTTAGTCAAATATATCTTTATTAACCCAAATATTGTAGTATAAAACTTTTTACACACAATATGGTCAACTAATTTGGATTTTCCATAATTTTATCTTCCTTAATTATCATTCAAATCTCAAGATTTCCATAAATGTAACATTTAAGTTTTGAATCAAATTATATATTGCCCCATAATTTAGGGATTCTTAATTATTTATGGGTATTTTTATTTTCATATTATATACGTATTATTATTGTAAATATCAAATTAAATACGAATAATGATAATGATTATAATAAATACGTATTGCTATGGTAATTTTCAAATTAAATACAAATAATGATAATGAATATAATAAATATGTTAAATTATAATATATATATATATATAGATTATGGAAATTATTAAATTTATGAAAATTATAATAATATAAAATTTATCTATTCTATAAATAAATATTTAATTAATTATATTTCCATAAAATCTTACGTGAACTTTCTTATACCAATTATTTCAATAACAATTATTTTCATATACTTATTTTTTTTTATACTGTACTACGCATTATTCTTATTCTTTTTTTATAATCTAATTAATTGCTTTTTATTTTACAAATTCAATTTTAGTTTGAAATTGTTTAATTTTTTTTCAGGGCACGCATTATTCTTATTTTTTTTATAATCTAATTAATTGCCTTTTATTTTACAAATTCAATTTTAGTTTGAAATTATTTAATTTTATTTCATTCTTTTTCTTATTATCATTTTAATATTTTAAAATTATATTATATTAAACTTAATTTTAGTTTAGTTAGTTCAGATTTATTAAATTCATTTCAGTTCAGATTTATGATCCATTAAGTTCAGTTTATTCATTTAATTTTTTATTTTTTTATTTCATTATTTTTCTTATTATCATTTTAATATTTTAAAATTATATTATATTAAACTTAATTTTAGTTTAGTTAGTTCAGATTTATTAAGTTAATTTCAGTTTAGTTTAATTCACTTCAAGCCAATTTCAGTCCAAAAAAGCAGGTTGATAATGATTTAGAACATGTTCTTTTAGACTAATTTACAATTCGCTTTATTTCAGACACATTAAGGTCAATTTATTTCATTTCAGCCATTTTGATTCTTAAATAACATGTCTTTAATTATAAGAAAATTATATATTTAGAACGTATTTTCATTAAGAATTAAATAAAGTTACAAACACAAAAAAATTATTATTTATCAATTTTTTTTTGGAATAGTAAATAAACTTCTAAATTTAGAATTTAAATAAAATATAAACAAAATTATTATTTAACAATTTATTTTTTAAACTATTCAACTATATTCACCATTCATAATTTACACAAGTTATATGATTCAAAAGATGAATGATTAACTATTCAACTATTCACAATTCATAATTTAAACGGATTATATGATTCAAAAGATTAATCAAACTGAATTTAATAGATCTCAACTGAAGTGAACTAAACTTCATAGGTCTGAACCGAAATGATATGATCGGAAATTAATAGGTCTTTAATGAACTGAATTGAATTGAATCAAACTGAACTGAATTGAATCGAAATGAAATAAAATTAAGTTCAATCTAATTTAATTTAATTTTAAAATATTTAAATAATAATAATAAATAAAAACAAAATTAAATAGAACTGAACTTAATGTAGATGAACGAAAATTAACTTAGTACCGGTTCTTTTAGAGTTATTCTTATTTCAGTTCAATTTACATGTTCTTAATTGATCTGCACTGAAGTAAAGTTATTTTGGACTTATTCTCAATTTACTTCAGACTCATTAAGTTCAGTTCAGTTTATATAAATTAAATTAATCAATTTCAGATCCATTAAGTTCAGTTTATTTATTTAATTTTTAATTTTGTATTATTTTATTATTTTTCTTATTATCATTTTAATATTTTAAAATTAATTTATATTAAACTTAGTTTCTGTTTTGTTAGTTCAAATTTATTAAGTTTATTTCAGTTCAGTTTAATTTAGTTAATTCTCTTTATTCTAGACGTATTAAGTCCAGTTTATTGGCAATTTTGAGTCTTAAAGAACATGTCTTTAATAGTCTTTAATAAGTAATAAAAAAATTACTACCTCTATCTCATTTTTATAGTCACACTTTCTTTGTTATTTGTGAAGGAAGTGTGACCATTGTCTTGGGATAGAGATAGTGGTAATAATAATGTTACAAAATATCAATCACACAAATAATAAAAATTCTTATATTATAATCTTAACCATATAACCACGATTTATAAATTCAATCTAAAAAATCTAAATAAATAATTAATTAAGATTGTTATACAAATGATGTTATATTTTTTTCTTAGAATTTATATATCGATCACACAAATAATAAAAATTCTTATATTATAATCTTAACCATATAACCACGATTTATGAATTCAATCTAAAAAATCTTAATAAATAATTAATTAAGATTGTTATACAAATGATGTTATATTTTTTTTCTTAGAATTTATATATCGATCACACAAATAATAAAAATTCTTATATTATAATTTTAATCATTTTACCACGATTTCTGAATTCAATCTAAAAATCTTAATAAATAATTAATTGAGATTGTTATGCAAATGATTTTATATTTTTTTTAGAATTTATATATCCCGCGCATGTGCGCGGGCAGATATTACTAGTTTTTACTATTACTTAACTTTGTTCGTCTGTTCTTGATTAATGTTATTTATTGGAGTATGTTCCAATTCCATGCGCAATACTTTTACAAAGTAAACTAACAAACAATTACAAAATAAACTACAAATAGTGAGTTAGTTAAAAAAAAAAAATCAACAATAATAGTAGTATCATCAAAGTCCACCCCTTTCAAATTGAATTGAGATTCTTACCAGACAATTAGGAATTGGATTCAACATTTCATTTAAAATATATATATAAAAAAATATATATAGTACAATTACTAGTAGCATTATTTTAACAGCCATTTCCATTTTCCAATAATGGCATTGGTAGCTGGTTGAAAGAATTGGATAAAGCCTTCCTTCTCCCATCCCTTAACCAACTCACCATCTCTCTTTTTATCTCTCGACAAATCTCACCGCCGAGATCAAGAAAAAGTAGCTGACCAGTCAAATGAAGATCCACTGCGACGTGTGCGACAAAGACGAAGCTTCCGTTTTCTGCGTCGCCGACGAGGCCGCCCTCTGCGCCGCCTGCGACCACCGCGTCCACCACGCCAACAAGCTCGCCGGAAAACACCAGCGCTTCTCCCTCCACCACCCCTCCCCCAAACAAGCCCCTCTCTGCGACGTGTGCCAGGTTTTAACCTATAACCATATTCTTGCACACCACCTGTTTGATTAAATTCCCCATCCACTGTACTTTTTTTTTTCCTTCTTAATAACGAGTGCCTTTTTTTCTCTCTCTGTTGTAGGAGAAAAGGGCTTTCTTGTTTTGCCAGCAGGACAGGGCAATTCTGTGCAAAGACTGTGATTTCCAAATACACAAATCGAACGAGCACACGCAGAGGCACACCCGATTCCTACTCACCGGCGTTAAGCTTTCTTTGACAGCAACCCTTTACTCCCCCGATTCGCAGTTATCTGATGCTGTTCCGAGCATCAAGGAAAACCCGGTTCTTGTTTCCCAAACAAAGGGTGCACGCACTGCTTCGAAGCATAAATCCGCTCAAACCGCAGCTGCAGCTTCACTGGGACCTCGTGATAATGGAAGTGGTTGTTTGGTGAATAGTGCAGTCTCAGGAAGTAGCAGCATCTCGGAGTATTTGATGGAGATGGTGCCAGCATGGCACGTCGATGATTTCTTCGACTCTTCGTTTCCATCATCTCCTCATGGTTTCTGCAAGGTTTGCATCAATGCCCCTCCTTTCATTGCTAATTGTATAAAGATCCAATTTTTATGATTGGATTGTGCTTGTTTTTCAGAATGGAGACAACATTGATGTGGATCATGTGATGCCCTTCTGGGATGCTGATCTTGAGGGCAGCCATATGAATGGTTTCCCCAATGAAAAAATGGGATTGTGGGTCCCTCAAGCTGCTCCTTCTCTTTTGAATCAGGCACAGAATCAATCTTATCAGTCTATGGAGTTTGATTTTGGGGCACCAAATTTAGCCAAGGAGCAGGAAATTGTTTTTAATAATAGTAATGTTAAGGGTAGCAGAAAGTGGAGTGAAGATACCTCATTTCTTGTTCCACAGATTGAACCACATTCAAGTGCCTCCACCAAGAGACTGAGAACATCTTGGTAACACATCTCCCGACGACGGTCGACATGCGTGCATTGTTCAGAATTAGACATGAAAAATAGGCAAAGTGCAAATTTGATCTTGTTTCTCATTTTCTAGTTCATGCTCTTGTAGTTTACTTTTATGTTTTCTTTTTTAGAAAAAGAGAGGATAAATTTGGGTTATTTTGATTGATGTAGTTTTGGTATTTTTTGTAACCTCTTTGAGCTTGCTCCATTAGTGGATCTGTCTCCTCTTGTTATGTAAATATCTTTTGTTTCAATCCAATGAAAAACAACCAATTAAATCTGGTTATAAAAAAGCTCTCTTATTTCAATGATTCAAGTCGGTTACTATGGCCTAAAAATGTTTGAAGATATTTATGATTATATAACAAGTACACCCTGGCAAAAGTTGTATGCAAGTGTGTTGATGTCCAGCTCAGAATTTAAATTTTGTGGGGGCAAGATATTAAGCTCAAAGATGCATGATAACTAATCATGCACCTTTCCTTGTCACAATTGTCAAAAGCATGATTATAAATGAGAAATGACACAACAATGTAATAAAAAGGAAACAAACAAAAATCATTGTTTGGTAACAAGTAAGATTGTATTGTGTTAATTTGAAATGGACATATGATGAGGAACAAAATGAAATGGTGGTGGTGGGGGGTAATGCAAGTGCCCACAGTGATTTACCAGTCAACATCAACTGAGAAAATAATATGCTCACCATATCTCCAATGCATCCAAATCTCTCTTGATCTGCTACAACACAGTCCACAAGAAGTGAGGTGGAGCCTTGCCATCCCAGCTTGCAAATGCAGACAGTATAAAGGGTGCAAAAATAAGGTCAGAAAGGTAAGCAACTAGCTACAGAAGGGACCATTAGATCAACTTGTTTCGGGGGGTTCTCAGCGGTCCTGCCAAAATTTCAGGGATGGGTGCTTCGACTGAATTCCTCAGTATTTCAGCTTTTATTCCGATTAAAGAATACAATCATGTGCAAAAAGTCAAGGCAGTATCGTTATATTCGCGAGAGAATCACCAGTAGTCTCCACACGAACAAGTGCCATTCCTGAAATGATGAAACCTTTTCGGATCCCTTATCACGATCTCACGGTCCGTGATCTTGGAGATCAACTTGATCGTCTCATGACAGTCTTCGCAAGTCCTGAGATTCTTAATCACCTGCACACTCGACCCAGGAACTGAGTTCATGATCCCGAAAACCACTGCGAGCTTCTCGCTGTGAACTTGCAACGCCATCTCTTTCTCCTCTTCACCCACGTCGTGAAGAACTGAACCCACGCTCGGGACATGCCCAGCTTCTAGAAGCTTCACGGACAATTCTTCCAAATACGCGTAAATCCTCTCGTGCTGAGGATGCTGCCTATCCCCAACCAAAAATATGTGAACCCTGCCTTTTAATTCAACAATACTATATCCAGGGGACTTGACTACTCCGAGATTTTTCATGGATACCCGCATTTTTCTCACTTCTTCCCACTTACCGGCATCGGCGTAAATATTTGAGAGCAGTGTGTAATATCCCGAGTTATTTGGATCCATTTCGAATAATTTCCGAGCAGAAATTTCCCCGAGCTCCACGTTTTTGTGTATCCTGCATGAAGCCAAAAGTGAGCACCAGATCACAAAATCAGGTCGTACTCTCATCTCTAAGATCAAGTCATAAGCACGTTTGAGATGGCCCGCACGACCAAGGAGATCGACCATGCAACCATAATGTTCGACACTCGGCTCTATATTAAACCTGCGTTGCATAGAGCAAAACCAGTGCCAGCCCTCATCAACCATGCCAGCGTGGCAACAGGCCGAGAGCACTGAGACGAAAGTTATGCTGTTTGGTTTTATTCCAGCCCTAATCATGCCAGATAGTACATCAAGTGATTCCCTTGCTTGGCCGTGCATTCCGTAGCCAGCAATCATGGCGGACCATGATTTTACGTTTTTATTCCCACCCATCCTTTCAAATGCTCTTCTTGCTAGTTTTACTTTCCCACATTTGCAGTACATGTCGATCATTGAAGTGCCCACAAAGACATTTTTCTCTAAATTCATCTTTAAGACCTACAACACAAAATGGTTAACCAATCATTTTAGACTATAACTTCAATCATACAAAAAAAAAAAATTGAGCCATTTGGTGAAAACATAATAATTTTAAGCAATTTTTACCAGCTGGGCTACTACCGATTCTATTAAAAACATGCAATCCCATAAATGTGTTTCTCGACTAAATGTGTTTCTTGGAATTTTTTTGTGGGACTAAATGCATTGTTGTTCTAGAAAACTTTAGTACCTGGACATGTATGCATTTGCCTATTCTAAGAGCTCCTGAATGTGCACACGCTAACAACACCGCCGATAACGTCACCGCATTATACTCAACCTCTGCATTCCTCACCATTGTCCGAAAAACTTCAATAGCCTCCTCAGCCAACCCGTGCTGAGCACAAACCGCAATCATGGAATTCCAAGATACTAAATCTTTCTCATTCATCTCATCAAACACCTTTCTAGAAAACCCGACCACGCCACACTTGGCATACGCGTCGATCAAAGTATTACCAACGCCCAAAACCTCGTCCAGCCCCCTCTTAATCGCAAACCCGTGGACCCCACGCGTGACATTCTTTTCACAAACACGGGAACAAGCCGAAAGAATCGAAACCATGGTGACTCCATCAACCCACCCTTCCTCCTCCATCCCGCACCCGCCTTCCTCAGCCAACTGATCCTTGAAGAGCAGCAGGGCTTCGCGGGAGAACCCGTTCTGAACATACCCGTTAATCATCGAGGTCCACGAGACCAAGTTTTTCTGGGGAATTTCATCGAACACTTTCCGGGCGTCGCCCAGCTTCCCGCACTTCGAGTACATGTCGATTAGCGCGGACGATGTGAAGAGGTCTTGAGCGTAGCCGAAGGCGAAAGCCTGCTGGTGAGCTTGCATCCCCGACCGGAGATCGCGGAGGGCGGAGCACGACTTGATGGCGCAGGGGAAAGACGAGCGGTTGGGTTTGAGGGCGGACCTCCGCATGGAGGAGAAGGCTTTGAGGGCTTCAGCCGAGTCTCCATCGCGAGCGAGATCGGCGATGACGGAGTTCCAGGAGGAAACGCTCGTCCTGTCCACGTATTTGCTGAACAGCTTTGTGACGACGTTCGGGTTGCTGGTGATGTCGCCGTTGGTCGAAGAACAATAACGGCGGCTCCGTAGTAGAACGCTCGTATTCCATTTCGAAGGTTTCTTCATATATTCATTAAAATTACTCGGTCATCTCCAGTTCAGAATTACGACCAACAGGGAAGGACGGAAAGGGGTGGTTCTCTAAAACCCAAGAGGTTTTGAAAATCTTGGGCTTTTTGAATGTGGGCTATATACATATGGTGATAAATATTTTCAACCATTCCGTTGTAGTCTAGTTGGTCAGGATACTCGGCTCTCACCCGAGAGACCCGGGTTCAAGTCCCGGCAACGGAAAATATAAATTTTCATTAGCCTTTTTGATTTTTATCATAATCTAAAGTGATAATGTATTATATCTGATTTTCTTTTCAAATCCGTTGTAGTCTAGTTGGTAGTCTAGTTGGTCAGGATACTCGGCTCTCACCCAAGAGACCCGGGTTCAAGTCCCGGCAACGGAAAATATAAATTTTCATTAGCCTTTTTGATTTTTATCATAATCTAAAGTGATAATGTATTATATCTGATTTTCTTTTCAAATCCGTTGTAGTCTAGTTGGTTAGGATACTCGGCTCTCACCCGAGAGACCCGGGTTCAAGTCCCGGCAACGGAATTTATGTTTTTGAATTTTTCTTCAATGATTTTAACTTGTTTTTTTTACCAGATTTTTTTAATTATAAAAATAAAAAAATAAAAAAAATATTGAATTACACAAGTAAAAAAAATTGAATTACAAAAGTAATTCGTTGTACAGTATATTTATTCAAATAATAATAGTATAATTTAATTTGCACAAACCTGTGGATTTGTTAATTATCAAATCCCAATTAATTTGCAAGTGTGGATTTGTTAATTATCCAATCCCTTTCATTCAAATAATAATAGTATAATCTAATTTGCACAAACATGTGGATCCCAACTAATTTGCACAAACCTAAGTGTTGATTTGTTAATTATCCAATCCCAACAAATTTTATGCAATGTAAATAAGGGTGATTCACTGATTCTAAACACACCCATGAAACAAATTCAATAATATTGTCCTTGTATTAGTATTGTTATAAGAAACACTTTGTAACAAGAGTCACTAACTGAGGAAACAGAAGACAACAAAATCTGTGATACAGCACATCAAAATAAAAAAATCGAAAAACCTCAGCAACTTAATGAAAATAAGTCACACAAAAAAAGAAAAACAGAAACGAATTCCATGATAGAGGAAACCGGTCTGCCATCCGCGCGAGTAAATTGGGTATGGCAATGAATATTGTCGACATGTTTTTACCTGTAATTATATGCCACAGACACAAAAACAAAAAATGATTTTACTTAATGGAAGGAGGCACCAAGAAAAATATCACCCAGGTCAGCATAACTGAATAAATAGACTCAAATGAAAGTAAATTCTGTCGGAAAATAATCATTGAAAAGCTCAGGAAGCATAGGATAATACTTTCGGTACTGTGGATTTGATGAACGAAAATGGATTAAATTTTCTAATGGATTTAACATGTAGGCTTGAAATCCTAATAAACACTAAAAACAGCATTAAAAGAAAATGATGATTCATTGGGTGAAATTGGTCATAGTGACTTAGTTTAAAAAAGTCCTTGTAGACAAAGATTCACAAACAAGAAAAGGGCATGGAGTATTACTACTATGTCGATGTATAGACAAATTACCATTTGATTCGGATCCATAAACTAAAATTGAAAACCAGAAATCAGAGAAATGAAAACGCAAAGTTGAAATTATGAGCACCCTAGTATTATATCTAAAAATGCAATTAATGGAGTATAGGAACAAACCACGCCCATTTAGTAACTGAATTTTTCAAAAGCAATGAATTTGTTCCTTGCATAGACAACCTATAACTCCTCAAGTTTCAATAAAAAAAACTGTATATTAAATAAAAGCTCGTTAACTAGTACTTGGGCAAATGGAAATTATTATTTATGAAAAATGAATTTTACTTTAGAAAACTAAAAATAGCTATACAAGATATGATGAGAAACCTACCAAGCCACACGAGTTTGATTTCACTCACATAAGATGAATAGATGATGGACCAGTGAAGGCCGCAACTTTCTGGGCACGGTGGGATTCAGACTTGTAAAGCACTTTTACTTCTTTCTTCACTTGCCGCGCCTCACGTCGTTCTGATTTCACCGCAGACTGCAAGAGAACAATTCAAATTAAGTAATTAACTACATACATAGCAGACATCATGTAAATTAATATAATGACAAAAATAAAGCATCTTCTTCGCACCTTCCTTTCTTTTTTTTCCTCCTTTGACTCTTGACCCCGTGGCTTCCTTTTATGCAGCTCGGTTCTCTTAACATTCACATCTTTCTCCTCACCTTTTATTTTTTCTTCCACCTGTTTCTTAGCACGTGGTAAGAAGTCAACAGGAAGACCCTCTTTTCCTTTAAGAGCTATCACTTGGTTGGGGCCTGCAGAGGCACTGGATATCGCATCAGCTAGCTTCTTCCTTCTCCTTGTTTCAGGAGCTCCTATTTTGGCAGGATGGTTGTCGAGGGTCGAATAAGTTGTAACAATGGTTTCACAATCCCACTTTTCAGATTCATCACTACTTTTTTCGACCAGCACTTCCTCTAGGTCGTGATCATCATCTTCGTACTTTACAGCATATTCTTTGATACGTTCGATCACTTCAGCTTCTAGTTCTTCTGGTAATTCATTATCATCTTTTACACACTCAAGCTGCCGGAGGTCTGAAGGGTGATTTTTGAAGACATGATTGAGCTTTTCTCTGAGGGATTCTTGGCATTCATCCTCATCTATGTACTCATCATATTCTTCATCACTATCCACGCCGTATTCTTGAAGTTCAAGCTGTTTATTATATGCATATTCATGAGAGGTTTGATAATAATTAAGAGAAATTAAGAAGAGCACCCTTTACCAAAAATATAAAAAACATCCTATTTTTATTCGCCTTACATTTGACCCAACCATTAGTTGAACTCACATATTAAGGATGTGAGTCTTTTTGTTAGGCCAAATCTCCAGGTAGTTATTTAAGTAATCCCTAATAATTATGATAATGCATAAGCGAATAATTATCTGCATCAAAATTAAAACAAACAAGATCAAATAAATAAAAATTACCATATCAAAATGTTCGTCCAGAGGACGGCGAGCTCTCTGCTTCTCACTTTCTGACTTCTCAATATACAACCCTGAAACCTCAGTTCCTTTCTCTGGTGCACCCAAAACATTTGAATCCAAACTCCGTATATGGTCAGCCCTCAAGTCAACAGCAGGCGTCAACTTCCCGACATTTTCTTCTGCCGTTGGTCCTCCTTCAGAAATATTTGCTTTGACAACAAAATCTTCTTCCAAATCATCAATGTCAGAGTCGAACTTGGACGAATCACTGTCATCAAGCAAGGCAGCCACTTCAGGATCCACCGCTTTCTGCAATCTTACACCCACAGTCTTCGATGCCACACTGTAGATAATTTTCTTCTCATCCTCAGAAGCATCATCTATCTTAGAAACCTCAACCCTTGAAGCATCATATGCCTACAGTACCCCAAAAAAAACATGCAGAAATTCATTAAATCGATCGTTTACATATAACATAAAGATATTATTTCTATACATTTTCCATTTCCAACATGAGAAACATTACACAACATCAAAATAACAAAAAACAGTAAAATTATTGCATTACAGAAAATTAAAGAAAAAAAAAATCAGACCTTAACATCGAGTGGAAATTGATCAACTTCAGCATAGGGATTCTGATAATACGCGGAACCGCCGCCAGTATTCTTAATCTCCCGCATATGGGCCAAGTAATTGTAGCCATCGTCCGGAAACCCTAGCTCTAGAATCTCCCTCCGTATGTGGTCCGGCAACCCCGTCGTTTGGGGCTTATGGATGACATCACCTCCGGCTCCGTCGTTCGCATACTCGTCATCGCCATCTTCAGGGGCGTCGGCGAAGATCGAGTCGGGATTGACTGCCTCGTCGAGGAGGGAATCGGGCGCGTACTGATTGTCGTCGACCCGGACAAAAACCCGATCGCCGTCGGGGCCAGATGAGTAATTCGGGTCGGAGGTGTCCCGGGCCATGAGCTGAAACGTGGCGGACTTCTTCTTGTCGATAAATTTCTTCTTCCCCATTGTTGCTGAGAGAAAACTGGAAGGAGCAAAGAGCAGCTGATACTGTGTTGCTGGGAATGAAGGTAAGGCGAGCTAATTAGGGTTTAAAGGAGGACGAGACAATTGGAGACATATCAATCGGCCTATGTAGGTCGAGCCGGCAATGGCCGATTCGGGTCAAACATGACCCGATCATTTCCGGTACGTATATAAATGGGCTGGGCCTATCACGGGTATATAATTTTTGGAACCTGATCCACTTTCGTTTGGCAGCCCATTCTTATGTTACGTCGTTACGATACGTGTGTTATGATATTTTCTCGTAAACTTATGAATTGAATCGAATTATTGAAATGAAAAAAATGTTATCAACATCACAACAAATTCCCTCAAAAATCGTTTCATTTAAAATTGTATAATCACCCGTAATTATTAAACGTTGTTTTTTAAAATTTTGAACGCGACAACTTATTTTCGACTTGAATTCCGATTGGATTCATACCTTTTTTTGTTTGTTTGTTTTTTTTATCACAACGTATCTCCGAAATCTTCTAAGGACTATCGGAATTACCGACGTTGCCTTGATTCACGCACTCTCTCTCACACACACAACTACACAAACCCCATTAAAATTTTCTCTATTTTTATTTCCATTCTTCATTTTTGTTTCTCTGTATTTTTACCCCACACATTGCAAACAATGGGACATTTGAGCTTGCATTTATTATTCATAATTTCTTAACGAGTTTTTTCACTAAGAAATAAAAAAAAACATTTTTTGCTTGTGTCAACTCATCATAAAAAAAGGTTACCCTAATTTCTTTCTCTATTTATTTGATCAATTCATGATTGAATTTATATGTTTTTGAAAATCTTGTTATTTTGTTTGCAGGAGAAAAAATACCGTTGCCACACATAGTCCCTCTCTTTGTAAAAAAAGAGAGGGAAATACATTATATGAAGGCCTATAATCCTCGGTTTCATCGATAACTCGTCGATCATTCCCTTCGACGACATGGGGTCTAGTTGCGGGGAGTCGATGGTCGACTTCGACAGCCAAGACTCGACCGCAAACAACGAGGAGAAAATCTTCGTCTCGGTTAGGCTAAGGCCTTTGAACGAGAGGGAGCTCTCGAAGAACGACGTCTCCGAATGGGAGTCGATCAATAGCACAACAATCTTATTCAAAAACGCTCTCCACGAGCGCTCGATGCTCCCGACCGCCTACGTTTTCGGTCAGTTTATTATCGGAAAAATATATTCGACCCACTAATATAAATGTCAAATCAGCTCAGCTCTAAAAACGAAACGTTTTTTTCCGCAGATAGAGTCTTCGGATACGACTCTCCCACGAGGCGAGTATACGACGAAGCTGCTAAGAAGATCGCGCTTTCTGTACTAAACGGAATGAATTGTGAGTAGTTTGCATCATATGAATCTTGATTGAATGATGATACTTATAAACGTCTTGTTTTAGCGACTATTTTCGCGTACGGGCAGACGAGCAGCGGGAAAACGTACACAATGTCCGGCATTACGGATTACGCGATAGACGACATATTCGACTACATAAACAAGGTACAATATATATAAGTTTCTGATCACGACGATTCTGTTTCTGTTTCGTGATTCGGTTAATCAAACCTGTCTAAATATATTCTGTAGCATTCCGAAAGAGACTTTGTGTTGAGATTCTCGGCGATGGAGATTTACAACGAAGCGGTTAGAGACCTTCTCGTCATCGACGGTCCTCCCCTCAGACTTCTAGACGATCCCGAGGTAACTATCATCTCATTGAGTCATAATTAATGTGTTCAACAATTCACGACGATTTGTGCTTGCAGAGAGGGACTGTTGTCGATAAACTTACCGAGGTGATGGTGTCGGACGCCGATCATCTAAGAGAGCTCTTATCGATTTGCGAAGGTATTCTCGAGTTTTTTCAGTAGACTTGCCCAAAATTAACTGGAAACCGCCTGTTTGGAACAGTAATTTGCCTATCGAAATCCTCGTTCTGTCTGTGCAGAGCAAAGACAGAGCGGAGAAACGACTCTAAACGAAGTGAGCTCGAGATCTCATCAGATTCTGCGCTTGGTACGCAAAAACGTCTCTAAATAAAAATCGAATCTTTACGGAATTCAGAATCTCTTAGATCGATATTTTCTTCTGCAGACAGTCGAGAGCGAAGCTCGAGGGTATCACGCCTCAGATAGCTCGAGCCTCCTAACCGCATCAGTGGTACCAAAAACACTCTCCATTCGATTACTACGAAAACCGACTTAAAAATCGAGAACTCAAAAACACTTTTTTTTCTCGTCTCAGAGTTTCGTCGATCTCGCCGGGAGCGAACGGGCTTCCCAAACCCTATCAGCCGGGACGAGGCTGAAAGAAGGTTGCCACATAAATCGAAGCTTACTAACTCTCGGTACAGTTATTCGCAAACTAAGCAAAGGTAGAAACGCTCACATTCCTTATCGAGACTCGAAGTTGACTCGAATACTCCAGAACTCATTAGGCGGAAACGCCAGAACCGCAATCATCTGCACGATGAGCCCGGCCCACTCCCACCTCGAGCAGTCGAGAAACACGCTACTTTTCGCCAGCTGTGCGAAGCAAGTCAGCACGAATGCCCAGGTCAACGTGGTGATGTCTGAGAAAGCGCTCGTGAAGAACCTCCAGAAAGAGCTGGCTCGGCTCGAGGGCGAGCTGAGGAAAGTCAGCTCCGTCTCTTCGAACAGCGTTTCTTCTCCGGCCCTACGAGAGAAAGAGCTACTCATCCAAAAGATGGATAAAGAGATCAAAGAACTAACTCATCAGCGCGACTTGGCTCAATCGAGAGTCGAGGAGATGCTGCAGTCCGCATCAGCATCGAAATCTTGGGTTCGTAATATTCGTATAATCTTTCAGAAAATTTCTATATATAATTTATCCATCTTTTCTCTGTTCAGGTTGACATGCATAGGTACGAAAGAGGCTCGTGGGCTAGCGAATATGCTCTGTCGGAGGCTTCGGACTCGTTCGATCCTTATAAGTCCGATGTTGCATCGAGAGCTTCCCACCTTTCGGAAAGATACGAAGGGCTCGGTTCTTGTAGGATCGAAGATCAGTTCCCGCAGAGCAACAACGAGGAGCAGTTTTTGTCGGACGACACTTCGCCAGGAATGTACATCGATAAGTTCTTTGGGCCCGACCCGAGCCAGGGGTGGGAGAAGACGACTACTCAAGAAAACAACAACGAAACCGAGGATATAGATATCGATGATGTCACCACAGGAAATGCAGTTTCGAGTGCACAGTCCTCGGAAAGAAAGGACGATCATATTTCAAGTGCACCTTCGCCACGAAAGGGAGAGCTTCGTGTTTCAGAGCAATCTCTTCGTTCACCAGACAACGATGTGGTTTCAAGCACGACTTCTCCAAAAAAGGACGATCAAGTCTCAGGTTGTACTGATAAACCACTTCTTGGAACGAAGATTATTTTTTATACTAATCTTGTTTTAACTCACTGTGCAGATCATGAATCTCCTTGTTCTTCGGAAACTGGCTCGTCGGAGGCGAGCAGCAACGTGACGAGGAGCAAGAGCTGTGCGGCGATTCTGACTAGTGTAACGAACTCTCCGAGTTCCGAGTTCTTGGAAGGGCACGATAGTAATAATACATTCGAGGGTGAGTCGGATAATCGAGAAAAAACACTTGCTGATCATTCCGAGACAGTGGCTGAAAAAACTTCTGACAAGGGCGATGACTTACCAGATGACGAAGACAATACAGACAAGCAAAACGAACTTGTCCCAGAAACGGAACTCCACTACGAAGTGGTTGAGCGAAGCAAATCAGATGATTTAGTGAGAACCGAGTCCTCGATTATCGAGCAAAAAACAGCAAATAAACCAGAAGAAACTCAGGAGGCGAAACAATTACCTGCTTCCGATTGGCAGGCGGAATTCGAGAAGCAGAAGAAGGCGATAATCGAGCTATGGGATGCTTGCCACACTCCTTTGGTCCACAGAACTTATTTTTTCCTTCTCTTCAAAGGAGATCCTTCGGACGCTGTCTACCTGGAGGTCGAACTCAGGCGGCTCTCGTTCCTCAAGAACACGATGCACGGAGCTGGAGTCGGGAAAGATGATCAGTTATCCAAGCAGGCCTCGAGGTAAACATTTTCTTTGCTCATTGTCATCATCAGGGGTAGTTTAGTAAATATATCCTTGGCTTGATAACAGTGCAAAGGCGCTCAACCGGGAAAGAGAAATGCTGTGCAAGCAAATGCTCAAGAAATACTCGACGAAGGAAAGAGATGCTCTGTTTCAGAAGTGGGGGATCGACCTGAAGTCGAAGCAGAGGAGGCTTCAGCTTTGCCGGAGGTTATGGGCGGACCCCACCAACACAGAACACATAAACGAGAGTGCCGCCATGGTTGCAAAGCTGGTCGGGTTCAAGGAGCCGGGCCTGGCCCATAAAGAGATGTTCGGGCTCAGCATCTTGCCAGCAAGCCGTTCGTTCAGCTGGATACGGAGCTAGCCTTCGTTTATTTTTATCGGATTCGGTTGTGTAGGGGAAGTAGTGATTTTATTTTCTCACTGTGGAACAAGCGATGGTTTAGTGTTTTGTTTTTAGTTTCTTTCCCTTTCCAATGAGAAACATAAAACTCAGGCTTCTGACTTCCTCTTCTCAAAACCTTCACCAGATCACAGTAAAAGCTATATAAGCTATAGTGATCTGGTATTGTTACAGTGCTTGATTTAATGATTTATAATGCTAAATATCATATACTAAATTGTGTTTTATGTATATATTGTAGCATAATAGTATAAAAGAATAAAAATAATTTTCAAATTATATATAAATAGCAAACACATTTTCGTATTCCCACCGTATAATAACCGGTAAAAGTACTTCACCAAAATGCAAATCTAGCCAGATGAATAGTTCTCATTCATTACACAGATCATAATTTACTTGTCATAGCGAATTCACGATTTTAGAACAGCCCCCTCGACAATTTTCCAACCCGACTCTACAAAGGACATCTCGTACCGTGTCGTGTATGTCGTACTGTAAGAGTCGTTATGCTCGGGGTGGGCTGGGTCCGTTAGCTGAGCTGACTCCTCGAGAGTTGCTTCCACGATAGCACGGTGGCCGTCGATTGACACTGTTACACTGTCGATATTAATGCTCAAGAGTCGATAGTCCCAAAACCAACCTTGCTGGGCAATTTCTGCGGCTTTCTCTGTCCAGATTTTTAGCATCTGACCGTCCAATACCTGACAAGCATAAGATTTTGCTTGAGATTTTTTTCCCACTAATGCTGCTCTCTTGAAGCTCATGGCTGGATAAATTTTATTTTTTCTGATCTATTCGAATAAATGTAGTAGCAACAACTGAATAGTGGGGCGGAAATTTAAAATAGAGCCATTTAAACAAAATAAATGACACCGACAATAACAGTGTGAAGCACGTAATTTCATATTTTGGAGCTCTATATGAACTAGGAATACTCACCTCTGACAATTGGTCAAGACAATGATCTGGACCAAGGGCTAGGGACTTCACACTCTGCCACTTGCGTACAAAGTTTTCCGCAAATCTTGCGTCCATTCGAGGTATTTCATCAGCATTTTCAGCTACCGAGCCCCCTGAAAGTAATATATTGAATTTTATAAGTGACTAGCACAAACCAAGATCAAATATCACAAGCAAAGAAGATAGTTTTTCCTTTGCAAATAAACTATCTTTACATAAGATGGATTCTATTATCTCCTCTACTTTTTTGTGGCTATCCACTAAGGGTTTGGGTGATTCAAAGTTGGCTGTCAAGAACCACTACAAGTATTAAGACAATTTCTTAAAATCATACCCACATTGATGACATCAGAAGCCACAGGAGCTGTGCCCATTTCTCTACGCAGATTTGAAGATCCATTTCGATATGTCAAAAATTTCAGCCCTACTAAAGTCAGCACGCCAACCGCCAAACCAGCACACATGATCTTTACAGTTGCATCCTTTATACTGTGGGTAATAATTTCTTGCTCCTCCTGCAATCCATCAGAATCATTCACCTCCGTAATATCAACCACGTAGGACTCATCTCGATTGATATCAACTCCATTCCCCTCACTCACAACCGCTAGATCATAACCCGTTCCATTTTCTTCATAAAGTCTCGCATTAGTTTCCCCTTTACCAATTGGAAACACTTTCTGTAGTGCCTGAATTGCACTGACCCTCACATTGTCCAGCACAGCAGTAGTAGCCTCGGCTCCAATTTTAGCAATAGCTGCTGCAGCTGCCAAAGGCGAACTTCCAACACCTTCTAATCTCTCTAAATATCTCAAAACCTTGGGATCGTCATAATAATCACCGAGCTTGAATCCAACATCTTGGGTCTCTCTAAATCTAGGAAATACCACCTCCATTAACCAAGTCTCTAATAGCTTGCAGAGTCCGGGAAGGTGGTCGTCTTCTCTGTCATCCTTGGAGTGTTCAGTAATAAAGTTAACAATGGATGCGTCTCTGTAAGGTGAGTCTTCACTGTCCAGGCCCAACCACGAACGACATTCATCAACCTCCCCAACGAGAAGAGAACAAAGACCCCTTTCAAGTGCGAAGTCTACTTCACGGTTAACAGTGAGGTTGTAGGTAGATGAAGAGGTGGTCCCCACTGATGTGATCTTAGTTTGCTGGAGTTGCTGAAAAAGGTTGTCAGCATCTTGAATGAGGTTAGGCTTCTTGTTCGTGAAGGCTTGCGAAACTAGAGCAAGTGCCACTCCATAAACTTCAAAACTTTCTGCAGGAATGTTGGTTGGTGTAGCGGCAAACAGATCAACCTTCACATCAGAAACAAACTATTAAAATCACAAATACACACCGAAAAGGTCAACGCGCAAAAAACTAAACCAAATAAATACTCGATCCGTCCCAAAAAGAATTCCATTTCTTATTTTCACACATTAAACAATATTTAATATACTTTGTAAAAATTACAAGAATACCTAATGTTCCTATAATATCCTCATTTACACTTTACTCTACGGATACGAATTCCTTTGAACACTGCTAATTGCCTAACTGAATAAATAAAATTACTAATAAATAAATATAAACACCTCGAAGGCTCTAACTCACAAAAGAAAAATCTTTTTTTTTGTAATTTAAAAAATGGATAAACTAGAAGACTTAGAGGACTATCAGAGGAAAGGGAGTATCTTTTACCTGCTCGGCAGCTGTCATACGCACAAAAACCTCATTCATGAAATCTTCACGCGTAAATCCTCCAGCAATGGCGGCTGCACCTCCTCCACCCACGGCCCACAAAATATTCCGCACACCTTGGAGACCCTCTCTTCTCTTTGACTGATAATCCTCACCAAGTGGTAAAGCTAGGAGCTCTAAAAAACAACGCGGGTTGATTTCTTCAAGGGTCTCATCAATCTGCGCTTGCAAGTCAGGAGCAAGGGTGCTTGCACCTTCTTCCTGCGTGAAAAAAAGATTGTACCATTTCATTACAAAACCTGCTATATTTATAAACTCAACACCCAAACAAAAACAGGAACAAATAAATCAAACAAATTATAAATACTTTCACTGGTCAATATTTTAGTCCAACCGTTGAAGAAAATGATAGTAATTTTTATCAGAAAAAGCAAATATGTAAAGAATAAATGCATAAAACTTTTTTAAAATTCTAAAATTAGTTCAAGATACAGATGGCTGGAAACCATTAACTTATCAGACAGCACAAATCCTAGCCACGGAATATCATAGTTAGGACTCTAACCTGCAGCAGCTTGAGAGCCATCTCAAGCACCTCACAACCTCTGATGAAATCCGGAGGTGATAGTGCCATTGCATCCCTCGATAAATCGACATAAGCAAGTGCCATCGACAATAGAATGTCTTGCTTAAATGACTTGGGCAGTCTCTCTTTCAACAAGCTCTCTCCAATTTGAAGAACTAACTCTGTCTCCCCAGATTCTTGCAACACACACAAGGCTCCAGGAACCTACACATGCCATTTATTTGAAATGTTGATTTTTACTTTACCAAAACTCTAAGAACTTTACTCAGTTAATTCAAACTAGGCCATGCTATAAATTATTATTCATCAATCATTCATTCTTCGATTAATGACAAGAGCACGTAAATTGGACAGTGACAAACAAATCTAAAGTCATTGTAGATAACACCAATCGTTACTTCCTAAGGCAGATAAATCGAAAGCAAATTCATTGCCATGTTTTCTTCGAAAGCTCAACCAACACGAATCACACATTATGTTTCGCACGAACTCGTTATGATGATTTTTAATTTCATTAACCACGTGTATGTAAAAAGTACAATTCGCAGCAAACCACATTTGCAGCAGCAATATCAAGAGAAAACATATGTAACAGTAAACAGAAAATTGAAAACCTTATCCCAGGGCACTTGAGTGAGAATGGTGTCGAACTCATCATCCGCAAGCCCTTGGTTATACTCTCTGCGAGAGCCGGGATTAGCAAGGGTTTCGCAAGCGGCTTGGAGAATCTGGCGCCGGCTAATCAAAGCTTCGTCGCTGTAACCGTACTGCGGCGGCTTCGAAACCCTAGCGTCGTACGCTCGTCGAATGCCGTCGCCGAGGAAATGCGGCTCGGCTCCGAGGACCCGATAGAAGTCCAATGGGATGGACACTTGGCGCTCCGGAAGGGTAGGGAGTGACGGCGGCGGCGCAGAAGTTGCGGCATCGAGAGTGTCCGAGGTGGAAGGGAAGAACTGGAAGTCGCCGAGGAGGCGTTCGGCCCATTTGCTGGTGGTGAAGCCGCCGCTGACGGAGGCGTGGGGTTTATAGTGCCGATTTTTGGCGGGCGGGGGTGAGAGCAACCGAGGGGAGTATATTCCGACGCACAGTTGCGTTAGAGCTTCCATTTTGGGGATTGAAAGTGAAGCTATTAGATTTTAGCCTTTTAGCCTATAAAATAAAAAAATGGCATTTCTCAAAATTAAAATATACTCTCACTGTTCCAAAAGATTGATGGTTTGATTCACTTCGATTTTTGATCGATGTTGGACGGTGGTGGCGACGAAAATGTTAGGCCCAATGTCTCTAGAGCCTGGCCCAATATTATGGGCTGAGGTCGATAAGTGTCACAACGACCCATTATTGATTTAACGTTCCTGGAGCCCATTATTATCCTCATGAAACATGCTCACGTAATTTGACAAGTTATAAACTTACAAGTTAAAATGAAAAAGGAAAAAAAACTATTGGGATTTTGACATCACAATAATAAACGACACACAATTATACGAATATCATGATATCAGAAAAACCAAAATAATGGCAATTAAATAAAGAAAAATAGTTATGCATCTCTAAATTAAGCAATGTAATATTCCCCTCGTGTGGTCCAATGGTCCAACCAAATTATTGAATTCGGAAATGTTAAAATAATGAGAACTAAATTATGCGTAAAAACTAAATAATTTAACTTTATATACAACAGGATAGAGTATTATTATTTATATATTTCATGGTTTCACAAAAATCACAACTCAGAAAATGACATTTAATTTGGTACAATTCTTTTATGGAGTATATTATTGTTATAATAACGTGCCCAATACTATTAGTTGTAAATAATCCAGTTAAGTCTCGTTGTCTCTGGTTGTGGCAGTCACTTGTTTGGTTGATCTGCTGGTAGTAACAATTCTCGTCTGCTCACCCTCGGTCCTTCATGGCACAATGTTCTGTATACTCTGGATCAAAACTATGTTTTGCTCAATCTTATAAGTTATAACCGAACATAATGTTAATAATTTAGAAATAAATACAGTATATATATATAGTAGCTTCAACTGTGACATTAATGTCACGTGAAAACTGAATTTGATTGCTGTACACGACTCGTCTCATGCAATGCTGAATTGCTCCAAGTCACAGCAAGGGAATGTGGGGTAGTAACTATAGTCTTTACATTGAGGTAAAATATGTGCATCAAAATTAACTATATATAGCATAATTTTATTTTTTGTAGTTACAACTTACAAGTACATTTTAAAATAAAGCATCATTAATTAACATTGCATATTATATGATCTGTTGGGTGGATGCACTTGCCTTTTTTATTTTCCACACATTTTTTTCAAGTCTATTTCTCTCATCATTTCATTATCCAAAATATACGTGTTTAAAATTTTAAAGAAAAAGGCAAAAAACAAATATATAAAATAAAGTTCTAGAGTACAAGTTATTCAAATATCTTTAAGATGATGAAATAAAGTTCAAATATACAATTTTATATACTCTAATTCAACCAAATAAGTGAATCATATAGTAAGATTTTATACTTCTCCCGTTGTTGGTCAAATAGTCATATGTGTTCCATTAAAAAAATTATTTTATCAATATTTTAATTAAAAAGATGAAGTTAAAATACATTTTTTTTCAATTGATACTAAAAAATGAAATACGAAGTACTTGTCATTTCAATAAAATTAAGACATTTTAAATAGCGCACATACTCTCTTATTTCAAAGAAATATGACCATTCTTGATTTCTTGGTAAAACTTACCAATCAATCAAATTAAAAACCATTAGTACTTAATTACTTACTATTAGTAAAGTAATTTATTTTGGACTAATAAGTCGACATAATAAGTAATAATAAAACACATAATGTTGGACTTAGACATGTCAAATTCATTGACCGGATAATCAAAAGTGAGAAAAGGGCGTTTCACATTTCACTTTTTTTTTCCTTTGTTTTTTTTGTTTAAATTTAAAACAAAACCCTATTTTTCTCCGAAGAGGGAATCAAGAGAACTCATAAAACAACAACAATTCTCTCTCTACCAGCGCAGAAATCAGAATATGGCGTTGGTACTGCTAACATACGCTCCCTCTGCGCACTCCTAAAAACCTCACTCCCAACACCACATCACCATTCTCATTTTGTTCTCATGTCAACGGCTAGTGCTTTCCTCTACCTTGCGATCTGCGCCACTCTAACGGCCATCTTAAAATGCGCCGCCCTCGATTCCGAAATCCAGGCGTTACTATCCTTCAAGGAGGCTCTCCACGACCCGCGCGGCGCGACGGCCGGATGGGGCGCGTCCACCCCCGCCGCCCCCTGCGACTGGCCCGGGATTGTCTGCGACGGAGGCAGGGTGCGCGAGCTCCGCCTTCCGCGGCAGCAGCTCTCCGGCCGGCTCAGCGACCGCCTCGGTGACCTCCGCCAGCTGCGGCGGCTAAGCCTTCACTCCAACAGCTTGAACGGCTCGATCCCTCGCTCACTCGCCCAGTGCTCGCTCCTAGGCGCCGTGTACCTGCAGTACAACTCAATCGCCGGCGAAATTGACCCCGCATTTCTCTCGAATCTCACGAATCTGGAAGTACTAAACCTAGCGCACAATCTCATGTCCGGAGAAATCCCCAGCGTAATTCCGGCGAGCACACGAGTACTCGATCTGTCCTCCAACTCGTTCTCCGGCCAAATCCCCGCGAACCTCTCCGCCGCGCACCAGCTCCAGCTCATCAATCTCTCGTTCAACCGTCTATCCGGCGCGATTCCGGCGACAATCGGGACATTGCAGCAGTTGCAGTACCTCTGGCTTGACGACAACGAGTTCTACGGTACGATCCCCTCCGCAATTTCAAATTGCTCGTCACTCGTCCACTTCAGCGCCGGGGACAATACGCTGTCCGGCGTCGTTCCGGCCACAATTGGCTCTCTCAGAAACCTCCAGGTCATCTCCTTGCCACGTAATCATCTAACCGGTGTCGTCTCATTATCGTTGCTCTGTAACATTTCCCTGTCAAATGCCACGATTAGGGTTCTTAATTTGAGCTTTAATGCGCTCACGGGTATAGAGAACAATGATGGCGAAACGTGTACGAGTGTGCTCGAAGTATTCGACCTTCACGAGAATCAGATCAATGGCGTGTTTCCCAATTTCCTCCTTAATTTATCCACGTTAAGAACATTAGATGTTTCTGGGAATAACATATCAGGAGCTTTGCCGGATTACATCGGAAATTTGACTGTTCTCGAGGAATTCAGAGTCGGGAACAACTCGTTAACAGGTGAACTCCCCCAGTATCTAACCAAATGCAAGTCCTTAAAAGTGCTTGATCTTGGGAAAAATCGATTTTCAGGTTCCATTCCGGTTTTTATCGGAGCAATGAAAGGCTTAACAACATTGATTCTCGGTGGGAATCTGTTTACCGGTGTAGTCCCAACGAGCCTCGGCGATCTTTATTCGCTACAAACGTTGGATTTGAGCCGTAACAAGTTGAGTGGGACCTTGCCTCTTGAGTTGACGAGGCTTAGCAATTTGAGCACTCTAAATCTGAGCAACAACAGATTTTCCAACAAACTGCTGATCGATATTGCTGAATTGAAAGGATTAGAGGTTCTGAACATGAGCGGCTGTGGGTTTTCCGGTGAGATCCCTTCGTCTGTCGGGAATCTTTGGAGGCTCAAAACTCTAGATTTGAGCAGACAAAACTTATCTGGGGAGTTACCCGTCGAGCTCTACGGATTGCCGAGTTTGCAAGTAGTGGCTTTGGAGGAAAATTCGTTTTCTGGAAAGTTGCCAGAAGGTTTTAGCAGCTTGTCCGGTCTGCAACATCTCAACCTCTCGTCGAATGGTTTCTCCGGCGAGATTCCAGCCACTTATGGATTTCTAAACTCACTCGCTGTTCTTTCGTTATCTGGTAATCGAGTGAAAGGTCCAATTCCCGCGGAGTTGGGCAATTGCACAAATCTTGAAGTCTTGGAGCTAAGAGAAAATGGATTGACAGGCCTGATTCCAGACGATTTTTCCAATTTGTCTCGTTTGCGGGAGCTTGACCTGAGCCAAAACAGTTTATCTGGAGCGATCCCGGAAGGCATTTCCAACTGTTCGAATTTGGTAACTCTGTCATTGTTTTCGAATCATATCTCAGGTCATATTCCGGACACACTTTCAAAGCTATCGAAACTACGAGACCTAGATGTATCGTCCAATAATCTAACCAGTATTATTCCGACAAACCTTTCTCTAACCCCTGCTTTGCAAAGATTGAATCTTTCCTCTAATAATCTCTACGGCGAGATTCCGGTGGGTCTGTCTTCCCGTTTTAGCAACCCTTCCGTTTACTCGATGAACAAGAATTTATGCGGGAAGCCACTGAAAAGTAACTGTGCAAACTCGAATAGGCGAAGGAGAAAGAGAATGATTATTTTCGTAGCATTGGCTACTGCTGGTGGTTTACTCCTGCTACTGTTCTGCTCCGGGTATATATACAGTTTACTCCGATGGCGGAAGAAGCTGAGAGGATACGGACAGAAAAAACGAAGCTCGAGCCCCAGCTCGCAAGGGACTCGCGGGAGCGGAGAAAACGCTCACCCGAAGCTCATCATGTTCAACAACAAGATCACTTACGCAGAAACCCTAGAAGCCACCAGAAACTTCGACGAGGAAAACGTGTTGAGCAGGGGTAAATTCGGGCTTTTGTTCAAAGCCACTTACGCCGACGGCATGGTTCTCGCCATCCGTCGACTTCCGAACACCTCGATCGAGGTCAACACTTTCCGGAAGGAAGCCGAGTCACTCGGGAGAGTCAAGCACCGAAACCTGACCGTCCTCCGAGGCTATTACGCGGGCCCACCCCCCGAAATGAGGCTGATGATCTACGACTACATGCCGAACGGAAACCTCGGGACCCTCCTCCAGGAAGCCTCCCATCAGGAAGGGGCCCACGTCTTGAACTGGCCCATGCGACATTTGATCGCATTGGGAATAGCCCGCGGGCTGGCCCACTTGCATTCGGGCTCGATCGTGCACGGGGACGTGAAGCCGCAGAACGTGCTGTTCGACGCGGACTTCGAAGCCCACTTGTCCGATTTCGGGCTGGAGAAGGTTGTTACGATCGCCACGTCAGCGGAAGCCTCGACGTCGGCGTTGGTCGGGAGCCTCGGCTACGTGGCGCCTGAGGTGGCGCTGACGGGGCAGGCGAGTAAGGAGTCGGACGTGTACAGCTTTGGGATTGTGGTTTTGGAGATTTTGACGGGGAAAAAGGCAGTGATGTTTGCGGAAGAAGACGAGGATATTGTGAAGTGGGTGAAGAGGCAGTTGCAGAGGGGACAGGTGTCGGAGCTGCTGGAGCCGGGATTGCTCGAGCTCGATCCGGAGTCGTCCGAGTGGGAGGAGTTTTTGCTCGGGGTGAAAGTCGGGTTGCTTTGTACGATGGCTGATCCGAACGAGAGGCCTTTGATGGCGGACGTGGTTTTCATGCTCGAGGGTTGCAGGTTGGGACCGGAGGCTCATTCGTCTGCGGACCCCACCGCTCTACCTTCACCGTCGTGAATAAGTTTTAGAGCTTTCCTAAGAATAATTTTTCTTTTTTTCTTTTTTCTGTGTGTGTTCTTAGTTTTAGTCATGTATTCTTTTGCATGCGTTGTAGAATGTATTAGGATTATGTTGATGAATTTGGTATTAACTACTGTAGTAATTAATTGATGAATTTGGTAGTTATGATGAAAATCTTGCATTTTTTTTTCTTCTTCTTTCTTAGAACAAAATATCTGATGATATTTTTCAGGGAAAGATGCCAAAAAGAGGGTGGAGATGAAAACAGTAAATAAATAAATAGTAATAAACAGAAGGGCACATGGTTCATAGAATTATTAGAGAGGAGAGAGACAAAAAGTAGCCGTTACAGAGGGTCTGAAAATCTGAAATAGCATAGAACAGAAGACAGTGTTTTATTGTTATTATTTTCTTTTATATCCGAGAAGGGCCAAAATGACAATAACAATAAAACAGAGGGGGTGGGGTCGTAAATTGAATCTTTACGGATTCGGACTTCACGGAAACTATCGATTTTCAACAAAGGGGCCCACCGGAGTAAATTCTGCACAGACTCTCTTAACAAACACATTTGAATCAGTTTCTGCATGTGAGCTTTTCCAACAAACACAGACACACACACACAGAGTATAACGATTTTTTTTGATAAGGAGGAGAGACGAGAAACTCCACCCCACCCGATCGGAGGTCCCTCGATCGGGTAGGATGTAAATCGAGGAATGTGCCCGAGTAGCAGACACCTGTGCGAGAGAACCAACAGGTCGAACCCCAGGACAAACCTTCATAATATTTCAATGAAAATTTGTCTCACCCGAGATTCGAACCCTGCGTCGCCGGGGAATTACACCCACATCATCACAGGCCTTACCACTCGGCTATGCTCCTGGGGACTCACACAGAGTATAACGATTGAGGAAGAAAGAGATAATGAAAGACTGTGTGCACTAACTCTAACTAACTACTCATAACTGTATCAGTGTGTTTAAGAAAGAGCACATGGCCTTTTGTTTTAGATTTAGTTTTTCTTCCTTTAGCAAAATCACTGAAAACACATAAGAAAGCGAAAATATATATATTATATAACCAGGAGTTTTACTTGATCATGTTGATACATCTATCTCATTAATAAACAAACTGTTTCTGTACACAAGGAAAACCCATTCACCATTCATTCTTTTTTTTTTTTTTTACCATCAAGCAATAACATAAAATTGGAACCTGTGTTATCTTAGTTAAACGTATTCCAGGCCTCCCGGGAGAGTGTTGGTGTTCGGATTGGGCAATAAAATCTTGCGGCAAGCGTACAACATAGCCGAATGGAAAGCAGTCGTGTTGTCTATGAATACGAAATGACCAGACTGCGATAAAAAACTTGGATCAAGCATACTTCGATTTTTTACTATTGGATAGCAAGAAAGAGAGAGAGGCAAACCTGAGGAACCCTTATAATCTCACATGGAACCTTCATGTTCTTTCGAGCTTCCTGAGCTCCTTGGTAATTCATCCAGTCATTGACCCCGTATATGAACGTCGTCGGCACCTTCCATTCATTCGAGCTGTACAAAAAGCACATACATTTGAACATAAGGATTTGTCAATTGTCATTGACCAATAAGAGCAAGACAACTCACCAGTGCAAAAGAGGCTTCCGAGCAAAGGCTCCAAAGGAGAAGATGTGTTTCAAGCACAACTCCCCGCTAGCTTTAGCCGCCAGAGTATGATATACATAATCTTCATTTCAAATAAAAAAAACACCACTAACATTATTACATAATCACACTTAAAAAATGACCTTAATTAATAGGTCAGCTTACCTGTAAGTAAGTTCGACTCGTCCTCATTCAACACACTTCCATCCGAGGTCGATCCAAATCTAGAACTAGTATATCTGCGAACCAGGTCCGGACCCCAAGGACCTAAACCCCTTCATTTAGGATATAACATAAATCAGTTTCAAACAACCAGAACGAATATGAACATAACTAGGCCGGGTCCAAGGAACTAAGGAGCACCTTACTAATTTCTGGGGAGTAAAATTGGATTCCCAGAGATGATTAATAACAGCGCCCTTCCACGTTCTTCTAAATTTAGTAAGCCACTCAGACTTATGTTCTGTTTCCGAACTGAATCCAGCGGGTCCCACTAAAATCAAGTGCTGCACGTGTTCAGGATGCTGCGACGATAGAGCATTACATGAGACGATCGATATACATCAGTTGGGATGTAAAATATAAAATTTGGAACCAAAAGACAACCATATATTCATATATACCTTGAGCGCATATTTAGAGGCAACATATCCTCCAAAGGAATGTCCGAGTAGAATGAACTTGTTAAGGTTTTTCGCTTTACGCCATTCCTCGAAGGAATCAATGAACCACTCCTCTGTTTCTACACAATTTCAATATAATGTATAGAACATTTAGAAAAATCAGTTACAAAAACTTAGCTGAACATGAAAACTGAAACTACACTCAAGTACTCAACAAACCTTCTGTGCTTGTACAGGTGAAGTCGGGTCGGCTGGATCCACCCCAACTACATGGAAAAAGGTAGGTTTTGTTAAAGATCATTCAGATATTCGTTCCCCTAAAAGTTCATTTCATTTTCAGCCTTCTTTCCAAAGCAAGGAATGCAGAAAAAGGGAAAAAGAAGACTCCTTAAGATCAGATTATGCATAATTTGTGCATTACAATTTTTAAGTTAAATCTCAATAACAAATTCAACATAAACGATCGTAGAAAGGAAATTGAACTCACCCAAGCTGATCGATTGCTATCACTTTAAAATGATCAGCAAGCGCGTCGAAATTACGGAAAAAGAATCCTTGAGAAGCACCATAACCGTGAACCATCACCAGGGTCGGAGACCCCTCTTTGCTGTTAAACGTCACCGTATTGATGAACCTGGGCTCATTGCTCGCCGATCGAAACCACCGGACTTTCGAGCCGGGTGGGCCCGACCCGATGTTTACCCTCTCTTGCTCGTACGGAGTCCTGCAGAAATCAAAATCGATCCCGAAAACAGAAAAATTGAAAAAACCCGAAACAGAAAATTAGGGTTTCCCCCCAAATTGAAATCGAAACAATTGATTACTTGACGAGAGATAGCAGGCGTTTTTCGGCGGCGATGATGTGGTCGGTGGAGGTCGGCTTCCACCGCAAAACAGAGTGCCACGGCGAGACTCTCTTAATCTTCGGGGAGGCGGATGTGGTCAAGGAGGTAGGTGAACGGATTTCCTCCGCCATTGTCGGATTCCAAAAATGTTCCGGATGATTTTGACCACCTTCGCGCCCTACGATTGATAAACTTTTTTTTTTTTTTTTTAATTTAAAAAATGGTTTAGGGAATGGAATCTATTTTTCGTCCGTCGAACATATGTATCTATATATATACACACACGCATATATTACGCGGTGACGAAGGTGGTGACGAATATGCAGTTTTTATGACCAGGAAGAAAAAGAAGAAAATGGAGTCGTGCATGGTCGGCCCACGTTCTGGAGGAGTTTTTTTCCCTCATTTTTTTTAAAATTGTTTATTATATTATATTATTTGGTCGTAATTTCAATTTTTTTAATTATTATATTGATTGTACTCCGTAATTATTAAAAAGGGCTTACATAAATACTTCAATTAAATAATGAACAAAATTTATGTAGAGGTACACGCGCAAAAATGTTGGAATTTTAGAAGGCGTAAGAACAGGTAAAAGCGAGTACAACGCGTTTAAATTAATTGACTCAAAACGTGTATAAATAATTTATGTGTATTTATTGAATTATTTTTACATTTACAAGGTATGAATAAGAAAAATGATTTTTGTTGGGTAGAAGCATCTACACTGGTATTGCAGTGTTCGGATTTCCGCCAAGGGCGAACCAAATTATACCAGGTAGTGATGAGTAATCCATACGTTTGGCTACATATGAATCGTGTTGAGAACCAGTTCTTCGGTTTAATCCTTAAATCATGTCGCATAAAAATGTCGAATCCTACGGGTCCATACACAACCAAAGAAGTACAGTAAAAGATTAGGAATAGAAGTCGAAAAAATAGTGGAGTTCCACCAAAATAATACAGAATATGGTCTTTTGCACAAATAAAAGAGGTTCATTGTTGCATATCACCAAACAAACTATCAAAAACTTTATTCGGAGTAAATGAAATTTCTCATCTACAATCTAATGACATACACAACAAGAACTCGATACTTCGGCGAATCAATTTCCACACGACATTTTTGAACCAGAAAACACCGCCATGGCCAAGGGACTATCACTGCTAACACCGGAGAACATAATATTATAGTTCTTACTTGAAAGCACGAAAACTCAGCAATCCATGCACGAAATGCACTTTTCTAATCAGCCCTGGACTGACCAGCACGAGAAGAAAGGATGATGCCGACAATAAGACCATAGAGAGCCAAGGCTTCAGCAAAGATGAGGATAAGAATCATCCCGACGAAGAGCTTTGGTTGTTGTGCATTGGCTCTGTCGCAGGGATAATGAAACGAAGTAAAAAACAATTGCAACTAATCAAGAAAAGACGACCAAATAGTATAACGAAGTAAATCAGTTTCCAAATTTTTTGAGAGGAAAATCAAGAGTTCATAACCAATACAATTGGATCGCCCATATGTCATCATTGTAATCACATTTCCAATAAAAGAGGAGCATATTAGCTCTAGAATCGATAGGCATTCTCTACTGAGCAAAAATGCAATACACGTTTAAAACAATATCCCTAAGGTTTGCACAAGTATATTCTATGGCACCAGCCCATTTCTATTGGCATAGATACATAGTTTATAGAATATTTTAGAAAATCTTTCTAGCCCCCTACCCTAAGTTCCCATTCTTAATGCACTATCAATTGATCACCAGATATCATATACAGTGTGTATTCAAGTTACGTCGATGGATCAAAATAAACCTAATTATCAAAACAGAGTAATAATCATAGATTCACAAGGATACTAAAAGTCAAATTCACATCTTTTATGCAAAAATTAACAAGTCACAAAATTCACAAATCAAATGAACACTAACAAATACTCCCAATAACACACCAAAAGATTTCGAATCATGAAAGCTCAATAATCAAAATATAATTTGGATCAAGGTAAAAAAAAAAAAAAAATTACCTAACACCGGCATCTCCGACAATTCCAATGGCCATACCAGCAGCAAGGCCGGCGAGACCACAAGAGAGCCCGGAAGAGAGGTGAGCATAGCCGTCGAACAAGTAGTAGGACTTGGCCTTAGGGTTGATACCTGTGCTAATAATGACAGCAATAATTAGACCGTAGATACCCAAAACACCAGCCATGACCACGGGCACGATAGACTTCATCACCAGCTCCGGCCGCATCACACCCATCGACGCCACACCCACGCCGCTCTTCGCCGTGCCGTAAGCCGCTCCCATACCTATGGAATCATTAAAAAAACAGAGTCGATCGAGTTAGTCCAGACAACAAGCTCGGATCTGGAAAGTGAGGGGGAAAATGAGTTACATGAGAAGACGAGTGCGGCGGCGGCGCCGAGGAAGCCGAAGAACGGTGCCGTTTCATCGCCGCTGAAGGTTGACGACATGTTCGATCGATCGGTTTGGGTTGCTGCGGAGATCGGATCTAGAGAGAGAGAGAGAGGAGAGATGAATTATTAGGTGTGGATTAATTGAGGCCTTTTGTTTATGTATCTCCTTCCCGACTGATTGTTAAATGGACAGACGCTTGCCCATCAATTATTATATTCAATTTACGATTTTGTCCTTTTAGCTAATTTGAGCTCATGACTGTTTTTCAATAAAATTAGTAATTCACATTTATTTACATTTTACAGTACAATTTTTTACAATGATGAAAAGACTACATTTATTTAAATGGTAAAGAGATGATAACTACCCCACAATAACCCAATTTTTTATAGTACTTAACTTAGCTTGAAATTTAATTAATCAATTAGACATGACTAATTAAGATGGACTTTTCATGATTCATAAATCATAACAATAAAAAATTATACAAACTAATCCAATATGCAATTAGATAGTACTCCTCATTCCGTAACAAAAAGTGACTTTCTTCTTTGTATTCTGTGAACTTCACTTTTCTATGGAACATATCCGTACTATTTATTTTACTTTTACACATTCAACTACACAAGGAATAATCTGAGTACTACACCTGAGACTTTGTTTGAATAATAAATAACTTAAAATTATGCAACCATTGAAACAGTACAAATACCAAATTGAAGTTTGTAATGTTATATTGTTAGAGGATTTGTAATGTAATAAACTCTCCTCCCTCAGCACAAAAGCTGATGGCCCGAACGTTGACTGTTTTTTGGGTTCAAGCGGAGGTGCATCGTGTTCAAACCAACCTTCGACTTGTGCGGTTGGTGCACATTTGCTACGTGAACTCCGGTGCATGTCACAATGAACGTCTCAACATCCCCTAAATAGGTGCAAGGTGAAAAATTAGAACTTGTACAACCGATTTTGAGATTCCTTTATGATAAGGCTAAACCTAAAAGCAAAAATTACAGAAAATAGTTGCAGAAGACTACATATTCATTGACGCCATCACGATTAAACCTTAAATCACTCGTACAAACCAGTTAAACTATACATAGACCTAATGAACAAAACACGAACACTTAAGAAAACATGAAAATTCCAATAAGCGACAGTCACTAGACTCATACTCACAAGTACTGGAGGTTAATTATTGGACTCTATATTTAAATTTACCTCGATATATCAGTTTTTAGCTTCTATGTCACTCTGCATGCGCTGTACAATTGGTCTCACTTCTTGCTCCTTTGTGTCACCTATAAATGGCCAAAGATGATTGATTACAGCATGAATCTTTTTGGTTTTCCAAATCTAACACAACTATCATCTCAAGTTACCATGATGGTAAACAGCATGAATTCAAGACATCTAAAAGTTGCAGAGCAATATGAAAGCAATTTACCCAATTGGTTTCTCAGGGCGATTTGAACAAGTGATCAACCATATCACTTTATCCTGCCAGAGACATCAAACGAAGGTATTAGCCATATTTAGATCCCAAAACGAGTTGCTTTCTGATGAAAAAATAGGAGTATTAAAAGATATTAACCATGAACTTTTACATAAACCAAGAAGCATCTCACCTTTTAGAATCAAAATCACACTCGTGAAAAGTGACGAAAGCGTCATACCATCTTTTCCAAAACTGGCATGAACCTCATGACTTGATACAAAGAAGAAGAACAGCAGCCAGGTAATGCCAAAAATTAGAAAACGGAGCTTCTCCGCAGAAAGAATCTCATTAACTACATTCTCATAAAAAGAAACTTTTTTTCCTGGAAACAAGTAAAATAAAACTAGAGAAAAAAAGAACAGGTAATGCTACTGAAGACGAATACTATGATTACTGTATATATTTTTTTTGACCAAAAAAAAACCAAAAACTGTACATTATCATAAAGGCCGAAAAAAAAGTCAGTTCTCTTCTAAGACCAGATGAAAAAAGTCAGGGGTCTTTACACTCTACCCTACAAAATACATTAAAAAAAAATTAAAATGAACAAATTCGGTAAAACAACCCCATGTTACAGGATTGTTTTGGGATTGGAGAACAAAAAATGAATATAGGATCCGGAAATAGCACCACCCATGTCCGAACTTGTGAGCTCTTTGCTAAGTTGTCATATCTGGACTAAAATCCATAGCTATTTCCCAATTTTTGAAGAAAGAGGATTTAAGTGATTGATTGGACCATGTTTTAAAAAGTCAACAGTCGTCTAAATCCAGCACACATAACCACCAATTAATCCTTCTCGGAAGCTTCGGATTTGGCATCTGGTTTCGTTGCCTTGTGTCTTTCAATCAGCAAATCCACAAATGCTCTGATCTAACACACAATTAAAAAAAAAAGGAAAAGTGAGAATTTCAAAAGATTCAATAAGAACCTTAATTTTAACATTAATATAGCAGCTCTATCAATCAACTGAAGGTATGGAACAACTTATAAGAAGTGGAATAAACGTAATGGACTATGTTAGTTTAAAGCATTGATATAGCCGTTATGCATTGAAATTAAAGCATGGTACATTTTATAATATTTTTACTAGTCTAAATTTTTTGCAATTTGGTTTAAAATTAATTAATTCTTCATCAATAAAATATTAGAGAACCACAACAATATTTAACAGCCATGTTCTTGAGTTTGGAGATATTTCATCCTTAAAAGAAGTGGTAGGTGGGTGGACGGGGGAAGAGGGATAATAAAGTGTACTATAAAAGTAACAGTTAATCACAGCCATTAGCCAAGAAGCCGTAAGTTATCTTCCAGATGACCCCATTTCTTATACATGGAAAAATTACAAAATAATTGAAAAACTACACAAAAAAGATCCCTTGTCAAAACCCATTCTTAGAAAGAGACTCAGAATACAAGAAAATAAAACGCCGTCATTTCAGTCCTATCAACCTCTCTAGTTCTTAACCACATTGCAATACACTGGTATGTATAGATGACCATTTATAACTGGGAAATAATGGGAAAAAGTATAGCAAAAAAAAAGGTAAACAATAAATTTAAGACAACTCAGCACCTAGAGAATATGAGATACCCACCTTGTTTTTGCGTTTGGAATCAAGAAACTCGAAGACAGACATTGCTTTCTCGGCATCCGTAGTCTGTTCCATGACCTGAAATAGAACATGTAACATGAAAGATAAGGCATGTGTGATAGACTGATAGTAGAAAACGCCAACAAAGTAAGAGATACAGAGATGGATAAACAATATTATATATATATATATATATATATATATATATATATATATATATATATATATATAAACCACCTTGGTGGCAGCTTTCTTCATTATTGACTTGTAATCTTCCCTCTCAATTTTCTTCGCCTTATAAAGAGGCATGAGCAATGAAGCCACATAATCAACAACCGCCTTCTTCAAACGGTCTGCCCCTCTAGATTGATTCCCTTTTGATCCCTTGTTAATCGTAACATGCGAGGCAGAGCTCTCATTTTCCCGTGAGTCGTGTTTCCTCGAACTTATGTTAGAGTCCTCCTCGTCTGTTATGTGCATTGTCCCATGAGAAAAGCTTGAACTAGCAGCTGCCGCCGCTTGACATTGCCATCTCTCGATAGCACTGTTATCTTTAATCCCTGCACTACCAGCACTATCGACCCATGCTTTAGTCAGTATGCTGCTATCCACAGCAACACTTTCCCCAGAGTGCTCTTTGATGTTTGAATGGTGATTAGCAATCTTCTCATTTGAATGGTTCCGATGTAATTTTTTATCGCTTGGGATTTTGGAAGTCTCAGGGTTCACAGAAGTAGCAGAGAAGTCAACCGCCCAATCTCTCACCCTACAGTTTCTAGAATCTATTTCTGATATGCAGTCTTGTTTTCCTATTGCGGCACCCGACCAGTTCTTTCTGCTTTCGGACATGTCCATAGAGGTGTGCTGTCCACGCATGGCGAATTTGTTGAAAGACAAAATCTTGGGAGCCTGTCGGGATGCATTATGCCTGGCACCAGAAAGAGCTAATGCCTACAAGGTAAAATGAACAGGGAAATGGTAAAAATTGAAACAAAAGGAAATTCAACCAACTCCAGTACTAAACCAAATCAAATGAAACCCAAACAAGTATGTTACCATCAGACACCTTTGGACCAACATAAAGAAAATGTGAGCCGTATTTGTTAAGTTAAAGCAGTTCTAAGGCATCATCAATCAATTTCTCTAAAGGAGATGGTGCAAAAACGAGAATGACACAAAAACAAGAAAGGCCTAACTAAAATATAACAGATGAAATACTTGAAAACATGAGTTTAAGAATGCAAAAGATAGAATAGCAAACACACCTTGGCAGCATCAATTGCTGCAGTGCGGGCTGCTTCTGCAGCAGCAAAGGCAGCCTTTTCTTCTTCAGAGATTTGGATTTCATGATTATTCTCCTCTGACTTCGGGTCTGCTCTTGTTTCTGATTTAATGGAGTCGTCTACAGCTTTTTTAGTGTTTAATCCCCCCTTAAGCAGAGGCGGTTTTCCAGAAACTAGAGGATTTGACTGCCTAAGTAACTTAAGCCCACCTTTAGAAGCCTTCTCCTTGCGGAATAGTTCAACCCACACGCGCACAAGCTGAAAAGCTATGGCACGTATATCACGACTGGTGTGAACACAGACCTTTTGTTTTACAGTTTTTCCAACACCTAAGTGAAATAATGAAAAATGAGAAACTATGTCATTCCTGAAGTAAAGTACTCGAAAGAAATTCATGTTTGAAGACAATGATGCATTCAGAGGAAATCGGTATCCCAGCAAAAGAAAGAAAACCATAAATCAAGCAAATCAAATAAGTAATTATGGTAAAATGATTGATTGATAATCAAGGATTTGAGGATCACGAGGATTGAGTAATTTTTAGAATATTGCCTTTTTCTTTTTTGCAATTATTATTTATCCTCTCCCTTTTTGTCTATCTAGAGCCTAGAGGTTGAGAGTCTTGTAAGGCCTATTTAAGGCTGATTGAATATAAGAGAAGCAGACAAGTTTGAAGTAAGAAAGAAAGCAGGGAGTTAGAGGGATTCTCAATGTAAAAAAAAATCACTTGCTATTCAAATTTGTGGATTCATATTTTACCCTTGTTTTCTTAATAAGAAACCATGGCTAAATTCTCTCAACTTAAATACCCCCTCTTGAACCTGTATGAATGCCTATGACGCGTTCTTACACAAGAGCAACCCACATCAGACAACACAATATAAATAAAGAAATTCCCCTACATCCTAAAAGGTTGTGATCTTCAAAATGCTAGAAGTCTAGAACAATAAATCACAGGAGCTAAACATTACCACATTGATGACTTCGGAGCTTCTATTACAATCTCAAAATGAAAATGTAGATGTAAGAAATATACTAGAGATGAAATCACTGTAGGATATATAAGTAGAGTAGTAGACAGAGGTAAACAGGCAACTATGGTCATGTATGGTTATATTTCATATTCTGTTTCATAATATAGTATTGGAAAGTGAATTTTGAGAATTTATTGGTTTTCAAGTGATCTGGAAATCTGGTTGGATTATTGAATGAAAAATACAATTAGATGTAATATGAGTCTAGGAATGAGAATATGTTTGTTTGAAAGAGTTTTGAATATGAAATGTGCATGATAAAAAAATTGAAATTATAAATGTTTGTAGTTTCTGGGGTCTCGATAGATTTAAAAAGTTTGAAAAAAAAAAAGTATTTGTAGTAGATGTAGCTAGGAAGGGTGGATCCCAGACTCCCAGTAGTGTAATTTGAATAAGTGAATAACAAAGGTGGGAAAAGAGGATAGTGATTGACAATGATATATTAGGTTTATAAATAGGATTGAAAAAATAAAATGTGGAGATTAAGTTTCACTGTTTCAGATGTAAATGGGGAAATAAAATATTGCTTTCAAATGGAAAAACTTTTAAGTCAAATACAATTCCAGAATAATGAATAGAATAAAATGAAAAATGGGCACTTGAAACATAAGATACAACACGTAAGACATTCCAAACAAAAGAGTAAAAGAGAGAACAGTGGGAAAGGTGTGTGGTAGAAAATAGAAGGAGAGTGGTAGAGTGTAAGCACCTGATAAGCGAACGGCAGACAGATCATTGGAAACGAGTACCAGTAAACGGACACAATGACGTAAGAGCTGGGTTCCATCTTTTCCCATGGAGTCCTATTACAACAACAAAAAAAATCTTTAAATAATCACCCGAAATTACCTAATACTGTGAATTTGAAATGCTCGTAAAAGTTGGGAGTTACCAGAATCCACGTGTTAAGATTGATGAGCCCTTCTTTGGTGCTAGCAAAAGTCTTCAAAAACCCAACAGGAAGGTTTAACAACTCTTTAGCCAGACGCAATCTCCCAGCAGTAGTTTTTGCAGAAAAAAACATATCCTTTAGCATCGAGCCCCAACTAGAAATCCGTGACCTGTCCAAAGACTTCTTATACAAAGCGCTAGAGAACTCTACAGCATCAAGCCTCCTGATAATGTCCTTCACTTCACTCCTCTCAATGTCTGAATGTCTTCTAGCAGCTTCCATGGCCTCCACCTCAGCAGTGTAGTCAGTACCTGTATTCATTATATCAATAATGCGTACAGCCTCTCGGAGGCCACTCATCATTGCACCACCGACAGTGTCAGGGTGCTCCTTGCATGTGGCTTCACCAGCAAAAAATAAACAGTTCTCTACTGGCCTTCCCAGAATATCATAATCTTCTCCAGATGATCCTACGGCAACATAAGAGTAAGCGCCATAACTGTAAGGATCTCTTCCCCAGTCAGTCACCACAGCTGCAACTGGATCAGAGACCTTGTCTTCCCCAAATAGTTTCCGGAGAACAAGCAAGGCATGACTAACATTATCAGAAGAACAAGTATCTTGACCATCTTTGGCAGCCTTACCAACAACCAAAGCAATAAGAACAGGTGCCCCAACTGTTTTCTTGATGTTCCAGAACATAAAGCACCGCCCTCGCTGATCTCTATCTTCGGCAGTAGCCCCGAAGTAATCGATCGTATCGTCCCAAAAGACTTCAGGAAATTCCAGGACTACCTTGTTTAGAACACCAAACCCAAGCCTTTTGATGGATGAATACTTCCACGAGGGCAACGGCGGTGAGAATCTAATACTCTCTGCTTTTAGGCACCCAAGTGGCACTGTGACCAATACTGCATCCCCGTAAAACTCCTTGCCATTCAAAGTAGAAACTTTAACCTTCTTATGCGTTTTATCATCCGCCTCACAATCCTTTGTAAGATATGTAATATCTGTGACAGCATGGTCCAAGTGAATGGAAATTCCTTCGGCTAGGGATTCAACAACAGCACTGTAGCCTCCTTTGATCATACAATGAGCGCCACCGAATCCCCCATATACGTCATCCTGATTCCAGTTTGGTAGTGAGACTTCTTCGAGCAAAGCAGCACAACCATACTCCAAGTGCGCAAAATGCCAATCCATGACTCTTCTCTCAAGAGGACTCATTCCCTCTGTTTTAGAACCATGAGCATCGGAAACTTCATCTATGGTTTCCATGTCATCTCGTCCAGAGTGGACCATACGACGTCTCTTGAGACCATACTCTAAACCTTCCTCGAGAGACATTTTCATTGCGCGTTCCCCTTTCTCAACAACCAGCAGTTCCATGTCATCAAGTAGGCCATTATATTCTGCTTCCAATTCTTCATCCAGATCTGCTGGGACTTTTTGACCAGTCACAGTATCATATAAAGGGCAGTCACTATTCAATACAGTCAGTTCAAGTCCCAACTGAGCACAAATCAACGAAGAAGGATCAGGTCTCCTTTCAGTGGCCACATCTGCCTCAACGCCTGTAATGATGCTAGCTCCAAGATCCACGGGAACACTTAGAGATGCATGGTCTGTAAAAACACGACCCCCTATTCTACTCCTAGCCTCAATCACAGTAACATCAAAACCTTGGCGTTGCAAGTGGCGTGCTGCGGTTAAGCCAGCGGGTCCTGCTCCCACAACTATTACATTTTTTCTCGACCCTGAATCATATTGTGTGCGACTATAAGCACTATCAGTGGAGTCTGACAAAATACTAGGCCTATTCTTAGAACACCTTGTCTGCATATCACGTACTGCTTCATCAGGAGTAAGTACATCTGGAATTGTAATGTCATTCTCATATTTGCTGGAGTGAACTGGATTCAAGAATTTTGAACCAGCAGGGTCTTCAAGAGTTATAGATTCCACAAAATCAATGGAATCTCCACCTGGGATAGATATTTCTAAGGCCTCAATACTGGTAAGTCCATGTTCAGTACCACCTTGTCCTGCCAGCTTCTTTTCAGAAAATGCATCACTATTTTTTATCACACAAGTCTCTAACTTTTTGTCTTTGCCAGGAATAGGGGAGTCTTCATCTTCTGAATCAGCAATAGAGAGTGCAAAACTGTTTTCTAATTTCTCCTCTGTACATTGTTTCACCTCATGCTTGATGCACTTTTTCGCCTTCTCTTTTCCAGAAGGCACTCCAAAATTTATGTAGCCCTATAAAATAAATAAGCAGCACTGTTAAATAAGATAAATAGATGGAGTGTATATACCTAACCAACGAAATTTATACATACAATTCCTAAAATTGTTTTTTTTATACATTTCATTCATTGTTAATAGCAAATCGACCAGGACTTCTCTCTTTCCCTTCCCATTCACTTATTTTAAGAGCATCTTAATCATTTGTATTTGAATTGTGGACATGACTCAAAAATCTATGGAAAACTATTAATAGAACAATAAAATTGAAATGTTGATTAATTTTTTGCATTGATCCCAGTCCTGAGAAATTGGTTATCTTTCTTCAATTCAAATATTTATTGTAGAAGATTCAAATCGAATTCATGGAAAATGTAATCATGTTCCACAAATCATTTACTACCAAATGATTTAACAATATATTCTTCCATATGTCACAGCATAGAGTGAACACGAGAAATAAATTGACGTGAAAAGAAAGAAAAGCAAAGCCGTAGAAAACATATAGAAATATACTAAGAGAAGTGTAATGCTTGAGAGGTATATCATATTGAAACACGAGAGGTGTAATGCTCGACAGGTATATCATGAGGAGAAGTGCCTATTTTTCATCGTTCAATGAGGGGTGCAGGCATGTAATTCACTCTAAATTAATTGAGAGATGAAAACTTACACATTGATCGAGAAAGATAAAAATATCTCTAATCAGAGAAGCATGTGAACTTTCACCAACCAAAGGAGCTTCAGATACTCCAAAGTCCGCTAGTTGCGAAATCCGAGTGACGTCTTTGTTCCACACACTCAAAATATGATTCCTGCAAAGCAACACATAATTATGTCCCATAGAAGTAAATCAAGTAAGGATGCAATTCAAGGGAAAGAAAAGAAACATTTGAAACAGCAACTAAAGTGCATAGTAATAAAACAAAATGAGCAGCTTTAAGCTTGAGAAATAGAACACAATGGACTGATAAATGATAATATACAAGCTAACAATGGCTAAAGCTTCCAGTGTCAGTCTGTCAGACACCATACAAAGAATGATGATAACCTTCATCGAAATGTAGGCAAGTGAAACAAAACAACAGCTGGGTACTGACCTGCACTCCAAATATTCTTGAAGTCCGCCTTTGCGCTTCAAGACTTCCTTAAATTTGATTTTCTCAAGCGGACCGGCAGCACGAGCTTTTAACCCTGCTGCTACAGCTGCCGCTTTCACATTTGCAGAATGTACAGGAGTAGATGATGAATTAAATTTCGCTTTTGTTCTATCCAAGCTCTGATGGATAACTGAATACTCTGGGGCCTGCATCAGAATTTCCCAATCGATATCTCCTTCATATGCCATGTCCCCATGCCTATGCTTTCTGGTGCTTCTTACAACACGCTGGTCCACTGACATATTAATTTCTTTAGTTTCAGGATCAGCTATGGATACTATATCTTCTACACTGCTTCGTTGATGCTCTAGCAAATTAGGTGAATTAGAGGTCCCACTAACCTCCTCACCCTCAGAAGGATTGCTGTTTTGAGGGCAGGCACCTTCACTCAATGTACGAAAACGTTCCGAAACATGTCCTGGATCAATACAAGCTTTTTCGGACTCGCCCTTACGATTTTGCAGAACAAATTCATTTGTGGGACTTTTGCTAACTGAAACTGATAATGGCTTACACTCTGTTACTTGATTATTCGCCTCCTTTTGAGACAATGATTCAAGATTTACCTGTTTAAAGCATTTATCAAAGATTGTAACTGGGCCATCTTGATATTCTGATGGATGTTCCTTCTGTACTTGGAAAGAATAAATTGAATCCGGATCAGTATTAAGCATGTTGCCTAGTTTCACATCATCACAAATATTCTCTATGTCGTCACACAAGGATGTTCCCAAATCATTTGGTTCCAAGCAAGGAACTGCCTGATTATTTCTATCAAGGATATTGTTTGTGTACGGAGTCTCATTTGTGGAATCTGGTTGAACCCCAATAGAAGCTGAATTCTCTGGTATAGCTTCTGCTTCTCTAGATATTCCCTCATTTGAATCAATTCGTTTCTCCTCTGTAAAATTTAAGGCTTCTGAGAAACAATCCACACTACGACAAATCAAGGTTGTGTTCATTGAACATTGACCAAGAGTCGCATGGCTGTTTCCATCAGGCACGAGCAATTTCGTGACCAGTGTCGAATCCAACTCAGAATTCCCAGCAGGAGCCTCTAATCCAACGCCAAAATCCATTTTGGACATATCATCCGACACTTGGATTCCCTTTCCCTGCTTTGATCTAGAAGAACTACGACATTCCCCAATAATTCCTGACTGCACCTTCTGAAAAAATGCAGATAATGAATCCTCTATCTCCTCACCTTCAGATTCTAAAGCACCTACTTTCTCACACTTCAATGCATCATTCCCGGATATTTTATGAGCGGAAAAATCATCCAATTCAGAGTTCTCAATTTTATTTGAAACTGATTTAACCTTGGATCTCTTATTCTTCTTCTTACCCTTCAATTCCAAACCCTCCATGACAGTTGCACCCTCAGAAGATCCACCTTCATTACTCTCCAGAAACCTTTTAGGAGCCCGAGAAACCTCATTTGGATCTATCTCAGAAACCTCCACAGATTCATTAAGAGACGAGAACGGTGGCTTCATTACATTGCTGCCCAAGTCTTTCACAAACGCTACTGCAGATCCAACACTCTTTTTTGGGCCCCTTAGCTTTTTCCTGAAAATTGCCAACGTATCATCCATACCGCCCCCCAATTCATCATCCTCAACAGCCATCTTCTCGACCCCTTTAACCTTATCTCCACCACCATCTACAGGCACCTTACTTTTCTTGGAATTCCCTTTGCCTGTCAACTTTAACAGTGCCCCTATAAGCACGTCATCGTTGGAATCACCCGATGTTTCCGTAGGCTTAGACTTTCGTTTCAAACCCATTCTCTTCTCCTCATCCATTCCCTGAACCCTCGGGTTTCAATTCCGAATCCTCCTCCGCATCAAACCCTAACCGTTTTCTCCGTTTCAATTGAATCCCACACCCACCAGCCACTCGACTCTACATACCAAAACAAAACTCAAAATTCAAACATTTGCTCAATTTATCCAAACACATCAACATTCAAAATAAAAATTGATCAATGAATCCACAAACCAATAAATTAATTTAACAAATAAAATAAAAATTAGAGGCATTTAACAAGTCAATTGACATAGGGTAACAATGCCCGAAGAGTATTTATCAAGAAAAAACACAGATAATTCCAAATTCAGAAAAAAAAAATACATTAGGCAAATTGAAAAAAATAGGTTTCCAGGGATCAAACCTGAGAGTCAATTGAATTCCTCGAGCTGTGCTGTGATAGTAACTGGAGAACACAAAAAACACTGGAAACTCCAGTAGCAAAACAATGGTGGAATAAAGGTATTAAATTTTGAATTTGTTAATAAAAAACAGAGGCGAATTGATTGAATTTTATAGCCTCTGTAATTAGTACGTTAGCTGATTTTGTGAAGGTGATAATAATCAATATATGCAGATTCCAATTTATTTTATTTTATTTTATTGGAATTTTCCTCAATACTTTTTCAAAATATTATATATTTGAATTATTTACTTATTAAATAAATACCTTCTTTGACTACCTATTTTTCATTCAATTTGTATTTAGTATTACATTTTTCCTCTTAAAGCGATTTTGCCATTTGTGCGAGAGCTCAATAAAAGTCAATTTAATTATATTCTAATTTCAAAATTTAGATAATAATTGCCTGAATTTATAGAAAAATAATTTCATAATTTTTATAATAAAATACATAAATTTATAAGATTTTAAAAATATTTTCTAGTATAATACGACCAACTATCATTAAAAAAAGGGTAATTTTTGAAAAAGGGTAATTTTTAATCATTGTTTATAATTCAAAGAATTAGTTTTTCCTAATTATAAATTTAAGTAAAATTCCAAAAATACCCTTTAATTATTTAAACATAGGGTGGTTATTTATTAACCGTCAAGGGTATAATAGTAATTAGTTTACTCTTTTTTATAATTATAAAATTAATAATACCCTACATAATAAGAAAAACTAAAAAAAACTATCCTTAATTAAAAACTAAATTTTATGAAAATTAACAAGTAAATTAATAAATCAAAATACCCCTTTTCATAAATACTTCTTAAAAAAAAGTCAATTTTTACAAAAAAAAAAAAAAAAAAAAAAAAACTAATTTTTTTAAAAAAATAAAATTCACCATAAAAAAACATTTTTATTATAAGATTGTAATTCGATTGAAAATAAATACTAGTAAACTAATAGTAGTAAAAACAAACAAACTGACAAGTCAACCCGACCCAATAAATCGAATGCAAACTTGTCAACCCGACCCGACAATTATAAATCCCGGTTAACCCACTTGGAATGTCGGGTTGATATATGTTCATTTGATCTGGGAATATTGTAATATTGTACGATGTAAAAAAACGCAGCGAAGGTGTTCGACAAAATGCAGAACACCGAAACAGGAGTAGACACTACGAGTAAGGTAATAATCGATCAATTTAATATTATTATTTTTTATTGGTATTATGTTTCTACTGTGTCGACGTTTCTATGTTCGAATTCACTGATGAACCCGCGTTCTATCTATTTGTTTCTAATGTGCTTCGTGTATCTATTGATATTTGATGTAGAGTTAAAGAAAGCTTATATCACATCATGATTTTTTTTTTTAATTTGCCCCTCTTTGATGCATAGAAGTAAGCAATAAGCAAGTAATCGAAGTCGAACGAATGTGATTTATAAGTGTAGTAAGTGGGGTTAGCGATGTGTGTAGAGAAAAAGAAGTAGAGAACTCACATCATCAGAACTTGAAGTCGTGCTGACGGGCCATTCGGCTCGTCTCCGAATGACCATTCTTTGTGCACATTGAAATTACCCGATCGTATTTTTCTGGAAAAGAAAGAAAATCGTTGTTATTGTAGCAGTGCTTAGTGGTAGTGTTCGATGAACTTTGTCTAGATAAATAAAGTGTAGTATTTCAAGCATTGTTGAATGATCAATCCACCTACGGGTAGATCTCACATACACGGGCCCTGTTTAAAGCTTAAACGGATCTCGAAGTTTTTGGCTTTTCGTTTATTTTCTCACCAAGATCGGCGGTGACCTAGTTTCTAAGAAACCAAATTGAGTCAACCGACATCCTTAAGTGAGAATTGATAAAACGATCTGAAAATCTTACAATTAGGAATTGAAGAGAGAAAAAAAAAAGTGTCTAGCTATAGATCTATTCAAAAGACAAAACATTAACTCAAAAAAATATAAGGATTTATCGACCCTTCTAAATCACATTAGGAAACAAGGATTGAGGGGTTTGTCCGGCATACCGTGTCATTGAATAGATTTGCTCGTCTGTTTGAATCTTCATTTTGCTCCATTCTCTATCCATGGTGTTTACATAGACTTGGCGATGACTGATCCTGATTGATTTTTTTTTTTTGGGCGGTGATGGTGGTGGTGCCCTGTTTCCACGATGCAGCACTGTCGGCGTGACGTTTGGTAGTAGTGAATGGGTAGGGTTGGTGGTGGGGAAGGGGTTGAATTTTTCGTTTCATTCTTTCATTTTCGTGCTTTACCATTAGTTTATGGAGGGTCTTTTGGTAAATGATTAAAAGGAAAATTTCAATTTTTGTAATGTTGTTACTACGGTCAATCCACGAGAAAGGTAGCTGCCGATACGCTGTAAAGGAAAATCATACTTGAACGAGAAATAATTTAATAATACTATAAATGAGAAAAACGTATTTAGCGATGACAACTTTTGTTTTAGTTTATATTCGACTTGAAAACCTTGTTTAGGAAAATAAAAGGGACGTCGTCAGTGACATCATGATAAAGATCCAGTTTCTTCAAAAAAAAAATATGTTGTGTGTTTATATATACTCTAAATAGCTTGTAACGTATAGTTCTTATTCTGCAATTGATTTTGCAGATAGATCAGGGCCTTAAACATGCAATATGCCGTGTGAGGAATCTAGTTGCTACTAGGAGAAGCAAAAAGATCAATGTAGTAAGTGATTGCACCTATTTTATCATGGAAGCTGAGTTATTCAAAGCTTTTTGAATTAAGTAAATTCATGTATTATTTTATGTCTCACTTCTTTAACATCTTACAGTTCCCTCAGATGTTGAGATCCTGATGCATTGTCAGATTTCCAGGCATCTCCCTACATCTCCTAATCCACCACGAATTACTCGGTTGCAGCTTCCTTTTACATGTGTCCTAATTTTCCTGGAGATACTTTCCTTGGAAATAAATGCATTAGGTATGTGTTTAGATTTTTACGATTGTTCTATTATTTTTCATTCGTTAATAGAACACCCCCTAAAATTAGCCTTATGATAACAAATCTCGATTATCTTTCAAAGTTAAAAACACAAGTTTTATAGTTCTGGGTATATTTTTGCATTCTTACATTTTGGAAAAATCCTATACATACATATTACATTTAACCACTAACTAATCCTCAACACTTGGTATTAACCTGCTTCTCCAAGCTATGAATTGGTTTTCGATCTGTTCATACATTTCATGAATTGATCTATTGACAAATGGACAACTCGGTCTCTAACTTGTTTTCCGAAATTGAACTATTTATTAATCTTTATTTTTTGTGATGGATAATTTAATTTTTCTTGATTATGAATTTGTTCCTTTTCTTGAACATCAGTCTTGGATATCCACGTCGCTTTGAAAAATAACATTGAAAAATCCATATATGAGTTGAACATTTTCTTGATTTTTAATTTCGGTGTGCAATAATGTTTGTCATTTTTGTGTGCAAAATTATTTTTTAAATGTAAGTACTATAAATATAATTGGGGAAGAAGTTGAAGCTGGAAAATAAGAGAGAGCATATCATATGTGTAATTGCACATTTGTCAAAAATAATCTGGTGAAATTAATTTGAAAATGATATTTAAATGAATTTATTTATACATAATCATTGGATTTTTTGTTTTATTTATTATATATAAGTATCTTTTTATTAATCGTATATCTACTATTAAGTATTTATTGTTATTACAAAAACTAAGCTCAATTTTAAAATCATGCAGGCCAGGTAGGAATCTTTGAAAAAATCATCATCCCATAAAAGATGATACATTGGTAATTAGTTTTTCAACCGATCTTTTTCCGAGCGAGACAATGGTAGATCCAGATATCGGAGAGGCCGTGGAGTCATCACCTTCGACGATGGTAGATCCAGATATCGGAGAGGCCGTGGAGTCATCACCTTCGACGATGGTAGATCCAGATATCGGAGAGGCCGTTGAGTCATCACCTTCGACGATAGACCTAACCGTCGGAAATGAACCGTATTTGGAAATCGTAGATCCAGAAACCGGGAACATCGTGAAGGTACCATCGTGGATTATAGATCCAGAAACCGGAGAGGTCGTGAAGATACCGCCGTGGATTTTAGATCCACCGGCGTGGATGCTTCGAATGAATCCAGATAGAAAACAACCTCTTCGCAGAAAAGTTTGGGCTGTAATTGCGCTGTTATCATGGAATTTATCATGCTTTTCCGGTATTGGGCTTATATGCTCTATCATATTTATGGTCGCTTATCTCGGTTTACTCATGTTCGTATTCTGGCCGAGGGAATCCTTTCACTACATACTCCGGCCCTCCCACAAGCAATTGTTCGAATCTGGGTTTGTCTTCTTTTGTTCGTGTTGGGCGTATTACCATAGGGACGGTGGAATTTGGGAGTCGGCTATAGGATTATCTTTTTGTTTTTGCGCTATTGCGATGTTGAACCTATGGTTGTTTTTCGACAACTTTGGCTTCTGGGATTGCTGCCTGATTATACTGATTGATGTAGCCCTCGTTTGTTGTCGCAATCGAGGTGGTATTATTTTCACGGCAGTTGCTGTTGTGGGCGTTGCTATGCAGGTTTTGAAGAACGTCTATCGTCAATACTCTTCTCGGAAAATCAAGAACGAAGCAGAGAAACATTTGGTTTGATCGATCGAGCTTAGTTATACTACTATAATGTAACTATGTAAGTACTAATACTAATCTTAGCTACTGTTTGCTTAACTGCTCTTGCTCGTGTAATTCCATTTTATGATGATTTGATCAAAATTTGATTTGAGCTACTACTTGTTACTAAGTGTTATGGATCAGATTGATCATTAGCAACTACTACAAATTACTCTGTATGCAAGTTTGTTTGTTTGTTTTTTTTTTTTTTTTAAATGAAAATAACATGGACTCGTTGTTATTAGTCATGATTAATTTCAAAACACTTGGTAACAACAATTAATTAAGTAGCAATATTATTGCAACGGGTAAATGGAATTACACATGCATAACAATTAGCTAAGAATAGTAATCAATCTCGCTCGATCAAACCAAATGATTCTCACTTATATAAGTTTGCTCGATCGATCAAACCGAACGACAATGAAGGCCTACTCGAACAATTGTTTGTGGGGCCATGCCATCGGAGAACGCAGGGTATGGGGTCCACGCTCGCAAAGTACAATTAGAAAAGGAAACTTAATTATAATATAAACGAGATATAATATAGCAACCGAGACTTATAACGAAAGTTGAATATAAATGGAGCCCAAGCCTTTCTGCGACGTGGGAAATCAAAATAAAAATACTAGGGGGCCTCGATAAATGAAAAATGACAATGTAGCTAGGGCCATTTGCTCTAATTAATAATTAACTAGATATAAATCTTAAAAAAATCCTCTAATTTATAATAATAGATTCATTTCTAAAAAAAAAAACTTATTTTACTTTTTTTTCTTTAAAATACAATATAATTTTATTTTTATTTTTTAATTTACTTTTTCAACTTTACTAGCTAACACAACTATACATTTTAACTTTAATATACATTTATAATCTTCAATTTTTGATTAAAAAGTTTTAAAAAAATACTCATCATATTTCACAACAATATAACTATTTTTTTTTTCACAAAATACAAAGAACAACATTCATCCTATTATTATGAAACAAATAGAGTAATATTTTTTTTTAATTTGCTATTAAATAACATAGTGATTTTATATTTTTTTTTATTTTCTTTATTCCTAAATATATATATGTGTGTGTGTGTGTGGTTGTCACTAATTAAATCTTACTGTGAAAATAAACAAACAATAATAATAGGATATTTGTTTGTTATAGTTGGGTTAAATGGTTAATAATACTTAAAAAAAACATTTTAAGGTATTATTGGTCCGATTTTTACAAGGTATCAAAAAAAGCTCAACGTGCACATGTGATGAGTGTTTAACCAGTGAAATTTTCGGTTAGCCCAAAAATGACGCTAGATCCACGAGTAGAGCCGACAAAATTAAGTCTATTCGTGAGGGGTCGGGTGTGATAAATATCTCATATAGGTTGTAAATAAATCTTAAAACTCAAATATAAGTTAAACAATTTCATATTTATATCAATAAGTCGAATATATTTCTCAATAATCTTATTTTTGTATATTGTGAAAGAAATTGTCATATTGTTATGAAACAAAAAAAAAACATAAAAAAAAAGTTCTTGATATCATATATTTTTTTAATTCTATATTTTACATACGGGTATGAAATAAAATTGAAGTGATCGAACTTAAATGATTTGAATGGAAGTAAAATAAAATGAAAATAACATGGACTCATTCATATTATTGTCATTAATTTCAAAACACTTGAATTATTTTTACGAGTAAATGGAATTACACATGCATAACAAGTACATCTAAGAATAGTAATTAAGCTCGATCAAACCAAAGTATTGATCATATTTCATTTGTAAATAGAGGGGGAGAGTAATAAGTTTGTTCAATTGATCAAACCGCACGCTGTTTCTTTCTCGATTTTTCGAGAAGCATATTGACGAGGCCCATCACAGCAACCACCGTCAAAATAACAACACTGCGATTGCGACAACAAAATAGGGCTACGCCAATCAGTATATTAATGGGCCGCAATCCAAGAAGCCGAAGTTGTCGTGATTCCACCAAATATTCATATACGTAACGACGTTGAAACAAAGGTTTAAGATCGACGGATGATCTTCGCCTCACCCTTAATTATGTTAATAAAGTAAAGGGAAACAAGAATTAGGACCTAAGAGAAATAGGAAACTAAACCTAACAAAGAACACAAAACGTACGTGTGATATTATGACTATTATATGATAAAGCAATACTCGTATTTGATATACACGGATAATATTTTATTACTAACCGTTCAAGTAAATGGTATATTGTTATGGAGTACGATTTTTTTGTTCTAGTACAATAACAATAGTAAATTAAATAGGGGCCGCAGTAAATCAAAATAGGAGTAAACATAGGGGGCTCGGTAAATGAAAAACGGCAATGTTTATGTATGCCATTTGCATGTAATTAGCATGACGTCACTCCGCTCATTAACTAACTAAATTATATTTTTAATTTTATTTTACATTATATAAATTAATAACAGTATAATATATATTAATTCATATCTAAATATAAACAAATTATTATATAAATTAATAAAATATTTTTTTTTTAAATTTTTTTGTCTTGGAATAGCACGTCTCTATATCTTATTGCTTATATTTAGGTTGCCAATAAAAATAATCCTTTTATAAAGTACTCCGACTTTGTTAGTTTGTCACCTACTGATTATTTACTAGTACTGTAGTATTTAGGTGTGACATTGTATTATGATTTTTTTTTTGAGTGAGTTGACTATTTTATGTGCACATTTAAATTAAAAAAAAAAAAAAAAAACCCAAATAAAAGGCTCAAACGATCACTCTTAAAATTATTGGAAGAATAATAACTATGCCATTTTTATTTTTATTAATAAGAATAAATGATATGATTTTTAATCGATCGGACGAGAATCATGCACATCATTATAAGCACAACCGCGTCCGTCTATCATTAAAATCGGACGAGCACTCGATATCTTAGTTAATTTAACAGGTTGAATTTAATTATTAGTTAGTCTTACTAAAATTGTAAATTAATTTGCATTATTTGTTACTTCATTTTTTCATATAACACTTGTTGGCTGTTTCAAATTGACATCCAGAGTTACCATGATAAAAATCTCAAAAAAAAAAAAAAAAAAATGAAACGCCCCTGTAAGTAGTACTAAGGCGTGAGGTGTGTGACCCGTCGTACGATTTGTGGGACCCGCAATCTCTGCCACACTCAATGACCATTAAACAGATTTATGTCAGACTCGGATTTGTTATTGTACTCCATAGCTAGTTTGTTACCCACGTCGATACCCTTTTGATTCTGATTTCATATACAAATAACCCAACCCCTATTAATTAAGTAACACTATATATTAGACCTCTCCTCCGGCCAGTAGCTAGTCACCGTCACAAAAATATATCCTCCCTTTATTTTACTATCACTATACTCATTAAAATGCCGTCCCTCCCGGAAGAGAATCAACGATTGGCACGTCAAATAATGATTATGACTGATATCATCCAGCGCGACCGCGAGCGATATCTATATCTATTCAGTTTTATAAATATAAATATGTATTTTTATTTTTATAATGTTAATTTTTTTTACTTCAATATATATATATATATATATATGCAGGTGTAAATTGGTGCGTTTGTCCTTAGGTTTTTGTGCAGTGGCGTTGTTTGGGATTGCTTGGTTGGTGGTTTTCGGTCGCGTTGTCCTTGCTTGCCACAAAAATTCTAAAATCAGAGATCAACCTGCCAAGGTTTACTTTCTATTGTTCCTTGGTTTTCAAGTTTTTTTTCATTTTTGGGATCGCTCTCTTTGTGCACTGCGTATTCATTTTTCGTAGCTCGCTTGCTCTGGTTTATTTGGTCTAAGCCTACACTGTGCCTTTATTCATGCTCCTGCGTCTTGGTAATGACGTGGGTTGTATGGAGGCATCAACATGAGCATTGCATCTATTGTCAAGGCTATGTTTTTTCATGTCCTTATGATGATGATCAGGACCGTAGACAGCACGAAAGGGTGCGATCGCATCATCTCAACTTTTTATAAAAAATATTTTTATAATCTAATTTTTATATATTAAGATAATTAATTATAACTTGTTTAAAAATAATTGAAATTTAATTGAAATTTTGTTAAAATATTGATATGTCTTATAAAAAAAATAAGATAATTAACTATTTGTTAAAAAATATTACTTTTTTAAATACTCAATTCAAGCTTTAGAAAAAAAATAGAATATCAATATTGATTTCAATAAATAAAATTATAATTTAATTGATTTAATTTTACTCCTAACAGTTTCACAATTCTTTTTCTTTTATAAAGTGTTCTCGTTTGATAAATATGTAGTATAATTCATATTAAATTTTATAGTTGTCTAATTCTTCCCAAATAACAATTGTTATTTAAAAAAAATTGCATACTCTCTAATTAATCATTTAAATATGTGGAGCATAGAAAACAAGAAACCACACAAGTAAAAGTAAATGAAGATTAATTAATCACTTAAATATAAAAACAAGAAGTGACACAAATGAAATGAAGATTAATCACTGCTAACTACGTGGAGCATCATTTTTTTATGATTAATTTTTTATTGAAACAAAAATGATTAATTTTTTATTGAAACAAAAAACTATACAATTGAAATAAGGATTAATTAATCACTACAACATGTGTAGCACTGGAAAAATAAGAAACACTTAAATTATTTATTCTAAAACATGTAGAGCATGAAAAATAAGATTCCCTTCAATTAATTAGTTCATTATTAATTAATTACTTAAACATGTGAAAAATAAGATTCCATTCAATTAATTAGTTCATTATTAATTAATTACTTAAAAACAACAAATGAAATTAAAAGAAAATTAATAAACATAGAGAACTTCCCAAATCACAATTGTAATTTTTTTTTTTTAAAATTTGCACTCTCACTAATATTTCATTGACGATGATCCGATATGATATAAGCGCATGGTATATATACTGTTCGTTATATGCAATTTTACGGGCTCGAGGAGGAGGAGGAAGAGAGGTGAATTAGTGATGGATGAAAGTTGTATCTCATTTTTACTGTTTTATTTTTATTTTTATATTTATTTTTCATTTTGAACTCTTATTTCTGTACGTGAATTGTCATGTGAGCATTACTTTATTATCGTTAATGTTATATTTTCTAGGTAATGCTACTCTTTAATTACTGTATATATATATATGTGTATATCTCTCTAGCTATGACCGAGGAGACGTGACAGTATATACTGTGTCAACACTACCAATTAGAAAACATAAACAACAAGAAAAAATAAATCTCGTGCATAATTAAAGCTCAGATAAAATATACACTCGATACAATTATATTTTCTAGAAATCTCAGAATAACTTGATCAATTTATACTTAAATACAAAATCAATGTTTAGTTCGACCGACTTATATTTGTATAAATTTGGAGTCCATGTTTAAGGGTGCGGTCATCATTTATATGGCATGATATATAGAGTTGAAATGGATATATATTGGAATTGTGTGTTTACATAGGGAGGTTTTATTATAAATTAATAAGGGATGAATTAAAGGAAACACTCTTCACTCTTTTATGTTCAATGTACTCTCTTTTTAATTCATTGTTTGAGATATTGTATGAGTAAGTAAAGAACAACTTCCAACTTAATTCACATTTCAAATATACTTTCAATTTTATATTTATAAAAGTTGCAAAAGAAATATGTCCAACAAAATTATACTATATACTAAAAATGTCCATAAAAATTGAGCTACATGACAAAATGTTACAACTGATAAAAAATGGCGATTGAGTTTGTAATATGTATAATAAAATGGATCTTGAACAATATTAGTATGAGTCAAATGTTGTATAAATAATTTTCTATATAATATCAATAAAAATTACAATAAATTAAAAATACTTTGAGATATACACACACCTTGTACTGTGCTATCTTTGTTTGTATAATTGCATTTTTTTTATATAATTGAATTTGAATATTCCGAAAATTTAGTTATAATTTAATAAGAATACATTTGATTTGATAAATTGAAATTTTATTCTAGTAATAATATAATTTAGATAAAAAATATTAATAATTTCAAGTGAGCATTAAATAAAAAACTTGAGCTTGTGTCAAATAATTTAGAGAAAATTATTATTCTAGTTGAATAAAGTTGAATATTTTTCTTTTTGGTATCAAATGTAACAGATTTTCAATTTCACACACGATTTTTTCAACTCGGTTCAATTTGGTTCAATTTCAGTATATTATTCAAGATTAACCTAAAATCGAGCACGTACTTGAGATGCAAATGACAATTAATTTGAGGCTTTTCGGCGACTTAGTCCACGTAGCACACTCTAATTGGCCGAAGTTATCACAATTTCATTTGGACTGACACGTTATATATTACACACTAAAAAAAAAAGAAAAGAAAAGAAAATGGGTGGTGAATAAAAAGCAGCGAGAGTTTATAATCGGTTCCAAATTATATCTCTCATAACACCAATAACTCTAATTCTTGAATTCAAAGTAAAAAACCACTTAAATTAATCACACTCAAAGCTTACTATCTGCATATCCGACTCCTTTGTGAAGTTTCATTAAGTGAGTTGAGGAGATGACTTTCAGGCGCAAAAGAAAAGGGGGAGATTGACTGGTTTTCAGCGATTGTAATATATGACGTGACAGTAATGTATATATTTTTATCAATTAACTTCATTCAATTAGAGTGCCACGTGAACTAAGTCGCCAAAAAGTCCCAAATTAATTGTCATGTCTAGCTCACTTGCTCGATTTGAGATCAATTTTGATTTTTCAGCCGGAAATTAGATTAACTTGAATCAATTTGAAATATAGAGTATGAAATTGAAAATATATACTTCTTGGTAAAATAAATAAACTAAGTTCATATTTATGGAAATAAATTGATAATTTTCTCAATAATTTAAGTGTAAAATATATTTATATAAAAAATATATCAACGTGTCAAATTGTTAGGTATAAAAAACATTGCTGTTGACTAATTCATTAAACATGTCAAATTGTCAATTGCAGTAGTGTTTTTTTTTTCTTTTATCGATGAGAGGACGAAGAACAAAATTAGATCTTAATCCGAGGCCACGGTAGATCCGGCCCCATCGACGATAGACCTAACCGTCGGAAATGAACCGTATTTGGAAATCGTAGATCCAGAAACCGGGAACATCGTGAAGGTACCATCGTGGATTATAGATCCAGAAACCGGAGAGGTCGTGAAGATACCGCCGTGGATTTTAGATCCACCGGCGTGGATGCTTCGAATGAATCCAGATAGAAAACAACCTCTTCGCAGAAAAGTTTGGGCTGCAATTGCTATTTCCTCATGGTATTTAGCTCTCTTTTCCGGTATCGGACTTATATGCTCTATCATATTTATGGTCTCTTATCTCGGTTTACTCATGTTCGTATTCTGGCCGAGGGAATCCTTTCACTACGTACTCCGGCCTTCCCACAAGCAATTGATCGAGTCTGTGTTTGTCTTCTTTTGTTCGTGTTGGGCTTATTACCATAGGGACGGTGGAATTTGGGAGTCGGCTGTAGGGTTATCTTTTTGTTTTTGCGTTATTGCGATGTTGAACCTTTGGTTGTTTTTCGACAACTTTGGCTTCTGGGATTGTTGTCTGATTATACTGATTGATGTAGCCCTGGTTTGTTGTCGCAATCGTGGTGGTATTATTTTCACGGCGGTTGCTGTTGTGGGCGTTGCTATGCAGGTTTTGAAGAACGCCTATCGTCAATACTCTTCTCGGAAAATCAAGAACGAAGCAGAGAAACATTTGATTTGATCGATCGAGCTTAGTTATGTAATGTAACTATGTAAGTACTAATACTAACCTTAGCTACTTTTTGCTTAACTGCTCTTGCTTGTGTAATTCCATTTTCTGAAGTTGATTTGAGCTACTACTTGTTACTAACTGTTCTGGATCAGATTGATCATTAGCAACTACTACAAATTACTCTGTATGCAAGTTTGTTTGTTTGTTTTTTTTTTCAAATTCTTTAACTCGAGAAGGAAATAAAAGTCAGAATTCAACCTTCAGATTTCTATTTTGTAAACCTTGGGGATAACCTTATAATTGTCACATGTGATTTGACTATAGACGTGAGTTTACCACACCTACACCCACGCCTATATTCGTACACATTACAGTTTACCCCTAACTAAAAGATGGAGTATAATTAAACAAAACTTTATGGATCTGTAATCCCAACTTTTTTTCTGTAATTACCTCAAACCTCAGGTATTTATATGTAAGACTTGTTCTTTCTTCAAGCTGTGTATAACTCTATTCCTTGGTATTAACCTGCTTCTCCACACTTAGTTACATGATAATTCGGCTAAGAATTGGTTTTCGATTTGTTCATCCATCTCATAAATTGATCTATTGACAAATGGACAACTCAGTCTTCAACTTCTTTTCCAATCATGACTCATCTAATGGCTTACATCGGACAGCTTCAACGGCTTCGACTCCTCCTCCCAGCTAGGCTCCAACTATTTTGTATTTCATGATTGTAAATTCAATACAGATTTTAATATTTTATATTTTGGCTTACATATTTCATTAATATTTACTCCACTTTTTTTGAGTTTTTGAGTTTTTTTATTTAGATTAGAAACATAAATAATGAAATAATATAATATTCGTGTTTGTAAAGTGAGAAAAATATGATTTTATTATTATAATGAAACAAATATAACCTATTTATAATACATTTAGTTTAATTTAATACTATAATTTAACTAACTTTATAAAGTAATAATATAAAATATTACAAAATATGTTATCCGATAGATACAAAGTAACGTAATAATTAGATTTATGTTGCTGAGGTGGCATGTACATGTGGCCCATTTCGAAATAAAAAAATATACAAAATACAAAAACTCATTTTTATTAATTATTGTTTTGTTTTTTTAGTTAGGGTTAGCTCTCTCAACCTCTCTATATATATACCTTATACATTAAGGGTGGATCAGTAGATTGAGTACGCAGCAAATAAACCAAAAAAAAAAAAAAAAAATGAAAGTAGAGAATTATCCGGTAGATGTTGTAGAAGCCCCTACTCATGAGTTGAGTCGGTATTTTTTCCTAATCTTTCTATATTTTTGTTTTTTACTTTTTTTTTTTACTTTTTATTTATAATTCATTTAATAGTTTAATTTTTTTTTCTTTTTAATTTTGTAGGGATAGTACTTATGTGAAGGTGCTACTATCCATTATTGCCGGTTTGCTTTGGTTTGGTGTATGGATTATTATTTTTTTCTCCGACTGCTCCGTCGGCTCTTTCTTGGGAGATATCGAATCTAAATTGGCCGCTTTCATATTTTCAACACTTTTTCATATGCCTTTCGTTTCCTACGTGGTCACGCAAAATCAGATGGTGGTGATTTCCCCCGGTGTTAAAATACTTTTACGATCATTTTGCGCTGTTTTTTCACTTTGTTGTTGGGATATCTTTAAAGACGTACCTAGCTTGCTCATAGGGTTTCTGTTGTCTTTATACACGATACCCGTTTGTAAGCTACTCCATTTGGTTGATGATGTTGGCTTCCTGGAATCGTCTGTCGGGATGTCGGTTGCAGCTATACGGAGCCTCCACGGTGTTGATACTCCAGAAGGATGGATTGCAGTTCTATTTTACATTACAGCTCTTTTGTTCACCAAGTTGGAGATTGCAACGTGGTACGAGAAACGGGAGAAAGAAAAAAGGTTTTTAGAGAAAAAATGAATTTTTTTAATATGTTTTTTACCCATTAATTAGAGTAGGAGTAATTTGAATTTTCTTGATTTAATTGAATTGATTTCTTGTTGATAAACCACGGAGATGAGGGTGAGATAAGTATGGATGATTTGATGAGGTCTCCTATAATGTAGAATTAGTATAACTATAATAATTAATAACATGAAAAGTCAAAGCAATTAATATAATGTTTGACCGGATCCGAAACCTGAAATTTGGTTTTGCGGTTTTGAATTGGACCGGTTCATAGACTCACAAATTTATTTTTGTCAAAGATCAATTCTTTTGAGTTGAATAGAGCTACTGTAAATGAACTACAAATTATTAATAATTTATATATGTGATTAAACATTTTTTTTTAAATTATAAATAATATTCAACTATTACACTTACATTTTTAATCATATGTCATCCTAAGTTTGGACACAACTTTTTCTTGAAAAATGATTGATTGGAAAAAAAACATTGAAAAAGTTCTTGATAATTGATATTATATTTTAATTGTTTTTTATTTTATTTTTGTATTTTTTTATTCTATATATTTTTTACCAAGGTAAGATAAAATCGACTTGAACCTAAATAATTTGAATCGAACTAAAAAAAAAAAAGAAAATAACACGGACTCGTTGTTATTAGTCATAATTAATTTCAAAACACTTGGTAACAACAATTAATATTATTGTTACGTGTAAATGGAATTACACATGCATAACAAGTAGCTAAGAATAGTAATCAATCTCGCTCGATCAAACAAAATGATTCTCACTTATATAAGTTTGCTCGATCGATCAAACCGAACGACAATATAATGAAGGCCGACTCGAACAATTGTTTGTGGGGCCATGCCATCGGAGAACGTAGGGTATGGGGTCCACGCTCGCAAAGTACAAGTATAAAAGGAAACTAATAATATAAACGAGATACTCCGTCCAAAGACAGTTGTCATACTTTCCTTTTTGGGGTGTCCAACAATAGTTGACACACCCCAAAAAAGGAAATAATTATTCTAACTTTTTCATTTTAATATACTATTTTATTCTACTTTACCCCACCTACTTTTTAACTTTACTCACAACTACTTTACTTTTCACTTTTAAAATATATTTTTACTCTTTACTTTATAATATAAAAATTAAAAAATAACAATTTTCTTAAACTCCGTGTCCAGCAAAGTATGACATCTATTAATGGCCGGAGGGAGTATAATATAGCAATCCATACATACCCCGCGCTTATGGCGCCTATAAGAGCATCTCCAATGGTGAGGTAGAAGTCTATGTGTATTTTTACTTCTCACCTAAAAACAAGGTAGAAAGCATTTCCAATGGTGAGGTAGAAGTCTATGTGTATTTCTACTTCTCACCTAAAAACAAGGTAGAAATTATTAGAGCTGCGCTGTGTTGTAATTAGAAGTTCCTAAAACTTTTGGGTAGAAGAACTTCTACCCAGTAGAGATGAAAAATAATATTATTTTATTATTATTATTTACCATTATTAATTTATTATTATTATTTAGTATTATTAATTAATAAAATTAATACTGTCATTGTAATTTTTAAAGATTATTATTTATTTTGTATAAAAATTATTTAAAATTAAAAATTTTGAAATAAATTAAATTTTAACTTATTTTGTATTTTAATGAATTATTCTATTTTATATAAAAATTAATACAAAATAAAAAAATTCAAATAGTTAAATTTTTAGCGTTAAAATTATTTATATAAAAATTAATTAAAAATAAAAATTTTGAATATATAAAAATTATTTAAAATTAAGAATTTGGAAATAAATTAAATTTTAACTTATTTTGTATTTTAACAAATTATTTTATTTTATATAAAAATTAATACAAAATAAAAATTTTGAAATAGTTAAATTTTTAGCGTTAAAAATTATTTTTTATTTTATATAAAATTTAATTAAAAATGAAAATTTTAAAATAGTTAAAATTTTAAAATCAATATATCCGTAATTATTTATATAAATATTAAATAAAAAATAAAAAAATAAGTTAGTGGTGAGACTTAAAATTTATTTTGTAGGTAGAACCGTTGGATAAGGTAGAAGTTTTTTTTAGGTATAAGTAGAAAAAAAATAAGTTGGCGCATAGGTGACCTACTCCTCACCTAAAAGTTGAAACTAGATGCTCTAACGAAAGTTGAATACAACTTGAGAAAACCAACTAGAGCCCAAGCCTTCCTGCGACGTGGGAAATCAAAATAAAATACTAGGGGGCCTCGATAAATGAAAAATGACAATGTAGGGCCATTTGCTCAAATTTATAATTAACTAGATATAAATCTAAGAATATATATTTCTTCTAATTTATAATAATGGATTCATTTTTCCAAAAAAAAAAAAGAAATAAATTATTTTACTTTATTTTTTTTTAAAGACAGTGTAATTTTATTTTTAATTTTTAATTTACTTTTTCAAAACCTTACTAGCTAACACAATTATACATTTTAACTTTAATATACATTTACAATCTTCAATTTTTGATTAAAAGGTTAAAAAAAAAAAATACTCATCATATTTCACGACAAAAGAACTACCATTATTTTTTCACAAAATACAAAGAGCAACATCCATCCTATTATTATAAAACAAATAGAGTAATATTTAATTTTTTTAATTTGCTATTAAATAACATAGTGATTTTATATTTTATTTTCTTTTCTTTATTTCTAAGATTAATTGTACCGTCCATCCGTCACTCCATACACTACTACATCTTTTACTACTAGACACTAGTAACAAATTTCTAGTTCACGAACAGAGACTGAAACCATTTTCCATTTTCATTCCCATGTAATGATATAATCCTTGGAAATCACTCAAATCTCATAAATATAAAGTAGTATAGTGTGGTAAGTCTCGAACTTATACTATATTATAGTACTTCTGTTTTAATAAATAAGATAGGAGTAGTTGATTGCAAGTAAAACCAAAAGAAAAGGCTAAAAAGTAAAAATAAAATTAGTGTTTTAAAAAGATTAAGATGTAAAGTTGAAACAGAGCAGGAATATTGTAGCAAGATGGAAGTAGTAATTTTTAAGTGCTGGCAAAAAATATCCTTATCAAACCAAATGTTTATCTGCCTAGTTCTTGATTTTCCGAGAAGAATATCGACGGTAGCCATTCTTGACCAGCTGCAGAGCAACGCCCGCCGCGGCAACCCCCACCAGGGCCCCGCCGCCACGCCAACGACAACAGAGCAATGCCACGTCGACCAATATTTATGGTCTCTTATCTCAGTTTACTCATGTTCGTATTCTGGCCGAGGGAATCCTTTCACTACGTACTCCGGCCTTCCCACAAGCAATTGATCGAGTCTGTGTTTGTCTTCTTTTGTTCGTGTTGGGCTTATTACCATAGGGACGGTGGAATTTGGGAGTCGGCTGTAGGGTTATCTTTTTGTTTTTGCGTTATTGCTGTTGGGATTTGCGCCCAATTCCGTCTACAAGAAACGATAAACAAACACGAACGAAAAATAAACGAGAATAAAAGAACACAAGAATTATAGTGGTTCACCCAAATAGGCTACATCCACTCTCGCCGCTGCAGATCTTTCACTAGAATAATAATAGACGACTCCGGGGAGTTTACAAACGCACACGCGTATCTCAGTATTCTCACGCTCTCGTCTATTCTAGCACTCTAGTATTTTTCACGATGGTGGGGATACTAAAATACATGGATGGAGATCTCTATTTATAAGGGTAGAAACCTAAACCCTAATCATAAAATAGGTAGGAGTCCAAATTATAAAAGGACACAAGATCACATCTAGAATCTTCCTCAATAATTAATTACCCAATTAATTATTCTCCTAATTTGACTCCACATCCCAACAATCTCCCACTTGGAGTCAAATCCGATCACCTCCCAATCTCCCACTGCAGCGGCATCCCCGGTCTTCACCAACATCGCCCAGTCGAAGTTTCCACCAACTTCGACGCATCGCGACTTCTTAGGTTCTTCCAGGCTTTCTTCACATTGTCATCCCCGTTAACCTTCTCATTACCTCGCAACTCCCTTTCGGACTTCCGAAATCGCAACATTGAAATCAAGCTTCTCAAAGCTCCCAAACGTCGCTTCCCCGAATCGCTTGTGAACCGGCTAACTCCCATTGTATGGACAACGTCGGCATTCACATGCCCGTCGTCTATCCCCGACGACCCTTTTCGAAATCCTCCAATATTCTCATTGCTAGCCTCACGATTCCCTTGCATACTCCTCTCCGTTTCCAGAATCCTAATCACCGGACTCTCTCCAAAACGATCCCCAGAGCTGCATCCAAATCGTCTAACAACTCCCACCGCATGGGAAATGTCGGACTTCTCATCAATGCACTTCGAACTTTTCATAAGTCCTTCAGCAGAGTTACAAACTGACTTACCCGAATGCATTACCTCGTCTCTTACCAACGAGTCACACCTTGACAATAACGAGCTCATCTCGTTTCTCATTGTCCTATTGCTCGCCTTTTCAGCCAACATTGCTACGTCGTCTCGCTTTGAAAGCATATAATTGAACATCGAGACCTCCTCCGGTTGGTCTACATGGGCCACATCTACCGGAACATCTCCCAAATCATATCTCAGCTCTCCATCTTCCGATTCTCTCTCGGCTACTGAGAATCGTACTCTTCTCTGCTTCTCGAGACACGGACTCCGATCCATATGAGGTTCCTCCGAACTCACTTTTGGTTGCAACCTTCTTTCGCTCATATGACCCAGCCCACAATGCTCAGGCTCATTGGTGTCGTCGGCCACACCAATATCACGACCACAAGTCGTAGTGTAAAGGGTACCCGTCCTTCGACCACGAGCAATAACCATCGCACCCTTTGACACCTTCCAAGACCCCTTCTCGAACGTAACTTTGTGTCCACCCCTCTCAAGCTGGCTAACCGAGATCAAATTCCTCCACAACTTCGGCACACACCTTACATTCGACAGCTTCAACGTCTGCCCAAACGACGTTTTTAATCTCACGTTACCAACACCCACGACGCCCAAGGTCTTTCCATCCCCGAGATGAACCTTACCGTGATCTCCGACAACAAAATCCTCCATGCCTTCACGTCTCGTCGTTGTGTGAAACGATGCTCCTGAGTCAAGCACCTAAGAGTTTCCGAGAGGCTCAGAAGATGTTAGCAAGACATCTCCACTCTCGTCTTTTTCCGTCACCGCATTTGTCCCGCCTCCGATCCCTGAAAGCTCTCCACAATGCCTCTTTAAGTGACCAAGTTTTCTGCAATTCCAGCACTTGAATTGCTTCTTCTTTCGGTTGCTCGAACTCACCCTTCCGCTGCGTTTAGAATCCTCATAGCGATGCTCACATCGGCTCATAGACATGGCCGACGTAGTCGAAGTAGATGCTTCTCCAAAATCCCTCCTCCGAACTCCCTCGGAAAGGACGCGGTCCCTCACATCTTCAAGCTTCAACTTCTCACCTCCTATGGAATCACCCAACGCCTTTCTTATTGGTTCCCAGCTAATCGGTAGCGATGCCAATAAGGTCAGGGCCAGAACTTCATCATCAACCTCGATCTCAAACGAAACCACTTCTTTGACAATCGAGTTGAACTCGTTCACATGAGTCGCAACCACACCATCGTCTTCCATCTTCAAATGGAACAACCTCTGCAGCAAGGCCACTTTGTTCGTCACCGATGGCTTCTCGTACAAGTCAGACAGAATTTTCATCATCCACGCGGTTGTCTTCTCCTTCATCACCTTCTTCGCGATGTTTTCCGACAACGTCAAAAGGATAATTCCGAGTACTTGTCGATCAAGGATAGCCCAATCCGCCTCGCTCGTCTCCTCCGGCTTCGCGCCTTCCAACGAGTGATGAATATTGTTCTCGTCCAAATAGTTCACGATTTCCATCCTCCAAGATGGGAAACCCAAGCCATCAAATCTCGTTACTCCAAAGGTCGTGATGTCTCCCATCGTTTCTTCGATTGCCCACCTTTTCCAACCAAAGCTCTGATACCAGTTGTTGGGATTTGCGCCCAATTCCGTCTACAAGAAACGATAAACAAACACGAACGAAAAATAAACGAGAATAAAAGAACACAAGAATTATAGTGGTTCACCCAAATAGGCTACATCCACTCTCGCCGCTGCAGATCTTTCACTAGAATAATAATAGACGACTCCGGGGAGTTTACAAACGCACACGCGTATCTCAGTATTCTCACGCTCTCGTCTATTCTAGCACTCTAGTATTTTTCACGATGGTGGGGATACTAAAATACATGGATGGAGATCTCTATTTATAAGGGTAGAAACCTAAACCCTAATCATAAAATAGGTAGGAGTCCAAATTATAAAAGGACACAAGATCACATCTAGAATCTTCCTCAATAATTAATTACCCAATTAATTATTCTCCTAATTTGACTCCACATCCCAACAATTGCGATGTTGAACCTTTGGTTTGTTTTTCGACAACTTTGGCTTCTGGGATTGTTGTCTGATTATACTGATTGATGTAGCCCTGGTTTGTTGTCGCAATCGTGGTGGTATTATTTTCACGGAGGTTGCTGTTGTGGGCGTTGCTATGCAGGTTTTGAAGAACGCCTATCGTCAATACTCTTCTCGGAAAATCAAGAACGAAGCAGAGAAACATTTGATTTGATCGATCGAGTTATATATTCGTACATAATACAGTTTACCCCTAACTAAAAGATATAATTAAACCTTTATGGATCTGTAATTTGAACTTTTTTATGTAATTACTTCAAACCTCAGGTATTTATCTGTATGACTTCTTTCTTCAAGCTGTGTATAACTCTATTCCTTGGTGTTTATATTTGTCTCTTATTTTATATATTTAAGGCGCTAGTCGGGCGCTGACTAGGGGCCTAGCGCCTAGAGGGATTAATTGGGGATTAGGTGGGGATTAATCGTTTTACTTTTTTATATTTAATTAATTAATATAATATTTTAAAAATATTTCTATGCATAATAAATCAATATTTTGAACAAAATAATCAATAAATAATCTAAACATAGTATTAATCACAAGTTTAATATAGTAAAATAATAAAAAATAATTTGTAAATTTAAAATATTAGATCATTTTCATTATATATTTAATGTTTTTAAAAAAATTTGGTGTCGTAACTCAAAATTTATCATAACATCATCTATTTTATTTGATTTATCAAGATTTGCGTTCAGTTAAATCTGCTCGAGAACCGTCTAAGTAAGTAAAGACAAAATTAATTGAACTTAAGCTATTCAAAGCGGGTTTAGGCGGGTTTGAACGGGTTTAGGCGGCGCTTAGGCGGGTTAGGGGCCTAGAGCCTAAAATCGAGGCGGTTGAGTACAGCCTAGAGCCTAAGCGGAAATTCATCGGAGCTAGGCGGGGATTTTTAGAACCATGATATTTATAAATTTATTTAATTATTTTTTAAAAAATCATTCATAAATTTTGAATAGCACATAGCATAGTAAAATGAAAAATACTTATATAGTACATCAATTAAAATAAATTTGAACATGTAAAATATTATATACATTGATCGATTATGAAATAGTGAAATAATTATGAAAATGTATAATTAGTTATGAAGATAAATATTTTTATGATAAATATTGATCGTTGTGTTGAACGATTTCATACATTCATCAAAGGGAGAAATTTAAAACTACACATTTTTATATAAGAAAATTCTTTTTTACACTACACTTTAAAAAACCATATTTTATATACTAAAAATTAGTCTTTTATCTAAACTGCCCCTAATACTTAGACGACTAATCCCAAAATTTCCATCGTCTTCTTCCTCAGTTTTTCAATGGCATGAACCCTAATTCTAATTCTATTTTTTTTACTGTTATCGATCAATAAATTTGTTGGTCTTTCATGGCATGATTTGTATTAATTTTCAATCGGAACAAGAAATCAATTATCTAGTGTCTGATGAATCCAACAACGTCTTTTAAATTTCACCACCGAGACATCGCCGCACCACACCATCTCAATTGCATTTATGGGCACCAGCACCAAGTAATAAGTAGAGCGAGAATCACACAACTCTAACTCTGTTTTCGGTCTGTTCATCGTCCGAATCTCCCGGATGGAGCCGCTCTCCGACCCTGTTTCCCTCACCTTCTCGCTCGGACTCCCTCTCCGGTCTTCTCAGCCCGTCGACTCCACCGCCCAAAGCTCTATGACCGATCTTCTCTTCTGCCCTATTCCTCCATTCCATTGGCCACCGGACTCTAGATCTGATTTGGAGAGAATGAATTTTACATTGTCCAACTCTTTTTTTTTTTGTTTTTTTTTTTAATTTTATTTTAATATAAATGTGAGGGTATATTGGTATTTTAAGGTATAAAAAATGGTTTTTAAATTGATAGTGTATAAAAGAGTTTTGTTATGTTTAAATGCAATACCTATATCATGAGTACGATATAAATAGTGCTCTCAGCCTTTAAAATATAAAAATCATCATTTAATAATAAGAAATCTTCATTTCAAAAAATAATTATTATAAACATTAAATTAACATAACAATGAATATATTAGCTTACTTAATGAATATTTATCAAAAAATACATGAATATATAATCATGGGTATACAATTAGAATCGTGCTCCTAGGAACAAGATATAAATTGCCGTTTAAATGTGTAAAACAAAATACAAAAACTCATGTTTATTTATTATTGTTTTGTTTTTTAGTTAGGGACTTAGGGTTACCCTCTCAACCTCATATATATACCTTATACATTAAGAGTGGATCATGAGTACGCAGCAAAAGAACCACAAAAAATGAAAATAGAGAATTATCCGGTAGATGTTGTAGAAGAAGCCCCTACTCATGAGTTGAGTCGGTATTATTTTTCCTAATCTTTCTATTATTTTTTTTTTACTTTTTATTTATAATTCATTTAATAGTTTTCATTTTTTTTTAAATTTTTGTAGGGATAGTACTTATGTGAAGGTTCTACTATGCATTATTGCCGGTTTGCTTTGGTTTGGTGTGTGGATTATTATTTTTTTCTCCGACTGCTCCGTCGGCTCTTTCTTGGGAGTGGCCACATTCATATTGTCAACACTTTTTCATATACCTTTCATTCCCTATGTGATGACGCAAAATCAGATAGTGGTGATTTCCCCCCGTGTTAAAATACTTTTACGATCATTTTGCGCTGCTTTTTCATTTAGTTGTTGGGATATGTTTAAAGACGGACCGAGCCTGCTCATAGGGTTTATGTTGTCTTTGTACACGATACCCGTTTGTAAGCTACTCCATATCGTTGACGATGTTGGATTTCTGGAATCGTCTGTCGGGATGTCGGTTGCAGCCATTCGGAGCCTCCGTGGTCTTGATACCGTAGAAAGATGTATTGCAGTTCTATTTTACATTATGGCTCTTTTATTCATGAAGTTGGAGATTGCAACGTGGTACGAGAAACGAGAGAAAAAAGAATGTTAAAATAAGTTTTTTTTTAAGTTTGTTTTTAACCATTAGAGTAAAAGTGATTTGAATTTTCTTGATTTAATTGAATTGATTTCTTGTTGGTAAACCACGGAGATGAGGGTGAGATAAGTATATATGGATGATTTGATGAGTTCTCCTATAATGTAGAATTAGTATAACAATAATAACATGAAAAGTCAAAGCAATCAATATGAAGTTTGACCGGATCCGAAACCTAGAATTTTGTTTTGTTTTGCGGGTTTGAATTGGACCGGTTCTTAAAATCACAAATTTATTTTTGTCAGGATCAGTTCTTTTAAATTGAATAGAGCTACTGTAAATGAACTAAACTTTATCATGATTTTTTAATAAAATTATTAATAATTTATACATGTGATTAAACATTTTTTTAATCATAAATAATATTCAAATATTAACTACTCCTTTGCATTTTTAATCATACTCCTATATTCTTTTGAACTTAATTCTCAGTCCATTTCAATTTTGTTTCAAAATAAATTAAAATAAAGTTATGTTTCAAACTAAATTAAAATAAAATAAATAAAAAATAATTCGAACCAATAATTTTAAGTATATAATCTAGTTAATTTTATGATATTATTAATATTTTAAAAAAATATTTAACAATTTATAACAATTATTATAATAACCAATTCAATTAAGTTTCTATTCAATTTAGTTCATATCAATTCAGTTTAATTAAATTCAGTTAAATTCAGCTTAGTTTTAGTTCAACCAGAAAAAGTTCTTAATAATTGATACCCATTTGTTAATTGTTTTTATTATATTTTTGTATTTTTTTATTCTATTTTATAAAATAAAATTTAAATAATTAAATTCAGCTAGTTTCAGTTCAACCAGAAAAGGTTCTTAATAATTGATACCCCATTTGTTAATTGTTTTTATTATATTTTTTTATTCTATTTTATAAAATAAAATTTAAATGAACTTAAAAATGATTTGAAGCCAACTAAAAAATATGAAAATAACATGTACTCATTGTTAGTACTGTGATTAATTTCAAAACACTTGGTTACAATTAAGTAGCAAATATTTTTTTTATAAGAGAGTTAGCTTGCGGTAGAATATTCTTATGTTCCAACTTTTTATTTTTTATTTATATAATATTGACCGTTAAAAAAAAATTAAGTAACAAATATTATTGTTAAATCGTAATGGTTACACATGCACAACAAGTAGCTAATTAAGAATAATAATCAAGCTAGGCTCGATCAAACCAAAAATGCTTCTCACTTATATATAATAAGTTTGCTCGATCGATCAAACCGCACGTTGCTCCGTTTGGTTCTCGATTTTCCGAGAAGCATATCGAAGATAGGCATTCTTCGTCAACTGCATGGCAAGGCTCGTGATTCCACCATAAATTCATATACGGAGCGACGTTGAAACAAAGCGTGGGCCCCAGAGCCGCTTCCCAACCGTTGCATGCAATAAGTCCAACACCAACAACGGCAACAAGCAACAACGAAGGCCCGACTCTAACAATTGTTTGTGGGCGGTGGGTCCACAGGAGAACGAAGGGTACGGGTTCGGGACATAAATATTTACGTTTTAATAAAAAAATAGTGTGCATAATGCCACGAGAAAGATATACTATTATTGAAACTCTAGTAATACCCTATATAGAAATAAACTCTCTATAGTAATAAAAAATTCAAGTTCAAACTCGGGATCAGTTATAAATAAGAATAAACTCCACATTATCATAAGTCATACATTTTTTAAGTTTCGTCTTAAGGATTTATACCTCTATATATAGGAATAAATGATTAATATATAATAAAAATATTTATTAATAATATTTTTATTTATTAAAATCAATTCTTAAAATATTTATCAAAATCAATAACATATTGTATATATGATCAAAGTTTATATTACTTAGATTTATTAATATTTTATTTAATTTTTATATGGTGAAATTTTATTATTCAAAACTATTAAATTGATTTTATAAATTTAAAGAAAAATAATATTGTATTTTTATTATTTTTATATTTATATTATTTTTATAATTTTTTTTATTTTGTATAACTCTGTAATAGTAATATTACGGAGTTTCTACTGTACTGTCTGTCCTAACTATTAACTCCAAAAATAATAGTCACACTTTGTTTGTAATTTACAAAATAAGTGTGTCTATTGTGTTGAGATAATATGTTTTAATATTATATTTTTAAATTGATAAAATAAATAAATATAAGTAAAAAAAATTAAAAAGTGATAAAAGAATAAAATTATCTTATAAAAAAAATACTTATATAGTAATTTTGTTTCTTTAATAAAATGTGACTATTGATTTTGAATCAACCAACATGAGAAATATGAAGATCGACATTGTTAATTATGACTCGAATCGGAATTAAAACGGAACAAGAACGGAGTCCCCACACTACATTAGTTCACAATGGAGCGCACAAAATAAATTTGGGTTGTGATGTCAGCATGACACCACATATGGAACTAATTGTGCGTGAATTAAGTGGGTGGGCTGCATGTTGGCGTAAGGTGTTGTGGCGGATGGTCGCAGACGCTCGGTTCAAGTTCATTGGCTTCAATTTGAATTCGATTTATTTGTTGTGTTTAGAAATAGTATAATTATATTGGAAATATAATTATACTTTTTATGGAGTTAAGAGTCATATATTAGGAAAAAGAATTATTTCTAATCTTAATTGTTTCCAATTGGATAGGTTTGCTACACCTATAAATTGGGTTCTCCGGTAAACGAAAATTATAGGGTGAATTATCGTAAGCCTCAACGATGTAGTCGATTGGTTCTTTCTTCCCGTGGTTTTTCCCCGTGTTTCGGGTTTCCACGTAAATTGTGTGTTCGTTCTTTTCGTTTATCTTTTTCTTCGCATCTCATATATATTTCGAGAGCCGTGAGAGATTTAGTTTCAATATCGCAACAAATGGTGTCAAAGGATCGTAAGAGCACAGACATGTACAGTATACATATGTAATCCCTTTGGATGTTAGACGAACAAATGTATAATTGATTTGGAAGTTACGAAGTGTATATACTACGTATTAACGAAAATCAACTACTCGATTGTATAGAATCAAAATGTTACTAAAAGTTCAGTTATTTTTTGGTAGGATGATAAGTTCGTTAATTTAATCAAACTTCCTTAAATATTGTAAATTTTTGTATAGTATTAGTATATATTCAATATTTTATTAAATACACCACCACACACCACCGCACCCTTATTCATCATAATTTGTTTAAAGTATTATCCCTATTCTTCCATAATTAATTAATTATATTGACAAAAAAGTATCAGAGAATAATAAACAGTAATCATTTTGTGTGTGCCGCCCATTTCGTGTGCCTTCGCTACATCATTTCCTTTTTACTGTTGCATATCTGTGCCGCCTATTTGCGGGTGAGGTGAGGTGAAGTGACCATGGCTTTTATTATTTTTTTGGACACCACTTCTTTAATTGATTTATTAACTTCTTTAATTGATTTTTTTTATAAGGAGGAGAGACGAGAAATTCCACTCCATCCGATCGGAGGTCTCTCGAGTGAGTATGATGTAAATCGAGGAATGTGCTCAAGTAACAGACACCTGTGCGAGAGAGTCAACATGTCGAACCTCAGGACAAACCCGAGATTCGAACTCTGCGTCGCCGGAGAATTACACCCACATCATCACAGGCCTTACCACTCAGCTATGCTCCTGGAACTTCTTTAATTAATTTATTTTTATAATATATATATATATATATATATATATATTCTAAAATTGAACAAATGAAGTAAAAAATATTTCAAATTAAATACGGTTATGAGAAAAAAAATTGACCGTTGAATTGTTAGTAGTCAAATTTGAAATATTTTTTTAGAAAATGTATTTTATTTAGTTAGTTGATGTATTTCATGTGTTTTGGATTGAAAATTGAAAGTGTCAAAAAGATACGCAACATTTTTTTATTTACGTCATCTTCCGTACAGTCGTACACTAGAGGATACAACCCTTAGAAAAGATCAACTGTGGATATTACTCATCAGGTTACAGGCAGGCTCCATTATTGTTTGTATGGAGTACACACGACTGTACACTATTGGAGATGTTTTTAACAATTTACTTTATTAATTAAAAAATATATTTTTATTTTCAAACTTTTAATCAAAAAATCAATAATTTTCTTAGTCTACATGTCTTGTCACCTTGACCATTGTCACAGCACGACGGAGGTACTATACATAACAATATAAAAATATAAGATTTGTTAATATAATTTTGATAGTTGTATTTGAATTAAGTTTCAGATTTTAATTACCACGTTATATGATTTATGGGATTTTAGTGATTTCTAAAATTATATCATTACATTGAAATGAAAATGAAATATGAATTTGTTTAATATTTGTTGACAAATTAAGACTCGCACTGTTCGACTATAAATACAGTAGTCCCTTAACTTGCTAAAGATCGAATACTTTTTTGGGAAAATATATTTAAAAAAATTTTGGTTTTTTGATAAAAGAGTAAAAGTCTGACATATTTTTGTAAATTTAAAAAAGTTTGAGCAAATTTAAAAAATAATTGAATAAAATTAGAGAATTGTATAAAATTTAAGTATGGTGTACAGTAGTTAATTAATTAACATGTCTTAATCCTTGAAAAGAAATACTCTGTAATATCAATAAATACAAATACGTCCTTAGACTACGACAAATAAAATCGATGCGTACGCATACATATGATTTCTGGGAACCACCCGTTGCCACTACGATAATACATTGCCACTACATGACAGCGGTTAACGTGAATAAATAATATTGATGGATTTATGTGTGCACCGATCTTAACTCAAGTACTTGACCATGGTAGAAATGTACATATACACTGATAATACACAGTATACTCCGTAATTTTCTAATGTTGGTTGTTAAACATACTCCGTATTAATTATTATATAGTCTATATATATGACGCAAATTGAAGAAATTCGTATGAGATGTGAGGTGAGGCATGATTGATGATTTAGGCATATAGAGATGTAAATATATTGATGAGTAGGGTGTGATCAATGGCACCAGATTGAATCTAACGGGTCCAATCTTTTTCTTTACTTTTTTACCGTTTACTGTGTTGGCAATGTGTAACACGAATGAACAGTAGTCTAACGTAGCCACCAAGTTAAACAGTCCCTACCGTTAGATCAATGGTACCGGATTGAAATCTAACGGTTGAGATTAGGGTCTTCTGAGCTCCTAGTATAAAAAAGCAACAGAGGTAGTGGTGATCACTTCAGTCATAGTCATCTTCAGTTCTTCACCAATCACTATTCTCCTTATCTCTCATTCATAAGCTCCAAAAAGGTTATCTATGGCAACGACCACCGGCGTAAGGGATCTCCGGACTTAATGACTTTACCAGAAAGTCGATTTGAAGTAAGATGTTCCATTCATTCTTTTAAATTTGTAGCTGTGTATTTTTTTGTCTTTAATTTAATATTTATTTTTTATATGTGGAGCCCACGTATATGATTTTTGTTGGATTTTTTATTTTATTTAGAATAATATATTTAATCATATAAATTAATACAAAAATAATTACATTTTATTAAATTTAATAGCATATATGTATGAATAAATATTAATATGTGTGGAGCACTCTGTAATAAATATTATGTGGTGAAAATAAATTATATTCAATATTTATATGTAAAAAAATAAATAATAAATAAGTGTTCATCATAAAAATAATAGTAGTAATTATTAAGTTGCGTGCTCCATTTGTAGGGAATACATGTATATATCAATAAAATTTAAAAAAAATACAAATAAGTTTAAGATTTACTCCACTATTTTGTACTCTTTCATTCATCCCATTTGTCATATTTATTTTATGTTTATTTATTTTATGTTATTTAGTACAAGATTAGGTCTTCTCCACATGTATTTTTTTATTTGTACTTGCTTTGAAAATGCCCAAAATGTTATTCAATACTAGGACTGATTTTAAAGATCGTTGTTGGGATCTCGTGTTATGCTATTTATGGCGTTTTTAAGGTCATTCATAGCTATTATGCTATTTATGGTGTTTTTAAGGACATTCATAGCTTTTTTATCTCGAGTTTCTTAGGTTTACACACGATTTTTCTGTGTAAGCTCTTAAACATACCCGATGACTTTCTTCTTTTCGATAGGTTTGTGTTATTGTATGTTGCTGGGATGGTTGGAGAATTTAAAGAGGACAACCTTTATGTACATTGATATATACAATAAAGCTGGTGATGGAGCTCACGTTTGAAGTTTGAATTCGTTCAAATTCTCGAGCAGAAGTATTTCATATGTTTCGACCTATTTTGGTCTTCACTTTATTCCGCTGTGCAAGCTTCTGCCAGATATCCCGTCATTGACATTTTCAAGGAGTACAAGGAAGACCACCACAAAGGCATCGGATGGAGTGTAGACATCCGTCTTCATCGCTTTGAGATGTACGAATTAAAGTTGGTGGTCGAGTATAGATTTTGAATTTATTCAAATCTTTCCTCCAAATCCCCCAAACAGAGAAGGACATGAAGAAAACATATTTAGTCATTTTTTTTTTCAAAACATAATTAGTAATTAATGTAATTCCCTATTTCTACCCTATGTTTTAAGTTTTGAATAAATTTGGTTTTAATACTCATCTATTTAATATATAAATCCAGACTTTGCTAATGTGAACACAAAAAGTTACACTAAAAAAATGAATATGTTCACACTACGTGGCACATAAAAAGTTTTTATTGGTCAAAATTTTCTTATGTGGTTTTTCCTTAACATTATTAATTATGACGTGGCTTTTAATTCAATTAGTTAAATAATAATTACAGTAAATTGTTCAAATTCCATATATAATAATAATCAAAATTATAATACTACTGATTTCCATAAATAATTAATCTAATTCATTTGTTACTTAATTCATCAATTCTATTAAGTCTCTTACCATATATATCCTAATAACAATATAGAAAAACTCAATTATACCGTGTAATACACAAATCAATTAATATGTATTCAAAAAAAGAATTAATTGTCAATTAAGGTAATAAACAAATCAATTAATACGTATTAAAAAAAATTGTCAATTAACCAAGATTTATATATAAATAAATATTAATTATATAAATATTATAATACATAAATAAATTCAATATATATATATATATATATATATATATATATATATATTTCCCATATAATTAATTTATAGTATGGTTAACATTAGGCTTTTATTTAATTTATTTTCTAATTAATTTGTTAATTATGGACAATTCAAATTAAAAATAACTAAATATGAATAGGTAATCTCACCCACGTAACATTTATTTTGTGCTTTTAATTTTCAATTTCTACTGATTTCCATAAAATTAGTGATTTCCATACAATCTTATTGTGCGGATTTATGGTATAATTTTACATTTATAGACTTATTAATTATAGTAAAGATTCTCTTAAATATATTCAAATATATATATAAATATATATATATATATCATATTTTTCCACACGGTTTTTCCTTTATTCACTACATCAAATCTGTCTAATTTATATTATATCACTAAATCTTTTTTTACTATACACAAACATATATAAAATGATGCTGATTCATTCATTTTTATTCATATTGTGCAAAAGTTTTTTTTTTTTCGTTTTGCATAATTAAATTATTTGTGCCCGTAAAATTTTAATTTAATTATTGTTTATGTTCTTAGGTTGATGTATTTGTATTTTTTGCAGCCACTACCGTAAGTAATTTTATGTTTTTTTAATTGTGTGAGTATATATATCCATTAAATTGTTCGATGCTTATTTCTTATAGTGTGTCTAATATTTTTCTTCATTCACAGTCGCCCCATGTTTTGTATATCGGCACCGCGTCGCAACTTCTCGCCAGAGGAGTCGTCGGATCCGTCATCAAGCTCCGCTTGAACGACTCACTATTCTCTTTAAGGTTTCAAATTCTTTCTACTTCTCTTAATTTTGATTTTTGATTTTGGTTTTTTAACAATTCAAAATACCACTAGGTTCAAGGTATGTGCGTAGGTGCCCTCGGAACCCGAAGTGGAGAAACCAAAATTGAACACTTTTACTTAACGTGTTTCATAATTTTCTGGATTTTATACTTAATTGTTATCTATTAATGCAGTTGGAATTGCTTGGATAATGGATTTCGACGGTTCTCTATTGGCCGTGGAGGTCAACGACCGATTATGGTTCGAAGATCATGTCCCATGCGAATGTAAAATGTACACTATTTATCAGTATTTTAATATATGTCTACGTGACATTTTTAAAGCTTCTATTCTTATTGACGTTGATTTTTCATTATCAATTATGAATTATGAATTATGAAATAGGACATCCGGATTAGTAGATAAATATAAATATTAATATGTTTAAATTTCAACTACTATATTAAAAATAATCATAATATTTATTAAAATCTAATTTTTATCTCTAATCAATTACTTAAGTACTTGATTATTGATTTTATAGAATACATAATGATCATCTTTAATTATAGTAGTAGTCAATCAATTCACAATGGAATGAAATCATGCGTTTATTTATTTCAATATTCAAAATTATTTTGTTGTTTAATATTCAATCATATCAATCTTTTATTTATTTCAATATTTAAAATTGATATATTTCCTTAATTCAAAATTGATTTTAAATTAAATTACCAAAATTTTAGTTGAATCATTCATTGACTAATTATTTAACTCACATAAATCCGGATTTGATGAAATATTTACGAAATTTTATTAAATATTTATTTAAAAATTTAACAAATCCTATTTACTCATTCTTTACTGTCAGACGTTCAGTTTTTTTTTTTTTGTATTACGTCTAATTTTTTTTTTTGCATTATTATTATGAATAATATTTCATATTGTTTTGCATTATTATTATAATTCTGTTTATATTTTTATTTTGATTCATTATTAAACTGTACTAAATATTTGTGTTTCTTACGGATAAACTATAAGTTTAAATTTATTTATTTTATTCATATTTGTTAATTCATTAAATAATTTAATAATAACTAGGAAATATAAAATTAATTTTATAGAATTGTAATTATCTCAAATAGATAAAATTTTAGAAATATGTCACGTGACAATTATAATATTACAAAATATCTTAACCATATTATAATAAAAAAATTATATTATAATCTTAATCAACCACGATTTCTGAATTCAATCTAAAAAAAATTAAATGAACAATTAATTAAGATTGTTATACTATATTTTTTTATTAAAATTTATATATCCCGCGCATCTGCGCGGGCAGGTATTACTAGTTGTTATAATTTTTATCTTTCATAATATATTTAGTCGTTGTTTTATAATTTTATTTGCACTGAAAATTGGTGTTAAAAGTAAAATTATAAATGTTGTTTTCAATATATAAATTATAAATGTTGCATTTAATTCAAAGCTGCATTTTGATTTATAATATAGAAAGGGGTTGTTATAATTAAGCTTTACTTAAATACTGCATCATCATGTGTCTAAATTTGAAAACAATGTTGTTGTTTTTTTAATTGGTTAATAAATTTAAAATAAAACAAAAAAAAAGTGTCATCTCTCACAGTCTCACGTGCAACTTTTAATCGGGGCCTGTAATGGTGGGCCACTGTATGGCCGGGCCGAGCCACGGGTTTGTTCAGAATCTATATATATGATTATTTGTATTTAATTAATGCAGTACCTTTTTTAAGAGTGATTTTGGATAAAAGGGAGTTTTTAAAGTTTGATTAAAATTAAAGAATTATTAAAGCAGTTTATTAATTCTATTTCTTCTAATTATTAATAGAAGCCGTTTATATAATTTTATTTTAATTTTATTAATTTACACGACGGTTATTAATTAATATTTATTATATTAGGTAGGCAGTTATTATATCATATTATAATTATAATCTGTTGTTCCCCATTTTCGCGATTCCCATTATGGTCGGATCACGGCCCAAGTTCCGACCCGACCAGATATGACCCATTTAACAAGTAATCAGGGACCTGTCCAGCGACCACAAGCGATCATTATAGCGTGGAGACCTAACACCATCGAACACGCTCAGTACGGATGCGCCGCGAACACAGTCAACCGTTTCATGACCCACCTGTTCGGGGAAGCTCCTCCGCAGCTTGTGGTGTTAAGAGTTTTTCTGTCCTTTAAACTGCGCGACCACACGGAGGTGAGTATAATTTGATCTCCGGAGCCGGCGGTCCTCAATTCATACTAAGGATGTCTGGATAACGGCTCAGCATAAAGGGTTACCTCGAGCAAGCCGGACCGGTTCGAAGGCAAAAGAGGAGGATCACATTATGGGGGTATAAAGGAGATCTTCCCTAAGATAAGGGGTAATGCATGTAATTATCATAGGAAAAGCCCATGTAATCTAGGCCCAAGCCCAAGTGTAAAAACCCTAATCTATGTACTATAAATAGTCAAGTTTCCTCATTTGTAAAGGCAGGGACAATTCCCAAGAAATATACTTGAGATTTAATACTAGAAGTTCTTGTTATTTCCTTATTTGTTCTCTCAATCCCCAAAACATCAATACGTTCGCGGGTGATTTTCCTGTTAGGATTTTCTGCCCGTAAACAATTGGCGCTAGAAGGAGGGGTGATCCTCGGGCGTTGAGCGAACAAACTTAGGAATACACGATGGAGATGCTGGAAATAGGTCTTCCGAACACCGCCCCTGCGGGGGAGTCGGCGAGCAGGAATGCCCGCGACCACGGGAAGTCCCCTATGATAGAGGGGGGGTCGGAGGTTCAATTGCCCCCGATCTCCGAAGAGGAGCACCGCCAATGGGCTATGATCGAAAAACTGAGAGCCGAGCGGCGCGAGCTCATAGAGAGGCAAAGGGTCATCGCGGAGAAATTAGCCGAGGAGGAGAAAAAGGCGAACCTCCAAGAAAGCGAAGTCCCCAACATCAACATTGAACACTCGCAGTCTCCCGAGGAGATAAAGCGGACCATTCAAAAGCTGAAGGAACGATCCCGCATTCTAAAGGGAAAGGAGCAGCCGACAACGCCGGAGTTAGGGGGAAGGCGCCTGGACGCAGATTTCGAGGAGGAGAACCCCCAGCCGGATAATGTCCAGGTGACCATGAAGAAAACTGGAGGACGCATTGTTCGCACGACGAACCGAGGACGAACTCAAATCGTTAGGGATCCAGATTTGGAACGGCGTTTGAGTGAGATGGAGAAGAAAATTTCCCAGCAGGAGGCTGATCCGAAGAAACGATCATCCCTGGTTGAGCCACTGACTCTGCGAGTGGAAAGGGCGCGGGCACAGTTGGATATTGCCCCGCTCCTATCTCTGACGTACGATGGGAGGACGGACCCCGAGGTCCATTTGAACAAGTACAATATATATATGGTCGGGCGTGGTGCCACCGACGAGACTAAATGCAAGCTTTTTCCGCTAACTTTAGGGGATGCAGCTCACCACTGGTACACCGGGCTTCCTCACAGGTCGGTAGATAGCTTCGGAGAACTGGGGGAAACTTTCATCTCCTATTTCGCCTCGAGGGTCAAGTGTCCGGAAGGACGGCAACGCCTGATGGGAATTAAGCAGCGAACAGATGAATCCGACGAGGAGTATGTTGAGCGCATCGAAACCATAGTGATGCAGGGAGAACAGGTTGGAGAAGAAGTTTTGGTGCACGCCGCGGTCAGCGGGCTGAAGGCCACGTCCGAACTCTTCAAGCCCATGATGAAAGATTATCCCAGAACTTATACGGAATTCCGGCGGAGAGCCGGCGAAGAAATTGCGCAGCAGCGGATTTATGCTCAGCGCATGAAAGAGTTAGAGCTCGGGAAAAACCACAAAGAGGCTGTGGAGAAGAAGGACTGGTCGAAGAAAGCCGGAGGATACAAAGGGTATCAGGGCCAGAGGAAGGGCGAACAGGGAAATCATAAAGTCGAAGATGGAAATCTGCTAGGGAAGAGTCCCGGGGCGATATTACAAATTTTCATGGAAAACCAGATAAACGCTCTCTTCCCCCCGAAACCTCTGTACACGTCCCCGGACAAAAGAAATCCTCGTAAGTGGTGCGCCTTCCATGAGGACATTGGGCATACAACGGACGAATGCCGCGATCTAATCACCCAACTCCGCCGCTTGTTCGATGAAGGGAAGTTAGGGCAGCTGTTGCGGGCACCGAAGAGAGGCCGCGATCAGAATCAAGGCCATCGTCAAGATTACAGGCCGCAACAGCAGCCCCGGCTAGAGGGGCCTCCAATGAATCAGAACTTACTGCCACCGCCCCCGCCGGCCGGCGGACTCCAACAGAACGAGTTCCCTCCGGATTTGAACGGAGGAAGGGTAAATATGATCGGGGGTCTGACCCCTATCATCCATAAATCTAAGCGACAACGGAAGGAAGATTTGCGAAAATGGGAGGGCGTGAACTCAGTAATTCCGTTCAAAGAGCCAACCATAGCCAGGGGCGTGACCATCGCGTTCAATGATCGAGATCGGGAGGGTATCGCCTACCCAAAGGAGGATGCGTTGGTTATCACGACCAAAATTCTGGGAGTTGAGGTCGCAAGGATACTGGTTGACAACGGCGCCCACTGCAATATTATATTTAAGCCGGCATTGGATCAGCTTGGGGACTTGGTCAATTACGTAAAGCCCTATAGAGAGAAATTGAAGGGGTTCGGGAACGTGGTCGTGTGCCCGCTGGGAAAGATCACGATGTCTGTGGAGCTGAGAGATCACTGGAATCCGGAGGTGAAGATCACAAGGATGATGGATTTCGTTATTGTTAACTCTGAGAGTGTCTATAATGCTTTCTTTGGGAGGCCGTTTCTCGATGTTTTCGAGGCTGTGGCGTCCTCCCATTATTACTGTGTTAAATTTCCTACCTGTAACGGGTCCGTCGGGACCGTGAAGGGGGACCAATATATGGCCAAGAAGTGTTTTGATTACCCTGTTTTTTCCACGCACTACCGATCGATAAATATGCTCGAAGAAAATGACGAACAAGATAACACTGGGGCATTTGGAGATCCCGATCACCAAATTATCGAACAAATAATAAAAGATAACGAACAAACTAAAGATAAGAACGAGGAAACCACCCAACAAATAGAACCCGACGAAGCGGATGTTTTAAACTTACAGATATTGCAGATCCTGATCGATGAAGTGCCCGGAAAAGTACAGGAGGATAAGACGAAAGTCGTGATGGAAGAGAATCCTGATCCTCGTTTGGGGTACGAACCCGAGGAGATCGAGGATCCCCGAGGACCTTCTCAGTTCACGGCGGTTGACGAATTGGAGAAGGTGAAGCTAGATCCTAAGCGTCCGGATTTGGAAGTATTCATAGGGTCAAAGATCCCGGACAAACTAAAAAAGGAGCTGATAAGTTTCCTGAGAGAAAATACCGATGCGTTCGCATGGTCGCATAAGGATATGGTCGGGATAAGTCCCGAACACGCTTGTCACCATTTGAAGATAGATCCGGACAAAAAACCCGTAGCACAGAAGAGGAGAAAGATGGGTCCCGAAAAATATGCAGCCTTAGCCGAGGAGGTTAAGAAGCTGGTCGATAACGATCTCGTGACCGAGGCGTCCGAAGAACCCCAATGGGTAGCGAATGTAGTCCTGGTGAAGAAAACCAATAACTCTTGGAGGTTGTGTATCGATTTCACCGATTTAAACAAAGCCTGTCCGAAAGATTACTTCCCCCTCCCGCATATAGATCATTTGATCGATAATGTTGCCGGGCATGCAATATTCTCCAACTGCGATTGCTACGCGGGCTATCACCAGATTCCCATGGCCGCGGAGGACATGGAATGCACATCTTTCTATACTGACAAGGGCATCTTATGCTGGAAACGGATGCCTTTCGGATTAAAAAACGCGGGGGCGACCTACCAGCGATTGGTCAACAAAATGTTCGCCGAACAGATCGGGGACACAATGGAGGTGTACGTGGATGATATAATTATCAAAAGTAGAAGCGAGGAAGACCATGTGAAGGATCTGTCTACGGCGTTCGCGATTCTAAAAACTTATAACATGAAGCTGAATCCGAAAAAGTGTCACTTCGGGGTGTACGCTACCAAGTTTTTGGGACATATAGTCCACCAGCGGGGAATAGAGGCAAACCCCGAAAAAATCGACGCGATCATGAACTTAAGAGAGCCCAGATGTCTGAGAGACGTGCAGAAATTGACGGGATGTTTAGCGGCGTTAAGCAGGTTTATCCCCCGACTTGGAGATAAAAGTAGGCCTTTCTTTAAGGCCATTAAGAATCAAAAGTTCCAATGGGGAAAGGAGAGTCAAGAGGCATTCGAAAAGCTGAAAGAGCATCTAAGGGATCCCAAAATCCTGTCTAAGCCTGTGTCCGGGGAAAAGCTCTTTTTATACCTGGCAGCGTCCGAACACGCCATGAGTTCGGTACTCGTGCGAGCAGAAGGGCAGATTCATCACCCCATTTATTTTGTCAGCCAAGCACTCCATGACGCAGAAACCAGATATACCCCTTTGGAAAAGTTAGCTTATGCTTTGGTCATGAGTGTCCGGAAACTCCGGCCATATTTTTTCGACCACCCGGTGGAGGTTTTGACCACCATGCCCCTGAGACAAGTCCTACAAAGACCAGATACGAGCGGGAGATTATTAAAATGGAGTCTGGAGGTCGGACAATATGATATCACTTATGCTCCCCGCACCGCAATCAAAGGGCAGGTCCTAGCCGATTTTATCGTCGAATTGACTTTCCCCAAGATTGTCCCCGCGAGCGCTTTCCCGCCGTGGAAATTGTTCGTGGATGGATCGTCGAACAGTTCCCATGCCGGGGCTGGAATAGCGTTAATTGGGCCCGAGGGGCAATCTTTCGCACACGCCATCAAGTTTGAGTTCGCAGCGACCAACAACGAGGCGGAATACGAGGCTTTGATCGCAGGTCTAAATCTAACACTAGCGGTGGGGGCGCAACATGTCCATATCTTCATGGATTCCCTTTTAGTGGTGAACCAGATTAAGGGCAAATACGAGACGAGGTGTGAAAGGATGGAGAAATATTACGAGCATGTTTTGGCCTTGTGCGAGAAGTTCCCCAAGATCTTCATCGAGCAGATTCCCCGGGAGCAGAACTCACAAGCAGACGCCCTCTCGAAGTTAGCTTCGTCCGAAGGAGTCGCGGACATAACGAATGTCATTATCACAAGCCAGGCGAGTTCGGCCTTGGAAGAAAAACTAGACCTAATGTTAATCGACCGGGGGGAAAGTTGGATGGATCCCGTAAAGGCGTACTTAACTACTGGAGAACAACCCGAAGACAAAGTGGAAGCCAGACAATTGAGAATCCGGTCGGCTAGATACACTTTGATCGGAGATGTTTTGTACCGGCGAAGTGTTTTCCTACCACTACTGAAGTGCATAACGCCCTTGGAAGGGCAAAGAATTTTCAGTGAGATACACGACGGGGTGTGTGGAAACCATGCAGGCGGGCAATCGCTAGCACATAAAACTGCCCGCCAAGGGTATTACTGGCCCACGCTAAGGAAGGACGCAATCCGCTACGCGAAAAAATGCCATCGCTGCCAGATCACTGCTCCTATCATCCGAACACAGCCTGAGTATCTAAACTCAATCTATAGCCCGTGGCCTTTTGCCTCATGGGGAATTGACCTCATCGGCCCACTGCCCGCAGGGCCGGGAGGAGTAAAGTACGCAGTAGTGGCCGTGGATTACTTCACCAAATGGGCCGAAGCAGAACCACTAAAGACGATCGATCAGAAGGCCATTATCCGTTTCATTTGGAAAAACATTATTTGCCGATTTGGGATCCCGCATACGATCACGTCGGACAACGGGAAGCAATTCGACGGGCAGGAGATAATGGAGTTTTTTGATAAATGGAAGATCAAAAAAGCTTTCTCTACACCCTACCACCCCCAGACAAACGGACAGGTAGAGGCGGTCAATAAAATCTTGAAACATACTATTAAAGCCAGAATAGAAGAGAGACAAGGGAGATGGGCGGCGGAACTGCCCGATGTGTTATGGTCGTATAGAACGACCAGTAAGGCCGCTACGGGGGAAACCCCATTTGCTTTGGCGTATGGCGCAGAAGCTGTGATCCCGTCTGAAATCGAAGTCCCTAGCTACAGGACTTCCCAGGAAATGAACGATAATAACGACCAGGCTCTGCGATTGGAATTGGATTTCTTGGAGGAAAAAAGGCTAAATTCTGTTCATAAGAACGCAGCATCAAAACAGAAAGCAGAGAGGTTTTTTAACTCCAAAGTAAAAATTCGGAAATTCATGCCCGGAGATTTGGTCCTAAAGCGGATAATGGGCCCGAGCACTGGGGCGCTGGGCCCAAATTGGGAAGGACCAATGCGTGTCAGGAAACATGTGCAGAACGGTGCTTACGAGCTCGAACACCTAAACGGAGTAGCTGACCAATATCTGTGGAATGCTCTGTACTTAAAGAAGTATTTTCAGTGAACCGGCCAATGTAATTTTTTGGTGTGAACTTCTGTTCGATTTAAGAAATAAGAGATAATCTTTTATCCCTTTTCATTTATAAAATTGCAAATCCTTACTTTTCGGAGGTCGCCGAGCCGGACAGGCAATGGACTGTCCGAACACTCGGGCGACAGAGATAAAAAGACTCCAGAAAAAGATGAGGACAAATCCTTACTTTTCGGAGGTCGCCGAGCCGGACAGGCAATGGACTGTCCGAACACTCGGGCGACAGAGATAAAAAGACTCCAGAAAAAGATAAGGACAAATCCTTACTTTTCGGAGGTCGCCGAGCCGGACAGGCAATGGACTGTCCGAACACTCGGGCGACAGAGATAAAAAGACTCCAGAAAAAGATAAGGACAAATCCTTACTTTTCGGAGGTCGCCGAGCCGGACAGGCAATGGACTGTCCGAACACTCGGGCGACAGAGATAAAAAGACTCCAGAAAAAGATAAGGACAAATCCTTACTTTTCGGAGGTCGCCGAGCCGGACAGGCAATGGACTGTCCGAACACTCGGGCGACAGAGATAAAAAGACTCCAGAAAAAGATAAGGACAAATCCTTACTTTTCGGAGGTCGCCGAGCCGGACAGGCAATGGACTGTCCGAACACTCGGGCGACAGAGATAAAAAGACTCCAGAAAAAGATAAGGACAAATCCTTACTTTTCGGAGGTCGCCGAGCCGGACAGGCAATGGACTGTCCGAACACTCGGGCGACAGAGATAAAAAGACTCCAGAAAAAGATAAGGACAAATCCTTACTTTTCGGAGGTCGCCGAGCCGGACAGGCAATGGACTGTCCGAACACTCGGGCGACAGAGATAAAAAGACTCCAGAAAAAGATAAGGACAAATCCTTACTTTTCGGAGGTCGCCGAGCCGGACAGGCAATGGACTGTCCGAACACTCGGGCGACAGAGATAAAAAGACTCCAGAAAAAGATAAGGACAAATCCTTACTTTTCGGAGGTCGCCGAGCCGGACAGGCAATGGACTGTCCGAACACTCGGGCGACAGAGATAAAAAGACTCCAGAAAAAGATAAGGACAAATCCTTACTTTTCGGAGGTCGCCGAGCCGGACAGGCAATGGACTGTCCGAACACTCGGGCGACAGAGATAAAAAGACTCCAGAAAAAGATAAGGACAAATCCTTACTTTTCGGAGGTCGCCGAGCCGGACAGGCAATGGACTGTCCGAACACTCGGGCGACAGAGATAAAAAGACTCCAGAAAAAGATAAGGACAAATCCTTACTTTTCGGAGGTCGCCGAGCCGGACAGGCAATGGACTGTCCGAACACTCGGGCGACAGAGATAAAAAGACCAGAAAAAGATAAGGACGAATCCTTACTTTTCGGAAGTCGCCGAGCCGGACAGGCAATGGGCTGTCCGACTATTTAGGCGACAAAAACAGGGAATCTCCGAGGGGTCAAGACTTTTTAAGTTTTAAGGATCGCCAATCTGAATCTGAATTAAACCGTTTGCACGAACATTCGATATTGACATTATTCAAAGTTTAAAATCGCTGATTTAAGTTTGCTTAGAGGCAGCGGTATTTTTCATACGCAACAGACAATTTAATGGGATTAGGAACGATAAAATAAAGGACAGTTCGAACAAAAAGAAAATTTCATTCATAAAGCATCGCCGGGCAGAACCGGGATTACAAAAGGCAAACTGAAAATAAAGACAAAAACAAGCAGGGATCTTCAATGGAAGTCCGGGTCGACCACCAGCAAGAACTCCGAGTCGAACACCCGGACAGAGAACCCATCAGTAGGGTGGTAGAGGAAGCGAACATGCCATCCATGGCGGATACGCGACTCCCTAACGAACTCCTCCCAGCCTGGCCCGAACACCGAGAGGAAACCGCGACGGCGCTTCAACTCGAACACCCATAGTTTCCTCCTCACATCAGTCATGAGGACGAAGTAGCCAAGACGCACACCGACCAAATCAGTGAAGACGGGCGGCAGCGGGAGCCTCTTGCTATGCCACCTGGTGGAGAAGAGCAAATCCACACGGCAAGAACCATCAGACTTAGCGGACACTCGAGCCATTTTCCAGCGAACAGATAAAGTTAGCTATAGCGATTTCAAGATTGATGAAGTGAAAATGGATGAAGGAAGAACTGATATTTATAAGTACAGTTTTTCCATCGCCTAGGGAAGCGGAATCGACACCGTTTCCCTGAAAAGGCATTTCAGAAGACCTGAACCGACGCAAAGAGCATCTGTCAGGTGCGCAGAACCTCGTTTGGTGCAATTGGCATATGGAAAGTCGCGCCATGCCTTTCACGCGTGTTAATGGTGATGTGACCTTTGAAGTCATAGCAGTTGATGTCCCCGTAAAGAGAGAAAAATACGAAACCAGACACGGATACCCGAACACTGGGGCATTTCGGTCCGCGTTCGGATCGCGGACCGAAATAAATAAATCCGCGAACACAAAAATGAAACGCTGTCACTAACAAAGGAGTAAACAACCTGTTAACAGTCTTTTGGTACACAAATGCTAAATATAGATTTTGAGTCACGAAAAGAAACACGATAAAACAGTTTTAGATGCACGAGCACCAAATGTAAGTTTCGGACCATAAAATAAAAATACAGACAACAGACATCGTTCGCATGAAAATGTTAGGGGAATAGACAGGAAAAAGCTAAGTAATTTCAAGCATCATGCCCGGAGGTGCCCGCATCAGCCTCTTTCGGGACTTCATCGACCTTCTTTTCTTTCTCTTTCGCGACCGGAGCTTGTTTCTTGAGGGGGCGACAGAACTGGCCTTTGTTCGGCCACCACGCGAAGTCGAGACCCATATCTTCAATTAAGTCTAAGGCATCGATAGGGAGACTCGGGTGGATTTTGTTGTCCGCAACAAACTTCTTGAAACTGTCCATCAGGACATCGATTTTCTGCCCGCTCCGGGCCAGATCTCTCAAGCAATCGCAGAAAGCACAGCAGTATATCCAATCCCCATAGGAGATCAAATTCGTGGCCGGGTGCTCCTCCCTTTCCTTGTCGGCCACCTTGAGGGCTTCCACCTCTTCCTCCAATGTTTCGATCACCTCATCCTTTTCCTTCAAGGCGATCAAGGCAGTCTTCTCCGATTGCGTTTTGCCAGCAAGGTCAGCCCGAACAGAATCCAGTTCACGCTGCACCTCCCGGAAATTCTCTTCATGCTCGCTCTCCCTCTTGACGGAAGCTTCAACTTCCGCCCTCAACCCGACCACAATTTTTTCAAGGCGGGCCACTTCAGACTTGGCGTTTTTAGATTCCTCCTCCAGTTGTCTGGTTTTCTCAACCTCTACCTGGTGGAGCTCTTTTGTCTTAGCGATCACCACCATCATCTTGTCATATTCCTCTTTAAGCGGAGAAGGAGCTGCCTCCGGCACTTGAGACGCACTCTCCACAGCCCCGAGCAGGGAGTGTATCAAGTAAGAAAGCCTGGACGCCGCGATCATGGTCAAATAACCCGTCTCCTTGGGGTGCTGGCGGATGTATTCTGGACGCTTGCACCAGTCGCGAGGGATCCCGTCGATCGCTTTCTTGATGCGATCGGGAACACTATCCAGAGACGGGGGGAGACTGGATGACTCGAAGGACTTCAAAAAGTCCGAAAAATCCGTATCCCCCGGCCTGAACCTGAAATCACAACTTTTTGAGATTGGAAGATCATGAAAATTAAGGACAAGGGCGATCTTCGAAACGCTTACATGGTCGGGAACCGCGAGCTGCTCGCCGTGTGCGAGGACGGGTTAAAGGCAAGAGTAACGTCGGGATTGTGCGGTGACACGGTCTCAGTTTCTTTCGGACTCGCCGCAGGAGGGATCATGGTATGCCGGGGAGTTTCGTCACGAGCGGACTCGTAGTCGTCAGATAGGATCGGCGAGGAAGACGTCTCCACGCTTGCCCGTTGATGCTTGTCCGAAAGAGGGGAAGTCTCTTTCCGATTTTTCCTTTTCCTCGAAAGTTTCTCGGGCGCCGCGCTCACCATCTCCGCGACCTTTTCCTTCTTTTTCTCATCTTTCGAGCTTTTCTTGCTCCCGAGCAGTGCAGACAGACGAGTATTCATACTTTCTGAACTGGCTCCAGTTGGAGGATATTTGTATCGAGGGTACCTGCGAACTATAAAAATTGCGAACACCATTATAGCGAAATTAAATCAGGGAAAATAAGACGAGATAAAATGGCTCGTTGTAACGCGAGGGCACGGACTCACTAATATAATCATTTTCCGCATTTTGGGGAATACTAATAAAACGCGACGAGCGGATGCGATCAGCACTAATCCACTGCCCGAACATCAACCAGTCATCGGGCATCCCTAATATTCTCTCCAACACGACCAGAAAGTCCCAACTCATGTCCGCTAAGAGCGGAGGTTGGGGTCCTAAGAAGGATAAAGTAATGGTCGGAACGAATAACAACTTACATAATACGCTACTAAAGAAAATACGAAATTTTTACTGACGGGTGCGAGGAGTCTGATACTCAGCACTCAATCGATAGTTGATCGAGTTCCATGCGCCGCTAACAAAGAACCACTCTTCCCACCACGATTCTCTTTTGTCAGGAAGATCCCAAATAATGCTCTGGCGGGATTTCAAGTAGTGGTCGCCGCTAGTCCTCACCGCTTGACGGACTAATAGAGTGGTAAACTCCACGGGCAGTAACCCTCTATATAGACCATAATGTCCGAAGAGGGTGGAGAGAGAGATCAACAGGAGCCAAGAGTTTGGCGTCAGTTGCATAGGAGCAACACCCCACTCGAGGACTGCCCGGGCAAGATTATCATGAATAGGGAATCGAAGACCGCTCCGCATCATATCATAGTTTATAGCGACCATTCCCTCGGGAGGACGATCGGCCCGGTCGAACTTGTTCGGACAGTATAGGTGGACGTCAGAAGGGATCTCCCATTCTGCTCTCCGCGATTGAAGATCGGCGTCACACACTTTACTCACCCGAGTACCGGCTTTAAAAGCACTAACCGGCGGCTCCCCGGTCGGAAGATCTGTACGGGGAACGTACGTATAAGGGTGATCAGCAAGATAGGTCTCATAAGAAAAGTCAGTCGGAGGGCCCCGAAAACCAGCGACCAGTTTCGCGAACAGTTCGTAATCGGGATGCACAGTCTCTGAGAACCAGTCATTTTCTTCATCTTTAGATAACGGGAACGGGTCCATCACGCAAGTGGACGGAAACTGGTCGGGTAAAGTTAACAAATCTGAGGACAGGGGAGATAAAGTCCTCGGAATATCAATAAACGAGGGAAGAATCACGGTCTGGATGTAATCAGAGTCGTACTCGGGAGTCGAGGATTCACTTGACATCGACCAAAACAGAGTTCTTTAAACCAAATTACGGACAAAAGTATGTTTACGGGATCTATAAAAGATCTAAGAGTCCGCGCCCCCGAGCAAGAATAAAAAATAAGAGGCAGTAAAAGTTTGATGATGCGTACCCGAACAAGAGAGGTCAGAGGTAGAGACCAGATCGCACGATTTCTTGCGGAAGTTGGCCAAAAGTATTCCCAAGTACCCCGTCTCTCGTATATATAGTGTGGGGTGGCGGCAAAAGTTTTCCAAATACAAAATTCAAATTTTGAAAATTTCTGGCAGTTGAAAGGACGTTTACACAAGTACCAAGGTGACGGCTTTTCAAATTCTTTAAACTGGCGTCTATCGAAATTTGAATCGACCGACTAAAGGGGCGAAATGGGCCATCTTCTCCGAGCATAACATTTCAACTCCGCGGGGACTCCGTAAAATACTTATCCTCGGGGGGCATTTGTTGTTCCCCATTTTCGCGATTCCCATTATGGTCGGATCACGGCCCAAGTTCCGACCCGACCAGATATGACCCATTTAACAAGTAATCAGGGACCTGTCCAGCGACCACAAGCGATCATTATAGCGTGGAGACCTAACACCATCGAACACGCTCAGTACGGATGCGCCGCGAACACAGTCAACCGTTTCATGACCCACCTGTTCGGGGAAGCTCCTCCGCAGCTTGTGGTGTTAAGAGTTTTTCTGTCCTTTAAACTGCGCGACCACACGGAGGTGAGTATAATTTGATCTCCGGAGCCGGCGGTCCTCAATTCATACTAAGGATGTCTGGATAACGGCTCAGCATAAAGGGTTACCTCGAGCAAGCCGGACCGGTTCGAAGGCAAAAGAGGAGGATCACATTATGGGGGTATAAAGGAGATCTTCCCTAAGATAAGGGGTAATGCATGTAATTATCATAGGAAAAGCCCATGTAATCTAGGCCCAAGCCCAAGTGTAAAAACCCTAATCTATGTACTATAAATAGTCAAGTTTCCTCATTTGTAAAGGCAGGGACAATTCCCAAGAAATATACTTGAGATTTAATACTAGAAGTTCTTGTTATTTCCTTATTTGTTCTCTCAATCCCCAAAACATCAATACGTTCGCGGGTGATTTTCCTGTTAGGATTTTCTGCCCGTAAACATAATCTTAAAGTACTTTTATTTATAAAAAATCTAAAAAAATGAAACATTAATTTGTAAGCGTTAATTAATGCGATAAAACTAAAAATATTATCAACTATAATACCCCTTTCGCTAAATAGTTCTTTTTTTAATTTATTTTATTTTATACTATAAAATTTTAAAAATGATGAAATGTTGGTAAGTTGAACCAGATAAGACACAAGAGTGTGAAATAGTTTCTGGGCTTAGATTTGGATAATGGATTTAGATAATGTGAAAAAGTTTTTAAACTTAAAAAATAAATTTATGATCACTAATTAAACTTATGCGTCCATTAATATTTAAAAAAATGGTGATTTTGAAAAAAAGAAAAATCATTCATATTTTTTTTTATAATTAAATAAATTTATTTATTTTAATTATAAATTAAATAGTGTATACCATAATTATTCTTTTTAATTTTCAGCAATAAAAGTTAATTTAAATTATCAAAATAGTTTAACGCACAACAATCAAAATAATAAAAATAAATTTAAATGATAATTTTTATTTTCAAAATTTTAATCGTAATATTAATTTTAAAAATTAATTAAAGTAAATTTTAATTTTAATTTTAATTTTCAAAAATATATATATTAATTTTATAAATCTTAATTTAAATTGTCAAATCTAAATATATAATTGTTAATCTAAATTAATTAATTAAATATAGTTGTTAAGTTTTAAGTCTTTTTATAATTCAAAAATGACCCTTTAATATATATTAAACCATTTTAAAACACTATTTAAAAAAAAAAAAAACATAAAATCCTTTCTTAAAAAAATGAAAGAACGTGGAGAATTGTTTATAGTAAGTAAAACTAATATCCTTTTTTCTTAATAATACCTTTGCAAATAATTTTTCACAACTACACTAGTATTATTCAAAGTCAAATATATAGGGAACCATATATATTATGCACACAAAATTTAAATAAACTACAAAAGATAAAATAAAACTACAAATAAAACTAATTAAATCCCTTCAAATGTAGTGGCGAGCCGATCCCATTGATTATTGAACCATAAGCTTCAATAATCAAACCTATTTCTGATCAAGAAAATAATAACAGAGGCAGCAAGAGCACTGAATAAGAAGTAGCTAAGAATCGTATAGGTACTTACAGTGCATAATTAAGCTCGATCAAACCAAATGTTTATCTGTCTGGTTCTTGATTTTCCGAGAAGAATATCGACGATAGCCATTCTTGACCAGCTGCAGAGCAACGCCCGCCGCAGCAACAGAGCAAGGCCACGTCGACCACCACGATCAGACAGCAATCCCAGAAGCCAAAGTTGTCGTAGCACCACCAAAGGTTCAAAACCGGAACGACGTCGAAACAGAGAGCGGGCCCTAGAGCCGCAATAGGGGTTGGGCCGTCCCTCTCCCAGTAAGCCCAGCACGCGCCGGCGACCACAAACGCCGATTCGATCAATTGCTTATCGCGACGATCAGATAATAATCACGGTTTTCGAGGTATTGTGATACACCCATATAACATGTCAAAGTCACTGAAAACGAAAGGATAGCAACGGCAGCCCAAACCATTTTCCGACGCGGCTGATCCGGGTTCGACTTGACTCGTTCATCCATCCATTTTACGAAACTTATGGCCTGGGCGATCGATGAATCCGGAAAAGGCTCTCCGATTTCCGGAGCCCATCTAATTGAATTGGGCCAGTTTATTTTTCAATTATGATAATTTTATTTAGTTAAAATTGGCAAATTAAATATTTTTATAATTTTTTTTACCAATTACAACTCACATTTTGTAAAAATTGGAAAATAGACTACAAAAATTGTCAAATGTCTAAAATGTCATTTTCTAAAAAGAAATAAATAATGATGGGGAATTTTCGTAATAAAAGAAAACAAAAAAACGTGATGAAATATTCCGATTTTCATGCTGAATGTCTCAAGAATTTCAACATTTTGAATGTCCCCGACAACCAGAGATCACTTTGAATCTATCCACACTATATACTATTTTTATACTGAATGTCCGGCAAAAGAAGACCGGCAACTTATAACTTATACTCAGAAGTATAAGAAGTATAAAGAGAATTTTGTACTCACATTTTCCTAGTGTCAATTATAATAATGATTTTAGTGTTACTTAATAAATATTTTTTTGAAATATTTTATAATGATGATTTTAGTGTTAGTAGTGAATATTTTCATGATTTTTTTTAATGATAATTTATTTATTTTCGATGATGTCTTTGTATATTTATAATGAAATTTTGAATTAGGTGTACAATAAATCATGCACATAGGTGCATGATATAGGTATTGGGACCACCCTGAATGTCATAAAAATAAAATGAATATCAACATACTAAATGTCCCATTTTTACACTGAATGTCATAAAAACAACGATGTTTTTTTTTTGTGTATTTATTGTTGGAATTTTAGCATGGTTTCTTTAATTTAACAATTAAACTACGGGGCCCCGCACGTCGACGGAATTGCTAATTCTTCGAGTGTTTAATTTTACTATTTGAGTAGGTGTTATTTGATCAATAATTACTAAAATCCAAGTATTGGTGAAAGAGTAATTGTTGTACAGAGTATGGTAGTTGAAAATTTAAATATAAAAGAATGAATATTAGAATATGTATTATTCTTATATTGCTAAAATATAAAGGAAAATATCTAATTAAATATTAATTAATTTTATTAATTAAAGATTAATTAGTGTATATATATTTTATATATAAATATGTGTGGGTTACGTGACTAATGCATGTTTGATATGCATGTGTGTATTAATTCTTAATGAATTAATGGGTCACGTACATTTGTGTGTATACATGCCTAATTGTATAAGTGGAAGCACTTAATAATTAGTGATGTGGATGGTGTAAAAGGATGTCCCTTGAAATTGAATTTGCTACTGTGTAAAATATTATATAATTGATAATATTAAAATTACATTGTGAATCAATGTGTCTGTAGCCGAAATTAATAATTCAAAGGACGTACCTTTCGATGTAGAGGTGTGTGACCGGCTACTCTCCTTGAAGAGGTGTGTACCTCTTTGAAAGGGTATGTTGATACTATAAATAGCCAAGTTCATAACACCGTAAGAATACAATTTAGACACATTCGAACACCGAGAGTACAACTCAACACACAAATATTCTGAGAACACAATTCGAGTTATCGATATTCCTCCCGTCTTTCCTTTCTTTTAGTGCATAAGAATTCCCTCTGTTTCTTGTTCGTCAGATTCAGTATCGTGTGCTTTGATATTGTCTTATTTGCTGTTTTATCTTGGGAGACCTTTGCCTGTGATTCCGTAAAGCACTAATACGGGGCAAATTCGTCTTAAGGACAGAGAGCCATCTCTCGACTCAGCAGTGTAATATTCGAAATACCGAAATAAACCCAACAATCTTAAGACGAATTTTTATGTTGTTTCTGTATTGTTGAATATTCGAGATGATGAGTTCAAAATGACGTTCATGAAATGTGGGGAGAAACGAAGAAAAAAAAAATGGTGTTATTATATATATAACAAATCTCAAGATACTTGACATGAGATTTCCCTTCTTCTTCTGGGGATGATTCTGTTGGGTCTGGAACTCAGGCGACTTCCGCTAGATCTAGTACTCAGTCTTCTTCTACTGGGTTTAGATCTGAGCCGACGGTTCAAGTATCTTTAGTGAAAAAGATGATCGAGGACAAACGAAAATCGTAATGATTTTATGTGGCTTAAAGAGGTTCATATTAAGGAAGTTCGTAGACTTCAAAAATGATGAACTCTAAATCAGTGATAAATAAATTCAGGATTAAGCCTGAATTTGTGGGGCAAAGTTATACTCACTTCGATTACAATTCTTAATAGAATTCCCCAAAAGTGCAATGATTAAAATTCTTTTTGAATTATTGAAAAGAATTAAACTGTGGATTGCATATTAATTGAATATGTCAATAACAGTAGTTTATATCGATTCTTATGTTGTAAGTTTGCGATATTAGATATCCATTTGGATACAATTATTATATTTAGAGATGTTAAATTCTTTGAACATGTCTATCCTCGAAAAGAGAAGAAAGGTTTAATTTCTGTTAAATGAAATTATGAAACGACTAGTAGTTCGGATGTATGTAATTCAAAATCTATTGATTCTAATCAGAAGGGTACCGAAACTTCTGAAAATGAAAATAGATGAAATACAAGAACTGAAAAGGCTAAAACCTTTAGCATATATTTTCTGACCTATTTGGTAGAAAATGATTCAAGAAAGATTAATGGTAAACCAAAGGTTTCTCAATTAATGAGTGCGATAAATGTATATACGTGAAAGGAAACATGATTTCACTAGTGTTGAAAATGGTCCGCCTTTACGTCATTAACAATCTCATTAATGTGAGTAACGTATACTCAATCTTGGAATACAAAAATATGTTGAAATATTTTTCAACATGAAAAATATGGGTGTAGAAGATATCATATTGGAAATAAAAATTTCTAAGACGTCTGAAGGACTGGTGTTGTCTCAATCTCATTACATTGGAGATGTATTGGAGAAATGAGACATAATTGATAGTTCACCTATAATCACCGATGGATAGAAATCATTATAATGATAAAATCATGGTGAACCCATATAAGAAAGTAAGTACGTACAAATCATTGGCAGTGTAAATTACAGGCTGCACTCATCCATATATTATTTATTTTGTAAATAAATTGGAGAGGTTTATGCACAATTCCATGCACTGGAAGGCGATAAACCGCATGTTGCGATATTTAAAATATACGCATAATTATGACTTGTACTACTAGTGATATTCAGTTGTATTGGAAAGATACAGTGATGATAACTGGATATTTGATACAAAGAAAGTCAAGACTACTGATGGTAATGTCTTTACTATTAGTGGTGAGACTGTGTCTTGAATATCCTCTAAGCAAATTTGTATTACTCGATTCATTATGAAATCAGAGTTTATAACTTTTGGATAAAGTTGGAGAAGAAGTTGATTGACTTCATAATTTTTTAGAGGATTTCCTTTGTTGGGATGAACTCGTGCTTGTAGTGATAATTCACTATGATAGTCAATCGACTTTGGAAATGGTACGGAGTAGAATGGTAAGTCTAGACATATATGTCATAGACATAAAACCATTAGGCAATTGATCTCTACGAGTGTGTATTTCGGATCCGTTAACAAAAGGCCTACCGAGAGATCAAACATAAATGCCTGTCTAGGGGAATTGAGTGAAAACCCATAAATTAAGAATCTTTGTGGTGGTAACCCAACCATACTGACTGGAGATCCCAAGAATTTGGTTCAATGTGGAAAACTAAGCTATGAAGATTCAGTGAATCACTTTGGAAGTCTAAAAACTTCAAAGTAAGAGCAGTTCGAGTTATAATCCTTAAAAGAATATAACTCAACTCATTCCCGTGTAAGACTTTAACTGCTACCTGCAGAAAGGGTGGAGGATAAGTTTAAAACTTTTAATGATTTCCAAACTTGTAAAGTGGGATATTGGCAGGATATCCTTGTTGGAAAGTCACCTATGTAAGTGTGTGAAGACCGGCCGCTTCAAAATGTAAAAACACTTATGAATCCAAGAGTTGTCCAGGGCCAAAATGGACAAAACGATAAGAACAAAACAGATCGGAAGATATTGTGTTGGTATTCTTGTCTTGGTTTACACAAAACACTGACGGTTCAAGACATCACGTTCACCGCGCAGTAAGTAAATCCGAGAATATTCAACTACGGAAGATTCAAAGCTGAATGCTATCTCGCCTGATGCAATATCGTTTCCCTTGGAAAAATGCATGTACATCAATTCTCTTTCATGTGGGGATTGTTGGAATTTTAGCATGGTTTCTTTAATTTAACAATTAAACTACGGGGCCCCGCACGTCGACGGAATTGCTAATTCTTCGAGTGTTTAATTCTACTATTTGAGTAGGTGTTATTTGATCAATAATTACTAAAATCCAAGTATTGGTGAAAGAGTAATTGTTGTACAGAGTATGGTAGTTGAAAATTTAAATATAAAAGAATGAATATTAGAATATGTATTATTCTTATATTGCTAAAATATAAAGGAAAAATATCTAATTAAATATTAATTAATTTTATTAATTAAAGATTAATTAGTGTATATATATTTTATATATAAATATGTGTGGGTTACGTGACTAATGCATGTTTGATATGCATGTGTGTATTAATTCTTAATGAATTAATGGGTCACGTACATTTGTGTGTATACATGCCTAATTGTATAAGTGGAAGCACTTAATAATTAGTGATGTGGATGGTGTAAAAGGATGTCCCTTGAAATTGAATTTGCTACTGTGTAAAATATTATATAATTGATAATATTAAAATTACATTGTGAATCAATGTGTCTGTAGCCGAAATTAATAATTCAAAGGACGTACCTTTCGATGTAGAGGTGTGTGACCGGCTACTCTCCTTGAAGAGGTGTGTACCTCTTTGAAAGGGTATGTTGATACTATAAATAGCCAAGTTCATAACACCGTAAGAATACAATTTAGACACATTCGAACACCGAGAGTACAACTCAACACACAAATATTCTGAGGACACAATTCGAGTTATCGATATTCCTCCCATCTTTCCTTTCTTTTAGTGCATAAGAATTCCCTCTGTTTCTTGTTCGTCAGATTCAGTATCGTGTGCTTCGATATTGTCTTATTTGCTGTTTTATCTTGGGAGACCTTTGCCTGTGATTCCGTAAAGCACTAATACGGGGCAAATTCGTCTTAAGGACAGAGAGCCATCTCTCGACTCAGCAGTGTAATATTCGAAATACCGAAATAAACCCAACATTTATTTAGATCGATGAATTATTTTGTGGAGGTAATTTATCAATTTCTCCCTCTTAGGCCAAGAATCAATAGGACATAGGATTCTTCACACTGATATTTTAAAATTCTAAAGAACGAGGGAATTAGAAACTTCAAAGTCGTCAACTATGGCTATTATGGGGTATTTCACTCATTTATAAAAAAGAAAATTATATTAAAAAAAATACTCTATATCTTACTCGTGTATAAACTGTTTTGGGCTGGAAAACTTTTAATTTTCGGCAAATATCTTACTCGTGTATAAGACATACTAGTAAGAGTGTAAGATAGTTTTTGGGCTTTAGATTTCACTTTTTTTGTCCGTCTATAAAAAATTAGCAAAAAATTATTAAAATAAAATTTAAGTTAAATTTTATTTTAGTTATTTATTTAAAATATATTTAAGTTATTTAAGTTAAATTTTATTTTAGTTATTTATTTAAAATATATATATTGGACAAACAAAAAAAATCATCGGTTGACAGAGAAAGTATTGACTAACCCGACATGAGTTACTATGACTAATAGTCATAAATAATTGATTTAATTATTTTTATTTATAAAAACAATTATTATTTTTCCATTTTAATTATAACTAATTAATTTATTAATATAAAGATATACTTTTGTTGTTAACTTTTTCTCTAAAATTTAATAAATCAAATATTTTTTTAATCTTCATATCAAGATGACACGTGTCTATTTATCCGAAATGAAAAAACCTAAAAAATCAATTTTATTTTTGTGTTTTTACATGTAATATATTTTTTGTTTTTCTTATTAAAAATATGAATTAGTTAAAAAAGCCTTAAAACTAATCTTGTTAAGAGATTAGGAGCTTTTAAAAATTTAAATTGTATAAACAACAAATTTATTTATAATTTATAACAACACACAATAAACAAGTCAAGTCGAGTCAAGCCAAACTTTAGTAGGGCGCCCAGTCAGGTTCTCATTCTCACCCATACCTTACCTACACATAAATTAGGAAAAACTTTTTGTTTGTAAGAAAAATTAAAATAAAAGGCTAAAAAGTAGAAATAAAAGTGTGTTTTAAAAAGATTAAGATGTAAAGTTGAAACAGAGCATGAATATTGTAGCAAGATGTAAGTAGTAATTTTTAAGTGCTGGCAAAAAATATCCTTAGCAACTGAAAGAGGGCAGCCCAGACTCCCACTTCTACTTAATGCCCTAATATCATCCAAATACCTATACTTGTCTTTTAATTATTATTAGGGATTGGTCAATCAATGAACATGTTTCTACTCTTTGAACTCTTGTGTGCAAATATCAGCACAGTTATGAATCCATCAAGAAGAGAGACAATACAATCACCACTATCCAGTAACAAACTATGAACGTCATAAGGTACTTAATTTACGATTGCCATTGCACAAACAGTAGATAAGGTATTTATGTGGAGATGCTATATATGCATCAATATATTGCTAGGATCCTTACTCTTTTAGGAAGTACTACCGATTAAGGTAATCATTCCTGATAACTCAACCTTAAACACTTCAATTGTGGGTGTATTGGTCAATTGGATGGTTGGTGTGCTGTGGTGATCATAATTGGTGAAATGGTTATAACAAGTTAGTGCATTGACAGGAAATCACATATACACGAGTGCATTATTTTTGTTGTGTCTATGTATAATGTCTACGCGTTGATAAAAGGCCAGAGCAAGGATTGAGCAATTAACTTGTACTCCTTGAATAAGAAGTAGCTCAATAATCAAATCTATTGTTGATCAAGAAAAAAATGGAATTACTCAGCCAAGAGCACTGAATAAGAAGTAGCTAAGAATAGTATCGGGTACGTACAATGCATAATCAAGCTCGATCAAACCAAATGTTAAATCTGTCTCTTTCTTGATTTTTTGAGAAAAATATCAACGGTAGCCATTCTTGAACAGGTGCAGAGCAATGCCCGTCACGGAAACCCCTGTCACAGAAACACGGCCACGCCCGCGACATAAGATACAATCACCACTATCCAGTAACAAACTATGAACGCCATAAGATGCTTAATTGACGCTTTTCATTGCACAAACAGTTGAAATAAGGTAATAATGTGGGGATGCTATATATACATCAATCTATTGCTAGGATCCTTACACTTTTAGTAGGCACTAACGATTAAGGTAACCATTCCTGATAACTCAACCTTAAACACTTGAATTGTGGGTGTATTGGTTAACTGGATGAATTCATGTGGATGGTCGAATTACAAAATTATCCCCTCCACACGAGATACAATAATCAAGGTTGGATTCTGACTTATAATTCCCTCACTCTCTAATTACCAATCTTATTCAGAACACATCATAACAAGTAGTAGCATATATTATTATTGTTACTAGAATTACGAACAATAAGCACAATAATCAAATCTATTGTTGATCAAGAAAAAAAATGGAATCACACAGGCAAGCGCACTGAATAAGAAGTAGCGAAGAATAGTATCAGTACTTACAGTGCATAATTAAGCTCCCTCGCTCGATCAAACCAAATGCTTCTCACTTTCGTTCTTGGTTTTCTGAGAAGAATATCGACGGTGGCCATTCTTGACCAGCTGCAGCGCAACGCCCGTCGCTGCCCCGCCGCCACGCCCGCGGCAACAAAGCAAGCCCACGTCGACCAGCACGATCAGACAGCAATCCCAGAAGCCAAAGTTGTCGTAGCACCACCAAAGGTTCAAACCGAATGACGTCGAAACAAAGAGCGAGCCCTAGAACCGCAATCGGATTCGGAAAAGGTGCATAAATCGCGATCAGGAAATAATTATTGTTTTCGAGGAATTGTATTACACCCTGATAACATGTCAAAGACACTGAAAATCAAGGCGTTCAATTCAGACTTATAATCCTCTCCCTCGTAAGTAGGAGACGTTAGAAAAAAAAAGTTGCATTTACAAACACATTACAAATAAATAACCCATTAAAGATTAGTTATTACTCTAGGGGTTTTCGCCATTCGATTTTCTTTTTCTGAAATCACACCTAACCATAAGGATTATAGAGTTTAGTGATGTCCTGATCATACTTAGTGAATTAATTATAACAAGGTAGGGCATTTACAATAAAGCACATACGCACGAGTCGAATGCACGTTATTTTTAATGTGTCTAAAAACAATATATGTCTAGGCATTGGCAAATGGGCAAAGCAAGGATTAAGCAGCTCTACTTGCTGGCATTTTTTTTAAAATGTAGGTGAGCCAAAATGATAAATATGATTCAGAACACTTAATAACATAGCATACTTATCCATGAGCTCAAATCAAATCTATTTATATTGAAAATAAATTTTAATTACACAAGCAACGGCCCTTAATAACAGGTAGCTAAGATCAGTATTAGTACTCACAGACAGTACATAATTAAGCTCGCCCGGTCGATCAAATCAATGCTTATCCGTTTCGTTCTTGGTTTTCTGAGAAGTGAGAACAGTACTGACGATAGGCGTTCTTGATCAACTGCACAGCAATTACACAGAGCAGCCCCGATTAGTATAGCAAAGTACCAATCCACGAAACCAAAGTTCTCGAAATCCAACCAAAGATTCATAAACGGAATAACATCATAACAACAAATGCAAAGCCCACTGGAACAAGTAGGGTACGGGATCGAGAGCACAATATATATGCAAGTAAAAAATTCAAAATACGTGATCACAAATAACATATAAAGAATCGACGAATTCCCTCTTCCTATAATGATATAAAGCATTAATCAAAAAACTTAAAAGAAAAACTAAAGAGGTTATCCCTGAGAGCAGAGCAACTTGAAGTCAAACCTCTCTACGGCGTGAGTGAGGCTGACGTAGTCGATCATCTAACCACAATAATGGTACCTCAACGGCCTGTCCAATTACATGATCTACCGTCGACGGTGACTTCACGGCCTCCCCGATTTCTGGATCTACCATAATCGTTGCTCGGAATAAGATTATCTGACCCCTAATTACAGATGTTTTGGTTTTATAGACCATTTAAATTAATTCACTTAGGGCTCCGGCGAATGGGGCGGTTCAGGCGGCAGTGACTTATAGGTAGATTGGGGCTGTAATTAGGGTTCACGCGTAAAAACCACGTGGAGAAGCCGATTGATTTTGACGCGGACAGAGCGAGGGAGTCGCTGAGGAGATGCGATACAGTGGCTTTGAGTTTGGAGATAGATTTTCGGTCGCCGGAGGATGGAGGAGAAGGAGGAGTGGGGTGGCGAGGTGTTTTGTGTGCTTAAATTGTTTGAATTCTTTTAAAACTTTTTTTCCTCTTTTCATCCTATTTAAATTTTAAATTTTAATTGAAAATATTAATTAATACTCCAATAAAAGGATAATTTGGACGAATTAATAGTAAGGGTAAATTTTAAATTTTAATTGAAAATATTAATTAATACTCAAATAAAAAGATAATTTGGAGGAATTAATAGTAAGGGTAAGGGTAAAGGTAAATGATAGGTTTGGAGGTGTAAATAAATTGAATCGTAGAACTTTCTATTTAAACTTTATATTTTAATTGAAAATATTAATTAATACTCCAATAAAAGGATAATTTGAACGAATTAATAGTAAGGGTAAGGGTAAAAGTAAATGATAGGTTTGGAGGTGTAAATAAATTGAATCATACCGTAGATTTTTTTTTTTAATGTAAGTATATTCTTAGAGTTATTTTAGAAAAAAAAATATGTTAATACATGTATTTAGATTTTATAACTTATAAAATAAAAAATTTAATTAAGTGTTTTGATGTTTTACTTTAACTAATTTTTAAGTAGTAACTTCCATTTTATTATTTTAAGAAACACATTATTGAGTTAGTTACTTTTAGGGTAGTAACTTCTCATGCAAAAGCGTGATGCGTACAACTCTAATCCCCTTAGAATCCAACGCTACATTTAAACACACGCACAAAATAAGTAAAAACAAATTATAACTAAATATAGTAATATGTACAAATTAATGCTAGCTGCAAATAAATTACTAATGAATTGTTGACTTTGAATTGACGCTGTATACTTGTTGTCAATGAATTAGTAATTAAGATTTTCTGTTAGCTAGCATTATTAATAATTCCATGCAACATCCCACAACAGTACAACAATCGCCTTGTTAAATTATATCATTGAGGTACGTCAACTATCGCCTTGTTTACGTAACATAAATTTAGTATATATAGTACGTGTACGTAGATGATAAATTTGACGTGAGTGATTCAAATTTCAATAGCTGCATTTCACCTCTCCATCTCTTGTCTAATTTCTTCTGCGGTCACCTTCTCGAAACAACTGGTGCCCAAGTACTTGATCCTTCTGCTGCACAACGGCCGTACGTGTACACCTAGTCGTCATCAAGCTCTCGCTCTATGGCCTTCTCAATCTCGACCTACAAAATCGTCAAAATAGAAAAGTCTTAATTAAATTATAAACACTCTTGAATTTGATTAATTAACACGTACTTTTGAAATAAGAATCTTTTAGCATACTACATTCGCAGTGAAGTCGTTGTTTATTATAACTAAATAATTTGAAAAATGTGCAAAAAAAATTGTACATAATCGTTGACTTTGACTCTCCATATATATAAGTGCCGCAAATAAATTAAGATATTTGTTTGTTACTAACGAAAGATACGCATAAGACCATATAAAATATACTAACGAAACATAAGCACACTATACAATTAGAGTGATTCATTCACACGTTAATAAGACCTATTTGGGAAACAAACCGAGACTAATACCTACGACTACTATCCACGTTGCAAAATTCACTAAAATCATCAATAGTCAATCCCGAAGAGTTTTTTTTATGTGGATATTGCGGGTTATGTATATTACATAACATACATTTAGTATAGTGTAGATTGATAAATTTTACGCGAGGAACAAAAATAATTGTCTGTCATATGGAATTATGTCACACTAATAAGAGTAAATAAAAACATTGCATCGTCTCATTGATCGAATTGGGTCGAAGTTGAAACCATATCTCATCCAAAGTTTAGATGCAATTTTGTTTGGTTTTCGTATCGAACACATGTATGATTCGAAACTACTGCTTGTACCTACGTATGAGAATTACTAGTAATCGTTAATGTCATGATTTTAAATTTTCACGTTCCATTTTTCAAATTATTCTCCATTGACCACGTAAAATCAATTTTCGTTGATGTTATGATTTTAAATTTTCACGTTCCATTTTCCAAATTATATGATTTCAATTGAACCCATAAAATCAATTTTCAATGTTATGATTTTAATTTTGCACATTCAATTTTCCAACCCCTTAAAATCAATTTAGAATGTGAGAACATATTGAGCCAATTGTTTTTTTTTAAATAAAATTCAAAGAAAAAATAGTTTTAGTAAGTATAGTATACAGATGTAAGCGAGTAGGAACACGCGCACCTAAAATCACTCAAGGGGAAGCAAAATCATGTGAAGGGAAAATTAGGGGTGGCAATGGTACATGATTCCATTCCAACCAATTCATATACCTACTTGTACCAACCTTAATGGTATACCATCAAAGTGGTATACGGTACACGGTACAGTATACCGTACCAATATTAAAAGTTGGTACGGTACACGGTACAAAATTTTCATGTACCATGGTACATGGTATGTACCAATTTATACCAAACAAATTAGTAATACATTAATATCTTAAAATATAAAGAAAAGTAGTGAAAAATATATATTATAAATAACATATTGATCATATTGTTGAATATTATTTTTCTACTATCATAATAAAATTGCACTTCAGGTTTATATATATCATTATAAAATTACATGTTTTTCTTACTTAAACAAGAAAAAAAGTAAAGTAAAAAAATTAATAAACATAAACTCTAAATATTTATATTTTTATTAAAATTGGTGATGATATATAAAAAAACTATAATTTATTAACATAAGATAAGTATTTTTCATCAAAATTGACGATATTATGAATAAGGAAAGAAAAAAATCTTTATATAAAATAAAATTCAAAATATGTATAAGTATTTTTCATCAAAATTGACGATATTATGAAAAAGGAAAGAAAAAAATCTTTATATAAAATAAAATTCAAAATATGTCGGTAGAAACTACGTACCAACCGTACCAACCGTGTACCTACCGTACCAATTAGTTGGTATACCAACATAATTGGTTGGTATAAATTCCAATTTTTTTATACCAATTACATATTGGTTGGTACACGGTATAAAGAAAATACAATTGGTATACCTACCAATCCAGCCCTAGGGAAAATAGATATTATCATCCGAATTTAATAAAAAAGTTGAAATTCGAATCTAGATATAACGTGAAGGGAAAATAGATATTATCATCCGAATTTAATAAAAAAGTTGAAATTCGAATCTAGATATAACGCAAAACCATATATTTTAGAAAGTGTTGACAAATGATACTAGGTTTACAAAATATTATGTGAAAAAAAAATAATAAAAAAATATACCAATAATGAAATTTGATCGTTCTTTTCATCTCAAACGGACCGTAACCTTTTCGATATCAATCGCCGCTTTCTGCATTAGGTGTGAATAAATATATTTATATGTGTGGAGTAGAAGAAATTATATTCAATATTTATATAAAAAATTATATATAAAAATACAAAATAATAATTATTTAATAAGAAAAAAATTATAAAAAATTAATACATATTGTTGAGCACAAAAATAATATATATAGAACACAAAATTACTTTCTACTAAGGTTTTTTCAGGGTTCTCTTCACAAAAATGTTTACACGAAGATCCTAAAATCGGAGAGCGAAAATTATTTTGTAACGAAATTTCAAGGTTTTCTTGTTGTTGTGTGTACCCTAAAGTTTCTATTACATATTACATACTTGATCTCCCAAATGGTTTCTCCACACATGACATGGTTGAGCATTCCATTACACACATATTGTGCTCCACATAACTTGGGTGAGCATTCCATTATACATATTTAATCATGGCATAGGTTGGCACATTCTGCACACATATTTCATGTATTGTGCTCTATATATTTATCATGCATGGGTTGACATTCCATTACACACATATTTTGTATTTATTATATAAATTATTTTTGTATTATACACGTATTTAATAATTTTTTATTGAATATAATTTTTTTCTCCGAGTGGTTCTCGTATATGTACATATACGTAGCATTAGGTCTTTTCTACATGTGTTTAAGGACCTCCATAGCTCGCCTAAAATTCCTTTGAGCGTTAAAGTTGGTATAACAGCATTCTTCGCCTCGTTTTCTCTGTTGGGCTGCGTGAAAGTTACCGATATGTGGGGGTTCGGCATAGTTACGACGCTTTCGTTGTTCACGATCCCGTTTATCCGATTATTTTACACTGTTGATGATGTCGGATTTCTGGAGTGTTCGATGTCGGATTTCTGGAGTGTTCGATCAGCATGGGTGCCTCGGCCCTCACCGTCGTGATGGGTCCCACGAAAGTTTATACGTGGGTCGTTGGCAATAATTTTAAAAAAAATTATTTTAATTAGAATAAAATAAAAAAGTAAATTAATAAATATAAAATACAATTATTTACTCAAAATAAAAAACATACTCAATTTAATTAATAAAAAAAAAATTAAAGAATACAAAAGGACTAAAAAGTTTTTTTTCTTTCACTCACACTCATAGTACTCATCGTCTCATTAAATTAAACCTTAATTTTTCACTTACTAGGTTCGATTTTGGTTCGATTCAATTGTTGTTTAATTTAATGAAACTCTGAAAATTGGTTCGATTTTGAATGATTAAATTGATTTAGAGTTGTGATAGTTTTGATTTAATTGTTGTTTTTGCTGTTGGTTTGACAATAGAAGTATTGAGTTTTTATTGAATTATATGGGTTATGTTTTTTTATGTTAACTGTAGTCTAATGGTATTTGAATTTTTATGACAGAATCATGGATAAGTTTGTTATTCGAAATAAAAAGTTACCGGACTCGAGTACATTCTTCCTACCGAATCTTCGAATGTTGAATCTTTTACTGTTGAGAGGATTGTTGAATCTTCGAGTGTTGATATAAAACCAAACTAATTGTTTGGTTTGTTATATCGAGAAAGACGTCTTCAGAAGTATTTATAATAAATTTATTATTCAACATTTTCAGAATATGAAACTAGAAAATTGAACTTGCATTATTTAAATCCATAAATAATACAATGACGAGATTATTGTATATTTTTTTAGCAATACTCTATTATATATAGTTATTAAAAAAAAAAAAATTGGACTCCCTTTCTAATTTTCCTGGCCCCGCCACTGGGCCGTTGTTTTCTTATAAGTTTACGGCATGCTCGTCGGCAAGTACGAGGCGGCTCAATTTATCGTCCGTCGAGAGAGAGCCATACGAGATGGGATGGCGAGGAACCCAGGCCACCGCCACCACCTGTGAGGAGGTCCAGCACCGGCCGTTTAGCGAGTTTCTGTATCGGGATTTGTTTAGTATTTCATTTGCATGGGATTCAATTTGTTATTGAGTTTGTTGTTGCCGTTTTTAATGAAAGTCTATATTCCTTTGTTTGGAATTCATTATGAAAAAAATTGAAAAACAATTATATAAGACACGAGTATTTTTTGCATGCCAAATCCCAAATGACATTCTCCACTTTGTTGGACCCACAAAATCATAACCGTAATAGTGGCGTCACATTCGGGATATCTATATAGAGTATAATTCAACTTTAGGAATATAATATTATTCACGATTATTTAAAATACTATATGATATTTATTATTGTTATTTTAAAATTTTAATTCAATGTTTACTTCGATTTAGATACGAACAAATTTATACTTTTTCAATTACCATTAATATGCACATGACTTTGTATTGTTAAATAACCTCTTCTAAAAAAATAAGGGAATAAATTGAAATAAAAACAATCCGTGAAATAAAAAACATGAGATTTTATGTGTTTCGAACTTCATTTCCAATTCACAATATGCAATGAACTTCTTCATAAAATTACTTGCTTATGTTCAAGCTTCCAATACACAAAACAAAAACACAATTAAGCTAAAATCCAATCCATAAATTTCATAGATTCCTTGATTCATAATTGAATTAAGATCCCCGGGTCGATCAAATCAAATGCTCATCCGTTTCGTTCTTGATTTTCTGAGAATAGTATTGACGATAGGCGTTCTTGACCAACTGCACAGCAATGCCTATACCGGTAGCCACCGCTAAACGAACACCACCAAGATTGCGACAACAAAACAGGGCTGTCCCGATCAGTACAGCAAAGTAGCAATCCACGGAACTAAAGTTCTCGAAATCCAACCAAAGATTCATAAACGGAATAACATCAAAACAAATGCAAAGCCCGAAAATCCATGTACAGATGTCAGCATCCCTCGTGTAATAAAACCAACACGAACAAACGACGAGAAACCCCGACTCGAACAATTGTTTCTCGGAACGCCGGAGCAAGTAGGGTACAGGATCGGCAGCACCATACACGCAAGTAAAAAATTCAAAAATACGTATTAATGTCAATAATATGTAAACAATCATCGATTTCTCTTTTCCTATAATGTCATCGAGCTTTAAGGATAGAATTGAAAAAAAAAAATGAAAGTGACTATCCCTGAGAGCATAGCGACATTAAACCAAATCAATAAGGAATCAGCTAACTTTTTTTTTTTTTTTTAAATTAATTAAATTGAGACAAATCCAAATCAATCGCTCAAGATCTCTTCTCACCCTATATAGTATTTTAATTTTACTCATGTTTTGGGCCCTATATAGTATTTTAATTTTACTCATGTTTTGGGCCGGAGAACTTTTAATTTTCGGCCCATAACTTCTTCAATTTTTCTGGCCCAGTGATTCTCAGCCCACCCTATATAGTATTTTAATTTTACTCATGTTTTGGGCCCTATATAGTATTTTAATTTTACTCATGTTTTGGGCCGGAGAACTTTTAATTTTCGGCCCATAACTTCTTCAATTTTTCTGGCCCAGTGATTCTCAGCCCAACACTATCTTGAAACCTTACAGCAATACTGCCCGTAGCAGCTTCGGTCTTCGGCCATGATATGGGATTGTGTATTCTCAACCTCTCCCTAAGCGGGTTACCGAGCTACAACAACATACTAATGAAATGAAGTGTGGAAATATAGTCTAACAAAATTTTAAACTTTTGTAATCATTTTTCTAAATAAACAGTGTACAAAATATGTCAGGAATTTCTTTGTATAATTAATAAGGTAAAGCCTCACATACACACAAAATACAAGCTAAAACTTTAATATGTCAATTCATAGATTCCTTGAATTTATTAATGAATAATCTTTACCATAGGCCTTCTTCATCGAAACAACTATCCTAGCAGCCACCATTTGACGCGTACGACAACAAAATACTTATGCCCCGATCATTATCACCAAACAACAATCCTTAAAGCCTAGAAACCCACCTAAGGTTCAAAATTTGAAAAAAAAATATAACAAAGACCAAGTCCTACAATTGCAAAGAAAACCAAGGTTCAATTCTGACTTATAATCCTCTCCCTCATAAGTAGGAGACATTTGAAAAAAAAAATTGCATTTATAAACACACATTTCAAATAAGTAACCCATTAAAGATTAGTTATTACTCTAGGGGTTTTTGCCATTTGTTTTTCTTTTTCTGAAATCACACCTAACCATAAGGATTATAGAGTTTAGTGATGTCCTGGTCATACTTAGTGAATTAAATATAACAAGGTAGGGCATTTACAAGAAAGCACATAAGCACGAGTCGAATGCACGTTATTTTTAATGTGTCTACAAACGTTATATGTCTAGGCATTGACAAATGGGCAAAGCAAGGATTAAACAACTCAGACTTCAATACGATCCAAAACCAAAATGATCAATATGATTCAGACTTCAGAACAATTCATAACATAGTATACTTATGACTTATCTATGAGCTCAAATCAAATCTATTTTTATTGAAAAGAAAATTTAATTACACAAGCAATGGCCCTTAATAACAGGTAGCTAAGATCAGTATTAGTACTCACAATATATAATTAAGCTCGCCCGATCGATCAAATTCAAATCAATGCTTATCCGTTTTGTTTATTGTATTCTAAGAAGTGAGAACAGTATTGATGATAGGCGTTCTTGATCAACTGCACAACAATTAAACAGAGTAGCCCCGATTAGTATAGTAAAGTAGCAATCCACGAAACCAAAGTTCTCGAAGTTCAACCAAAGATTCATAAACGGAATAACATCATAACAACAAATGCAAAGCCCACTGGAGCAAGTAGGATACGGGATCGAGAGCACGCAAGTAAAAAAATCAAAATACGTGATCACAAATAACATATAAAGAATCGACGAATTCCCTCTTCCTATAATGATATCAAGCATTAAGAATAAACTTAAAAGAAAAACTAAAGAGATTATTTGTGTAACTGCTCGCCTAAGAGGGCGGGCCCCATAACTCCGGTTGTAACCCTGTTGACATATGAGATCCATGATGGCTTCGGATACCTCCAGGCCGAATACTAAAGAGCTGAGACGTCCTTTTACCTCGTGCAGCATTATCTCCAATATTCCGAGCATCTGGAAATGAGGGATATAAGGAAAATAAAGTAACATTATGAAAGAGGGTGAATGTAAGAGAATAAAATCCCAAGTTTATGATTTTGTAATTCTGAAAATTCACTTGGATCTTTGTAACTAGGTCATCAATCCACAAGGGTATCTTTCGATATTAACCCAAAACAGAAAAGAAGCAAACTCAGTTATTTTTCAAAATTACAACTCCATCCCCTAACATTTTACAAATTGCACCTATCGAGGGGGGTATTTGTAAAACAAATAAAAATTTCAACGGAATGTTTGAGGTCATATGGTTGGTTTGCAGATTGCACTTGTGCCCTACTGAATGGATAATTTGTAAAATGTAAAAACAAACTTCAAAGGAGGGAATTCGTAATATTAAAAACCTTAGGACAGTGTTAGTAATTTCCCTAACACTATCTTTCGAGTCTATTCTAATTTATCCTTTAGCTCACTAGTAGATCAAGTGAATATGTGTTTCACATATATATAGGCAGTAAAAACAACGCAAGGACCCATACCTGAGGCTTCTCAAGAGGACGGAACACCACTACTTCGTCTATCCTATTGAGCAACTCTGGCCGGAAGTAACCCTTCAACTCTTCCATCAGCAAAGCTTTCATTCCCGCATAAGAATTCGAATCATCTTGATCGGTAAAAAAACCAAAGGTATTTTGTCTACCCTTTGCAATAGCAGCAGTCCCCACGTTAAAAGTCATTACTATCAGTGCATTCTTGAATGACACTCTCCGACCCTATTAGTTGTATTTTTAAAGATAGATCTTCAGTATTATATTGACATATAAAATAGAATTAATTAAAAAACATAACCTTCAACCTAGTGTGCTAACTTAGAAAAGAAAAATGGAAGCTATTCAAAGTTACAAATCAAATACCCCTAACTGAAATTGCCCCTTGGTCCCGTTCAATTTGAGTGTGGGGTTGGATTTTATTAAGAAATTACCTCGAGGTAGTGTATGCAATGACGTAAGAGTAGAGTGTGTATGTAATGATGTAAGAGTAGAGTGAGTCTGTAATGACTCAAAAGCGTGTTTGCAATTTTAAAGAAAGCGATTATTTTATGTAACTAGGGCATACTTAAGGGTGTTCCTAAACAAGAAAAAAGGTGTTTCTTGTGATTATAATTTATAAATATAAAAGTAACATACCTTATTATCAGGTATGCAAAACTTTAGGCAAACAGGACAATCAATACAACAAACAAACCTGAGAATCTGTTAGGTGACCATCTTCAAACAACTGTAGAAGGATGTTGAATATATCTGGATGAGCTTTCTCTATCTCATCTAGAAGAACAACAGTAAAAGGCTATTTTCTTATGGCTTCCGTAAGAGTGCCTCCTTCTCCATAGCCTACATAACCCGGAGGAGATCCAATTAACTTGCTTACAGTATGCCGCTCCATATATTCACTCATGTCCAATCTCAGCATAGCAGACTCCTACAAGAAAAGTGTCACCATTATCTCAACAAGCTGACTCTTAAAAATATTTTACCATTTTTTCCTTAAAACTAAAAATAAAGAAGAATTAAAGAAAAAAATCAACAGCTCATTGCTGAGGAAACTGTAACCGAAGAATATTCAAAGGCTAAACAAATAAGCTCATCATTTCTCAATGATCCAAAAGCATCTTGCTGTTCTTACCTAACACAGTACAAAGTGGCTAAAACATAGTATTAGTCTTATCTAAGTAAAATCCTGGCACTAGAGATAGACTCTGTTCGATATCACTTGGAATTTGTTTATTTTATTATGTACACATTGGGTTTAGGATATTATTTAAGAACGTATGATGTTGAGATTAAGATGGATAGATAAATTATTTAGATGCAGGATTTTGTCTGTTAGTTTTGTTTCGTTTCATCTTATAAATAAATGTATTTTGACAATTTTCTGATCTATTCTCTTTCAAACCATTGCTCTATTAGACTTAGGTTTGACCTTTTGTCAATATGACACTTGTGAACACAGCAAAAATAATATTAGTGGATCATGAGTCTTACAGAACCAAAATAACTTGCAGCCAAAGCTTTGGTGAGTTCAGTTTTCCCAACACCAGTCGGGCCACAGAAGAGCATGGTCCTGCATGGAAGCAATTGGTCTATCCGGGTCTTTCAATCCAACGCGGGATCTTTTGACAGCCCGACTAATGGCAGCAACAGCCTCATCTTGACCATTGACGCGTTTTTTCAGCTGATCCTCAAGACCCACCAGAAGCATTCTCTCATCAGTTGTTAATTTTTTAACTGGGATTCCTGACCAGAGTGAAGCAACAGCAGCTATATCCTCAGGGACCACCACAGTTATTCTGAATGTGGCGAAAATAAAATCAATTTCTAATGATTCAAGTTCAATTGATTATTCAATAATGCGAGGAGGGACACATACTCATCATCCGAGAATGAGGACATCAAAGAAGGATTCGAATTAAGTTTTCCATCTCGTAGTCTTGAGGTGTCATCATTCTCAGTTAGTTGTGTTGCCAGTGACTGCTTAAACTCAAGGCATCAGTTGCATATAATTTTGAGTAGCAGAACAAATTAAGCTAAGTAAGGAATATCATACTGCTTCATGCATAGCCTGCACAGTTCTAATTTCCTTCCAATAATCGCTTGGTGACTTTGAAAGAACTGAAGCCCGCTTTTCCTTTTTCAACTTAGATGCTTCCATACGAGCTCGACTTCCTGCCTCATCTATAAGATCAATAGCTTTATCAGGAAGATATCTATCTAGAATATATCTTGCCGATAGATGTACCGCGGCATTTATGGCCTCCAAAGTGTAAGCACATTTGTGATGAGAGTATGAGACTCATACTTTTCCCGCAAACCCAACAGTATCTGAACTGCATCTTGCTGTAAAATGTTACAACACACGACATAAAAAGTGTTAAGACTAGGAGAAAATAAGAGAATAAACAAAAGTATGTGTCATCTCATGTACGTCAATATAGATCATATTGGTACCTCACTTGGTTCGTTAATAAAGACAGGCTGAAATCTTCGGGCCAATGCTTTATCCTTCTCAAAATGCAATCTAAATTCATCCATTGTCGTAGATGCAATACACTGCCAGACAAAAGACAAGTTCATACAATTCAAAGATTCGCCTATTTTCTTGTTCAAATGTATATATAACAATTCAATTAATATATCGATGCTTTCAACAAACCTCAAATTAGAGAACAACTGTTTTTTTCCGTTCTTCATTATTCATCTATTTCTTTCTCATTAGTAGATTGGTGGAAGCAATAATTTAGATGTGTTACCCACTACAGAATACAGATTAAGTACAGGTCTAAAAACTGGAGGCTATTATTAGAGCATACAAGTAAATGTTGTAGGGACTCCCTTTCAAAAATGGGAGGATTAGTTTTCTTAAAGTCACATATGATGTATCAACTAAAACGATACAGAGTCAGATAATAATAAAGCATGCATTTTACATAAATTTCACCTGAAATCCACCTCGTCCAAGTGATGGCTTCAATAGATTGGCTATGTCCAGACCAGATCCTTTATTTCCTTTTCCAACTATGCCGGAACCAATAAGTGTGTGAACCTCATCAATGAATAGAATTACATTTCCTGAAAGGAGTCATCAAGCTGAGCCATGATTTGAAAATTTAGAACTAATACATTAGCCAAAAATCGGCGTTCACCTGATTTTTTAATCTCCTTTATTAACCTGGTAACACGTCCCTCCAATTCACCTCTCTCCTTTGCACCGGCTATTAGTAGACCTACATCCAAGGAGAATATGCACTTTTTCTGGCAAAAAGAAATACTACTGATAAAAACTTCATAGCATAACAATGTTAAATATAAAACCCTGCATCATATTAATTGAAAGCTTTTTCGTTCCTAAAATTGGAAAGTTACCATGAGAAAGGAAGGAACATCTCCATCAGCAATACGTAAAGCCAGCCCTTCTGCAATTGCTGTCTTCCCAACTCCGGCTTCACCGAGGAGAATCGGATTACTCTTGGTTCTTCGACAGAGAATTCGAATGATCCTCTGTACTTCAGTGTTTCGGCCAATAACAGGATCAATGGATCCATTCCTGGCACGGGTGGTGAGATCCACACAGAAAAGGTCAAGAGCTTTCTTCTCTGTTAAACGCCCGCAAAGTTCAGAATGGTGTACTGTGTTCTGGCATTATTTGACCAAATCCATCGATAACATGATACATTGATTTTACCTCTCGCAGTTTCAGGGAAGATTTTGTCGCGCAATTTTCTGAATGCAGGAGAAGACGGCTCTCTTCCCTCTTTGGCGAGCTCCCCTAAAAGTCTGGAGACTGCCACGGCAGCCAAACGATTCACATTTACTCCTAATCTGAAAATCATTTGATGAGAATAGAAATGATAGAAGATTTGGAAAAGTTTATCTAAGAAGGAAAAGGGCAGATGCTAAGGGAGGAGAATCAAATTAGTCAAACATTTCCTTTACTTATTCCTTTAATTAGTACTAATCATTTATTTCTTTTCTTAGTCCGTAAGTTAGTAATAAGCTTATAAATTTGAAGATTAGGTTTTGAAAGAGGATATGAAAAAAGTTATTTCTTTTGAAATATATTGTCTACAGTGTTTTTGGCTGGTTGCTAGGATAATTCAAGACCTTGTCTTGGGTTGCTAGAATTACCTCTTTTGAGGTTTTCACCAATTGGTATCAGAGCCGAGTTCTGATCTACACCAACACGACCATGGTATCCAACCGCAGGAGGTTCGAAAATATCGAAGAGTCAATCTCCAAATTGAATGAGATGATGGAAACAATGTCCATGCACTTTGCAAACACCAACAACAGATCCCCACGAGATGAGAGACACCCGTACCGTCCAGAAAATGGCGGTGTTGCCGATGGTGGTAACCGAAGTCGACGGCGCAATGAAGATAATGCACGCTTCAGGGACATCCACCGTGCGAGACAATACAGTAGTGGCATACGTTCTGATCGAACAGAACACGAGACGCGTCCACAACACAGAAGACGACATGACGCAAGAAGCAAACAGAGGCATCCAGATCGTACACAAATCAATCCACTTGCTACTCGCCACGGACCATTCCATAGAGACGGTTCTGAAACCGATGACGAAAACGAAAACAACGCACTTGAGAGATCCAGCAGTGAATCTGATGCGGAGTCGTCAGGAGCAAGTCGTCGATCCATGAGTCAACGATCTGAGAGACCAGAAGACCACCGTCCAAAAGGAGTCAAACTTGATTTTCCTAAATTTGGGGGAGGAGATCCACTTAATTGGATAGATAAAGCTGAACAATATTTTCTCATCAAAGACATCCGAATGAGAGATTGCGTACAAATTGCATCATACTACTTAGATGACGAAGCGAGACAATGGTGGCGTTGGTTTGAACAAGTCAACTCAGAAGACGAGATCACGTGGGCACAATTTAAAAATGGGATTCTCACCCGCTTTGACACTTCACAGAATGAGGATGCCAATGAGGCTCTAAGTAAGATACGGCAGACAGGTAACTTACGTGACTACTTGCGAGAATTTGAAAAATTAATGAGTCGGGCGCCCCATTGGCCCCCAAGCGCTTTGTTGGGCGCATTCATGGCAGGTTTAAAAGCAGAATTAGCGATCGAGTTAAAGATGTGGAAGCCACACAATCTACAAGAGGCCATCGAATTGGCTGAACGAAAAGAAGAACAATTGCGCCTTGCACGGGGGACAGGCATGTCGGCTCGACCGGTTATACCGAACAGGCCACTCCAGTACCGAAGTAACCCGAATCCAGGCCCACCACCTAGTACAACCTTAACCAAACCTAACTCTGGTGGATATATTATTGGGCGGGGTCGAGTACAGCTATCTAATGAAGAAATTAATCGACGTCGACAAGCTGGCCTTTGTTTTACATGCAACGAAAAATAAACGTGGAATCACATGTGCCCTAACGCAAATGTGATGAGTTTGATTGTAGAGGATGTGGTGATTAGCAACGATATCGATACATCGCCAGTGTACGACGAAGCCATAAATGATGAATATGAAGAGCACAAAGCACCTGAACAGACCCTAAATGAGTTTAACCAACTCAACGGCGAACAAAGAGGACGAGCTTTGCGCCTTAGGGGCACAATCAACAAGCAGCCAGTGATCGTATTGGTTGATAGCGGAGCCACTCTAAATTTTATATCTACAAATCTTGCCAACTACTTACAATTGCCGGCCACTCGAGGAGACCAAGGGGTAGAGGTAGTAACAGGAAACGGGCAGAAAATGTGGTGCAATTCCTGGTATGAACAGGTACCTGTAGTGGTACAAGGAATACAATTTCGAATGACTTTTCACGCACTGTCCATGCCGCATCTCGATGTAATTTTTGGTTGGCCTTGGTTTGATATTGTGAGCCCTTTAATACTGGATGCAAAGGAGCTCTCATGCAACTTTTGGATGGGAGAAGAACTTATCTTATTAAAGGGAATAGGCTATACTCCACCAGAGCCTGGGAATTTTCACTTACTTGATAAAGAAAGGGCACTGGGAAACGATATGTACTGGCTTACTTCAGTTGGAGTAACAAAGGAGACAAACCATCAAGTTCATTCAAACTGTCAGAACGACGACCTGCCATCCGACGTGAAACAGCTGTTAACCGAGTTCGATGTGGTCTCCAAACCACGCGAGACACTTCCACCGGCTCGACCGTTTGACCATCGAATTCGTCTCATTGACGAATCCAAACCGATGAATGTTGCGCCATATCGGTATGCGCATTACCAAAAGGACGAGATCGAAAAACAAGTCGAAGAGATGATGAAATCAGGATTAATTCGCTACAGCACAAGTCCATTCTCTTCTCCCGTTTTACTAGTCAAGAAAAAAGATGCTACATGGAGGTTTTGTACGGATTATCGAGCTTTGAACTTGGCAACCGTTAAAGATCGATTTCCAATTCCTACCATTGACGACATGCTGGATGAGCTACATGGTGCTGCTTATTTTTCAAAGCTTGATTTGAGGGCAGGATATCACCGAATACGAGTACATCCGGACGACATCCCCAAAACAGCTTTTCGTACACACAGTGGCCATTACGAATATGTTGTTATGCCTTTCGGCCTCTGCAATGCACCATCGACTTTTCAGGCCATCATGAACCATATCTTTCGACCTCATCTTCGAAAATTTGTCCTAGTATTCTTTGATGACATCCTCGTCTATAGTCACAATTGGGACGACCACATCGAGCATCTACGCACAGTGTTGAGGATTTTAAGAGAGAATGAATTCGTGATTCAGCCATCCAAATGTTTCTTTGGGGTTAATGAGGTAGAATATTTGGGTCATTTCATCTCGCATGACGGTGTGCGAGTCGACCCTCACAAGATCGAAGCAGTCCAACGATGGCCAACGCCCACTAATGTCACTGAATTAAGGGGTTTTCTGGGTTTAGCCGGTTATTACAGAAAATTTTGCGCGAAATACGGAGAGAAGGCCCGCCCGCTACATAATTTGACAAAGAAAAATAATTTCTTGTGGTCAACCGATGCTCAAGCTGCATTCGACGCGCTCAAAGAAGCTATGAGCTCGACTCCCGTATTGTCCCTACCTAATTTCAACAAAGAATTTGTAATTGAGACTGACGCTTCTGGCTTTGGAATTGGGGCTGTTTTATCACAAGGGGGACGTCCAATCGCGTACATGAGCAAAGGAATAGCACAATCTAAAAGTTCATGGTCCATATACGAAAAATAAATGTTGGCAATATTGGAAGCCATCCGCTGTTGGCAACCGTATCTGGTAGGTCGTCGTTTCAAAATTATCACAGACCAACGCAGCTTACGATACCTCCTCGAGCAGCGAATCACTACTCCTGAACAACAAAGATGGATCGCAAAGTTGGTAGGCTTTGACTACGAGATTGCTTATCGTCCAGGCAAGGAAAACACAGCCGCATATGCGTTATCACGACGACCAAACGGAGAGGAGCAACCTCACTCTTCACTCACACTCACAGCCCTATCAGCTCCAACATCCGGAATCTGGGACGAGATTGCTGCAGCTACAAAGCACGACACCGAGTTGGGTCCTATCCTCCAGCAAGTAATTGAGGGGACCACCCTTACTCAGGATTACACAACCCGCAATGGGTGCTTGTCTCAGAATGGGAAAATTTTAGTTCCACCTGGAGAACTTCGAATCCGCTTACTTCAAGACTTTCATGCTTCAGTTTTTGGTGGCCATTCGGGCATCTTACGCACATTCAAACGGCTTTCCCAACTATTTACATGGCCCGGGCAGAAACATGACGTGGTCGCTCACATTCGCGCCTGCGACGTGTGTCAACGTAGCAAATCGGACAGCCGTAGCCCAGCCGGCCTCCTGGCCCCATTACCAATCCCGCAACAAGTTTGGGCAGATATTTCCATGGATTTCATTACGGGTTTGCCTCGATCCAAAGGACGTGATACTATTATGGTGGTGGTTGATCGTTTCACCAAGTATGCTCACTTTATTGCTATGAGTCACCCCTACACGGCCAAGGACGTTGCTGAATTATTCCTTCGAAACGTGATTAAATTGCATGGTATTCCACAGACCATAGTTTCGGATCGAGATCGGGTTTTCATTAGCACATTTTGGCGCGAGTTATTTCGAATGCAAGGGACTCAATTAAGAATGAGTTCGTCTTACCATCCGCAAACCGACGGCCAGACAGAGGTAGTCAACCGTTGTCTCGAACAATATTTGCGATGTTTCACCATCAATAAACCAAAGACATGGGAGAACTACTTAGCCTGGGCAGAATATTGGTACAACACAACGTATCATAGTTCAATTGATATGACGCCGTTTGAGGCTATCTACGGACGACGAGCACTCCCTATACCGTCCCACGAACACGGTTCGACCATGGTGCACGAAGTTGATATACAACTACGCGAGCGCGATGCATTGCTCCAGGAATTACGCTACAACTTAGAATGCGCTCAAAATCGCATGAAACAGTACGCAGACTCAAAGCGTCGTCCAGAGGTGTTTGAAGTTGGAGATTGGGTATACTTAAAGTTACAGCCGTATCGCCAAGGTTCAGTGTTCAAACGAGCTAACCAGAAATTAGCAAGCAAGTTTTACGGTCCATTCCAAGTGAAGGAACGAATAGGTCCGGTCGCTTATCGACTTGCTCTGCCTGAAGAATCTAAAATTCATCCTGTATTCCATGTTTCATTGCTCCGGCGAAAGATTGGGGATTCAGCCCCGACACGAACTACTTTGCCACCCTATTCCAGCGATGGGCAACCGGAGTTGACCCCAGAATTAGTACTAGACTACCGCTGGAAGACCACACCCACAGGCCGAATTCTTGAGGCTTTGGTTGTGTGGCGTTCCTTGGGCCTGGATGATGCAACCTGGGAAGCCTGTGATGAGCTAAGAACTCGTTTCCCAGCTTTAAACCTTGAGGACAAGGTTCCAGTTGAAGGGCGGAGAGATGATGAGAATAGAAATGATAGAAGATTTGGAAAAGTTTATCTCAGAAGGAAAAGGGCAGATGCTAAGGGAGGAGAATCAAATTAGTCAAACATTTCCTTTACTTATTCCTTTAATTAGTACTAATCATTTATTTCTTTTCTTAGTCCGTAAGTTAGTAATAAGCTTATAAATTTGGAGATTAGGTTTTGAAAGAGGATATGAAAAAAGTTATTTCTTTTGAAATATATTGTCTACAGCGTTTTTGGCTGGTTGCTAGGATAATTCAAGACCTTGTCTTGGGTTGCTAGAATTACCTCTTTTGAGGTTCTCACCATCATTCATATTATGAACAGATCTTTAACATAAAAATGAGCAAGAAGAACATTATAATGCTGTACCTCTTCAGCACACGATTAACACTGCCATCATCGACTGTAAACAACCCAATTGCGATATGCTCGGGTTCTATGAAATTATACCCCAGAGTCTTCGAATACTCGACTGCGGCCTCAAAAACTCGCTAAGCCCCCGCAGAAAACGGCACCTCCGTGGCCGACGTCTCCGATTGCTGCAGGCTCCCACTACTTCCGTCTGCCCTATCATCTCCCTGCCACAATCCCTGCACCGCTTCTCGGGCGGCATCAATGGTGATGCCGGAGTCGAGAAATCCACTGGGGGAGCGATCCTCTGCGATGATGCCCAGCAATAGGTGCTGCGTGTACACCATGTCCCTGCCTAGAACCTTCGCCTCCTTTTGCGAAAACATTACTGCTTTGATCGCCCTCTCCGTGAACCTCTCGAAGATTCCAGAAACCACGAAAACCGTCTCGGTTTCTTCACTGGTGTCGAATTGTTCTGGCGCGCTCCCCTCCATGGGTGCGCGATCGAGATTCCGAGGTAGGACGAAGAGCTGCTGGTGCTGCAAGTATTCGCAGGAGGCGCAGTGTAGGAGGAAGAGGCAGGGGAAAAGGAGACGACCTTTTGGCAGCTGCAAGACGGCGGTGGAGGCCGGAGTTGACGGAGAGCGGCGGGGAAGATGATAGTTCCATTAAACAATAATTCAGATTTATTTAGTATATACGGAATTATTTACATCAAATTATATGTATTATGTATATGTGTGACGGGGCTCATTCTACAGATACTAGTATCTTCCAACTACAGTAATCCAACTCCCAGTTTCTATATGTACTGTATAATTCTAACCCTCAACTGCTATCAGCTTCTGATTACAATTAATCACTTCTTCTGAAATCAGTGTTTATACAAGAATATGAAAAGTAAAAACTTACGAGTTACGATTCAACTGAGTCAACTTGGCTCCAGAGTTTATCCGCATAAGCCACTTCGTCTTCCTTCTCCCGAGCATCATATTGAACATTTTCCACCACTTCCTCCTCCTCCTCTTCCTGTCCGGTAATTTCATCTTCCGTGCAATCACCGTCACGGGCGCTAGCCAAGATAGCTTCACTTATTTCTCTCTCTTCTTTCATGGCCTCCCTCATTGCCTGCCCCGTAGCAGGCTTGTCTCTTGGTCTGTATTTCGGTGGGGGCACGACAAACGGCAGGACAATGTCGTCCAAGTTTCTAATATTTTGTTCGGCACAGTTTATTGCTTCTGGTGGTGGGACAATGAAGACGATACCGAGCTCGTAGTTGGAAATGTGGAGTCTTGAACCTAGTACAGAATTAGTTTGTATGTTCCCATTTGATTGTCTCTCAGAGATCGGACGTCCCCAGGCAGCAGCACTGAAGTTATGTGACCCACAATAAACCCAACCGAAGGAGGACCCATCATTCTTAGATATGAACCGCCTTCGACCCACCTGCCAGCGGTGCATAGTGGTGGGGATCAATAAAATAATATGATAATGATATTTAGGGGATCTTTCGAAAAAATGACAGAAATTGGTAATTGTAGGACAACTAGTCCACCCTATTTATTCATTGTCACTCAAAATGCAATAAAATGTATAGTCAGAATTACTCTAGCATAATCAGACGAGAAACGAATATAACCAAATGAGTATTAATTTGGAGAGGAAATTATTTACAAAATAATTTCTTTTGTTGGAATTACACTCGAATAACCTTTTGGGTGTGAAGTAAATAGCAAGCACACCTAATACTTAAGATACACATACATAAATCAAAATTATCTGAAGAGAGCAAAAGATAAAGAGATGATGCATGATGTAGAACTACCAACTAACATTTCAACTAAAAAAGAAAAAATGCACTTTCAAAAAGAGGCAACTGAAGACATGAGTCAAATGTTGGTATCAATTAAATAAGAGCTTTCTACATTCGTTCAGTGACTGAGGGGAAAAAATACCTTGACATGCATAGGAAACCCAATTCTGTCACTCTGATAAGGAATCGCATCATGGAGTATGCCAACCTTTTCCAACCTCTGCCATGTTTTCTGTAAGAAACAGAATGTTTTCCAGAAAAAAAAAATCAATCAGTTAATATATATATACACAGACATGCATTGACGCATACACAGTTAAGTTAATGGCCAGCTAAAAGTGTTATGAGTGATTGAGTTCAAGTTTTCTACCTGTGAAAAGCACAAGAGGAATCTCGAATCCACGACTCCATTTCGATTTTTCTTCACACTCTCGATGCTAGGGAATATGATACTAATAGAAGGGTTCTTGAGTTCTTGACTGACACTCCAACAGCCCCACTAAAAAATGGAAGTAAAAAATAATGAAAATAAAAATACAAGGATGATATGGTAAAAACACTTATTGTTTATATTGTCTTACATCTGGATCAGATTCTTCAGAGTCGGAAAATGGCACCGATTTTTTTCCTGCCGCCGCTGAAAATGCAGCTAGAAATTGAGCATTTACACTTCCAACCGAGGACGCGCCTTCAAAAAGAAGGAAAAGAGAATGAAATTAGAAATACAGAAAAGCATAAAATTGCTTAAGAGTTTAAGACTATACTATATACCCACCTAAAAAGAAATCTGACTCCAAATGTTCAGGCCACTTGTACTGACACAAAACCTGGGAATAAACAAATCAGAATATATATATATATCACAAATCTAAATGTAGTGTATGTATTGCGACAGAAGATTTTAGTGATTACTGAAGTAGTGAAGTATAATGAATTGCACGTATGCACATGTTGGATACTCCCCCTAAAGAATGCATGCACTCCGCAAAATGGTTTATCAAAATTAGAACATCAGAAGTGCACAGAAAGCAAGCTACACACAAGTCTTGGAATAACTATAGGCTCTATCTGGTTTGAGGGTTTTTAAATCCAAAGATTGTAGGATCCATGCTTTGAGGGCTCAATTGATGGTTTATTGATTTATGAGAATATACAATATAAAGTGAAATATTTTTTTTTCTGTGAATGTAAGTAGTGTGTGTGTGCAATGTGTGCAAAATAAAGTATGTATGTATGTATGTGTAAAGAATGTGTGGTGTTTGAGTGCATGAATTATGTTTAGTGTGTATGAGAGCAAATGTGTATAGTTGTATATACAAGAAGAATGATAGATTTCAAAAGCATAGGTTTCAGGATTTCAATTCCAAAAACAATGAACTAAAATTGAGGAATTTGAAATTCATTGATCTAATAAGTTGTTTAGCCTAACTTGGGGACTTTATGAAGGATTTTCCAAATGTCATAAGTGCTCCAGCTTCTATATGAAGCTATGTGAAATCGAAACTACAACACTGATAATTAATTCAAAAGATCGCATGACAAACTAATCCTTACTATTCCAGCAAATTACCTCTCTAAGCCGCCAGAGCCCCACATACTGCGGAAAGGGTGCATACTGCGGAAAGATGTTCGGGTTAGGTAACTTCTGAAATAGTAGAAAAAGAAGAGCCCTGCAAAGAAGAAAAAAATAAACAAGATTTGACTGTGAAAGACCTATCATCAATCTGATTCAACAAAGTGAAAATATAATACTGTAATAAATAAACCAAATTCAGAATTGTGAGTCATACCGTGTACACGTAAAGAACCAGTTTCACTTTCTTGCTACTTCCTTCTAAAGCAGTTGCGAGAACTTCTTTAGGACGAATAAATGCGGAAAATTCAAATAGGCCAAAATCCGAAAGTGGGGCCACCCATTTCGCAACATCTCGAGGTAGAAACCCAAGTTGAACATAATCTAGAGCAGGAAGAAGACAGTAGAACGTCACTAGACATATTTAAAAGAAAACATGAATAATTTTCACTTTAACCAGTTTTCCTACAATTATAATAATAATAATTTATTGAACAGTATTGACAAACTACAGTAGGTACTAGGTACACCATTGGCCACGACTCTTTTATTGCAAAAAATATAGATAGTAGAACATGAAACCATTTCGAATGCTAGATATTACGTTAGGACTTAGGACTAGACAACCAATCAATTAGGTCAACTTTAAAGCTTATGCAACACCATTTGACTGAAAACCAAACTTTAAGTACTAAAGGGGGGACTAGTTATCTTCCAAAAACATAAGTTCTCGCAACACAAGGTTTTTAAGACAAGAAAACATAAAAGAGAATGGTGTGAGATTTACAAAAAAGAAAAAACAAGAAAAGTCAAACATTAAAAAATGAGAGAGAAAAAAAACTCGTACCAAACACAATTCTCCCTAAAAATACTCATTCACATAATCATGCAATCTCATCTCATATCCATTTATAATCTACTAAGGAAAACTCTATTCTCTAGCAGACAGAAAATTATCAGAACAAAAACATATCCAAAAGTGGCCTAAACTGTCAATCTAAGCGAAAAGGGAAAGAATAAATTTAGCAAAACTTGACCAACCAGCGTAGAATCCTATTACCTCCCACAGAAAAATCTTCCGGGTTAGGAATAAGCACACTCACGGCATTCTCATCCGCTGCAATATTTGTGTCTCGCCTCAAAATAACCTCCGAGGCTCCGACATCCCATCCATGTTTTCATGACATTTTTCAAGAAACAATGCCAACTTCTTCAAATGCTCTCCACAAGAATCAGCCGACACACGATAGATATGACTAATACCAACAACAGATGTCTCAACAGAAGATAGAAATTTTGCACCAGAAGGCTCTTCTAGGTTGTGTTTGTTACCCTGAGATAAATATTTTAGCCACTTTTTACTAAAATATGACAGTCGTGTATACCCCTCCCATACTTGGTGAGTTACTTTTCCCTTTATTTATTTATATATATAAGATCAGCATTGTAAATCTCTAGTTCCCAAGAAATGCTTTTTTGAGCCCTATAAATCATCTCATGGATACCATAAATAAGATTCTGGACCGATAAGTGTACAAAATATGGCTAAAACAGTTTTTTTGTATACACAAAAATACAAAATAGCTAAAAATAACTTATGGTCAAATATCCACCGCACTCAAACTATCCTAAAGAATCACTGCAGCAAAAAATAATTTAAACATGTAGAAATCAAAATATTGAATGTCATATGATATGAGTTTTATGCCGTAGGAAAATTTAAACTGCTCTTCAAGAGTTTACCTATCTCAAAAATCAACATATCCATAAATATACCCAAAACATGTAAAACTAAAGCAATTCAAAGATTCTACGATATCTTATCCTATCTGACAAATCCAGAACAGCAATCTGGACCAACTCTTTAGAGTTTAGAACGTAAGCCAAACGAACTAGAAATTTATAACATAAAATGAAAAGCTTTGCCAGAACAAATCGAGAAGCATATTAATATTCGACATAATTATTAGAAGAAAATTGACATCAAAAGTATCGACCGGAGGACAACAGCAGCTAGCAGCTACTCACCAGCAAATGATGTTTGGATTCATATACATAAGGGCTTCTCTGCGTATGAATCCCTGGGACAGACGTAACCAAGTATCCAGCAGCTCTTTAAAAATCATATTTGATCAGCTCCAAAATCCAGTGGGCCTGGCTAGGCACCTCAGCTACTAGAGATGCCATAAATCCGGCCAACTCAGCAGCAAAATCACAGTTTATCGAATCTGTGTTGATTTCCCCAACGGATATGTGGGAGAAAAGAGAAGAACAATTAGGAATACTTAATCGAGGGAAGTCCTGCCACCAGACTGTGTTGGTAATACGATGCCACTGCAGAAAGTCAAATGCAAAAGGAACAAACTCTCGATAAACTAAGATACATTTCAGCAACAAACTCACGTGTAAAATGTTTAATAAACGAGCACAGATTTATGTTTGAGGCTCGATTATCACATGGATAAGTTTTAAAGCTCAAACTAGCTTTTGTTCGCGGACATTCGGATCATTAAAAGCAATAATGCAAGGGTAAATACTTGACACATATATATTGCAAGTGAACAATTTATTTATTAGTTTAGATTCTTGAAACATTATCCTTTTAATATTATTTCAAAGACAACTATAACACAAAATGAGCATATCCTCCGCCAGTAATTTAATAAGCAATCAAAGATGTAAAGACCATTAGTCCCAACCTGTTTTTCCACCAAATTGGCAGATGTGATGACAACACGCATTCTATCCTCTCTTTGCAATACAAATGACTTCGGATGATGGCAACCAATGCCAGAGTTCTTCCTATCATTATTAAAAGCTATAGCTTCCGGAAATAGTGGATACCTATTATTGTGAATAGGCTACATTACATAACTATTTGTTACTCTCATGTACCAGAAATTCATATATCTATTAAAATTTTGAAACGTCTAAAATGAAACTTACACCACGGTTAAGTTCGGAAAATCTGAAAATGGCACTGAAGTTCTCTTATTTGGGTCTGAACTCCAACCCCTTTCAGTGCTGTGGCAAGCAATTGTCACCGGTAGATGGAAAGGAATTTTACAGTAATTGAGAAACCTACAAAGTGTGCTTTGAAAAATGAACCAATGTTTTCTAAAGAAAAATAGGTCAAAATATGGTGGAATGAGACAAAAGTGCACATCAAAACTAAATGGATATATAAGGTGGCATGTAGATAACATTTAATTTTAAGATTATTTTTTTCTCATTATGAAAAATTTGGGATTTGTTTTTCAAATTTTCTTTAAGACATACTATGCATCCTCTCACTTTCCTAGACACACATAACTGTAACTGCCAATAATTATTTTACTATTATTATATTAATCCAACCTTGATCTTCATCTAAATAAATCCCATTCTTACTCCCCCTAAAAAAAAAAGATCATCTCTATTCTATCTCATTTTCAAAATTTCCCAAAATAAAATGGAATTTCATTCCATCACTATTCTACTTTGGCTTACCATAGTATGTCACTAGTAAATGTTGCAATGAAAACCCGCTCGAGGCTTTCAACGGGATGAAACAGCTCTGGCAATGAGACACAGTCACTCTCTACTATATATTAACCCCCAAACTGGAGACGCTTCAAATAGAACTACTTCCCTGGTGGCATAATACACCCACCACAATTCTCGTCATCCACAAGTTGTCTACATTGATGGATATCTGTGGCATCTCCACTAGGGGTGTCAACATTAGCAGAAGTGACTAAATCTGAAGTCTTGGTTTCTATATTTTCCTCAGAGACCACTATAATCTTGTTCTGGGATTTACATTCACAGTTTTCAACAACTTCGAATTCTTTCGAGTAAACCCTCTTCCGAACCTTCCGGTTATGACACTCAGTATGGAGCTCACTATTCGAACATAACTCAAAACCATTGTCCAACAACAAATCTGGGGTATTCTTATTTACATTTTGGTTAAGAACAACACACTTACGAATATAAGACACGGGATCACCACTACACCGTATATTTCTACACCAACTCAAGAATACTCTCGTATTATCAAATACTCTCCTGGATTCCAATGTAAGAAAACTAGCTTGTTTGGACTGTACACTACACGAATTTAACCGAGTCGGACTTCTGCAATCAACTTCCTCAGCAAAAACAGCCTTCTCCACCACAAATCCAATGCTAGAGCACGACCCGCAAACAAGCCGAACCAAATCACCCACCCCCAACTCAACAACTCCACTGACCCTAACTCCATTCACAAAAGCCCCGTTAGACGAAACTTTTGCCCTAAATTTGGTTACATTAGAATCATCGCATCTAATGTAACCCAGAAACAACACATCCGACAAATAAATCCTCTTCTCCGAAGGATCAAAATACAACTGACAGTGCCTCTTACTGACTCTACGGTCACTAAAAGCGAAATCGCACAACTTCGATCTGCAGCCGATGGTGTAGGGTTTATAGGGTTCGAGGCGAAGGGATTCACAAAATTGACCTGTTGAATTCGAGATTAAAGGGATACCTAGGGTTTTGATATTCAGAACTGCTTCTTCGACGGTGTTTTTCCTGTGTTTTTTGTGCGGCGGCGCGGGGAACTTGAATAGTTGCTGTCGTTTTTTGATTTGGAATGAAAACGAAGAATCTGAAGAATTGCTCATATTACAAACAATTTGGCGAGTTAGGTTTATGAATTGGGGAAACACAGAAATTACAGTGTCAAATAATGAATCAACAAATCAATGGGATGAGAACGAAGAAGCAACAGAGGTTCCTGGTCAGATTTTCCCTCCAAATTCACAAGTTTTATTATTTGAGAATTTTTTTTATTCTTTATATTTTTTGGTTTTTAGTAGCACGATTTTGCCGCCTTTTGATCATATACATTATTCATGCTATTGATGTTTATTGTATTTTATGTAGTTAGAGCATCTCCAATGGTATACTTAGCATCCCCAATGGTAGGTACAATTCCTACATGGCATTGAATTGTACCTAAGTACACCATTGGGGATGGAGGTACAATTAGGTGAGAGAAAAATTGAGTATCTAAACTTTGATACCAGGTACAATTGTAATTGTGGGCCCATTTTCAATTTTTTTTCATTTTGTTTCATTTCATTTTTAATATATGTATGCAAATAAAAATAAAAGTAGTATAGTGGTGAGACCTACAAAAGTATAATTGTACCTTGTATTGTTGGGGAGTGTAGGTATAATTTATTTTTGATTTGTCATATGACGTGGCACAAATTTGTACCTATAGAGAGGTACACCGTTGGAGATGCTCTTATACTTGAGTACAAATTTGTGCCACATCATATGCCACATCAAAAATAAATTATACCTATCAATTTATACCTACACTTCCCAACAATACAAGGTACAATTTATATATTTGTAAGTCCCACCATTATATACATTTTTATTTTATTTACATACATATATTACAAAATAATTAATTACTTACATTTGGTCACAACCACCCATACACGGAGGCTGCCAGCGGCATGAAAAGACCGGCGTCGTCGTCGCACGGCGGTCCGATGAACAAGATGGCCGGCGGCAGCAGAAAGAGCGCCCGCTTCAACATCCCAAGCGACGCACCCTCCGGCGGAGGAGGAACATCTCGGGCGGTTCCATCACGTACGAAAGCTGATCAGGTGAAGGAGTTTTGTGACCAAATGTCTGATCAAAGTTTCGACTCTCACCTGCAGACTTTCTTCGACATGTAAGTAATTACATTATTCGAGTGTACTACACGTAAACGCTCAATCGAATTTATACGGATTGTGATCAATTCGATAAAATCATATAGGGTCGACAAAGATGCTGATGGAAGAATTAATTGCAGAAGAGGAAGTTAGGGAGGTATATGTTTTTATCAATTTCAAAGTTATGACTCATAAGTCATAACATGATCGCCCTGTTCACTTACAAGTACATCCAGTACAAGAATCGAGCCGTATTCCACGTACGCACAAGAAAGCACATACGCACGAGTCGAATGCACGTTATTTTTAATGTGTCTACAAACGTTATATGTCTAGGCATTGACAAATGGGCAAAGCAAGGATTAAACAACTCAAGACTTCAATATGATCCAAAACCAAAATTATCAATATGATTCAGACTTTAGAACAATTCATAACATAGTATACTTATCTATGAGCTCAAATTAAATCTGTTTTTATCGAAAGGAAAATTTAATTACACAAGCAATGGCCCTTAATAACAGGTAGCTAAGATCAGTATTAGTACTCACAGTATATAATTAAGCTCGCCCGATCGATCAAATTCAAATCAATGCTTATCCGTTTTGTTCTTGGTTTTCTAAGAAGTGAGAACAGTATTGACAATACGCGTTGTTGATCAACTGCACATCAAATAACAGCAGCCCCGATTAGTATAGCAAAGTAGCAATCCACGAAACCAAAGTTCTCGAAGTTCAACCAAAGCTTCATAAACGGAATAACATCTTAACAACAAATGCAAAGCCCACTAGGGTACGGGATCGAGAGCACGCGAGTAAAAAATTCAAAATACGTGATCACAAATAACATATAAAGAATCGAAGAATTCCCTCTTCCTATAATGGTATCAAGCATTTGGAATAAACTTAAAAGAAAAACTAAAGAGATTATCCCTGCGAACAGAGCAATTTTAAGCTAAACCTCTCTGCGGGGTGAATGAGGCTCACGTAGTCGATCTAACCACGATAATGGTACATCGACGGCCTGTCCGATTTCATGATCTACCGTCGACGGTGACTTCACGGCCTCCCCGATTTCTGGATCTACCATAATCGTTGCTCGGAATAAGATTGTGTGATCCCTAATTACAAATGTTTCGGTTTTATCGACCATTTAAATTAATTCACTTAGGGCTCCGGCGAATGGGGCAGTTCAGGCGGCAGTGATTTAGGGTGTTGATTGGGGCTGTTAGGGCTCACGCGCAAAAACCACGTGGAGAAGCCGGTTGATTTTAACGCGGACAGAGCGAGGGAGTTGTTGATTGGAGATTGATTTTTGGTCGCCGGAGGATGGAAGAGAAGGAGGAGTGGGGTGGCGAGGTGCAGCGGAGAAGAGTTTTGTGTGCTGAAATTGTTTGAATTCTTTTAAAACTTTTTTTTCCTCTTTTCATACCGTATGTAAATTTTATAATGTGAAAAATGTAAAAAAAATGACATTATGCCTATAGAGTACCACTTACAAAACATGCTTTTCTACACGAATAGACTAAATTGCCCTTCTTCAATACTTAAATACACAATATTCCGCAACCAGCCCAAACCCTAATCACTCAATTTCAAAGTTCTCTCTGGGTCTCGAATCTCCATTGCCGGCGCACTCCCAAAAAAATTTTACCTTAAAAAAATCTTATCAAACCGTCTTCGTTCTTCGTCTCTGTTCTTCGTTCTTCGGCCACTACAGTGAATGGTGGCCTCCTGATTTTTGTCTCTGTTCTTCGGCCACCCGACGATGGCGACGATGAATGAGAGTTTTGGATAGAGTCTTTTTATTCATCGACTATCTATAGATCTGTATAGATATATAATTATATACTGATGTGTATATATTTAATTTGTTTGGTGTTCTTTTTTTTTTTATCTATAGATCTGTATAGATGTATATACTTGTGTAAATATGAAGATTTTTTTGGTATTCATTTTTTTTTTTTTCGATACGTAGAGATTTATGTCTTTCATTTAAATTGATTTTTTTTAAATGTTTATCAGCTTATGTGAAGTAATTTTTTGAAATTAAAAATAAAAAAAAAATGATAGATACAACCAAATAAGTCTTGTAAATTTAATGTCGAATGCTATCGAATTTTTAATTCGTGTTCAATTAAACTAGCCAAGTAGATCGAATGTTAATTTAATATTGTATCGAATAAAAAAATTAGAATCAAATTAAGTGATTGTTCAATTAATTAAACACAAAAGATTCCGACTTATCTAATATTCATGTTGAATGGAATTCGTCATGTCGAATGAGATTCGTCATGTCGAATTTGTCATGTCGAATTCGTCTCGTCAAATAGAATTCAACATGTCGAATCTATGTCGAATGGGATTCGCCATGTCGAATCTATGTCGAATGAGATTCGTCATGTCGAATCTCAAATTCGATTTGTCGAATTCATGTCGAATGTGGGTCGAATTTTATTTTTGTCGAATTCATGTTTTCGAATTTTATGTTTGATCGAATCATGTTTGTCGAATTTTATGTTTGTCGAATCATGTTTGTCGGATCTATGTCGAATTTATGTCGAATCCATGTCGAATGTGGGTCGAATTTTATGTTTGTCGAATTCATGTTGTCGAATTTTATGTTTTGTCGAATTTATGTTTGTCGAATCATGTTTGTCGAATTTGAAAGGGCAATTTCGGTAGTTCACCCCAGCTTAGTGTAGAAAAACACATTCTTTATATGGTGTGTCAAATAAGCATGTCCACTACCTGTTTTTATGGTACTTTTATTTTTTTCCCTTTTATAATTGATATTATTAATTAATACTCCAATAAAAGGATAATTTGGACCGTTTACAAAATGCTATAAGTGTGAATTAATCGTAAGGGTAAGGGTAAGGGTAAGGGTAAAGGTAAATGGTAGATTTATAATTGAGATTTTCGCTAATTAAATTACTTTACGTGAAAAAAAGGGTAAACAAAATTGAGATTTTCGCTAATTAAATTACTTTACGTGAAAAAAAAGGGTAAACAGAGAACCAATGAAAAGTAAACTAAAGCACACAACAAAATCTAATTATATTGAGCATGCATGTATTCATTGGTTTTCTTACATACATTATATTTTACTCGTTATTTTTCATTTTCATATCCCTTTTTTTCTCAAATAATAAAAACATGTTTTATTCTCCCCAAGTCTCTTATACCGTTTTCACTCGAATTTTGATAGCTGCATTCTACCTCTCCATCTCTTGTCGAATTTCTTTTGCGGTCGTCTTCAGTCTTCTCGAAATATACTTGCAGCACTCAACCATTAATGTTGATAAATCAAAATAAGCGAGTACAAGAAAATATGCAATGAACTTCATATAGTACTTACTTAGGTCAAGCCTCCAATATACACAAAAAAAAAAACCTTAATTAAGCTAAAATCCAATCCATAAATTTCATAGATTCCTTGATTCATAATTGAATAAAGATCGAAAAGGCCGAATCACATCAAATGCTTATCCGTTTCGTTCTTGATTTTCTGAGAACAGTATTGACGATAGGCGTTCTTGACCAACTGCACAGCAATGCCTATACCGGTAGCCACCGCTAAACGAACACCACCAAGATTGCGACAACAAAATAGGGCTGCCCCGATCAGTACAGCGAAGTAGCAATCCACAGAACCAAAGTTCTCGAAATCCAACCAAAGATTCATAAACGGAATAACATCAAAACAAATGCAAAGCCCGAAAATCCATGTACAGATGTCAGCATCCCTCGTGTAATAAATCCAACACGAACAAACGACGAGAAACCCCGACTCGAACAATTGTTTCTCGGAACGCCGGAGCAAGTAGGGTACAGGATCGGCAGCACCATACACGCAAGTAAAAAATTCATAATACGCGAGTATAAATAATATGTAAACAATCATCGATTTCCCTTTTCCTATAATGGTAGATATAGTTGAAGCAAAAATTAAAGTGACTATCTCTGAGAGCATAGCGACTTTATGCCAAAGCTCTCGCCGGCGTGAATGAGGCTGACGTAGTCGCTCTATCCACGATAATGGTTCCTCAACGGCCTCTCCGATTTCTGGATGTACCATAATATTGCTCGGAATAAGATCGCCTGATTTAAATTATTTAAATTATCAATGAAAGTAGTAATGTAATCACCAAGATTTATTTTTCTCATAAGTTAGATATTGAATTGTTCAAAGTCCAGGACCGATCAATGAGCTATGAAGCATTTTTTAAAAATTAAATTGAAACAAATCCAAATCAATCGCTCAAGATCACTTCTCACCCTATACAGTATTTTAATTTTAGTCATGTTTTAAGGTGCTACTGACCCAATTTTAACATGGTATCAGAGCAGGCCATATACGATGTAGGTCTTCCACCCGATCCGGCATGCCACAAAGATGGCACATTGATCCACGAGCCGATAAAATTTTCGGCCTACTCGTGAGGGGGAGAGTTAGATATTCCACGTCGATTGGATACCGAACTTTGAACTCACATATAAGTTAAATTATCTTATCACCTTAAAAGGGGTTTTTAAGGTGTTACATTTTACGTGAATGATTCACAATTGAACACAAATAATTGGATGTCATGTGGAATTACGTAACACGGTCAATTAAGGTGGTCCCATCTGAATTGTGTAACACAGTACAACCTTTACAAAATATAAATAAACTTTAATTCAATTGAGAAATTATAATAATCGTGATTTTGAGGTGGGTGTCGTGTTAGGAGGCGGACGAAAGGAGATGATTAAGGTACGCGAAAATAATTTATTCACATCTGGCATGTGACATTTATGATATGCATGATCTGATCTTATTCGGTTGCAGGGCGTGGTGGATGCATCAATTTTTCGAGTCTCAAAAAAATATCCAATTTATCAGTTAGTCGATGGACGTTCAGCTGGACACACCCAAAGTGATTCGTTCAATGCAACGTATGATATATCGATCGTAATTATATTATAGTTTTTATGTGCATTAATGACTTGCCAAATCTTTTTTTTTTCCTTTGCAGCCATTGTTTCCCAGGTTCATTAATTAGAAGGCGCCAAAGTAAAGGGGAGAATTGTTTTGTGTAATGTCTATAGCACACTCAATGGTAGATCCGACAACATCGACGCAATGAAAGAAAAGGGAGTACGTGATCGGAATTATATTATCAGCTATTCCTTGAGAGGCAATGGACATACAACTTCCGAACTACTATTGCATTAATTTGTCGCAGTCAGTAAATCAAATGGAGCTCGAATACAATCTTATATGAAACCTTAATCATCTTTCGTCCCATTAATTAGACGTGCATTTGTACGTTTATATGCATATTTTGACCCACGAGGAGACCATATCGATAGGAATTGGGTTGAGGTTGGAATCATATGTCATCCAAAGTTAAGATTCAATTTCGTTTGGTTTTCGTATGGAATTGAACATAATATATGATTCAATTCTGCTTGCACCTACGTACGAGAACTACGAAGTCATTATTGTACGATTTAAATTTCACAGATGACGACTTTGACTCTCCCTCCGAAAACATTCATGTTGACCTCCATTGACCGTAAAATTCAATTTAGTACCTGAGATTATATTTTGAGCATGCATGCATGTATTTTTTTTTTTTTTTTAAAAAAACAATTTTTATAAAATTATATTTTGAGTACTATACATTTATCATACCACGCGCGCCCAAAATCATTCCACGCGCAAAATCGCATCTTTGCAAATTTTATAAATTCCAATTTAATCACAATTTTGAAATCCGGGTGATTCCGCATTTGTTGATGCTTCCCAAATCCCAACGAAATGTAGTTGTGCCTATGATCCGCGAGACATTCTCCACTTTTTTGTGGACCCACAAAATATGGATGGTTCCCCAATCCCAACGTCTCTACTTTCTTATGGACCCACAAAATCACAATCTGACTAAGTGGGTAAGGGGATATCTAATTTATTTATTTTAAAAACATGAAAAAGTCCAATTTAATAATATGCCGCACATTATTTATAGCATGTGTGATGATATTATGAATGTAATTTTTTGAATAAAAAATTAAAATATGTAGTAATAATTAAATTCCAATATCCAATAGTATGATCTTGTATTGAATTGAAATAACTATTTATTAAACATTTTTTAACTTAATAAACAATATTCTACTTTCACAAAACTCTCACGGTTGTATTTTGTGAAAAAAATAATTTTGTATATAGAATATCGACTATCTCCAAACATAAAAAATCCACACACTTAATTAGTTGCATATAGTTTTCGAGTTTTTAGAGGTTCGGACTCAATATAGTCAAAACATAGCCTACAAAAAAACATATTGTGTTTGAAGGTGGAGTTTATAAGTTAATTTTCACGTTTCCTGGACTCGTATTTATATGGTAATGACTTCTAACCTCTTTGATATATTATTTTCCTCTAGACTCTTCAACTATTGGAGAATATATTCGCCCATTAATATAAGTGTAAAAAAGTTCAACTTCTCTACTAGTTCGAGCTTTTAAATAAAGCGGTTTCTAACATAGTATCAGAGCCTAGCATTGTGGCAGGTCCTGGTTCGACTCCCGCCATGTGCGACTCCACCCAATTAATTATCCACTTGTTGGGTCTCCCCAAAGAAGTTGAAATCGGCCCACAAGTGAGGAGGAGTGTTGGAGAATATATTCGGCTCATTAATATAAATGGAAGTTGTCCAACTTCTCTACTAGTTCGAGCTGTTGAATGATGCGACATCTAACATGGCTATAGAGCCTTGGGATAACCCGAGTATTGAAAAATATATTCGGCTCATTAATATAAGTGTAAGGAAGTTCAACTTCTCTACTAGTTCGAGCTTTTAGATAAAGCGGTTTATAACATCAACATTCATTTATTTGGAATTTATCAAAAATAAATAAAAATAGCCCAATATACCCTCACAATCTGAATTGATTTTAATTACAATCACCAATTGTGAACGTCAACATAAGTATGACTTAAAGTCATCGATGATGTCAAAGCCATCATCAAACGAGTCATCGATCTGGACGAGTAAGCAAGAAATTGTTGGAGAATTGTATCGGAATAATTATTTGGTTCTACTACAAAAAATAATAAAGTACAAAATATTCTCTATGTCAATATCTTCTTACTTCGTTCGTCAATTACAAGTTAAGTTTTTTAAAATCACGGAGGCCAACAAATGAGTCGAGGCCATCACATATTCACATGCATGATCAGTCGTACTGTGTTAAAAGGATTATTGGCTACACGTACATATATAGCAACACCGTTACACCAGTCAAATAGAGTACCTACGTTGAGATAAAAATAATACTCCTTATTAGAGTATAATTAATTTTAGTTCAATTATTTTTTTACCAAATTCACATATAATTTAATTTCAAGTCATCGCAAACATTATATATATGTTCTGACTGTTCATCTTCAGCTTTTTTACAAGCTAGGACTTATTTTCATTACGACAAAACTCAAAATTTGGTCGTAAATGGTAATTTTATTAATTCAATTTATTTTACTTTTCGTTTTTGACATTACATAACAAAATGTTAACTTCCATTTTTAAGTTATTTTAATTTTTATATTAAAAAATTACAACTATACGAATCTATTTTTACATACAGTATGAAATATTTCATCTACAATAATGATAAAAGTAAATGGTTCATATACATTCCGGAGTAATTATTAATGCATAAATGAGTAATTTCTCCTTATTTTAAAACGGAAAAAAAAATTATATTTGGTTTAATAAAATAAAATTATTAATTGCCAAGATTATTTCGTTCATGAACGTGTCATGTTGGAAATAATCCCAACATGGTTTGGCCGTTTGGGGTTTGGATTGTTCCATGATTAATAAATTTACTATTAATTATGAGGAGTATATTTACTTTGATTATTTTGATTATGTTTCCAAGTTTGGGAGTTTTGCTTTAATTATTATACTTTATTTTAAGAGTTTTTTTTCTTTCTCTAAAGCTATATAGTAGGAAAATGCATAGTTAAGTCTTTTATTTTCGTGCATTAGAAAGATTAATATTCCCATAAAATCTTCGTATTCAATTTTTTTTGTCCTTTCTCTGTTTTCAAATTGTCAAAAAATATCAGAGTTCTTCTGCTGCTTCGTAACAGAACTCATAACTGTATCTAATTACAATACGTGAATTAGTTCATGAATCTGTGTCTTCTAACTCAACGTTCTTGGCAATACTCAACCGTCTTCGTTTTCAACAACTGTATCTGCTTATTAATTGCTTATATATACACATATATTAATTTTATTTTGGATTATCAGGTTTTAAAAAAATGATACTTCCATAATAATTATGCAATACTGTATGCTACACACTCTTTGATTAACATGTAATTTTACGCAATTGACATGTTGTTTCAGTCGCAAGTTATGTTTCGAACTCAAATTTGACAGTGGGGCCCATTTATATATTTATTTTTATATAAAAGCAAATTGCAAATCATTATGCTATGTATAATTTTTTTTTTTTTTTTTTGTTTCTAACAATTAAATTTGTAAAGAAAATAACATCACTTCTACATATTTCAAAGGAAATCTTTGAAGAAATCTAAAAATATTAAAAAACAATATATATAATATATATATATATATATATATATATATATATATATATATATATATATATATATATATATATATATATATATTTGAGTTCAAAGTTCTCTGAATAATATATTAACCATGTGAATGTTTCAGATACGTTTCTTTAGTTTAATTAATGATAGCAATTCAGATACGTTTCTTTAGTTTAATTAATCATAGCAAGTTTACAAAACACTTTTATTTTTTATTTATGTTGATATTGACTGTTAAAAAAAAAAAGTTAACAACATAAATTTTACTAATTTAAACAAAAAAATTACTAATTTATTCGTAGCACCTATATAAGGAAAGTCTGCTTAGCATCAATTCAAAGTCGAAATTAATGTATTTAGTTATAATTTTGTTTTTACTTATTTTTTGTGTGTCAATATGTTTGTTTCCAAGTGGATTAGAGTACATCGCGCTTTTGCGTCAGTCAAACGAGTGGAGACAACTCTAGTCAATGAAGAAGTCTAAACCAGCTTACATTCCGATGACCGCATTGCTGAAGGAATGGGATACAAACGACTGAAACGAGTTCAAAGACAAGTTGCCGCGAATTATAAGATGTGCGAGCCAGAACGTGACTGTTAATAAAAGAATGTTGAAAATGAAGCATATCGACCGCTCTCGATCTACGATAGATCACACGATTGATGTTATATAAGTATAATTAGATACACTATTAATTAAGTCTATTCACCATCCAATAAGAGTTCACTTATTATTCATTTTTTAGTAAAAAATGAATTACTATGAGGAGTGTATTCTTAAAATGAGTCAATATGTATTGACTCGTGCGTGATATTATTTGGGGACCACCACTCCAGCTCATCCCATCAAATGACTTGGAGGAAAAGAAAATTCAGTTGGAGGATAATTTTGTCATTTAAAGGTTGAAAACAAATTAATAAATTAAATTAAATTCTGTTTCACGGTTCAATTAAAAAAAGGGAATAATATTTACCGGACATATCATACTTAAAATATTTAGATTTAAAAACATTTTTTAAAGTTATTTGATTACACGATTACCGTGAATATTATATGAGAGATTAATATGCTGATTGAATGAGCGATCACTTCTCCTTAAGTTAATACTCATTTATGAGTAATTTTAATATAAGTAACTTTTTGAACGATAGTAACTTTTTTTTGTCTTGTGAGTGAAGAGTATTTAAATATTTAATAATAATAATGATAATATGTAAATAAAAAAAACCCATTAATTACAAAGTAAAAATGGAATTGGATAATTTAGTTGAATTTCGAAGACTATTCTAGATTCTAGCCCCCTATATAATAGGATAGTGTAGCGTCATCATCATATATCGTGCGAGCTCACTTTCCATTTCGAGTTTTGATTAAAAAAAAAATGGCTAAGAAGGGAGCGAAACCCAATGCAGCGGCGAGACCCAATGCAGTGGCGAGGAGAGTATTCCTTTTCCTAGTGAGAGACGAACCATGGATCCAGATGTAATATTCATTTAATTTTGAGTTGCCTTTTTTCTTCTGCATCTACGTTTCTCTTTCCTTTTTCCCTCGATATGAACAACTATTGATTGCTTTTGCCTTACTCAATTTTATTTTTCCCGAGGTTCAAAAAATGCATTAATTGCGTCGTCTCTATTTTCTCAATAAATAAGAGTCGATCGATGACTGCGTTTTTTACTGCGTCTTGCTTCCACTCATATTTTCTCAATAAATATGGGTGGATCGATGATGACTGCGTCTTGATTCGTCTCATATTTTTTCAATAAATATGAGTGCATCGATGACTTGATTCGTCTCATTTTTCTCAATAAATATGAGTCGATCGATGACTGCGATCTGACTTCGTCGTATTGCTTCGATCTCATATTTAACTCAGTAAATATGTGTGAATCAATGACTGCGGTTTCTGTTTCTCTGAACCAATAATTGCTTTTGCCGTATTCATTTTGTTTACGAAGGTTCAAAACCGCCTCGATTAAAACATTTTCAGTAAATATTGATCGGATCGACGGCAGCATTTAAAGTTTTGTTTCGATAAATATCGATCAATATTTCGATTAATTGATGGATGAATTATGTGTCTCTGAACTAATATTGTTTGCTTTTGCCGTATTCATTTTTTTTACGAAGGTTCAAAACGCCTCGATTAAAACATTTTCAGTAAATATTGATCGGAGCGACGGCAGCATTTATAGTTTTGTTTCGATAAATATCGATCAATATTTCGATAAATTGATGGCTGAATTCTGTTTCTCTGAACCAATATTGATTGCTTTTGCCGTATTAATTTTTTTTTACGAAGGCTAAAAAACGCCTCGATTAAAACCTTTTCAGTAAATATTGATCGGATCGACGGCAGCATTTAAAGTTTTGTTCCTTTTTTTTTGTTTTCTCTAAATTAATATTCATCATGTTCTCTTCCCCTTTTCTTTTTAATGTCGATAAATTGATGGCTGAATTCTGTTTTTTCTTTTTGTTTCTTCAAGGTTCACGTACGAGCAGGGACTGCTCGTATCTGTGGGAGCTGTCCTCTGGGTCTTCGCATTCTGTGTGGTCAACTACGTGCCAGTGGAAAACTGCTCAGTGGGGCGTTTCATCCACAAGAACACCACTAGGCAAGCGTGTGCTCTGTTCTCTGTAATCGTGATGCTTTTTGTTCTCTTTGCTTTATCGAAGAAGTCTCTCCCTCCACGCCTTGATCTGAATCCATATCCGAGGTTCAAGATCATACTGACTGCAGCATTTGTTACATTCTCCTTGCTCGCTTGTGAGGTCTTTCAGGATTGGTGGAGCTTTGGGTTGGGGCTCTCTCTCTCTGTTTTTACTATTCCGTTTTGCCGGCTGTTAAGGTTTGTTGATGACATCGGACTGATGGAGTGTTCCGTTGGAATGTCGGTTGCTGCTATTGTGAACAAACTCGGAAAGACGAATGCCCACACATGGTTTTCCGTCTTTGCCTACGTTTTGGCCATGCTTTTTGTTAAATTTGAGATCGCTAGTAGGGTCGCTCGTAAAGAGTCAATCGTGAGGGAGCTGAATGTAGAGAAGGGTATGATGTTCTTGAACAAGAACAAGGCTGATAATAGGGGTCAACCTAAGAAGAACAAGCCCAACTACAGTTCAATGTGATTGCAGGATTTAGTTACATTTCATAATTAGCACAACTCTATGTTTACGTATTCCATAACTCTCTTTGTTTAATCTAATGTCATATTTCCTATGTAATCCAGAGAAATATCTTTAATAAAGTGACGTTTCTTTGCAATTTTTCGTCTCTTGTTACAACTCTATCAAACTAAAAAATAAATATAAGAGTGTTGCAATTATTGTTGCAAATTAATTAAATAGTTTTGTGTTTTACCATTTATTATTTCTCTCGAGGCTAATTATGTATAATTTTTATGGACGTTTTTGCCCCTAGGTCCAGATTCATATTTTCTGATTTTCTAATCTTGAAATGCATACCCTGAAAATTATCTAACCTCATTTGGATATTATTTCTCCGGTCTTAAATTATTTATTGTTTACTAAAATCCAATGTTAATAAAGTAATAATCATTTCGATCGGTCTTATTTCTGTGTGTGTTTGATTACCAAAATCCCAAAGAGTACATAAATTAATAGTATCAACAATTCATTCAGTACATATAGTATATTACTCCCTCGGTCCAAAGACAGTTGTCATACTTTCCTTTTTGGGGTGTCCAACAATAGTTGACACACCCCAAAAAAGGAAATAATTATTCTAACTTTTTCATTTTAATATACTATTTTATTCTACTTTACCCCACCTATTTTTTAACTTTACTCACACTTACTTTACTTTTCACTTTTAAAATATATTTTTACTCTTTACTTTTTAATATAAAAATTAAAAAATAACAATTTTCTTAAACTCCGTGTCCAGCAAAGTATGACATCTATTAATGGCCGGAGGGAGTATATTATACTATACTATAACTAAATGAATCGAGCCAAGTCTATCTTTCAACCTGTCAAGAATTATAAACGATTAGGACTACGTATAAAAATATTATCTCAAAGATTGCCTGCATTACTGCATATTGTATAAATAAGTTAGACTTTAAAATCTTCATAAAAAGACAAATACGAATCACATATATCGAGTCTTTGACGCAAAACGCCATTCCCTTAAACTATGATTATAGGGGGATCGTGATGATCCCTCATGGAATAAAAGTACAAAAAATATTAATAAAAAAAGTTTAGCATCGTAAGTTTGTTGTGGAATTAATGTGACACATGTCACATTTTCATTTGTCCATTTAATTTCATTTATATAAATTTTAAATTTTACAACATTAATAATAAAAGTTGTGTATATATATAAATATAAAAATTCATATATTTTTATTGTTCGGAAATGGCAATTTATTAGATGGACCCCTACCCCATACAATTCTACATGGTCCCCTTTTCCAAGTATTTTTAGACGGAGAATCTATGTGGGATACAAATATTTGACAAAAATGATTATGATTTAGTTGGTGTGGTTGTTCGATTTGAAAATGACGCTTTTGAGTTATATAATGATTATGCACTTATGATTTGGTTGGTGTTTTCTGTATTCTACTGTGATAAGTAGTGAGTTCTACACTGTTTTATATTGAATTTTATTTTGTGTTATTAAAAGCTTTTTTGCTGTGTTTTTTTAGGATGACGAGGGTAGTTACGTTGTACACCCTGGTTCTGAAGATCAAATATTAGAAGTTGTTTCTCCGAATACAAGTTTCATATTCCCCGCAGCTTTATATGATCCTGTCTTATGATTATTTTGTTTTTGTAGTAACATTGTAATGATGATATTGGCTTTTAGTTTTGACGTTGAAATTGACTTTTTAGTGTTGATTTTCAAATAGTTCTATTTTTTGAATTCGAATTACGTTATTTTATCTTGTAAATAAAATTTTATTCATGTAATATATATTGTCTATTTCATATTAAAAATTATTTAATTATAAAAGAGTAGAATATAGTTACAAATATAGTAAAATTCATTAACAATTGAAGTAGAATATGGTTATAAAAAAAGTAAATATAGTAAAATTCATTAACAATTGAAGTAGAATATGGTTATAAAAAGAGTAAAATTTAATAATAAATGGAGTAGAATATTATTATAAAGAGAGTAAAATTCATTAGAGCATAGAGAAAAGCGCCGTGCCGACCTTCGCCTCCCTCAATTATTGTTTTTACTTCGATAAAGTCCTTTCAAAATTTATAACATGAAGAATTATGTATAACCATATCCCTTTATTAAAATTCTGAAGCCGCCGAAGGTGGCCGTAATCATTGTTTGCCTCCCTCGATTATTGTTGCCTCCCTCGATTATTGTTGCCGCTTCGATACAAGACCTTTCGATACAAGACCTTTCGATACAAGACCCCCCCCTTTATCCCTTTATTAAAATTTTGAAGTCGCTGAAGGTGGCCGTAATCATTGTTTGCCTCCCTCTATTATTGTTGTCTCCCTCGATTATTGTTGCCTCCCTCGATTATTGTTATAGAATGTATCAATATGTGGAGTAGAATATGATACAGAACAGAGTAGAATAGACTACTTAATGCAGTAGACCTCATTAGAACAACATAATGACCACGATAATTGTTTGCCTCCCTCGATTATTGTTGCCACTTCGATACAAGACCTTTCGATACAAGACTTTTCGATACAAGACCCCCCCTTTATCCCTTTATTAAAATTCTGAAGCCGCCGAAGGTGGCCGTAATCATTGTTTGCCTCCCTCGATTATTGTTGCCTCCCTCTATTATTGTTGCCTCCCTCGATTATTGTTGCCACTTCGATACAAGACCTTTCGATACAATACCTTTCGATAAAAGACCCCTCCTTTATCCCTTTATTAAAATTCTGAAGCCGCCGAAGGTGGCCGTAATCATTGTTTGCCTCCCTCTATTATTGTTGCCTCTCTCGATTATTGTTGTCTCCCTCGATTATTGTTTCCTCCCTCGATTATTGTTGTAGAATGCATCAATATATGGAGTAGAATATGATACAGAACAGAGTAGAATAGACTACTTAATGCAGTAGACCTCATTAGAACAACATAATGACCACGATAATTGTTTGCCTCCCTCGATTATTGTTGCCACTTCGATACAAGACCTTTCGATACAAGACCCCCCCTTTATCCCTTTATTAAAATTCTGAAGCCGCCGAAGGTGGCCGTAATCATTGTTTGCCTCCCTCGATTATTGTTGCCTCCCTCGATTATTGTTGCCACTTCGATACAAGACCTTTCGATACAAGACCCCCCCCTTTATCCCTTTATTAAAATTCTGAAGCCGCCGAAGGTGGCCGTAATCATTGTTTGCCTCCCTCGATTATTGTTGCCACTTCGATACAAGACCTTTCGATACAAGACCTTTCGATACAAGACCCCCCCTTTATCCCTTTATTAAAATTCTGAAGCCGCCGAAGGTGGCCGTAATCATTGTTTGCCTTCCTCGATTATTGTTGACTCCCTCGATTATTGTTGCATCCCCGATTATTGTTGTAGAATGCATCAATATATGGAGTAGAATATGATACAGAACAGAGTAGAATAGACTACTTAATGCAGTAGACCTCATTAGAACAACATAATGACCACGATAATTGTTTGCCTCCCTCGATTATTGTTGCCACTTCGATACAAGAACCCCCCCCCCCCACTGTGGCCCTTTATAATCGAGGGAGGTGAACGATCACGGCCGCCTTCGGCGGCCGTGATCGTTCACCTCCCTCGATTATTGTTCACCTCCCTCGATTATTGTTCACCTCCCTCGATTAGGCTTTATGGGCTTATTCTTAGGGATTAGTGTTTAGGGGTTATTTTTAGGGTTTATGGTGGATTATATTATTCACTACAGTATAATTGATTATTAAACAAAGTACAATGTAATTTATAAATAGAGTACAAGTAAAAATTGAGGAGACTGTGTTTATAAATAGTGCAGAATACATTACTAACTGGTGTAGAATGCATAAAGATAGTACAAAGAACAAATCCATTTTTCAGATTCCAATCCCACTACAGAAAATTCATATTATAAAACAGATTTATATGTAATCAACAGCACCCATGCTCAGTTTTAAATACAAATTGATCAATTTCAAATACAACTTCCATCAAATACAAATTCCACAATTTCAAATACAAATTCAATACATTACAATGAACTCAATGCCCTAATTAAATCAATTCATGTTCAAATATGTTGAAATACTCAGAAACCATGCTCAGATTGATGGATGTTCTATCCTTGTTTCAGAACTTCAAGCTCAATAGATGCATTCTCTCTTGCCCTTCTTACAACTTCTTTTCTCACCTCGTTCATCTCTGTCATGATGATAGCAGAACAATATTTCACTCTAAGGATCTTCAACATATCAACATCCTGTTTGAAAAAAAAAAAAAATTCAGAAATAGTATTGACCATAATTGCAACAACATTAAGCGGTTTCTCACAATTACAAACAGCTTCAAAAAATTTAGTTTAATTACAATGAAATCCGATTATATTTGCTAATTACAATTTCATCAGGGGTTTATGGGCAATTGAAAACATATTCCATAGTCTTTTGCAATTGTTTTAAAAATACCTCATCTACGGGTGAAAGGTGTAAAATGGAAAAAACTCGAGAGAAAGTATCTGTAATTTTAAGAGAATCAATAATTAATAGTAATTAATTATACAAAAAGAGTAGTTTTTGCGAAAAGTGGAGATTCACAAATATAGAAGGCTTGCAGATGCAAAATATCTTGGATCAAATGAATATAAATTATGCCATGTCTAATTGATTATGCCACGAAATCTGTGGTTAGTAAGGCATTACCTCAAATCTTGGTTAGGGTCCAGCAATCGGGAGATAAGATCAGTAGCTTCAGGGATATGGTCGAGATGGTGCCGATGCCGATCGCGGCGATGAGAGTGGGCTACGCTTGAGCCAGGTATCCCCTTCGAACTTGTAGCCGAGCTCGCGGGTGAGACCATCATGCTGCCTTTTCAGGCGAAGCTTAAGGGGCTAGAGCACAAAGGAAGTTGAAGTCATATATAGTTGTTTATTTCCCATCGTCCACTCCTCGGTACAAATATCAGTCAAGCCAGTGCTAACCTCAAAGCCCGACGCGGACGCGACTCCTAAATGCAAGAGTAAAAAAGCATATGCTCAGACAGAACATCAACAAAACAGTCATCTGATAATGGTTGTTGCATTGTCAATTTAATTTGATCATAATCCAACTTTCGTTGTCAATCGTTTAACTTTGCCACATAAATAATGTCAAAAATCAAACAATAAAAGCAAAAATAATTTTCTTCTCATCGATAAAACAATAACACCTTACTATCATATTATACAAACCACCACCCCTTACCTTCAACCATGAATGTGAACATGGTGCTCGAGCAATACTCTACTGTCTATGGCCTTCATATCATTCTCAACCAACATTTATGTTACTTTGAATAAAATTACAGTATTTTCTAGGTGTATATACTACTGACCTTCTCCCTCAATTAAACTAACTACTGACCTTCTGCAAATCCAAGTTCTGAAAGAGGACCCCCAAAATTAAAACCGTAATCACTAATAACATAATCAAAGAGAACTCCTAAATTGAAATAAAACTATAAACCCTAAATCATTTTAACATTCATCCTTAAATCAAGAAAATCAACTTAATACTACTAAATCAAAACCTAAATAAACAAGAACCGAATCGAAATTAAAGTTTTTTCGGAATAAGCATACCTCGTTTCCTCGCTGATGTCACTTCGTCCTCGCGCCGCTGGAGCCTCATCGAATCCTCCCCGCCGTGGCCTCGTCAAAGCCTCCCCGTTGTCTCCTCGGTGGTGCTTCAACGAAGAAGCGAAATCGCCGCCACTGGAGCCTCGTCGAAGCCTCCCCGCTGTCGCCTCGCCAGTCCTGGTGGCTACGTGCCTCACCGTCAAGGGCACGGAGAACGTGCTGAATCGGCCGCGTTGGAGCTGTCGGGACCGGTGCTATGACTTGGAAATCGACAACCCTAGATTGGATACGTAGAGAACTGAAGAAGTGGAGAGAGAACGAAAAAAAGAGTGGCGCGTCGACTGGGCCGAAAAATTGTTTTGTTTACGGACGAGGACCATGTAGATCGTATGGGCCCCTACCCCATGGTATAGGCTCCCTTCGGAAATATTTCATCTCAAAATTCAATATTAAAATAAATAAATGTTTTAAATAAAAAATTATTTATTTAATTAATAAACAATATGTAAATAAAAATTCGAAATGAATTGTAATAAAAAAATATTGAATAAATAAATATAATAGAATTAAAAATAGATTGAATCGTAGATTGTTGATAAAGTATGAAGATTGTAAAGTTAGATTGTATAGTATAGTGACGAGGTAGAGAAGGGTGAAATTAATATTTTAATGAATATTGTGGATTGTATAGGTTGTGAATAAGAAAATTAACAAATTAGTCTCATAAAGATAGTTTGTTTTCCTTTTGGTACCATAGAGTTACACACTTTCTTAAATTAATTCATTAAAGCCTAAAATCGAGTCGATTTCATCAAATTTTCGCCTGAAAATTCAAATTTTGCCGGAATTTCAGCGCGTGACTCGCACGTGCCTGAGGATTTGGGGCTTCCCGGTGACCTAATCCACATGGCGACATTGAATTGGCTGGAGGTGTTTTAAAATAAAAATAAAAAATATCCACATGTGTATTGACACGTGGATATTAGGGTAATAAGAAAAATAAAAAATGAAATGAAAAGGGATTTAAAAAGGAGAGCGGGCGGGTTCATTCATTTTTCCCCCAAATCCATTTCCAGAAAACCTCAAATCCCAAATTACTCTCCCCTTCGAAGAATCCTAATTCTCTACCACCTCAATTTTCTCAATTACCTGTTGTAATTTCGGCTCCCAAAATTACTCCACACAAAATAGCTTGAAATATAAAATAGATGGGGAAAAGAAAACGATATAAAAGATAGAACACGAATTTTACGTGGAAACCCAAAATAGGGAAAAACCACGGGAGGAGGAGAAAATATCACTATAATCGAATCAACGGGGTTACAAATATAGATCTCTCAATAGATCTATCTCACGAAACTCTCTCTCAATAGAAACGCTCTCACAAAACGATGTTCTCAATAACACCGTGGCTCACGATATTCTCAATAATATCGATCTCTCAAATTAATGCTTTCAATAACATTAATCGAGTTGATGTTCTCAATAACATCATACTAATAATCAAGTATGGAGATCCTTATTTATAGGTGTAGCAGACCCATAAATTAGGTAACAATAGGATTAGGAATAAAACTATTTTATTCTTATTCCAAATATAACTCAAATCCTCCTTACCAAATAATATAATTATATCCCTAATATAATTTTATTCCCTAAATAAAAGAATACTATTATTTGTTTCTCAAACAAATAAAGTCACGGACAAATTAATTCACCTTACGTGAATTGCCAACCTCCTGTACGCACTCAAACCTTTAATGGGCCAGGCCCGATTACGAAGTTTGATCACTGTGCGCACCTAATTAATTCCCACGCAAGCTTCGATGAATTATTCGGTCGACTGCACGTCTCATTTCGTCTATCCGATTTAATCATCGTTTTTTTTATTTCGATTGGATTCGAGTCACCACTCAACAAATCTCCACCTTGACGAGAATCTCTACAACCCCAAAACCAAAAAGTCACCTAGACTTACACGTCGATTATAGCGATCTCCAAATTCTCCTCCACCGGCCCCCTCAGGCTCCTCAATATCTAAAATTGACTAAGTCCGACCCTCGTCGAAACTTAGTCCCCAAATGTGATTTTCTCACCCAAATTGTTTTGTGCCTCTTGCGTGCTCTACCGGCATCCCCGCAACACAAAGCACTACTATTCGACTCCCTCGAGTCGCGAAAACGAGCCTCCTCGTTTGTACTAATATGAGTGCCCGCACCACCCATCACGAAAGCCATCGATTTATCCTTAGCGAGCATCGCATACTCAGCTTCCCCAAGACAGCTTGAACCAGCGGGTACGATTACGTCGCTCCGAGTAACCGTAGATCCTTCAAGGACATAAAGTCCTCCGGTCTTTTTCTCTCCTCTTATCACTATACGAGCACGTCTGCTCACCTCTAAAACTCCACCTCCAGCGGAGTAGTGATAACCCTTCTCATCAAGGGCACTGAGAGAAATAAGACTCACCCTCAAGTCAGGAACGTGCCTCACATTGTCAAGTGTTCGAATCACTCCGTCGAACATCTTGACCCGGATCCTCCCAATGCCAAGTATCTCACACGGTGCGCCATTCCCCATAGCCACAGTCCCAGTACTGGCCAAAACATCATATGTATCAAACCAACCCTTAAAGGGACACATATGATATGAGCATCCAGAATCCAAAATCCACTCATCGCACGCTCGTGATCCCAAATCAGACGCCAGAAGAAGTTCTCCATCATTGTAACTTTCTTCCAAAAAACCGACCTCCGGTTTCCTGCTCTGATTAACAGAATCGTCCTCACGATTCTTATCCTTCAATTTCGGACAATCTTTCACGATATGGCCCTTCTTCTTGCAATAATAACATTCTCGTTCTCCTTTAGACCGAGAATATCCCTTAGACCTTCCGCTCGCCCCACCTTGGGCGTTAAGGTCTTCACCTATTGCATCAGACCTTCCATCAACGAGAAATTTCATCCTCTCTTTAGAATGTAGCGCATCGACTACATCCTGCCTAGTAAGGGTTTCCCGACTATAGAGTAGCGTATCCCTAAAATTTGCATGAGAAGGAGGCAAGGAACACAATAACCACAACGCCAAGTCTTCACTATCGTACTTTATCCCCAAATTCTCGAGATCCGAGACCGTCTCATTAAAAGCAGATAAGTGATCTTGCAAATTACCTCCTTCGGGCATCTTGTGAAGAAATAATTTTTGCTTAAGATGTAGCTTGCTCGTCAAGCTCTTCACCAAGCAAAGCTCCTCTATTACATATTGTGTTGTTTGAGATGGATAAAGATGATGAATGAGGAGAGAATGATTCTCCCAATGATTAATTGCGGCTATCTGTTTTGTTGCTATATATAGCAACGTTACAAAGCATATAAAACCCTAAGCCAGTAGAAGACAAAAAGGGAATAAATCCCAGCTGGCCAACTAAGGGTAAAATAGACTAAATACCAATAAGGTCAACAAGTCAACCAAATCAGAAATTAGGTTTAAATTATTTGAATCCCAATTGGGGGTGAAATGCGCGGGGCTTAATATCCCCCCTCAAGCTCGAACGCCGGCGATGTGAAGCCTGTTCTTGAGCCGAGTATGAGCTTGCTCCGGCAGCGACTTAGTGAAGATGTCTGCGAGCTGTTCATAAGCTGGAACATGGCGGACGGAGATGGTCTTTCTGTGGACGTGTTCTCTGATGAAATGGAGATCTATTTCAACATGCTTTGTGCGGGCTTGGACCACGTCTTGAGTGGACATATGAACGGCGCTGAGATTGTCGACCCAAACCACAGGAGGTAATTTAGGTAGAAATCGTAGTTCTTTGAGTATGGATTTTAACCAGAGCAACTCAACTACAGAGTGACCGAGGCTTCGATATTCAGCTTCGGCACTCGATCTGCTAACTGTAGGCTGTTTTTTGGAACTCCAGGAAACTAAGTTACCGCCAAAGAAGATACAGAAGCCTGAGGTGGAATGGCGATCATCCGGATCTGAAGCCCAATCCGCATCAGAGAAGGCTGTGAGATGAAGATTTGGGGATTTTGTAATATGAAGACCATGGTGAGATGTTCCTGCCACATACCTGAGAAGGCGTTTGACAGCTTTGAAATGTAAATCAGATGGAGCTTGCATGAATTGACTCAGCCTATTAACAGAGTAAGTGATTTCTGGTCTTGTCAAAGTGAGATATTGTAAGCTACCAATGAGTTTTCTGTATGGGGTTGGATCAGATAGGGTATGACCATCATATTTAGATAAGATGGTGGAACTCACCATGGGAGTTGGGGCAGCATTAGCTCCTGACATACCAGCTTTCCTCAAAAATATCTTCAGCATACTTTTGTTGTGATAAAAACAATCCTGTGGCTGTTTTGGTGATTTGGATACCCAAAAAATAGTTGAGGGAACCAAGGTCTTTTAGGGAAAAAGATTTAGCAAGTTTAGTAATCAGGGTGCTTATAACAGTTTGAGAACTCCCTGTGATGATAATGTCATCAACATAGACTAGGATAAATGTAGTGGCAGAATGGCTGTGCTGAAAATATAATGAGGAATCTGCCTTGGAGGTAGTGAATCCAAGTTGAATAAGAGAGGCTTTGAGTCTGTCATACCAAGTTTTTGAGGCCTGTTTTAATCCATAAATTGCCTTTTTTAACTTGCATACCATGTATTCTTTTCCAGGTGACTCATAGCCAGGAGGTTGGTGCATATAGAGGGGTGTTTCAGGATCAAGATGGCCATTCAAGAAGGCATTATCAATGTCAATTTGTTTGATGGGCCAATCTTTTGACAGGGCAATGGTGAGTATGATTCTGATTGTAGATGGTTTAACTACAGGACTGAAAACATCTATGTAATCAATACCTGCTTTTTGAGTAAACCCCTTGGCCACTAACCTGGCTTTATGTTTGAGCACTGAGCCATCTGCATTTTTTTTAAGTTTGAATAACCATCTGCATCCAATAATGTTAGCATGAGAGGGTGGGGAGACTAGCTCCCATGTGGAGTTTCTCTGTAAAGCATGGAATTCAGAGTCCATGGCCTGTTTCCATGCAGGTTGAGTAATGGAATCTTTATAAGATGGTTCAGTTGAGGGAATTTTAGATGAGAGTAAAGCAGATAAATAGGTTTTAGGTTTGAAAATGCCTGCTTTAGATCTAGTTGTCATAGGATGATGAGAATTAATGGGGACAGGTATTTGTGAAGCATCAGTGGATGTGGATCTTGAGGGAACAGGAGAATGTTGTGGTGGATCAGCATTCTGAGATTCTGTAGGTGTGGAGGGTGGAGAAATAACCTGCTGGGAAGGTGTAGAATCTGTAGAAGAGCTTTCTGTAGATGTAGAATCAGACAAAGATTCAGGTTGATGTTCATTAGGAAGATGAGGATTATTTATGGGGAATAATTGTGGTGTAACTGGAATAGGATGTAATGTAGGTATGGAATGTGAAGTAGGTTGATTGGGAATGGGTAAAATAGGAGGTACAGTGGGAGTAGTTTTCATAGCAGGGAACACTTGTTCATTAAAAATCACATTTCTAGTCACAATGACTTTTTTATTAGGTAACTGAATTTTGAACCCTTTAAACTGAGGGTGGTATCCAAGGAAAATGCTTGGTTGAGATTTAGGTTCAAGTTTATGGTCAGTGTATGGCTTGAGATGAGGAAAAGCAAGGCAGCCAAACACTTTTAGGGATGAGTAATCTGGATGATGGCCAAAAAGTTTGTAATATGGGCTAGTGAACTTCAGAGTACTCTGAGGTATTCTGTTTAAGAGATGCACTGCAGTAGCAAAAGCATCTTCCCAGTAGCTGCCATCCAAGCCAGAAGTAGATAATAAACTTAAACCAGATTCAGTGATATGTCTATGCTTCCTCTCAGCTGCCCCATTTTGCTGAGGGGTGTATGGACATGATATCTGATGGACAATGCCAGCCTCAGTAAATAAAGTAGACAAGGGTTTAAATTCTGTGCCTCCATCACTCTGCAGGACTTTGATTTTCTGGCCAAATTGCAATTCAACTTGATTTTTAAAATGCTTAAAAGCCTTTATAGTGTCTGACTTGGCTGTGAGGAAATATATCCAAGTAAACCTGCTAAAGTCATCAATAAAAGAGACATAATACCTATGTCCATAAACTGAGGTGATTGGGGCAGGACCCCAAAGGTCAGTATGGATGATTTGAAGAGGCACAAGAGCTCTTTGATGCACATTAGTAAAAGGCAATACATGAGATTTAGATTGAGCACATTGATTGCAAAAATTAAAGTTGTTTTTATTATCAAAAGGAATGTTACAAAGTTGCAAAGCTTTCTTAGTAACATTGATAGATGGATGGCCCAATCTTTGGTGCCATAATTCAAGAGTTCTAGATGACTTAACAACAGAAGAGAAAGAGCTACTGTCTTGACTCTGTTGTGTTGTCTTTGCAGGCCTGCTGGTCTGTTTATTTGGAGAAAACACTGAAGATGGTAGAGGTTGAAGCTGGAACTGATACAGCCCCTGTTTAAGCATCCCTGTGATGAGGATTTCCTTTGTGGCTTGGTCCTTAACACAGCAAAAAGAAGGGTGAAATTCAAAGAAAACAGCATTGTCCTTAGCAAACTGAGCAACACTCAAGAGATTTTTAGTGATTTCAGGTACTAAGAGCAGGTTATTCAATTTAAAAGCATGCTGATTTTTTAATGAGGGTTGGGTAATCATTAAACTCTTACCAACATGTGAGATATCAAGGTTTGTGCCATTGCCAATCTGAAGCTTATTATGACCCTCATAATCAGAAGCAATGGACAGATTTGAAAAATCATTAGTCACATGGTGGGTAGCACCTGAATCTGGATACCAATTATTGTCTGAAGTGTTGTCTGTTGCAGAATACATGGCTGATCCATGTTGAGAGCTTTGCTGTGACTGGTTTCCTTGAGTGGAAGGCCTGGTATTGCTGTTCAAAGGAGTTTTAGGCACAAAGTCAGCATTGAACCTGTGATAACAGAGGTTAGTTGTATGATTTGTATATCCACAAATCTGACACTGGACTTTGTTGTCACCATTAGTTCTGCCACCTCTGCCTCTACCATTACCTCTGCCTCTGTGATTTTGAGTGCCTCTCCCTCTCTGAGACACTGCACCTCTTTGAGCAGCCATGTTGGCATTAGGAAAAATTTTCTCAGTCATATTGGTAACCTCTAGTCTGTTTTCATAACTGAGGAGTAGAGAAGTGAGCTCTTTCATGCCATAAGTGCCTGCTTGTGCAGTGACTGTAACCACAACTGCATCATATTCATTTCCCAGGCCACCTAGGACATAAAGCACCTGGTCTTCTTCCTTCATCTTCTCACCAACACTAGCAATGGCATCACATAGAGATTTAACCTTGTTTAGGTAATCCCTCATGGAAAGCCCACCTTTTTTCAGACTCTGCAACTGAATCTTATACTGCATCTTTCTTGCAGTGGATTGGCTAGAGAAAGAAGCTTCAATATTCTGCCATATCTCCTGAGCAGTATTGAAACCAACCATGGATACCAAGATGGACTCAGATAAAGAAGACAGGAGCCATGAGGCAAGGAGCTGATCCTGTCTCTGCCACAGCACATACTCTGGATTCATCTTCCAGATGCCTTCTTCCCCAGCAGGTATGAGCTTGCAAGGTTGAGCCTTTGAGCCATCAAGAAAACCTTCTAAACCATGGCCTCTAACTGTGATAATAACCTGTTGCTTCCATATTAGAAAGTTATCATCATTGAGTTTGACAGAGATTTGCTGATTGTTGAGTTGTATTAAAGGTGATTTGTTTTGGCTGGAATCTCCTTCTGCCATTCCTGCAAAACAACAAAAAAAATCTCCTGATTTAACCCTTTATAAAAGCTCTGATACCATATTAAATATTGTGTTGTTTGAGATGGATAAAGATGATGAATGAGGAGAGAATGATTCTCCCAATGATTAATTGCGGCTATCTGTTTTGTTGCTATATATAGCAACGTTACAAAGCATATAAAACCCTAAGCCAGTAGAAGACAAAAAGGGAATAAATCCCAGCTGGCCAACTAAGGGTAAAATAGACTAAATACCAATAAGGTCAACAAGTCAACCAAATCAGAAATTAGGTTTAAATTATTTGAATCCCAATTGGGGGTGAAATGCGCGGGGCTTAATATCCTCGATTTTCTTCCACATGTCAGCCGCCGTCTTCTCATGCATCACCTCTTCCAAAATAGAGGTAGAGAGATGTAGCCCAATAACCCCCCTTGCCTTTCGATCCTTCTTCTCTTTCTCCTCCGTCTTCAACGTGCTTGGCATCTTATCGAGCCCAAACAAAGTCTCGTCTAGATCCAATTGAGCCAAGATCGCCTCCATCTTGAACCGCCACGTCGAGAACCGAGTGTTCCTATCCAACATCGGAATATCGTACTTCATCGCCATCTCCGAAAAATATTCTCAAGCTCCACAGGAATCCCAAGTCGCGACCTTAGGCTCTGATACCACTTGTTGTAATTTCGGCTCCCAAAATTACTCCACACAAAATAGCTTGAAATATAAAATAGATGGGGAAAAAAAAACGATATAAAAGATAGAACACGAATTTTACGTGGAAACCCAAAATAGGGAAAAACCACGGGAGGAGGAGAAAATATCACTATAATCGAATCAACGGGGTTACAAATATAGATCTCTCAATAGATCTATCTCACGAAACTCTCTCTCAATAGAAACGCTCTCACAAAACGATGTTCTCAATAACACCGTGGCTCACGATATTCTCAATAATATCGATCTCTCAAATTAATGCTTTCAATAACATTAATCGAGTTGATGTTCTCAATAACATCATACTAATAATCAAATATGGAGATCCCTATTTATAGGTGTAGCAGACCCATAAATTAGGTAACAATAGGATTAGGAATAAAACTATTTTATTCCTATTCCAAATATAACTCAAATCCTCCTTACCAAATAATATAATTATATCCCTAATATAATTTTATTCCCTAAATAAAAGAATACTATTATTTGTTTCTCAAACAAATAAAGTCACGGACAAATTAATTCACCTTACGTGAATTGCCAACCTCCTGTACGCACTCAAACCTTTAATGGGCCAGGCCCGATTACGAAGTTTGATCACTGTGCGCACCTAATTAATTCCCACGCAAGCTTCGATGAATTATTCGGTCGACTGCACGTCTCATTTCGTCTATCCGATTTAATCATCGTTTTTTTTGTTTCGATTGGATTCGAGTCACCACTCAACATTACCCATATTAGATTGGTCGACCATCTTCAATCAATCATTTGCTCGATCTCTATTCCAATTTTCTCCACTAAGAAATGTCTCAGTCGAGTGAGAATTCGAAAGCAAGCTATTGTTTTGTGGTGAAATTCCACAAACTGCAACCTCTTGGAAGAATGAAAACCCAGGTCGTCGATTTCCGGGATGTGGAAGATATCCCGTATGTATGTCTCACTCTCAATCTCTTTCTGATATTGGTTTTATTTTAATTTTATTTCCTATAATTTCTAGACAGAATCAAGGCTATTGCAATTTTTTCCGATGGATAGATCCACCTATATGTGAGATGTCGAAACAAATCATTCCGGGATTATTGAGAAGATTGAATGATAAGAACTCCAATGCAAATGAAGAGCTTCATGTTGAGAACCACTTCCTGAAGAATGAGAATAAAAGATTGCAGGAAAAGATCATGAAAATGACTGAATTGAACAAGAAGTTGACTGAATTGAACAAAAAGTTGACTGCTAGAATTAAGAAAATTATCTTGCTGTTGGTTATTGTCATTTCTGCTATGTATGCAATTTGGTATTGACCTTAGTTTGTGAACTGGTGTTGTTTGTTATGAACAAATAGTTTTGAGTTGTTCACTGTTATGTTCATTTTGAGTTGTTCACTATTTTTTATTATATGAAGCAAAACCTAAAAGATTTTCATATGAGTATATAAACAAAAACACCTTGATAACAACCATAAAACCATCCACTGTGACATCCAAATTATAGATAAGCATCAAATTGCACTAAAACATCCAAATTGCACAAGAGCATCCAAATTGCACAAAAACATCCAAATTACACAATCTGGAAATGAGACAATATTCCATCAGTGATAAGAGCTAACAAAAGTATTGTTTAAGTAGTGCTCTTGTTACACAAATCCAAAATAAACAACTAAAAAAGAGCAAGCAAAGTCCACAGATGTCTTCAAGTCTTGTTCTGACTCCTCTTAGTCAACTGCATTTGCTGGTGGACAGTAGGGCCAACCACAGGAGCTACCTCTGGAGCTTGAAATGAAAGTTAACTGCCTTAGTTCCAACTCCCACTCCTGAATCATTGACCTCACTACCTTGAGGTTGATTTGTTGATTTCTTTGGGGGAGCAATCGACAAATAGTAGAGAATATTAGTATAAAGTCTATTTCAAAAAAACATGTAAAAAACACAGAAACTTACATGATTCACTTCACTGCTGCCTTGTTTTGTTTGCTCTTTGAAGTTTCAGCCATGTCATTGCTTTTCTCTTTAGTGACAGTAGGTGTGGTCTTTTGTTTCTTCCTACCACAAGTAATGCTATTATGCCCCTCTATACCACATTTTTTGCATTTTTAGCTAGTGTTTGCCTTTTCATCTTCTGAAGTTTGTTCTTGTTCTTCTTATCATCCTTTTCAAATGCTCCCTTCCTTCTTTGCATTGGTTTTCTTCCTCTTTTTGCCCGTATTCCAAAGTTGGGAGGTAATGGGGGGATATACAGTGACTCCCCCCAAAGGAGGTCATAACTGATGCCATATATTGGGAGCTCATAAGTCAGGTTGTATGTTTGAACATGGTAGCATGCATCCACAAAATCTACAGGGTCAAGATTCTGCCTCAGTGGTGATATAATGGCATGAGTGCAAGGAATTTTAGTAAGCTGCCAAGACCTACATGAGCACATACATGAGCACACTATGGGGTGAATTGTGCCACTCTAAATTTAACTTTTAATGGTATATATATACATATATTTAATAATTTTTGCAATAAAGTTTGTTAGCCCTATTGGTTGAACTTGAGATTTGATAATAGGAGCCGTGGGTTATTTAACTTTTAATGGTATATATATACATATATTTAATAATTTTTGCAATAAAGTTTGTTAGCCCTATTGGTTGAACTTGAGATTTGATAATAGGAGCCGTGGGTTCGATTCTCTTTTGACTTCTGTTTTTCGTTAGTTCATTTTTATAAATACAATACTCAAACTACAGAACGAAAAGTATATCAAAGAGCTCGAAACAAAAATGACGAGAAGAAAGGAAAGTAACAAGGTTGGAATGGGTTCGATTCTCTTTTGACTTCTGTTTTTGTTAGTTCATTTTTATAAATACAATACTCAAACTACAGAACGAAAAATATATCAAAGAGCCCGAAACAAAAATGACGAGAAGAAAGGAAAGTAACAAGGTTCGAATGTAGCCGAGAGGATTTAGGCATCAGTACCTGAAATGCTATGAAGAGGAGGCAAGGCAGCTGGCTATGATCAATCAATTCCCCCAAAAAACAAAAATGAGAAAAAAAGAGAATTCGGAGAGTACGTATAAGCAGCGAAGGATCGACAAACAAGAAAACCACACGACACTATCGGAATTAGTATAGTTCGCTCGATTATCAGTATAGTATGACAAGATGAGATATCTGTGCATAAATTAAAAAATCACAAAAACAAAAATATATGAAACGCATTTTCAACTAAGCACTCAAATCCAATCTGCAAACATAAGTTGAAATAAAAAAAATCGACTCAGTCTGGAAACATAATTTTGGGGAAATTATAATTTCGTCGGACAAGCAGAGGCGAGCGAACGAAGTATCAGAGTCATACGGAGGATCCGTCGCCCCCCGTAGTCTGAAAGCTTTGGGTTGATTTCGGTGTCTAACAACACGTTAGATGCCTTGAAATCTCGGTGAATGACCTACAACACCAACACAATAACCATCAGATTCTCAACACTAAATATCAATACTCCAAAGACAGCTCAAAGTGGAAAACCTGAATTTCTAATTATTGGTGCAGGTTAAGACAACCCCTGAGCCGCCCCGAGCATAATCTGCAACCTCCGGTCCCATGAGAGAGTCTGAAGGGCCCAGTTGAAGAGATGGTCTAAGAAAGCTTTTGTTGTGCATGTATTCGTAAACGAGCAGACTCTCTGTATACCCCTCTCTCCGTCCATAGCGCAGTACCCTATCAATTTCACGAGATTTGGATGGTCGACGACACCAAGAAACTGCACCCTCTGCTACCTATTCTTTATGCCCCTGATCACATATAGTTTGAACCACAAATTATACAAGACATTTTTTACCACACACCAGAATTTAGCAACGACAAACCCATCATGACGATGAAAACACTAAAGGAAACCTCTTTATAACTTGGGGATCCAGAATATGAGGTTTATTTAAGAAAATCATTAATCAAAATTCATTCCAATCATCTTAATAGCAAACAAAAAAAAAACGGCAAAATTACACAGGAATCAAAAGTTAATTGAAAACAAAAAAATCATATTCAAAATCGAGAGAAAGGGAAGAAGATCACGACCTTTCGGAGTTGTAATGAACCAGTTCTGAAGATGGGCTCTTCGATCAGAGAAAGGCTTCAGATACATCTATATTGAAACCAAAGCAACACCACTAAAGCGGTGATCTCTGGTTGGTGAGTGGTGGCGGTGCAGCTAAAGCGGTCGAGCGGCAGAGCACAATTTCCGACGAAAAGATGTGCAGAGGGTCAGAGAGACAGTAAAATCGAGGGCTCCGACGAATGGGGGAGCTGGTCTAAGGTTCAGGCAACAATGGCTTCGTGTGTAGATTGACGCTGTTGGAGTTCACGCCCAATTAAACAACACTGAAATTCAATTTCTCACAATCAAACAAGCACAAATTCGGAAAACAAGTAATGGAAAAAAAAGTGAAGTTATAATTAAATAATCCGTAACGAATTCTAAGTTTATTGTTGGGATTAGAGAAGGCGAAGGAGTTGTGGAGGAGCTGTGCTACAGTTAAATTATTTTTGGTTCGTTTTCTTTATCAATTTCAGTTTGGCTATTTAAATTACTCGTATTAATTAATAATAATAATAATAAAAGAAAAATTAATATTTGAGTAGTGAAAAATAATTTATAAAGAAAAATTAGTTACTGGGGTTAACTTAGTAAGTTTATAAGTGTAAATAAATCAAATTAATAAATATAGTTTGGCAAATATTAATGTGTAAACATTAGGTGAACAAGATGATTGCATTTTTCAACAACAAAAAAAAGGAGGTTGAATAAACAGGTTCTAATGTAATTCTCCCCAATAAGCCTATCATCAGAGCATCGACAGCCCCGCCGCACTTCCATCGTCCAGCGGCTTCATGATATCGAGCGCTTGAATATCGTGGAAATATACCGGCAAAAAGGGTCCTTGATCAACTGCAGAGCGATACACGCAGCAGCAACACCCGTGAAAACGACGATCCCGAGGTTTCGAACGGAAAGCAGAGCTGCATCAATGGCTACGATCAAGCCGCAGTCCCAGAAGCCAATGTTCTCGAAACACCACCACATATTCAACAACGGAATTACGTTGAAAAACAAAACAAGCACTAGAGCTGATGTCAGGAGGTCGCCGTCCCTGTCGAAATAAGTCCAGCCGGAACAAACGACCACAAAAGCCGACTCAAACAACTGTTTCTCCGACCGCCGGAGCTTGCAGGGCAAGGGATCGATTCGCCAGTACGATAAGTACATCACCAAAAATATATATGTGCCAAATGATGACAATCCCACAATCGGTAAATACCATATGTGCTGATCTAATAGATTAACACTAAAAGGGATTGCGCTCAACACTGAAATCGCAGATACAATATACCAAACCTGTCTGCGCCGAGGAAGATCATCCCACCCTATTGACTTTGACTCTTCTTCGATTTCCCATTCCTCTCCGATTTCCGAATCCTCTCCGAGTTCTAGATCTAGATCTAATAACGCCCCTTCTGATTTCGATCTAACCCTCATGACTGATTCTAATTTTTATATTCTAATTTTTTCAAAAGGAAATAACCTGCAAATTTTGTTTTCGACTCCCCCTCCGATTTCTAGATCCAGATCTACTAGCACATCCCTTCCGATTTCGATCTAACACTGGTCTTTGCCACGTCAGCAATTACTAGAAAATCAAAAAAAATGTAAAAAGGTAATTATGAAATGAACTTACCAATTACCATTCAACTACACCTAATTCATTAATAGAATTCTATTCATTCATAATTTACTATAATATTTAAATTTGTGTTAGGAAATATTTGAAAAATAAATTATTCAATATATAATTAATTAAAATCAAACATGAAATTAAATAAAAATAATAACTAATATATATATATATATATATATATATATATATATTAAAAATAATAATTAATAAACATAAATAAGAAAAATCAATCAAATAATAATTTTGTTTTATATGAAAAATATTACCGTGGAATATTATAAAAAAAATTAATAATGCTTGGGCGTTGTAAGAAATATAATTAGTAAGATTAGAAAAATAAATGTAGTAGTGGTAAGTTCATTTCATACCCATAAAAGTGGCATAAGATCGAACGGATTTCATAAAATAATCAATTCAGTTCATTTCAATTCAAATTTATTCAATTTAATTTAATTGTCAACGGATTTCAATCGAAAAGAGCTTAAGATAACTTTTGTACTTTGGTGACCAATTTTTTTTTGTGAAATCATTTAATGATATATTCAAATATTACGCTTACATGTCTAGATGGACAAAATTTAGCTACATGTATGCAATATTAAATTGGTCAATTGCTAATGTGCCAAGAAATAAGTTTGGTCACTTCAGTATAATAGGTTAAGCAATTATTGCTTTGCTATTGAACAGATTAAATCATTAATTGGAGTAATCATTAATTACATAAAAGTGCCCAGATTGAGTTCTATATCAGGTGGGCCGTCTAAAATGGTTGATTACATGCTACATTTAAAGGCACTGCCCACATTTAAACACAATACTAAAAAATACACACCACATAATTTTATGTGTGAGCTCAACCTTTATGGGTAGCATGGAATTTTCCGTCGGTTGATTACATGCTACATTTAAAGGCACTGCCCACATTTAAAACATGTGGGGTGAGTTTTTTTGTGTTGTATTTTTGTTTTTGTTTTAATTACAAAAAAGTGAAAAAAAGAAACATGAGAATTTGTTTTTTCTTACAAAGTACTCTTTCTATCCCCCAAGATAGTGCATAGAGAAAATCGCACGTAAATTAAGAAAAAATAATTTTTTGTGTGTTTAATAATATAAAGTAGGGGTATAATAGGTATTGATTTATAAGTAATAAAGTAGGTAGTTGAAAAAGTAGTGGTATAAAGGTAAATAAATGTGTATTGAGAGGATAAAGTTGTGAAAAGACCTTCCATTTATGGAATGTGCACTGTTTTAAGAGATGGACAAAAATAGAAAGTGTGCATTATCTTAAGGGATGGAGGGTATAAATTTCTCCCATTACATATTTTGAGTAACTTTATTTTCATCTCTAACTTTACTAACTACACCCTTTAGATTAATTCACCATCTTAAATTTATTAGTTTTATAAATTTCTCCTTTGAATTATCAATACTATCCTTATTAGGAATGTAAACGAATCAAATTCAATCGAATATCTCTTTATTTGATTTGTATTCGTAAGTATATATATTCAAGTATTTATATTTATATTTGTATTGATTCGAATATTAAATTATTAAATTTTGTTTCGTTTTCGTTAAATATTCGAATATTAAAATTTACGACAAAAAAAATAAAATAAAATGAACAATATATATTGTTTTATTTTTTCATAAAAACATTAATAAAATTCAATTATAAACTTCATAATAATATTGAAATATCATTTAACAATAAAAATTATTTATCAATACAATACATTTTTGTTACATTAAAATGTTTTTCCTGAAATATTATATATGTTGTGAATCTGAAAATGGGAAGTAGGAAACAAAAAAATTAAAATAAATAAATATATATATATATATATTTCGAATCGAACTATTCGTATAATATTCAAATCGAATAATATATTATTTATATTTATATTCATAAATATTCGTGTATATGTTTATCCTAGATCCGTCCTTGTTTTATCGCCTCTGGAACGCCGGCGTCTTCTTCCTATGTGAATAGAATTACAATAGTGTATTTAATTATATGGTAAGCCCACCCTGATTTTTAATGTTTAAGTGTATATAAATAAATATATATGCAACTACTTATATAGTAAATTTGTAGCCGGATTGGCCAAGTTTTTTCAAATTTATATAGAGATCGATTCCTTCCATTTCTTTTTATCATCTATACAATATATAAAACAGAAAGAATTTTACCGCTGGATATATCCATTATTAATTCCCCAAACTTTTGTGTTCACACTATAAGGACTAAATAATAAATAATTATAGTTATGATTAAGAAATAATAAATGTAATTACCGTGATTTAGTACTAATTAAATCTGATTTTTTATTTATTCATTTACCTATTCAAACTCTTTATTTTAAGTAATTATTACCTCCTATAAATAAGAACGAAATCATCTATTATTTATTTATTCTATTAGTATTAATTGTACTTCTAATTAATCTCCTTATTGACCTTATTGACCGTGTGATTAATTTAAAAAAAATATTTTATATTAATAAATATATTTGTTTCCATCTTACGCGGACGTTATTCTATTAATTAGCTTCTTCATCTTTAATAAAAATTTCATTACCCAAACTAATTATTTTTTTCTCTGCAAATTAATATTTTAATAGCTTTCTTAATTGATAAATTGTTTTTGTTTTTTTTGCAGATTGTCAAAAAAAAAGGAGTATCAGAGTTATAACAACTTGGATACGGAGTGCAAAACATTGCAATGTTTGTTATTGATTGATTCGAGAAGTATTTCCAAGTTTTGAGGTATTGTTTTTTTTTTTCAACTCATGACGCCTCTCGATGATCGGTCTAGCATTTGTTTTGTATGATTTGTTTTGTTTATTTTTTTCTTGCAGATCTCTCAATCTTTCTACGTAAGTATCCTCTTTAAACCATTTTTAACATTATGTTTTTCTTTCGTGTTTGATGTACACATGCTTTCATTTTTTCGCATAAATCAATCTAATTGTTTGAGTTTGATTTCTTTTTTCAGAGTTTGATTTCTTTTTTCAGGTGGTGTACTACGTACCAAGAATAATATTTGATCTTATCGCAAGGTTTTTTATTTAACGTCGAAAAGTACTTCTAAATTCTGAAGTAATTTAGTTATTGAATTAATTTCTCCTCTCAAACCTAGCATTTGTTTTGTATATTTGTTGTGTTTAGTTTTTCTTGCAGATCTCCATGTAAGTATTCTCTTTATAACATTTATTTTATTTCTTTTTCCTTTCATTCTCTTTATAACATTTATTTTATTTCTTTTTCCTTTCGTTATTTGTACACTACACTGAATATATTTTATTGATTCAATTTATGAATTGCGTTTTTTTGTTTTTCAGATAACAAGTAAGTTTTACTTCTCCATATATCAATTGTATTTATTTTTGCGTTTTATTATAATTTATTTACAATGTTTAATCACCATATTTTTTTTGTTTTTTTACAGCTTCTCATGTAAGTATCTCTTTACAACCACTTTTTTTAATTGTTATTTAAAATTTCTGTTTTGTTTTTTGTGTTTAATTGTATTTCATGATTTTATTTTTCTGCATATATCAATTTAATTATTTGTGTTGTATTATAATTTATTTACAATGTTTAATCACCATATTTTTTTTGTTTTTTTACAGCTTCTCATGTAAGTATCTCTTTACAACCACCTTTTTTTAATTGTTATTTAAAATTTCTGTTTTGTTTTTTGTGTTTAATTGTATTTCATGATTTTATTTTTCTGCATATATCAATTTAATTATTTGTGTTGTAATATAATTTATTTACAATGTTTAATCACCATATTTTTTTTTGTTTTTTACAGCTTCTCATGTAAGTATCTCTTTACAACCACCTTTTTTTAATTGTTATTTAAAATTTCTGTTTTGTTTTTTGTGTTTAATTGTATTTCATGATTTTATTTTTCTGCATATATCAATTTAATTATTTGTGTTGTAATTCAATTTTTGCAGCTGTTCTAGGTGTACACGAAGATCCCTTGAGAATTGTTTCTAAATTCCAACGTATTGTTTGTTTTAATCCGAACTGAGGTCGTCTCTTGAGCTCTCGATGTGCCCTATCATCACTGACCACACTCTCTCGGAGCTCTCGATGTGCCCTATCATCATTGACTACATTCTCTCGGCGTCGCATCATAACCAGGTCGAGTGATGCTGCATCGATAGATCTCAAATAAAAACATAATTTTTCATCTTATTTCGGTAAGTAATTTTTTTTATTCTTTAAATAATATTTTCTTGCTTTTATAATAAAACAAATGGTTCTTAATTTTTTTTTGATACAGTAAATATTTGTTTATATGTTTCCATTATATTGATTTTTAATTATAATAGTTTCTATTGTTTGTATGTTTTGCAGTAGAAAATGAGAGTCACAAAATATGAATTTTTAATGTTTTAATGTGTATCTTATAAGTTTTTTTTATATTTAATGTTTTTTAATTATTTTTTATTGATACTTTTTTTATATTTTTTTATTGATGTATTGTGTAGGACGATATAATTAGGTTTCTAATTTAGTGTGAAGAAACCAATCCCAATCCGAGGTAGGACACTCAATGAGTCGAAGGAGCGTCCCCTTCTCAGAAAATCAGTCAGTCGACGAAGTAGCGTCCTCTTCTCAAAACATCAGCAAGCGACTATGAAATATTTCGCATACTTTTTTTTCTTGATTTTTTTAGCAATTTTGTTTTTATTAGTGCATCGTTGTGTTGAATTCTTATTGCGAAATATGAATATTCTTTTAATATTCATTTAAATATTATTTGCTTTCGATTTGTTTACTTATTTTTGCATAGGGCAATGTAAGAAAATCTCCAATCGATACAAAAAACTTATTTTGGAGTAGGGGAGATGCTCCAATCGATACCAATACATAAACCTATTATTGGTTTATAGGTGGGACCCAGACAAAAAAAACTTATATTTAAGTTTACCGTAAACTCAAACCAAAAACTATTTTTTATTTATAAAATGATTATTTTTTTTACAAATTAATAAAAATAACTTATCAATTAGTTTTTAGTATCTTATTTAATATCTTTTGTAATATAATTTTTTTAATAATTATATCATTAATAATTAAAATAAATTTTAATAAAAATATTTTTAATAATAAAATAAAAATACATATCACAATATGAAATAAAATTAAATAATTAAATTATATAATTAACATTAAAAATAAAATAATAATAAACAAGATATTTTAAAAAATGCTACCAATTACAAAAACAAAAATAATTAATAATTAGTTTTTTGTGTGTTTTAATGTAATTTTTTTAATAATTAAATAATATTTTATTTAGTATTATTTATATTTATTATCTTTGAAAATTTAAATTGAAAATAATATTAATTATATTTTTTAATTTAAAAAATTATGTGAGAAAATTGTAAATTTGTAAAGATGTTGATTATTTATATAAATAGTATAAATAATTATATAAGAAGAATATTTAAAAAAAATTATTTTAAGTTAGAGTATTAGTTTATCGGTTGGAGACAAATTACTGTAAACGTAAACTTAAACTAATTTTGAGTTCAATTACTGTAAATTTAAAATAAAACTTATTTTTGAGTTTGAGTTTTTGTGTTCGGTTGGAGATGGCCTAAGTATCTACTTATATAATTACTTTTTTTCCTTTTATACAGATTATATTTTTTATTTTACTCTCTGCTTATTAATCTACCTGTTGTAATCTTCAATTTTTTTTATGTAGATGGTTCTATTTCAAGAATCCGTAGCAAAACATGTCTCAAGTTTTGTGGTGGAGAATTACAAGACAAATTTTATTTGAGTATTTTCGAATTAATATAATATAATATAGTTCATTTATTATATTTTGTTTTAACATTATACGCAATTATTTTTATTTTTTTAATAATAATATTTATTTATTAATATTTTTTTAAACATTTATGTGTAAAATTTTTTTAATAATAATAATAATAATTTTACGGTAAAATTTTGTAGATGCATATTTTTTTGACGCAATTAGATAAATATTTTTTATCAATTATTTATAAAATTTATTTAATAATATTTGTACGTAGTTATTTTTTATTATTAATATTTTTTTTGTATTGTAGTTTGAAATTTGAATTTTGTTTAATAATATTTATACGCATATTTATTTTTTAATATTAATATTTTTTTTTTGAATTTGTTTAATAATAATAATAATTATATGTTTTAATAAAAAAATTATTTTATTTTTATTCTAAGTTTTTTATTTTTTTAAATTATTGAGAAATTATTTCAACCACATATATTTCATATTAATTTTTATTTATTTTTTAATTTGTACAAATATATAATTCACCACTCTCGAACAACAATTGCTTATCAGCGGTTTTAAATGTAAGTATGTCTCTCGATGATAACCAATTATTTCAATTCGATTTTTTGTTTGATTTGTTCACACTTTTAAATGTAAGTATATACCTCTCGATGATAATTAACCAATTATTTCAATTTTATTTTTAATTTATAATCGTATTTTATGAATTAATTTATTGATTAAATCAATCTAAATTTTTATGTTATGATTGTTTTTTTTTGCAGATGTTCAACTTGAATAAAAATCCGATTGACTGGAGATGAAAGAATTGAAAAACGGATCCATTTTGTAGAGCTATTCTGAATCTGTATAGCTTCTGCAATTTTCTTTAAACTAATTACTCCCTCCGGCCATTAATAGATGTCATACTTTGCTGGACACGGAGTTTAAGAAAATTGTTATTTTTTAATTTTTTTATTAAAAAGTAAAGAGTAAAAATATATTTTAAAAGTGAAAAGTAAAGTAGTTGTGAGTAAAGTTAAAAAGTAGGTGGGGTAAAGTAGAATAAAATAGTATATTAAAATGAAAAAGTTAGAATAATTATTTCCTTTTTTGGGGTGTGTCAACTAATGTTGGACACCCCAAAAAGGAAAGTATGACAACTGTCTTTGGACCGAGGAAGTATTTATTTTGAAATCGTTTTACACTAATTCAATTATTGTTTATATTTGCAGTCAGATGCCCTCCTTTTTTGCAAAGCGATAGCTAATGGATTTCCAAAGTATTTTCTTTTCAGATTTTTGAGATTTAGTTTATGAAGGGATTGTGTTTGTAAACGGCGAATGTTTTGCAGATGCATGGGAATGTAAGTATCTCATTTAAATACTATTTGATTTATTGTTAATTTGTTTTGCTTTCAATTTTGTTTTAATCATGTGTCCACGCGTGTGCAGGATCTGGGGGTGGAACGCGATGAAAATGGAGGATGAAAAAAATTGTTATTTTTCACAGAGCAATGAAGATGATGATCGGAGACCATATAGCGTGGATGAGAAAGTGAGAAAAGAAAATGAGAAAGGGTATATTGGATAAGATCTGCGTGGGATGAGAAAGTGAGAAAAGAAAATGAGAAAGGGTATATTGGATAAGATCTCAGTTGTTGCGTGGGGAGGCGGCGATGACGTTGGGAGTGTGTGGATGCGATCAATCATGACGATTATCAACGGACTCACTTCTCTACGATGATTTTTTCTTCTGGTCGATGAAGTCAATTATGCAATCTCTACCCTTCAACAGTAAGTTTGTTCTTTTTCAATAAATCTCCGAGTTTCTTATTCTATCGAGTATAAGTATTATGGTATGCTAATTGGCAAAGCTGTATGAGTTCCATTAATTTAAACGATAATCACGTGGAGAAGTCTACCTTACGATGCCCAGACTACAGATTTGTGTGGAAAAGGTAGTCAAACAATGCGTAGCCAAAAGTGTCTTTTTTTACGATGAAGCTTTGTGGTGGAGAATTACTTACAAGATAAATTTTGTTTGAGTATTTTTGATAAATGCAAATTATCGTAATATAATGTAATTTATTTAGGATATTTTGTTTTAACATTTAATATAATGTAATTTATTTAGAATATTTTGTTTTAACATTTAATATAATGTAATTTATTTAGGATATTTTGTTTTAACATTTTACGCAATTATTTGTATAAAAAATTATTTATTTTAATAATTTTTTACGCAATTATTTTTAAGCATTTATTTGTAAAATTTATTTAATAATAATAATTTTAAGTTATGTAAAAAAATTTAGATGAAAATTTATTATGTAATATTTATTTATCAATATTTTTTACCGCAATTATTTAAAATTTTGTTTAATAATATTTCTACGTAGTTAATTTTTATTATTATTTTTGTATAATTTAAAATTTGCTTAATAATATTTGTACACAGTTATTTTTTATTATTAATAATTTTTTATATAGCTTAACCATTTAATTTTATAATTCTTGTATTTAAATATATATAATCTTTAATTAAAGTAGAATTCAAATTATTTTTAAAAATAAATTTGATCCTTAATTTTAGTAAGAAAATAAAATCAATATTATCTCTAATCCAATATTCTTTAATTATCGTAACAATAAAAACTATTTTCAAAAACAACTCCGTAATTAGAGTAGTGAAATAAAATAGATATTATCAATTAATTTTTCATAAACAGAATATTTTATTAATTAATTGACTAAATATTTAGTTCCATAGTTATCTCTAAACAATCTTTTTAATTATTTGTTTCACTAAATCTATCTATACTATATTAAAGAAGAATGTTTTTGCCGCAATTAAATTATTTAATAATATCTTTTTACATTTTTTTCAAAATTTGTTTTATAATAATAATTGTAGCAGTTAGTTTTTATTAAATTAATTTATTTAATATTTATTTACAAAATTTTATTTACGCAGTTATTTGTAAAATTTGTTTAATAATAATTTTAATTAATATTTTTATGCAGTTATTTATAAAATTTGTTTAATAATAATTTTATGTAGTTTTTTTTAAATAACATCTTTTATTCTAAGTTTGTTTTTATTAAATTTATTTATTTAATAGCGTCAAATACTTATTTAATATTTATTTATTAATTTTGTTTACTGGTTATTTGTAAAATTTGTTTAATAATAATAATTGTAGCCAGTTATTTTTTATTAAAGTTATTTATTTAATATTTATTTAAAAAATATTTTTACAAGTTAATTGTAAAATTTGTTTAATAATTATTGTAAATAGTTTTTTTTTAAATAACTTATTTATAATTTTTTTAATAATAATTGTACATAGTTCTTTTTAAATAACCCTTTTTATTTTAATTTTTATTGCAATCTATTAAGTTTTTTGTTTTTTTAATTATTGACACGATTATTTCAATCATATATAATTTTTTTTTAATTTGTACAAATATATATATAGTTAGCAATTTCACAATTAGTTTTTATTTGATTTTATTTTATAAAAAATATTTGTACAAAAAATTATTTATACAAAATTTAAATTTCAATTTATTATAATTTGTTTTATAAATATAATTTCAATTAAATATAAAATCATCAATCAAGCGTCAAAAACACTAACATTAATTGATTATATTCTTTAATTATTTGTAAAATTTATTTAATAATTATAATCAATTAATTTTCCATAAATTGAATATTTTATTAATTAATTGACTAAATATTCAGTTACATATTTATCTCTAAACAATATTAAAATTATTTAAATAAAAATCATTAATGTGCGCTAAAACAATGTTTATGTTAATATTTATTTATGCAATTATTTTTTTATTAAAAACCGTTATTTGTTAAAGACAATTATTTAATATTTATTTATTAATATTCATTTAATATTTAAAAATAATAATGTATGCAATGATTTGTATAATGTTTACGCAATAATTTTTATTTTTGTGACAAAAAAATATGTGGATTATATCATATATGATTTTTTGTTATCTTAATTTCTATCTATATTATTGTAATTTTCAATTTGATGGCCCATAATTATCTAACCATTCCAGAATTTGTTTGGGAAAAGTGGAACGGACCTTCAACCACAAAAATATCTTTAAGTCGATTATGTTATTTATTAAAAAAATTAATCAAACATGTTGACAAAGCCAATGAAGGTGTAATCGGTCGATGACCCAACGACTGGAATAAAGTTTTTTATAAAATAAAACATTACATTGATTCTAGATGCAAATATGGTGATGACACAGGAATAAACTTTTTTATAAAATAAAACATTACTTTCATTCTAGATTGCAGATCTTAATTCAAAGCGGTTTGTATATTTTCAAAACAACAAAACTAATATTTTTCATAGCAGCTTAATTGTTTTGTGAAGCCTTTTTGCGTATCAAAACTATGTTTGTTTTTGCATTACCACATAGAATAAAGTTAACAATATTCAAATATATTCGTTTAAAGATGATAAAAAATAGAACGATCCCCAGACAAAAGGTTTATTTTTGAAAATATAACTTAATGTGTATGTATTAAAACTATGTTCTGTTTTTGCATTACCACATAGAATAAAGTTAACAATATTCAAATATATTCAGATGATAAAAAATAGAACGATTCCCAGACAAAAGGTTTATTTTTCAAAATATAATTTAATGTGTATCCTAGAAACAGAGTTGTAATTTTTGATAATATTCATAATGAAAATTGTAAAATGAATTTCCTTTGTAAAATTGAATTTCAATATAGATCATTTAAAAAAAATTGTTATCCCCGTAAACTTTTATACGATGATAAAGTATATGTCGATAAAATAAAAGAAGATTCATTTTGGGGTTTAAGAACAATGTTGCGATTTTCGTTCGTCAAGTTGTTGACCTCTACTTCTCTACAATACAGAATCAATTTGAAACCAGTGCAAGGATATTATCTTAGCTAACATTAAACCAAAATATCTTACGAAGACGTCAAGGTATTTTCAGAGTTAAGTTATTAAAAAAAAAATCAAAAATGTTCACGAAAGCAATGATCGTGTAACGATTGTATTTTATCGGTCTGATGAGCAAATCGACTGAAATAAAGTTATTGATAATTCAGAAAGAGTATTTTGATTGTAGATGCAAATCTTACTCCACAGTTTTTATACTATTTGGATATGAAATTCAAAAACAACAAAAATAATATTTTCAGAACAACTTAATTGAATCGGTGAAGTTATGTCCAAGCCTTTTGCGAATCAAAATCATGTTCGGTTTTTGAATGACGACTAATACTAAATATGTTGAGACAATAAAGTTAACTTATGCAGAATATTCCAATAAATTCGTTTAGAATGATAAAAAAAATAGAACGACAATCGAGACAAAGAGATTTATTGTTCGAAATATAATCGAAAGTTTATCCTATAACCAGAATTTTAATTTTTGAGAATAGTGTTAATTGTCATTGATGAACATTGTAAAATGAATTTTCTTTGTACAATGGAATTTCAATATAGATCTTTTAAAAAAAAATTTATTCGAGTAAACTTTTAGACGGTGATAAAGTATAGGTCGATACAATAAAATAAAATTCATTTTGGGGTTCACAAACAATGTTAATATTTTCGTTCGTCAATTTGATGACCTCTACTTCTCTAAAGTCCAGAATCAATTTGAAATCAGTGTAAGGATGTTCTCTTTAGCTGACATTAAACCAAATATCTTATGAGAATGAGACGTGAAAGTATTTTCATAAGTTAGTTATTAAAAAAATTAATCAATAATGTTTAAGAAGGAAATGAGCGTTTAATGATTGTATTTTATCAGTTGGATGACCAAAACAACTTAATTAAATTATTGATAAAATGAAACAGTATTTTGATTATGCAAATCTTACTCCAAAGTATTTGGATATGAAATTCCAAAACAACAAAAATAATATTTTCAGAGCAGTTTAATTGAATCAGTGAAGTTTTGTCGAAGCCTTTTGCGAAATTTATCATGATCAGTTCTAGAATGACGACCAATACTAAATATGTTAAGACAATAAAGTTAACTTATGAAAAATATTTCAACAAATTCGTTTAGGTAGATAAAAAAGAGAACGACAACCCAGACAAATAAGTTTATCGTTCGAAATATAATCTTATGTGTATTCTGGGAGCAGAGTTGTATTATTTGAGAATATTGTTCATTATTCGTGTATGCACATTGTAAAATGAATCTTCTTTGTAGTATGAAATTTCAGTATAGATCCTTTAAAAAAATTGTTATTCCAGTAAATTTTTTAGACGGTGATAAGGTAAAGAAGATTCATTTTGGGGTTCTCGAACAATGTTGCGATTTTCGTTCGTCAATTTTCTGACTTCTACTTCTCTACAGTCCAAAATCAATTTGGAACCAGTGCAAAGATATCATTTTAGCTGACATTAAACCAAAATATCTTACTAGGATGAGACATCAAGGTATTTTAATAGTTAAGTTATTATTCAAAAATGTTCAAGAAGACAATGATCGTGTAACGATTGTATTTTATCGGTCTGATGACAAAAACAACTGGAATAAAGTTATTGATAAAATAAAACATTATTTTGATTGTAGATGCAAATCTTACTCCAAAGCAGTTTGTATATTATTTGGATATGAAATTCCAAAACAACAAAAATCATATTTTCAAAGCAGTTTAATTGAATCCGTTATGTTTTGTCGAAGCCTTTTGCGAAATTTACAATTTTCAGTTGTTGAACGACGACCAATATTAAATATGTATGTTTTGTCGAAGCCTTTTGCAAAATTTACAATTTTCAGTTGTTGAACGACGACCAATACTAAATATGTTGAGACAATAATGTTAACTTATGAAGAATATTTCAACAAATTCGTTTGGGATGATAAAAAAGAGAACGACAGCCCAAACAAATAGGTTTATTGTTCGAAATATAATCTTATGTGTATTCTAGAATCAGAGTTGTATTATTTGAGAATATTGTTCATTGTTATTCGTGTATGCAAATTTTAAAATGAATCTTTTTTGTACAATGAAATTTCAATATAGATTCTTTAAAAAAATTGTTATCCCCGTAAACTTTTATACGGTGATAAAGTATAGGTCGATACAATAATAGAAGATTCATTTTGGGGTTCACGAACAATGTTGCAATTTTCGTCAATTTGCTGACCTCTACTTCTCCAAAGTCCAGAATCAATTTTGAACCCGAGCAAAGATATTATCTTATCTGACATTAAACCAAAATATCTTACAACAAAACAACAAAAATAATATTTTTAGAGCAGCTTAATTTAATCGGTGAAATTTAGTCGAAGCCTTTTGCGAATCAAAACCATGTTCATTTTTTTTTCCAGACGACCAATACTAAATACGTTGAGACAATAAATTTAACTTATGCAGAATATTCCAATAAATTCGTTTAGAATGACAATAAACCAAAATATCTTACGAGAATGAGACGTCAAGGTATTTTCAGATGTTAATTATTAAAAAAAACAATAAAAAATGTTCACGAAGACAATGATTGTGTAACAATTGTATTTTATCGGTCGGATAACCAAAACGACTGGAATAAAGTTATTGATAAAATAAAATAGTATTTTGATTGTAGATGCAAATCTTACTCCAAAGCAGTTTGTATACTATTTGGATATGAAATTCCAAAACAACAAAAATAATATTTTCAGAGCAGCTTAATTGAATCGGGGAAGTTTTGTCGAAACCTTTTGCGAATCAAAACCATGTTCGATTTTTGCAGTACGACCAATACTAAATATGTTGAGACAATAAAGTTAATTTAAGCAGAATATTCCAATAAATTCATTTAGGATGATAAAAAATAGAACGACAGACGAGACAAAGAGGTTTATCATTCGAAATATAATCTAATGTGTACCCTAGAACCAGAGTTGTAATTTTTTAGGATATCGTTCATTGTCATTCGTGAATGCAAATTGTAAAATGAATTTTCTTTGTACAATGAAATTCAATATAAATCTTTTAAAAAAAAAATTACCCACGTAAACTTTGAGACAGTGATAAAGTATAGGTCGATACAATAAAAGAAGATTCGTTTTGGGGTTCAAGAACAATGTTGCGATTTTCGTTCGTCAATTTGTTGACCTCTACTTCTCTACAGTCCACAATCAATTTGGAACCAGTGCAAGGATATTATCTTATTTGACATTAAACCAAAATATCTTACGAAGATGAGACGTCAAGGTATTTTCAGATGTTAATTATTAAAAAAAACAATAAAAAATGTTCAGATGATAACCAAAACGACTGGAATAAAGTTATTGATAATTCAGAAAGAGTATTTTTATTGTAGATGAAAATCTTACTCCAAAGCAGTTTGTATATTATTTGGATATGAAATTCCAAAATAACAAAAATAATATTTTCAAAGCAACTTAATTGAATCGGTGAAGTTTTGTCGAAGCATTTTGCGAAATTTACCATGTTCAGTTCTTGCCTGACCACCAATACTAAATATGTTAAGACAATAATGTTAACTTATACACATGTCGCAGATGTGTTTCTGAAGAGATCAGTATTTACGCACGGTAAATTGTACGTTGCGCTTTCTAGAATAACCAATAAGGAAGGGCTGAAGCATCTTCTCTGCGACGAAAACGGTAATCTCACGAACAAAACCACAAATGTAGTATGCAAGGAGGTCTTTCAAAATTTGTAAGTTCATTGTGATTCAAAATAAGTGATAATGTTAATTAATCATAATTATTTACGTATAATACATTAATTCTAATATTTTATTTATCTATTTTGTGATAATAATCAAGTTTAACGTATATATTAATCTGAGTTACATGAAAAATAAGTAATGTTAACATGATGACAAACACACAGTAAAAAACAATTCTTTTGAAGATCCCAGTGCAACGCACGGGCCAGTGGACTAGTTTACCTTTAATTTTCTTTACTTTTACATAGAAAATATTATAGTTTAACTAAAATTTAATTTTCTCATTTACCTTCTATTTTCTTATTTATTTTTTACTTTTACATTGAAAATGTCATATTTTAACTATTTTAACTAATATTGAGTTTGTAAAGTTGGGTTGCAGGTAAGTTGAAAATTTTTGAGGTCAAAAGTTCAAACTTTTTCATGATTTTTTTTTCTTTCCTTTTTTAGTTAAGTGAATTTTTCATTATAGCTAGTCCGTTCGGAAACAAATATTGTCTCTGCCATTGCCGCCGATGATCTTTGATATCCTTGCATAGCACCGGCTTGCAAAACTAATTCGTGTTGTAATTTGTGGACTTCTCCGTGAACTCGTTTGTATCCCACTCCTTCAGCCATGCAGCTCGGTAGTCATCGGAATGCAAGCCGGTCTAGACTTCTTAGCCGACTAGAATTGTCTCCACTCGTAATTAGTTTGACTGTTTTACCGCTGCTTGCCCATTGACGATGAAGTGCGATGTATCTCGATCAGTCGTGGAGTACAAACTTTCATCTCACAACACAAAACACGCATAAGACTAAAATTTAGAGTGATTCATTCACACCTTAATAAGATCTACTATTAACGTTGCTTTTGTTTTTCATGCATGCAAACGAACGAGTATAGTGGCTGATTTTTTAATATTTCAATTAAGTTTATATTAATAAAAACAAAATATAAATAAACTCTTGAAATATTATAAACCAGCCTTCTATCGACAATGCAAATCAATAGTCAACTCCTAGCTAAGACGTACGTGTATCGTTTACATAACAATATAACATACATTTAGTATGGTATATGGAATTATGTAACACGGTTGACTAATGTGATCCCATTTGAATTGTGGAAAGTATAACGTTTACAAAATATACATATAAGCTATAATTCAAAGGAGAAATTATAACAATTGTTGTTATTAGTAATTTATTATAGACGACTACACAATAATAATAAAAACATTGCCTTTTCTAATGAGACGTGCATTCCTACATTTATATGTATATTTTGACCAACGAGGAAACCATCCATAGGAATCGGGTCGAAGTTGAAATCATATCTTGTCCAAATTTAAGATGCAATTTTGTCTGGTTTTCGCATGGAACACAATATGATTCAATACTGATTGCAAGTACGTACGAGAACTACATTGTCGTTCTTGACTTCTTGTTACGATTTAAATTATTCGCCCTCAATAAAATGCCGCACATTATTTACAGCATGTGTGAATGTGTGATGATATGAATGTAATCATTAGAATAAAAAATTAAAATAGAACTAAATTCCAATATCCAATAGTATGATGTTGTATTGGATTGAAGTAACTATTTATTAACATTTTTTAACTTAATAAATAAATAGAATAGTCCTGTCGTAATAAGTCCAGCCGGAACAAACGCCGACAAACGCTGACTCGAACAGTTGCTTCTCCGACCGCCGGAGCTTGTAAGGCAAGGGATCGATTCGCCAGTACGATAAGTACATCAACAACAAATTATGTGCGCCAAATAATATTGAAAATCCCACTATCGGTAAATACCATATCTCCTGATCGATTAAATTATAAGCAAAAGGGATTGTGCTCAGCCCTGAAATCATAGATATATACATTATACCAAACCTTTCTGCGGCGAGGAAGATCATCCCACTCTATTGACTTTGACTCTTCTTCGATCTCCGATTCCTATCCGATTTCTAGATCTAAATCTACTAACGTCCCTTCCGATTTCGATCTAACCCTCATTACTAATTCTCTCCGATTTCTAGACCCCCTTTCGATTTCGATTAATAACCCTCGATCTTAATTCTCTCTTTATTTTACTAGTATTTTTATTTTAGTACTATTTTTTTTTCCATCAAATTACTTATATATTTAAAATGGTATTAAAAATAAACGATAAATATTATTCCATACTTTAGTAGACGAAGTTAACGTTCTTTGGTTACTACGGAGTTTTTTTTTTTTGTTTTTTTTTTTGTAATATTACACTTCACGTCGAAATGGACATAATTTTGCTACAGATACTAATATGCAAATATTGAATAGATCAATTAGTGATGTGTCAAAAAATAAGTTTGGTCACTTAAATACAAATGTTCTCTAAATTATAATTATTCCTAAAAATAATACAATATGATCTTAAGAATAATTGACAACAACCACTCAGGCTTAGTCGAGCTCAACCTCGGCTTGGCTTGGCTTTGGTTCTTGAACTTTGAATCTCGGCTTGGCTTGGCTTTGGTTCTTGAACTTTGAATTGAACAAAGTAGCAATTCTTGCTATGTTGTTGAACTGATTAAATCATTAATTGGAGTAATTGTTTTATAGTAGTAGTATACTACTATAAATAATCATAATATTGTTTTTGAAATTTTCACGGTCTAATATTTTTCAACGAATTTGTTTTATAATAATTTTTTTATATGAATCAAAAATTTACAAAATTAATGAATCAAACTCAATTAAACAAACAAAAAGTGATCGATCAAATGACAAGTTTCTCCTCGGCCGAGCCCTTGAATTTCGTGGAACAATATTGGCTAAAGGGGTCCTTGATCAACTGCAGAGCCACGCACGCAGCAGCAACCCCCATGAAAACAACGATCCCACAGTTGCGAACGTAAAGCAAGGCCGCATCAATCAGCACAATCAAGCAGCAGTCCCAGAGGCTAAAGTTTTCGAAATACAACCCGAGATTCATCAACGGAAAGACCTTAAAGAAAATATCGAGCACTAGAGCTGCCTTCAAGAGGTCCCCGTCCCTGTCGTAATAAGTCCAGCTGGCACAAACGAAGACAAACGCCGACTCGAACAGTTGTTTCTCGGAACGCTCGAGCACACGGGGTAAGTGAACTAATCCTCTCCACAAGTAAATTATCAAGGACGCGTGTACAAGTAGGAATGAAAGTTGTGCCAAAAACATATAGAATTTGTTTATGTTGAGGAGCTCGATCAATAGATTATAAGATAAAACGAATGTGCTGACGTTGGAAATCAGAGATACCATATGCCAAAACTTTGTGTGACGTGACACAGGTTCGCCCGTTTGGACATCAACATAGTGACAACACGAATCCTCCGGCCACTCCATAGCCTCTCCGATTTCTAGATCAACCATCTTCGATCTCCTTATTCTGATTTCTTAAAACCCTAGCTAGCTAATGCCTAGTGTCTATATATATAATGTCGCATTTTGGAGACGAGTTATATGGTCCACTTCAATTTACAAGTCTCAATTAAATTAGGATTCTATTAACATATGTACGGGTCTTTTCCTGATATCAATAATATTCCGTATTACTCCTATGGTCATTAAGTTTAATATATACTGTACCTCCAAACGTTACTAAGTGTACGTTTATAATTAAATTAATTATAAATTAAAGTAAACTACCTTATTTACCCTTTTAGTTTTTAGTATCAAATTAAATAAATAAACCTCAGATTTTTTTAAGAATTATTTTTAAAGATATTAAAATAATTAATTTTATTTTATATTGTTAAGGACAATAAATTAAGTTATAAACTTTACAAAACATGCCCCTTGTTTATAATTATACAAATTGTGTATCCCTAATTAATAAATAAATAAATAATATCAACCTTAAAATGTGAAGTTAATTTTATAGAGTGTCATTTCATAAACCAAATATGTTTTTCTAAAAACTTCTAAATATAAATATGGTAGAACAATAATATTAAACCTTGTCAAACCTTTGAATGATTCCTTGAGTTCCTTGTCTTTCAAGTCCTTTCCGATTTTCAGTCCCTCTTTGAATACATTCTGGAATTTTGTGTCTTCGTAATTCATCAAATATTGCATGAGGTAGTCATCCACTGGATCGGTGAAGAATATCCCCTTCAACCAAAAGATTGCATTCGATTATGATATATATATGTATGCATATATCTGTATTAAAAAAGTTGGAATAATATCCACTTGAACATTTACCTCATAATTCTTCTTGATCAATCTCTCGAGGAATGGAGATTCTCCAACTGTTCCATGCTGAATCCAGTAATATAAAAGATGTCTTTTTGTCCGGAATTCATCCTTGAGATGTATTGATCCAGTGAAGTTAACTTACCATCTGATTTAGAGCTGCAGATGAGGAGAATGTATAGTATTAGTAACAATAAATAATATACTAGCTAAAACTTTGCAGCCTATTGCATATTATTCCAAAGGGAGTAGTTTTGCTAGGCGGTTTCTGTTAGTTGCGTCCTCAATAATACCAAGTTTGATTGACTTGCTAAATTTATTCCAGAATTTGGTATATTGACCTTTCTTCTCATTGTTCTCACTGGATTCCTCAACTTCTGCAGGTAATATTCAGAAATTAGTCAGATTCATGTCATGATAGTTAAAACACTATAGAAAAAAAATACAGAGACCGTCTCATTTAAAAAAAAAAATAGTAAGAATTATAAGTACTCAATACAATACACTAGTTAACTCAGTGTTTTTCAGAAGCCCTACAAGATTTCATACCTTGTTTATCGTTATCGTTAGATTCATCGGGGTCCTCTTCAGCAAGCTTCCAAATCATGTCAAGGGCCTTACGGAAAAGTTTCCTATTTATTGTTTTCAAGCTGCTATGTTGTTGTAACATTTCTCTCGACACATTTAGGGGCAAAGTATCAGAATCAACAAGACCCTGCTCACCATACACAAGTTGGTTAGAATGCAGGTGGGGAAACTCAATATCCGAACAAGAGTAGCATTTCTTCTAGTTTTGTGAAAATAAAGATTACCAGCAAGAAGTTCAAATACTTGGGCAGGAGCTCATCAAATTCTTCTGAGATGAAGACACGTCTGGCATACAACTTCAAGTTCGATTTGTTTGCATTGTAGTAGCTCTCATACAAATCATGAGGAGCCTTTGGAGGAACAGACAGCACAGCCTTAAACTCAACATCACCTTCAGCTGCAAAGTGATTCCAAGTTAAAGGCTTCTCGTCACCAAAGTCCTGTGAACAAGTGCAAAAAATTTGATCAATTTAATATTAATACTTGTTTTTTAAGGGTAAGGGAAGTGAGCATGTAGTGATACCATATAGCCCAATAAAAAGGTCATAGCACATACCTTGGCCAGGGAGTGATAAAATTTGGTGTATTCTTCATCTGTCACCTCCCTTGGGCTCCTTAGCCATATAGATTTCATGTCATTCAGAAGTTCCCACTCATAAGTAGTTTTCTTAACTGTCTTTGTCTTGGGCTTTTTCAAATCCTCTTCCTTCTCAGCATCATCTTCATCCTCTCCGTCCTCAGAAGACTTGTTGTCAGCTGATTATGACACAGAGGAGTTATCGGTTCCTCCTCATCACTGGATTCATCATCATCTGCAGGAACCTCCTCATCCACTTCTTTGCTAGCCCAAAGGTTTATGGGGAAGCTGATGAATTTGGAATACTTCACCAATTCCTGCATAATGGATGTTTGAGAAATAAGATTAATACACCAGTCAGAAAAAAGCCCACATAGAAACACATAAAAAGAAAAGATCAATCAAACATATCCAAATAATAGCTATCTAAACAAAATGTATAGGTTTACTGTGTGTCCTACGGTCCTGCCCTTTAAATTCTAGTGAGGTAAAAAGAAGAGAGAAATGCACTCGCACGCACGCACTCGCACGCACATGTAGTTATATACGTTATATTATGTAAAACTATATCATCAATGACCTGTTGCGTGATATTTTATGATTCAAATGAATTTTATTTATGAAGATTTGGATCTTATTTATATCTTGAAAGATAATGAGGACCAAACTGAGCTATTAAATTCTGTACAATAATGTCAGATCCATTTTATTGATTACATTATGTATGGTGTGAGCAAACATTGATTTCTTGATCTTTTCAATGTATTGAATATTCGTGTGTATTATTGATATATCTACATATACAGTTAAATGACAAAACTTCAACTGATTTCGTCCTATTTCCTGCACATGAAGAATAAGACAGCTAATAATAAGCCAAGGTTCCAAATACTCGGCACAGAGTCCTGCTATCGGGCTCTGAAGGTGCATGAGAGCATTCCTCTAGTGATATTGCTTAAATGTTGACATTTAACGTTATTTATCAGAAATTCATATCTGGTGTACTTTAGGTTCTGAAATATATCAAGAGACATTAGTGATGTATCTTGCTCATCACTTCAGGGCCAAATGTGGGTTTATTTTTCATTTCTTACTTTACATTTATCATGCACCTAGCATTCACTCTTTTTACCTTTGTAGGATATGGCTTCTCTTGGTCTGTTCTCTCCGATTTATGCCTTGAAATTTGAACTCAAACAACTGAGGAGGAGTATGGTTATGCCCAGCTCAGTGATAAACCCCTCAAAAAGGTAAAATCATGATGACAAAAATAGGTACTCTATATTTATATATATTAGATGTATCACCAACTTTGAAGGTTTATGAAATTTAGTTTTTTTACGTTCTGGCATGCACACTTTAAATGTGTAGGTGACAAAGCGTTTTATACGGGACTCAAAGATATTGGCAGGCCAAATATGGCATCTAGGTACTTACATGTTCAGCATTAATGATACGATGTTGCTTTTATGATTATTTATCGCAGTATCGTACTAAGGTTTTAATTCAACTTTTCTGGAAAGTGTAATACATGTCCTTAAAGGCATAGTTTAGGTTAAACACAGTTACAGATTTTTGTATTCCTAACTGTTTTTTATTTTATCGAACTAGTATCACTGCCTGTTAGCCCACAAAAATGAAGGTACCGAAAGTATGCAGTAGTTTCAAACTTTTTCTTTCTTGCAAATAATTTTTACCTTAGTTCTTGTTTTTCTGTTTGTATCGGTCATTTGCATTGCTAAACCTGTAATTCATAAATGCAGCATATAGTAAAATTTTACTCATTCAGTGTTTCTTTTTCTGACCAATAAGCAGTGGTCCTACTTTTGGAAATCGTGGAGTAGTTCTGAGTTCCGAGCAAAAAACAAAAAAAAGTAGGTGTTAGGTTCAATACGCCTATTCCCCAGGGGCTTGACCTCGGGGGTTTATGTGAAGTAAAACAGGGTTACATATGTGATGGTAATGTTCCCATCTTTTTATCAAGCATGAAGTTTTGGTTAAATATAAGAACAAAAATATATTTCTCATTCTTCACCACAATTGACTTAAAATCTTGATTTTGTTTTCCAGTGAATGAACTTTGTATTGATGTGGATGATCAAGTCAATCCTCTCTTAGCAGTGTTTCAGGTAAAATGGTTAAAATATTTTACTGTACTTTTTTGTTGTTGTTTTGAATCATCCATTTAAGAATACTCTGTTTGGGTAAACCCAGGGTTTCAATACGGAGGGCAGAACAATTGTGTTTATGAAGCATGCTGTGAGAGAAATAAATCAAAGGTTATCGATAACATTGATCACATCCATAACATTCCTTCATTCATGGTCAAGACAACTCACAAAAGCCCAAATTAGTTGGTATCGCATAATCATCAGTGTGATTATTTAATAAGAATTATGTTGTAGGCTATTAAATTGTGAAATACTTAGATAAAAAATAAAAAGAGAAAAGATGGATGGAATAAATAAAATTTTAATTTCTAGCTGGACAAATGAGAAGAGCATCATTGGCAGAGTTCTTTTGGGCCAATGATGATTATTTGCTTACTCGAATCATATGTTCAGAAATTTCAGACATTTTACCTCATTTTATAAAGATATTGTGTATTAGAACTGATACTAAGAAATCAGAACTATTCATAAATTTTGACCGATACAAGATTGTTTATGCTTAAACTCAATTACAGAAGTTAAACATTATACTTGGCCACAAAATATTACTATTGAAGTAAAGAAGAGTTAACCATCAAAATATCATGGAGATAACAAAACTATCTTTGGAAAATTATGTAATACACATGGATCCCATGGCCAAACGTAGTGTAACAAACAGTTGCAGAAAATATACGACGAAACTATTTGACTGCCAGAAGGATAAACTGAGTAAGTATAGTAAACCAACCTTGAATTTTGACACATCCAAGTACTCTTGTGCTTCGTCTCTCAGATGCAACCTGATTTCAGGCCAACGACAAGAGGCTCGCTCCACTCATCTTCTGAAATGGCAAAAGCCCCATCAGCCTTCGACTCCCACACATGCCTGAAAGAGGTCAAAATTTCACACGATAATCATCCAGCAAGTAGATATACCGTCAAGAAAAATCTAGAAGGAATGATCAACTAAATCGAGGACTAAGGGCAAAAGATATACTGTTTATCATCGTTATGTTGCTAATCACTTCAACATAGTCTGCCACAAGATACACATAGTAGAATCCCACACCAAATTGCCCAATGAGGTTAAGGTCACCACTTGTCTGCATTTTTTCCACAAAAGCGGCACACAAAGAATTAGGCACAATTAGCAAGTACAACTGTCACCAAACCATCAATAGCAATAATGAAAAACCGCAAGCAATTTAACTTAGACAACCATCAAATTTTCTTAATTATAGTCACCTTAATTATAAGCTACCACAACTTTAATAGATAAGTTGAAGTATACAGTAATTAAGTCTAAATCCAAACCTGAATCTCCAGCTTCGCATCGTCACCTTCCCCAAGAGCCTCCTTGTCAGTGAGCGACAGGAACCTAATCTTATCCAATGCCTGAAATATTGACAAAGTCCGAGGATCATGCTCAAATATTTCCTTAGAAAATCTAACTATTCAATAGTACCATCAAATTAAAAAAACTCACATCTGAAGCGTTGAAGATTAAAGAGAACTGATAATAATGTCCATAAGCCGAGACACTTTGGCCTGGAACTCAAACTTCCGCTTCTCTCTCGACATCGACTCTGATTCTGTACATCATTATAACTAACTAAAATAAGCATCCTAATTTGCAATAGGCTAGGATGTGCACATTAATCAATTACACGAAAAAAGGCATATACCTTCTTAACGACTACAGAGTCGGTAGATAATCCATAAGGAACACCGGCGACATCTTCTCTTCAACCTTCGGCGGATCTACCGGCAATTCCGAATTGACTTCGGCATTTACCTGTGTTTTCTACCAGCAAAGTTCATTTTCGCCACCGGAAACTTAATCAGAAATTCAACACATAAAACCACCCATATCTATAGAGCGATATACTGCTTATTGCTACAAGAAACATACCAAACGGAATATTCATCGAGATGCTATTCTAAAAGCGAGGAAGCTATACTAGATTGAAGCCGAAATAATCGTACTTTGATCTGGAAGAAGAAACAGAACGAACGGCCGGACGGGATCGTCCACTTCCTCGTAGTTCAATTTTGCTGCTTTTTTTTCGCTCGGATTTGGGTCGAGTGAGTGAGAGAGTTGCTCGACAGCTCGAGGACTATCATTTTGATATGTTGGGATTTGCCAGCGTGGATAATCCGACGGTGCTAAAGGGAAGACTTTATTGGTTATAATGGTTAGCTTGTTTAAAATATTCATTTTATTTGCAAATTTTGAATAAAATATTTTTGAAAATAATAAAATAAAATTATAAAAAGTGTAATATACTCCTATAGTGATTGGGTTCTTATTTCTATATATACATACATAGATTCCGTACAATTAATTCTTGAAGTAATTAATTGATTCAATCTAGTCGTTAACGGGAGAGCCTAGCCGGATAATCGAACGCAGAATAATTTTGTTGTTTGTTTCTTTCGTCTCGTGGGTTTTAATTTGTTACTACTTTTTTAGCCAAAATTTTGTCACCAAAGTACTATCTTCCGAAGCCACTTGCGCTCGGAATTACTCTTCCATGTTTATTCGCTTACTCTCTTCTTCTCATCGGTAATCACACTTTTTTAAAGTACGTTTTCACTCGTGAACCCGTGCCCTACGAACCCCCTCGTTACGCGAAGCCGTTGTTTGATTGCACTTTCGTTGTCGTGTGTTCGTGTTGGGGTTACTACTCGATGGAAATTTCAAAATCTTTTTAAGTAATTGGTATAGTTCATGATTATAGCATATAGCTAGCTAGTTTGGTTTGGCACCAAAAAATCAATTTTTATCAACTCAAATGTTTTAAGTGATTATACAAAAGCAAATATATGAGGTATATATAGTGCTCAAGGTATAAGAGGTAATGTAACTACTCCATAACTTAAGCTCAAATCAAATCTATTTTCGATCTACACGAAAACAGAATCAAATCAAATGCTTCTCGTTCTTGATTCTCCGAGAACTATGCAAACGACACGCGTTCTTGATCAGCTGGAGAGCGACTCCGGCACCACCAACCCCGGCCAAGATTAATTCACCACCTTAAAGAGTATAAAGCCGAGACATAAAGAGTATTACAATGTCATACTCTATTAAGAAATGAGAATTGTGCGGTTTCACGCCTAGCGCACACACGAGAGCGGGAGTCTGAATAAGTACTAGGGAGTCTCATTCTAACTCAAAATCATATGGTGTTAAGTAATTAAGAGAACTCCCTAGGCTTATATGATAGACTCCCCTCTCACAATTATTCGATGTTGAACAACTCAGAAGTGGTCTTCACATTAACAACTTCAACATGCTTGTGGATTGATCATGTTCTTAATTCTTCACGACACTAACCCTAGTAACCTCCCTATTTTGACTTGACTAATCAAATGCAACACAAATTTAGCCTTTAGACATGCGTGTGGTAATACAAAAGGTTCAAACAAAACCACAAAGACAATATCACCTAGCTAGCTCATGATCAAATCAAATGCTTCTCGTTTTCGTTCTTGATTTTCCGAGAACTATACAAACGACACGCGTTCTTGATCAGCTGGAGAGCGACTCCGGCACCACCAACCCCGGCCAAGACAGCCCCGCCTCGATCCCTGCACCAAAACAAAGCCACGTCGACGATCAAAATCAAGCAGCAATCCAACGCTCCAAAGTTCTCGAAATCCCACCAAAGGTTCGCGTTCGGGACGACCTTGAAAACGAGGGTTAGCCCTAGGACCCCCGTCCAGAATTCTCGGGCCCCCCAGAAGTAAGCCCAGAACGAAGAGACAACAACCACAGTCGACTCGAAGATCTGCTTCTCGGAGCGCCGGAGCACGTACTGAACTGGCACGTCCCGTCCGATGGTGAGGTAATAAACCAAGAAAACGTAGGCCATGGAAACTAGGTCGATCGTGAAAATGCGGGCCCCGTCGTCGGGTACGTAGGGTTTGAGCAGTGGAGATATATTGCCGTAACAGAGCGTGGAGATCAGCCCCGTCAGCATGGCCACGGCGAACCAGACCCGGCGGCGCTGGGGCTTCTCCGCCCTGAATCGGTGTACCCATAACGGTGCGTTTTCGAAAGGGCAGTTTTTTTGATCCGCCGGCACTCCGATTTCCAGATCTGCCATCGAGTCCGAATTGATTTTCGATCGGAAAAATTAAGGACGTACGGTATTGTTTTTTTTTTTATTATTTTTTAAAGTCGAAATGAACTCGATCCATAATTTGTGGTATGATCATTTATAATTATATATGTAACATATTTCACTTTATTTATATATAAAAAAATAAACAATATTACAATAACTTCATCACCAAATATTTATTTTAATCTCAAAGTATTTGATATAAAAAAAAAATAATGTCACGTGATTTTACAATTTACATGCAGGTTAAAAAAAATAATCTAATTTTGTAACTTTACAATAATTTTTTATATTTATTCACTTAATTTAAACTCTACTTAAAATAGTACTACATTTTTAGTAAGACTATCTACTACGGTGTTTGCCTGGTTGCCTATTTTAATAATAAAATAATATTAAAAGTATTAAAAAAAACAACGGACCAGGATTGGAGAGAGGCTTTGTATGGACCAACCAGGCAACCCAGGTCTCCCTCCACATGTCCTCATAGTATTGGTCTACAGTCATTTTTTTTATATTACATTTTAAAGCTTTTTAAATTAACAATTAAAATAAATATTAAAATTTGTAATTTTTCATACTCTATAAATAGAGACCAAACATGATAGTATAGTTTAAGAAATTAATAAAAAAAAATACTATTTAAGAACTATTTTTAATTCTTAAAAATAAAATAAAAATTAATTTATTCATTAAAAATTAAAAACATAAATAAGTAATAAGATAAATAATAAAAAGTGTTTTTAATTGCTTTAAAATATTATTATGATTTTTTTATAAATAAAATATTAAATTGAAAATAATTTTAATTAATTATTTATAAAATATAAAAGACAATTAAATATTTTTAAAAATATAATAATAAATAAATTAATATTTTATTAAGTAATTTGGTTTTAAGATTAGTTGTTGATAAATGATGGGAAATAATATTTTATTAGGTAAGTTGTGTTTGTATTGGTTGATGTAGACTTGTAGTGAATCGTCTAAGAAACACTAAGGAGGGTGTATTGGTTTGGGATTTCGTTGGATTTTTTAAGACTTTTAAAGTTTGGAGCCTGGTGTTAACGGGTCAAAAATTCGTTAACTATTTTCCGGGGTTTTTTGAGGACTAGTTTGGTGAAGATTAAATGTGTTCTTAGCTAAAAATGGAAAAAAAGGAGAGAGTATTTTTTTGGGCTGGAATCTTTCTTGAAGAATGTGTCCCCCTTTCCTATTACAGCTCCCTCTATTTATAGGGCTACCATTAGGGTTTACAAAAAGAAATTGGGCCTTGCCTTATTGGGCTTTGACATGTGACAACTCATAAACCTAAAATGGTAAAAAGACTGTTGAGCCTTTTATTGCGCCGCCTTTGCTGAGCCGGGGAGACCGACCTCACGTCTTCCTTTTATGACACTATAATCTGTCGGCGTCCGGGCGAGCAGGCTAGTTCTCGAGAGTGCATACCCCATGACCGGCACCCTATCGTCTGCTCGGCCGACTCTTGCTTGCTCGGTGCAATCCTATCCGGTCGGTCTTCTCCCGATCGTGGTGGGCGGCTTCCAGCGTGAGCGTGGGGCCCATTGCTTCAATAAATAATGGCAATAAATAAATAATAATAATAAACGAAAATGGGGCACAACAAATGCCCCCCGCGAAGGATCTGGTCGGTGGAAGTCGGCCGGGTTCTTCGTGGTCGTAGTCGCTCCATTTTCCTTATCAGAAAATAGGGTTTTTGGCTACGCTGACACGTTGACGACACGTGTCGTGAAACCTTTTCATCTCCCGCCTACAGCTGTCCTTTCAGTTGTCCTTTCGATTTCGAAATTCAAAAATTAAAAAGGGAAAAACCCGCCGCCTTTTCAGATACTATAAGTATCCTCTCAAAATGGCCTTTTTCACTTTTCGAAACCTTTTCTTCTCGAATCATCCGGCGGCTGATTTTCCTCCTGAAATCCGGCGATTACTTCCGGCGAATACCTCCTCCCCTTAAGGTACGCGTTCTTCTCTCTCTCGGTGTAGCGTGAGTTTCTCTTTTCGGGGTTTTTCACAGGGCACCTGCTTTCGCCTTCTTCCTTGGGTTTAAAAACTTTCCGGTGAGTCGCCATTTTTTCCGGCGACCCTTCTGATATCCTCATCGCTTATTAAATTTCCGGCCGTGGGTGTACCTCCTCGTTAGAAACCAGAAACTGGTGATGAGTGAAGAGGGATCCCCTCGTCGCGAATCGTCGAATGCCTCGCCTGCTCGAACTCCTGTATCACCTTCTAAATTACCCTCTGCTTCTTCTCCTCGTGAGGGTTCGTCCCCTGATGCCTCGTCGTCGTCCGGGCGCTCACTGAAATACCCTTTCTCGGCCGACGAGAGCCGCGAGATGCTGAGAGGTGACGTCAGTGAATCCTACCGCCGTCTCTGCGAAATCATCGCCGATAGTCGGGGTCCTCCCCCCCCGTATACATATGAGGCTTATCTTCTTGAGCGGCCGTATCGATACGCCCCTCGCGAAATCTTTAGGGTAGTCGGAGATCGGCCGGGGTTATTTGAGGCTAGCCGGAGGCCGAGCACAATCACGGAGTCCGCTCTCCAGGAGAAAAGGGTTGGATGGGAGATACCTTCGGATGTCCACATATACGCCCCTATCGAAGGCGAGCGGGCTGACTGCCCTCCTACGGGTATGGTTGCGGTGAACTACTCGATGATGTCGAGCGGTCTTCGCTTTCCCATCCCGAACTCTTTTGCCCACCTGGTGCAGATTCTTGGGGTTGCCCCCATGCAGCTGGTGCCGAATGCCTGGGCGACCATGTATGATTTGACCGTCATGTTCGGCTATTATGGGCTGTATCGAGGCCTAACTGGCCTTGAATTGTTGTTCCTGCTGGGCATATGTGACGCCGGCAAGGGTGACTATTACCTAAAACAACGGGATACCATAATCACCGACCTGCCGAGCAAACAAGCCAAATGGACCGAAAAATGGTTCTTCGTCGCGGGAGAATGGAACTCCAAAGATTTTCCCTTGAGTGCCGAATATCGTACAACTTCAGATCGTTAGTTTCTCTGACCTTAGCACTTTTATGTCCCAGTTAGCCTTTTTTCATCCCTAACCTTCCTTATGGGAATTCTCCCATTTTTGTCCTCTTTTAGGCCCCAAAGCTCCAGATGCCGGGCAATTAGGATGGGACTTCCTGGCGATCCTGGAGAGGATAAAGTCCCTTTCGTATAATCAAAGGAAACATGAGAATTGGAAAAGCAAGGAGAGACGTCTTCGTGCTCGGTTTGTAGTTACTCCTCGGGACGCCGAGGATATATTTCCGCGTGAGTAGCTTTTACAGTTTATCTGGACTTTGCCTTCCCTTTGTTCCTAATGTTCTCTTTATTTGCAGCTCGTAGATATTTTCGGATCGTCCGGCCGATCGGGATGCCGAAGCTAGAGACCCCTCGCGAACGGAGGAAAAGGGAGCTTGCTGCGGAGAAAGCGGAGGCGGAGCGCCAGGAGTTGGCGGCCAAAGTGACCGTAGCTGTCCAACCTTCGACTACCTTCCCCATGCCTCAGCCGATCAGCCAGGTCGGCTTCGAGCATTCTTCCTCCGATGAAGAGCCTCTCTTCCGACCGGTCAAAATATCTCGAGCGGATGGTTCCGGCGCGTCCGGGACAAAGAAAAGCGGGAAACCTCCCACGGCCCCGAAGAAGGGTAAAACCCCCCGGAGGAAAGAATCCCGATCGGCTGGATCGGGAAATGACGATCGCTCGGGCGAGTTGGAATCAATTTTCGGCGCCAACGATGAGGATTTCTCCAGGTATTCTCTCGCGGATTTTCTTGATTGCATTTTACCGCTCAGGTTCTTACAAAAAATGAGTTGTGAGTTGCAGGGCTTTCAAAGAGGACCCCGGACTTCCTTTGGCCGTTGCTCACCTGACGGCCGAACAGAATTCCTACGACGAGGATGAAGGTTTTCGATGCCGATCCAATCGCTCGATTACCTTGTTCGTGTGTGCGGAAGCGTGTAAAACAATAGAACACGAACAACATGAAGATCTAGGCACACATTATATGTATAGACACGTTTATATATATACATCCAATATATATATATAGGGATTAACGAGAACACTTACAACCGGTGTAGCGTGCCTCGTTGATGTTGATGAAGGTGGTGTTGAGTCGATTGAACCACCTTCATGGATCAGTCACTAGATGCTCTCCTTGTGAATGACCTCGTCACTCCTTTGGATCGTCCGGATGTTGAAGCCGCACAAATGGCCCGGCCTCTACGTGTTGCACACGAACCCGGATGATAAACACCTTGCTTGTTTGAAGTGGTTCTCCAAGAACACTCTCTCTTCTCACTCTTTCTTGTGAATTTCGTGGCTGATGATGATGGTCTTAGAATGAGACATGAAAATCTGATTTTCATGCTCATTATACCCCTTTTACTTCACATGTAACCCCCACCATAATGTGTGTGTCATAACCACACATAATGGGGTGTTATGGTGAAGTTCAAAGGTCATCTCCACATAATCATGCCAAATCATGATATGTGGTCCCATTGGCTTGTGTGGCATGCCATGTCACACTATGTGACATGCATCCATGCAAGCCATGCATCCCATGCATGGGAATTAAATCCACGTAAATATTGATTCTAAATCAATATATTTATCAAGCAATGTATATCAATATCGAGCTCGTGTGTGACCCTGTAGGTATGATTTTATCGATCAATATTATATTGTTCTCAACAATTAATATTATCGAATAATCAATTAACATCCGGAGACGACCTTATGACTTAATCGATTGCACACGTAGGATCGAAGGACATATCCCAACAATCTCCCACTTGGCCTTCAGAGCCAGTGTGCTGCCAATTTCCTGTTGTCTCTTTATGTCTAAGTTTGAACTTGAGGCAAGACTCGAGTCATCCTCAATCGGTTCAAACCTTTCTTGGACTTTGAGACAGACTGTAAAACCAGATTTATCACTATGATACAAATCTGGACGTGGCCACGTATTTTCCACAGTCTCGACTCTCCAAGTGGCCGTTAAGACATGTATCCCATTATAAAATGGAAGACAATCCCATCTTGTCAATCCAAGCTCTCCCACTTGCTTCCTGATATACCCAATAACAAGTTTTATAACCTCCTTTTACGAAAGGCGTTTACTTGTATCAAAGTACACCATTTCACAATGGAATCACTCTGGACTACTCAGGTCAGAGGAAATTGCTCGACAGTCAATGAAATAGTATTATGACTCGAAATCTTAAATACTATTCCAGTCGGGTCTGTTCGATCATTAGCTCCCAGCTAATATCTATGTAATTGTACTTGATGTCCCACATCACTAGCCCATGAAGCGGCGCTATAGTACACATTACAATCTAGTTTTTTTGTATTATCGGTTTGTCCGTACTCGATTATACGAACCAGGAACAGCTATATGATTCAAGTATATCAGTTCAACCATTGGGACTTCATTATGCGGTAAGTCGACCTCATAACCCAATTGATATAACTTAATCATTTGGACAATTCATATAAATTAAACCATATTTATATGAAGAATTATGTATTATACATATGAGTGAATGTTTACCAAATCTCCAAAAGTATCTAATACAGTAATAGAAATCATAACCCATCTCTAAGATGTCTGATATCTATTGCAGTCGTGAAAGCCTCAAGCTTAAACTGCTGGAGAGGTTTAGAAAGCGGGTTTGCAACCTTACCAAAAGTTGCAACTTTATTATCTCGATGTCTCCACAAAACTATCTCCCAGATAATGTGGAACTTCCTGAGCACCAGTTTTAGACTTGTGGTGCTTCCTAGCTCATTGGCTTGCGCGATAACTCTACTATAAATAGAGAATTATCGGATGGGCTGAGCTAGTTACGCCACCTAGTTCATTCAAGAACTTTCAAATCCTAACTGCCAACATTACTGCATCCAATGCAATACTGTGCTCAGCTTCTGTAGTTTAATCAGCTATATTGCATTGCATGGAACTATTCCAGCAAATATCACCTCTAACCAGACAAAAGATATAACCAGATTAAAATCGAAAATTATCTTAGTCTGTTTTGAAGTTAGCATTCAAACAGCTTTGTTAATATCAACTCTTTTTGTCTTCCAAAGACATCAAAATATTCTTTAGTCCATCTAAGATACATAAGAATATTCTTGGTCGCATTCTAACGCGCCTCACCTGGATTTCCTTGAAACTGACTTGTCATGCTCAAAGCATACGATACGTCCGGTTGTGTACATATCATGACGTACATTATAGACCCTATTGCCGAAGCATAAGGAATGTTTTCCATCCTCTTTTGCTCATCAAGTCCCGTAGGGCCTTGCATCTTGCTAAGAGATGTGCCATGACTCATTGGAATGAGACCCTTTTTGGCGTCTTTCATTCTGAACTTATCAAGTACCTTATCAATATAGGTCACTTGACTAATTCCAAACATCATTTTCGATCTGTTCCGACAGATCTTGATGCCCAATATGTACTGTGCTTCTCCAAGATCCTTTATTGAAAAACAATTTCCAAGCCATTCTTTAATAGAATTAAGCATAGAAACATTGTTTCCAATAAGGAGTATGTCATCGACATACAACACAATGTATACAACGTAACTCCCACTGTTCTTCTTGTAAAACAAGACTCTTCCGAGTTCCTCTGAAATCCAAAACCCAGTATGGATTCATTGAACTGAAGATTGCTACTCCGATATGCTTTGCTTTATTCCATAAATGGAATTATAAGATTGCATAATTTCTCAGCCTTATTAGGATCGATAAAACTCTTTGGCTGTGTCAAAACACATTCTCTTCTAGAATCCAATTCAAGAAGTTAGTTTTAACATCTAATATTACCATAACTCATTATCAAGATGAGTAGCAATGGCTAAGATAATCTGAATGATTTAATCAAAGCAACTGGTGAAAGTTTTTCCATAATCCACATCGTGAATAAAACTTTTACCATCAACCTTGCTTTGAAAACCCTAGGTTTTCCATCTGTCTGTTTAGATCTTAAAGATCTATTAGCATTCATTGGGTCTAACCCCGTGATGCAAATATATCAAGTTCCAAACTTGATTATCAGATATTGATATCATCTCAGATTTCATGGCACCATGCCAATTTTAAGTAGCTGGACTCGTCATAGCTTGAATATAGGTTGAAGGTTCATCGCTTTCCAAAAGCATGAATTCATATCTCTCATTGATCACAATATCTAAGTATTTGAATAATAGAGATCTATGCATTTCTGGACCTACGAGGGCTGGTATGGTTTCCAAAACCATAAGAATACTCTCAACCTAGTCTTGAAATTCATCATTAGTTGTTCCACTTGAACCTCGTTCAAGACAACCAAGCTCCCACTGACTTTCTAGGAAAGACTACTCTTTTAAATAAAATCACTATCTCGAGCAACAAAATATTGTTCTCAGATAGATCGTAGAAGTTGTACCCTCGAGTTTCTTATGAATACCATAAAGAAACTTTTATCCCATTTGAGTTCAAGCTCTATAGAGATAAATCTCGTCAGAGAAGCTTTTAGAACCTCAAATTTTGATGAAAACAATTTAGGGACCCTCCCTTTCCATACCTAGTATGGTGTCTTATCAACAGCTTTTGACAGCGTCCTATTCAGTGTATAAGTTGAAGTCAAGAATTGTGTGTTCCCAAAAGAGACCAGTAGTTCATTTAGACCTCTAATCGAATGGTCGAACTATATCTAATATAGTTTGTTTTCTCTTTTCCGAAACATAACCTTCATGTGCTTGTGAACTGATAGGTTCCACATACATCAGTATGGATCATCCCTAATTAATCACTCACATGTTCTCCTTTCTCCAAGAAAGATGACATTGTTATCTTTGTCCATCAAACATCATTCACATGTATCAAATGACTCCAAGTCAAATGATTCCAGAATGCCTTCTAAAAGAAGATTCGTTACATGTTTAGATTTTGATCTAATCAACAATGTTACAGTTATGTATCATTGAGACTTATTCGATTCGGCCTTTTGTGTTAATGTTATATATGATTTGTTGAGTTTAAAGTATACATAAATAATGTAATAATCGTACCAAAACAAAGAATAGTTCACAATTAAAATAGTTATCAAACTATTTAATTAGTGAAAAACTAATCCATCAGTATCCAATACTGAACCAATATTCATTGTTTATTGAAGGTACGAAATTACATAGTTATAATACTAAAACAAGGCCCTAAGGCAAAACAACATCATATGATCATACGGCTAATGCAGCGACCTTCGCTCCATTTCTCGCCCGTAGATCGACATCTCTACTCACCAAACTTATACTTCTATGTAGTTCCTCCACATACAAATGTGAGAACTACGTTTGGCATCCAATACCCAAGAAGTAGAATTTGTGAAGTTTAATGTCTATAACATTAATACCTGAAGATGAAGCAACCCCGCTCTTCACATCTTCTTTGAACTTTGGGCAAGTTCAATTATTCTCAATAATTGACTCTTATTCGAATTCCCCATTCAAAATTATCTCAATGTCAAAACGTGATAAATCGTAAGTGAAAAATCGAAGTTTTCTAACCAGCGATATTATCATGCAATTGAAGCCCTGTCTCTCATAAAATATGAGGGAGCCAACCAGACAATCGATTCACGCCATCCAATGGCTCGAAAGTCTCTAATTTGTGTCATTGATGAACTTAAGTGTTTTGGATTAAATCACTCCCCGAGGTGTAAATAATCCTAACCTTATAATCCATCAAATGAAAGACAAATTAGGCATTTGTTTTGAAATTGAATAAAATATGAACTTTTATATGTTTGCAAGTAGTGTCCAACACTTTTGCAGTAGACGCATTGAGATTCCCTAGGAACTCTAGTAGCCTTCTTGCCCATGCTCTTTTGAATAACCTATCCTATATCATAAGAATTTCCCTCTTAGGGTCCTTCTCTATCGCCGGCTCAGCAGCCTTGAGCATCCCGTGGAGCTCACGAAGCGATTTCTTCAAATCATTCATATGGAAAATTTAGCCTAAAGGCATTATAACCATCATGAGATTGAAGTATGAAATCGGTTGCCAAATAATCATCATAGGAAAAATCTAGGCGATCACTTGAAGCAAATAATCCAATCATTTGTTGCACATGTGATTCCATAGATTTCCATTTTTCCAGCCTAGCTGAAGCGATGACCCTGGTCATACCGAACCGCTCAATCTTAGCATATTCCCCGAACATGCTATTGAGTTGTTCAATGATATCTTAGGATGTGGTTATCTAAAACATTTTCATTGTCTTCGTATTTGAGGACCATCCTCAAATTACGTTGTGAATAAAGAAAATTTATGTTGTTCAATTTTTCATAATCAAGAATTGAACCAAACTTGAATTGAGTTGATATTTGACATGATAAACTATAAAAGAAAGATAACTAAAGTATGTAAACATCCACAAAGCAGTAAACAAATAAGGTTGTCTAACAATTGTACTTATTTATTTCATTTTGTTCAATTGATATCCCATATCATTGTCCCTTAGAACAAAACGATTCTGAGATCCTCATCTTGCAAATCTTTAAGCCGACTGAGTCCGCACTTAAGTATTTCAAGATAGGTAGACACACCCATGTCAATGATATCTAATATCACTCTCCGTCGATGAGAATCCCATTCTCATCTCATGTCTCGACAGCCACGCCTGCAGTGGATCTATCGATGAGAAAACCAAATTCACGTGTAAGGGTCTAACCCTTACTCCCACTATCCCAAGATAACAAGTAGTACCCCGCTGAGGCGGACCTACCAACTTATGATCGAGGGCTTCATGGGTGTGAAGCTTTGGACAAGACATTATACTCATTATTTTGGGGACATGCATGTTTAAGGTTGTATGTATGTTGGTTGAACATTTATAACATATATAAACCTAGAACTAGCACAGCAAGCAATACATACTCCAATGGCCCCTAAAGCTCACAACACACAGAAAAAAGAACGAACGAAAAATAAGCAAAACTCCATGAGTAGCGCCCCGTACACCGAAACGTCGCCAAGCTAGTTTTTGAGGGGGTAGCGACCGCTACCCCTAGGGTAGCGACCGCTACCTTAGTCCAGGAGGTTTTTCGGCCAGGGCAGCGACCGAGGAGCGTTGCGCCTAGCGTTCGGGGTAGCGACCGCTACCCCTAGGGTAGCGACCGCTACCTGCTCCAAAAGCTGAAAAAACACTTCTTCTTGCTTCGTTTCTCTTCGTTTTCGTCGGTGCTTCGAGATCAAAGGTCGATCCGTGGATCAAATCCACTGCTTACAAGTTGTAAAATACATATATAAAAGAAACCTATCTATTACAAATGATTCCAAGGCACGCAGTCCTCCAAATTACAACTGATTCCAAGGCACGCAGGCCTCAAAACTAAAGCCATTCGGTACGTAAAAAACACGATTGCATTCACCCAACCACTATCTGTGGTTGGCCTTACATCTATGACAAGCAATCAACACCACAACAAAGAAGCACATAAGAGCAATTATGTTGTTTAAAATTGTGTCAAACACAAAACATGTGCACGAGCCCTAGGCTCTGATACCAATTGAAGGTTTTCGATGCCGATCCAATCGCTCGATTACCTTGTTCGTGTGTGCGGAAGCGTGTAAAACAATAGAACACGAACAACATGAAGATCTAGGCACACATTATATGTATAGACACGTTTATATATATACATCCAATATATATATATAGGGATTAACGAGAACACTTACAACCGGTGTAGCGTGCCTCGTTGATGTTGATGAAGGTGGTGTTGAGTCGATTGAACCACCTTCATGGATCAGTCACTAGATGCTCTCCTTGTGAATGACCTCGTCACTCCTTTGGATCGTCCGGATGTTGAAGCCGCACAAATGGCCCGGCCTCTACGTGTTGCACACGAACCCGGATGATAAACACCTTGCTTGTTTGAAGTGGTTCTCCAAGAACACTCTCTCTTCTCACTCTTTCTTGTGAATTTCGTGGCTGATGATGATGGTCTTAGAATGAGACATGAAAATCTGATTTTCATGCTCATTATACCCCTTTTACTTCACATGTAACCCCCACCATAATGTGTGTGTCATAACCACACATAATGGGGTGTTATGGTGAAGTTCAAAGGTCATCTCCACATAATCATGCCAAATCATGATATGTGGTCCCATTGGCTTGTGTGGCATGCCATGTCACACTATGTGACATGCATCCATGCAAGCCATGCATCCCATGCATGGGAATTAAATCCACGTAAATATTGATTCTAAATCAATATATTTATCAAGCAATGTATATCAATATCGAGCTCGTGTGTGACCCTGTAGGTATGATTTTATCGATCAATATTATATTGTTCTCAACAATTAATATTATCGAATAATCAATTAACATTCGGAGACGACTTTATGACTTAATCGATTGCACACGTAGGATCGAAGGACATATCCCAACAGAGGACCCCTTGCCGGCTCATATCGTTCAGTCCATCGAGGACGTTAACCACTCTTGGTCCCGGGAGATGGAGAGTGCGGCGTCTCGGCCGGACTTCTTAGAGAAACTCCTGCGAGTCAACGCCGCCCGTAACCTGATCATGGTGAACCGCTTGGCTCAAATCCGTGCCGAGCAGGAAAATAAGGCTGCTAAATGTCCGCCCAACCTGCCCGACGTCTATTTGGAGTTGCGGACTCGGTTCGCCAAACTGCAGGAGGACTACAATCTTGAGTCCGGGATGAAAGCTTCCCTGAGCAGTGAGCTGGACGAGGAGAAGAAAGATAAAATGGCCGTGATCCTTAAGCTGACCGAGCAAAAAGAGGAGTTAGAGAAATTCAAAGTTCAGGTGGAGGAGCTCGAAAAATCCTATGGTCATGCCGAGGAGCGCATGAAAGAGCTGGAAGAGTTGAACCGGCGGATTTTTAAAGAGCTGGAAGGCATGCAGACTGCAGAGGCTGCGCGCCGAGCTGACCCCGAAGAAGACATCGACTTCTACAGTAATTATTCTTATTATTGTGCTTACTTCGATGGTATTCGGGCACTCCTGGAGGCCGGTCAGCCAGTGGACGTTTTGATGGGCTGTCTTCGCCGCTATGCCGAACAGTGCCCCCTTCATGCTCACTTTCACTTGTACGTACTTGACTTGGAGCAGAAGTTTAAGCTAGACCTGTCCTGGTGGCCTCTGAAGTCGCAGCTTAAGATGCCTCAGCCGGATAAGCCGGCCGTTCAGGATTCTGCGGAGCCGGTTAGTACGACCGAGGAGGATCCGACCGTTAAATTCGCAGGCTCGGTACTCAAAGACCATGACGGTGAAGAGTCGGCTCCCGGGAATCAGAAGTGATGGCGTTTGGTGTTAAGACTTGCCCGGTTATTGAAGAGACTTGTGTTTATTTTCATTCCTGTTCCCTTCTTTGTTTTTGGATTTTTGCCCGCGCGGGCCTAAACCATACCTCTGACAATATCTGCTGCTTTATGTTACTTTATCTTTTTACTGTCTTTGGGACAGAAAAGCTTTTGTCCTTATTATTCCATCTCTGTCGCATTTATTCCTTCACTTTTAACGTATGTAACGTACGGAATTTATACAGGTTTTCCTATCTCCAAAGGACTTTTGGCGGGAAAACTCCCTCCAAAAACGGTTCCCGGTGGGGTCTTTTTAGACGCGTTTCCGTATATAAATATGTCCTTATCAGATCTTTTCATTTTTTGCAGTTTCTTTCCAAAGAAAAAATATTAGCAGCAGAGGGTAAAGAGAAGGAAAAAGATGAGTCAAAACAAGAAAATGCGCCCGAACAGAGGGAAACAAGTCTTTCATGGCACTTCGGCGATCACGGAGAGTTATTATGCCATTTCCATCCATTCTGACGGGTGGCGCAAACTAACCCAAAGGTTTGACGGCAAATGGCATCGCAACAATTTTCCCCTCCCCAACGCGTTCGTGCAGCCGCTGGAGAAATTCTTGGGGGAGGAGATTCCATTCCACGACTCCAACGAGCAGGCCTGGGTTGCCACAAAAACGAAACTCAGGCGCCAGATGGCATTCGGGGGCCCGGGCTGGGCTGATTTCGTTCGGCATGCGGGCATCCAAACGGGATGGGAGGTCTGGGTGATCTGGAGACCCGGGTTTGGGTTTCGTGTCAGCCTTTTCGATCTGGGGCGCCTTAATGTTTCCTTTCCTAAACAGATCCGAGCACGGGGGGAGGCTGACTCCCTCGGTCATCCTTATGTGGATTAATGCGTCTTTTGTTTAACCTGTTCGGTCGTGATTAATTATGCTTTGTTGTCTTGGTCTCCTTTACTTTCCATTAAATGCGAAGTCCTTGAAGCTGTTATCTGTCTTTAATGCAGTCAACTTATTGCTTTAATTGCTTTTCGATTTTCGAAAATGAAAACCCCTATAAATGGGTTGTTCTCGCGCTTACGTATTGTCAAAAAGTAGAATAAAGAATATAAGTTATCACTTCCTGAAATATGTCGACCAGAGTCGGATTTTTGGATGGTTCGCATTTTTTCGAGCGCGTGTTCAACGGTACATGGCATAGAGAGATCTTTCCGGTCCCCGCGGCGTTCCTTCGCCCGATCGGGTGCGGGACGACAGAGGGGTTGCAAATGGTGGATCCCTTGGATCAAGAATGGTGTGTTTCTTTTACTCGTTTCCGCAACCAGACTGCAATTTACGGACCGGAGTGGGAGCGACTCGTAAGTGGGTTCGAGATACAAGAAGGCTGGGCCGTTCGAATCACTTGGACCGACGGGACAGGCTTCTCGATTGACGTCTTTGATCGGGATTACCGTTCGGCAGTGCGTCCGGTTGGGAATCGGCCCAGGCCATCTCAACGTGGAGCGCGCGGACCCAGGGTCAGTCGCTGGCCTCCCCGGCCAACTCACGATCGTAAGGGTCGCCCCCTTTATTGATGTTTCTTTTTATGCGGTGTTCCTTAGTTTGCGATTTTTATGTTGTCTTTTTCTTATCCGCTCCACATTTTCTTTAGTGAAATTTTATGTCTTTTGAAATTTTTATGCTTGCGGTGAAACGTTGGTTAAGTGTTTATGTCCCCCGACGGATCGGGGTGACATGGCCGAGGATGGAACTTGTCCGGTCCTCGGTCCTGATAAATTTCCTGTTCGATCGGTCGAGCGACGGATCACCCGACTCATCTCAGGCTCGGGGAGAGCGGACTCTATCCCCGGTTAGTCGTGCATGTCCCCCGACGGATAGGGGTGACATGGCCGAGGATGGGACTTGTCCGGTCCTCGGTCTTAATAAATTTCCTGTTCGATCGGTCGAGCGACGGATCACCCGACTCATCTCAGGCTCGGGGAGAGCGGACTCTATCCCCGGTTAGTCGTACATGTTCCCCGACGGATCGGGGTGACCTGGCCGAGGATGGGACTTGTCTGGTCCTCGGTCTCAATAAATTTCCTGTTCGGTCGGTCGAGCGACGGATCACCCGACTCATCTCAGGCTCGGGGAGAGCGGACTCTATCCCCGGTTAGTCGTGCATGTCCCCCGACGGATCGGGGTGACATGGCCGAGGATGGGACTTGTCCGGTCCTCGGTCTTAATAAATTTCCTGTTCGATCGGTCGAGCGACGGATCACCCGACTCATCTCAGGCTCGGGGAGAGCGGACTCTATCCCCGGTTAGTCGTACATGTTCCCCGACGGATCGGGGTGACCTGGCCGAGGATGGGACTTGTCCGGTCCTCGGTCTCAATAAATTTCCTGTTCGATCGGTCGAGCGACGGATCACCCGACTCATCTCAGGCTCGGGGAGAGCAGACTCTATCCCCGGTTAGTCGTGCATGTCCCCCGACGGATCGGGGTGACATGGCCGAGGATGGGACTTGTCCGGTCCTCGGTCTTAATAAATTTCCTGTTCGATCGGTCGAGCGACGGATCACCCGACTCATCTCAGGCTCGGGGAGAGCGGACTCTATCCCTGGTTAGTCGTACATGTTCCCCGACGGATCGGGGTGACATGGCCGAGGATGGGACTTGTCCGGTCCTCGGTCTTAATAAATTTCCTTGGGGATGGTCAAAACATGCAATTTCTGCCAAACAAGTTTTTATTCCAGCCATAAAGAGTTTTGAGATACAAAAGATTACTGATGATACTTTTTCAAATGGAGTGCGTTCCAGAGATACTGGTCAGCTACGCCGTTCAAGTGCTCCAACTCGTACGATCCTTTTTCCACGTGTTTCCTTACTCGCATTGGGCCTTCCCAGTTCGGGCCCAATGCCCCAGTGCTTGGCCCGAGCAGGCGTTTGAGAACTAGGTCCCCGGCTTTAAATTTCCTGATTTTGGCCTTAGAATTATAATAGCGTTCCGCTCTCTGTTTGGCCGTCGCATTCTGGAAAACCGAGTTCAGACGCCTCTCCTCCAGGAAATCCAGCTCGAGGCGCAAGGCCTTGTCGTTGTTTTCATTCAGTTCTTGTGAAGTCCTATGACTTGTAACCTCGATCTCGGAGGGTATCACTGCTTCCGCACCAAAAGCCAAAGCGAAAGGGGTCTCCCCGGTGGCGGCCTTACTGGTCGTTCTATAAGACCACAAAACGTCTTGGAGCTCGGCCGCCCACCTTCCTTGTCTTTCTTCGAGTTTGGCCTTGATGGTATGTTTCAAAATTTTGTTCACCGCCTCCACCTGGCCGTTCGTTTGCGGATGATAGGGGGTGGAGAAAGCCTTCTTAATCTTCCATTTGTCAAAGAAATTCATGACCTCCAGACCGTCGAACTGTTTTCCGTTGTCAGAGGTAATGATATACGGGATCCCAAAACGGCATATGATATTCTTCCAGATGAATTTTATGATCGCCTTTTGGTCAATGGTTTTTAGCGGCTCGGCCTCGGCCCATTTTGTAAAATAATCCACAGCCACCACCGCGTACTTAACCCCACCTGGTCCGGTCGGTAAGGGTCCGATCAGGTCAATCCCCCATGACGCGAAAGGCCAAGGACTGTATATCGAATTGAGATACTCTGGTGCCGTCCGGATGATGGGGGCGGTCACCTGGCATCTGTGGCATCTCCGGGCATAATTTATCGCATCTCTCCTTAGTGTAGGCCAGTAGAAACCTTGGCGCACCGTCTTATGGGCCAGCGACTGACCTCCCGCATGGTTCCCGCAGACGCCGTCATGAATTTCGCTAAAGACTCTGTGGCCCTCTAGCGGGGTAATGCACTTCAGAAGAGGAAGGTACAGACTTCTCCTGTACAAAACATCCCCGATCAGGGTATATCTGGCCGCCCGTATCCGGAGTAGCCTGGCTTCTGTCCTATCCCTGGGTAACGTCCCGTCCAAGAGATAGGAGCGGATAGGGTCCATCCAAGTCTCACCACGATCTATGACCGTGATCAAAGCTTCTCCTTGAGATATTGCGGACTTTGCCTGACTGGTTAGGATTACATTAGCCATGTCGGCGCTTCCTTCTGAGGACGCGAGCTTGGACAGCGCGTCGGCCTGGGAGTTCATTTCTCTGGGAATTTGCTCGATGAGAATTTTTGGTATCTTTTCGCACAACGCCATTACGTGTTCATAATACTTCGCCATCCGGTCGCATCGGGTCTCGTAATCTCCTTTGATTTGATTAACTACCAGTAGAGAGTCCATGAAGATCTGTAAATGTTCGGCACCCACTGCCAAAGCCAGGTTCAGCCCGGCGATCAGTGCTTCATACTCCGCTTCATTGTTTGTTGCGGCAAATTCGAACTTCACCGCGTGTGTGAAAGACTGCCCGCCCGGTCCGACCAACACTATTCCAGCCCCGGCATGGGAGGAATTGGATGAACCGTCGACGTATAACTTCCATGCCGGGATCCTGGTCGACGGGGTGGATTCCGGGAAGGTCAGCTCCACTATGAAATCTGCCAAGGCTTGCCCTTTGATCGCCGTCCTAGGAGCATAAGTGATGTCGTACTGACCCACCTCTAGGCTCCATTTCAGTAATCGGCCGTTCGTATCTGGTCTCTGCAAAACCTGTCGTAGTGGCATGGTAGTCAGAACTTCCACGGGATGATCGAAAAAATAAGACCTCAATTTTCGCACGCTCATCACAAGTGCATATGCCAGCTTTTCCAAGGGTGTATATCGTGTCTCGGCGTCGTGGAGGACCTGGCTGACAAAGTAGATTGGTTTGTGCAGTTACCCCTCGGCTCGGACAAGAACCGAACTCATTGCATGCTCGGATGCAGCTAAATAGAGGAAAAGCGTCTCTCCGGGGACCGGCTTGGAAAGGATGATGGGGTTCCCGAGGTGCTCCTTCAGGCGTAAGAAAGCCTCCTGACTCTCCTTCCCCCACTTGAATTTCTGATCTTTGATCGATCTAAAAAATGGGCGGCTTTTATCCCCGAGCCTAGGGATAAAACGACTAAGCGCGGCCAGACAGCCAGTTAATTTTTGCACGTCCTTCAGACTCCGGGGCTCCCTCAAATTTTGAATGGCTCTGATCTTCTCTAGGTTGACTTCGATTCCTCTCTGGCTTACGATGTGGCCGAGGAACTTGGTGGCGTATACTCCAAAATGGCATTTCTTCGGGTTCAACTTCATGTTGAAAGCTCTGAGGATCTCAAAGGTAGTCATCAAATCCTTGATGTGGTCCTCCTCGGACTTACTTTTTATAATGATATCGTCGACGTAAACCTCCATCGTCTCTCCGATCTGATCGGCGAACATTTTGTTCACTAACCTTTGATAGGTTGCCCCTGCGTTTTTTAAACCGAACGGCATTCGCTTTCAACACAACACTCCTTTCTCCGAGTAAAACGAGGTATGCTCTATGTCTTCCTCTGCCATGGGAATCTGGTGGTATCCTGCGAAACAATCACAGTTAGAAAAAATTGCATGCCCGGCGACGCTATCGACCAAGTGATCGATGTGAGGTAATGGGAAGTGATCTTTCGGGCAGGCTCTGTTGAGGTCGGTGAAATCAATACACAAACGCCAAGCGTCGTTCGATTTTTTCACCAGGACGACATTTGCTATCCATTGGGGCTCTTCCTCGGCTTCTCTTACGAGGTCATTCTCTACCAACTTTTTGACTTCGACCGCCAAAGCTGCATACTTCTCTGGCCCCATCTTTCTACGCTTCTGAGCAATAGGTTTTTTCGCGGGATCGATCTTCAGGTGGTGGCAAGCGTGTTTGGGATCTATCCCTACCATGTCCTTGTGCGACCAGGCGAACGCGTCGGTATTCTGTTTCAAAAAGTCGATTAATTCTTCCCTCAGTCGCTCGGGGATCTTCTTTCCGATGAAAACCTCTAGTTCGGGTCGGTCCGGATCCAAGCATACTTTCTCGACTTCGTCTACTGCCGAACAGGCTGAAGGCCCTCGGGGGTCGGGAATCTCGTTCAGTTCGAAACCAATCCGGGGGTCAGGATCCTCGGTGCTTGCGCACTGTGTATTTTGGATTGGATCGTTATCTCGGCCGGTCGGTAGTTCATCGATGAGGATGTGCAAAAATTGCGCCTCGAGTTCGGGCAGGAAAGTTTCTGATTCTCGCGCCTCTTGAGTCTTGGCTTCGCGAACCCCTGACTGCTCGGGCTCGCCTTCTTCCCATAGGGCGGTCAGATACTCTTCATCGTCTACATCCATCTCCCCTGTGGGGTCGATCTCCTTCAATACAATCGTGTCATTTTGGGCTATCGTATCTCCGGGGTTCTCTTCTTCCGGGAACGACTCATGGTCGGACATTTGGGGATCACCTCCCCCAAATGCCCCAGTGCTGGTGTTGTCTGCATCGTTTACGTGATTGTTTGTACTAGAACACAAAGGATAATTAAAACATTTCCTGGCCATATACTGGTCACCCCGAAGGGTGCCGACCGCGCCACTCAAGGTGGGAAACTTAATACAATAGTAATGGGAGGACGCCACGGCCTCGAAGGCATCGAGGAACGGCCTCCCGAAAAAAGCATTATAAATGTTTTCAGCATCCACAATAACAAACTCAATCAGCCTGGTCATATTGATGGCGGGATCCTGCCAGTCCTTTAGTTCCACAGCCATCCTGATCCGTCCCCTGGGGCGGACCACCACGTCTCCAAACCCTTTCAGAACTCCTTCATAGGGTCGAACATATCTTGTGAGGTCGCCAAGCTGGTCAAGTGCCGATTTGAAAATCAGGTTGCAATGAGCTCCATTATCCACCAGGACCCTGGCCACTTCGATGCCGAGGATCCGAGCAGTGACCACCAAAGCATCTTCCTTGGGATATTTTATCCCCTCCCGGTCCTTTTCTGAGAAAGAGATAACGATTCCTCAAGAGATAGTTGACTCCGTGTGCGGGATCACGACGTTCACCCCCTCGAACTCGCGGAGCTCCTCCTTCCTCTGTCTTTTAGACTTGTGAATGATCGGCGTCAGCCCCCCGATCATATTTACCCGAGCTCCGTCGCGGACAGGAGGATCCTGATTCTCGGGCCTTACGACCGGGGGCGGAGGCAGAGCCAAAGGGTCGGCCGGACCCTGCTCGAGTCTCGGCTGCTGATGAGGTCGGCGATTCTGGTCATCTTGGTATCCTCGGCCTCGGCCTCTACCCCCTCTTCCGCGGCCGGCGCCTCCACGCCCGGTGGTTCCCCGACCGGCCATCGGGCGACCCCGTTTCGGCGCCCGGAGGAGTTCGGTCAGGCTCCCATCTTCATACAACTGTCGGAGTTGGGCGATCAAGTCACGACACTCGTCAGTCCGGTGTCCGTTCTCCTGATGGAAAGAGCACCATTTACGCGGGTTCCTCTCGTCAGGGCGGCTTCTCATGGCCTGTGGGGGAGTGAGGATATTGATATCCCGCTCATAGAAGATTTGTAGAATCTGAGTCGGGGTTTGCCCCAGGAACGTCCCCTCTTCGGCGCACTCATCAATGATCTCGACCTTCCGCGGTGCTTGGAAAGTTCCCTGGTATACCTTGTAGTTTGGCTTCTTCTTACCACTTTCATGGTATTTCACCGTTGGAGGTGGCTCCGTCCAGTACTCGACAGTTGCCGGGCTCGCGGTCTTCTTCTCGGCAGGGGATCTTACTTCCTTCTCGGGCTCTAGTTCTTTCATCCGCTGATCGTATATGCGTTGTTGGGTTATCTCCTCGCCTGCCCTCCTGCGGAACTCAGAGTATGTCTTCGGATAGTCCTTCATCATCGGTTTGAACAAACTGGATGTTGGTCGCAGACCGCCCAACACAGAGTGAACGAGGATCTCGTCGCTTACCCGGTCCCCCTGCTTGGCAATTCTTTCTACTCGGTCTATGTACATCTCATCAGATTCGTCTTTGCCCTGCTTGACCCCCATTAGACGCTGACGGCCCTCCGAAAAACTCACTTTGGATGCGAAGTAAGAAACGAACTCGTCCCCTAGCTCCCCGAAACTATCAATCGACCTCGGCGGTAGGCTAGTATACCATCGGTGAGCCATGTCGCCGAGAGTCAGAGGGAATAGGCGGCACTTCGTGGCGTCTGATGCTCCTCGGCCGACCATGTACGTGTTATATTTGTTCAGGTGAACATCGGGGTCGGACGCTCCGTCATAGATGAGAGTCAGCAACGGGGCGATGTCGGGTTGTGACCTGGCCTGCTCGATCCCTAGACTCAGAGGCTCGGCGAGAACGGATCTCTTCCTGGGATCGCAGTTTTGTTCGGCTAATCTCCTCTCTACTTCTTCTAGCCGTTTTGCGAGGCCGGGATCGGTCATCATGACTGCTTGCGGATTTGCTGTCTGTTTTTGCTGAAAGGCGGATCGGGCGGACCCTTCATGTGCTTCCTCCTCAAACTCCTTCTCCAGGCAGCGGCGGTTAGGATTTGGATTCTCGGCAACGAGTCTCTTCTCCAAAAAAACGAGACCGAGCTTCCAACTTCCGTATAGTGCGCTTAATCTCTTCGGGGGTGTTGACCTGCCCCAGATCTAGATCAGGCTCCTCCTCCAGGACCGGGGATAACAGCTTCTCGGCCTCCGCCAGCTCTTCGCGGAGGGCCCTCTGTCTCTCCCTGATCTCGGTCTCCTCGGCGCGTAGTGTCTCTATCATCGCTATTTGACGAGCGATTTCGTCTGGGAGTTCTGGAGGAGCCGCCCCGACGCCGTCTTTCAGCAGAGGTGTTCTTTCCGCGCCGTCTCTTTGTCCGTCGACTTCGCCGGCAGAGGCGACGGCGGCGCTGCTTGAGGTACCTGCAGATTTCATCGCAAGAAGAAAACAAGAAGAAAAAGAAAAACTCGACACCGAAACTAGCGCTCGAGGTAGCCCCCTCCTTCTAGCGCCAATTGTTAACGGGTCAAAAATTCGTTAACTATTTTCCGGGGTTTTTTGAGGACTAGTTTGGTGAAGATTAAATGTGTTCTTAGCTAAAAATGGAAAAAAAGGAGAGAGTATTTTTTTGGGCTGGAATCTTTCTTGAAGAATGTGTCCCCCTTTCCTATTACAGCTCCCTCTATTTATAGGGCTACCATTAGGGTTTACAAAAAGAAATTGGGTCTTGCCTTATTGGGCTTTGACATGTGACAACTCATAAACCTAAAATGGTAAAAAGACTGTTGAGCCCTTTATTGCGCCGCCTTTGCTGAGCCGGGGAGACCGACCTCACGTCTTCCTTTTATGACACTATAATCTGTCGGCGTCCGGGCGAGCAGGCTGGTTCTCGAGAGTGCATACCCCATGACCGGCACCCTATCGTCTGCTCGGCCGACTCTTGCTTGCTCGGTGCAATCCTATCCGGTCGGTCTTCTCCCGATCTTGGTGGGCGGCTTCCAGCGTGAGCGTGGGGCCCATTGCTTCAATAAATAATGGCAATAAATAAATAATAATAATAAACGAAAATGGGGCACAACACCTGGAGGTATTCAATCTAGATTTTAAAAAGTCTATTAAAATCATGGGTATTCAATCTGGATTTTAAAAAGTCAATTAAAATCTATAGATATTCAATAATTTATAGATTTTTACAAATTTTAAAAGTTAATGGATTTTAAAGGATTCTTTTTAAAAAATACAAAGCAATTCCATCCTTCAAAATCTCTCATAATTATGAGAGATTTCTACTGATTTCTTTTAATAAACTAAATTATTTTTAAAAAATAATAAAAACTTAAAATAAATATACAAAATTAAATAAAAAGGAGTAAAGGACAATATGAGAAAAATAGAATTTCTTTTAATCAACAAAATTTTTTTAAAAATAATAAAAACTTTAAAAAATTATATAAAATTAAATAAAAAATAAAATAAAAAATATATATTTTAAGGTCATCTCCAACTGAGAAACCAAAACTTAAACTCAAAATAAGTTTAAGTTTAAGTTTAAGTTTACAGTAATTTGACTCCAACCGAAAAACCAATATTCAAACTTAAAAAAATATTTTTTAAATATTCTTTTTTATACAATTATTTATATTATTTTTATAAATAACTAACATTTTTATAAATTTACGGTTGAACCCCATAACTTTTGACATTAAAAAAATTTGATAAATATTATTTTCAATTTACTTTCTTATTGATCAATTTTGTTGTTGTGATTCATAATTTATTTATTTATGTAATTCTAGCATTTTATTTTAAGTATCTTATTTTTATTTTAATGTTATTTTATTTTTAATATCAATTAAATTATTAAATATTTAATTATATTTTTGTGATATTTATTTTTTTTAAGTAATTTATTTTAATTATTAATGATATGATTATTTAAAAATATTTCGTTACAAAAAATATTAAATAAGAAACAAAAAAGATTAATAGTTCATTTTTATTAATTTGGTAAAAAAAAGATTATTTTATAAATAATGAACAGTTTTTGGTTTGAGTTTACAGTAGACGTAAATTTAAGTATTTTTTAGGTGGGTTCCACCATAAAACTTATAATAGATTTATGTTTTGGTATCGGTTGGAGCATCTCTTCTACTCCAAAATAGGTTTTTGGTATCGGTTGGAGATGCTCTAAAAAAAATACTTTTGAAAAAGAAAAAAATGAATATTTTAAATAAAAACTATACTTTAACTATCAATAAAATTTTCAAAAAAATAAAAATATTTTTTATGATAAAAATTATTAAAAATATATTTAAAATTTTAATGATAGAAATAAAGATATAAATGATACTATATTAATATATTTTTTAATAATTTGAATTAATTTTTTTTATAGAAAAAGTTTATGAAAATTTATGTAAATCAATGAAAATGCATATTTCAAAATCAGTAATGCCCGAAAGTTTATGAAAATTTATGTAAATCAATGAAAACGCAAATTTTAAAATCTTTTAAAGTCTATGAAAATCCGTATAAATCAGTAACAAAAGTCGGTCAAACTCTGCAAAGACTCGTTGATTTTGAAAATCCACGGACTTTTTAAAATTCTTAAAAATACAAAAAAATTCGAATCGAATACACCCTTCTAAGAGTATTAAAGTATTTGTAGTCTTTATATTCAATGAATGCAAATACAAATTGAAATTAAAATACTTGAATATTTTTTACAAATACAAATCGAATAGTGAAATAAATGATTTAATTGGTTTACATGATTACATCCCAACTTATAGATAATAAGAGTGACAATTGTGAATTGCGTGTCTTAACAAACGCGTTATTAAATTTAAAATCATAAAATGACAGATATACTATTCGATCAGCCAAGTCCTATATAATGGTTGTATTTCATTTTTCTATCTCTGTATTTTTTAATAAAATTTAAAATCTGCATGATTATATTCAAGTACTATAGGTATATATTCCTTGCTTTAAACTTGGAACTAATTCAAGAATATTCTTGCTCGTATCATAACCTAACTGCACGTGATCGTATAAAGCTCGATAAAAGTAAAAAAATAAAATATTTGATCTTCCGTCATTTTTTAAAAATAATGTTAGATAGATAGGTAGTCTAACATCAGCTCATTGAGCTCAACCGTTTTTCGGTCCACCTTTTGACTTTTATGTTTCATAATTTAATTGCATATTTATTAATTATATCACATTTAATTAATTACTTTCGTTTTTCAACATGTAATTTGATTATGGACTAAGTAAAAACCGACTTGAGTGATTAAGATCCAGATTGACTAATTAAATCACTCGCAATTAGTCTCTCACTTTCAAACCACAAATTCCCAGCTGGACAATACAATAATATTTGACTTTTCTCATCCTAAAAGTTCTTGCAATAATACGAACAAAACAAAAGCAAACATCAAAATCATTCTTCCTAAAAACAAAATCTATTCATTTTATTTATTTAAAAAAAAAAAAAAGAGGAAAATTATCTCCTCACGCTTCTATATTGCTTGCAAGGCTTTCCCATTGCACACACTCATATTCCCAAATCCCAAATCAAATAATCTATAAATAAATCCTCATGTGTCCAAAAAACATATTAAAAAAAATAAAACTAAAACCATGCATCAAATTAATATTCTTCTCCTCCTCCTCTTCCTACCGACCACCACGACCCTCGCCGGAAAATGGGACCTCCTCCAACCCAACATCGGCATCTCCGCCATGCACATGCAGCTCCTCCACACCGACCGCGTCGTCATCTTCGACCGAACCGACTTCGGCTTCTCCAACATCTCCCTCCCCAACGGCCGCTGCCGCCGCGACACCGGCGAGAAGCCAACTCCGGTCGACTGCACGGCCCACTCCGTCGAGTACGACGTGGCGGCCGACTCCGTTCGCCCGCTCACGGTCCTCACCGACGTGTGGTGCTCCTCGGGGGCCGTCGCCCCCGACGGGACCCTCGTCCAGGCTGGCGGGGACGGCCTCGGGGAGCGAGTCGTCCGGACGATCGAACCCTGCCTCGACGGCTCGTGTGATTGGCGGGAAATCGAGGCCGGGCTCGCGAAGAGGCGGTGGTACTCGACCTCCCAAGCCCTGCCCGGGGGCAGGCAAATCATCGTCGGCGGGCGGCGGCAGTTCAACTACGAGTTCTACCCGAAAACCGCGACGTCCGACTCGGCCTACAATCTCCGGTTCCTAGTCGAGACGAACGACCCTATCGTCGAGAACAATTTGTACCCGTTCGTGTTCTTGAACAACGACGGGAACTTGTTTGTATTCGCGAACAACCGAGCGATTTTGTTCGATTACTCGAACGATAGGGTCGTGAAAACCTACCCGAGTATCCCGGGCGGTGAACCGCGGAACTACCCGAGCACCGGTTCGATGGTTTTGCTTCCTTTGAAGGGCAATGCGAGCGGCGAGGTCTTGCTCTGCGGGGGCTCGCCTATCGGAGCTTTCGAGAAAGCGAAACGAGGCGAGTTCGTCGGAGCCCTAAACACGTGCGGGAGGATCCGGATAAACGACCCGAATCCGAAATGGGCCATGGAAACCATGCCGACGGGTCGGGTCATGGGGGATATGGTCTTGCTACCGAACGGGCACGTGTTGATCGTAAACGGGGCCGGTTCGGGGACCGCCGGGTGGGAGTACGGCCGCGAACCGGTTCTCGAACCGGTTCTCTACCGCCCGGATAATCCGGTCGGTTCGCGGTTCGAGGTCCAAAACCCTAGCTCGACCCCGAGAATGTACCACTCGTCGGCCGTGTTGCTTCGAGACGGTAGGGTTTTAGTCGGGGGCAGCAACCCCCACGTCGGTTATCGATTCAAAGGAGTGTTGTTCCCGACGGATTTAACCCTAGAGTCGTTTTCTCCGTCTTATTTGGACAAGAAGTCGGCCTATCTTCGACCGATGATCATCGGGCCCGCCTCGCAAACCGTGGTCGGGTACGGGGAAAACGTCCCGATCCGGTTCACGGTTCCGCCCGGGAGGTTGAATCGGGATTCGGTCGTGGTGACGATGATTGCGCCGCCGTTTGCTACTCACTCGTTTTCGATGAACCAAAGGTTGTTGGTGTTGACACGTGTCGATTTTAAGGTTGTTGGGAAATCGGCGTATCAGGTTCGGGTTAAGATGCCCGGGTCGGGCAATGTGGCGCCGGCGGGTTATTATATGGTGTTTGTGGTCCATGAAGATATACCGAGTGAAGGGATATGGGTCCAAATCAAATGAGCCGTGTGTGATTACATTACACAGTATGGGACTAGGTATTTTGTAGATATATCACAATCACATGATTCTTGTACAAAGGATATTATTGGCTTAAATATGTAGGGGCAACTTATATTTAATTATTATTTTTATTAATAAACAATTGCAGGTGTGAAGAATAAATTGAATTTTTTTTTTCATTATATTAGTTGTAATTAATTTGAGATTATTACGTGAAGTATAATTAATTAATACTCTTATATTTTGTCGTATTTGGAGTGTTATTATATAAGTACAGTATTAATTAATTATACTTATATATATAAATGGAAAGACGTGCATGTGCAAAAGTTGTCCCAAAAATTAGTTGAAAGTATTTTGTTGTGAATTTGGTTTGTCATTACAGAACGAAAAATATATCGAAGCAAATTTAAAGACGGAAAATAGATTTTAAATAAATTCGTCACGTTTCCAAAAACTATTGACGTGTGTGAATATTTGGGAGGGCGTTATTATTACGCTTTCATGCATGCAATAATTGCTTTACTTGAATTAAATCAATTTCATACTAAGTTCTTTTGTTTGGAAAATAAATAAATTAAATACTAGCTTATAGTAATATAGTTCCATTATGATTATTATGATTAATTATATGTGATTATAGAAATAATCACCAACCAATTATTATCCATATAAAATAGGACTTGTACCAAACGTGTCGACCTGTTCATCGTGCTTAGCCATTGTTTTGTTATAATCAAGTACAACTTTCACTTGGTCATGAGATCGATGTGAATTAATTAGATTAGCTGGAATTGAAAGACGAATGGAGTTTGTTAGATGTTAATTACATATATAACTTCGGGCCGGTGTTTTTAGTATGTTGTTATAGACATATGCATGATCATATGTAATTCGTGATTACTTTAATAAAAATGATTATGGTTAACATCTCTTCTAAATAAACTTAATTAGAAAAAAATCAATCATAAATAACTTTTCTTTCTTCACAATTTTTATTTATTTGAACCCATGCTTTTTCGTTATAAAAATAACTTTTTTTTTCTTCACATTATATTTGAACCCACGCTTTTTCGTCGTGGCACAATTGGAATCATTCGTTTTCTCTTCTTTATTGGGTGACATATTATCAAGACTCAATAAATGTTACTAGAATATCAAAATTAACAAAATATCTTTTAAAAAGAACCAGAGTAAAAAAAGTTGTTGAATTGCATTATTTTTCATTTTTGAAACGTACAAAAATGAGTTTATTGATATTTTTCGTTTTCATGAAATGTAGAGTATTAGTAATGTGTACACGAATAATTTTCCGTTTTTCACTTCATGAAAGTCAATATATGGTACTATATATTATTTATAGCATGAGAACTTTTTTTTTAACACGTTTGGATTCTTTAATTTCTTCACAAAAAATGAGATTAAACGTGACAACTGTGAAATGTAAGTAATAACTAAAGTGTAATATTCTTTTTTTCCTTCACAAACTTCGTTATATTTGAACCCACATTTTTTCATTGTTGTGCCAAAATTAGTGTCTTTCGTTTTCTCGTCTTGTTCGGTGACATATTACCAAGACTCAATAAATGTAAACTCGCATATCAAAATTAACAAGCCATCTCTATTTAGTAACAGTAATATACATGGCTTGATCACAAAAATTAAAAAAATACATTATCTTATTAACTTTTTGAAAAAATAATTAGGAGTAAAAAAGTTGTTGAAAGTAAGTATTAAAAAAATGTACAATTATCTTTTAAAATTGAAAAATAAAATTTTCATTTTTGAAACGTATAAAGGTGATTATTTTGGAATATATTCTCCAATATATAGTGACTTTATTGTTATTTTTTCTTTTTCATAAAATGTAGAGTATTGTTATTTGTACACGAATAATTTTCCATTTTTCACTTCATCAAATAAGTAAATGGTATTTATTTTAGTTTTGAGAACATTTTTTTATGATTCTTTAATTTCTTCACAAAAAAACGAGATTAAATGTGACAACTGTAAAATGCAAGTAATAAGTAAAGTATAATATTATGGTGTAGATCAATTTTAGCAATTTGCAGTATGTAGATATATCCAAACTTCACATATACTCCAATCAATTAATTGAGAGCTGTTTCATACAATAATTAACAAGTAAAATTAAATGGAATCATTCGATATTTGCTTATATCTACAATGGTCCAATCTCAATATGATCATATACATAAATGGTCATAAGACTCATAAGTCATAACTCACAACGAAGTAAAAAAAATGTACGGAGAATATAATTTATGCGAGTGTAATTTGGAGGGCGGTTATGGGCAGGTCTACTTGATCCACGGCTCCTTGATTTTTTATATTGGCATCGTCTCTGACTATGTTATTTGTTTTCCTTGATATTACATTTATTTCAATAACAAATAAATACCATACGAAAGGTATTTAGAAAACTTGGGGTCTTTTGTTACATACAAAAAGAGTATTTTTGTCTTAAAGTCTAAAATAAAACATTACAGTATATTTTTATACAAGGAAATATTGCACAAACCTATTAACGTACGTTTACACATTTTTATACTTACCTACTTAAACGAAAAATTTTTATTGTTATTTATCTTATTTTTTTGCCGCTTTACATTTACTTACTTTTTTCCAATAGAGAATTATGAAACGACGAAAATATCTTTACACTTACTTACTTTTTTTCAATAGAAAATTATGAAACGACGAAAATATATATAAAGTAAATAACGGTAATAATTTTTCATTTAAGTAAATGAGTGTTAAAATGTGTAAAAGTTGAGTAGGTTTGTGTAACATTTTCTTTATAAAATCTATTTCGATTACTATCTGAAAAAGTAATAATGAATTTTGGATAAGTTGAATTTAGGAGGGTGTATTTGATTCAGATTTCATTGAATTTTTTTTAAACTTTAAAAAGTCTATGGATTTAGAAAATCCATAAAGTCTAGAGTTTGACTTATTTTTTTATTGATTTATACGAATTTCTATAGAGTTAATTGGATTGTTTAAAATATTTTTTAATTGATTGTGTAAAATAATTTTTAATGTGCATGTATATATATGAATTACTTATATACTACTATAAAAATATATATCCAACTAATTTACGAAAAAAACATTAATAAAATAAATAAATTATTATTCACTATTATTATTCTATTTTTTTATATTTTTTATAAAATAAAGATATGATCAAATAATAATAAAATAAATTTCAAAAATATAAGTATTCAAAAATATTTAAAAGTAATTAATTAATAAATTACTCAATGTAAATAACATAATTATAAAATAAAATGAAAAATAAAAACTCAAGTATAATAAAAACTCAAGTATGATGATTAAAGTACAATTGTTGTTTAAAAATAGTCTGAAACATTTGAATTTTTTTTACTTTTACTTCTAATTTTGTTTGTTGTTTACTCTTTTGTTCACTTCAAACTCAATTTTTTTAACATAATTTTTCATGTCTTATTATTTTTAATAATAATTTAGCTAATTAAAAAAATTAATATAATTTCTAAACTTTTATTATTTTTAATAATTTTTTTTATTAGAAAAAAATGATTATTATTATTTTTATATAGTAATTATTATTATTTTTATTAATGTTAATGCGTATTATTATTTTAATATAGTAATTTTTATAAGTTTTATTATTTTTAACTTTTAAAATCCAATGAAATCCTATAAACTCTGAATCCAATACACAATTAAAAACAAAAACTAACATCAATTTATTTTTCAATTCAAACAAAATGGAAAATTTCTTTCCCATTACAATATTTCCCAAACACTATAAATAAAGACTTACAATTTACAAACATCAAATTAAATTAATCACAACATGCATCTAACTAATATCATTTCCTCCGCCCTCCGCCACCATCTCCTCCTCCTACTCCTCCTACCGATCACCACGACCCTCGCCGGAAAATGGGACCTCCTCCAACACAACATCGGTGTATCCGCCATGCACATGCAGCTCCTCCACACCGACCGAGTCGTAATCTTCGACCGAACCGACTTTGGCTTCTCCAACATCTCCCTCCCCAATGGCCGTTGCCGCCGCGATACCGGCGAGGCCGCCGCGAAAGTCGACTGCACGGCCCACTCCGTCGAGTATGACGTGGCGGCCGACTCCGTTCGCCCGCTCATGGTCCTCACCGACCTATGGTGCTCCTCCGGGGCCGTCACCCCCGACGGGACCCTCGTCCAAGCCGGCGGCTACAAAAACGGGGCCCACGTAGTCCGAACGATCGAGCCCTGTCTCGACGGCTCGTGCGATTGGAAAGAGGTCCGGGACGGGCTCGCGAAGAGCCGGTGGTACTCGACCTCTCAAGCCCTCCCGAAAGGCGGGCAGATAATCGTCGGCGGGCGGCGGGCGTTCAACTACGAGTTCTACCCGAAGACCCCGTCGACGATCGGAAAGTTCTACAAGCTTCCGTTCCTCGCGGAAACTTCCGACCGACGAGTCGAGAACAACCTCTACCCGTTTGTGTTCCTCAACACCGACGGAAACCTATTTATATTCGCGAACAATCGAGCTATCTTGTTCGATTATTCGAAGGGTAAAGTTGTGAAGACCTACCCGACGATCCCGGGCGGGGAACCGCGGAACTACCCTAGCACCGGTTCGGCGGTTTTGCTTCCGTTGACCGACAATGGCAACGAAGCCGCCGAGGTTTTGCTTTGCGGTGGTGCTCCGGTAGGTTCTTACGATAAAGCTCGGAGACGTAAGTTCGTGTTAGGGCTCGATTCGTGCGGGAGGATCCGGATAAACGACCCGGATCCGAAATGGGCCATGGAGCGGATGCCGATGGGTCGGGTCATGAGCGATATGGTGTTGCTACCGAACGGGCACGTGTTGATCGTCAACGGGGCCGGGTCGGGTACGGCCGGGTGGGAACTAGGGCGCGAACCGGTTCTAAAACCGGTTCTATACCGACCGGATAATCCGGTCGGCTCGCGGTTCGAGGTTCAAAACCCTAGCTCCACTCCGAGAATGTACCACTCGTCGGCCGTGTTGCTTCGCGACGGTAGGGTTTTGGTCGGGGGCAACAACCCCCACGAGCTTTACAATTTCACCGGAGTGTTGTACCCGACCGACTTAACCCTAGAGTCGTTTTCTCCGTCTTATCTCGGCTCGGGTTCGGATTACCTTCGCCCGAAGATCGTGGGGCCCGATTTGCAATCCGTGGTCGGGTACGGGCAACGGGTCCCGATCCGGTTCACGGTTCCGCCCGGGAGGTTGGATTGGGATTCGGTCAAGGTGACTATGGTTGCACCAGCTTTCGCTACTCACTCGTTTTCGATGAACCAAAGGTTGTTGGTTTTGAGCCGAGCGGGTTTGAAGGCGGTCGGGAAATCGATGTACGAAGTGGATATCGTTGCGCCCGGGTCGGGGAAGTTTGCGCCGGCGGGTTACTATATGGTGTTTGTGGTTCATCGAGATGTTCCTAGTGAAGGGATATGGGTTCGAATCAAATGACCCGAAGTAAACGTTTTCTGAATTAAGGTTGAATTAATAGTAATTGAATTGAGTGTGTTATGTAATCAACATTTATTAATCCATACCAATATTATTGTTTGAGAAAACGTAAGGTGTACGAAAATTAGTTCAAAGTGATCTTTTATAGCGCTTTTTTCCAATAATTAAAATCAAATTTAAAGACGGAAAACAGAATTAAATTTTTGCCTTATGTGTACCCGCACAGCCGGTAAATGAAAATAAAAATTTTTATTTTTATTTTTTTTAGTATTTGTTTGATTAAACTCGCTTATTTCTAGTGAATTTGTGAATTTATGATATTAAATAATTAAAAAAATTGTAAATATATTTGCATGACTAAAAATATGGACTTTGGTAAATTTAAAAAAATCCACTAATTTTATTGGATTTTTTTGAACTTAAAAAAGTTTATGGACTTTGGTGGATTTAAAAAATCCACCTAGTCTAGAATTTGACTGACTTTTTATATTAATTTATATAGATTTTCATAAAGTTTGAATTAATTAATTTTTTTTACTGATTTATATTAATTTTTATATTTTGTATTTAATTTTGAAATTCCAAATTCGAATCGTACTTAAAAAATAAATCAGTTAATTTTTTTTTTGGGTTTAAGAAAATTTAAAATTCTAATTTTCGACCAAATTTCAATTTTGAACTAATAAATTCCAATGTAGATGAATATATATATATATAAAACAGTTATATATATATATATATATATATATATATATATATATATATTATTTTTAAATTATAAAAAATAGATATATTTTTTAAAATAACATGATAAATAAATTTGTTTATTTTTACAATTGTTATACAAGTATAATTTTTTACGAATAAAAAATTATTAATATGTTCAATAATTTTAATATTATTTTTATATATACCAAACATATAATAACATATTATTTTTTGAATATTTTATTTTATTATATTTTTTATTTTTTTCATGTTTTTTAATTTATTGTGTTTATTTATATATTTTTTATGTTTTATTATTTTTTAAAAATAAATTAATCAATTAAAATAGAAATCGATAAAAATACTCAATATTTAGGATATTTAGGAGAGATTTTAAAAAATTGAATCAAAACTTTTGAATCCATTAACTTTTGAATTTTTAATGACTTTTTAAAATTCGTATTGAATACTAGTATTTTAATGAACTTTTAAAATTTTATGATTGAATACCTTAAATTTTAAAAGTCCATAAAAATCTTATAAAGTTTTGATTGAACTCTTTAGTCCAAAAATACAAATATAGTAATTAGTTTTATAAAAATCTATCATATAACAACATTTTCTTTTTATTCCATAATTAAACTTTTTTAAGTAACAATATATAAAAAAAAATATTCTCTTTTAATCAATTTTAGCAATTAATTGTATGAAGTGAAATTTGTGAAAATAGAGAATGTCCAAACTTCACAAATACTCCAATAAAATTTAGGTAATAGTAATTAAAATATCTATAACTAATTTTTCAATATTTATATAAAAATACATTATATATGAATCACAAAAATTATAAATAAATAATAAGGGTGTGGAGCACAAAAATAATAATTATGTGTGAAGAATAAATTGAGAAGAAATAATAAAGATGTGGAGCACCAAAATAACAACAACAATAAAAATAATAATTATGTGTGAAGAATAAATTGAGAAAGAAGAGTTTCTTTGATAAATCAATAATAACATAAATCAATAAAATTACATTAATTAAACAGACCAAAGCAGAAAAATAAACGCAACGAAAAAAACCTGGTATGATAAAGATCTGATTTATAGGGGGTAATAGCATGAGATTGGGTACATCACTACTTTGCTTTTGAAATTTTTACTAATAAGTTTTCATTATTTTTCTGATGATTTATAAACAATAGTCACATTTTTTTGTAATTTACAAAAGAGATGCGACTCTTATAATGGTACAAATGGTATTGTAATATTTCATTCTTAACAAACTTAAATAGACATCTCTGAAGTAAACAAGAACCAACTCAAATTGAGAACAAACTCAAACTGTATGTAGCCTAATCTCGTCAATTTGATACATAGCTAGTGCCTGATAAAGAAATCAATATTAAAGAGAATGGACAAGAAAATTATAAGGTATTGTGCATAACTATTAACTAAGGCTCAAATTACTTGTTGATTACGAAAAAACTTGAGATTTTTGACTCTTATATTTACTAGAAATCATCTTACTTATATTTACTCTTATTCTTAATTTATTTTTGAACTAATTATGTATTTTATTTTTTAAACAATTTGTATTTTTTTAAAACAATTTGTATTTCTTTATATACACAAGTTTATAGAAATTAATGTAAATTAATTAAAAAATGTATTTATCAATTATTGTATAGTCTATGAAAATCATGAAGTCGTTTAAAAAAAGTCAATCAAACTTTTCTAGACTATTTAGAAAATTTACAAAAATTCATTTAGTTTTAAAATTTCAAAAAATCTATTAGAATACCACTCTCCTTAATCTACTCCACATTTCTCACGAATCTCAAGAATCTTCACTATCTAACGGCTATGGAAATAGACAACGCCTTCGTTTCACTTTTTTCCCAATGTACCAAATTCTTATCATCAGTACCACATTTCACTTCACTCACTCTGTTACCATTAATATATTACTACTAAAAACTCATTTTTTTTACAGTAAAAGAAGGAGAAGAAACAAAAACAGAAATGATGGTGTAATGAGGTAAAATAAAAAATAATATCCAGAAAATAGAAAGTGGGTTTTGTGATTTCATTGTCCATATTCCTCAACAACTACTCCTTGCACCATAGATATATTTTCTTCTAACACTTATTTATTTATTTTGTTTTTTCTTGATTTAGGGTTGGAGCTCATCCTCGTCCTCTCCATGTGGTGTGTCGACAGTCGACACAGTAAGCTCATGTTCTTGCTCATTTTTTTCATAAAAATCCTGTCTTGATCGTTGTTTCAAGTTCCTCTGCTTTTGTTTAGTTGACTCTTTGTGGGAGAGTTTGATTTGGGGATTTTGGACGATGTGGGCCCCTGTTGTATTCTGCTTAATTGTTGTTTGAATTGGGTTGTTTGTGCATATTTTGGTAATTCACTTTGTGGTTTGTGGTTAGCCCTTCTCGAATTCTTGTTACTTGCTGCTGTTGTTTTAGATTTTCGATTGATTGACAGAGTCACATAGTCGATATCTGCTGAAAAACACAATCGGTATGATTTTCGTCTCGTTTATATTCTTGCATTCTGAATAGTTAGATGTTGAAGTCTTATGCGTGAGTTCTCTTAGCTCGCTAGCTGATTGTTGCTCATGACTGTTTGGAAATTTTGCCCTGTAAAGTTATGCAGAACAATCCGACCTTTTGTCGTATTTTGCAAATAATACTTTACTGGCTGGTTTATTCAACAAAAAGCTCATTCATAATCTCTGTTGAAATTCCGAGAATCGGGTGAATGCGCTCCATCTTGTGTTTGGTGTATGTTTACATTTGCTATATCCTTCTCGTATGTTATTAGTTATCTTGGCAGAGAGATTCTTACAAAAAAGATCTTCTATGACAATGCTACCCGATCGTGCCTAGCATAAGCATTTTCTTTTCCGTTTTTTTTTTCCGTGGGATCGATCGATATAGAATAACATTCATCACTTCGTTTGTCACACTTTTAACAAATCTGCTCATGTTGATCTAAACTTGTATTTGCATGTGATTGCAGGTAAATTCATTTCAGCAGTGAATCTTAGATGGACGAAAATGGGCATCGTGAAAACGGAAGGCATAAACCGCCTCAGGGTCCGGTAATTCATCACATTTAACTAGACACTTGTGGCTTCGTCTAATTACGAAAAGACAACCAACTTCCAATATTCAATAAACTACACTTGAGAATTATTTTTTCAAAATTACAAATACCCCCAACTTTTATTCATTTTCTTACAATTCGCACCCTCAAGAGAGGTTTCCTTTCACAAATACAACCCTCAATGTTTTTTTTTTTTTTGTATTCAGGTCAACCTCAAGGGTAGTTTTGTATTTAACTTATGAATGACTATTCTGCACATAATTAGAGTTTATTACAAAATGACCCCTACAGTTTATCCTAATCACAACATGTTTCAGTGGCTAATGCAGCACCACCCATCGATGAAACAAATAATGTCGATCATGGCCGAACGAGACGCCGCCATCCAAGAAAGAAACCTAGCCCTCTCCGAAAAAAAGTCCGCCTTAGCCGAGAGAGACTCAGCCATTCAACAGAGAGACTCGGCGATTTCCGATAGAAACAACGCCATAAAGGAGAGAGACAACGCAATCGCCACTCTCCATTACCGAGAAAGCACAGTAAATTACAATAATGCCATCCCCCAGTGCCATCCTCAACCTCACATAGTCGAACAAGCTCGATTCAAAGGGTAGGTAGGCAAGTGCACACACCTCTCGTTATTACCAAATGTACCCTCGATGTTTGATCTAATTACAAAAAAACCGACCATCTTTTCCTAAACCGAAACAACAGGGAGTCAGCCCGACGAGCGAAACGCCCGAAGAAGGGAATCAAACAGGAAGGTCACGAGGATATATATCTCGACAAGATGAAGTCGACGATGATGGTGTTCAAGCCCGAGCCCGACAGCTGGAAGGACCAGGACCTAGGGCTGAACCAGGTCTCGTTCGACGAGACGAGCATGCCGGGGCCCGTTTGCTCGTGCACGGGCTCATTGAGGCCATGCTACAAATGGGGAAATGGAGGGTGGCAATCCTCTTGCTGCACGACTAACCTCTCGATGTATCCTCTTCCGGCTGTGCCCAACAAGAGGCATGCGAGAGTCGGGGGCCGAAAGATGAGTGGAGGCGCCTTCAACAAGCTGATCAGCCGGCTGGCGGCTGAGGGTTATGACCTGTCGAACCCGGTTGACCTAAAGGACAACTGGGCTAAGCACGGGACTAATCGCTACATTACGATCAAGTGACTTGTGGGTTGAAGGAAAGATTACATTTTTAGCCTTGTAGGCCGTTGTAAGTTGTTGTAGTTAACTTGTAATCGAGGTTAATTGTGCTTTGTGTTAATGTTATGACCAACAAACTCGAAAGACCCTTCCTTTCGCCATTGTTGATTCTTAGATGAATTTGGATGCTGTGAATTTTTGTGATTTATGCAGAAAAATAGCGGGAAATTTAAAAGTAGGAAAAATGAAATTGAAAAGGTGGATTGAATTCTTGAAGTTGAAGGTGGGTAATAATAATGATATCTTACCAATAAAGTCATTCAAAATTCTCGGAAACCGAAATATAAATTCTTTTATATCTTCCACAGCTTTTTTTTTGTCTCTCAATTAAATTAAAATTAAAATTTTAACCTAAAAACACGCCCATTGCAAGTTGCAGCACACTTCGCAGTAGGGTTTCCGTTTTCAAATTGTTAAATCTAGGTCTCTTTGTTTTCTTCGTCTTCCTGAAATCTCAACTCTCCGGCAGAATTAATCGTCGGATCACCGGCGACCGGTTGTTTGGATCTCCGGTTCGGTTGGAATTTTTTTTGAAAGCTTTTCAGAGCGGTTGAGTTGAATTGAGTTGGCGGGAGATGGCGTCAGTGGAAGATGAGAAGAAGGTGGAGGAGGAGGTCAAGGGTGGAGAGCTGCTTTTTTGCGGAACGATGGCGTGGGATGTAATGGGCCGCCGGAGGACTACTCCGGAGGAGAATTTGGTCTCTCCGACCAGGCTGCGCCCTCTCATGGGGGTGGACATTCGATTTGTCGCCGCCGGTTGCGGTAATTATTTTAAGTTTTAGTAGTATGTGAAGTTGGAATTTGCAACATAATTATTGGGATTTTTTGTACTTTGTACATGTTTTGGATGCGTTTTTTGATTTTCAGGTCGAGCATTGGGTGCGAACATTTGATATTTTTTGAATGATTTGTGAAATGTAGTGTCTTGTCACTGTGTGGCTTTGGATGTCGAGGGGCGCTGCTACACGTGGGGACGTAATGAGGCAAGTTTTGATTTTGTTACCTGGAGAGCCAATGTCTGCTTATAAAATTGTTAATCGGTGCTCTGTTGTTTTTTCATGTATCTTAATGTGTGCAGAAGGGGCAACTTGGTCATGGAGACAAAGTTCAGCGAGATAGACCAACAATTGTTTCTGAATTGTCCGGGTTTGTAACTTTTCATGCTAACGAAACATATATATCGAATGTATTATGCTATAATCTTCTGGGCAAAATGCAGAGAAGTATATCTTTTTCTTATTAGATTATTGCCGATTGCTTCATCCTATTTACTTTATTTAATTTAACATGTAATTCAATTTGATGGAATGATCTATCGATTTAATGCATTTTCTGTCAATCTTTTTGAAGTCCGGTGAATGGAGAATCATACATGGCAATTCACGCATTCTGCTGAATTTGCACATTACTTTGTCATGATTGTTGGTTAACTATCACACATTTTTATTTCAGGCATAAAATTGTTAAAGCAGGAGCTGGCAAGAGTCATTCTGTGGTAGTAACTGAAGATGGTTCGTCTTTTGCTTTTGGTTGGAATAAACATGGACAACTTGGTTCAGGTTCTGCAAAAACTGGTTAGTCTCTCTCTTCGTCATATATATTAAGAAATCTCGCACAGTGAATTGATACACTGAATTGAAAGTGTAACAGTGCCTAAATTCTGTTAATTTACATGTGAGTCTCTCACAATGAGACTCAAGAAATCTAATTCTATAATCTCGCGCGTATTCTCTCATTTGAGAGGTTACCACGTGTTATTCCTCTATTTAGTCTCTCGATTCTGGATATTACCATCTGTTAGCATAATAGTTACGCGGTCGATGTTAGCTTCCTTAGTATTTATAATGTTTCTTTGAGAAAATACATCTTCATTGAAAGTTTAGGTATTTAAGTATTTTCTCTTGTCACATTGTTATGTAATTTACATTTTCAAATTTTTTTGATTGATATTTGATAATATTACTTGGTTGGTTGTCCCTTTTTTCTTTTATGTCTTACAATACAATGTATTGCAATATATGTGATATGTGTGATTCAATAGATAAATTGATCATATATTCATGCCATAAGGGTCCTGTTTCTAAATGGGAATATATTTGTGTTATTAGTTTTCTTCAGTCTTGTGGTCACTGTCATAAACTGATCTTATTTATGTATTTAATGATGTTGTCCAGAGAAGTCTTTAAATCATGAAATTTACTTTATATTATAATTAATAATTATTCATTGTTTGTAAGTGTTCCAATTATTCCCTGTAGCTATCATGGTAGATGAATTTTCCATTTACTGATGCAGAAATTGAATCATCACCAATTCGTTGTCAATTGTCTGATGTCCATACTGCTGTTTGTGGAGGTGATTTCACTGTGTGGTTGACTTCTGTTGAAGGATCTTCTATAATGTATGGTTTTTCATTGGTATCTTTTTATTTTTTAGAATTTCTAGTTTATTAATCTGTCTTTTGCATGATTACTGATTTTCTTCTAAAATTTATTTCCCATAACGTAGGACTGCTGGTCTACCGCAGTACGGGCAGCTTGGGCATGGGTCTGATAATGAAGTAGGTTCATGAGATCAATAATCTCGTGTGTTATTCTTAGCTTTTGACTTTTGTTATTCCCTTATATGTTGTTTTTTTGGTATTTATTGGAATTGCCTCTGGGTAATAAAATTGTAGCCTCTAGACATATGTATTGCCTCAAAGGTATTAACTAGCAACTGTCTTGTAGAAAGTAGAGTTTCTAGCATGCTCGATTAATCTTGGTAAAACTCTTATGAATTTAGTGTCTTAATGAAGTTTCTATCTCTATTACATTTCAATTGCTTTACTTGCAAGATTCACTTAATGCATAAACTATTATCTTCAGTCATCATTGATCCCTTCTGCCCTTGTATAATGTTTTACTCAAAAGTGTAAAATTTCTCCCAACGAATTATTTATGCAATTATCTTCATTTGTAGTATAATACCAAAGACAGCTCTGTGAAGCTTGCTTATGAAGCCCAACCTCGCCCGAAAGCTATAGCCTCTCTCTCTGGAGAGACAATAGTAAAAGTTGCATGTGGAACTAATCATACAGGTATTCTTCAATTAATTACCCTCTGCGCTCTTTTTCCTATTCAGTTCTATAATTTTTTTTACTGTTTGTTGTGAGATATTTAATCCGCAAGTCCTTTTTGTTTGATTGGTCTCAGTGGCGGTTGATAAGAAAGGACATGTTTACACGTAAGTTGCATTGTGTGGTGAATCTGTCATTCAGTAATTACTAGTTACTGTTGTAATTAATTCAAACATCTAATGTATTTTGGTTTTTTTTTTTTGCTCACAATTGATTAGGTGGGGTTATGGTGGTTATGGAAGGTATACCCTATTAATTTTTGCACTTTTTTTCTCTTGTTAATTTTCTTTCTTGTTATGAGTTGAATCTAAGATGCTGGTTAACAGGCTTGGGCACAGAGAACAGAAGGATGAATTTGCTCCTCGTTTAGTTGATGTTTTCACTCGACATAATGTCTTGCCACCCAATGCAGTTGTCTCAGCAGGTTCTGCCAATTCTGCATGTACAGCTGGTATAGTTTTAGCGTCTTCTTCTGGAAACAATTGATCTATGTTACTTACGTCGCATGAAATGATTGCTTTATGCGGTCTTGAGAAATTGCCTTTGCTGAATCTATTATTGTTGGCAGGAGGTGGGCAGCTTTACATGTGGGGCAAAATAAAAAGCAGTGGTGATGATTGGATGTACCCCAAGCCACATATGGATCTGAGGTTCTGATTCTTGCCTCATTAGTTCAGTTGTTTTCATTCTCTAATTACAAAAGTGTTCCATTTCAGACGTAAAACATCTAATAGAAACCTCATAATAGTTATATAATTATCATTTCTCCCAAATAATGTATCATACTTCTTAAGTTTATTGCTGATAAATGACTTTTTTTGTAGTGGCTGGAATATACGATGCATGGATTCTGGCAGTACACACCACTTTGTCGGTGCTGATTCTTCATGTATAAGCTGGGGCCAGGCACAATCTGGGGAACTGGGATATGGACCTAATGGACAAAAGTAATTTTTGGTTTTACTATGTTAAAACTTTGTCAATTCACAGTTATGTACATGTATCTGTCTATATATATCTGAGTCTTTTTGCTCCCGGCTCTCTGTAGGTCTTCTGCAACTCCTAAGAAAGTGGACATCCTTGAGGGAATGCATGTCATCAGGTTGGTGCCGTATTTCGGAATACTGACTTTTTTTTTGCTATTTCTCACCTGAAACTAGTTCTGACTGATTCATTTTTAGTGTTGCCTGTGGAACTGCCCTTTCCTTGGTAGTTGTCGATCGAACAAAGAATGCTGATGCACTTGAAGAGGTATAATACTAACTTGTCCTTGAAGGTTCTATCAACATTAACTTCCTGCATTCCAAAATATTTCTAAACAATGAAAAACGAAAAAGTGGGAAACTAAGGGCTTGAATTCATCACTATTGATTGCTTCTTCCTTAGTCTTCTCATATTTTTTTGTGTTTCTTGACAGCTTGAAGTACATGATGGAAAAGCTGCTGCTGAAGGTAGAGTTATTTTATAAATCATTCTATACTTGCAAAAGATTTTGGGATGGTTACAAAACGTACTCTTTGAGGTTTCAGGTTTCACCTAACTAATTACCAAAACAATGTCAATGGGGTTTTTATTCAATTTTTTTAAATCAATTGCTGTTTATGTATAGTTGAAGTCGGGGTTTACATTTTGAAATGCTTTTTTTTTCCACTTATGAAGGTGATAAATGTAAGACGAAAATATTCTTTATAGTATGCTATCTGCTCGTTGAAAGAAACAGAATTTCTTTCGTGACTTGGCTGAGTTGGTTCAACTTCTCTCGGAAATATTAACGAATGCTTCTAAACTTTCCAAACTGCAGTAACTGAAGAACCTGATGACAAACCCACTGTCACTCATAAAACCTCGAATAAAAATTCTGTCAAGAAATCTACAAACGCCAGCAAAAGGAAGAAAGGAGAAAGCTCTTCGGATGATGAAGCGAATAGCGAGTACGATGAGAGTGATGATAGCGACAGTGACGGAGTAAATGGGAAATCATCAGGTAAAGGTAGAGGCAAAAATACAGGTAAAGCTGCTCCGGTGAAAAAAGGCACTGGTCGTGGGAGGGGCCGACCCCCTTCGGCCGCGAAGAACACAGAAAGTGGTGCAGGTAAAGGAACGGGTCGGAGGGGAAGACCTAGGAAATCATGATTGTGGGAGCGTGTTCACTTTGCAATTTTATTAATTGATGAACTTTGCTGTTGACATTTTTCGTTTTTTCGTTTTCCTGATTTTATGGGATGCGTTTGATTTTTGAACCCCTTTTGAGTTAAAAAAAAATCGCATCCTGGATTAAAGTTAGTAACCCTTGTACTTGAGAATTGAGAAGTCCCCATGTAACTGACTATTTTTCTTGGCAGAGAGAAATTAATACAGGGAGAGGATTATGTTTTCATTAAAATTATGAAGTGAGATTAGGGTTTGGGGTCATTGTGTAATTTTCATGAAATATATTAATTGTTGACTCAAGTTTTTCTCTCTACTGTAATTGAGTTGTGATTGAAAGCAGTAGGTGATTATAGTACCAAATATATTTATTTTCATTTATTGTTTCTTTCATATAGAGTAGTTGTTTTTATCTGTGATGACTGATGAGTGTTTGAATTCTTGCTGCTCCATTTTGATCCCATGTGCTGGATTGTTGCTGATCACCCTGCATTGCATGTTAAAATTTATCTGAGGTTTTTTTTTCTGTGTAATAATATACTTCTTCCATGTTTGTTTCTAAAGTCAAAAAAAGCCTGTGTGCATGTGATGGGGCACATGGAAATCAAAGGTGATTATTGACTTTTTCCTTTTTTTTTTTTTTTGGCATTTGCATTTTACAAAACAAGGAAACACATGTTATTGTATGGACAACATTTGTTATTAGTCTAAATAATGAGTTTTTCTTCTAGTAGTATTAAAACCAATCATCATAGTAAAAAATTTCTTGCTTCATGGTATGGCAAGGACATTGACCCCATTGTCTCAATGATTGCTTGCATGTATACTTGATGGGGGAAGCATGCTCATGAAAAAGTTGACAATTTCAAAGAGTGAGGATGAAGTAAGACCTCAATTGGTTGACCATAATCTATTGACTCTTATATTTGCTATGGTTAGAATTTCACCTCACTTTTCATTTTAACTTGAGAGTGGATTGGATGTTATTGCACCTAAAACATAGTATTGTTTACCTACAAGTCATGATTACTTGAAAAGTAATTAGGGTACAAGCAATGATTTTTTTTAGTGTTTATGAGTTTGCGAAAAATTATTACTGTGATGTTTTCTGTTCGACTCTGATGTTTCAACAAACGCGGTATCTTGTCGTTCGATTTTTATTATTAGGTGTCAAATTTGCATAATGTATCTTTTGCTTTTGGCATGATATTTTCCACTTAGAAGAGATAATACATTTTGTTTGTGGATTAAGAACAAAACTTTAGGGGTAAACAAAAGAAAATAAAAAGGGATTGATGACCCCATTCGACCTAATCAATTTTAGGTTCTGCAAATTAGTAAAATAAATCATGTGGGCCCGTTGTGGCTGCCGATAAAACTCATCACCAACCAAGCGACAGCGGTGCACAGAACCTGGAGAAACAGAGTATATATACCCTCTTTAACTTTTGTTTTAAGTAGATAATTGTATTTTTTTAATGTTGATAAAAAATAAAAAATAATATAAATATAATTAAAAAATACATTATTTAGTAGTAATATACGGGTATTAACTCTATTAAATAATTAAGTACCTTCTTTCATTTCCATGTGCGCTTAACGTTAACGTAACGTACCGACAAGACGAAAAGGACAAATCCGTTATACAAAATCTTTGTTTATTCTTGGAATTATACCGTAATGTTTTATTTCTTGTATATTTTTCATCGGCGTAATGCATATGAAAAACGAATGATGAACACACAAAATAAATAACGTTTCATAAGTATATAAATCATCTATCGATATAAAATTATCGATATGAAAAACCTTTTTTTTTTTTGTTTATTTTTAATTTGAATTTGGAAACGGAAAAATGACAAAGTTGGGTCATCATTAACGGCTAATCATCACAAATTAGTCATCACTAACATCATTACATTTGAAATTAAGTTGATTAACAATATATTAAATCAAAGGTAACAACTTTAATCGATTTGAAATCGTTAATTTAATGTGCTCCCAAATTTGGTCTGCCTCTAGAAGTCAATGCGACTTAGTACGTAAAAATGTAAATATAATTATTTCCACATGATTTCGTCGTAAAACTCGATAGACTTTCTATTCTAATTTATATATTATTTTTACTCTTATTATTAGACACATCATTCAAATATAGTTCACATATACTAGACATTAATTTATAGCTTCCTCTTGTGAATAATCTCGTGGAGATTTTAATGAGGGTAGCACTAGGGGTGAGCGTTTGGTCCCGAAATCCCGATCTCGTCCCAGTCCCGTGATAAAATGGGACGGGACGAGACGGGTTTGAAATATAAAAAATGCTAATCCCGTCCCGTCCCGATCCCGTATTAAAATAATGGGATGGGAGCGGGATTTAACTAAACAAATCCCGTAATATCCCGTCCCGTCCCATTATGTATTTATATATATTAAAAAATATAATTTTAAATTATTTGTAATATATTAATGTATTTAATTTAATATAATTTGTTAAAAACAAACTTTTTAATACTATATTATAAACTAAATCAAACAAATATATAATTTTATAAGAAAAATAATAATATATTTTATAATAAATAATTAAATTAAGTATATAAAAATATTATTAAAAATAAATAATATTTTTTTTATTAAAATTAATTAAATAAACGGGATCCCGTTTCAATCCCGATCCCGTCCTACTTTCATATGGGAACCCGAGTTCACGGGATCAATTTTCAAAAAGTGTGATCCCGTCCCATCCCGTCCCGTAAAAAAATTTATGGGACGAGACCGGGATCACCCAAATCCCATCCTATCCCGACCCATGTCCACCCCTAGGTAGCACCGTAGCAATAACATTTCGAAATTTCGAAAATAATATAGTAATTGCAAAAAAATTGAATATAAAAAAAATGGAATCCAAGAGAAAAGTTGAGCTGGATTGAACTAGGATTTTGAGATCCGCGTTACCGAAATTGCCCCTTTTATCTGGCTCAATTTCCAAAGACGACACTTCAAAAATAAAAAAATAAAATTAAAAATTTAAAATTAAATAAATAAATAAATAACACAGTACCTATCATATGCTATGTTGCTGTAGGAGGATGGTATAGCCCACACTCCAAAAGAGCGCACCGTTTTTCTAGAGAGAGAAACAAAGAGCCAGCTCGAGGAGCTCACTCAGATTCACACACACACACCACACACAGTGAGTGTGAAAAAACAAAAAAAAGTAATGGGCAAATCACCTGCGTCATGCTTCAAGATCATCGGCTGCGGCGGCGACTCCGTCGACCACGACGATCTCCAAACTCCCGAAGTATGTTTCCAGCTATTTTTTTATTTATGAATTTCATTTCGTCAGCTGCGGTTCGATCTCTTATGAATCTATTTTATTTTTATTTTTTGGGGATTCATTGGCTTGATTTCTTGTTTACTTCGTAGAAATGTTTTTGTGTTCGTTCGATCGAATATATGGCAATAGATGTAATGTGTTTTGAATTCAACTGACCGGATCAGTAGATTCGATTTGCCTGTGTTTTTAATTGAAACCGTGTTCAATTTAGTTGTGTTTGTTTTCGATAATTGGCGATTTCGGTGTTAAACTCTGTCGAATCTGGGTGATTAGTTTAGATCCTTTCGGCATTGTGGAAACTGATTTTTGGTTGAAGTTAGTAAGTGAGTTTGAGTTCATGAGCATTTCCCAATTAATCGATTTATCATCCTAAATCTGGATCTTCCAAAGAGATCTAATTTTGCTATTTCCTCAATTGCATTGTCCTGATGACCCGCAATTTATAGGCGTACGATCCTGGTGACATTTGGTAGCATTCTGTACTCAGTTAATTCAGTGGTTAGCGAGGTGCTGTGTCGGCCTCATTCCATTGTCGTTGCTGCTGAATGTCGATTAATTATTGTGGGCAAGCTAATGCCAATGCATGTGATTTAAATTATATTCGAAAAAAAAAGCAAATCCAGTTTGCTAGATATTAACATTCTTTATAGATGTTTATGAATTGTTAGTTGGTGTACCGTTGCTGCTTTACTCTTAACGAGCTTTTGTTTTTAGTGCACCGCCTAGTTTGGCATTGGGGCTAAAGTGTAATTTTATCTGCTTGTCCGTACTGTACGATAAAACACTTGGCACGATTCAGTTTGTGTTTGTCTCCGTGTGTGCGTATATTCCAATTTTGGTTGCATCGCACGAGTTTTCTTTAGATCCGCTCATGCATTTAATGAGATGGTCAATATTTGATCCAAGCATTAACACTGGACACGTGTTGTTTGAACTTATTTGCAGAGCAAGGGTTCAAGTGATCGGCGTAAATGGAGTTTCCGTAAGAGATCTGATAGACATCGAGTTTTAAGTAACAATGTCGCTTCAGAAACACCTCTGTCGGCAACAAAGGAAACCCCGGAATCTCCTGCTGTCAGTTTCCAAGTGCAGCCCGACTTGTCTGTTCCAGAAAAGACCTCAACAATTCAGTTGAACGAAGAAAAGACTACAGTAATTCCGTTGACAGAAGAGAAATCCACTGTTATTCAATGTACCGAAGAAAAGACTCCTGTAATTCAGTTGACCGAAGAAAAAACCTCAGTAATTCAGTTGAGTGAAGAAAAAACCGATTTCCCTGCTCAACTGGAATCAAAGTTATCTGACACCCTATCCGCCTTAGAGGATGACTGTAAAGCTGATGAAATCCCAGATGAACCAAGTGTTATCATAATCCAGGCGGGCATCAGGAGGTTGCTGGTATGACTTGATACCATTATATAGTTTTGTTTCCTTAAGTTGAATATGCGTATGATCATGCGAGTCAATCTGGTTATGTTTTATTTACCAGGCTGAACAAGTGATGCTGAGGCAAAAGAACATAATCAAATTGCAAGCTGCTGTGAGAGGGCATATAGTTCGAAGGCATGCTGTTGGAACTCTTCGGTGCGTTCAATCCATTATTAAAATGCAAGCTCTTGTTCGAGCACGCAGTGCTGCTCGGCTTGGCCAAGTGACGGGTGATTCTTTCAGGCAGGGTGAAACTAGGGTGCAGGTTAATAATGATTATATGCTTTTTGTAACAATATCCATTCCCATAAAGTTAGTTGGTCTTAATTTTGGATTGGTAGCTCAGAAACTTAGTAAGAAATTTATTGTTAGTATAATCAGTTGAGGAAAATAATGATTTACTGAATATTGTCTTTTGTTGGACTTCTGGTTGATAATCTTGTGTTTGGACTCTGTAGCAATTTTCCCTAGTGTTAACGTCGTTTAGAAAAATAGGTAGAGACATTCCGTGCTCAACTATTTACGAGCCTTAGCATTTCGTATATATGGACCAAACAGTATGGAATCTCATATATCTACATCTTTCTTTGAAATTAAATTGTGATTCTGAAATCAGACTATCTTTATTTCCAGGGGAAGAAGGAAGCTAAATCAAACGCCATACACACTTATGTCTCCATTGAGAAGCTACTTTCCAATGCTTTTGCTCGTCAGGTAAATGGATGTTTTTTAGCTGACATTTTTATATTATGAATAGAAAACGGTAACTATCCCTTCTGACCTTGACGTGTGCACTTACATTTAATTTTAAGCTTATGGAGTCGACACCAAGGACCAAACATATCAACATCAAGTGTGACCCCTCAAAATCTGACTCAGCCTGGAAATGGCTCGAAAGATGGATGTCTGTCTCATCAGTTAGCCACGAGGGGTCCCAGGAATCCGGATCGCCCGTGGAGCACCATAAGGAAAATCTCGTACACTCTGATGTCGAAGAAGACATTTTAGTCCTGTCTGAATGTTATGCTGAGTCAGCAGACTTGACATCTAGCATGGGGGAACTAGTCAAAGAAGTATCTGAGAATCACGAAAACTTGACCATCGTTCGTGACTCGAACGATGCCAATCTCCATTTGGGCAATTTTACTCAGCTTAACAGTGGGGAAACAGAATCTGCTCCCACTGAGATGAAGGAAACAAATTTCATTGAGGTGGCACAAGTGGAATCACTGTCTGAAAAGGCTGGAACAAGAAACGAACGCGAAAGTGAGCAACCTGAAACCGAGGCGAAAAAGTTGTCGAAGAAGGCAAGTAATCCAGCTTTCATTGCTGCACAGTCAAAGTTCGAAGAATTGAGTTCAGTCCCCACTTCTACAAAACAAACTTCTTCATCCAGTCACACTCTTGGAGTTGAATCTGGCTTGGATAAAGTTTCTCCTGCTACATCAGCAGTCCAAATCAGTTCCGAATGTGGGACTGAACTTTCAATTTCGTCCACCCTCGACTCACCAGATAGGTCGGTGAATGGCATTGAGCATGAAATGAAAGTTGTTTCAATTGATACTGAGGGTCAACCTAAAAGCGGGGAATTTTTTGAAATTGAAACAGTTGACAAGTCTCCTGCACTCGAAACTGATTCAAAGATATGCGAAAGTGTTGTTACCTCAGCTGAGGTTGCACCTCTTAATTCCATCAAGGATGAAGATCTGTCATTTACCAGCAAAAATGATTCAAATCTATACGAACATGTTATTAACTCTGCTGCTGTTGCACCTCTTAATTCCATCAAGGATGAAGACTTGCCTCGTGTAGAGAAAAAACAAGAAGCCAATTCGATTGACCAACAATTGGATCTGGAATCGGAAGCATCTCCTAGAAGCCATATAACGCTCCCTGAATCTCAAACAACTCCTTCCAGCCAAGTGTCGATCAAACCGAAGAAGATCAAAGGCAAAAAAAGTGAGCCTAGTCTTAAGAAAAAGTCCTCATCAGCTGATAAGATCCGCAACCAAGATTCTGGTTTAAGAAGTAGCTTGGAGCAGTTGCCGGAGCCTACATCTGGAAAGAGACGAAACTCATTTGGCGCTGCTAAACCTGAGCATGAGCCCAGAGATAGTAGCAGCAGTAATCCTCTACCGAGTTACATGCAGGCGACTGAGTCTGCAAAAGCAAAAGCTCTTATTGTTGCTAATGGGTCTCCAAGATCGAGTCCGGATGTTCTTGACAAGGATAATTACATAAAAAAGAGGCATTCCTTACCTGGCAATAATGACAGGCAAGGGTCTCCTCGTATTCAGAGGTCTATGTCTCAGGCACAACAAAGCGTAAAGGGAAATGCGACCAATTCTCCTCAAGGTATTATCCTTACTTTCTGATGACATTTTATCGTTGTAGCTTTGTAATTGATTTGAATCGGTTGCCCTCGTGCTCGAAACTATTCTCGTACATGCTCAAATTGTGTAGTAATGCACTTTTTTATATGCTACCCATTACTATTTTTAATTATCACTCCATTACAATGTGGGACTAAAATGCATGATAATAGTGTTAGAATTCTGCGTGCACTTATTGTATATATATGTCCCGTGTTCTTATTCCAGACCGGAAGTGGCGGAGGTGAATACGGACGTTGTCGGGGCAGATCTGATGATATTTGACTGGTCCTAGATGAGTAGTGCTTTGTTTGGATACACAAGGTGAAGAAGCTATAAGCTATTGGTATGGTATGCTTTTTTATTACTTCAGTTTGTGAGTTGTAGAGACGGAGACTGTATGTAAATTACTGTTTTGTTATTTCATTTTCTTATTAATTTTCCTGCTTTTAAATCTTTTTTTTTTTACATTAATGATATTGATTTGATTGTATGTTAAAACTATTTTCTTTAATTTGCTTTAAATCTGAGAAGTGTTATGTAAAAAATTGTTTGGATTTTATTTTATGTCAGTGTGACTAATAAACCAATTACTTAAAAGTATTTCTCAATATTTTTATATATCTCAACAGTTTCTATGTCGATATAGTACCAAATTGCAATTTTAATTTTAATAAATCCCAGGTTATGATTTTTTTTATTCATGAACATGTTCTATTATCAGTTTACCAAGTTATATTCAATTTTGAAAGATGATTAAATTTATTTTTAAAAAAATGAACCAATCAATCATCCAATTGCCCTCAATTATTACCTTGTGAAATATTTTTTTTAAAATAAAAAATAAAAAAATATTTGAGCATAAACATAACATAACACCTAAATAAAGATTATTATTTAGGTGAAGGATATGACATATTTGTGATAACAAGCTTTTAACTCGTGTAAAAGTCATTGTTGTTAATGTGTTACAAATCGTGAGTCCATCAAGACAAGGTCAAGACAAGGCTCGACACGACGTGGATGCTGATTGCTGAAGAACCGGTTATCAAGCCTGTACTTTTACACGAGTATAAATTTGGAGTTTTGAGTTAAAAAATTAAGCGATTTCTCAAATTTTTTTCTTGTGCAAGTTCGAATTAATTCGACCAATGGAACGTACCTTTGTTAATAAGAAGAGGAATGATAATGGGGTTAAAATGTAGTGTTATAAATTAAAAGTTGTTTTGAATTGACACTCAACATTTATATATTATTGAAGAAATGTGAGAAGTGAGAATAATTATTTTCACAAATAAAACAAATTAGAATCTCATGCAAAGTAAATAGGTTTTGTTGAAAAGATATTTGAACTCTACAAGTCATTTGACCAATTGGCGTGGAATGTAATTTTTCGGAATAATGAGTTACTTGAGTAATTTTTCGAAACATTCAGCACTGAATATTATTGCAAAATAACCCCTATTTTCATTTCGACTTTTGTTTTTACATTTCTTATTTATTTAGTACATTTTTCATTTAAAAAAATTACTAGAACACAAAAAATCACCAATTATAAATATTTTATAAATACAGATAATAACGATCTAGGGTTTTTTCCTGGACTTGTGCTCACTCTCCCCTTTCGCATCGTCGTCTCTATTCGTACTCTCCAACAGTCCTCTTCAACCATCTCGAAAACTGATCGGAAATTATTGATTTAATTTTTTTACAAGATAAAAACACATATATGTTTGAGAATCGAATCAACTTTTATTTGATTTGTTAATATGGGAGTATCGCAGAAATCAAAAAGGGTTACTTGGGCCTCCGATGTTAATCTTTGTCAGGTATAAAAATCTTTTTTTTTTCCTTTTTTGTTGCTCGGATATTGTCAAATAATTATACAGAGGTATTCCTTCTTATTGAATGGGGAAAAACGACGAAGAAACTTCACAGATAACTAATGGAATGAATGGTTGAATGAGGTTGCGTTATCGACATTGTTTTTATTTCCACGGACGAATACTAACTGGAAAAATGCTCATCGTTTATCTGGGATAATCAAAATAAATTAGTAACAGTGATAAAATCTTACTTAATATGTTTGGCGTTGCCTGAAAATTACAAATTATATTCACTTTCAAGTTATGGAAAATTTTGGAAAGATAACTGAATGGTTTGGTCAACTAAAGCTTGCCATATTTCAGGAACTTTAGTGTGCATATGTTTTTATGTGATGGGTTCTGATTTATTTCTATAATGCTCGATTCGAGATGTTGGTAACATGAGTAGCACAAAGAGTGGTCTAGTTAACTACTGGGTTCTCGTGACTGAGTTAGTTGATTTTATCACAGCTGTGTGCAGATTGCTTAGTGATGGTACTAATTACTTTCTAGGATCAGTGTTCGATATGAAATTTTGGTAAATCTGGGGTAAATAAAACTTTGAGCATTATTCGATTTTCTTGTTTACTTTGCTTCCATCAAAATCTTTAGGTGCTTATGAAATATCAATCCATAGTTTGAAATCTTAATGTGATATGCAAACTGGCTTAGAGGTTGGGATTAAATCTGTTCATTGAGTTATGGATCATCCACTAGTTACTGTCTCAACACCAATGATTCTCTTAAGCTCTAAGATAGTAATGTAACAATCATTTGCTTTCTATGGCAGTTAAAGTCGTAGCAATGGAAGCCTATATTGTAGTTTCCACTACGAGTATTTTGTTTTTAGTTACAATAAACCATAAATCAAGTGATGTGTATTGAACTTTACAACTAGTCAATACAATGAATATTTACCACATGGATATACACATTCTTAATGCTTTTGTTAAAATCTAATTCAAAAAATACGATTCATCTAATTTTTATTCTCTTGCCATACCGCATAAGAAATGTTTTTTATAATTTGATTTCATATTATTTAACCAAACAACAACTTTATTATAAATTATTGATGTGATACTGATTATTACCTCTCTAAATTTCAAAGATACTTTCTCGATTTAATGAATATGAAATCAAATTATATATGATTTCTCAATATTATACTATTTCATTATTGCTTATTAAGAATTCAAACTACGCTATTAAAATATACACACTACAAAGGGACTTTGCTACTCCATCATCTGCTATATAATGCAGTCAGGGAAATATATGTTGAAAAAAAAATAGTAGCAACATAAGTAAAAAAATAATAGGAGAGGAAGCATATAAAAGACAATGATCTCGGGTCCTATCTACAATTACAAGCTTTTGCATTTCTGAAATTCAGTGATTTGATAGCTAAAAAACTATGGAGACATTGAGTTTAAAAGATACTAAATCATAAATTTCAGAACTTGGTCACCATTAATTTGATTTGTTAATATAACTCAAAAAGTTACTTGGGTTTCTGATGTTAATCATCGTCGGGTAATCTTTATAAAATACCCTATTTTTTGTTACTGTGGAATTCCTTGTAAAAGGGAAAAAGTCAATAGCTTCATAAATGGAGATGTCTTGTATTGCTGATATTGTTGTATACAAGCCACGACTGCTCATCATCGATTTTGGATACATTTTTTTTTACTTTCAAATGAATCATGATATTGAAAATGCTTTCTTGTTCTGGGAAATGCGTGCTTCTTAAAGTTGCCCGATAAATTATACGGGAAAGGTTTGAGATAAATCATTAAATTGATGTGTCATTGAGTTGCAATTTGTTTTTTTTTCTTCCTGGAAGTACAGTATCCATCACTTTTAAGTGTTCATCAGTAATAGACATTATAGACTATGCTTAATTTCATCTGTTAATGGCTTCCAAGTTTAATATCAAAGAATCAGATAAAACTCTTTTTCCTCAACCTTATTCATGCACTATTAAATTAGAGTCTAAAACTATGAATTGGATCAGGAATAGATTAAAGCATATATAACTTGTGTGGAACTGAAAACAACTTTTCCTAGTTATTTTTGCGGTGATGACCAGTTTTGACTTTTGAGGCCTGGTGGTATGTGCTGTGATACGAGTTTCATAAGAAATACTCTAGTGAACAACATTGCCATTTGCTAGGTCAGTATGTATTAAGTTCACTTAAAATCATAGGTTTTTGTAGACGCCTGTGACTAGATGGTTGTGTGTGTGTGTGTGAGTGAGAGAGAGAGAGAGGGAAATGTGTTGCCTTAGTTATTGAATTAAGTTTTTAAATTTGAAAGTGGGCCCAGCGGTTGATTTTTCTCTGTATCTTTGGCCTTCCAATTCATAGTATACATCATGTGAATTTAGTACTGTAGTCTCTATCTTTTGTTGGCAGTTTGCGAATGAACTCAGAATTTGAAAATTAATCATCTATATATTATTTTGTTTTGACTTACATAGTGAACTGATTCTGCCTCTATTGTTAATGGTTGTACTATTCTTTTCGGATTTATAGGTTAAGCTATTTTTATCTGAAGACACTCCTTCACAAGTTAGAGTCGGGACTCAAGACCATCTCCAGGCAAAGGCATCACATACTGGTGGCAATTTACCCCCTGGCTTTGGGGGACTCCAGCCTTCAAATCCTTGGACAACAAAGCTGTCTCAAATACCTTTGATAAAATGGAAACGCCCTCTCAGAGTAAGTCTAAATGATAGTTATATTTATTTTTCTGTTTTTATGAGTGTATTTTGAGTTCCCCAACAGCTTCTTGCGAGACTCGCATAAGACTAGGTTTTCTTAGAGGATAACCACCTGGGTGAGGTTTTACTTCCATTATGTGTGGTTTCATACCAACTTATTTACTGTATATTCTATAGTCACTATTTGTTCCTTAATTAAATACCAGTGTTCCTCGTGTGGTAGTTCGTGTTAGATTTGGATTAACGGCTCATCATGAGCGGGTATGGAGAATGAGAGTAAAAGACAGTATTTTGATTTTATCGGAGAACCACTAATGATCATGTATATAGAAATTGATTACGTATTTTGCGATACATGTGCTCATATCTATGTTATCTCTTGTGACGCAGTTTAAAATCAATACTGATTGGCATGTGGTAGATAGTGAAGAGAGCAAAGAAGTAGAAACTCAGAATCAGCGTGAAATGAGAGTGTTGGAAGCAATCTATCCACGACCGTCGTCCATTCCTCCAAAGTGTGATTTCATCTTTTAAATGCTTTTATTTAGTGTATTTATTTTTGCTGAATGGGGTTGGGGGATTGGAAAAACTACCCTTGAGGATTAAACAATAATCTTTAAACTTACGATTACCTAGTGTTGAATGTGAAGTTCGTTAAGTAGGAAACAAATTACGAGTGAATCTCAAGGGGTATCATTGTGTGAATTAACAGCCTTATCGTTGTTTCTAAGTAGGATTGTGTTTTGTTTTTAAATTCCTGTGCCTTAACATTTTCACTTTTCTGTCTCGAGCAGCCCTTCCGATTTAATCAAAGCTGAGGTCCCGGCCAACAACGACTATCATCCCACTCCCGTGATTCCCATAACTCCAATCGAAGAAGAAGATTCTGTAGCTTCAAACGACACATTTGGCTCGATGCCCGCAAATACCATTCCCAATCCGCCCATCTCTCATCACTCGCCTCAACCCAATGGAACAATCGGAGTGGAGCCTGATATCGTGGCAGCTGCCCAGGCCGCCTTGACTTCCGTCATGTCCAACAGTGGTGGCGGACAGGGAACTAACAACAACCTGATCGATCACGGGCTCCTCATAAAAATACTAAGCGACCCAAAAATGATCGAGCAGCTCATCACAAACCGTAATAACTCCCCATCCACTTCATCCAGCACACAGAATACTCCGTCTTGGCCAAGTACACAAGGTCTTGCCATCGGGTCAACTGCAACGTCCACTAGCAGCAGTGTGAATCAGCAGCAGCACTATGTGTCCAATCCGAGACCACCTCTACAAAGCAACAATCCATACAGTCCGATGAATAACACCTCCAACAACAGACGAGACCAACTCCCATCTCTCGGTGTGCCTCCTAGGACGATACCACCTCCTCCATTTTATCCTCCGAGAGGAATGAATCAGATGCAAGAACCCGGGGGTAAGGATGTTAACTATTACAAGAGCCTCATTCATCAGCATGGAGGGGAGAGGAGAGAGATGGGTGGGCCTCCTCCGCAGTTTGGTGGGCCCCATCAGGGGATGATGGGGACAGGTCAGGAGCATATGAGTAATAATAACCCAATGATGATGATGAAACCCAGAGATCATAAGCCCAAGTTGATGAAGCCATGCATCTACTTCAACACCTCCAAGGGTTGCAGGCACGGGGCTGACTGCATGTATCAGCATGATGTCATCTCGCCCCAGCAAAGGGTTGCTCCGGAGATTCAAAATTCAAAGAGGTCGAAATTGGACTTGTGATAATGGGATCCTGTATTCCTGTATATTGCCTTCTGTAAGAGTGGTGTGGTTTATTTTGTTGGGCCACACAGGTTTCTTTTAAGCAAGGACTACTTAACCCGATCCTTCAGGCTAATCAGCATTTGCAGGCCATCTCAATCATCGATACATATCCGTTTCTTGCCCTAGTTTCTCTCGATTTTGGCAGTACAGAACTGCAGATGTTGAGCTTAATTTTATATTCTTTGCTTTAAATTTTAATTTTGGTATGGCTCCCAAAGATATTTTCAGATGGGCTGGGTTGATGCTTTTTTTGACCTGAGTAGAATCTTGTGAAGGAACCACATTTTATTTTTGGTAGTAGAGATGTTATTAAGTGATTCTTAATTGAATTTTTTTAAGAGTTAGTTCTTTTTTTGGTTCTTTTTTATTGATACAGTAGAAACTATATATAGTAATACTCTGTATAGGAATAAACTCTCTATAGTAATAAAAAATGAAGTCCCAACTTGGGACCAGTTATAAATAGGAATAAACTCCACATTGTCATAAGTCATACATTTTTTAGGTCCCGTCTTAAGGATTTACACCTCTATATAAGAATAAATAATTGATATATAATAAAAATATTTATTAATAATGTTTTTATTTATGAAAATCAATAACATGTTTAAGATAACTTGAAATATTTATGAAAATAGTCCTTAAATTTATTAATATTTTATTTAATTTGTATGTTAAACACAATTTTGTCAAAATTTATTATTCAAAACTATTAAATTGATTTTGTGAATTTAAAGATAGATAATATTGTATGTATATTATTTTTATATTTATATTATTTTTTATAAAAAAAATTATTTTTATTTTCTAAAACTCTATATAAGAATAACTCTCTATAGTAATATTTTTTCCCGGTCCCAACGATATGACTGTACGGAGTTTCTACTGTATATTTCATACCTTAAAAATTAATATTTAGATTTTTTTAATTTTTTCAAAACTTATTTAATTTATTAATTTAAAAATATATTTTTAGTATTCATTTTCGATTAAAAAAAAGTATATTTCTTAATATTTGGATAACAAATTTAAATAACAATTTAAAATTAGATGAATACAAAATAAAATAAAATAAAAAATGGATATCTACTTATCTATCCATCTCCATTTATTCTGGCTCAACAAAATCTTTGTAACAACAAAACTTCAATTTTTTTTTTAAAAATGCGATAATGGATACCAATATTCTTCCCTGTTGTCCCCAGGGGCATAGCCGAGTGGTAAGGCCTGTGATGATGTGGGTGAAATTCCCCGGCAACGCAGGGTTCGAACCTCGGGTGGGGCAAATTTTCATTGAAATATTATGAAGGTTTGTCCTGGGGTTCGACCTGTTGGCTCTCTCGCACAGGTGTCTGCTACTCGGGCACATCCCTCGATTTACATCCTACCCGATCGAGGGACCTCCGATCGGGTGGGGGTGGAGTTTCTCGTCTCTCCTCCTTATCAAAAAAAAAAAAAAAAAAAAAAAAAAAAAAATATTCTTCCCTGTAAATCGATAGTACCCTCAAAAATCTCAAAAAAGCCCGGGAAGAAAAACAAATCCTTTACCAGAATTACCCCTCGGAACCTCGCAGACGAGGCCAGCTTGAAGCGGCTCTGCAAGCTCGGCCGCCTGAGCGAAGCCATTTCCTCTTTGGACTCCTGCTGCCCCACGGTGGAGCGCAGCACCCTCTCACACCTGATCGAATCATGCATCACCTCCAACTCACTCGCCTTGTGCCACGACCTCCACGCTCGTATCAAGAAGCTGGTCGGAGAACCCGACCCGTTTCTTCAGACCAAGCTGGTGGGCATGTTCGCAAAATGCGGGTCCTTGGACCATGCCTTTCAGGTGTTCGACGAAATGCGCCACAGGGATCTGTACGCGTGGTCGGCCATGATTGGGGCTTGCTCGAGGGAGAAGATGTGGGGCGACGTGGTGGAGCTCTTTCGCTGGATGATGGATGACGGAGAAGTCGTGCCCGACAGTTTCTTGTTTCCGAAGATTTTACAGGCTTGTGGGAATCAGGGGGATGTGTCGACCGGTAGATTGATTCACGGGATCACGATCAAGCGAGGCATGAGTGATGAACTCCGAGTGAATAACTCGATTATTGCCGTTTATGCTAAATGTGGATGTTTGGGCTCTGCCCAGAGGTTTTTCGAAGGGATGGAAGTGAGAGACAAAGTTTCTTGGAATTCGATAATCACGGGCTATTGCCAGGAGGGCAAGATAAACGAGGCCCGGAAATTGTTAGAGTCGATGCGAAATGAAGGTATTGAACCAGACGCAATCACCTGGAATTTATTGATTTCGAGCTGTATTCAGTTGGGAAAATGTGATTTTGCCGTGAAGCTGATGAATGACATGGAGAATTGTGAAGTGAAGCCCGATGTGTATACGTGGACTAGTATGATCTCGGGCTTTGCTCAAAATAATAGAAAACCGGAGGCATTGAAATTGTTTAGAGAGATGCTTGTATCTGGGGTCGAACCGAATGATGTCACCATCATGAGCGCTTTATCCGCTTGTTCTTCTTCCGCGAAAGATATTATTAGAAAAGGGAAGGAAATTCATTTGATTTCAATAAAGTTAGGGTATGGTGAAAATGTGCTTGTGGGGAATTCGCTCATCGATATGTATTCCAAGTGCGGGAAACTCGACTCGGCCCGGAAGGTATTCGATACAATGTCCGAGAGAGATGTGTACACATGGAACTCAATGATTGGAGGATACTGTCAGTCTGGATACTGTGGCATTGCCCATGATCTCTTTAGACGAATGCAGAAATTGGGCGTGTCCCCGAACGTCATCACTTGGAATGTGATGATAACCGGCTACATCCAACATGGAGTCGTGGATCAAGCTATGGATCTTTTTCACGAGATGGAGAAAAACGGGACCATTAAACGAGACACTGCCTCGTGGAACGCCCTCATTGCTGGGCATTTGCATCTCGGCCAGAAGGATAAAGCCTTGAGAATATTCCGGAAAATGCAGTCGTTCGGCATAAAGCCTAATTACGTTACTGTTCTGAGCATACTACCCGCGTGCGCAAATTTAATCGCGTTGAAAAAGCTGAAAGAGATTCATGGCTGTGTAATACGCGGCAATCTCGAGTCGGAGGTCTCGGTTGCGAATTCTCTGATAGACACGTATGCGAAATCTGGGAATATATTATATTCCGAAGCCATATTTTACCAAATGGCTTCTATCGATATCATCACTTGGAACACGGCGATAACGGGTTATGTTTTGCACGGATGCTTTAACGAAGCAATTGAGCTATTCAAACGCATGAGGAAATTGGAGTATAGACCGAATAGGAGTACATTTGCCAGTGCGATTTCAGCATATGGTCTGGCCAAGAAAGTTGATGAAGGGAAACGGGTTTTCGCCAGCATGGCAGAAGAGTTTCAGATTTCGCCGTGTTCAGACCATTATGTGGCTATGGTAAATCTTTATGGCCGTTCGGGAGAAATAGAGGAAGCATTTGATTTCATAAGAGGTATGGGAATCGAACCCGATTTGTCGATATGGTATGCGTTCTTAACTGCTTGTCTTAGGCATGAGAAAGTAAAATTGGCGATCCATGCAGCGGAAAAGATGCTTCAGTTGGAGCCTGATAATGACTTCGTGCTTAAATTGATTTCACGGCTAAATGATTTACGCGGGATGAAAATAAAAAGGGCTGGAATGAATTTAGGAAAAGATTCTTTGGAATCTGAGGGATGCAGTTGGATTGAGGATAAAAACATTGTTCATGCTTTTATCAGTGACGAGGTCCCGAAGCATTTGCATTCCTGGATAGAAAGCGTAGATCTGAATCTGAAAGAGTCTAAATACAGTAACATATTTAGGGTTCTAGATGTGGAAGACGGAGACAAAGTTGGAATTCATAGCGAGAAAATAGCCTTGGCCTTTGCTCTCGTCAAGTCTTCTTCCCGAGAAGTTCGTACTATCAGAATCGTGAAGAACATGAGAATGGGCGACGGATGCCACAGGTTCGTGAAACTGGTTTCGAAAACACACGGCTGTGAAATATATGTAAGTGATTCGAAATGCTTGCATCGTTTCAAAGAAGGGATTTGTTCTTGTGGTGACTATTGGTAGATACAACGAGCTCTCTGTTAGATTGAGAATTGTATATCTTCGTACGGGTTCTTAACATAGCATGTTCGATGAATCGATATGCGTTCGACTTTCTTGTTTCTTCTACAACATTTCAGGTCAATCATATCTGTGTTTTGATGGCCATTTTCAGGTGTGTTATTTTTTCTGGAAAATATCTTCTGTCCCCCAAAATCTCCCCCTCCCTCTGCCTCTAATCTACGTACACGTGTACGACTCACACCCGACGAAAAACAACAAATTACGCAAAAACCAACCGACAAATCTAACACTACCAAGTTTTTTTTCAGTGTTGAATTTTCTTCTTCATGTCAACTTTCTCTTGACACAATTATTCCAATTTTGCCCCTCTGCTCACTCACTCACTCGCTCACTCGCTCAAATCTACCGCTGAAAAATGGGTTCAGTCTCTCTGAAAATCGGAGATGGAACCGCCCGATTCCGGCGGGCCACACTCTGTTCCTCCGCCGTCAACCTCCTGATGCTCCTCTCCGTCGTCACCACCAACCTCTTCGCCCTCTACGCCTTCACCCGCCACGCCCACCCCCACCCCCACCTCTCCCTGATCTCCGAAAAAGTCGCCTCGATTCTCCGCGAGATCGAATCCTCCCAGAAGAAGCTCGCCCAGATGGAAAAACAGCTCCTCGGCTACGAAAGCATCGATCTTTCCCGGGCCCACATCGCCGGCGAGCTCAAACGGTTCCTGACCCCACACCCTCTCCATCTCGGCAAGGATTCAAGAACTGGGATCACCGAGATGGCGTCCTCCGTCGGCCACTCCTGCGAGAAATCCATCGATTCCCTCTCCCGATTCATGTCCTACACAGTCAACGGCCCCTGCCCGGACGGCGACTGGATCCTCGGCCAGAAATTGATCCTCTCCGGCTGCGAGCCCCTGCCCAGACGGAGGTGCTTCGCTCGGACGAACCCCAAATCGGGTTCAAACCCTTTCCCTCTCTCCCTCTGGAAAAACGTTAAGCCCAGAGGGAAGAACGATTTCCTCGTTGATGATGTGCTGGCTATGGGGTCGTCGCGGGTCAGGTTAGGGTTCGACGTGGGAGGCGGGCCGGGTTCATTTGCGGCCCGGATGGCCGAGAGGAATGTCACTGTGGTGATGGCTACTCTGAATGTGGATGGGCCGTTTAGCGAATTCATCGCGGCCCGCGGGCTTTTCCCGCTGTACATTAGCTTGGATCATAGGTTCCCGTTTTTCGACAATGTGTTTGATGTGGTTCGCGTGGCGAATGGGCTGGATGTTGGGGGCCGGGCCGAGAAATTGGAGTTCTTGATGTTTGATCTTGATCGTGTGCTCAGGGCTGGCGGGTTGTTTTGGTTGGATAATTTTTACTGTTCGAGTGATGATAAGAAATCGGCGGTGACTCGGTTGATTGAGAGGTTCGGGTATAAGAAGTTGAAGTGGGTCGTGGGAGAGAGGGTAAACGGGTCGGGGAAATCGGAGGTTTATTTGTCGGCTGTTCTGCAGAAACCGGCGAGGGTGTGATCAGGTGAGATGTATGATTAGGTTTTGATCGAAGTAGTGATTCTTGTTTATAATACTTTAGAATTCGTTTGAGTTTGTTTCTGTCACAATAAACATGATTTCTTGGTGGCGTCGAATAAATTAAGGGACAATGACTACTAAAATGTTTTGATTTTATGTGGTGTGCATGTATCAAGTTGATAAAAGTATTTGCACAATTCTTCAATTGAAACCTAAGAACATACTGTAGTATTTTTTTAGACTTCTTTTGAAATTTGGGTGTACATAAATGTTGAGTGATTGATTCTTTATACTACCTCTTTCCTCTATTTCAAGACTATGGTATTCTTCTACTTCTGATGATGCCGTCAAGTTGTAGGTATTCGGGTATAAGGGGATGATAATTATTACTCGGTTATACCCTTTGGTTTATAGTTGTTTTATCTATCGACTATCCTACTCATGTTCGTCTCGTACTGGCGCGTTCCCTTGCCCTACACGCTCCGTCGTCGTTCCACGAAACAAATTTTTTCGAGTCGGCGTTTGTGGGTGGACCCCTTTCGTCAATTTTGTTCGGAGAAATTCAAGCAAGAGAAACATGTAATTTGATATAATGTCAATTTATTTGATGTGGCATTTGAGGGTGGAGAGTTTTGGATTTTTGATCAAAAGCTTTAAACTGTGGATGAATTTATTGTTGTTTTTTGTAAATGATTATTAACAGTCAATAAGATTAATTTTTAGTTTGCTAGTGTATAATGTACGTATAATTATGTGTGAGTGTTTTTGTTTCTTTAATTTTTAGTTTGAAAATAAAATCAAAGGTAAAAACAATCCATTTCACCACTCGTTTAGATTTTTTTTCTAAATAATTAATATTCTGATTGCGGGTGTAGGTGTCGCAAAGACTCGCAATCGATCAAGGACCCCGTCCGTTTATATTGTTTGAAGCTATTCTACGGAGAAATATGCAATTTGAAGCTCAATAAATATTACTCCTAGAATTGATTTTATTTGATTTTATCATTGGATGTACTTATAGATTTGATTAGGTTTGAAGTTATTTGATTTTATCAATTATGTACCTAAACAAAATATTAGTTTTAATTTCATCATTTGATAATGTACTTATCTTAATTTTGACTACAGTATTTACTTGTTTTATTAACTTGCAATCAAAAATAAATAAAGGAGTTATATTATTATTTATTAGGATATAGGATTAAAAAATAAAATGCTCTCAAAATTTTGATAAATTGCATTAAACGCTTAAACTTTTGATAAAAGTTGCATTTTATATAAAATTTATTATTTTAATATTTAAAATGTTAAATTATTGAGTAAAGAATGTATTTAATTCCAAAATAAATCATAAAAAAAAATCTACTTTCAAATAAAAAAAATTGATATTTTTATTTTATTATAATATTATAGTAATATTTATTTGTTCTTATTAATAATTTAATTTATAATTTATTTATTTATTTTAATAATATGAATTAAAGTAATATATTGAAAAAATAAAAAACAAATAAAAGTGACAATATCATTTATTTATAAAAATCTAAATTTAAATTAAATATTAAAAAAATCAATTTTAAAGTACATGTTTTTCTTAAATAATAAGAGTATTTATTTTAAAATTTGAAATTAATACTTAAAAGTTATAATATCATATCATTATTTTTAATTTTTTAAAATAATAAGTTTATTTTTAAGAAATTTTATTTTTAATTCGTATTATTAAATTTAAAAATGATTGTAAAAAATTATAAATTAAATTGTTTATAAATCAATTCAAAATTTTAAATATATTTAAAAAAAATGTAAAAAAAAATGTTATATTTTTTAAAAATTAATTTTTATTTATTTATGATTTTTTGTATGTAAAATACATTTTTAGTAAAAAAATATTATTTTAAACATTAAAATAATAAAATTTGGGTAAAGTATAATTTTTATAAACTTTGAGAAAGCAACTTTTACAAAAGCTTTGGGATTAACTTTTATGTTCTATTTATTTTTAAAAAATTAATTTTATAAATATTAAATAATTAAATTTGAAAATTAAAAAAAATTATGTTGAAATTAATTATTAAAAGATATTGCATATTTGTTTATAAAATACTAAACATTGAAGTTTTTGAAATTAATTAATTTACAAATATTATTGAAGTTTTTGAAATTAATGAATTTACAAATATTAATTATTTAGTATTTTTTTTTTAAAATAATTTGTTTCATTATAGATTTTTAAGTAATTAATTGAGTTTGGTTATTTATAATAAATTACAAAATAAAAATTAATTAATTTAAAAGAGTTAATTTAGTTTTAAAATTAATACACAAATAATTGTTTTAACTATATAATACATTGGTGTAAACAAAACTATTTTGGTTTTATTTTTCAACATTTTTATGTTTAATATAATATAATTATAAGATTTGTGTTCAATATTTTTTAACATTTTTTAGGTTTTAATATAATTAAAAGATTTGTGCTCAACATTTATGATTAAAAGATTTGTGCATTAAAAGATTTGTCCTCAACATTTTTTGGTTTTGAAGTTTTGAATATAATATGATTAAAAGATTTATGCTAACATTTTTCTAACATTTTTATCAGTTAAGTTTTGAATATAATATGATTAAAAGATTTATCCTAACATTTTTTAACATTTTTATGTTTTGAATATGATATGATTACAAATAGTTAAGGTTTTGAATATAATATGATTAAAAGATTTATGCTAACATTTTTCAACATGTTTATGTTTTGAATATAATATGATTAAAAGATTTGTGCTTACATTTTTCAATATATTTTATAGATTTTAATATGATTAAAAGATTTGTGTTGTGATTAACATTTTTTAGGTTTTGAATTTAAATAAAAAGGATTTTAGAATTTAGGCTCAAGTTCTTGCTCCACATTACTTTTATTTTTTAAGTTTTCATAACTCATCTCTCATCTGTTCTTTAGGTTTTGAATTTAAATAGAAAGGATTTTAGAATTTAGGCTCTGTTCTTTAGGTTTTGAATTTAAATAGAAAGGATTTTAGAATTTAGGCTCTAAGTTTGAAGTTCTTGCTTCTTGCTCCACATTACTTTTTTTTTTAGTTTTCATACCTTATCCTATCTGTTTTTTTTATGTATTTAACTGCTGGTGAACTAAGAAGAAGATAACCTAACCTAAAACATTGAGCAGATTTATACAAATATTTCGGTATCTATTTTTTTCTTTGCTTTGTTATTTAAGCTTTTGTGATTGTACTACTTTCAATTTTTTTTAGTTTTCATACCTCATCTTATCTTAAAAACAAAGAAACAAAGACCACATAAGTAACATACCAGTAAAACCCATGGGCTTCTTTTTAGACTTAATTTCATCTCTAAATTTCTTGATTTCCGTGTGAAGAAAAGACAGGAGGGCCACACCCGACGCATAACCTCCGACCTTACTTAGGTCATTCACATATAAAATGTGGTCTGCCTTTGCCTCGTGACCATTACCAGTAGGCACCACAAAACAATTAATCATTATAAGCAAAAGAGCTTTCACTCCGGCTTTGTCCGGCTTTGTGAATTAAGATAATTAAGAGCTCTTCACATGTAAAAATTACAAAGAAAAAAGGGGGCAAAAGCAGGGAAATACCTCCAAAGCAAATACACATCCGTAGAGAGTTCTATTTGTCGTCTTTCTGCTCTTAAAACCTGCACAGTAAATTCACGACAACAGGTGAGAAAAAAATGTTTGTGGAGGGCAAATATTGACGTCTTGCAGTTGTCACTACAAAAATAAGGGTTAAGTCAACAACTATAAGCACAAATAATTGCAAAAATATCATACTACCATACTGTGATTATTAGATTATTTTTAGGTTTTAAATATTATATAATTAAAAAAAAAAAGAACTAGCTATTAGAATCATTGTTTTGTGCTCCACACATTTATTAAATTTGAACTATATATATAATCCTCGAATTAATATAAATAATAATATTAAAAGATTCACACATATATAATAAAGCTTTTATATAATTATTATATAAATAATTATAATTATAATTATTATTAATAATAATAATAAACTTTTATATAATTATTATTGTTGTGTGTAATATATAATAAATTTTTATATAAATATTGAATATATTAACTCTATTAAAGCTACAACATTATATTTTATTCTATAATTATTATTTTGTGCTCACACGTTTATTAATTTTAAACTCTATATATTATTTATTTTTTAAAAATTAATGTAATTACTTTTGATGACCATATGAAAATTAAGAAATTAATTGAACTTGATTATTTATAACTAATTACAAAATAAATTTTAATTTATTAAAAAGAATTAATAATTTAGTTTAAAATTAAAACATAACCAATTCTTTTGATTTTACAATTACTTAAAACAAACTATTTTAGTAAAAGAGTTATTAATGGGGCAGTGATGTTCTTTTCGTCAAGCTTTAAGATGTTAAAAAAAAAATTAAACTTTAATAATGTTAAAAATATTTTTAATTATACCTATTTTGTTGTTAGAAAATGTTAGATTTTAAGATTCAATCAAGATTCAATGAAAATTAAAAAAAAATACATTAAATTCTCATTAAAATTTTAAATTCTAATAAAAAATACAAATAACACATGTGAAATTAACAAAAATAAAAACAAAACAAAACAAAAAAAATTGTGAAAAACACCAATGAAGCGCCTAATCAAATGTCCAATTCCAACTTTTCAAATTCTAAACCGGCCTCGTTCAACACAGAATCGATTGCAATTGTTAGCCCCATAAAACACCAAAGTTTTCATTAAGTCCACATTAGTAAGCTCAAAACCAAGATGAAGAGAGTCCAGTAAATACTTTTACCAAACAAGTAGTAATATACCCAAACTTGTACCTTTAGGAAAATAGGTGTACTTGTACCTTTAAATGTAAGAATTCAACTTGTCTACACCCTCGCATAATAAAACGTATTTTATTTTATACATTAAAAAACAAGTAATACCCAAACTTGTCCTCCCTTAATTTTAAGGACATTTAAATCAATTTTAACCTTTTATTTAATTACTTACTACCATAATTACTAGAGTTATTCAAAAAAAAAAAAAGTTCTTCCATAAAGGTTGTTCAATGGATTTTACTTAAGCAAATCATAATTTGTATAACTCTCATTAACACAACTAAATAATTAATCAATGTAATTCTAATTTTTTATTTTGTAATTAAGATGCACGTACTCCGTCAAAAGCTTTGGTGAGGGCGAGCGAATTCTGAATCGCCGACTGAAACCATGGATACGTGTAGGAGCTCTGGATTAAGAAGCAATCCGATGTGATGCGGTAGTGTCGAGTAAATTAAGGGGCTATGACTACTAAAAAGGTTCGATTTTCACATCGTTTACGCAATATTAGATAAGTGCTTAGTAGCTTCTTGTGATTCATTTACTATGTGGTGGTGTACATGTATCAAGTTGATAAAAGTATTTGCACAATTGTTCAATTGAAACCTAAGAACATACTCATTTGTTTTAGACTTCGTTTGAAATTTGGGTGTACATGAATGTTGAGTGATTGATTCTTTATACCTCTTTCCTCTGTTTCAAGATTATTGTATTCTTCTAATTCTGATGATGAAGTCAAGTCGTGGGTATTCGGGTATAAGGAGCTAGACAGTAATCAATGCTCTCCTTTTGATGATGCTGTCAAGTCGTAGGTATCCGGGTAACGTATAATGTCGCAATTTCTTGCTCCAAGCTCGTATGCATTTCGCTATTCATGCTTTGGGATGATCGGGTGAACAAACATTGGATGAATTTGTTGTTTTCTTGTAAATGTGGGGGAAGTTGGAAGCATTGATGTTGTGAATTAGAGCGATGGTAAATTGGTGTTTTATAGTAAAAAAAAACATATTTTTTTCATTACCTTTTTTTTTTTTTGTGCAATATATATTTAATATAGTTAATATATTTAATATAGTAAAAAATATATTTTTTTTTTTATAGTAACTGTTTATTGTCTCTTACTCATCATCGCGGCTTACGGACGAGTCTCCATGCCCATCACCCTCCGTCCTTCCACGAAACGATCGTTCGAGTCGGCTTTAGTCATCGTTTGTTCGTGCTGGACTTACTACTCTAGGGACTTCGACATCGTCGCCAATGTTCTCGGACGAGTAATAGCTCGTTTTCAACGTCGTCCCGTTGTTGAATCTTTGGTGGTGTTTCGCCAACGTTGGCCTCGTCGATTGCTGCTTGATCGCAGCGATCGACGCGGCGTTGGTCTGCTTTCGAGGCGGCGGCGGCGGTCGCCGGAGCCGGCGTGGCGGTGCAGTTGGTCAAGGATCGATTCCAGCGATTTTGGTCGGAGGGATTCAAGCGCGAGAAACTTCTGATTTGAGTTTTAATCGTTGAGTAAAACTTCTAAAAATTTTATTAATTTATCGAATATTATAAAAGAATTCTGCCCATTTAGCACGTGCCTTAATTTATATAGGTTTTAGTGTTGTTTGTACTTTGTTTTTATGAATAAAAAAGTGGTTTCGATGAAAAAAATTATTAATTCAATTTGTTTTTATGAATAAAAGAAGTGTTTTCACTTTTGTATTATGGTTTTTTACAAATGAATGCAAGTGTTTTGATAAAAAAATATATTAATTTATCGAGTATAAATTTAAAAAATATATATTATTGTTTGTAATGTCTTTTTATGAATAATGTAAGTGTTTTTGATAAAAAAAAATTAATTTATAAAATTTATACTCTAGTTTGTACTGTGTTTTTATGAATGAATGTAAGTACTTTCCATTTCTGTTATAGAAATTCTACTCTGGTTTGTACTGAGTTTTTACGAATGAATGCAAGTGTACGTTTTCGATTAAAAAAAGTCTCGACGAAAAACGATCGTCGTCGTCACGCATACTTACATCACAACAATCGTAGTAGCCATTGCAACTATATATCAGTTAAAACCCGTCTCTAACGCAGCGTTCAGAAGCTGCATTCCCTCGTCTCCCATCTGTTGAACTTCCGACGGCGACAAGATTCTGATGCACTTCACGCACCCCACAAATTCCCTACAACACCACTCGTTTCTCGTTAGAATCAAATATATATTTTCCGTCTCAACGAAACTTACACATAACTTGAGATCAAATTAAAGAACTCACTCCCAAGGATCGTCCCCGACTAGAAGAACGTCGTTTTCAAAATCCACATAAACGAGCTTCCACCCTGTAGTCAAGTCGACGAGCAACCCCTCCAAACCGAACATCCGCTCGATTTCCGATCTCAGCTCGTCGTAATTTCTGAAGCTCGACACGTCGATCGACCTTCCGACCGATCCAGCCTTTTGAATCTGTCGAGATAAAAAAAAAAAAAAAAAAAAGTCTTGTCAGAAGTACTGTAGCGTGCGGCTCGATTAGAGGGTAGTGTCGATTACCTTCGTGTAAGTCCGGAAACGTGGAGTCACTTGCTGAGGCCACGAGCTATGCTGCAAGATATTGTTGTCCTCGAAATCCACATTGCTCGAAGAAGCTCCTCCGCCCTGCGTGTTGTTATCCGCATATTCTTGCATCGAGAAATTTCCGGAATCGGCTAAGCTAGCCGAAGTGATCTGGGACTGCACGTCGCAAAAATTCCCCACGAGGTAATCGGCTGGGTTCTGAAACTCGCCGAATGCCATCCCGGAAATCGAGGGGTCGATCACGGTACTTCCGCTGTTGCTCCGGTCGAGATTCAGACAGCTGTACACGTCACTCTTGTTGTTGTTGTTCTCGACAGCTGGCAAGTCCTTGAGATCGTACTGAAAACCAAACACGTCTTGATCCGTGATGCCGAAGTGTGGGTCCCACTGTTCTTGGATCGACGGAGGAGGAGGCAGAGCGGGGTAAGCCGTGTCCGATGATGTCGAGAGCTGATCGGACTTCTTGATCACCTGTTGTTCCACTGCCGGAAAATCATCCAAGATGTTTTGTGGGTTGTCGGGCAGCTTTACTTCTTCGTTGCACTGCTGGAACTGGCTCGATTCTATAGTCGGGGTAGCGGAATGACTGTTTTGCCCCTGTGAAACTGAAGTGGGGACGTTTGCTTCGACTCGACTAATATGAGGTTTTATAAGCATCTTCATTAGCTGATCGGACCACGGGCTCGTTGACATGGAGGGGTATTGAAAATCTGGAATCGAGCTCTCGGGAAATCGGAGGAAAGGTGAAGATCGGCTCATCATAGCTTCCCATTCTGATGTTTGTGCTCCTGAAATAAAAAATAAATAAATAAATAAAAATCGATTCTTGCTCGGGAAAACTTGTGTTTTTTGTAATAATAAAACTACCGATGAAAGCGGAATGGAAGGGGCGTTTGAGGTTGGCGGCTGGAGACGGGAATACGAACAGGCTTTCGGGCGTCTCGATTTCCCACGGGCTCACTCTGTTACGCTTGTCGACGCAGCCAGGCTCGTCCCACTCAACCTGTCGATAGAAAATGTTCGGTTTAGTCAAAAAGTCAACCCGAGGATAAGTCTAATCTCGACGAGGGGGTATTAATTACCTGAAGACTACGCCACTTGGAATTAGGCCACCTCAGTGGGTCCACGTGGCTTATCCCGGTTATAGTCCCCATATACCTTCGTTTGCTGGACTCTTCTGTTTCGAACATCATGCCAAACCTCATGCCGATGGAGAGTTGTGTACTGTAAACTGCCTTTTGGTATTTGGCGAACGGGATAACAAAGTCGGAAGGGCATGCCCTGCAAATATACAAGAAATACGATTATGGTATCAAATTTGTTGTTTTTGTAATTAACGACAATTTAAATTACAGTATCTTGAGTACCTTGGGTTGTAGAAGATGGTAAAGGGACTTCGACTGGCGGCAGCATGAGCAGCTGCAGCGAGGATTCCGATGTGCATGCTATCGGCAGACAGAACCGAAGATGGCAAAGAAGTTGGCTGCCGATTCACACGTCTCACTCCCAGCAAAAGCTGAGACTTTTCGTCCCTACATTTTGAGAAAAACTTAGATTCGAACGCTTCTAAAAGAATAATAAATAGTAGTAACTTTTATCACAACTGATGAACTTAGAAAATTACCTAATGAAGAGAACTGAATCGCCAGCTCGAAGCCGCTTCGAACCAACAAACATGCTCCAACCAGTTGTGAGTAGATGTCGTTTGGGCTGCCCTGAATACCCAACAAAAGTGACGACAATGTGGTAAGATTTTATTTGAAGGCGAATTATGTTCGACAGATTATTCGAAGACAACGAAGCATGCTCACCCCGATATATATGACGAAAAGTCCATGTGTTGTCATGCAAATCGCGAACAACAAGTTCTTGGGTGGGAGGTTGCATCGAGTAATCCTGATTTCAGAATTACGAACTTTAACTTGATTTACTATAGTAAAAAAAAAAAAGGATGAATAAGTAGATAGCAAATAAACATACTAATTGTGGGAAAAGCTTTTCGGCAGCTCTCCGAGGAACCGAGAAGCCACCGTGCGTGCTCGTATCACTTGCTGTCAATGTTTTGCAGAAGAATTCGGTCGGGTGCTTACTGGGCTTCAGTCCTAAGTCGGGTACAGAAATGACGTCTTTTTCCTGGGAAAAAAAGTGGGATGATGATTATAAGCTTGAGGTTATTTTTGTAATTATGTTTCCATTGTGGTTACTAGACTTACAGTGTTCACTGGCTGGAGGCTCATTTGAGCATAGATCTCGTCCGACTCCTTGTCTGCCTATTGAGCGAAAGACAGTTAAAAAACGCGATTAAAATTCCAGAATATCCAGCTTTTACTTAATGAAACAAGTGGAAAAAATGGTTGTAAATTGAAACGCATACATGAAGTGTGACATTGTGAACTTGGCACAACAGCTGCGGAGAAAGATTCGGGTAGTTGGGTATTTGGGCAGTTGCTGCTCGGTTAGTGGAAATCGCAACCTGTTGCAATGGAAAAAAAAATACGATCGATCACATTAGCTCTTGAAAAAATCCTTCCTTTCTAGTGAAATGAATTACTCGGTACAAACGGAAAAAAAAAATGGAGTTTGAAAACAAGAATTTGACGATAAAAAAGGTCACATTTTTAAACCGAAAAGCGCTTAGATGACTATCTAAGAAGCATATTATCATTCGAAGTAATAACATTTCATATATGGAATGAATACGACGTGTAGCTTCCAAAGCTTTGAGCCTTTGATTAGTACAATAGACATATAACTCATAAACAACACTGATCATAAGGCAGAACTTGCATATTCGAGACGAGCAAAGAAAAGAATCGAACCTGTTCGCTGTGTCCTTGTGGGAAGTAGTAGACAAGGCCTCCAACCTGAGGCAAGGTAACCAGCGGCCCCGCGCAAGCGTGCCAAAGCTCGGAATTTATCTGTTTTCTTACACCTGTTCTCAGAAGCCATCAATAAACCTCAAGACTCAATCCTTAAACAAACCAAAAATGAAAAAAACAGAGAAAATTGAACTGACCATTATGCTCATTCATCTCCTTCAACAACTTCATCCCTTCTAGAACATTACTATGCCCACCAATCCCACTAACAAAACCTCCTCCCTTGAGCTTCTCCTCAACAGTAGCCATCTTCATCTATCCCTCCAAAGAACACTTTATTTTTTCAACAAAGATTCAACCTTTCCACCAAAATATTGTTTTTCCACAAGGGCCCACCTCAAGATAAACTGGTTTTTTCCCCCTCAAGGAAAAATGAATCAGAGGGTTTTAAGTAAGCATTTTCTTGGAGGGTACAGAGGAATAAAGAGCCAAGACAATACACACACAGAGAGAATCTACTAGTATGAGAGTAACCAATCAAAGAGAGCATGCCCTAAAGATCCAAAACCAAAAAAAATAAAAATAAAAATAAAGAGACCTCCTGTGAAATCTATGTGGGCCTCAAACCTCAACAACAACAAACTCTCAACAGTTGCAAAGAAGGGTATAAATTTTGAGTGAGGGGTCTCTGTTTTTTTTTATATATTTTTTTTCTAAGAAAGCACGCGTACCGAAGCACGGGTGTGGCCTGATATTTGAGTGTGTTTTCTCCCCCTTTTTCACACAGCTCTCCCAAAAGAAATTGACCTTTCAATGGAGAAAAAGGGAAGAAAAAAAAAAAGGCTTCAACTTTGGCTTTGCCTTTTCACAATCGAAATGACAAAACCCACAAAAAGATTAAAACTTTATGGTGTTTTCTCTCTCTCTCTTTCTTCACAGTGAAATTAAGAGGCGATTAGAGATGAGTTTTGGGTAAAAAACGAGAAATGGGGAACGTGAAATTAACCTGCGCACACACTTGTTGCAGCTTTTTTTCAGCTGAGAAAAAGAAATTAATGTTCAGCTGAAGAATTAATTATTTAATTAGAGAATGAAGAAAATGAGTTGATAATAGGGCAGAGCAGTGCTTCTCCCACACGAAATCGCGTAGTCCTGCAGCTCTTGCTTAGCAGTAGCAGAGATGGATGAGTCAGATTTATTTAATATTAATCAAAAAATATTCAAATACTGTATGTTTTTATGTAATATAAATACTAAGAAATGGGATTTTTATATTTAAGTTGTACTACGTATTGACTATTTGATTTGGGTGAAGAATAAATTCAATAAGAAAATGTGATTGCATCTTGCATGCATTGTATAATGTAGCAATTTTATAGTCATACTTTACTATTTCAATAGTTATATACGGAGAAGAAAAAATGTCTTTAATCGATTGTGAAGACAAATGAATTTTATAATCTATGATTAGAAAATAAAGTTTAGGTTGTAGATTTAGAACCGTTTTGTAGGGATGACAATTTATAACAATTTATCTATTTTTAAATATGGCATGAATTCAATTTGAAGTGAATTAACAAGTGAATAAATAAACCCCCCATTATTATTTATTACCCATTGTCTTAATTGTGCTCCATAGTCTTAATTGTGCTTCTCACTTTCAATGTTTTTTATGGTTTAGTACTGCAAATTCAATATTTTATTATTTTTAATATTGGAGTAGTATATATGGAGAGAGAGCCTATTACCTTTAAGTTTTTGACCAAATATATATATTTATTGTTTTATTCAAACCTCCAAATTAAATCACAAGACCTGATAATATTTTTTATTGTGATTTATAATTAATAAAAAATTAATGAAATAATAAATGAAAGTTGGGTTAGGTGTACGTAGGGTTAATACATATATCGTGACGTGGATAACAAGGTTATATAGCCTCTGCCTGCCATCTGCCAATGGATTCTATTTTATTTCTGGTCTCATGTTTGGGCATTCAAGACTAGACAATTTCTTTTGTTTTGCTATGCATCTCTCATCATATACTGTACAATATAATTAAAAAAATAGAAATATATGTTTTTTTCAATTATGGAAAAATATTATTTATTTATTTTGAAAATTTTGCAAAACTATGATTAAAATGTAAACTCATATTTTCATTAACAAGAAACAATAAGAAAATCTACGATTTTATCTAAGTCTCTCGTCCAAGAAGGATGATGTTGACGACATATTCAACCGATTTAATTGTGGAATGAGCGAATAGCTTTAAATTTGGCCTAATTTTTAAAAATATAAATTGGGGGAACGAAATTATTAATGTATTTTATTTTATTTTTTAAAACAAAAATATAGTACATTTATTAAAACTACTATACTGTACTCCATATACTATAATATTGTAATTTGTCATTGTTACTATTTGATGTGACAATACCTAATTCTAGGAAACTCAGTTGGACGTTGAACTAAAGAAGGCTCTTTCTTTTCGGCCCTTTTAATCAAAATTCAAATGATCAATACGAAATTATATTTTTTATTACTTACATGGTGTATAAGTATATATACTTATACAAACATCACGTATATGATGTTATAAATTACTAGATGATGGATCTGAAATATAATGTACACTATTTTTCTCTTTTCTTGGATCTTATCAATTATTACTCTTTTTTTTTGTCACAACTACACTAGCTAGGTACTACATTTTTAAACCTAGCTAGTACTATCGTACTAATGTAAGTATGTAAATGATTAATTCAATTTATTTTCCATCAATTCTCAATTATGCATTTGTTATTGGACACATGATACTTTAAAAGATCATACCCTTAAACCCTTTGTTAATAATCCAAAATAAATTTAAAAAAAAAATTATATAAATTTCATAAATAAATATAGCCTCCTGCGGCACCGGGGTCCACCTGTGGCATCACACCTGAAAAGGCAATTCACTGCATACACCGCACCGCAGGGATGAATCTCTCTCTTGCGCGGATGGGCTCCACGTCAAATCCGGCGTGCAATCATGGAGATCAACGACGAGATCCAATGGCTGGGATTGGATTGGATTGGGAGGACGTTGGGACTAATATTCGCCGCAATCACAGTGGATTATTACCAAATCCAAGGGATAACGCCGTTACACATCAGGCTTCTTAACACCGTTGACCATGGTCCACGTGTCAACCATGCAGCTAGTATAATTTTGTGACAATTTTATATCATTGTATAAACAAAACAATTCGATAATTTTTGTTTTAAATATTTTAATGAGACGATTAAATCATATTGTATGGTTAATGTGCTCGAAATCATATCTAAATCGGGTCAATTTCAATGATTTCATCGTTGAAAAAATACATTGGGATTATTTTATAGTCTTATTGTGACTTCCTGTAACCCAACTTCTACATATAAGTTTGATTAATGATTATTGGACTATATGATTGTGGCAAAACATTAGCACCAACTCTTTAATAATTAATGTAATAATTAAGACGATTTTTTACCATTTATCAATCAATCATTACTTGAAAAGGCTATAGTTACACAAGGTGTACCGAGTCTTCGGTACACGACCAATTAAAATGCAACATGTAGCATTATTATATTAATTAATTAAATAAATAATATTTTAATTATTATTAAAATAAATTATTAATTAGGAAAATAAATCTTAATAATCTTTAAGAAATTTTAAAAAATACAATAAAAATAATATTTCTAATGAATAGATATTGTGGCAAAATTAATATGGAAGTAAAATATTTTGTAAAATTAATAAAATTTATCATAATAGGTAATAAATAATTAATATATAAATTAAATAAAAATAATAATTAAATCAATCATTTATAACAATTAAAGAATTAATGAAATTAAAATTTACTTAATTTAAAAAATTTGCATTTACTAAGAAATTATTAATTAAATAAATTACATTAAACAATTAATAAATTTAAAAATTTTTACAATAAAATTAATTTTATTAATTAATTAAAATGAACTGTATTAAAAATTGCCTAATTACAAAAAAATTGTTAAAACTTAACAAAATTAAAAATAAAAATGTAATTTTTTGAATACAATTCACATTGAATTTATTGTACAAAAGAATTTTGTTATATAAAATTAATATATAATTTTGATGGTATTAGTACTACTTAATGATAAATTTTTTTTAATTTAAGAAAACATTAAAGTAATTTTTGTAGTTTATTTTTAAATTTTCATCATAAAATTATAGATCTATTAAAAAAATTAGATTTGTAGTAATTATGTGTGAATACATAAAATTAGTTTTACAAAATTAAATATATAAATTATCTCTATTTTAATTTAAAAAAACTATTTCTTAAGGTATAGTTTAATTAAGCATAACTAAATTTTAATATTTTTTTTACATGTTCGATTTAAAAACTATACTTCATAGTTAATTTTTACTTGTATAATAAAATTAGAAAAAAAATTACCTTTTAATTATATTATACACAATTAGATAAAAATAATACAATTTAACTACCTATTTTTTTTTAATTTGATAATTGTTGAGTACTATCAATTCTAATATATATGTACTCTATGTTTTATGATTTAATATCAATACACAATGATTTAATATGTTTATTTTTTTTAATTTTGTGAAAAAAGTAAATAATTATTATGTTTGATATTTTACCGTGATTTTTTGTTATATAATAATATATGTAAATAGTACATAAAATTTTACTATATACAACCTCTGTATAAAACAATAATCATACTTTCTGCACAAATAACAAAACAAGTATAACTATAAAAATATACCATTGTAAATATATAATTCCTTATTGCGTAACGTTAATTTAAATGCTATTATGAATAATTTAAATGTTATTTTTTTTAAAACCTATATTTTTTACATATAATTAAACACTTAAAAACTTAAAAATTAAGTTTGTGTGACACTTACGCAATTGTTATAAAATATGAAATGCAATAATTAATTAACTTAATCGTAAAATAAAATATTTTTTTTAAATAATTTTTAAAAATATAATAAAATAAAAACGTTCGAACTACACATTATTTCATTTAAATATGAATTTTAAATCAAATATAAATAAATAAAATTAAAGCTAATCAACTATTATTTTTATATCCATGGTTGTTAGCTTGGTTGAACACTTAAATTGAAGAATTCTAAGATTCAAACTCAGACATAACAATTGACCTATAAAAAAAACTATTTTTTATTTTCATTAGATATTTATTAAATTAATAAAAATATATTGATTAAAAAAATATTTCTTAACATTATTATTCATTTAATAAATTACAATTATTATTATGCTTCTATATTATATTTACATTTATAATTTAATTGATCCGAATTGATCATTTTAAAAAATATATTTTTTACGTACAAATATATTATTCATTTATGTCACAGTTTTAATAATGGAATGAAAATGGTTGTTTTAGACGAGTTAATTTTTTTTCTTTAAAAACTTGACATAATAAAATTATTTTCTTTTAATATATATTTTGAATATTTTATTTATTTTATTTTAATTTATCTTGATTATTGGTTATTTAATATTTTTAAATTGATTCATAAAAATAATAAATTTTTATACTAATTTAATTAATTATTTTTTTACTCTATTTTTAATCTATTTTGATTATTAATTATGTAATATTTTTAAATTAATAATAACAAATTGTAAAATTCTACTAATTTAATTAATTAATTTTAATTTATTTTATATTGTAAATTTTATAATTGTGTATAAATTAATTTTTTTTTTATCAAAATACTCTACAAAAGTAAAATATCTTTTTTTTTAAATCTTCTACTTACGTTTATTATTTTTATTTATGTATTTTTTATGATTTAATATATATTATTTTTATTTATTTGTTATCTATATTTTAAGGAAAACAATTTAATAAATCTTGGAGAATATTCAATATTTGGTATGATTATATTGATTTTATTTACTTAAACTTTTAGAAGATTTGATAATATATTTTCCTAATTAATAATTTAATTTAATAATAATTAAAATACTAATTATTTAATTAATTAATTTAAAAATGACACGTGATTGGTGGTGTACCGGAGGCTGGTACACCTTGTGTAAATGTATCATCTTCCATTACTTTACACTCTAAAATTACTTTTTACATCACTGAAGTAGATGGTTTAAATTATCAATAATTCAAATTTAAATAGTAAATAAAAAACGTGGGCCCCCGAATGAATTGATGATTGAAAGTGAAAGAACCCAAAAATAGGCGTGGCTAAAGAGGTGGGCCGGGGGGACATGCAAACAGATTCGAGTGTAGGGATGTAAGGAGACACTACAATTTGTCTATTATTGTGGGCCAATTCTTGCCCTACCTCTTGGGCTTTGTTTGGATTTTACTGAATTAAATTATTGGGCTGGGGTTGGGTTGGGTAGCCCAATATCCTTACTCAATTATCTCTAATGGGCCTTAGCCCAAAATTGAATCTGGGAGACATGAAATCACGCGGGTTCCGAATTGGGGATTTTCAATTTCACGATTCCATTTTCCAATTGCCTTGAAACCCTAACACCATCGAATCGAACAAACTCGGCGAGCTCAGCTATTCGATCGTCACGTGAGTTTACTGTTCATCTTCTGTCAATGTTTTTTACTGTACAGATTTTGACTTGCATGTTTGGTTTTGGTTGCTCGCAGTTAAAGTGAGATTTTATTCGGTGATTTTAGGTAATTTTTGTTAGAAAATGCTGATTTTTTTTTACTTAAATGAAAGTTGCTATGAAATTATCACAATCGAGTTTATCGGGTTTTCCTGCATTTAATCGACAGAGTGAAGGGTGGTTAAAATTAATACTCGGTCGATTTATTGCTGATGAAGACATTGACAAATGCTCAAGCATAAAAGAGTAAGTATCTTGCAACGAAAGACGATGCATTACTTAAAAGTTGGAACGCTTCTAAGATTTATTGTAAGGGGGTGAAATTTGTCTTTTCGTTTACTCTAAATTCAATCCTTGTTGTGAGTGAAGTCACCAATTTTGTTTTTAATTCATATTTGATTTCGACACAATATTGATTAGTTTTCGTTGAGGACCCTGGTGAAATGTTTTTTATTAATTGCACTGGGTTGAGTTTGTATTCAGCATTAGGCGCTTTTATTTCAAACTCGCGTCATTTTTTGTTGTTGCAGCTTTGATGAAATGATACTTCGTATAACCGTTCAATGGTAACTGAACAAACTGGATGCGCTCGATGGTTGTATAGAAATGTGAATTAATGGTCTCAATCTGAGAGGTCAGTGGTTCTAATTTTTTTTCTGGAGTCTACGTAAACGTACAATGTAATGAATTACTACGTATTACAGTACTAAAATAAGAGGAAAAGTGGAAACCAATAAGTTGAAAAGAATGAGAGATTAACGACAATTGACAAAGCAGTTCAAGAAGGCCAAGAAATGGAGAAAAGTACACGTTGATGTTGGCACAATGACTCGGTAATTCTTCATTTCTTCTTTTGGAGCTTGTCGGTCTGTCTTAAAATGGTTTGCTCTATTTTTCATTATTTGTCTTGGTTTACTGCACTTGGTTTCATTTTATTCTTTTCATCTTCCCCTTTGAATAAGTCGCACTGTTGGTGATGTGTGTCTTAATTTTGTAATTGATAATTGATACCAACATCAGTACGTAAATTAGAGATCATTCAGTTTGTCTTAAGGAGCTTTATTTGCTTGACCTCTCCTTGTCTTCTTTTTTCTGTGTTCAAATGCTTATCTTGTGTTTATTAAATCAATTCGGGTTGACAATCTGAAGGAGCTATATTTTTCATTTTTGTAGACATATCCTCTCATAAACGCTAACCCCTCCCCTGCATAGAAAGTGCTTGTAAATATAAAATTGTAAATTATATAATTCAAATTCTTCACACGCAAGAATAGAGTGAGCAGGTCAACTAGATACTCAATGATCCTCAAATCACTCCAGAAAAATCTGCAATTTTCACAATAAATAAAATTCTAGTTGTACGTCCCCTCTTTTTTTGTTTGTGCCATATGTTTTGATGTTGATTTTTGGCCTTAGGAATATTTGCAGGAGAAAAATTGTTTATATGCGATAGATTAATAATTTTCGGTTTTGTTATGATAGTAAAATCAAAGAAGCAAAAGCTTTAGGTAGTAAATGACCTCCTTAAAAAACATCAACTGACCCAGTTATTTGGGTTTGCTTACTTCAACACTTATAATTGCATATATTGGTTTAGGGTGTGACCCAGCATTCCATTCTTAATTCGGACATTAGGGGGTGTCAAATGAATTTGATTCGAGTATAGTTGAATGCAACACTGTTTTGTTTATAGATGGATTCATATTGTTATCTTCCAATCGAGTTTGAGTCAGAGTGAAAACTTGTAGTACGAGTATTAAAGTTTGGAATGTTATGTGAGCCATTCTTAAAATTTTGAAATAATGTATGCCGACTCAATTATTGAGCTACTTGTTTATTTTATCAGCCTTAGTTATGATTGGCACTGCGCCTTGATTCCTAAAATCTTACATGAATTTATGACAGTTGATCCGCAACATATCGATCACGATTCTTGATCCGCTTCGGTATGGTGGTGTTTAGTAAACTAGTCCTCTCTCTCTCTCTCCCTCTTACGAATCGTCTATCGTTTTCATTTAGATTTCGTAGGAGGGGCCACTCATTAACGGTGTATATAGAGAGAGAAGAGTATGGGAGATTTTTGGGTTGGTATATGATTGCTCTGTGTCTTGCATCTTCTTCCCATGTGCACATGGATTTTATATTCATAAGAATACAGAGAAAAAGAAAGGCGGTGACAATATTTCCCGTATAATCAGGCTATATGTATTATTGTTGTTGTTGTTGTTCGTTTGCTCGGAATATTTGTTTGGTTAACCTTTTCCCTTATAAACTATAACTCCACCTATCTACTTCTAACATCCTTCTACTTTTTTGCAGAAACCGTAAATAGAGGACCGACGATTCGACAACATCCTCACATAATTGGATTTAGAATAGATGATCGGAAAATATGTTAGTCGGAACTTTGATTAGTATTGTGATTAGAAGGAAGAAATTAAGCAAGTGGCTGTTGACATTTAATTATAATGACCAAATTTGACTACAGAAACAGAATCATCAATCGTTATCAGTGACATTTTGCTTCAACCGAAATCAACTACTCATATTAGGAAATGCAATCATTATATTACATGACTTTTAAAGAGTATTAATTTAGACATCAACATCTTACCTTTCAAAATCCTTTGTGTTCGAATGAAGATCGTTATCGTACATCATCGTTTAATTCGACTATAGTATTCAATCGGAAAACAAAGTGAATTTTGATCTAAAATCGGAAGATGTAGGTCTCCAGGGACCTAAGGGTACAAAAAAAAAATGATGAAATAATTTGGAAGCTTTCGGTTGGAGCGTGCAAGCATTTGTGACACTAAGATAATCTTAATTAATTAAGATAAGATGCCCGCAAACAAACAAATGTAATCATTTTTTATTTATTTTTCATTTTTATCTAATATGAAAATGTTTTACAAAAAATCCATTTTAGTAATTGTAAATCATTACAAGTATAATCTAACATTTAATTAATTAATTCTATGTTTTCTATGAATATATTCCGGTTAGGTTTGATTTTGGGACACGTACGTCTTTTTCCTCCTCACCAAACGTAATCATATTATCTTAATTACATCTAATTTTCTACCAAACTACATTAATTTGCTGGCTTTTGTCCTCTTCGTCATCATCTCGATTTTTCATGCACTATTTTATTACTTCTCTTGTTTTTCTTATTCTAATTAATAAACATATTATATTATTACAGCTGATCAAGAAACAACCAGTACGGAAAACATGAATGACGACACACCTACTTTCGGCTTATAAAGATTTTATATTTTTAATTATAAAATAAAAAACATACCATATGTATCAAATATATATAGTCAAGTGATTTGTCAATCTCTCTAGTAAAATTTTGTGTTAATCGAACTCAAATCGTGTATGATAATAAGTTGAACGTGCTTGGTTCGAGCTCGACTTCGTCACAAAAGGTCAAATCTCAAATGTTGACAAAATTACACACATTTTGAATTTAATTACCTTAAAATCCGGCAAATTAAGTTCTCATTTTTTCAGATTATTTTGTTTTTTTAATTTCAAATTAAATTAATGGAGTGCATGTGCATGTGAATTGTACTTATAAGCATGTACTGCGAGTCAAAGATTTTGATAATATCCTATTTAATTTGTTAATATTCGAGCAAGACTAATTCTATGATGACGACTATGGGTCGTACACAAGTATAAAAATAATTGATTTCGGCTAGTAATTAATTTACTCAACTTATGTAAATTATTATTAAGAAACATGATTAATTAGAAGCTGTCACATTCATTTATATACTAATTGTTTATATTGACAAATCGCCCGTGAGCGTGACACTGCAATGGTAATATAAACTTTTATATATGTAAAATTATTGAATAATAAAAAGAGATAATATCAATTTACGTCCTGTAACTAAGGTCGAATCCAATTTTGGTCCTGTGTCTTTCAAAATCATCAAATGTCATCCTTTCCGTCCAATTTTGGAGAGTGTCGTTAACTATTGCTGACGTGGCAAAGATCTCCGTCTAACCAAAGTTACGCAATGCGTCGAATCCAATTTTGGTCCTGTATTTTTCAAAATCATCAAATTTCATCCTTTTCGTCCAATTTTGCAGAACACCGTTAACGATTGAAAATCATTTTCATTTTCATTTTCTTATTAATTTGCAATGATTTTTTCTCCCATTGTAACTCTAATTGTAGAAGACAAAATTCATTGAAAAGGTACCGTCGACAACAACAAGAATCGGTGTAACCCTATAAATCAGCAAGAAGTTTGAAAACGAAAAGAAGAGTTTGATCGAGGACAAGCAGAATCTAAGCATATGGGTGAAAGAAATTGAGGATAAGCTCAGGCGAGTCGAGAGTTTAAACAAGAACGTAGAAAATCAGATCACGAGAATCCAGACGAATTTGTACGAGGCTCGTTCGTGCCTCTACTACCTCTCGGATAAGCTAAGCACTGTGAAGTCGAACGTGGAAGACGTCGATGAAGCTGTCGAGATCACTATGTCTGAAAACAGTAATATTCAACATGTTGAAATCATAGATGACACTAACACAGTTACAGGGGGGTTGGAAGAAAAGAAAGAAAAGGATCACCAATTCCACGTGACCATTCAGACGAGAGACCTCTAGCAAGGCATCCTGAAAAGGACCAAGAGATCGAACACATCCGTGATAAACTCCGCCACGCGCAAGGAAACAACAATAATAACGTCGATGAACTATCTCGAAACCGAAGCAAAGCTGTAAGGGGAGATCCTGAACATGAAGCAGGAGAATACAAAAGTGCGGGGGGAGCTGCATACGGTGTTGGACCACGTGAGCATGCTGCAGGTGGAGACGGAGAAAACGCTGATGTAGGTGAAACAGGAGTTTGGGATCTCGACGGATCAACCGAAGCTTCAACATAATTTGAGTAAGGCGCAGGTCCCGGTGCACACGTTTATATTCGGGTTTATAGTTGGATTTTTGTGCTTTTGATTTCGGATTTTGGCTCTCTCGTTTCTAGGGTTCAAAGGAGAATGAATAGAATTTCATGATAATTCCCCAAATTACGATTCAATAATTCTGAGGTGCCAAAATATTGGTGTTTATAGTTTTTAATTACGAAATATGTCATCCATTTTTCGGGGGAAATGCATCCCAATACACGTTGCATAACGACTCCCGATATATTTGTGCCGCGTGATTTAGGTTAGACGGAGGTCTTTGCCACGTCAACAATCGCTGCTCTGCAAAATTGGATGGAAATGATGAAATTTGATGATTTTGAAAGATACAGGACCAAAATTGAATTCAGCGCACCGCGTAACTTTGGTTAGACGGAGTTCTTTGCCACGTCAGCAATAGATAACGGTGCACTGCAAAATTGGACGGAAAGGATAACATTTGATGATTTTGAAAGATACAAGACCAAAATTGGATTCGACCTTAGTTACAGGACGTAAATTGATATTATCTCTAATAAAAATTATATATTTGTGTATATGGAGTAATATAAAACAGATATTATTTAAAATTAATTTAAAATAATGTATTTAATTATGAGATGAGTGTCAAACATGCATACTCCCTATAAAATACTCGCGTTTGAATAAATTACATTGCATTAACCTCTCAAACTTGTTAATGGGCTGGGCTCCATTTAATAGTGGGCCGGGCCCCATGGACCCACCACGGTGTCAGTACAACTAAGCACATTACGAACCTGGACATTTTTTATAGCAAGAAGCCCTACAAAATATTCGCGCCAACTGTTTTTTGTGTGTGGGCCCACTCAAAAACCATAGTATAGCTTTAAAATAACAATAATCTTTTTAGGTGAATAAATTGAGAAAAACAATCATTTGAGATTATTGAAATGTAAATTTGTGAAAGTTATTGAATTTTTTTAGCCTAATAGGTAAATATTTCATAAAAATTAGAAGTTGTTTTTATTATAAAAAATAATTATACTCGTATTTTTTAATTATTTTTTAAATTTTACCAACTGCTTAATTTAACAATTGTTTTGAAAAACACTACTAAATTTATTGTTAATTTTTTCACAAAAATTCAATAGACGAAATGATTTTAATTTTCGTACATGAATAGATGTGTTTATTTGTTAAATAATTCAAGATTGGAGAAAACAAGTGTTTTTTTATGCAGAAGTGTTAATGAAAAGAAACGAAATAGTACATTTATCATCCAAGTTGGACATCACACAACTCTATAAAAATAAAAAAATAAAAAGAAAAGTGGGAGGTGGAAATTATTACGGTGTACAGAAATAAGAGCGGAAGAGATGATGTGTTAGATGGGACCCACATTCGGCACACAATAAATTAAAAAGTGGAAAATTGAGGTCCACACAGATCGCATGAAGTGTCCCGAGGCGGTGCCATGTCAGCTTTCTCGTCTGACGTAAGATAACGGTATTCTTTGAAATCCGCGCCGGCCCGCCCGTAGGATAACAATCATTCCGCCACGTCATCAACTTCCAAGTCCAAGGATTGGGACCCACCGGTCATCCTTGTTTGTACCTTCTAATTCACAAAAAAATGACATGTTGTACTTCATTAATTAATTAGTTAAATCCTTATTATTTAGCAATCAACATTAATTTAAATTATTAATAAAACCCTAATTTTCTATGCCCTTTGAAACAAAGTAGTACAAAAAAGTGTGTATCTACTTGTGTTAAAACAAATAATATCATACTATCATTATGCACATAATTAGATTGATTCAAACACAATTTGACAATTTGTTTCATAGTAATGAATCAATATCTGCAGAACACATCGAAGAATCAACCCTAATAAATGTCCTTAGGGAGATGCATTTGCTCGTGGTCCATGAAAATCATGTCGGTAATATATAACACTTCCTCCTTTTTTCTTTGACAATGGAAATCATTAATAAATATACGTTCTTACTTGATAGAGATTTGGGTGAATGGACGGTTACTCGTGTGAAGATATATACTATACCTGATAAGAAATTAATTTACACGGTATAAATTCGAGCATGTTGATGTGACAACTTTTATGTAGTTGCAGATATATACGAATTAGAGGAGGGTTTTAAGAATAGATTAATTTGTTTCACACTAATTATTTTTTAGTTAAAATTTGTGACGTGTATTTCTACACTCTTTGGCCTATATCAAAATCTCATTTCTAGCTATGGCAAAACTATTTTGACCACCACACCAAATTTCAAGGTCGATGCTTGACGAGACAATAATTGCCCTTGTGGATATCGCGCGATTGAGTGTTTTTTTTTTTTTTTTTTGTCTTTTTTCTTGCGTCGTTGTGTTTGTTTGAAAGTACAAGTAGATACAATGGCAAGCACACACCATTTTGAGCAAAATACAAAGCAATGAACAAAATTGCAGTGAACAACTTTGACAGCGTGATGGCATCGTATTGAGTGAAGTTACGCGTAAATTAGACGATGCAACGATCAACCAAATCACTGCTCGTGATCCACATCTATATGAGGCTAGACAATGAAAAAACAACATAAAACTCAACATGAAATAACTATAGAGCTATAATAATTAATTGTGGCTAGGTTAAAAAACTACTATCATTAAAGAATGGCAAGTTTTTGGCAGCTATATGTACGTACTACATCCTAGGAAATTTAAAGAAAATGATAGATAGATAGATGGGGGCGGGAGCAGTCTTTCACATGGTTCGTGGCCAGATGCGGAGGATAAATATAAATACTAATTATTTTATTTGGTGATTTTTAAAATATGCAAAGTTTAATAACTCTCTTTATTTTAATTATCTTTATAGCAATTAAATAGAAACAATAATTTTTCCGTGGATAAAAAAATTGTTTTTAAAGGTCAAATACACCTCCTTTTGCAGTGTGATAGATTTGATTACAATTTGTACTCCCAATGCAACGAATTTAGCATGTGGATGGTTTATTTTGGAGTTTTTGATCACACTACACTTCGTGTGCTCACTCCACACGCCCACAATCAATGGATCTGAGTTATAAATAAAACTACATAAATGATTTAACATATAGATCGTTTTGATGATCACTTTATAGTCACGATTTTTTTCGCATCATGCTTATAAGACGATAGAATGAGACTCAAACATATTATAAGATTTCCTTTTAAAACCAAATTTGTGTAGTAAAAACAGTTCAGTGACAGCTTACAATTGAACATCACAACACAAATTCTGCAATATGTTGAACAACACGTTTAACATTTGTCTAACGACTCCAAGAGGCAATCTCGTCATGGTCGGTAACCGTTCATACATGAGATCGAAAAAAAGATAGCAACTTGTTGTATCATCCGATCCCCTAATTGTAAACTATAAAGCTTACACATACCATTAATTTGTAGTAGTAAGAAAAAAATACATTCTATACTACGTCTGTCTCAACTATATATGCACTGATTGATCGTAATGTAAATTAAGAAAAATGTTATTTTTTGACTTGTTGATTACAAAGTGAAGGGCAAAAATGTATTTTTAAGTTAAAAAGTAAATAGTTGTTAGAAAGGTTTAGAAAGTAGGTGGAAAAAATAAAAATAAAATAGTATTTTAAAGTTTAAATGTAAAAATAATTATATCCTTTTTGAAGATGTAAATTAGTTAGGACCTTAATAAAAATAGGAAATGTGTATAAATAGTTGGAACAATAATAGTATTTAAAACTAAAACAAGCAGCACCAATTGTCATCCCATTTTGGTAATTAGAGCCAAAACCAAGGGCATTACCTTTACCCCCAACACTATATATAACCATCATCTCTACCACTTTCATTCAATCCCTAAACTCACATTTCAACACACGAAAAATCCCCAATTCCAATCATGTCCTCGTGCAGCAAAATCCGCCACATTGTCCGGATCCGCCAGATGCTCCGGCGGTGGCGCAAGAAGGCGTCGATGGCTGCCCGTCAGGCTCCGACCGACGTTCCGACCGGACACGTGGCGGTCACCGTCGGATCGAGCTGCCGGCGATTCGTGATCAGAGCGACGTACCTGAACCACCCGATATTCAAGAAGCTATTGGTTCGGGCCGAGGAAGAATACGGGTACAGGAATTCGGGCCCGCTGGCCATCCCGTGCGACGAGTCGCTGTTCGAGGAAATTCTGACGTACCTGGCCCGAACCGAGTCCAACTCGGCCCGCGATATCAGCTTCGAGGATTTCCAAAGGGTCTGCCATTTGGGCTTCAGAAGTAACTATCTCGATATTTGGGCCGATTCGAGGCCCCTTTTGCATGGAGGGCCTGATAAGCCCATTTGGTGACAATGGGTTTTTGGGGTAAAAAAAAAATGCAATTACTATATGAATGGAGATGGCAATTGGGTGGTCGGGTCGAGATGAGCCGCAACCGAGTCGTCCCGGGTTCGGATCAGAATCGAGTCGACAACAACCGTACAAAGATGAGAGCGAGAATAAGAAAAACGTAGAGATGAGATGTAATGAGACGACAAAGAGGTCGCAGCTCGATCAGGAAAGAATTATTGTTCGATGAAATTGTAAATGAAATTATGTTGAATATTTATGGTAATGTAATATATTGAAATTTCGTACTTTTATAAACTTTCGAAAATTTGATAATTGTTCAACAATTTTACGTGGGGTGTGCAATTTAATTAAAAATTTTGTTTTCTTAACATAGTTTTGTTTTTAATGGTTTGGAATGGTCACTCTTAAAATCTTTTAATTTTAAAAGTTAAAACTAGTTGTGTTCACATTAGTTTATTTCATTGTTGATATTATTATTGAGATGCAATTAATAATAAATAATGGTCTTATTCAATCATTAAGCTAGGAAAATAGAATACTCGTGTGGACTTCTAGAACAATGTCAACTTGATTTTTATAATAATTAAATTAAATTTGACTTTATTGATGAACAATGAACCAAATGAATAGACTATACTACTGACTCCCTTTCAAGAAAATATGTAGTACATGTTTTATTTAAAATTACAAATTGCATATTTTTTGAGACCTACTATTAATTAAATTAAATTTAATAAAGAAAACACATGTACCTATTGGGTGGGCTTTAGTAGAATGTCTCACAACAAAATTGTTGATGGACCTGTAAAAGCTCAAAGGGGCCCAAAACATTTCGTATATAAAAAACAATTCTCCTAATTCGTACTAGTATTTATTATTATTTTCATTTTGAATTTTATAATATTTTAAATTGACGACCGTATAATAATTTAAAAACTTTTACAATCAATTTTTTTTATAAGCTATGAACGAAAATAATATTTCAAAAAACTAAATGATGAAAATATGTATTGAACCCAATTTTGAATAATTCATATATTAAAATATGATTTTCTTAAGTAAATAATGAGTAGTCATAATATTGTTGCGGGACTTTTCGAAAGACCACGTTAGATTTGATGTTTTCAGCCCAATACATTGTGCACACTTAGAATAAAATCCGCTGACCCAATAATGAACGGCCCAATAAATAAGCTACCAAATGGTAACGAACATGAAGTAGGCAATGGCAAAATTTATCTCTCCAACCCTACTGTAGGGCATCCAATGGTGAGCTTTAAACTTGTGGCAATTTGGAGTTTGTGAACAGTAGGTGACTAATTTGTGGTTGCAATTTTTTTTTTTAATATTATATATGTTATATTTGTTTTTTTTAACTTTTTTTTTAATGTTGTTAATTTAAAAGTAATGTGATATTTTTTTTAATACACAATTTTATATTTATTATTATTTGAAAGAAAATAAAATTAAAATTTTAATTAAGACAAATGCAAATTAAAAATAATTAGATACCAATTTAAATTCAATAGTACGAATTTTTGTATTTTTTATTGTAAATTATATATTTTTATTAAAAAAATATGACATATTAATTTATTTAATTTCAAATTTCTAATGTATCACAATATAAATTTGATTATATACAAATATAATTTAAATAAATTATTGTGATAAAATTAGGAATATTCCAAAAGAATATTTATTTTTGAGTTAAAATTTGAGTTTGATGGTTGAATATAATTTTAATGTTTGTGACAAATTTGATGGCAAAATTTGAGAAAGTTGTATTTTTGCCTCCGCTCTAAGTCTTGACAAAGGTTAGAATTATATCTCGTTTTCAGAATTCAAATGGATTAAGCAAGAAAACATCACCAAATCAATAGTTGTTCTAATTGCAAAAGTTAAAAGATGTTAGGTTTGTGCCTTCGTACCAATTCATGATTTTAAATGCAATTTATTCTAGTTTATTATTATTATTGTTATTATTATTATTATTGTTGTCGGTTACCCAAAAAAATCAGACACTTGCCCAAAATTCCATGTGCTTATATCATAGTTTTGTTTCATTTAACACTTGGGCCTACTATAATTAATGACTTGTAATTGGTATTGGGCTACACATAATGGGCCAGCCCTATTAAATATACGAACATGATTTCTACGTAACGCGTTTCTAATATAAGGAATACATATAAACAACGGTACTAGGGGTTCAATTGTTCGTTGTAAATTCACACCAAGTTGAATCGAAACACGTACATTTAAGTGTTGTGTTATTGGATTGATTCGGGTCGATTTGAGTTGTAATTGGTAATTATATAAAAAAAGTGTGACTAAAATGGGCCTAAGCCCAATGTAATTACGGGCTTTTGTTTTGCTGTATGGACACGTGGTTGATTGTGAGTGGATGGATCGTCACATGCGAAGCACTGTCGAGATTTGCAGGTCCAGTTTCAGGCGTGCAAATTGCAAAACCCACGAACCGGAAAACATAAGAAACCACCTGCAAAACAACAAGAGAGAAAACTGTGAAAATGTTGGGGGCATTTTGGGAAATAAACAAGCAACCAAGTGATTTTTCTTTTTTAGAAATCTAGGATTCCAAGAGTGCAATGTTGGAAAAACAGATAGAGACAAACGTACGTTGTAGTCTTTCGGGCCATGGCTCATAAATGTCATTATTTCTTTTTCTACTTATTATTATTAATAATATTTATTTTGTTAATAGGAGTAGTAATTAATACTACTATTGAGTTTACACAAGTCTAATCAGTCATCAATGGTGCATTTGAGATTATTCCTCGTTATATTACTCTAATTAAACATGATCATAATATAATCCTTAAAATCCTTGCATTCGACGAAAATGCGCTAAAAACTCATTATATTATCCTTCAAACTACGCCACTAGCGAAGAATGCAAAATGCACTAGACAAAACACGATCTAGCATAAGACTCTGCTTTTAACTTGAAAGTCGTAGGCAGTAAATAAACGCAGTGAAATGCGCTGCCTAGACAAGGCAGTGTTCTGCGGCAGAACAGCGTATGCCGCAGCACGATGCCTTGTACAGAAAAATCGTTCGTTTTACGTGATTTACTTGATTTAAGTATTTTATCCAGATTAATCAGATTTTTTAAGTGATAAAATTATATATGATATATGTATATGAATAGCAGCGGAATTAATAAAAATAAATCACTTCGAACGAACACACACACACGTACGAAAAAGTAACGAACACGAATTTAAATCTTTGTATGTGTATTTAAATTATACACATACGAAACGGCCTTACGACCAGAAACTTTATTAAAGAAACGAGTCTTTACAAAAAGGAATACTCTTGGATTTACAAATGATTTTACCTAAGGCTATACACATGTATGCCTCGGTGTTTATCGTATCCGAAGAGTATGAACAATCAACAACAAATGAAACCTAGCTACTGGATAACACCTATTCTAAAGTCACGATCATCAGCACTACAAAAGAACTCTCCTAGAGATGAGAGAACATATGGCTCGACGAACTCCACAAGTGAAGTCGCGGCACTAAAGGCGTGATGATCGATCCTTGATGGAAATGTGTTTCTGAGGTGTTGTCTTGTGCTTAAGATTGTTAAGTAAATGCAGCTGGGTCGTCCTCTATTTATAGGTGAGAGTCTCCAACTGATTTCCTTATTTTGCTAGGTCAACAATCGGTTGAGAGATTCCAGGGCAGACTGCTTTGACTGCTGCCGCAGGATGCCTTCTGAAGTTCTTCTGGAATTCACTGCCACACTGCACTGCCTTCCATACTATCTGGACTTCAGCATTCCCTTGCCCTTATATCATGCTTCGCTTGATTCTCTGAACTCAACCTCTTGTCCAAGCCTTGCACTGCTTGCGGCATAACACTGCCTGGCTGTGCTGCGGCAGAAATCTTCTATGTTGATTGTTTTTCAAGCACGTTCCAACTAATGAACTATGCTAAATCAAATCACCAATATGACAAGTGATTACAACAGTTTAAATTGTGAAGAAAGAAGAAAACAAATAAATATGTTAGCAAAACAACTTCTGCCTAGGTACATTTAAGGCATTGTAATGCCCAAACATATTTATCCTTACAAACTCCCCCTTTTTATCTTTCTTCACAAAACCATGAGGCAGCAGCGCGATGAGCACTCCCCCTCAATGAAATACATCTGACTTAGAAGTATATGACATTTATCTTGACAAACAACTAAGGCAATGAAACTCCCCCTTAGTTGATACTTCCTAAGTAGAACAAAAACATTTATTTGATACCTAACTAATAGAACAAAAACAAGTTAAACTAAGTAAGCCTCTAAATAACACACCAATTTTTTCTAAAGGAAATGAATACTTAAATTAAACATTGTTCAAACCAAATAAAAACTTAAAACAAATTGTTCAAAAACAAATAACCAAATAACATAAATTAAATAAAGTGTTCAGAGTGAATAAAAACTTAAAGCAAAAGAAGAAATAATTTTTCTTCGGGTCTTCAGAACTGCAATCCTTCAGGTTCTTCAATCATCGTGCTCAGGGGACGATCCACGCTCTTCTCCATCGATCTCTGCTGCAGTGTCTGCGGCAGCCTTCTCTGCTGCGGCAGCTTCCATCTCTGCAGCTTCTTCAGCTTCAACCTCCTTGATGTCTTCATCAATGCGCTTCTTCAACATCTTCAAAACAGTGCTCCTCTCCGTTTTGCGCGCAGCTGCTGGTACTCCCCCTTTTTGTAAAGGAAATCCCTCATCTTCAAGAAAATGAGAAATTCCATCCACAATGGCTTCGGCCATGAATTCCTTCATGATTATCAGGTGATGTTCAGCACAAAGCTCTGCAAATGCTTGGGCGCGAGCATGAATATTCGGCAGTGCAGAGGAGCTGGGGGCATCAGCCTGCTTCTTGTGAACCTTCTTTGGGGGTGGATTTGGTGGCACTGCGGCAGAGGCATGCAGACCAGTCCATGGCAAGTCATTGTTCTCACGAACATACAACTTGTAAGCACTTGGGGCTGCAACCAGTTGATCAGCACTATTGTACGAGAGCCCTTGGTTCTTCAACATCTCCCAGATCAAGGAAGGAAATGCAAGGCTCTGCGTCTGAGAAATGTTCTCTGCCTGGGACTCGATTTTTTCAAAGATGAGCTCTCCCAAATTCACTTGCCTACCTGCACCAAGGTGAAACAAGACTTCCCCCATTTGGGTATGCACATAATGCACATTGGATGTGGGAATCCAGTTGTGCCTAGCAATGGTAAACAGAAAATAGTAAAAGGAAGTAAGTTTGGAGGCAGGAATATTGTTGGCTGCATCAGGAGGTGATCGAGTCAGTCTGTGAGACACTGCGGCAGTAGTGGGTTCAGCAACTGCGGCAGGATACTCGATATCAGCACGCTCCAAGAAGGCATTAATGGCAGCAGGGGTGAAGTTAAAGATCCTTTCCCGGAGATACACCTTGTCATAGCCCCGAGAGCCATCATCTCCAAAACATGGGCGCAAGTTAGCATAGAAATCGCGCACTAAATCCTCGCAGTAGGGTGCGGCGTAGGTGACTGCCTTAACCAACTTCATCTTTTTCAAGAATTTGTCAACTTTGTGTTTGGCACAAATTGACAAATCGACATTGCGGTCTGGGAGAAGAGACTTGTTGGAGTAGAATTGTGGTCCAATCACAGAGCGACGTTCTGACCAGAACCTCTTCGAGTAACCCTTTCCGGGTTTCATGTCAGAATCAGAGTCCTCCTTCGGAGCATCAACTTTCGGTGCCTTGTCCTTCTTCGTAGCAGGTATGACTGCGGCATCACCACTTTGAGAGCTGTCGGGTTTGGATGCGGCAGCTTTCTCCTTCCCTTTTCGGGATTTCTTGGCAGTGGCAGTCTCCAAATCAATTGGATTTTCCTTTGAGGTTGGTGGCACTTCAGGGCCTTTGCCTTTGGCATAGGCAGTGGTAGATCGAGTTGATGGACGGCGAGAAGTAATGGGCACTTGCTCAGGCTTGCGCTTCCTCGAAAAGAGTTCACTCAGTGGTGGATCAGACTCTGTCTCAGATCCTGCGGCATCATGATGCTGCTGACTGGAATTCTCAGAGTTTTCATTCTCTGAGAGTGGAGTTTCAGATGGATAAGGAGTCGATTTGCGATCCTTGGTCTTCTTCTGAGATGGGTAGTTCTCGTATAGCTCGGCGTGGTCAAAATCATCATCATCGTCCCTCCTGTCGTAAGGCATGCTTTTGCCTTGCTGCTGCACTTCAGTGTCTGCCTGTGGAAAAGCAGAGGATGCGGCAGTAACTGATGGCTCAGGGGTGAAAAGGCCCTTAAGATCAGAGGTGTGAAAGGATCTCTCGGTCAGGCCAGCGGCATAGTCAATCACATTCGAGACTCCTGGAATAAAAACCACTGGTGTGGGGGTCTGAGATGGCTCAGAGTTGACGGGTCCAGGGAGTATGGTCTGGAGAGGAATCGGTTGCGGATGAACAAGCTCATCATCTGCGGCAGGGTCTTCCTCTGCGGCAGTTTCTCCCCCTGCATCATGGTCCGGAGAGATGTTCATGGGCGAAACCTTACCTGAACCATCACCGACGTCAGCTAGCGGCGTCGAGTCTGGAGAGAACGATGGTAGTTGCGACGCGGCGGCAGCGGCGGCGGCGGCATCGAGAGCCTTGAGACGAGTGATGACTTGCATCGACTCAACATCCTGAAGATCATCCATCGTTGCGTTGGGGCGAATCTCCCTGACCAGCTCCAAAAATCGAGGGTCCTCGAAGTAGCGGGTGAACGGATTAGGAATCGGAGATGTTCCAGCCATTGATTTGAAGTTTCGTGAGGAGAAAAAGAAATTAGGGTTCAAGAAAAAAACAGAGCACAAACACAATCGACGCAATAGATGGGTAATTTATACTTGTGCGTTGTGAGAAAAATTAGGGATTTAGAATTTCCGAAATTTCAAACTCTCTTTTGATCGATATAGATGGAGAAGATAGAGTTGGAATAGGATTAGGACTTTTGAATTTCAGTAAATAAGAAAAAAATAAAACTTGAAAGAGTTTTATGTGGAGTGAAAAAAAAAACGTATGGCAGTTGATGGGATGGGCAACGGTTACTTTTCTGAAGTTGAACCGTCGCCTGCCGCACACTCGAGTGCTGCCCAACGGTCAAGTGGGGCATTGCTCTGCGGCAGGTCGTTGCCAAAAATCAAAATCAAACTCTTCTTTTTTTTTGTATATTTGATTTTTCTGTTTTTAATATATTTTCTTTTTCTATTTTTTAATATTCTCTTTTTCTGTTTTTGGAATATATTCTTTTTCTATTTTTCATTTTTCATTTTTTTTTTTTTTTTTTTTTAATAAAAGGAGTAAAATATTTTTGTGGTGTGAAACATCAAAGCTTACAAAGCAAAATTAGGAAAAGAGTAACAACTATCTAATCCTAATGGAACATCATGCTGCATCATAAGTACTTAGACTTTACTTGGGCAAAATGCCATGTCAAAAATGAAATTATTAAATACTTAGTTCACCTAGTACATAGTATCTCAACCCATTGAGTATTAATTACATGTATATGGGTTTGACCATGTTGCCTAAAGTGGTTTGGGTATTTTCTCTTCCTTCGGAAAATTTTAATCTCATAAATTGATTAAGGCAGAATGCTGTGGCAGAGGTTCAGTAGGCATGACAATGCGGCAGCATGATGCAGATCAGCATCTAAGGCATGGTGCACATGCACAGAGAATTTCTTAAGGCATTGAAGCGTTCTGAGTCCAATGGCTTGGTGAAGATGTCAGCTATTTGCTTCTCTGTAGGAATGTGATCAATCCTTAAAAGACGTTTTTCCACCAAATCTCGTATGAAATGATGCCTTATGCTGATGTGTTTGGTTCTTGAGTGCTGCACTGGATTATGACTGATATTTATGGCACTCGTATTGTCGCAGTAGAGTGTAAGAACATTGCTATCCAGGTGGTAGTCATCAAGCATGTGCTTCAACCAAATCAGTTGGGTACAGCAACTCCCTGCGGCAATATATTCTGATTCGGCAGTGGATAGAGAAATGCAGTTTTGCTTGCGGCTATGCCATGAAATGATGTTGTTTCCAAGAAAGCAACATCCTCCGCTTGTACTCTTGCGTTCCTCCGTGTCTCCTGCCCAGTCGGCATCTGAAAATCCGACTAAATCGGTGGTGGTATCTTTGGTATACCATATGCCTAACTCAACTGATGCGGCAACGTAGCGTATGATGTGTTTGACTGCCTTCAAGTGTTCTTCCCTTGGATAAGCTTGAAACCTGGCACACAAACAAACGCTATACATGATATCTGGTCTAGTTGCCGTAAGATAAAGTAAACTCCCTATCATGGATCGGTAGAGTGTCTGATCCACTGCGGCAGTGTCAGTGCCTCGGGAGATTTTGTCCGTTGAGCCCATAGGTGTTTTCATGGGCTTGGATCCTTCAAGTTGGAATATTTTGATGAGATTCTTAGCATATGAAGCTTGTGAGATGAAAGTTCCAGTTGATGATTGCTTGATATGGAGCCCTAAAAAATGAGTTAGTTCTCCTACCATGCTCATCTCAAATTTTGATGCCATGGCAGAGGTAAATGCCTTAAGCATGTTCTCACATGTGGATCCAAAAACAATATCATCTACATAGATTTGAGCTATTAAAATTTTGGAAGAGTTGAATTTAACAAACAGGGTCTTGTCGGCAGTGCCTCGGGTGAATCCAAAACTGAGTAGAAAATCAGTTAGGCAGCCATACCAAGCTCTAGGAGCTTGTTTTAGGCCGTACAATGCCTTGTGCAGTTGATACATATGGTCAGGACGTTTTGGATCTTCGAAACCCTTTGGTTGTGCAACGTATGCCTCCTCTTCAAGTATGCCGTTGAGGAATGCTGCCTTCACATCCATTTGATGTAAGGTGATGTTGAGGTGGCATGCAATAGCAATGAGTAGACGAATGGACTCCATGCGTGCTACGGGGGCAAAAGTTTCATCGAAATCGATGCCTTCAACTTGCGTATAGCCTTGCGCCACCAGTCTTGCCTTGTTGCGTACAACCTGTCCATGCTCATTCGACTTATTCTTAAATATCCACTTTGTCCCGATGATATTCTTGTTTTGGGGACGAGGAATGATCTTCCAAACTTTGTTTCTTTCAAACTCGTTCATCTCTTCTTGCATTGCCATAATCCAAAATTCGTCGGTCAATGCTTCTTTGGCATTCTTCGGTTCGATCGTTGAGAGATACGAGGTAATGCCTATTTCAACGCATGTGGCAGACATGCTTATGTTCTTGGTCATGTTGCGGTAGTTGATATACGGATGAACTCTCATGCGTCTGGCCAACATTTGACTCGAAGGGTGGTTTCGGACAACATGCCTTGGGGGATCCCTTCGTCGTTGGTTTGATTCCTCTTCACCATCTGATGAATCTGATTGATGTGGGGTGCTATCATCGTTTGATTGCTCAGGAGATGCTGTCGAAGGTTGAGCATCATCATTCGAGCCAGTAGGTGCGGCAGTAGGCTGCGCAGGTGTGATACTGCCTTCAACTTCTGCTACTGCGGCAGGCTCGAGCAAACCTTTCACATCCTCTTCTTTAGGTTTCCTGAGTCGACTAAGATCATCAAAATCAACATTCACAGATTCAATGATGGTTCTAGTTTGTATGATAAAAATACGATAGGCATGACTATTCCTAGAGTATCCAACAAATAGTCCTTTAAGGGATTTTGGATCAAGTTTCGATCTAGGTTCCCTATCATTTAAAACATAACAAACAGAGCCAAAAACATGAAAGTATTTCAAATTAGGCTTTCTATTGTTCAGAATTTCGTAGGCCGTCTTTGATGTTCCTGATCGTATGCTGATGCGGTTCAGGATATGGCATGCGGCATTGAATGCTTCTGCCCAAAATTGCTTGCTTAGGCCCTTGGCGATCAGCATGGTACACGCCATTTCCTTGAGGGTTCGGTTCTTCCTTTCAGCCACGCCGTTTTGTTGCGGTGTTATGGGGGCAGAAAATTCTTGGGCAATGCCATGCGCGTCACAAAAACGAGAAAGCCGTTGGTTTTCAAACTCGGTGCCATGGTCACTTCTTATTCTCTTTACTGAGGCTTCATGATTGGTCTTTATCCACCTGATTAGCTTGGACACCTCATCAAATGTCTCACTCTTGTCTTGGAGAAAACGCACCCAAGAATATCTTGAGAAATCATCCACTACGACAAGTACGTAGCGTTTTCCAGAGTGGCTCCTCGTCTCGATTGGTCCCATTAAATCCATGTGGAGGAGATCAAAGCATTTGGTTTGCTTTTGATACAGTTCTGCCTTGGAGTTGGCAGGTCCTGCGGCAGAGGCATCAGACTGTCCTGCGGCAGGTATTGCTGGATGACTTGTACGAGTCATTTTTCCTTGTTTGCAATATCCACATGTTGTCTTCTGGATTTTTGGGAGAGCTGGAAGTCCACGAACAGCATTTAGCTTGATTAGACGCTCTAAATTCCCAAGACTTGTGTGTCCAAGTTTTTGATGCCATAGGTTAATGTCATCTTTGACTTGTGAAGTGAGGCATGTTTCTCCAATGGAGTAGCAGTTGTTTGCCTTAGAACGCTCCCCCTGAATGAGTGGGTTCCCTGCACTATCAAACACTTCACACATTTGGTGAGTAAACTTTACATTCATGCCTTCATCGCATAGTTGACTTATGCTTATGAGATTCGTGATGAGGCCTTCAACATGAAGCACTTGTTGTAGCTTTGGCAGCCCTTTCACATTTAATGTGCCTCGGCCAATTATTGAACCACTGGACCCTCCTCCAAATGTGACCTCTCCTCCGTGAAAAACTTTGTAGTTGATGAGGTGATCACTATTTCCGGTCATGTGCCGCGAGCATCCGCTATCGAAGTACCACTTATCATCTTTGGTAGCTTTGAGGGCAGTGAAGATAACATTGCATGTTTCAGCACTTTGGATGGCATTTGATGCGGCAGAGGAGTCATTGGAGGGATCTGTAAAACAAACATTAGAAGAGAGTTTAGTTTTGGGCACCCATTTGCGTATCGTCGTTGCCTTCTTTTTGATAGAAAATCGTGAAGACATAGAGTGTGCGAAAAATTTGGGATGCCGTGGTCCAGTGTTGGAGTGAAAGTAAAATCCTCTTGCTTGGTCCTCTTCGCGTCTCCAACAGAAAGGTCGAATGTGACCAGGTACAAGGCAGTAGTGGCAAACATATCGTCTCTTCGATTTAAAATGTTGCTTAGGCATGGGCTTCCTTGTCTTCATCCTGCCTGATGGTGCCTGCCTTTGCTTCGGCCTTCTGCGGCAGTCTTTTGCTGGGGCATTGGCCTTGCCTTCGGTTTGTTCATCCCTTTTTGGAGTTGAGGATTGTGCGGCAGCGTTTGAATCGTCATTTGATGCCTTTACAAATGCCATGTCCATTGAGTTTTTCTTTGGAAAAACGGCATCTACAACTTTTTGATGTCCGAGGCCTTCCCGTTCAACATGTGAAATACTCATTATTGCATCTAATTTTGTTGTTGCCGTGTTCAGTTTTACAAAAGTATTGTTTGCAACTTCGAGTTTTTCATTTACACGATTAAAATCAATTTTTAGTTTTTCGGCCTCTAAATCTTTTCTAGTGAGCTGGACATCTAGCTTCTTCAATCGTTCTTCAAAGGTGTTCTTTTCTACGAGCATTTGTTCAATTGCTATGGCCTGCTTCTTCACTTCTTCTTCATATCCGGCTTTGGTTGATGTAAGCATCTTCATCATCTTGGTCTGCCGGGAAAATTTCATGCGTAGCTCATCGAAACTTTCTTTGAGCTCGATGAAAATATCAATGGGAATGGTCTCCTCTTCGGATTCATAGCCATTGACTGAGGCAGTGAGGCACAGGCAGGTCTCTGCGGCAGGGCTTTCTGTCGTTTCTGCGGCAGAGGCAAAGAATGCAACATGCCGTCGTGCATTCACATTGGATGGACTGTCATCTTCATTGTCAGATAGGGTTGTGCCTTTGAGTTGAGCAGTAAGCGCAGTGGTTGAGTCTTCAAGGCAACATTGTTCCATATCTCCTTGCGCAACCATGGAATTCAAAATTCCAATGCCTCGATCTTTTGAAGGGCATTCGGTTGAGAAGTGTCCAATCCCTTGACATACGTGGCACTTGATCCTCGACCAGTCCTTTGAATTTGGACTTGAACTTGAGGTGGATCCCGTGCTTGGTTGGCGGATCACAAGTCGTCGATCTTGAGTTTGTGGTGACCTTGCCGGGAACTTCCTTCGTCGGGGATCGTACGGCTTCTTCAGCGAGCGAACAAGTACAGCATCCATTTTCCGGGCGAGAAACGCAAACTGGTCATCGCCACCATCAGATCCAAGTAGCTCGTAGATCTCTTCATCGGTCAAGTCATTGGTAGAGGTGGGGCTGCTGCCTTGAGAACTATTGCCTTGTTCTCTGCCGTCGGGCTCTGCCACGGTGTAGGCAATGTTCCTCTCGTCGCTTCGTGGACGTGGTTTCCCGTGAGTTTCACGATCTTCATGGTTCAGTTCATAGTTCTTGAAGATCGCCATTAATGAAACAAAATCTTCTTCAGACATTTCGCTGTCTTCTATGGCAGTGACCTTCGGCAGGAACTTTTTACTCATCGATCGCATTATCTTACTACACACTGCCGGGTTGCTAATGGGTGAACCAAGGTCAGCACATTCAGTAACAATGGACATTAATTCTCCAAAGTACTGAAGGCACGTCTCGTCCTCGTTCATACGCAAGTTCTCGAAACGAGACATAAGCATACGGACCTTGGTTTTCTTCACTGTGTTGTTACCTTCACAATGAAGAGCCAGCAAATCCCACACTTGTTTGGCAGTAGTACATTGTTTGACAATTCTGTACATATTGCAATCGATGGATTCAAGGATGGCACACCTTGCCCTATCGTTGGCAGTAGCTGCGGCAGTCTCTTCGATAGACCACTTCTCCGGAGCTTTTTCAAGCTTGCCGCCTTCAGGGATTTCCTCCTGAGGTGGTTTCCATCCTCGAAGTACGGATAGCCACGCACTGCGATCAATTGATTTGATCCTTGCTTCAATGCGGGTTTTCCAAAATCCATAATTACTACCGTCAAGAACAACCGGTGTTCGTACGATGTAAGATGGATCTGCCATTGTAAGTGTGCGTGATCAGACGGACCTTAAACACTAAGTAAGTCTAGTGCCCTCTCTGATACCACTTGAAAGTCGTAGGCAGTAAATAAACGCAGTGAAATGCGCTGCCTAGACAAGGCAGTGTTCTGCGGCAGAACAGCGTATGCCGCAGCACGATGCCTTGTACAGAAAAATCGTTCGTTTTACGTGATTTACTTGATTTAAGTATTTTATCCAGATTAATCAGATTTTTTAAGTGATAAAATTATATATGATATATGTATATGAATAGCAGCGGAATTAATAAAAATAAATCACTTCGAACGAACACACACACACGTACGAAAAAGTAACGAACACGAATTTAAATCTTTGTATGTGTATTTAAATTATACACATACGAAACGGCCTTACGACCAAAAACTTTATTAAAGAAACGAGTCTTTACAAAAAGGAATACTCTTGGATTTACAAATGATTTTACCTAAGGCTATACACATGTATGCCTCGGTGTTTATCGTATCCGAAGAGTATGAACAATCAACAACAAATGAAACCTAGCTACTGGATAACACCTATTCTAAAGTCACGATCATCAGCACTACAAAAGAACTCTCCTAGAGATGAGAGAACATATGGCTCGACGAACTCCACAAGTGAAGTCGCGGCACTAAAGGCGTGATGATCGATCCTTGATGGAAATGTGTTTCTGAGGTGTTGTCTTGTGCTTAAGATTGTTAAGTAAATGCAGCTGGGTCGTCCTCTATTTATAGGTGAGAGTCTCCAACTGATTTCCTTATTTTGCTAGGTCAACAATCGGTTGAGAGATTCCAGGGCAGGCTGCTTTGACTGCTGCCGCAGGATGCCTTCTGAAGTTCTTCTGGAATTCACTGCCACACTGCACTGCCTTCCATACTATCTGGACTTCAGCATTCCCTTGCCCTTATATCATGCTTCGCTTGATTCTCTGAACTCAACCTCTTGTCCAAGCCTTGCACTGCTTGCGGCATAACACTGCCTGGCTGTGCTGCGGCAGAAATCTTCTATGTTGATTGTTTTTCAAGCACGTTCCAACTAATGAACTATGCTAAATCAAATCACCAATATGACAAGTGATTACAACAGTTTAAATTGTGAAGAAAGAAGAAAACAAATAAATATGTTAGCAAAACAACTTCTGCCTAGGTACATTTAAGGCATTGTAATGCCCAAACATATTTATCCTTACATAACTTTTTATAATTTGTGAATGATATTTTCTCTATTTCAAATTTATTGTCACACTATTTTCATAATTTACGAATTAAGTATCACTATAAATTTGAAACGGAATGTAATTTGTTTTGGTATGTAAGTTTTCTTGTTCGTTTTTTTACCGTTAGTAAAATTTTACTTTAGAGCTGGATAACGTGACATGAGGTATTAATTTAAAACTCATCTGAATATTCCCTAAATAGAATGTATAGTAATGAATTATTCAAATGAAATGTTGTACAATATTTTATACTATAATTTCATTAAATCAAGAAATAAAACATATTTTGTGGGTGGAATTATGATTAGAAGATGCCAGCTAAGCATTAACAATTGCATGATTGAACTGTCTCGATCAGTCGTAACATTAATTAAGATTAATTTAATTGCAACTGATTAGTTGTAATTAGTGGATCGTTTGACTAACGCGTTTAATCTATGTGGTCAACCTCCATTACAAAATCTACGGAGACTTATCACGTCCAATATTTGTCATGCAATGCCAGACATTTTTTTTCCTAGATAATTACTATGTCAAAAACATTAATTATGTGACAATTCCACTTAAGATGAATTCGGTAATTGTAAAATTCGCCTCCGAGGCAAATTATATTTTGCCTTTTTTTTTTCTACTTCAGCACGCGCTCGTATTAGGTTGATTCTGATTTGTTGTAATTGGTTAAATATGACTTAATTTTTGAAACACAAACACATTAACAAAAGATGCACGACACTAAATACCCATATTCGGACCAGGTACGTCAGCACGAACAAACAACCTGAAAATCATGGTCCGTTTCGATTGCTTCACGATGAATGCATGTTGCCTTGGGGACCCAATCGTAATATATCGTTTCTTCGAGGATTAGTTTGTCAACCTAGCATTGTTTAAATTTACGTTTTTAAAACAATTTAAATTTCATCGCCTCAGTAACGACTAACGAGGGATTAATGTATAATTATTCGCTTAAGTTTTATCTAATTACGAGTTGTGAAATTAGGGGGTAATACGATAAATTGTGAAGGAGTGGGGTCCACGTAAATTGATTAAAATCAACACCGTTTGCTTCTCTAGTACGCGTGGGCGTAATTGCAATTGTATTCTAGTCACATCTTTGTCTTCTTGTTGGAGAGTTACACACTTCCACTCGATCGTGACCGTCTGTTTTTTTCTGGACCGACAAAAATATCAATTAAATTAAAACTGAGGGATACAAATAAATCATACCCTATGTAATTTTTTTGAACGTTAATATTAAGACTTTTTTTTTTTACCCCTCTTCAAACAAAAAATAAAAAAAAATGTGTAGTGTATAATATGAACCCTACGATCGTGACAAGGCTTTCACGTACACTCTTAAATCCTTGATTGCTTTATCGTCTTCTTGAAAATTATATACTGAGAGATAATAACATTATGGAGAAATATTTAGTAAAAATTAAAATATTTTTATTGAAAATTTAAATAAATATTTAGTAGTATTTGATTATGTTTTTCATTCTCACTAATTATAAAGTTATTGCATATTATTGTCGTCGGTGTTTCAATTTGGGAAATAAGCCACGTCATCCTAATTAAATTGTTACGACATGTCAAGTTCTATCATATCTATTTATATGTAAAAAAAACAGACCAACAAACCACACGACCCCTCTTCCAGCCTTCATCTCCTCTAAAATCAAATCAAATAAATAAATGAATAATTCCACACATTATATACACAGTTCATATTGGTTTTTTATTCTTGTAATTTTTTTATGCAAGTATGATACTAAAAAACAATAAAATGAATTAATTTGGATATTTCGTGTCACGGGCTATTTGTAATTTTTGTATTATGATCCGGGAACAGGTAAACAAATCTCGAATACCATTAATTTAATATCGTTTGCCTAGTTTTAGGGACCACTCACGAAATTAAAATTAACTAATTAACATTTAATCTTTTTAATTCTTGTTAGGGAGATCTTGAAATAAGTAGGTGTACCCTCCTCCATTATCGTAAATTAATCATTTCTAACTTCGGAATGTAATAGAACTAATTAAATTCTTCCACCAAAAGTATTGAAGGCAAATTAATAGTAGTAATTGTCGATTACTAAACATTTGTATTAATAATTAAGTATTTTTTTCCACACAATTTTAATTAAGAAAATAATATTATTATTTGAAAACTTTCAACTGATCAATTTTCAATCATTCAACCATGCAAAAACCTAACTTATCGATTGAGGATATCCAAAGTCCAAACATCTTTTCGAGGAAAGACAATTAGGTAGATGATCGTGTGTTAATTCACTTAGCTCAGCCAATTCACAAAGAATACAATTAGGTGTAGTTCGAAAATATTTGGTGAAATAAAAAAACAGCGTGAGTTAATCAAGCACGAAAATATGAATTGGGCCCCGCCAAAATCCAACCACCTGAAATACAATTCCTTAAAAAAGGATAGCATTTTCAGTAAAACAGGTTTTAGTGTAACCCAACGTTTCGACCTATTTTCACTAACACATTTTTGAATTATTCTTTCCCTTGTTTTATTTTATTTATTTATTATTTCCTATAAATACCAATAATGAATTCATTTAATAAGTTTCTATTGATAGAATAACGAAAGTCCACTGTTACTAAAGGAAGAAAAATGAAAAGCCAAAAAAAAAACAAAAAAAAAACACAGAATTAAATGGTGTGCAAAGGAGTGAAAGGAATCAGATACAGCGGCAGCACATGGTAGCAACTGTGCAGAACCGTACGCTCCACGCTCGAATCATGAGCTGGACACTGTCACACGCACACCACAAAGTCACGGTGGGGGTGGTCCACGCCCCCCAGCTCACCTTTTATTCTGTCACCCACTTGCAATATCGCATTTTTTTCGAGGCTAATATCGCCATTTCAGTCCGAATATATTTCTACTGTATTATTATCCATCCATCTTTTTACAGCTCTTACAGTAATATTCATAATTAAATAAATATTTAAAAATAATAGAAATATTTCAAACAAAATTTTTATTATTTTTACTTTAAGATACTGCGTATTTCATAATTTTAGTCTTATTTTATCATTCAATTTTTTCATTTATTCTTAATTTTGTGTATGGAAAAGTGATCATGTATTTACTGTATATATTCTCAAAAATATATTACTGTATATCATTGAAAGGATTACTATTTAAGTTGCATTTTTTTTAATGTCAAAGTCAACAAATAAAAGCTCGGAACTAAAGAAGTTATATATTTATTTTAAAAAAATACACATTGATTCTTTGTTATATAAATTAAAGTATATACATATACAGTATTACCATATAATACCCGGATATTATTAATATGCAGAAAAATAAAACAAGCCAATTAAATATAAATTCAAATTTAAATTAAATTAAAAAAAGGCTGCTGTTTTGGAGCTTTCCAACGATGTAGTTTTGCCTTTTAAAAGTGACACCTAACGCAGAACACACTTTCCAAGTTTTTCACCCCCACCGCACCTCCGCCACTCCACCTCCATCTCCGCCACCGTACCTGTAAAGTGAAAGCACGAAACGCACACCATTCCGTTACACAGATCTTCAGCTCATTATTATCATTATTCATTTATTAATTTTATTATTATTATTTTCCGATTGAATCGGAAGCTTTCACCGCATTGGTGCTCGGTAAGTGGTGGGGACTTTTGAAAAAGCACGGGCACGTGTGTGTATTTATTGAAGTCCGCTGATTCATCTTCTTCTTCTTTTTCTTCTTCCTATTCTCTGTAATTTATTGTTTCGCCCTTTTTCATCTGCAGGTCGCTGACGTCACTGATCTTCAGCTTATTTTCCGTGTTTGGTTTGTTCCTAATTTGATTTCAGCTTCAGAAAAACACACACACATCAGTTTCCCCTTTCGTCGCTCTCGAATCTCGCGAAGGATTTTTCAGCTTCACTGAATCGGTAAAGTGACTGTGCCGCCATTGTTTTCTGATTTAGGAAGTAATTAGCCTTTTTTTTGCTGATTTATTTGTCACAGATTTATATAATTGTTTAGGAAAAGCCATTGCTATCTTCTGAGCTTGAATGATTCAATTAAGTCCGAATCTGAATGATTTTGATGATGGCATTTTTGTTCTTATCTGACTCTGATGATGTTCCAGCTTTTGCACCAGAAAGAAACTGGGGACCAACGTTTTTTTGTTTATCATTTTTCTTATTCTCAATTTGGTAGATAATGAGGTTGTCAATTTCATGATATATAATAATATTTCGATTTTTTCTGGTGGCCTATCCCTTTCTCTATCCTCATTCAATTCAATTATCTTGCATACTTGCACACCTTATCATTTTTCGAAACAAGAACACGAAGGTTAAATATCCGTTTCCCGATATTGTTCTGTATTTTGGTCTGCTCGTTCGAATAGAAATCTCGCAGTCGTCAGGCGTATGTTAGTAGATTTCAATAGCACGAGTTTTCCGTATTGTATTTAGTTGATTAAATGTTGGTGTGTTTAATAATGCGGTTTTCTGTATTCATGAACACAACCTCAGTTTCTTATATTTGTATGTATCAGCAGCTTACGATGGATAAAAGGAGTTGGCCTTGGAAGAAAAAATCATCTGATAAGCAGTCGGCTGAGAAGCCAGCTGCCAATGCATCCGAAGCTTCTGCAGCTGCTTCTGAAACTGGCTCAACCAAAGCTGACAAGGTTTGTCTGTGATATCTTCGTTGATCCTCAGATTTAACATTAACAGAGCGTTGTGCTTCTATTTCTCACTGAAATCGTTATAAACTGTTGTGATATGGTTACCTTTGAGTCATATTACTTGATTCTTTCTTGTATCCTATCTAATTCACATATCCTGTTCTTAACTAGGTGAAGCAAGAGACTAATAAAAAGTCCAAGTATGTTCAAATTTCTTTGGAATCGTACACTCATCTTACTGGATTGGAGGATCAAGTGAAGTCCTACAAAGATCAAGTGCAATCCTACGAAGACCAAGTGCAGTCGTACGAAGAACAAGTGCAGACCTACGAAGAACAAGCGCAGACCTATGAAGAACAAGTCCAGAACCTAGAGGAAGAAGTAAAAGACCTGAATGAAAAGTTGTCCGAAGCCAATGCTGAAATGACCAACAAAGAAAACCTCGTGAAACAACATGCCAAAGTTGCCGAAGAAGCCGTTTCAGGTCCCAACACATCATTTCAGTTTCTCATTTCCGCACGCAAACTGGAAATGGTAAAAAAAAAAATAACACAGTTTTCTTGAGCAGGTTGGGAAAAAGCTGAAGCCGAAACTGCAGCCCTGAAAACGCATCTTGAATCCGTCACACTTCTAAAGCTCACTGCCGAAGACCGATCTTCACATTTGGACGGTGCTCTCAAAGAGTGCATGAGGCAGATACGGAATCTGAAGGAAGACCACGAACAGAAGCTCCATGAAGTCATTCTCCACAGAACAAAACTGTTTGACAAGATGAAGCTGGACCTTGAATCTAAAATAATGGATTTGGACCGAGAACTAATGGGATCCGCGGCTGATAATGCAGCGTTATCCAGATCCTTACAAGAAAGATCCAACATGCTGATCCAGCTAAGCGAAGAGAAATCACAAGCGAAAGCCGAGATAGAACATCTGAAGGACAACATTGAGTCCTGTGAAAAGGAGGTAAATTCATTAAAGTATGAGGTTCATATCGCTAGAAAAGAGGCTGAAATTCGAAACGAGGAAAAGAACATGAGTGTCCGATCAGCGGAGGTTGCCAACAAGCAGCATCTCGAAGGAGTGAAGAAAATTGCAAAGCTCGAGGCTGAGTGTCAAAGACTACGAGGCCTTGTTCGGAAGAAACTTCCAGGTCCAGCCGCTCTAGCCCAGATGAAACTCGAAGTTGAGAACATGGGCCGTGACTACGGGGAATCTCGTCTGAGGAGATCTCCAGTGAAGCCTCCTAATCCGCACTCGCCCCAACCAAACGAGTTCTTGCTCGATGATTCACAGAAGTACTTTAAAGATTATGAGCTACTCACAGAACGCCTACTGGCGATGGAGGAAGAGACGAAGATGTTGAAGGAAGCTTTGGCTAAACGTAACAGTGAATTGCAAGCTTGTAGAATTGTGTATGCACAAACATCAAGCAAGCTTCTAAGTTTGGAAGCGCAATTTGCTAACAGTGAGCGAAAAACTGTGACGAGGTCGGATACTCATGTGGGCCCTACTGAGGAGATATATAGTCAGAGGGGTGGTAAGACATTGAGTTTTGCCTCTGTGTCTGAAGACGGTAATGACGATTCTCTTAGCTGTTCCGGCTCGTGGACTACTAGTGGTCATATGTCTGAGCTCTCCCATTTGAAGAAGGACAAGAATATTGATAGTCCACGCAAGTCAGAAAATCCAAATCATCTGGACCTGATGGATGATTTTCTGGAAATGGAGAAGCTAGCATATTTATCGAATGGAACAACAGTTTCAAAAAAAGAAGTTGCAGATGTTACAGGTTCCAATGCTGGATCTGATCATGTGAGTAGTGAAGCTCTAGTTGAAGTTATTATTGGCACAGATTCCCAAGAAGATGTAACTGTGGGAAATCGTCGACTGCAATCGGACTCACTCTTAGTTGTCGAACTACAATCGAAAATATCCATGGTGCTTGAATCGTTGTCCAGTGGGAAAGACATTGAAAAGGTTGTGGAAGACATTAGACTAGTCATGCAAGATACGCACGACTCTCTTTCCAATGGGGCTAAGGTACAAGACACGAAGGAATTATCTTTGTCTGGAAATGGCCAAACCTTGAGCCGAGAATTACAAGCTGCCATCACTCAAATTTACGACTTTATAATGATTCTGGGTAAGGAGGTGAACACCATCCCAACAACAACTCCAGATGGGAAAGGACTGATTGAAAAACTCGACACGTTCTATGCCAAATACACTAAAACTATAAATAGCGATATAGATCTGTTTGATTTTGTTCTTGACACATCCCATGTGTTAAGCCCAGCAAGGGAGTTGCATTTCAATGTCTTGGGATTCAGAGGCTCTGAAGTGGAAACCGGTAGTTCTGATTGTATAGACAAGATAGCACTGCCAGAAAACAAGCCTGTTGTGGATTCTCTAGAAGAGAGGTATATAAATGGTTGTGCCCAATTTTCTGACTCGGCATCTGATCCTGATGTTCCCAATGATGGAAGTCTTGTCCCGACATCCGAGTCAACAGCTACTTCATGGAAATGTTCCTTAGAGGAGTTTGAACAATTGAAAACAGACAAGGATGAGCTGACAGATGAGCTTGCTAGATGTGTGGAAAACTTTGAAAACACCAAGTCTCAGTTACTCGACACAGAACAGGTTCTAGCCGAGGTGAAGTCACAATTGGCATCAGCTCTGAAGTCGAACAGCTTGGCCGAGACACAGCTCAAATGTATGGCTGAGTCGTACAAATCACTTGAAACACGGGCGGATGAATTGAAGAATGAAGTAAATATTCTCCAAGGGAAATTGGAAAGTTTAGACCATGAGCTACAGGAAGAGAGAAGAGACCACCAAGAGGCACTTGTCAGATGCAAGGATCTTCAAGAGCAACTAGAAAGGTATCTTATAGTTCTCTTTTTTTTATTATATGCTTTAAAAGATCATTATATATTCTTAGTTTTATCGATTTAATTCCCTTATGATGAAAGAAATGTTAGTTATAATTTAATTTGATTCTGATGTGAGCGTATGACTAATCTCATTTCGTATTTCAGTTTCAGGATTAATAGATCGGGAGCACCTGAGATTGATGACAAGACTAGCCAGGTGAGGCCTATATAACTATTCTCCTTTCCCAAGTAGTAGAGTTGCTGCATTGTATTATTAACTTTATTTGATGCATGTTCATTAGACATTTAGGCCTACCTTCATAACCTTTTGAGACGTATCACCTATATACTAGAGTTGCTTCTGTAACGCGGAATTATGGATACCACACTGATTAAATATAACTTTAGTTTTCTGTTGTGACTTGTGACTAATGTTCTGATGACGTAATTAGTCCATCTCTGTTGCAATAAACATCGTATATGTCATCTATATAACCATGAATATATCCTTACGTTCCAATATATTTTAGTGCTAAGTTGGAATCGACTACATTTCATTTTAAGTGAATTATCAAGCTTCTTGCTGTCTGAAAACGTATTTTTTTCTCCTATATCAGGAGACGGAATTGACTGCTGCAGCAGAAAAGCTGGCTGAGTGTCAAGAAACGATATTTCTCCTCGGCAAACAACTCAATTCCCTTCGACCTCAGACAGACATTCTCAATTCCCCAAATAACACGACTACTCCAAATGCAGAAACCTCTCTGCTGGAGAAACCAACTACAAGGGGGTTGCAAGACACAGACCCAGCCGAAATGAAAACCTCCTATTTACAAAGAGCTGGCTCAGAGTCCCCCGTGGTGGACCCATTCCACACATCGTTTATTCCGTCAGAGTTCGAAGCCAATGACTTACTGATTTCACCAAACAGCTCAAAGCAAGCAAAATTCCAGCACCCGAGATCGGGCTCATCTTCTACTCCGTCTACACCTACACCGGAAAAACAAGGTCGTGGGTTTAGCAGATTCTTTTCTCCGAAAGGGAAAAATGGCCAATAAGTTGTTAATTAAGGGTTGTTCTTTTGTTTGCTAGATTTATATCTAGATGAACTGCAGTTTAAAGGCTTTGATTCTGTAAATAAGGATCGACTTTTCGGCTTCTGTCATACTTGTAATTTTGTGCTTAGATTTGGGAGGGTTTTGTGTTTTTTTTTGTAAGTCGTGATTGCATGTTTCTGTAGTTTGAAGTTAATTAATTGACTGTGTTGAATTCATGCAATGATGAAAAGCCAAAAAATTGTAATTTTTTTTCTTTGGTTACATGTTAGAAAACCAATAACATCATAAAAAAACACAGTATTATTTTTGTTTCATTGAAAATTTATCAATTTTTTTTTTCAATTCTCTTTGAATATATTCAATTTTTTAAAATTTATTAATTTCTCCCTTTCATAAAAATAAAAATATTTTTCTATATTTCGGGACTTTACCAAACAATTTTTATTTTATCTTTTTACTTTTTCAACTTTTAATAACAACTAATAAAGTCTAATAAAGTCAAAGAGTAACATTTTTTCTAATCTCATGCTTGGAAAAGTGATCTTAATGGAGGGAGTATAAAAATTAGTACAACGGAATAAATTACCAAATTGTGGAACCACAAAGAGTAACATTTTTTTAGTTCTTTTTTTAATTATGGAATAAATTACAACCACCAAAGAGTAACATTTTTTACAACGGTCCTCAAGGAACGATTATTCAACTAACTGATAAAAATACACGTTCTCGCATCGTTACATTGAGTATAACGTCAATTTTTTACCTTCACAAATTTAAAAATTACACCCGTTCAAATGTCCATATTACCCTTCTTAAGAATTGAGTTCATAATTAATGTTAATAAAAGACTCTATTTTAAATATAAATTCACAAGCGTTTAATTAATTTCATATGGCTTATTTACAAAAACACATTCAAACAATTGTTTATAATTAGTTTTTTTTAATTATAAATTAAATTAGTGTAACACAGAAATTACTCTTTTTATTATACAGAGTTGTTATTTATTAACTAAGGATATTATAGTAATTAATATTTTCAAAATATTAATATCCTATTCCTATTCCCTTTTAGGTTTCAAAGTATTTATTCCTATTCCTTTCCCTTTTAGGTCTTAAATTCTTGTACCCCTTTAAAAACCCCATTAAGGGTGAGTGGCGACTATCATCGACTATCATCGATCGATCATATAATAAATCAACTCAACGCGATGGTATACGGAAATCCAGAAATCATGAAGTCAACATCGAGGACGACGAAGATTGTAGATCTTGAAATCGGGGAGAGACCACAGCCATTCGCAATATCGCTCGCAACATCGATAGTATCTCGAATGGATGTGGAAAAAGCACAGCCACGTCGCAGAAAGGCTTGGGGTGTAGTTGGTTATTGCCATTTGTATTCGACTTTCGTGATAGGAGCCATAGGTGGGGGCTATGGATCGGTCGGTGTATTCTATTTCGTTTCTATTCTTTTCCTTTTTTACATGTACTTTGCGCGCGTGGACCCCGTGCCCTACGTTCTCCGGTGGGCCCACAAACAATTGTTCGAGTCGGCCTTCGTTGTTGCTTGTTGGTGTTGGACTTATTTTATGAGGGACGGCAACGGTTGGGAAGCGGCTCTGGGGCCCTCTCTTTGTTTCAACGTCGTTCCGTATATGAATCTTTGGTGGAATCACGACAACTTCGGAATCTTGGATTGCTGCCTGATTATACTGATCGACGTGGCCCTAGTTTGTTGTCGAAAACGTAGTGTTGTTGTTTTGACGGGGGTTGCTGTTACGGGCCTTGCCTTGCAGTTGATGAAGAACGCCTATCGTCGATACGCTTCTCGGAAAATCGAGAACGAAACGGAGCAGCGTGCGGTTTGATCGATCGAGCAAACTTATTATAGATAAATGTTATTATTGGTTTGATCGAGCTCGAATGAGCTTAATTACTTGTTATGCATGTGTAAATTAATCCACTTACTTGTACAATAATATTTGCTACTTAATTGTTACCAAGTGTTTTGAAATTAATGACAATATATAATAATAATGTGAGTCCATGTTATTTTCATTATTTTTAGTTCAATTCAAATCATATAAGTTCATTTCGATTTTATTTTATAAAATGTATGTAAAAAATAAAAAATAAAATGTATCATAAATTGTTTTGACGGGTTGCTGTTACGGGCCTTGCCTTGTGGTTGATGAAGAACGCCTATCCTCGATACGCTTCTTGGAAAATCGAAAAAGATACTACTTAGTATAAGTTAATTGTAATTTCATTTTCATGCTTGAGCTAAACATTTTATTGCTTCGATTTCTTGATCACCTAATTTATACTTAGCTGTATGGTTTGAAAAATAATCTTAATAAGCTATTGTTGTTATGTGTTCATTAGAAAGCTAGTAACTAGGTGATATGTACACATACCTAAATTTATATAAGTTGGACTAGATATTTAGTATAGTGTTTGTATATGAGTCTGACTAACTTTTAGTGGGACGGTTGACTCGTTCATCGAAAATCGAGATCCAAACATACATACTAAACAAAATTAACAAAAACAGAATAACATCTAAAAGTTTTATAGAATTCAAATACAAAATACATATAAAAGTTTCATAGAATTCAAATACAAAATACGGTTTCAAACCAAACCCCGCTGATAATCTTCCTCAACTCAACCCGCTGATGATATTCGTCCTCAGCTCAATCTCCTCAACTCAACCCCGTTGATGATCCTCATTGACTTCATGCTTGTCGAGCCAAATGCCAATCTCCGATTTAGCCACTAACATCCCGCCGATGCACATGCCTATATACAACCACTTTATATCCTCCTCGATCTGCTCAAACACACATGAAATCGTCATAGTCATGAAGGACTCAAAGAATGCAAAGTCGTATACGACGAAAAGGAGACGGGAGACTGGAATAGTATGCAATGACAGGAGAATCGGTGCTTCAAGGCTAATAAGGTCTGTAAATATCCTAGTACACATCAACAGCACACTGCGAAAATGATCTATATATGACACACAAAAATAATTATATAGAGGAAAACAATAATAATTATGAAATGAGAAAAGCAAGTGTGGAGCAAAAAATATAAAAAATTGTGAAACAAATTAATATAAGTTTTTAGAAAAAAAAGTGTATTATGTTTTACGATATTTTAACTATTATCCAACAAATTTAAGTTTATAATTTAATATTCAATTGTTTTATATGTTTTATTAATCAAAATGATATTTTATAAATAGTGTATAATAAGAAAACAATAAATATATAATAATTATTTTGCAATTAATATGTATATTCAATATTTTAATAATGTAAATTATATATGAAACACAAAAATAATTATATAGAGGAACAATAATAATTATGAAATGAGAAAAGAAAGTGTGGAGCAAAAATATAAATAATACAAAATATGTGTGATACAAATTAATAAAAGTTTTTAGAAAAAAAGTGTATTATGTTTTACAATATTTTAACTATTATCCAACAAATTTAAGTTTATAATTTAATATTTCAAATTGTTTTATATGTTTTATTAACGGAGTAGTTTTAAGTTGTTTTATATGTTTTATTAACCGGAGTAGTTTTAAGGTGGAGCAGTTTTAAGGTTTAATTTTAAAATAGTTTAATAGCCTTTATTTAAAATATTGTAAAAAAATAATAAATATGTGTGGAGCACAAATATAATAAATACAAAATAAAAATGAAGTGTAAAAATAATAAATAAATGATAAATATGTGGGATCACAAATATAATATATACTACATTACATTTGTATATTTAGAATTTGAATTCACAAAATTTTCAATTAAGAAAAAGTAGAAAATAAGAACATAATAGAAAATAATGAATATAAGAGTTGAACATAAATGTGTTAAATAATAAAAAAATTATGAATATAAGAGTATCGCTTTGTGTATTACTAATTATTTAATAGATTAAATTTTTATAATGAGAGGAAGGTTTATAATAGAGATAAATATTGACAATTTTATACGAGTCTATTAAATATTGACATATGAACTTTTTATATATAGTATTATATAAATTTTATTTAAAAGTTATAATTTTATTAAGAAAAATCTAATGATATTTTGATTGATTTTTTATAATTATTAATTTTGGTAAAAATCAATTTTAAAAATTAGATTGATATGAATCATTTTTACGTGGATATATACAATTTTATTTTAGTAATAAATAATTTGTACCGAGATAAAACATTTTTATAAAAATAAATAATTAATAGATATGTGATTTTTTAAAATGTAATTGATTTACATGGTTTTGTGCTAATTTTCTTATGATGTTTTGTGTTGTCTCATGCCATTTTGTGTCATTCTTGTGCATCATTCCCATGATTCTCGGTAGGTATGATGTTTTGTGGAGTGTGTAGGTGTATGAGCATGTTCGATGCGTAAAGAGAAAGAAAACGAGTTAAAATTGATAAAAGTGATTTGGCCGACAAACGACCGAGATTGCGCTGCGAACTTGGCCACTTTGGTTCTCCCAACTCCGACCACCTCAAAACACGATCCATACATTGTCGGAAAGATCTTGAAATCCTCTACATGGCTCTACCAGTTTTTTGTCATGGTTCCCCGTCATAAAGCCGGAATTCACGGGTTTCCAGCCCAGTATGCAGCTGCCCTGGGGTGTATGTGCAGCAAACTTGGAGAGCATGGTTCTCCCAGCTATGACTACATACATGCTTGGTCCATACCTTGTCAGAAAGCTCTCGAAGAGGTGTACGAGGCCCTGCCATTTTATTATCATAGATTCCCATCATAAAGTCGCAATCCTTGAGTTTCCAGCCCAGTACGCAGCTGCCCCGGAGTGTATGCGCAACGAACTTGGAGAGCTTGGGTCTCCCAACTCAGACCACCTATGGAGATGATCTATACCTCTACGGAAAGCCCTTAGAGTCTTCTACATGGCCCGGTCACCCAAGAGCTCGCCCGAGGCAGGCACCAGCCCTTAGAGTCTTCTACATGGCCCTGGAAAGCGGTCGCTTCCTCACTGACGCGAGCGCCCGCCGACTTGCCAAGCGCTCGCTTGGCCCGAACTTCAGAGAAGCTGATTTTTGGACCAGGCGCCCGCCTCCTCTCCCAGGCGCTCGCCTGATGCCTCCGCCCAGATTTGACCGAGTTGACTCCTCCTTTTGACGAACTATAAGTAGGGCTTCATCCCAATTGAACAACACACACTTTTTCACGCACGATTGGAGAACTCTTAGACGCTATTCCCTAGGTTTTAAACGTCTTTTTTCTTTGCTTTTGATTCGTGGATTCAATCGGGGTTAGCACCGATTTTGTTTTGGTCTTGAACAAGTAACTAGTAAGTTGTTTTTATCTTTTCTTATTTATTGTTTTAGTTTATTTCTTGCTTTATTATTTTCTCTCTACTTGTTTAGTTTTCCCTTGTTCTTATTTCAATATGAATTTTCAACACGTTGTTATCGATTTCAACACGATCATGAGTAGCTAAATCTATTACTAGGGTTAGGGGAATCCAAACTTGAATTAGGGGTTAGAGATTTACGAGTGCAACTTAGGTGTTCGATTAAATGTCAATTTGATTTTTAATGATTGTATGAGGCTTATGAGCAATTACAAGACTTAGGTTAATCGAACTCACTAAAATCAACCGGAGACGGACATTTTAGTATAATTGTTTTTCGTAAATCGACGTCCCGAAATTTATGTTTGTTGAACCCCGAACCCTAGTCTTTCTCTATTTTCATTAAATCGTATTAATTGCTTCTTGTTTAATTTCAACTTCTTAATTCTTAGTTAATTTAGTTTAAAACAAAATCAACCAAATCACGCATTATGCTATACACTTCTTCCTCTTTTTTTCGTTGCAAACATAAAAACATTTTTACGGGCCGATAGTAGTGTTCCTCGTGAGATCGACTCGGGCGAATTGCTTCGGCAATAAGTTCGATTATTTTTATTTGATTTTTGACGCACTACAACGTCTTGTCAGTAATTGTATATTTTAATAAAATAAATAATTTAATTATCTGAACGGATAAAAAAGTTAATTCTGAATATTATAATAATTGTTTATACAGTGTGAGTGTACTAAAAATGAAGTGTTTTAATTTGTCCGGAGAAAACTTGTATACTATGTAAAATCTAAAATAATTTCTCAAAAAAAATTTATAATTAAATATAATATTAATCGTATTTAAATTAATAAATATTAAAAAATTGGAATAGTTAAATTTTAAATGAACCTTAAAATTTAGAAGATAAAAATTATTAAAAAATATTAGTGTAATATAATAATTAAGATTATTTTTTACTAAATTTAATGTAAGAGTAAAATATCAAGTAAAATATCTAGATTTCAATTACCAAAGTAATGGTTATCTTATTATAAAAATTTATATATAAAAATTTATAAAAAAAATCACGTGACGTAATATAAATAGTGGTGTATAGAATTGTTTATGCACATGGTTTAACAACTGTTCTCAATAAACTGATTATTCAACTACTCGATCAAGAAGCTTAAGTGAGGTATGAGTTTCTTTTCTCTTAAAAAAAAACATTATCGAGGAGACGAGAACATTATAAAACTATTTATTTGATTAAAACGGAAGGAAATATGATCTGTTGTGATATTTGATGTTTGCCATTAAATTATCATTTGTTGTATTTATTTTTCCCAGCGCATCGCACATGAGAAAATGGCCCATGTGCATCCCTTTGAAGTCAAATCATTTCTCAGCCGCTGATTCGATCACATGGCTTTGGGCCCCACCAATTCAATTTCGCTGGGGCCCACAGTCCACGTGTCCACCCCTCCATCAATCATTGGTTAGTTTTGAGTCTTTGAAATTTGAACGGTTGGTATTGGTATTGGTAATCGATCGATGGGACTACGACCTGTACATAACCGTACCACCTTTCCCCTTTCATTAATCTTAATTGCCCATTAGGCCCACTTTCACATAAAGCCCACTTTCTTAATTTCTGTTGATAATGGGCCATTAAAACGTATTTATTTCTGCGTTAATGAGATTTAGGCCCATGAAACGTATGGGCCCATAGTTTCTTTTGCATTGCATTCAAATTTTAACCTTCAATTCGTGTTCAGGTCGATCCAATGTACACGAATGATGAACGTTCGACTCGAGCTATTAATATCCGTTTTAAACGAAATATATGGACGTTAAATTCGAAAACCATTTCAAAATAAAATTGTGTTTGGGCAAGTTGGATATATCGAGTGTGACATGTGCAACAAGTAGTAGACATTATGTATGCTTTGGATCTTGTAATAAAAACATTAGAGCAGCAAAAATAGACTTGCACTGCTCGAATACCTTCCAAAATTTCAGATGAGGCAATTAATTTGTGTTTGTATTTGTATTTTATTATTAAATTTTGATATATTTATATACAGTTATATGTATAATTTTAACAACACATCTACCCTACAAAGAAACCAATCAACCAGCATATAACTGGCTACAGTTTGTCTATCATCTCAACTTTCAAATCTCATAATAGTATATATGTTTAAAATAAATATATCTTACATTGTTCAACCTCCCCAATTATTATACTCTTTGCTACAAGAGAAAGTGAAATCTTATTATTTTGAAAACAAATTAATTAGGAATAAAGATATCCGATCGCAAGTTGATATATCATTCATGTTCATTTATGATCAATCATCGTAAAAAACAAATAAAAAAAAATCAATTTGATCATAATTATATACATGAGTAATGACGCAAATTGAATCAATTTTCTTTTTATCGAACTAATTTGATTATATTTAATTTAAGCACCATAAAAATATACTTTTAATTATAAAGCAATAACTTATAAATAATTAAATATGACAATTCTTTTGTAATTTACAAAAAAAAGTTTATATATAAACTTATAAATTCTTTTATTTAATTTCCATTTTTCTCTATATCTTTTAAAATGCAATTGTCACATAAAAGCTCAAACAAGACAAAGTACTTCCAACCTTTTATGTCAGAACCCACAAGGGCATGTGATCCATCACAGAAAAATACTTACATTGTTTGGAGTACACATTGTTGTACATAAGAAATATGTGGTGGTGATCCATACCATTCTATGTATGAACTCACCGTTACTAATATAGGTTATTATTGTTGAACCGTTGGACACAGACATGTCTGTGTTTTCGACATAGTAGCGATCCGATGCTCAAGTTCTTCGAGTCTGATTATATTTTTCAAATTCTCGATTATCGATCTTATCACGAGTTCGTTTTGTAACAACATGTTATTTTTATTCTGTTATTATAGGCACTTATAATTAAACATATAATAATGAGTTCGTTTTGTAAAAGCAAGGAATGGATAATAATAATTGAGCAACCCTAAAACATAATATAGGACATCGTGACCATCTATATCAAAAGTAGATTAATTATTTCGATTAATCAAACATTAATAATGATTTTGATTTGACTCACTTTAATTTCCACCTAATCCACTCCGTTAATCAAGCAAACGCGACAACATTTCATGTGCCTCGTATAGTAGTATAATCAATGAACTTCCTTTTTATCTTTGGCACGTACAAACTGATATTCTCGAAATAGAAATCATTTTCAACGACTTTATATGATTATCTCGTAAATTTTAATGTGTCGATTTATTTTCATTTGTACTCATAGTCGTACAATTTGAACACAAACACACGTCAACATCTCTTCGTCGTACTTGTAATGTAATTCGACCGGAGAGGCACATGCACGTCGCATTCGAGGCTGCTGCAACTTTTGATCAGGTAACTGCATGTGATCTTTATGTCGCGACGAAGACGATTGAATCTTCGAAAGAACAAAGAAAGAAAAAGGTCAATATCAATTTACCACATTTCACAGACTCTCTCTTCTCGGTGTGGGCCATGCATATTCATGCATCGATCAAATGCAATTGAAAAGCAGCGAATTACTTCATCCGATCAAAAGTTTCATCGAGACGAACAAGTTTGATCACGATTTTCGGGTTATGAATAATTCGAGGGTCGAATTTAAGCCATGTTATCAACATGATGGATCAAGTGATAAAGGATGTCCGGTCGGTACGGATAACATTTGGCCCACCAATTAATCTTAATAGAATGGAATCAAATTGGAAAATAAATCAAAATAGAAAGAGGACCACCTTTAAAAATCTATATATATATACGTAACATTTTATAATACGCAAAGGTCGTACTACTCAATTTTCATTATTTAATTTTTAAAATAAAAGGTCATGTTCATCATTTGAGACTTTGAATTGATTTCGAGTTAAATTTTAAACGTGATTGCACATGAAATTTAAGATAGTAAATCGATCAAAAGCAATTACCATTCCTGATTCCCGGTTAAACTTTATTTTGTTTTCTCACTAGCCAGAATTACTATACCCCCTTTTTTTCCAATATTACCAACAAAAATTGATTTTATTATTTTTATTTATTAAAATATTTTACTCCCTTTTAATTGATTTTTTTAACATAAATATAAAATATGAATTATTTTTAACTAAAAAATTATATTCATATTTTATACATAAAATACAACCATAATAATACATGTCAAGAAATTACTAAGTACTGGAGTACGCAATATTTAAGTAAATAAAGACCTTTAAAAATAATGAGTTGAACTATATATGGATCTACTATATACGGAGTATACGTTTTAGGACCACACACAAAATACCAAAATAAAATAAGTAATCAACGTTGGCATATATATAGAGTACTTAGATGTTGAAAATTAAATAAAATTATTATTTCTTGTTTGTCTCCCATGCATGTCATCTTTTTCTTAGTAAAGACAAAATAAAAAAAGAAACTTAGAAAAAGATTTTTCTTTGATGACATAAATTTCAATTTGATGAAAATAAATTTATTTATTTTGTGAGAATATATAAGATAATAACTCATTCGGGTGATTAAATTTTTTATTTTAAATGTATTACGTACTATCTAAACTGATTCAAAAAAGTTGGTAAAAATATACAAAATTTTCAACATACGATATTTAAATTATGTTATTTTAGAATGACTTCAGTTAAACTGAGATTAAGTATAAATTGAATTGAAGTGAACTCATTTTTATATAATAATTTGTATAAATTAATAAATTATTATTAAATTTTATGAATAATATTTTGGTTATGAAGTAAATCAGGACAGGAAAAAACCACAAAAAAGTTGAATGGAATTGAATTATCTAATATTTCAAAAAAGAACCAGGGCCTAGTCATAATTAGAATACGTTTGTGGGTCCTTAATTTCATTTTATTTTAGCAAATGAAAAGAAACTTCCGCCTATTATTTATTGGTCTCAAATAAATCTTTTATGTATATTTGAAATTTTGATGTTAATTATTTCGAAATGAATATTTAGGGTTGACTTTTTGGTAGTGGAGACTTGACTTATTCTCTACCATAAAATGTGGCAAGCTATTTTTGTTTTGTGCAATCTTAATCCATTGTAATTGGCAGTCTCTCTCTTGTAAACATCTCTAAAATAATTTAAACTTAAAATTGATTGTGGATTTATTTATAGTTCGTCCTCACACTATCAATTATTTTTTCTATTCTACATCAATGGTCATACTCTCTTTATAAATAAGAAAATAAAAATTAGTTTGAAACAAAAGTAATATATATCAAAATAGAAGCACCACCAATTTACGTGTCGTCATTTTATCTGTTCGTGTGATTTATTTTATCGTACAATAACAAATTGAATGAAAAAAAAGTTATATAAAATATACAAAATTTTAACCAAAATCTTAATTATTTGTTCGTTGACTATAATTTCATTTCTTTTTTACTTATATAATTAATCAAACTAAATGATTTTTCTAAAGTTATCAGTAATATTTATGATATTATGAGATTAAATATAAATAGAAATAATGAGTATAATTAAATTAAATAAAATAAAATAACCAAATGATTGAGTTGACTATAAACCCTCAAATTAAAATAGTTTAAACTACTAAGTTGGTACATGCTCATCTTAAAAGACATAAACACCCCTCAAAATATAATAAATTATATTTCCCTCTCAATATAATTAAGTATGAAATGAATCAACTTAAATAACAACGTCACATGGCGAACACTTGAATATGAAATTAATTAATCACATTAATTAGTCTTATGCGTAGTTAAAAATCATACCTATTTTATAATACGAATCTATTTATCAGATATCATAATTAATATATAAATAATTTACAATTATCATCAACCGTTTTCCTTCAAACAATTAAGGAAAAACAAAATATGAAAAAGGAGGAACTTCAATTTTTCAATTCAGTCCCTTAGATATATAAATATTAATCACTTCTCCCACCGGGCACACAATCAAGGGCCGTGATAGTAAAATCACACCCAAAAACACCACTGTGGGGAAAAACCCAAACCTTGCATTTCGACTCCTACATTTACAATGCATACACTTTTGTACCCCTAAAAATTAATTATTTCAAAAAAAAACCACAAATATTTTTTTTTATTCTCCCCCTACCTACCTAAACATTAGAGACTCGAAAACCTCTTCCTCGCACGGAATAGTTAGGCCCATGTCGTGATCGAACCCGAATTCCTCCTCGGCCCGTCGGAGCAAGCCGAGGAATTCGGGCCGATCGAGGATCGAAATCGGGACAATATATCTGCTTCGATTCTCTCCGACATAGACGACGAAATGCCCGCGTGGCACATCGAGTGGCAGACCTTCTTCGTTGACGTAACCGTGTTTCTTCCCCAAGCTCGAGCACCTCTTAATGATCTGCTTGATCATCGCCTTCTGTGATGATGGCTTCGTGTTCGATTTTCGGATCGCCATGTGTGTGTATATATATATATATTAATTTTTTTTGAAATTAAATTAAAATGGAAATAAGTAAGTGATATTTTTTTTCCTTATAATTTTGTTGCGTTTGGGAAGAGAAGTTTGAGTGTGTGGTGAGGAATATGTTGAGAGGGGGGAGTGTGGTATTTATATATAAAGTGGGGGTGAAAGTGGGAAATAAAAATTAATTGGGGGGAGGGATATGGGATTTGGGAATTGATTTGATTTTGTTTTTAAATATAAAAAGAAAAAAAATAAATATTTTTTCATTTTTTGTTAATTTCAAATCAATTGGCACGTTTTATAAAAAAATTAAATTTATTTTTTTCATTTAAATTCTTACGGAACGAAAAAAAAATTGATTCTATAACATTTTTTTTTAAATTAAAAAAAATCGTACATAATTTATGGGAAGAGATGCACTAATATTTATATTGAAAGAAATAGAAAGGAATGAGCAATTGCATGTGGGGGCAAAAGGGTGTTTTGGGGAAGTGCGAATTAGGGAGCCTAAGCCATTGGGTTTACTAATTCTTGTTGCAATTAAACAGGACAAGAGGGTCCGACCCGTTTCAGGTCTTACCCGCTCTTCAATAATTTATTTATTTAATATTATTAATAATAGTATATTATTTTCTTATACTTCTTCTTTTCACGTTAAATCAGTTGAGTTAAGTCGTTGGTTTGACCGGTGCAAATTATTAATACCATGTTTTATATTATAAACTATATTATAATATTGGGTAGGATTCAATTAGAAATCCAACTTTATGAAATTGGGTTAATACAATATGAGATATTACTAGGGATATTGAGAAAATGATATCTTGTCTTTTTTCATTTAATATATACTCCTTCTTTTCCTTAAAACAATGCATACTTTCTTTTTTAGTCCATCCCTTAAAACAGTGCACATTCCATAAATGGAATGTCTTTTCATAATTTTATCCTCCCAATACACATTTATTTACTCTTATACCACTACTTTTTCAACTATCTACTTTATTACTTACACATCAATACATATTATACCCCTACTTTATATTATAAAACACACAAAAAATCATTTTTTCTTAATCTACGTCTCATTTTCTCTATGCATAGTGTTAAGGGAAAGAGGGAGTATACCGTTTCTAAGACTTTATTTTTTATTTCAATTATTATAAATGTATACACATACACATTTAAAAATTTCATTTCATCTCACTTAATTTTAATCACATTTTGTGTTAAATACGATTTGGATTCGAAGGACGATTGAGTACACTACACATCTAAATTCCAGTTTCTCGCAATAAAATTTGCGGCCATAGGGTCATTAGTGTTAATTAATATTATTACTTAAATGCATTTACACCACATTATAAGAACCAAATTAATCTACTCAATTTTCCCTAGTAATAGTACTTATTCGGTCCTTTAAAATATTCGCATACTTTCTTTTGTTCTTTCACACCTTAAAATAGTACATAATTTTTCTTTATAAACAATAACCATGTATTTACAATTATACCACTACTTAACAGTTTCCTCCGACTTTCCGTTTTTATTCTCACCAAAAAAAAGATCAATGTATTTTTTCTTTATAAACAATAATAGTGTATTTACAATTATACAACTACTTAGCAGTTTCCTCCGACTTTCCGTTCTTCTTCTCACCAAAACAAGATCGATTATTCCTAGAAATTTCACACGAACAAACGTTTCAACACCGAATTGAACGCGAAAAAACTCGAAAAGTTTAGTAGCTATAGGCAACAAGAAATGGTGTTGGCCCCATGAGAAGCCCCTCCTCTGAAATACCACCCCAATCCCATGTTCTGTGAATGAAATTTGTTGCATTACCAATTTCAAACTACAAACCCAAAATTCAAAATTGTTTTCCAAGGCCCTACCCACTTCCATTTCCTTCAATTCACCGAAAGTCACCTACATTTGCCATATCCATACACCAAACTTCATCGCAATAAGGGTTTCCCTTTCCGATTTCTCCTAGAGGTACGTACACACGTACGTAACACACGACAAAATGTTTGATTTCGACACGTGTTCCGCGAGAGAGCGAAGATTCCCACCTCGTTCTTTTCCAACGAACGCACACTTTTAGAACGCTCGAAAGGAATTTGATGACCGGTCGAAAAGAGAAAACAAACGAATAATATGTGGTCACCACGAGAGCTAGCCATGTTACTCTTGCCTCCCCTCCCTCCTACTCTTGCCATGAAAAACAAAAGGAAAACGCAGTAATTGCCTGGCTAATTCCATCCATGTATTTTTCCCACGCGGCTCGTCGATCTCTACGCTTAGGGAAGGAAATCGATTCGATTTTTTTAGGGTTGGCAAAGTTTTGAAAGTTCACGTGTCGCGTTTTTAAGACGTGAATATAATTAGATAACGACGTGTAATTGGAGTTTGGCACGTGAGGGTCGAACCATGCAGGTGAGGTGAGTCGTGAAATCGAACCGAGTCGAGGCGTGGGGCCGAGAACAGCTAAGGTGTGGGAACACGAGAAGCAAAGGACTAACGGATGTACCTCAACAATTGAGACCCCATCACATGCGTTTGCAGGACCAACAACATAAATCAATACTCGATTTATTTAATTAATTAATCAATTAATATTTGGACCAGTACGTATTTCATAGTATATTGTGTTTTTTTTTCACACAATAAAAGGTGCAAAAATAAAAATCTGCTTAGAGGGGTCCACTACAACCTGGATGATTGTGTTGTTTGAGATGGATTTAGGACAACAAGATTTATTACACCATCCATAACTTGGAAGTACGTTTTTCTTAAGCTATTTGGACGTGGATTTTTATTTATGTACATGTACGGTATTTTAAAAACAACTACGTGCATTTAAATTATGTCCATATAAATAGTATTAAGATGATTTAAATTTAAATTAAAATGTTTTTTTTTGTAATTTATCTAATTGCAAAAATATTAATTTTAAGTAAATTTTAAACACTAGTCCTCCTACCCGTGCGATGCACGTGTATTTAATTAACTTTTTATTACTCGGAATAGTGCTCTGCTTAATATTAGACGTAGACATTGATAATGGACAATTAAATATTAAATGAATAATCTAATTGAAATAGTATAATAAAGAAAATTACATTTATATTAAAAATTCTGGATTACTTCTTTATAGATTACATTTCTTCTATTAGTCACAGCTAGTCACAAAGCAGAAGTTTCAACCCGATCTTGTCGGTTACTCTAGACAATGCAACGTACAATTGATCGTGCGTAAATACTGGTTTCTTCAAAAATATTCAAACATTTGTCAACAACTCACCTTGACTCTTAATTAATAGTCATGACATACAATATCATAATCGGAAATTGTCTTCGTTGGAAAGCAAACTGGAATTTGGTATCCGAGGGTGTCAGAGCAATTAGAATATTAAAACTGGAATTTGGTATCTAAGGGAGTCAGAGCAATTAGAGTATTAAAACCATTTCCACATAATTATTTCCTCCTAATACTTTTGCGTGAATAATATAATTACCAAGTAGTGTTACAACCATCCTATTACCATTGTATAGTCCGACAGAGCATCCATATTCCTCAATAGAATAACGGGCACTCCCAGTATCAAAAACTATATATCATTCACAACATTTAATTAATTCTTTAATTATATACAATAAATAGAATATGTGACATGACTATATAAATTGTTACTAAAGAAAAATAAGTCTACACAAACACACACATATATATATATATATATATATTACTATATTAATTAATAGAATTAGATTTTAGTAAAAAAAATTATAATAATACCAACCTTCAACTTCATGGTTTTGTAGTTTGGAACACTTGTTGTTATTTAAAAACTCAACTGAATGCATTTAATCAAACATATTATCTCCTCGTTCGATAAGTAAAATACTATCGAACTCAGGTAAATCCTTTCGTTCGTATTATACATTGCAACCATGAAATCGTTGATTTCATTAACGTCATCCAGGGTCGGCGTTAGAATCGCTCGTCCTTTTAAAAAATTGATATTCTCGATGTAATCATGGAAATATGGGTACGCGGCATGAACAATCGATTCAATATAATTATCCGATTGAATTATCAAATATTCATTTGAGATCTCTATATCTACTTCCCCGTCATTCTCGCCGTCAAGTAGTCAATCAGAGAACTCACGCAACCTACGACCATCATTTTCTTCGCGGATATTTTGCAACATCATGTTCTTGGTCAAGCGCAAAACTTTGCAATTTATTCATATATTAGACGAATTAATAGTGGCGTCATACCTCGTACATTTAGGAATCAAATTTGAAGAAAATCTCCTCCTAAAAATATATTACCGTGAAAATTATAAAAGTTGTATGATTGATTTCTAATAAAATTAAATTGGTGAATAATTATATTTGTTTGTATTTCAAGTATCATCTAAATATAATTGATTTATTAATTTATTTGTATAGAAAATCAAAAAATGATATATTCATCAAAATTCAATACAAAAAATCAATATTTATTTTTCATTTTAAATATAAAATTCATGCGAATTATTAAAAATGAATCGTTGTATATAAAGAAAATAAAATTAAAAAATAATTTAAAAGTTTTTTTTAAATAATTGCAAACTTTTCATAATCTCTTGAAACATATAATATTGTAAATTATTAAAGTGGAATTGTATAATTAATAAAATTAGATTTTTCAATAAATTTGTTTTTATTTTATCTATCTCATTTCTTAATTTGTTTTATTAATTTTTATAATGATACAAAAAATAAAATAAAATAAAACTTGAAGTTTTTTTCAATCATAATTATCTCTTTTGATTGATCTTTTAAAATATATAATCTGTATTAATTTTTATATTAATATTAAATTATTAATGAATATTTTTAATTTTTTTATTTCAACTATATTTCTTAATAACACTGTTTTAATAATTTATTTGTATTTATAATTATATAAAAAATCAAAAAAGATCTTTTAAAGTGTTTTTTAATAATAACATTTGTACTGCTTTGATTAATACAAATTAATATAAATACTATTATTTATTAAAATTTATATGGTAAGGTAAATAAATAAATAATAGCAATACAGCTATAAGGATTGTAATGTTAAATAAAGAGTTGTAATGTTAAATAAAAAGTTGATTAATACAAATTAATATTAATACTATTATTTATTAAAATTTATATAGTAAAGTAAATAAATAAATAACTGGAGATAAATAAGGAATAAAGTGAATATATTAATAGAAAATATTAAAAATTTTATTTATTTAATAATTTGAATTTTTCAAATTAATTTGAATTTAATAAATGTAAATTATATAAAATCAAATATATAAATATTATTATTAATTACTATTTAATAATTAATTAATAAATTGATTAAAATTAAATATTAATAAATATTAGCAGTAGGTGTGAACAAAATTCTTTATCTAACTATTATTATTTTTTAATAAGTGTGAACACAAATAAATCAAATTACAACATATATTATATATTATAAGTTACAATATAAATAAAATTCGAATAAAATTAAATAGAAATATTATAAATTTATTAAAATAATAATTGTAAGTTAAATAAAATATTATAAATTACACTAAATTACGTAAATTACATCATAAAAATCATAAAATAAAAAATAAATAAATTATTAACGCAAAATATTCTAAATTTATGAAAACATTGATTCCATTTAAAACTTTTTGAATCCAATATTTCGACTTCATGGAGTTGTGATGGTTTGTTGAGTCTTTTACTTATAAATAAAAAAAAAAAAAAATACAAAAAGACATGCAAAAAAAATAATTATTAAAAAGATTAAAAAAATTAAAATCCCGAAAAAAATACAAAGATTGAACATGTATGCAACAAAGTGGATATGCACGTGTGAATCTTTTTATTCACTTAATATTTATTTGTGATTCACCGTGAATATTCACCGTGTATATTCACCGAAAGGGCGCCACTTTTAATAATAATTTTCATAAACAATTATTTTGTACAAAAATAATAATCATCAATTTTATTATTGTTTTTTGAATTATTCAATAATTATTAAATACGATTTTATTTCATTAACTTAATCAATGATTTTAATTTATTTTAGTGATATTTGTAATTAATACAAATAAAGATATTGTTGCGTAAGTTAAAACATAAACAAAATTAGAATAAAATTAAATAGAATTATTGTAAATTGCATAAATTTTATAAATTAAAGTAAATAGATAAAATACATCATAAATAAAAAGAAAATAAACTACTCTAAAATTACAGTAAATTGAGTAAATTATATAATAAATAAAATTAACATGAAAAAAATAAAAATTAATAACCTCTTTAAATTAATAAAATTTCATGATTTCAAACTATTAATTTATAGAGGTTTTTACTGTAATTCTTAAAAGATAATTTTATTTGGATTTTTGTGGTAATGTATATTAATATTTAGTTAACATAAATATTATAAGACAAATTTTAGCTGAATTATATATTATAAGAATTAAATACAAATAGGGTAAGTTACAACAAAAATAAAATTAGAATAAAATTAAATATAAATATTATAAATTTTATTAAAATAATAATTGTGAGTTAAATAAAATATTATAAATTACAGTAAATTACATAATAAAATAAAAGGTAAATAAATTATTAATGCAAAACATTCTAAACTTATTAAAAAACATTATCAAAATGTTGAAGCTTGGTTCCATTTAAAACTTTTCCAATTCAATGTTTCGATTTCTTAATGGAGTTCTACTTGTTCGATTTGCAAAGTATTTACTTATAAATAAACCTAAAAAAAACAAAAAAAAGTAAAAAATACAAAAGGTCTACAAAAAAAATAAATCATTAAAAAGTAAAAAATTCAAAAAGCCTTGAAAAAAAATACAAAAATCATTATCAAATAATTTTTATATTTACAATATAATTATAATCAACAAACAATAATATTAAAACTAAAATTCAAATTAGTACTGCTGCAAAAAATAAAAATATTAATAATTAAAATAATATTAAAATTAAAATTCAATAATATTAAAATTAAAATTCAAATTAGTAAAAGATACTTACTTGAAAACTACAAAAAAATAAAAACACTAATTATCAAACAATAAATTTAAATTTAAATGAATGCTTACACAGAAGGCTGAAAAAAATAAAAAAAAAACCCAAAACTTACATAGAGATCTGGAAAAAAATGTGAGCATTACCAAATAAAAAAAATAAAATAGTGAGAGGTAAAGGAGTGAGTGAAGATGACGTAATTTATATAGATATGATTATAGTAATATAAATAGTAGATAATATCAAATTTATTTAGTTGCTTAAAATAAGGAGTAGATAGATATGATTATAGTAATATAAATAGTAGATAATATCAAATTTATTTAGTTGCTTAAAATAAAATAAGGAGTAGATTTTCTTAAATTACGATATTATTGTTTATATAATATAAATAAATTAATTAATCTAATAAATATATTAATAAAAAAATACATTCTCTCCCCTCATCCTTTAATTATGCTAATTAATTTAAAATAAAATAAATAAAGAATAAATGTGATATTTTGATTATTTGAAGTAAATATTTACTATAATTAAGAATTTAAATGTAAATTATATTATATAAAGAAATAAATTATTACGCTAGTTAATTAAAAATAATTACGCAAATTAATTAAGACATATGCCACTTAAGACAAATTGTTAGCTGAATTATATATTATAAGGATTTCAACTGTTTTAAAATAAGTTTAAAGAGAAATGAAGTAACATTTAAACATTTATAAGTGTTTTAAAATGATTTTGGATCTGCTTAAATCTCTTATAATGATTTTTAATTGATTTGAAATGACTTTTAAATATTTTAAAAGTGTCTTAAAAATATTTTTTCACATGATTTCAAATAATTTTGAAACATGTTCAAGTATTTCAAAATAATGTTTAAATGACTTAAAATAAATTTTAAATATTTTAAAGTTTCTTAAAATAATTCTTAATGTTTAGAAATATCTTTCAAACTATTTAAAATGTTTTTTTATGACTTGAAATATATCTTTTAAACATTTTAATATGTTTGTTTTTTAAATATTTAAAATTTTAAAAATGTTTTTAAATAACTATTTAAGTGATAATGAAATACTTTTAAACTATTTAAAAATTTCTTCAAGTAATTTTTTATTAATTTAATTTTATAGTGTGAACACTGATAAAAGATTTCTAGATTTGATTAGTACACGTCTATAAATATGATTTTTGTTATATATATTGATAGATGCGAAACAAAGTTTATTGTTTGCTATACTTTATGTACTACATATCAATCGTTTGCATTTTGATTACGTGTGAAGTTGAGTACTACGGAGTATATATATATGATAACTAATACAGTAGTATTTGTTTAACAAATGAATCTTATTGATACGAATAGCTTATTATTTTTATACATAATAAATGACATAAACTAAAAATTACATGGTTTTAACATCTTTTAATCACAAAATTTGACAATTTTGTTTGGTAAAATTATTTAAATATCATCAATTAAATGTACATTTTATTTTAAGAGTTGGTATATACTTATCAAAAATTTATAGGTATACTTCATATCGTCTATCTACCCCAAGAATATGCAAAGTAAATCATAATTATTTTATACTAATGTAGTACACTTTTTTATTTAATGAATAATGCACTACTTTTTTTTTGTAAATTCTCCGCAATAAAAAGAGAATCATAGTATGTTTTTTAAGAAATAAGATATAAAAGTAAAATACTTCGTATACTTTTTCACTAAAGATAAAAATGTAACAAAATCTTGATAATTGATTATAAAAATTCATCCTTGATATTTTGTAAAAAATAATAAATTCCAACTCTATATTGACTTTGATAAATTTCGGATATACGATTACCCCGAATATACCGGGTACATCCAAATGTCTCCCGCAGCAACAGAATCTGACTACAAGCGGCTAAAGTCAATTTACCGAAAAGCCCTCAATCTGCCTAGCTACCTCTCGATCACGAAATGGGCTTTTAGGTCCAATCGTATAACTAGCACCGTGCCCTAAATTCTCTCACTCCCCCTACTCTCTGATTCTGTTCTGCGAGCTGCCGTTGCAGACGATTTCCCCAAATAACTGTCTTCTGCGATTAGGGTTTGTTTTCGGGTTGACTAATAAATCCGATATCGGTTAGTGATTACTGCCCGCTTTCAATTCAGCCCGCCGTCGTTTGATTCAGAATGGGTGTTCCGGCGTTTTACCGTTGGTTGGCGGAGAAGTACCCGATGGTGGTGGTGGATGTGATTGAAGAAGAGGCGATGGTTATCGAAGGGATTACAATTCCGGTGGATACGAGCAAGCCGAACCCTAATAACATCGAATACGATAATTTGTACCTGGATATGAATGGGATTATCCACCCTTGTTTCCACCCCGAGGACCGAGTAAGTTTTTGAGCTTTGAATTTCTTTGAATTCTCGTGAAATTGTTAAGGCTTAACTTCAGGGAATGATTTGTTAGATTTGTAAAACGAAACAGAGGTTAAATTGTTGCTTTTATAGTTTGGTTATTTATATTAATGAACTGTGATCAAAGAAGGTTTTGACAATCAATCTTAATTTCGACCCATATCCTATGAGATTATGTTTGGAATGAAGCTTCTGGCTGTTGAGTTAGAAACACGAGTTAATTTGAATTTAAGAATGTTGGAAGTAGCATAAGAACTCACAACTATGCAACATTGATTATTTACTCTGGACGTTTCTCCTGTCTTGCTACTAGAATCTAGGTCGGATGATGTAGCGTATCAGTTATAAGCCTAAACGAATCACACACAAATAGTTATTCGTATAGTAATTCAATTCAGTAACAATGTCAGAACAGGAGTTATAAAGGCTCATGGAGCTTTCATTCAGCGAATACATCAATGATAATGTGTTGTTTAAGATACTGATGTGATTTTCTTCCCATTTTATCTTTGCTTGATGAACTAATGATGTACTAAATATATCTTGCAGCCTTCTCCAAACACTTTTGATGAGGTTTTTCAATGCATATTTGACTATATAGATAGGCTTTTTGTGATGGTGCGACCAAGAAAAGTGCTTTACATGGCTATTGGTGGGTAAAAAGGTTGAAATGATGTAGTAAATGAAAGTTGTGAGCTGATCTAGGTCAACTGAATTAATTATTCTGTTATTTACTGGTAGATGGTGTGGCACCAAGGGCTAAGATGAATCAACAGAGGTCTAGGCGTTTCAGGGCAGCCAAAGATGCGGCTGATGCGGTTTGCATTTTGTTGTTAACTTTCTGCGATTTCACTTGGTGTAAATCTAAAGTTTATTGTTTTCTTATACTGCAATAATGCTTGCAGGCAGCTGAAGAGGAAAGGTTACGTGCCGAGTTTGAGCTAGAAGGCCGGAAGCTTCCTCCCAAAAAGGAATCACAGCTTTTTGATTCTAACGTTATCACGCCGGGAACCCCATTTATGGCTGTTCTATCAGTTGCCTTGCAATATTACATCCACCTCAGACTAAACAATGACTTTGGGTGGAAAAATGTCAAGGTATGGTTGCTGCGTACCCACCATACATGGCTAATTAAATGTTGATTACAAATTACAAATTACTTTGTAATTTGTATAGAAATTCTAAATGTGCTTTCTTTTTACTGTCTGAATGTGCTACTACTGCATCAATTTATGCAATTTTTTCTACTTCAATGAAGGTTATACTCTCAGATGCAAATGTTCCTGGTGAAGGGGAACACAAGATCATGTCGTACATCCGCCTCCAAAGGAATCTCCCTGGTCATGATCCAAATACCCGTCACTGTCTGTATGGGTTGGTATGTATAATTTCATATCTCTAGTTATGATCTGCTTAATCTTCCCTTTCCTGTGCGTTCTTCCAATTGTTGACTGTTGTCTCTGATGCTGCATGACAGGATGCTGACCTGATCATGTTGGGTTTGGCCACCCATGAAGTTCATTTCTCCATTCTTAGGGAGGTACACATTATACCAGGCTTTACATGTCAATTTAACACCCATCATGTATTTAGTACCACTTGGATTCTGTTAAAATCAGATCTTTCAGAAATTGTTTATGGTCTCATGTTGATCACTGGCAATGAAGTGAGGTTTGAGTGAAATTATTCGCTGCAATGGATGTGATCTTACATGAATATTGTGTAGAGATCTGAATTTATGCTGTTTTTGTTCTCAACTGTTAATTTTCCTTGTGATGATGGATTTTTCTTTAATTTGCTTGGTAGGTTGTATTTACTCCAGGACAGCAAGATAAATGCTTTATTTGTGGGCAAGTAGGTCACTTGGCTGCCGAATGTGAAGGGAAGGCAAAGAGAAAGGCAGGAGAGTTTGATGAGAAAGGTGAAGCTGAAATTGTGCCTAAAAAGCCTTATCAGGTACATTTGAAAAAAATTCACATTGATATGTGTTTATAAATGCTTCTTAAGCTAATTTCTCCTCATTTTGCAGTTCTTAAATATTTGGACTCTCCGTGAATATCTAGATTATGAGATGAAGATTCCTAATCCTCCTTTTGAGATTGATTTGGAACGGATTATTGATGATTTCATCTTCTTGTGTTTCTTTGTTGGTAACGACTTCTTGCCACATATGCCAACACTTGAGATCCGCGAGGTATGTTTTCTTCATGCTTTTAATTTGTAGTTATTTGGCAGTTTTCTTATGGTTTAGTTTGGCTTGGGTAAATTTACCTCTGTAACACTAAACCGGTGATTAAAGTTGTTGAAATTCTATGTGCAAGCTTTGTTAATTGGTTGGTTGGAATTAAGGAACTTGAGTTTTGTTGAGGACATTAATGTTGACAATTTTTAAATGGTGGTTGGCCGGTATCCATTGTTTTGTAAGATAAATGTCAAACTCTTAGTTGATCATACGACTTACTGTTTTTTTTTTTTTTATAAAAATTATCAATAGATTATTTTCTGATTGCATCTGTTCTACTATGCCTATGATTTCGGGCAATCAAGATTTGCTTGCGACAATTCAAAAATTGTATTAATCAATTTTCTTTATTCTTGCTGCATTTGTGGAGTCCCATTTACCATATCAAAATTCCTCAATTATTAATAGTGCTCCTGACTATAATTCACTTGTGCTGTTTGGTACATAGGGTGCAATCAACCTGCTGATGGCGGTTTATAAAAAAGAGTTTAGGGCTTTAGGAGGGTACTTGACTGATGGAAGAAAGGTATGACTTATGTTGTATGGAGGATTGTCGTTTTTATGCTACTTCCAGCCTCATTCTCAAATTTTTTTCATCGTTGATCTTGTATTCACTATTTGCTTCTTTTATTTCTATTCAGCCAAATCTGAGCAAGGTAGAGCACTTTATTCAGGCTGTTGGATCGTTTGAAGATAAAATATTCCTGAAAAGGGCACGATTACATCAGGTTGGTTTCGCACTTATTTTTTCCGCTCTTATTTTCTTCTCAGTGTCATATTGAATTAATAGTTAGTTCAGAGTTGTAACGATCCGTGTATTTTAGTAATGAAATATTCTTCCGAAGAGCTTTACATGTTTGCTTTGTGTGTTGTCTCACATTATCAACACTGAGCAAATTGGAAGGTTGGGATCCCCCACTTTCGTCATTATTAAGTTCTTCTGTAACCGAAAGAATTCAATATTATGGTGATGAGCAGTTGTTGTTTAATGAGCAGAAAAAATCACACACGGGCACTCATTTCATAGTAGAATTTAAAACTAGATGCTGCTAAGTGTATTTTTTCCATTGACTAATGGCAACAATGGGAACTTGAATTTTTAGAAAACACTTTTTGCAGATTCAGACAGTGCAGTACTTCAGTTTGCATTTTTATTTCTGTTTTTTCCTTTAGCATTAGAGGTTTCAGCATGAATTTAGGCAAATCATATTTTTCCTTGCATTTTATAGATGTATTATTGCTTTTGATGCAAGCCTTGACAATCATTTTCCTTATAGAATCACTGGGTTGTGCTAAGTATTGGTCTTATCTTAACCCACAAGGCTAAATTTAAGTTTTCAAAATTTTCATGGATGGTTTGCCAGTTTCTTCAATATTTTCTCATATTGAAAGATCTCTTCTTTTTACATGTGGTAGGATTTTGACATGAGATTATACATGTAGTATATCGTTTCTGGTTGCATATTTTTCAGTATTATGATTCACTATTGTACAGAGACAATCTGAAAGAATCAAACGTGAGAAGTCTCAAGCAAAAACTAAAAGAGGAGATGATTCTGAACCAACAAATAGACCAGAATCTCTTGTTCCAGTCACTCGATTTGGCGGCTCTCGCCTTGCTTCTGGCCCTTCGCCTTCGCCTTATATGCAGAAAGGTTCTTCAACTTCTGTTAAACGTGATCAACTTGGCCAAACCACCTCAAGTTTGTCAGTCCTTGACATTGAGTGCAAACAATCAGGAACAATGGGGGATGGTCAATCCTACACCAGGGCTTCAAAAGTTCCACGGGTGGATGGTGGAGCCACTATTGGTGCAGCTATTGTTGAAGCTGAAAGCAGTCTACAAAATGATGTATGTTTTCCTGCTTCTGCAGTGCAGTCTTAATGTATCATCTATTCTTCAGGTTTTACTGTTGTGTTTTGAGCTTTGAGGAGTCAATTGCATATATTCATCACCACAATTATCTTTCTTTTGGTTGTCATTTACAATTGATTTGTTCTGCAGAATTTAAACTGGTTTTATGTATGCTGCCCTTCAGGTTCAAGAAAACAAAGAAGAGCTGAAATCAAAGCTTAAGGAGTTACTTCGTGAGAAATCCGATGTATTTAATACTGACAATGCCGAAGAAGACAAGGTTTAATCATAACTATTATTATTATTTTCATTTTTTTCTTCATTTAATTTCATCAATTCCAACTATAGGTGATAACATTTTTATAGATAGCAAGTTGGCAACTAGCGAAGGAGACTGCACATAATAATTTGTTTGTTTAGGGGTGGGAAGATCTTTGTAGGAAACTTTTGCTTCTAATTGGTTCTCTTTAGCAAGATCATGGATTTTCTTTATTCAATAGTCTCTATTATTCCTCTATTTTCTTTTTGATTAATTAATTTCTTTCATCTTGAATTTCAAAACTTGGAGAATAACACATTTTTAATTAAATTTTCTTTTCCATTTATTTTCTACTGTGTACATTTAACAACATGTGCAAAGAGACCCATATAAAACGAACTTTATTAATAAAGTTATTTGCCTTGCTGCCATGTTTACTTTTAGTTATTTCTGTTTTTTTTCTAGGTCAAGTTGGGAGAACCAGGGTGGAAAGAGAGGTATTACGAAGAAAAATTTTCTGCAAAATCTCCTGAGGAACTTGACGCAGTACGAAGAGATGTAGTAAGTCCATTTGATTCCAAAATTTGAAAAGGATTAATATATAGAGTTGGAGAGTTAGGAAGCAGTTGCATATACTCACACAAAGCAAAAGATACATTTATGTCTATAAATATAAGTTCAAAAAAGAACTACTCCGTACTTTCCTGTGCGAGTTTCACATCTAAAAATGGAAAATACGTAAATGCATCTGTTTTTATTTTTTTATTTTTTAGTTTCGCTCAACATCAATAATAAAATTAGGTTATATCTAATATATTGGCAATAAAATTAATGTCTTAAATTATTTAGTTAGTAATTTTAACAAAGTAAATTTAAAGATACTGTGGTATATTCCAGGCCGATGGGATCTAGCGGTTATGTTTAGATCCTGCTAAGTTTGGCTGGTTCATTGTTTAAATAAAGGAGTTCCAAAAAACGTAAAAACATACATAGTTTGGCTGGTTCATTGAACTTTTTAAAACTTTTTTGCCTTATTTGCACTTTGTTCTTCACAATTTACTGCAAGCAAACTTTCATTTTGTGTGTAATGAGTTTGCTAATTAATCTTTTGCAGGTTTTGAAATATACAGAAGGGTTATGTTGGGTTATGCACTACTACTATGAAGGAGTCTGTTCCTGGCAATGGAAAGTTTCTGTACTTTGTGTGTTTAGTTTCATTTCCTTTCAGATTGAGAAAAGAAAACAAAAATAAACGATTTCTGTTTTGTTTAATTCTTGGTTTATACCTCATACCCAGTTGCTATTCCCTTTCCCAAAATGTATGTTAAATGAACTAATTATTAAATACTCCGTAATACATTAGTCATATCTAGAACATCACCTTTATTTACCACCCATTTTAGCAGAAATATTTTCAGGAATCTTATTTGGAGAGATGACCGGATATTTTAAGTTGACTGATAGTTTATATTCTCCATTTCCCCTTAAAGTGTTCATGATCCCTTTATTATATAGATAGTTTAAAAAATAAGACATGGATAACATGTGTTCTATTGCTGATTCTGTAATTCTTTCTATTGCATAGCTAGTAAATTTATTTATGTAAATAACACATGACCGTGGATTTTGATGTCATGGATCAGTAGTGTGTACCTGTATCCTATTAAAATTGTTGTCATGTTGTAGGACTATTAGACGATGATTTGAACACATCACTTTGAATTGTAACTGCCCCCTCCTTTTAATTATTTGCCATGTTTTCACTCCCCCACCAACACAGCATACATGCATTTTTGGCACGTGATTAATTATTAGTTACTGTTGCTCATACTACAGGACTGACCGATTAGCACTTGCACTTACAGGTTTTATCCGTACCATTATGCACCATTTGCTTCAGATCTTAAGGATCTCGAACAGTTGGACATACAATTTGAATTAGGGACTCCATTCAAGCCGTTCAATCAGTTGCTGGGGGTCTTCCCTGCTGCAAGGTTGGTCTGATTTTTCTTGCGTGATTTATTTGCTCGTATATCTTTTTGGTTATCTGACTTGATTTATGTGCAGTTCTCATGCTTTACCTGAGCAGTATAGGAAATTGATGACTGATCCGAACTCACCTATTGTCGACTTTTATCCTATTGGTATGATTACACTCTTTTGTGCTTGTGATGATATCCTTTTATACACCAAGAAGATTGCTCTTATCTCTTTTCCTTTTCAGATTTTGAAGTAGACATGAATGGCAAGCGGTTTTCTTGGCAGGTAAGTATTTTATTTAAGATCCAGGTTCTACTTTATACATATATTGACAGTTCTCCCAATCTTAGGGTATTGCCAAATTGCCTTTCATTGATGAGCGCCGTCTTCTAGCAGAGGTGGAAAAAGTTGAGCACACACTCACGGTACAGTAGCTCACTTGAATCGTGGATCATAATTTGGTTTGTTAAGTTGAATAATTCTGCCAACTATCTATAATTAACTTTACGCAGGAAGAGGAAGCAAGAAGAAACAGTGTGATGTCTAACATGCTTTTTGTGTCGGTGTCTCACACTCTTTCCCCTTACATCTTTTCTCTTGATGATCGATGCAAGCAGCTGACTGATAAAGAAAGAGTTCAGGTCAAGGAACGCCTTGATCCAGCATCCAGGTTTGTCTTTCTAGTATTCTTTGGCATGAACTTTAAGTCAGTTTTTAAATCCCAAAAATGACGAGCCCTTCTTTAAATCCAAGGCAATTATCCATCTTCGAAGTAATGATGTACTGTATTAAATTATTAAGAGTATAATATGAACATTTTTCATTATTTTGATTTTTACAAGGGGTATATTTAAAGTGTTTCTGGTGTGTGCACGTGTTCACACATCACATAATATAGTTGCTATGTAAATTATGCTGGAAGTGTTGGATGTTAGCTGATTGATTATGAAATAGGGTTTCATGTCCACTGATAAGTTCCAACCCTCTACCCTTTCTTGTTCTGATGTTAATTTGGTCTATGTGCAGTGGTGGAATGAACGGCTACATCTCACTTTGCTCCGGCGATCCTTGTCCTCCTGTCTTCAGATCACCTATTTCAGGGTTGGAAGACATTATGAATAATCAAGTCATGTAAAGCTCCAAACCATTACATTTTGGAAATCTTCATAATCTGAAGTTAATCTCTTTTATATCTTTTACATCATCATCATTGACCCCTGGTATTTTTTGTATTCAGATGTGCTATATATACACTTCCAGACGTACATGAGCACATCACTCGACCTCCCCCAGGTGTCGTTTTCCCAAAGAAGGTGAGCTTAGTAGAATTTGTTCTACTTAATTTTTCCTTGCCTCAGTGGGCTTTCTAAATTACCGATCACTCGCAGATTGTGACAATGGGTGATCTAAAACCTCCCCCTGCACTGTGGCACGAGGATAACGGACGAAGACCATTTGACAATAATGGAAGGTACATTTGTTTGATTTTCTTATTAGATGGTTGACGAACTACATTGATTGATATGGAATAAATAGTTTCTGATTACATCTGTAGTTAATGTAATCTATCATTCGGCTTCTTTACAGGCATCAGCATCATAACCTGAACAGACCCATCTCCGGCCAACACCATCCAGAAGCAAACCGTCATCATAACCCGAACGGAGCCATCTCCGGTCGACAGCTTGGAGAGGCCGCCCACCGTCTAGTCGTTAATAATTTACCCATTAGAGGAGACAAAAACCACCATCCTAGTCAGACATATCCTCCACGTCCAGCTGGGTACGCACCTCATCATCGCCAACCTTATCCGAACCGCCCCTATCCTGCCGATGGAGACCGTGCAGCTACAATGCACCCTGCCTCGGGATATTCTCACAACCATAGGCCAGCACCCCCCGTCGATTACAGACAACCGTATGCCCCTCATAACTCCCATTACAATAATAGACTCCAAAACCCAAACCCTCATGTTCGAGATTACCCTCAACACGGGCTACGCCCGCAGGGCCCACGCGGGCCGCTCCCGCCACGTGGCGGTCATGGGTACTCCCTGAACCCACCCGGGAATACGGGCCCGGGCCCGATCCATCCTGGTACTTATTATAATCAACCGAGCAACCGGGGGTACAATTACTCTGAAGATGATCGATCTTACGGGGGTAACCGGGCCCCACCTGTTCGACCTGATGGTGGCAGAGTATACAACTATTCTGAAGATGAACGATCGTATGGTGGTAGCCGGGGCCCACCTGTTCGACCGGACGCTGGAAGAGGACACAACCATCCTCGCCAGTCTGGCAACCAGTTTGCAGCTTTGGGTCGAGGTGGAAGTAGAAGGCCACCACAGTCGGATTATCGCAGATAGAGTCCTTTTTTTGTTTTAAAAAAGGAGGGCTACCAGATTTAGCCATTGAGTCTCTCTAAGTTCTCAGGAGGTAGAAGTTAGTTAAAATGGTGTTCCATGTATCAGTGTTTTTTTTTCTACTTGCGTCTACTATAGGGAATGAGGTTTCTTACCGACTATAGGGAATGAGGTTTCTTATAGGTGGCGGAAGCCGGTGAGCTAGCTATACAGATTAACTCCAGATTTTCTGTTTTTCTTTCTCCTTATAGTTTTGTTTTTTGTTTTTTTCCATTGCTTGTGTAACATTTTTTTTTTTTTTTGTTTTAGTTTTGTATTTTTCCCCTTTGAATGTACTCGTAATATTAACACCCAATGAATAATGTAGCTCACAATATTCTGATTAATTTATCTTTTGTTTGACCATTTGGTTGAAAATTCAAACCCAACATAAAACAACCAATAGGATGGCTTCCTTTCTATAGTACAATTTGACGGCAAACAACTTGGCACTCGTGGTGACTATATGTATTTTTTAAATTTATTATTGAAAGTTAGAGATAATTGATTAATCCGCATTTTTTAAAGTTATTATTGAAAGTTAGAGATAATTGATTAATCCGCATGTAACGACGTCTGGATGTCCTAATACAAATCTTTTGTATTTTATAAAAAAAAAAAGGGTCTCTATGACTTTGGGACAAACCGAATACTTTTTTTTCGTAAATATTTTCTTACTTTTTTGAGCATATAAACATTTTTATACTTTCTTGAGCATGTAAATTTAAAATAAATAAATTATTTCCCTCTCATAAATTTTTTTAATACTTTTTTGAGCCCGTAAATTAAAAAATATTTAGTTTGGTAAAAAAAGATTAAGAGTGATTTGATAATATTTAGTTTGGTAAAAAAAGATTAATAGTGATTTTTGATATTTAAAATAAAAAAAAGTAAAAGTATTTGTGTGTAAAAGTAAAAAAATAGGTTGAAAATTAACATTGCTCGTATTTCCTTTCACCATTTTCGATTAGACCAAAAACAAAACAGACAGAAGGAAATAACTCAACGAATCAAAGAGCTAACAGAGGCGAAAGCTTAGCTCTAATACCATATCAAATTTGAAGAGTAAATCTACACAAAAACAAGCTGCTCAGCAAGCTCAAAAGAGGGAAGATCAAACGAACGGGAAACAGAGGAAATGAAATTTTATTTCCCAAAAACTAAAATACAAAAAGGATACTACAACAACATAATAAAAGTGCTGAAAATATAAGTAGCAACTTTGTAACACTACAAATTACAAAACTGCCATTTATTCAAACAAGTGAAAATAAAAGCGGGCGCACAATCCCACATTTGTTTCTCCATCCTTCCTCACTTTAAACCATGTCATCACCATGTAAGACCTCCTGATTTACCGGCGGCAGCGGATTATTCTGATTTGCTGGCTGCGCCGGTTGTGCCTCTGCTGCTTCAAAGTATTTTGTGTTGACCCACCATTTCAGAACAAGCATGACTCCAACATAAAGAAATATGTAAAGATAACCCCAAGCATTTTTCTTCCCAACGATCACATGAATAGATTCTACAGTGAAGCCGAAAAAGGCCTCGAACATGTTGAAGCAGTGCAAGGACAAGAGAAATCCTAATATCCCACTCAAAACGTCTCCCGCGTTTTGGGCAAAGTACACACAAAGTGTAACTGATACCACTTGGAGGAAGATTCTAGCCCAAGTAGGTGCATATCTACTAGGCCTTCTTGCACGAATAATGGCATATGTAACGAAAAATAATACCTGACCTGCACAGGCAAGCGCAAACAAAGATTGGAGGGCTACGTGAATGCCGCGGAAGTAGCTGCAAGCCTGGCAATTGGACTTGTGTTGCCATTTGACATGGTGCCATTGGACTGACAATTGGTAGTGTTGTTAAATTTATCTAAGGTATTTGTGGCCAAAATTGATAAGTTTACTCTTGCAAATTGTCATGTACATATGTTGTTTATATTTGCTAATTTTGTTCAATTTACTTGTTGAATTTTAATTGATCATGTAAAACAAAATCATTGTTTGTGGATTCAGTACTAGGTAGACCTTTAAATTGAGCAGGTGTGGAGCGAATTAAATAGACCTTTAAATTGAGCGGGTGTGGAGCGAATTAAAATCGCTTCATACCCATTTATGTTCGCTTCATACCCATTTATGTTCGCAAATCGAGGGATCGTTGTTTTTGGGTTTTATTTACTTTTAATAGATTCTAATGAAATGAATGTTGAAGAGTCTATGGACAAATATTATCTAGAAGAGGTTGAAAGACATTACCATATAAGTACGAGTAAAGAAACGTAAACATTAACTTAGAATTTCCACATCCAAACACAATATAATGTTTTTTGTAAGCTATGTTTTGAACTAAATTGAGTCGACGAACCTCTAAAACTCGAAAACTATATGCAACTAAGTGTGTAGATTTATTTGTTTGGAGAGACAATTTTTTATGACAGGTTAATTTTTACTGTCTCATTAAATACAAGACTATTTCTTTCACAAAATATTGTTAATTAAGTTCAAAAAATATTTAATAAATAGTTATTTCAATCTAATACAAGATCATACTACTGAATATTGGAATTTAGTTATATTTTCATTTTTTATTCATATCACCACACGTGCTATAAATTTATATAAATGTTAAAAAAAAAATCGTTTAATTTAATTCTAAACAAAATTACCCTTATAATAAAGGCCTTTGTTAAGACACGCAATTCACAATTTGATTTAATAGCCAAACAGAAAGTAAAAAAAATTAAGAATCGAAAAAAAATTGAAGAAGAGGCTCTTCAAACTTCAACTCTCACACTAACTGAAGAACTGCTTCATCTGCTTCCTGATTTGCCCCATTGGCCGGAACCGCCTCCTCTGCCTCCTCTCCAAAATACATTCTGTTGAATGCCCACTTCACCACCAAAGCCACCACAACGTAGAGCATTATATATAGATAGCCTTTAAAATTCTCTTTACCCGATAACACGTGGATAGATTCCACGGTGAATCCAAAGAAAGCTTCGAACATGTTGAAATCATCGTTCAAATTGGCAACCATACAGAAGAATAAGGCGAAGAGGGACAACAGTAAACCCACACAATCCCGCTGATCAGGTCACCTGAGTTTTGTGCGAAATACACGCACAAAACAAGCCACGTGGAAAAAGAGCTTCCACCCCAATGGAAATGACTGGAAATTGCTGCAAGCCTTGCACTTCTTCTTACCATCACCCTTACTCTTATACAGCACCACAAGATACCACACAGCCACCAAACACAGTATACAAAAAACGGCCAGAACCACTCTTGTTCGATGACGTCTCGGCTGGACTCCGGCGCCTCCTCCGACCCCGACCACGATGCGCATTTCACAAAATACAAACGAGCTAGAGAGTTTTTTTTAAAGAAGAATATTGTTTATTAAATTAAAAAAGGTTTAATAAATAGTTATTTCAATTCAATTAAAGATCATACTATTGGATATTGGAATTTAGTTATTACTACATATTTTAATTTTTTATTCAAAAGATTACATTCACGTCATCACACACATATATATGCTATAAGCAATGTGCGGCATATATATATTTTTTTAAATAATGTGCATATTATTAAATTGGATTTTTTATGTTTTTAAAATAGATAAATTAAACTCAATCTAGATTATTAGATATCCCTAGGGGTGAGCAGAGTTCGGTTATAACCAAATAACCGACCGAATCAAACCAAAATATGCATTTTGGTTCGGTTATTTAATTATCGGTTTGGATATGGTTTTAAAATTTAGAAATATTGGTTTTCGGTTTGGTTCGGTTATTTTGCGGATATAACCGATTAAATAACCAAAAACTGATATATTATATATATTAATATTATATATATATATATATATATATATATATATATATATATATATATATATATATATCCCTATATATATAAATCAAATTATATAAATATAAATGTTTGTGTGTGCAGTACATTACTTGAAGCTTCGTTCAATTTTCCATTACTTTTTATTATTATTAATATTATAATAAAAAATATTATTATTAATTTAATCTAAAAAGTATAATTTATTTTTTCATATCCCCATTGTTTTACTTGTAAGTTGTGTAATTAGCATTACAAAATTATCAAGTTACCATTATCAAAATTGGTAGTGTTGGTTCAATTTATCTAAGGTATTTGTGGCCAAAATTGATAAGTTTACTCTTGCAAATTGTCATGTACATATGTTGTTTATATTTGCTAATTTTGTTCAATTTACTTGTTGAATTTTAATTGATCATGTAAAACAAAATCATTGTTTGTGGATTCAGTACTAGGTAGACCTTTAAATTGAGCAGGTGTGGAGCGAATTAAATAGACCTTTAAATTGAGCAGGTGTGGAGCGAATTAAATAGACCTTTAAATTGAGCGGGTGAGGAGCGAATTAAAATCGCTTCATACCCATTTATGTTCGCAATCGAGGGATCGTTGTTTTTGGGTTTTATTTACTTTTAATAGATTCTAATGAAATGAATGTTGAAGAGTCTATGGACAAATATTATCTAGAAGAGGTTGAAAGACATTACCATATAAGTACGAGTCAAAGAAACGTAAACATTAACTTAGAATTTCCAATTCATCCTTGAGATTCCCCTTCTCTCAAATAAAAACAGTTCTTCAGTTAGCTTGGTAAAACCTAAAATGGCGTTCCGCGGCGTACTCCGCCGCGCTCTCTCCCGCCCTATTCGCCTTCTCTCAACCCCCATCACCAGAAACTCTGCCGTCCCGTCTTCGAACCAATTGACCCGGCGGCCATTCGCTTCGACGTCTACTCTTTTCTTCAAACTGATCACTTAAATATACGCTTTTATAAAGTAATATGCTTATTTATCATCATAATAAGACAAAAATTTCCCTACTATCTTGAAATTAAATAGACCTTTAAATTGAGCGGGTGAGGAGCGAATTAAAATCGCTTCATACCCATTTATGTTCGCAATCGAGGGATCGTTGTTTTTGGGTTTTATTTACTTTTAATAGATTCTAATGAAATGAATGTTGAAGAGTCTATGGACAAATATTATCTAGAAGAGGTTGAAAGACATTACCATATAAGTACGAGTCAAAGAAACGTAAACATTAACTTAGAATTTCCACATCCAAACACAATATAATGTTTTTTGTAAGCTATGTTTTGAACTAAATTGAGTCGACGAACCTCTAAAACTCGAAAACTATATGCAACTAAGTGTGTAGATTTATTTGTTTGGAGAGACAATTTTATATGACAGGTTAATTTTTACTGTCTCATTAAATACAAGACTATTTCTTTCACAAAATATAAACGAGAGAGTTTTGTGAAAGTAAAATATTGTTAATTAAGTTCAAAAAATATTTAATAAATAGTTATTTCAATCTAATACAAGATCATACTAGTGAATATTGGAATTTAGTTATATTTTCATTTTTTATTCATATCACCACACGTGCTATAAATTTATATAAATGTTAAACAAAAAAATCGTTTAATTTAATTCTAAACAAAATTACCCTTATAATAAAAGCCTTTGTTAAGACACGCAATTCACAATTTGATTTAATAGCGAACGAGAAAGTAAAAAAAATTAGGAATCGAAAAAAAATTGAAGAAGAGGCTCTTCAAACTTCAACTCTCACACTAACTGAAGAACTGCTTCATCTGCTTCCGGATTTGTCCCATTGGCCGGAACCGCCTCCTCTGCCTCCTCTCCAAAATACATTCTGTTGAATGCCCACTTCACCACCAAAGCCACCACAACGTAGAGCATTATATATAGATAGCCTTTAAAATTCTCTTTACCCGATAACACGTGGATAGATTCCACGGTGAATCCAAAGAAAGCTTCGAACATGTTGAAATCATCGTTCAAATTGGCAACCATACAGAAGAATAAGGCGAAGAGGGACAACAGTAAACCCACAATCCCGCTGATCAGATCACCTGAGTTTTGTGCGAAATACACGCACAAAACAAGCCACGTGGAAACAGAGCTTCCACCCCAGTGGAAATGACTGGAAATTGCTGCCAGCCTTGCACTTCTTCTTACCATCACCCTTAGTCTTATACAGCACCACAAGATACCACACAGCCACCAAACACAGTATACAAAAAACGGCCAGAACCACTCTTGTCCGATGACGTCTCGGCTGGACTCCGGCGCCTCTTCCGACCCCGACCACGATGCGCATTTCACAAAACACAAACGAGCTAGAGAGTTTTTTTAAAGAAGAATATTGTTTATTAAATTAAAAAAAGTTTAATAAATAGTTATTTCAATTCAATTCAAGATCATACTATTGGATATTGGAATTTAGTTATTACTACATATTTTAATTTTTTATTCAAAAGATTACATTCATGTCATCACACACATATATATCCTATAAGCAATGTGCGGCATATATATATATTTTTTTAAATAATGTGCATATTATTAAATTGGATTTTTCATGTTTTTAAAATAGATAAATTAAACTCAATCTAGATTATTAGATATCCTGTGAGATTTTGTGGGTCCACAAGAAAGTGGAGAATGTCTCCCGGATCAGTCGGGGGAGCACAATTGCATTTCGTTGGATTTGGGAAGCATCCAAAAATACGGAATAACTTGCCACTTGCGATTTTGCGCGCGCGTGGAATGATTTTGGGGGGCGTGTTATGATAAACTAGTAAACACTGTCCGCGCCGATGCGCGTAATAAAATATATTTTTTAGTAAAACATAAATATAATTTATCTTAATTTATCTTTTTTTCATTAATTATATATAAAAAAAATTATAATAATTTTAGTAATCATTATTATTATTTACAATTTTTAGCTTTAATTCATAATAAATTATGATCATATGTTACATGTTATAATATAAGAATTTTTATAGACTTGTGTTATAATTTTTTTTAATAAAATGAGAATTAAAAAGATAATTTTTTTTTTCTAATTGCTTATTTAAAAAAAGGGCATGACAATTTAATATTTACGAAATTTAAAATAAAACAAAAATTATAAATATACATTAATTAATCATTCTAAACATTTTTTTTTAAATACATTTATGGTTTTATTTTAGAATTCATCATTCTCATTGAAATACAGTAACTTTAAATCAAATGTATTAGTGACTCTTGAAATTGCAACTGTCAATTTCCCATGAGTAAATATCGATTTCTTCAAAAATATTTATGCGCGACAAAGATTGACATTGACCCTTGTTAATGGTCATAGCATAAGATACCATCACGGGAAATTGACGATACTTAAATCGAAACGGAATTCTGTAATCGGATGGACTGAGCGTCCACCTTAGAATATACTTATCTTCTGAATCTTTTCCTTCTAGGACTTTAGCTCCAATAACATAAGTTTCAAACTTCGCTATCATCAACCGAGCCTCGTTACATAAATCGGCCGTGTGATCAATATTTCGTAACAACATTATCGACACTTGAAAAACAACACGAAAAATGTAAAAAAAAAAAAATGAAGCAAGCTTGACTTATAAAATATAGAATTTAAACTTAAAAAAAAAAACACTTAAGTTGATTTAATAGTGGCGTTGTCTAACTTTTAACTTCAATTGATGGTTGGACATTCTTGAATACTTGATGGTGTTTCAAAATTTTACAGAATACTTTTGATCAAACATATTATTGATGCTTCTTTGGTTTTTTCCAATAGAAACTGAGATGAGATATATAAATCATCTCTTCTGTAGAATGCATCAAAATCATATACTCCCTCGTACCCAAAGTAATTATCACATTTTCTTTATAATTTGTAAAAGAAACGTGACTATTCATTTGGGAGGGAGTGAGTAATCATTAATTGGCTCCACTTCTTCAATTTTAAAGTTGGCGTCAAAATTGTCCGTTATTGCAGAAAATTCACGTTTTCAATATGATTATGGAAAGAATGATAAATTTCTTCGACAATCGAACCTATATAATCATTATTACTTTGAATGAGAAAATTAGAAGTATTTCAGCAATTTCTCCATCATTGTCTTCCTTCCAAGGATCTGTCTGATGACATCCAATTTGAAAGGTAAACTCGAATACACTCGAAAAGATTTAACTCATTTTTCTGCATAAGATATTCGATTTTACGGAAACACAAATTTTCTAATTGTTCATTGCTTAACGTCAAATCTGCATGGAAAAGATGAAATTTTACCTTGTCAACATACATATTATAAATTAATTTATATTTATAATGATAATAAATATGTTTTGTAAGAATTTTTCAATAATAATTTTGATCGTTTTATAGGTTATTTGAAAATAAATTGTGTGAAGTATAAAAGATAAATGATTATAAAGTTAATAAAATTAAATATTTGTTTTTATTTTTGTGCTTCAACTATATATCATTCTCAATTTATTTTATTAATTTAATTGTATTAAAAAAAAAATCAAAAGAGCATTGTCCAATAATATTTTTTTTACCATTTTTATCGATTTATCAAAACATATAATTAGTGTGAAGTATATAGGTCAATAATTGTATAGTTAATAGAATTAAATGGTTGAATAATAATTAATTTGAATTTCAACTATTTTTCTTCTCAATTTTATTTATTAATTTATTTGTATCTATAATTACATAAAATAAATGTCTTGAAATTGTTTTTCAAAACTTATTTTCAACATTTTCATTGGTATCTTGAAGCATGTAAATGGTGAATGGTTGTTTAGGTAATTAAATTTAGATGATCTATCCATGGTTTTGTTTGCGTTTCTACTACCTCTTTATGCAATGAGATATTTTAATTTTATTATTGATAATGATACGGAAAAAAACAATTTAAGGTATTTTTCAATAATATTTTTTCAACATTTGCATTAGTCTCTTGAAATATATAATCTTTTGAATTATAAATAATGAAGGATTGAATTGTTAAAAAAAATATTTTTTTAATAATTGTTTTTTTGTATTTAAAAATAATCTCTTCTCGACTTGTTTTATTAATATATTTGTATTAATAACCATACATAATATTAAAAAAATATCTCTTTTAAATGCCTGAAAATATATCTTTTAATTAATGCAATGTTGCTGAAAATTATTGAAAAACATTTAAAAGAGATTGATTATTTATGGAATTGTATCAATTAATATTATACATTTAAAAGAGATTGATTATTTATGGAATTGTATCAATTAATATAATATTATTTTGAATTATCTATACCTGTTATATTCTACTCTAATACTTACCAAATGTATTAAGTCTCTCCAAATAAAATAAGTATTTCAATTAATTTTTTATTAATAAATAGTAAAGTAAAGTCAAAAAATTAATAAATCATTCATTAGTAATTTTTTTCCTTAATTCTCTCCCCACCCTGAATTCGAATCAATAATTGTTGTTCATTCTTTTTTTTCTTCCAATATATGAGTAATAAACTTTTAGTCCATATTTAAAAAATATATATATATATATATATTAATATTGAAAATATATAATATAGTATTTTGGATAAAAGAGTACTCTATATTTATGGATAAAGTATATTATTCATATTATTAAATATTAATAATTGATGAACTTATAAACTGATAAGTCTATCATCCAAAAAAAATAATGAAATTAAAAAAATATATTATTCCCTTAACATTGAAGCTGAAAAATATTGTGAATCTATTAATTCATATTATACAAGAAATTATGACAACGAAAAAAATAAAAAAAAATCATCTGCAAAAAATAAGACACAAATTAGTAGATTGATGCATAAAATTAAAAGATAATAACAGGCTAGAAAACATAAAATTGATAATAAGATAAAATGATTAAATAAATAAATTATGATATAACAAAGAAAAAATAAAAAATCATATAAATGAAAAAATTATCTAATCAAATCAAATCTTATAAGAATAACTATACATTAGTAATAAACACACAAAAATATTCAAATAGAAAATTAAATAAAAATAAAATTAATTACTTTTTATTCTTAATAAAAAAATTGATGTTAATGATTATCAATTCAAATCATACCTAAGATAAAGTGCGTCATTTTTATCAAATTTCTGTACATGAAAAAAATGATGTTAGCAACAAAAATAACGAATAGAATAATACACTATATATTACAGTAAAAAATGAAAATATATAAATAAAATTAAAAAAAATTGATTAATTTTGAATCTGCACAAAAAAACAGATTAGTAGATTCATGCACAAAATTAAAGTAATAATAGGTTAGAGAAAATAATGTTCCGAATACAGACCACCATAAATAAATAATGAGATCACAACGAAACGAAAAAAATGCACAAATTATCTAATTAAATCAAATCTTATAAGAAGATTTATACATTAAAAATAAAAAACAAATAACAAATAACAAAATTTATTATATGTAAAGAATTATTTTTTAATATAAAATGTAAATGATTATCAAATTTTATCATACCTCGTATAGCTGCTATCGTCTTCTTTAACAATTTTCTACAAATGAAAAAATGATGTTAGCAACAAAATAACAAATAACAAATAGAATAATTTAATACTACATAAAAATATACATATATAAAAAATGTTTACTACACCCACACACAAAAACAAATAAAAAATAATGCTAGCAACAAAATAACAAAATAGAATAATTTAATACTACATGATAAAAGAAAATATATATTAAAAAAAAAGTTTTATACACATGCACATAAAAAACAAATCGTGAGCAAAAGAGCAAATGAAAGATACAATTGGTTATATATACTGTAGTATTTAAATTGCCATATATAACCCAAAATTATGTTCAAATTTTGAAAATCTTTTTAATAATTATAATTAATATATGAATGAATTATGGAACCGTGTTATTATTTACTAAAAATAATTAATAATCTTTATATAAGTTACGGTATACCATATATACTTTTTATATAATTAATAATTTAATTGTAAAGTGTTATTATATTAATGAATAATTTGATTCACTTCCTAAATGTATTATAGAAATCTTGAGATTTGGGAGATAATTAAGAAACAAAAACTTATGGAAAATTTAAATTAGTTGACCGATTTAATACAATATTTTATAAACTTGTACTCCGTATTAAAAAGTCATGTAATAAAATTAGAGATAATTAAAATAATTAAATAAGTAGTTGATAGATTAATAATTAAATTAATATTATTATTTATATTATATAAAAAATATTAATTATAATTATAATTAATTCAATTCTTGCAGAATTACGGTATAATTTAATGATTTAATAAGAGATAATATAAAATTTATTTTGTTACTTAAAAATTATAGATTAATAATTCAATTAATATTATTATTTATATTATATCATAAGTCAACTAATTGTAAATAAACTAAATTCTCCATAATTAGAGACGGAAATAGTGGAATAGAAATTAATCTTAAGTTATGAAAACCAAAATTAATTGAATGGTATAATAGAAATTAATTGAATGAAAAGCAAAATTAATAATTAATAATTGTAATAGTTATTACGGAAATAAAAACTATATTTAACATTTTAATTAAAAAATAAATGGTATAAAAAAATTCACGTAGTGTGAACATGCTAATTTTTTCAAGCGATTCTATTGGTACACTTGGATAAGGAAAGCTGGATTTATATATTGATATATATATATAGTAGTACTCAAAATATAATTTTATTAAAATTGGTTATTTTTTTAATTTGTTTAAAAAAAACAATACATGCATGCTCAAAATATAATCTCACTTACTAAATTGAATTTTACAGTTAATGGAGGTCAAAAAATGTCCGAATATATATATATATATATATATATATATATATATATATATATATATATATATATATATATATAAGGATAAATATGTTTGTACATAACAATGTTTTAAAGGATTTAGAAAGAAGTTGCTATGCTAACATATTTATTTGTTTTCTTCTTTCTGTTGTAATCACTTGTTATATTGGTGATTTGATTTAACACGATTCATTGTTGGAACGTGCTTGAAAAAATAATGGAAGTTTTCCGCAGCAACAAGGCAGACTTATGCCGCAGCCAGTTGCGGAACTAGAAATTTTTTCCTGTAGGGCTTAAATAAATAAATAAATATATATATATATATATATATATATATATTAATATATATTAAAAAAATGATATTTGATAAAACTAAATATGAATAAAAAATTTGAGTTTAAAATTTGAAAGAAAAAAAAATTACGTTATTTTTCATTAGAAAATAGTATTGTAATATAAAATAAAATAAATAAATTTATTTAATATATAAATCAAAAAGGAAATAGAGTAATAAAATAAATAATACTTAACAATGTAATATAAAATCAAAAAGAAAATAAAAATTTATTTAATATATAAATAAAAAAGGAAATAGAGTAATAAAATAAATAATACTTAACACATAAATAATACTTAACGCATAAATTTCAAATCAAATTTTATTGCGTTAAATTTTAATGGTCTAAATCCTTACTAAGTATTATAAAAAAAAGTAAAAAAATCGTGCTTGAAGTCAAAAGATTAGACTTAAATTTATTATATTAAGTTAAATTTTAATGGTCTAAATCCTTACTAAGTATTATAGAAAAAAGTATTATAGAAAAAACTAAGATTAGACTTAAATTTATTAAATCTAATATAATTATAGATGAATTCATACTTAATTAATACTAATAATTTATCTTACTAATTAATGATAATCTCATAATCTTGTATAATCTCAAATTTTGTGTACTATGAGACACGGCTCTGGGGACTTAAAGTAATTTTTCATTACTTTTAGTTAAATACTTATAAAATTTAATACTAAAAAATACAAAATTAAAATTCCACTAGGGACTGAAGCCCCCAGAGATCCCTTCGTGGATCCGCCCCTGGCCGCAGCGCTGCAAGGCATGGACCAAGGTGGTGAGATAAGAGATCAAGCGAAGCATGAGCTAAGGGCAAATGATTGTTGAAGTCCAGAGAAGTATGAAAGGCAGTGCAGTGCAGCAGAGCATTCCATAAGAACTTTAGAAGGCAGGCCTGCGCCAGTGGTCAAAACAGTCTGCCCTAAAATATCTCAACCGACCTTTGACCTAGCAAAATTAGGAAATCAGTTGGAGATTCTCACCTATAAATAGAGGACGTCCCAGCTGCATTTACTTAACACTTTAACAACACTTTTACACCTCAGAAACACATTTCCTCTCAAGATCGATCATCGACTTTTAGTGCCGCGACTTCACTTGTGAAGTTCGTTGTGTCGTGTGCCATTTCATTTATATGAATGGTCTTTTGTTATGCTGATAATCGTGACATTAGAATAGGTGTTAGACAGTAGCTAGGTTTCATTTGTTGTTGATTGTTCATACTCTTCGGATACGATTAATATGAAGGCATACATGTGTATAGCCTTTGGTAAAATCATTTGTAAATCCAAGAGTATTCTTTTGTAAAGACTCGTTCTTTAATAAAGTTTCTGGCCGTAAGGCCGTTTCGTATGTGTATAATTTAAATACACATACAAAGATTTAATTCCTTGTCATTTACATTTATGTACTTGTGTGTGTGTTCGTTTTGAGTGATTTATTTTTATTAATTCCGCTGCAATTCATATACATATATCACATACATATTTATCATATTAAAAATCTGATCAATCTAATCAAAATACTTAAATTAAGTAAATCATGAAAAATGAACGTTTTCTTTACAAGGCATTGCTGCGGCATACGTTGTTCTGCCGCAGAACACTGCCTTGTCTAGGCAGCGCATTTCACTGCGTTTTATTTACTGCCTACGACTTTCAAGTGGTATCAGAGCAGGCACTAGAATTACTTGGTGTTTAAGGTCCGTCTGATCACGCACACTTACAATGGCAGATCCATCTTACATCGTACGAACACCGGTTGTTCTTGACAGTAGTAATTATAGATTTTGGAAAACCCGCATTGAAGCAAGGATCAAATCAATTTATCGCAATGCGTGGTTGTCCGTACTTCAAGGATGGAAACCACCTCAGGAGAAAATCCCTGAAGGCGGTACACTTGAAAAAGCTCCGGAGAAGTGGTCTACCGAAGAGGCTGCCGCAGCCACTGACATGACGTTGTAATGCGTCAAAAATCAAATAAAAATAATCCGATGGAAACGTCCGTCTCGATGAGGTGAACAACGTTTGTGAATGAGATTTTGTCGGATTCTCGACGTACGGAATTTAGATCGTGAATTTATGTTGAGAATTTGAAGAACACAAAATGGAAAATGGAAAACTTGGAGGAGAAGAAAAGGGAGAGAGTTGTGGGAATTGGTTTGTGAATTGAGGTCTACTCTCTCCAAACTACACACAACTATTTATAGTTTATCCACAATACTAAACAAAAATACTAAAAAGCCCTTAAAACAAGTCAAACATAAGTCAAGACTTAAATTCCTTCTCAAATTCGTCCATGGAAAGTGCTGGTGCGTTCTGGGCGTAACTGGAAATAGCTCGTACATCCTATCGTCGATCCAACCGTTGAAGTTGTAGATGTCGAAGTTGAGAACATGCTGTCCAAATTTCAGGCCGATCCAACGGTTAACGAAGCAAGACATTCAATTCTACCAAAGTTGCGCAGTGCTTGAATCCGGACACAATGTCGCCCGACGGGGACATGGTGTCGGCCGACACCAATCCTTCGGACGCGGGTTTTTTCTGCGGACGCGGGCTCGATCTCCTGGTATTGGCACATTTCTACATGTATGTCGCCCGACACCTTATGGCTGTCGGCCGACACCTTGGACTTGGTCTTTTCTACACTTCATTTCTTCAAGCGAAAACAGCTTTCCTTCTCTTTGGTCGGTGCGCTATATCTTCGTCTCCTATTTTTATTTAGCCAAACCCACCGTTGATAATGTATATATGGAGGTCCTCTACATGCTGTAGAAATTTGGGGATGATCCAACGACTGAATTATCGGGGATGGTCATTCTTCTACGACTGCGCAAAGCTGGAATCGACATGAGCCTCTTCGTGTATTTCTTCTCGTTTTCGCCCGATTCTCGTCCAAACTCTACCAAACTAAAACCATGACAACATAAACACATAATCACATTAATAGGATGAAAATAAGCACAAAAACAATACAAGAAAATCACACAAAACAATAGAAAATATCGCACAAAAACGTGCGAAACAACTTATTTGATAATTATTCTTATGATAGGTTCCTCAAATGACATCCTTTCTTGGAAAAGCGGGTATAGTAGGCCTAGAGAAAGCAGTTGAAGTTATAGATATTCTAGGCAACAGCATGACAAATTTGAATTCCGGTGCATTTACAACAGGTGTCACTTCTAGGGGAAATAGAATAACTATCATATCATTCGAAGTTGCCAATACCATAGCAAAAGGCGCAAACTTGTTACATTCGATATCCGAAGAAAATGTCCAGTTTCTGAAAAAAGAGGTTTTGAATTCAGAAGGTGTGCGAAAGCTGGTTTCTACAGATATGGATGAGCTCCTCAGTATTGCTACTGCTGACAAAAGGTACTTGTGCGAAATCTCCTGTTCTTGTATGCTGTCTCTCCAGTTGCTACCCCCAAACACATAGTAAAGTGCTTGTCTGCTTTTACTTTAGTTGCGAAGTAGTAGTTTTTAGTTTCTTCAAAGGGAAACTTCTGAAAAAGGAGGCGAAAGAGATGATTATATTTCTAATTATACTCCTCGTTTGACTTTTTCAAAAATAAAAATGTAAATGAAATAAACACTTATACATCTTTTATTCCTTTTTTCAACTTTTAACTTCTATTGCAAGCATTAGCAACTGGTGACTCTCAAGTCTCAACTACATTTAGCTTATGCTGCAACAATATACTTCCGCTAAGATATTTCCTTTGTATCAAAATTCTTGCATGGTAATTTCTTGTTGATAGATCATTTTTCACACATGCAGGGAAGAGTTTGTAGTCTTCTCTCGTGAGGTTATCCGATTTGGGAACTTGTGTAAAGAACCACAGTGGCACAATCTGGATAGATACTTTTCCAAGTAAGTGGCATTTAATAATGTAGTCAATCTACTCGCTTTATGTCTTTTAGAATTACATTCAATGAAACACCCATTGGCCTTTTGTAGTTTTAACTCGGATCCCGACATTAATAAACAGCTAAGAGTAGAGGCAGAGATGACAATGCAAGAACTGACCAGCCTGTCCCAGTATACCTCTGTAAGATTAATCTTTCGTTATGTCTATTACTATACCTTTTTCCCTCTATCTGTTCTGAAATGCCTAAATTGTTTTTCCCTTTTTCAACTTCACTTTACATCACTTCACGTCATTATCAGTTTGTAAATTGTAAACTTTCCTCCGTATATTTTTTGCATATGAAATGAATTTTTATAACTAGGTGAAGTTAAATTAGTATTCTACCGAGTAATTTCGACAAACAAATGATGGCACGAAAAAAAAAGAGTTAACCTAACCTGATCACTTGCCATTAAATAGAGATTACCCTGACACCTTTTGTAATTTTGTATATATTGGAAGTTGAAATCTCACTTTTTCATCTTTTACTAATGAAGAAAGTGATGCTTGCAACTGCAGGAACTGGTATCATGAGTTACATACTTACATATGCTTTGGACAGATTCGATCAAGATTATCAACGGAAGCTAGAAGAAGTAGATTGCACCTTTCCTCTCAAAGGTTTGTGAAGTTTCTGTCATTTATAACAATAAATAAATTAGATTATATACTTTGTTATACGGAGAGGGAATGGGAGAATTTGTGTAAAGAAACACAGTGGCACAATCTAGATAGATACTTTTCCAAGTAAGTGACATTTAATAATGTAGTTAATCTACTCACTTCATGTCTTTTAGAATTACATTCAATGAAACACCTATTGGCCTTTTGTAGTTTTGACTCGGATCGCAACATTAATAGACAGTTAAGAGTAGAGGCAGAGATGACAATGCAAGAACTGACCAGCCTGGCCCAGTATACATCTGTAAGCTTAATTTTTCATTATGTCTATAACTATTCCTTTTTATCTACTTCTATTACTAAATGCCTAAATTGCTTTTCCCTTTTTTCACTTCACTTCATTATCGGTTTGTAATGTGTTTTTTGCATATGAAATGAATTGTTATTACTAGTTGAAGTTGAATTAGTATTCTATTGAGTAGTTTCGACAAAGAAATGATGGCACGAAAAAAAAAAGTGAGTTGACCTGGTCACTTGCCATTAAATAGAGATGACCCTGACACCTTATGTAATTGTGTGTATATTGGAAGTTGAAATCTCACTTTTTCATCTGTTAATAATGAAGAAAGTGATGCTTGCAACTGCAGGAACTATATGATGAATTGCATGCTTTGGACAGATTTGATCAAGATTATCAACAGAGGCTAGAAGTAGATTCATTGCACCTTCCTAGCAAAGGTTTGTGATGTTTCTGTCACTTATAACAATAAATAAATGAGGTTATATAATTTGCTATAAGGAGGGGGAATGGGAGAAAAATCAGGTAGCCTAAAGGTAAATATAGCATGCCCATATTCTATTTAGATATAAGATGAAACTTATTTTTCCCTCCAAATAAAATGAAGGAATGCCAATTTGATTGGGTTAATCACGAAAATCACCCTACTATTTATTCTACTTAAAAAAACTCTTTGAAATTATAGATATCTGCAAATGCCTTAATTTTTCTATTACAGATTGCACCCTCTAGAGGGGGTGTTCCTATTAGCTAAATACGAACCTTCATTTTTTTTCCCGGTGGTCTGAAGAGCTATTTGTAACATTTCAAGTGGTTAATTGTTATTCTGAAAGATAAGTCACATGGATAGTTTTATAATTACCACTTTGTATCTTTATGTACAAAATGTCCTTTTTATATTGTACATCTGATATACTGTAACTTATATCGACTTAAGTGGTCAAATCCGGTGAGGTGCTTGCATGATTCTTGCTTGTAATATGTGATGTTTGTTTGTGTTCATTTAGTTAGTTAAGGATTTCTAATATAATGGTTATTTGGTAACTTTTTTTTTTCACTACAATTTTTTTGAACTCTTAATGGGAGGTTCAAGAACGCGGACCATCAGGCAGTGGTCAACTTCGACTGCAGCCGACTATCGGTGGCGACGTTTCAGAATCCGGCCCCAGAAGCCACAGTTTACCCTTTGAAGTTAAAGGAAGGTGAGAAAACGGTGATGGACGAGGCGATCCCGTTTATGGAAATGTACAAGAGGAAGATGAGCAAAGACTTTTAAAATTATATTGGTAGTTTTGACTTTTAAAATTCTTTTCAAATTTGATGTTGTTTTGTGATTTTAAATGTTAATTAAATGTATTTTTTTATTATCCTTGTATTAATTAAAATTTACTTACATTATTATATTTTAATATTAAATCTAAAGTTTCAAAATTGTTAATAAAAAATAAAATAAGAAATAATTTTTTAATTAATTTGAGTGAAAAGGTAAAAATGACATATATTTTGAATAAAATAAAGTATAATAATATTTATGTTAAAAATTAATAGATACTCCATCTGTCCCACGGCAATGGACAGAGGGAGCAAAGCGCGGTTTTTAAGAAAAAGTAAACATACTAGTTTTTCTGCCTAAATTGAGAGGGCATAAGAGCATCTCCAATGTTGCCCACTTCACAACATTGGGCCAAGTGAAGTGGGCATGGGCACCATAGATTTAAAAAAATAGCATTGGATGGAAAATAAAAAAGTGGGCATTGGCCTCTATGGTAGCCAAGCCCAATATCACTATTCATGTCAGCTTTTTCATTTTGTGTGTGTTTGTTTTAATATTAAATTATTCAGCTCACACTTTAATTGGTTATTCAAAAGATGTAAGTGGGCTTTACCATTGTACAAAGTTGCCCACTTTATTTATTTGCCCAATTTGATATGAGTTGGCATGTAATGGGGTCCACAAATAGTGAAAATGGGATTTTAGCATTGGAGATGCTCTAAGAGCATCTCCAATGCAGCCCATTTGGGTGCATTGGGCCAAGTAAAATGGACTTGGGCACTCAAAATTCATTTTCTTTGCATTGGAGCAAATATGAAAATAGTGGGCATGCCCACTGTCTTGGCCATGCCCATTTCTGACATGTGGGCCTTAATTATTTTTTTTCTCACTTTTTGTATGTTGTAATAGTATTATTTAATTAATATAATTGGAATTTAAAAGTTAGAAAGTGGGCTTTTGCATTGGAGTGAATTGCCCACTTTTTTCATTTGCCCACTTAATATGATGTGGCAATAAATAGGCCCACAAAAAGTAAAAAAGAAGGTTTGTGCATTGGAGATGCTCTAAGAGCATCTCCAATGCTGCCCACTTCACTACATTGGGCCAAGTGAAGTGGGCATGGGCACCAAAAATTGAACAAAACACCATTGGAGCAAACTAAAAAAAATTGGGCATGCCTACTGTGGTGGCCACGGCCACTTCTTACATGTGGGCCATGATTGCTAAATTTATTACACTTTATGAGTTATTATAATATTTAATCAATAAAATTTATTATTAAAAAATGCAAGAAGTGGGCTTTACCATTGTATGAAATTGCCCACATTTTTTGTTTTTCCACTTTCATATGAGGTGGCATATAATGGGGTCCACAAAAAGTGGAAATGGGCATTTAGCATTGGAGATGCTCTAACAGTTTTTTTAGTGAAAAGATAAATTTTAATTATTGATAAAAAAAATCATTAAACGGTAAGTTCAAAAGAATATTGACTTGCAGAAATTACAAATTGAAAATTAAACAATACAGTAATTAAAAAATTGTGAAAAAAATAACTTCGTCATAATTTCTTTCAAGATATTTTTCATATTCTTCATGTCTCTGAAAAAATAAATAACATTTAAGTCATAAATAATTAAAAATCTATGGTAACGATTTCCATTATCACAATGAGTGTATCAGTGTCCATTAAAAGTAACGTTTTTTTATAAGGCGTTTTAGCTTTTTACACACAAATTAAGAAAACAAAATTATACTTTATTTATCAATATTTATATCTCACTCAAAGCTGGAAATTAATATTAAATAATTTTTGAAGACATTTTTTTATATAAAACTCCTAAACTTCTCTAATCTTTGTTAAGATTATTATTATAATAATAAAATTGATTGTTTATTATTAATGATAAGATAATTATTAAATGCATTTAGGGTTAATATATTTTAAAACGATCAATATTAAGCAAATAAAAAAATTGGTAAAACGTCTTATAAAAAAAAGAGGAGGAAGTAATAGATTAGTTATTCTCATAAATAGAATATTCTTACATATTCCAAAGTAAAGTAAGCTACTTTCTTCCTACATGATGTTCAGATGTTTGGTGCTCAGTCTTTTTCAATGAAATGTTTCACAATAATAAACAACAAAAATTGAGAGTACTTTTTTTTTATATATATAATTTTACAAATATTTTTTTTAATTTATTTTATAAAACTTAATTACAATTTCAATTTTTAATTTAAAAACAAATTTTATATTTTATTTTTTTGATTAAAAAGTGGAGTAAAATTTATTTTTATGTATGTGCTTGAAAAAGTATGTACTGCTACACATTATATTACTAAGCACAGTACATAATAGTTTTTTATGCACTTGATAAGGTGTGGGGCCGATTTAATAAATTTAAATAAATATAAATGTGATCAATTAAACTAATTCACGGCTAAAAATTAATTAATTGGTAATGGTTGACGAGTGTTCGAGTTTTTCTGTTTCACACGACTACTCAACCTTCCCCGACAAGGAAAAACAAAGGAAGTTTGTATATATATTCCACGAATGTGGGTTACAATCCATGCTTAATAAAGATTACTACTTTGATATTGACTCATGCATGAACCTTAATTACACCACTAATTAAATACTTACAAATTCAAATCACTAGTTTTTTCGACGAGTTAAGATGTGCGAATTGTACTGAAATGAACTTTATAATACAACTTTGATAACGATAATGATCATATTATCACTCGTAATTTATAGTTTGATTTTATTGTGTGAATCACCCATCAAACCATCATAAACAAAAGAAAAAAAAAAGAAAAAAGTAAATATGATAAAAAGCTTGAATTAATTAAAAAAGAAAAGAAAAATTAGGGGATAATATAAAAGTGTAAAAGAGGTGATTCCTTGAAGTGTGAATTTAGTCCAACCACTTTTTAGTGATACAACAAGTTCATTTGGGTGATACACAAAGCATAGATGCACAATCTTATGAACTTGAAATCGCCCTCTTAAAAGAAATGTGAATTGAACCTATCTATTTTCCATTCTTTTTGTAGGCTAATTTTAATTCTAATGAAAATGACACCACTTATATGCCTAAGCACACACATTACATATACTTAAAAGAAAGAAAAGAGTGAAACCAAATGTATGTAGATAAGATTAGAATATGTTTTAGACCAAAATAAAAAGTAGTTATCGTTGAGTCAGAATCGTAGCTTTAGAACGTAAATTTGATATTTTAAAATAGAGAAAACAGTCGAATTAAAAAAGGAACTTAATTACTTTGAAATATAGGGAAAGAAAGAAGTAAGTATCAAAATTTGATCAACTTGTTGTTTGAAAAATATTTAAAAAAAGGCATGAGCATTTGTATATTATAAAAGGTCACTAACTACTAACCAAACTACTATCTCTCTCCCCCGCACTTCATTTTCAACAAAGCTTCTCCAAAAACATCCCTAATTTCAATGGAAAATAGCTTGAATCAGCAGCAACAACCGTCGAGATTTCAGAGAATTTGTGTTTTCTGCGGCAGCAGCCCCGGGAAGAACCCGAGCTACCAACTCGCAGCTACACAACTCGGAAAGAACATGGTAATTAATTAAAATTAAATTAATAATTAATGCTTAATTAATTGTTAATTACAATTAATCACTTAATTAAACAAAAAATATTTATTGTATTTTCGACAGGCCGAAAGGAACATCGATTTGGTTTATGGTGGAGGGAGTATTGGACTTATGGGACTCGTCTCTCGGTCTGTGTACAACGGCGGTCGCCACGTGTTAGGGTCATTATATTTTTTCTCAATAATATTAATAATTATTATAATTATTATTATCATAATTAATTATTGAGTTTTTATATCAAAATTTTGCAGGGTTGTTCCAAGAACTCTAATGCCCAAAGAGGTACACAATATATAACTTCATGATTTCATAGTCCGAGATTTTGATTTTTTATAATTATTTTATTGATTAAAAGTGAAAATTAAATTTATAACACGACTATGATCAGATCATCGGAGAGTCGATCGGAGAAGTGAGAGCGGTCTCCGACATGCACCAGCGGAAGGCGGAAATGGCTAGGCAAGCTGATGCCTTCATTGCTCTGCCCGGTAATTTTATTTACAAAATTAATTAATTTAAATAATCATAGTACTTATCCTTAGTTATTAATTAACTAATTGTGATGCTCATAATTACGCGCGCGACATGTTACATTAGTGGAAACAAAATCATTGGTGCCTAATATTAATAAATAAAATAAATAAATAAATAATACAGGTGGCTACGGGACATTGGAGGAGCTGCTTGAAGTCATCACTTGGGCTCAGCTTGGAATTCATAACAAACCTGTATGATAAATTAACTTACACTATGACTTAATTTTTACAGTTTCAGTTCGGCTCAGTTCGGCTCGTTTATTCAAAAAAATGTTACAGGTGGGTTTGTTGAACGTGGACGGATACTACAACTCACTGTTGACTTTTATCGACAAAGCCGTTGATGAGGGCTTTGTGACACCGTGTGCCCGTCACATAATTGTCTCTGCCCAAACTGCCCAGGAACTCATGTCTAAGCTCGAGGTACAACCTTTGTTAACGAGTTTGATTATCATATAAATTGATTGATTTAATTAATTATCAGGATTATGTTCCGACACTCGATGAAGCTGCATCAAAGCTGAGCTGGGAGATGGAGCAACAACTAGGATACTCTACGAGATTAGATATCGCACGCTGAACAACTTAAGTTCGATTATTGTACAATAACATTTGACAAACAATTTGTTGAATGTTTCATTTGATTCTTTGGTATCTGTAGGGCTAACATAAATCTACAGCACGATCCTTGTTCGATCGATGTCATTTGTTGTTGCTCGTCTCGTTATTTATGTATATAGGAGTACATGTTTGTTGTTTGCCTCACATCTACGAATGAGACACGGCCCAACAAGTGATGGGCTTGAATCGGAAATGGCCGAGTTACTAATGGGCCTCATTTTGGACCTATAAGACATAAGCCCATAATAAAACGTAAAATCATGATCTAATCAAGCATTTACGAACTCCTAATTTTTTCTGGGAATGGAGCAGTAGAAGAAGCTATTATCATACATCTTTCAAGCTAAACCTAAAACCTCAAAATACGTTCGATCGAATCTCGTTCTTTCTGGATCCTGCGACAATGTCCGATGAGGTACTTCACCCTCCTCGTTTGATTTTGAATTTTTCAATTTCGTGTTTTTTATTCGATTGTTGATGTGTGTGTGTGTGCGCGCGTGTATTTGAAGGTGTATTTGAAGCGTGAAATTTTTTCCATGAAAAAACTGAGCTGTGATATTAGGGTTCACGAGACAATGCAATTGTAATCACTAGCTTTTTCCGTTCAATTTTTGCCCCTTTTTTAACCAATTTTAATTCAGCTATCTTAAATTAAACGAAAATGGTTTTCATTGATTGCAGAGAGTGAACGAGTTTTAGCTTTCTCTCGTCTCGTGGATTCCGTGAGAATAACACGTTTTTACTGTATCGAACAAAGATAGTTAAGAAGGTGCACACTTGAATAGATCGTTGGATTCGTGGTAAGTGTGATGTGGGACACACTTGCAGAGGAGCAGAGTCAACACTTCACTCGAATATGCAAATTTCTCGGTGAGGAGCAACCTACGGTGAGAATTAATCTTTAAAAAATAAAGAAGAATGAAGGATTTTGAGAGCATCGATGTATGTGTGATGTAAAGTAACGATCAAATTTGGATCTTAAAGTAATGTTTGCATATGGGCCCGTGTCGGAATATTGTAATTTGAAATTTTCTTGCGTTTAAATCTCAAAATGTACTAGTAATCTTAATCTGAAACGATGGAATCCAAACATCACCTAAATGTTTTGATTGTTTTTTTTTTCTCTGTTTCAGATGGATAGTGAAGCTAATGATCAGCAAGCCAAGCAAGAGCGCCTAAGGATGAGATGGACACCCGATCTCGACAAGATCTTTGCGGACATAGTTGTGCAGCAGATCCAACAGGGGAACAGGTCGAATAATGTGTTCGAAAAGAAGACGTGGAACCTGATCCGTGAGGATTTTAACAGGCAAACTAGTCTCAGTTTCAATAATAATCAGTTGAGAAAGCATCTAGATGTACTCCGTACACGCTACCAAAATCTACAGTCTTCAGCTTTCAACATGAGCGAGGCTTTGCACGACCCTTGCTATGTGGGGTTTGATCTGTGGGACGATATTGGGGTATATCACTCTCTTATGTTTCCCATTATACCCCCTGCAATTAAGACTGAATCAAAACCTTTCTTGTAATAATTTTTTTATATTGCCTCGGGGTTAATATTGTACTTTTCAATCATCTCGTAATGCAGGTGCCATCTAAGATCGAGCCATCAAAGACAAAGGAATGTCCAATTTACGAGCAACTATGTAAAATATTTGCGGACTCGACCGTGGATGGAGAATACGCCCAATCGAGCCACTATGAGGAGCTAGACAAAGACAAGCCCTCAAATATCTACCCGTCATGTCTACAAGGCGTAAACACATATCATCCCAATACTCCGTCAGCATCGAAGTTGCCTGATCAAAACTGTTCCTCGACCCAAAACCACCACATTGCCAAGAACATGGCTAACAATACTAGCACTAATAATAATAAGAGAAAGCGCTCGTCTGAGGTGAGCCCTTTGCCCGAACAGAGCAGTTGGAATCAAGATTTAGGTGATGCCATGGCTGAAGCCATCTCAGATATGATCAACTATTCGGGGTTGAGAAAACCTAGGTGTTCTGCGAGCGATGAGAGATTCTCGATCAGTAGCTGCGTGGAAGCACTGGATGAGATCCGAGGTGTTGATGACTGTCTTTACTATCCTGCTCTGGATCTGTTTGAGAATCCAAGTTTTAGGGAGACATTTATTTCTCTCAAGAGTGATCATGTGAGGCTAATTTGGTTGCAGGGGAAGTGTGGTAACTATCAACCTCCTATGTAGGGATAGAATTGTGAGGACTAAACATATTATTAACAGTGAATCGATTCAGTGAGTAGAATTTATATTCCAGATTGTAAATGTCAATTTTTTTCCGATTTGGTGGTGATTTAAGGTTCAAGATGGATAGAGTAAATATGTGTAGCACATTTAGCTACTTCTTTGAGGGATCAAGATCTGATAGTTGAGCTTACGATTTGATGGCTTAATGTTAGAAAGTTAACTCATCAAGTTCCGATTAATGGTAGTAACGACTTGAGCTGCCAAGTTCAAACTCGGTCAAAGTCGAGATTGAGTTGAGCTCAAATCAGTTTAATTCATTGTAAAGTTGAACTCAGACGAAAGTACGAAATTAGTACTATTGATTTGCTAGTAATATTTGTACTGTTTAAATTCGCATGTATGTAAAGAATTGTATATTTCATCAATGTTTTCCGTGGAATGGGATTATTATCAACTATATTCTCTTCACATGATTTAACAAGAAGTCAATATGTCCGAGTGGTTAAGGAGACAGACTTGAAATCTGTTGGGCTTCGCCCGCGCAGGTTCGAACCCTGCTGTTGACGAATTATTTTTTTCTTTGTTTTTTCTTTTTTCTTAGTTAGGGCCTTCTGAATACAAATAATGTTTTTTTCGGGGCCTTCTGAATCAAGCTTCAGCCTGATGTTATACAACAGTTGTGGAAATTCTCAAGAATCACATATAATCTACATTTTTTTCCATACATATTCCAACAAGATAACCATAGCAAATCACTCTTTACAGATGAATCCGACTTTTAATGTTTTTTTCGGGCCCTTCTGAATCAGGCTTCAGCCTGATTGTTATACAACAGTTGTGGAAATTCTCAAGAATCACATATAATCTACATTTTTTTCCATACATATTCCAACAAGATAACCATAGCACATCACTCTTTACAGATGAATCCAACTTTTAGAGTACGTGGAAATCGACTAGTGTGCATCTATTTCCAGGTAAAGAACAACTGGATCTAGTAAAATGTTATTACAGGTAAGGTTACATGTAAGGAATGAGCTTCGAAATACAAGCCAAGAAAAAACATCGCATAAACAACAAAACCGCATAACTTGGAGACAAGTTAATATGGCATCAACAAATTTCTCTATATGTTGGAAGCCATGTTGTTCTCTACAGCATTTTAGTCGTCGTCTTTGAATTCTCTGTTTCACGTAAAAAAAACTAATAAGCAAAAAATAAGAAGAAAAAAAGGTATTCCCCAAACCATACATGTTCGGTTAAACCCTCATGGTTCGGTGTAATTACAAAGACAATAATGTCATCTTCCACGCAAGTATTTGTATCATTATAAAGGAAGTTTATGTAATTTCCGAGTTCTTTTACAAGGGCTAACACCAAGAATTGCTCTGAAATTTAACCCTCCGAAAATGGAAAAAAAATCGAAAACCCTTACACATGATGAAATAACACTGAATCTTTTGGGGTGTTTTTGTAATTTGGGTTTCTTCTTCTTTCAAATTAGATCAAACATTCAAACATCAAGGGTAATACTATTAGTAACCATATGATCGATCGAGATGAAACAGTCGAGTAGTTAACCTGCGATCGAGATAGCGAGGCTGGATGCCACTGCCTTGGCAAGTGGTGCACGTCAAGGAACCATTCCCATCACAATTTATGCAGTTCGACACTTCTTTCTCATCTCCGCCAAGCTCAACAGTCACATTCCCCGTTCCCAAGCAAAACCTACATTTCTCTACGCAAACAAAACCACTTTCGTAAGAAACGAGTAACTAGTCCGAAAATTCACCACACAAAACATTTCGAAAAACATACAGTCCACTGAGTTACTACTAAATGAGGGGCACAACCAAATGCCGAAACTTACGAGCGCCGCTGCCATTGCAGGGGAAGCAAGGCTGCGTATTATCCCTTTTCGCCTGAAAAACCCGACACAAATCGTTCATTTACTTAAATGCCCTCAATCGAAAAACAGCAAACATTCAAATCCCACATCAATTTCAGCTCAGGAAAAAAACAACGAAAAACTTACAGCACTGTCGATTTGGGTTTCGTAGAAAACAGGAACTCCAATCCCGACCGCAACGCTCACCAACCCGACACTTATCGCCACTATCTGAAAATCAACACCGCCGCCTTAAATAAAAATGGCTTCCGGAAAAAAATAACAGAGCAAAAGTGAAATTACCGTGTTCTGATCAAGGTCGACGGCTCTGATGCGCGGATACGAAGCTGGGGAGCGCGAAATTTTACGGGGTTTCCCGGAAAAAGAAAATGACGAAGAAGACGAAGAAGAAGAAATCGGAAGTGGGCAGTAGAGAAATGGAGTGTTGAGGCGAGAAGCTAACATTTTTAATTTTGTATTTTTTTTCCTTTATTTTATATTTATGGGGTTTGTAGAATCTTGATTATTTTTCTCTTTTCCTTCTGGTATTGATGCTCCAATGGCGGAATTTTGGATTGTGTGGGGTTCGATTCAATCTTCACCAGAAGCTTTTATTTTTATTTTTCAGGAAAATAGTTTAGAGTGAACTGTATTGGGCTTTTTTGTATTGGGTATATTTTTGATATTCAAATAGTGTGGCCTCATGATGTGGGCTTTTCTTGTATTGGACTTCTCTTGTATTGGGCCTACATATTCAAATAGTAAGGCATCATGATTTGGCCTCAAATTTTGTAACATCATCAATGTAGCTAACCTAGTTGGTTTCAATTTAGAAAACATTGTTGTAATTTTTTTTACTAAAAAAAAATTCATTTTTGGAAGCATTGTTTTCGTCAAATCGATATAATTATAACATGCACATTTACGTCGTTTACGCAAATGATGCATAGTTTGAAGACTGTATAATGCACGTCGAAATAGTAGTTTCGCGTTTAACAAATTCACTAGAAAAGTTCGACATAATTAACAATGAAGACTTTAAAAAGGGGGCAACTAACTCATTGCAAAACATTATTGTGCCCCTACGTGAGGGGTTTAAATTTGGGGATGAGACTTGAGAGTGACAAAGCAACCATCTTTCGATTGTAGCAAACGTGCATGTGAGTGTGTGACCACGCACTCCAACAAAGGGTAGGTAAATTGACCTAATTTTGCTTTGTTACTTTGGGTAAAATAAGAATCCAATGCTTGAGAGTGAATTGTCAACCAATGGAATGTTAAATAATCGATCAATTCTAGGTCGACTAAATTTGCACGAAAGTTGTAATATAAAAAAACGAAGAGTAATTATTCAGAGAGACGATGAAATCCTTTATATCAGTTCGTGCACGCAATAACTAATGTAAACGAAGAAAGATGATCGAACATTGTTTGAGGAGGCATGTGAAATTTGTTACTCGATCGGAAGTGATCTTTGGGTTTTGTCCTTTATGAGTTGAGTTTGTGTGAAGCAATGGTGTAGTTATTATGCGTTCTTTAAGAGCCTTGGTTATTAGGGCTTCTTAGCCCACCACACCAATTCTTCTAAAGTCAATATAGCCGTTGCCCTAGATTATTAAGAATTTGCACAAATGGCCCACAACTTCAATATATTATTAAATGTACCCTAGTGATCTCAACTTGGCGTGACAATCAATGAAGATTCTCGCAACCTAAGAAAATGAGGGTTCATTCGTCTACGTCAAGAAAAAGTTAGCAAATAAATATAAATAAAATAATGTGAAAGACCTAAGTGAGATTTCCTCATATTATGGAGTGTGATTTTATCCTTCAAAATTTCACATTTGAATAACCCTAAAAGTATATGAAAATATGTTACATGGAGTATAAATTATTGAAGGACCTTTTCTCCCACGATTACGGATCGATACATACACATACTAACAATCAGCATTGATCCATAAAGAGTTCGGTGATCATCAACCATTGAAATTAAATCTTTCATAATTGTGATCCGTAATTTCAGATATTAATTAAAATTTTAGTAGTACTATTTTTTAGTGATTTAGTATAATTTTAAACTTTCTTTTTCAACTTAGAAAAGTACCATTATGTAATTTAAGAATCTTAAAAAGAAAAATACTGTGTATAGAATCTCTCTTGATTTCTTTAAAATAACTACTGATATACTTTGCCCTATCTATCCACATTCGTTAGATACCCTTCTATTTGCTCACGCTAAAACTATGCACCCTTCCACACAGTAGTACTCCCTCGCTTATAAATATAATTTCCTAAAGAAAAATAAATTAAAAATCAGAAAAAAAGAAGAACAGAGAATTCAAACGATACAGCACCGTCATCTAATCTGGTCCCGTATTGCCTTCTCAGTTCTCACTCAGCCTCGCCGACATACTAACAGTTCATCGGCGGTCCACGGAGGCGACTTTTCTCTGCGTCCGTCGTCGGAATAAGCTCTCATTGCGACTCGGTTTAGTAATCTCTGCACTGCACTCGTCGGCCCTTAGCAACGCCTTTTTTTCAGTGATCTTTTTGCCCTAGGGTCTTTGCGTTATTTAGGTAACACGACGGTGTATATATATTGCTCAATTCTCCTTTCTGATCTACATATTTTGGCCTTCAAGTTGATTGCTTTTCCCCCCAATTTGGGGAATTGATGTTTAATTAGGGCTGTGATGTGGTATGCGCGTGTTTAATTTTTCTGTAATTTTAGTTGAAGGTGAAAAATTAGAGAATCCCAAATTTGCCATTTTTTGTGATTCTCTGTTTCTGTATATGGGTTTATGACTATGCAAATTAGAAGTGTTGAGCAGGGTGAAAGTCGAAAATGTACGATTTTTCCTTCTGTTTTGACATATTGGATTGTGATATGTGAAGATGGGACATAATTAGATTGAACAAATCCCATATCAGAGTCCAACGCTTTTTCTAGTGTTATTTGTTGCAGTAAATTCGACACTTGGCCTAACAAATTGTTTCATTTTCGTGGCAGGGATTCGAGATGATTGGATCTTTAATCACTAGATTTTGCGTGTATGTGCCACATCCACATTTTTAATTCCACTTTCTTCAAATCCATTGCACATGTCTTAGTTTTTTCTCATGGCGCAGGCTGATATTTGGCTATATCTATCCTGCCTACGAATGCTACAAATCTGTGGAAATGAACAAGCCAGACATTGACCAACTTCGGTTTTGGTGCCAATATTGGTACACTAAAAACGTTCTCTATTTGTCCTCCATATGCTTTAATTAGGTGCAATTTTCTGATGTATAATTTATTTATTAATTTCAGGATCCTGGTGGCTGGGTTGACAGTTTGTGAAAGGGTTGGTGATACGTTCATTGGCTGGTAAATAATTCAAATGGCTCGGGCTTAAAAAAACTTTTCTATGTTTGGATTTGTGTTAAATCTCTCTATTTTATTTGGTGAAGGGTTCCAATGTATGGTGAAGCTAAGTTGGCCTTCTTTATATACTTGTGGTTTCCTAAAACTAAGGTCTGCCATTTTTCTCTGGAATCCTTGTGTGGATTAAGTTGGTATCCTTGTATTGTATTCTAATTATACTGTCTTTTAATACTGAATTGATTCAGGGAACAACATATGTTTACGACTCTTTCTTTAGACCCTATGTTGCAAAGCATGAGCCAGAAATTGACCGTAATTTGATAGAACTGAGGACTAGAGCTGGGGATATGGCAATCTTATACTGGCAGAAGTCTGCGAGCTATTGTCAGACTCGAGTTTTTGACATCTTGCAGTATATTGCTTCACAATCGACTCCTCCTAAACCACAAAATAAGGTATGTGCTAGAATACACAATTTGTCGAATTCTAACTTATCCTGATACATTCTGCTGTTTTAGTCGTCGTTTTTTTTTTTGTCTCGTAATTTTAAGCAGCACAGTATTAATTCGAACATATAATGTTTTTTTATACGGACCAACTTTTAATTGAATTCCTTTTATAATCTCAGACGGTCACATTAATCGGTAGAAATTGTTGACAATGCGTCTTAAATCTAAAAACTTGTTCTGTTGTCTACTCTATTATCATTCTGTTAGATTACTCACGGATCTTGTAAGCTCTTTCCATTCCCAGTTTAGCTTAAGAGTTTACTCAGTTGATAATTTTTCAATTTTTATCCCACAGCAGGCTCAGCAGCCAATTACTAGAGTTGTCGAGAAACCCAATCTGCCGTCAAACGTCACACCCACTCAGCCACAGGATGCCCAACCCTCATCTTCTGCTTCAGTCACATCTTCAAGCGAGCCGCAAGATGATTCATCAGAGGAAGAGTCGTCCCCTTCTGAAGACTCGAAAACAGCAGCACCAACTGCTCCTTCAACTCTGAATGAACAAAAAATGACACCATCACGATCCGTTGTCGAGCGCTCAAAGTCTTTGAATATCAGTGAAGGGCAAGCTGTGCAAGTTGAATCGGTCACGGAACCACCTGCTGTTGCACGAGATGCAAGCGTGGTGGTAGAGGCTGGAAGGGTGACACGAACAAGGTTTAGGAGGACAAGGACGGCATCAAAATAAAAAAATTGTAATTTTATCCCTTTCATTTAGAAGGGTATGATGAAGAAATATATATTTTGTGGATTCTTGATGTGTTAATGTACATTATGTCCCTCAGTGAATGATTGATTCCATCACTAACAAACTATAAAAGTTTGTATACCCTATTTTGCATCTGTATAGGAGTATTTCGATTAAACTTTTTTTTCTTTTCAAATTTGATACATAAAAATGCATTTTTGATTGTGATTATATTTCAACAGAAAGTATATCTAGCCGTTGATTCTTGATAGTGATTTGTAGTTTGTCTTGGGGTCCACTTGTAGTGCAAAATGACCAAGTAATCGAAGGGACCCAAAAATTGCAATTTCCAAACATAAAGAACTCAAAGGCAGAAATAGAGACATCAAACATGAAAAACTGAAAAAGCGATAAATCGAAACAAGTCTACCATTGAGGCGCCTGCATTTGCTATAAAATATATATTACAGTTTGCAGATATAATAAAACGTACTGGAAATGCTCCAGCAATATAACATTTGCTTATTCTCTACCCAGAAACCCACAATTATTTCAGAACCCCAACAGGACTTCACAACTTATGTATCTACCCATATTCACCGTTTTCGTTTTTTCAGGAGTACACACAAATTTATCAAGAAAGTATGTACAAGGTCCAAACAGATTTATATATATATATATTCTATATTTTCCCTGTGGTGTAGGTTAGAAACTAGAACTCCTAGTATCAGCATCCATCAAGACATACAGTATTACTACAACTCTCAACGCCACAAATCTGATGTACTCACATGATCTGAACTCAACCAGTAATCATCATCAATCTGCCAAGAAAAAATAAAAAATGTTACGAGGTAGGTGAAAAATGCCACTAACCGAACCCCAAAAATGAAAACTTACGCGATCATACAAGGGGACTATTTTCTGGGGTCCGTTTAATTTTTAGCTTGTGCAAGTATCAGGACTTGTGGGCCGATTTGCATCGTCGGGCCTACTGCTATCAGCCATTGCCAAGGGGTCCGATAATTTTGCTCGCTTGATGAATATGTCATTGCTTTTCTCTACGTTTTCGCTGAGATTTTTAAAAACATGTTACTCAAAGACTTTTTTTGTTTAGTTTAGAGGTTAGACATATCATAATCTTGCTACAAATACCTTAGGAGATATACACCGATTGGGCCAGTGGTGCTTCTTACAATTAGTCTATACTGCTCTTGACAAAATCCAATGTCCTGTGGGTATAATACAAATAAGACTATAAGAAATAAACGTATAAGCAAATTAGTGAACGAAAGGGCTATCAAAATCTAACCTCATCGGGATCTGGCACTTCAACAAAGCTTGCACGAGGAGCTTCAATTGCAATTACAGTTTGGTTCTGTGAAAAAGCGCAACATAAAAATGCCTGGTCAGGACACCAAATAACGTGCAAAAATAGAAAATTACAAAAAAAATAAATTATGTTTTCAAAATGAAAAATACCCTATTCACATGTGTTTTATTTTACATATGCGGGTGATTTGTATAACAAACACAAACTCAAGTAGGTCTTACAAGATAATTTGATACTTTTGTAACTACTAACTAGGCTAAACTTCAGGGGTGAATTTCATATATATCCCTACAACCAAATACGGAAGTCATGGGCGTTGCAAACCTTGAGATACGGAAGGCTCATTATATCATCCTCGGTCAAAAAAAGATTCCTACAGAAAGCCAATTCATTGAAATTAAGAAACCAGCCCGCACTACTAACATATACATCAAATATTATCAGTATAAGCTGCATACTTTTGATTATTATGATCCGACATCAATTCCCTTAGGCCCTCTAGTCTTTCCCTGAGTAAAGGTTGTTTATCAGCAAAGCACCTTAAGTAATATTCAATAAAAAAACTGTTGTTCCTCCATTCATTTTAATTAATCAAACCTTATCTGATCATCAATCCTGCATTCTTCTGCGGATAAACGTTCAACTTCAGCCTGTCATGATGATAAAAATAAATATTTGTCAAACTTCAAACCAAGTTCTTCATGTAAACAAACAGTCGATCATAAAATAGAATTGCTTTTTGGACAGCATAAATTTCTCTAATGCTAAGTTTTAACTCTCAAATCAACTTTTGGTTTCATATCTACATTTAATATTTATATTACAGTATATTGTAAATTATTTGCCAAAGCTCATCACTATATGTCCCTTTTATATATTTGCTCATTAACTGAGAAATTAAAGAGCATATCCTTACATATTTTTCATCACAATAATGGCGTAAGTATTGCATACTCCCTCTGTCCCGTTGAAAGTGTCCAAATTACTATATTGGATGTCCCATTGAAAGTGCCTTACTTTCTATTTTTAGTTTTTTTTTTTTAATAATTACAACCAGACACACAACCCACTACACATAAAATACATGCCTAAGCAAACTTCAGGCACATGATAGAGTCTACTAATGTACTGCAATAGGAATGAAGTACTATAATTGTACCTTCAAGTGGGAGACTTCATCATCTAGCTCTCTAGGTGCCCCAAAACCTCTGTCACAACAAACACCGTGGATTATAAATACACCTTAATGTAAAGATATGAGCATAAAATAATATTAACATACTTCCAATGAATGTGATTCTTTGTCATCTTTTCCATCAAGCCAATCCCTTCAAGAACATTTGTGATATCATAAATTCTCCTCTTTTGGACCTGTACAAAAATGAAATGGATTTAAGAACAACTAGCTTACCTAAAACATTAGTGGTGGAATTCTAGCTTATAAGCATCAGTATAATATATACTAGGTGATACCTCCAAAATATCCGCAGTTTTGTTTAGATCGAGAGTTCCATCCTTAGCCTCCAGAATCAGTCTGATAAATTTCTTTGTCAACAAGCCTGTCAAATGAAAAAATTAGATTAAAACTTTCAGAAATCTAGTTGCAGTAGCAACTCCATATAAAAAATGAATGTGTTGTCTAAAACATTGTTCACCTAAGGAGCTGTCATACCGACACGCAGATAGATTAAAGTTATCAACTGCTTCTGCAAAAAAATAGATAGCAGTCAAGGAGACAGCTAAAAAGAAAGAAAAACTTCATCTCTTATCAATCATATACACCCACATGGTGTAACATCACTTTACCTGACTTTGGTTCCTGAGCAACAGTTTTGGCTTGTTTTGCAGATTTACCTTTTGTGCTACGCCTAGCACCAATGCAAGATGCGGGTACAGAAAAAAGGTTGCTGAATGCACCCTTCTGATTAGGAATTTGGACACTTGCATTTCCACTTGTCTTAACCTCAACACTCGACTGCTTTAAGAGTATGAAAAAATATTCAAAATTGGAGTAGATGTTCTAAATGGATACATCAAATGTAACTAACCAAAGACACTTGGGTTATTAAAATAATTCCGGAAAAGAGTGGTGAAATTTCACACATAGGATACACAAACTGTCAGGAATGGAGGCACTGGCAACATATTCAGGCTAAAATGTAGTAACATGACAATTTTGAACACTCAAATTATTACTCTGTTTGATTATATGATTATGATTATAGATCACATGTGCCAGGCGAGTCTGGTTTAGGGTTCAGGAGTTCGTCACCAAAATCTTAACTCAAGACTGGTACATAGTACATACAAATGATTCATCACTCTTTGGTAACTGAGGTAATGTTGACTGTGAAGTACATTCCACTCACATGATGTTTTCTCATAAGCACAGAATATAGTCAGAACTCGTAACATTGAATAGCTTTGGTACATTCGTTTCACAGCAAGCAGTTATTAATAGTAGCTTCTAAATGCATTTGGTTTAAGGCCAAAACTCATAACAATGTCAAACAATTATATAAAAACCTTATGCAGATGCCTCACCTCAATATACAAATATTCCGAAAATAAAATAAAAATAATAAGCATTTTCATATTCGTTGCATTTAACTTTGAGAGACTCGAAGCACCTATCAATACAATTACAGAAACAGAACAGCCTTTTCTTATAAAAGCCTCCAAAGGATTTCCTATCTTTTTGCAATTTCAGATTCTTCAGACAGAAACAAAGAGGTGTAGCAACACCCTCTGGACTGTAAACAATAAAGTTATAAACAAAAATCCATGTATGCTATGCAGCTGCAGAATACATACACAACTTGAAAACTCAGAACCTAAATGGGTCCAACAAATTTCAGAAAGCTACTATATCATTCACATGAATGCGTTCGTGGGACCACGCCCTGTGAAATTCAAATCCAGAGATGCACCAAGACCAGTAAACCAAGTCAACTGCACATCAAGCCTTTCAAAAATCGACACGCGTAAACCTTTGGTCATCTTGGTAAACTTGTTTTTCTTGTGCAACTCACAAGTTTGATACTCCAACAATTTTCAAATTCATGGCACGAAAAGTATAATAAAATATAAGCACACACCATGTAAAATAATATGAAAAGCAACCCACCTTTTTCTCCAACAACTACTAACAAAAAGAAGAACAAAAATCCCCTTCACAAACACCAAATTCACTCAAATAAATAAATTAAATTAAATAAGTTGAACTAAATCGCTATATTTTTAAAATAATCGAATGAAGCGAAAGCCGGAAACCGTACACCCAAAAGCTCAATTTCTCAGTAAGCAAACATCATATAATAACAGCACGCACCGAATGGAGCTTCGGAATCTGCGGTGGAGACTTATAGCTATCGGTGCCCTTCTTATAATCAGCAACGAAATTACCAGGATCGAGCTTACAGGAGCTGGTGGGGACGGGCGGCGGCGGAGAATATCCGATAGCGCCCGATCGAGCATGCCCGACGCGCGCCGCCGGCGAGTGAAGCCGACTCTTCAAATGCTTTCCAGATATAGTCAGATTCAGGTCCAAATTTTCGCCGGAAGTCGACATAATTGCATCAAATTAAATTCCCAGATAAACGAAAAATGAAAAAGGAAAAATCAAAATTAAGAAAAGTAAAACAGGTTTTGATTGGAGGTGATTTAGAATTCGGAAATGCTGAGCTGCAGGAGCGCCGGCGGTGAGTTCGAATCGGCGCGGCCCGCCCTTCTTCACTTCTCGCAATACTGTGGGCCTCTTATCGGGTGGGGCCTTCGATTTAAATCCGTGTGGGCTTTAATGTGTGTTTAACAATAACAGGGTGTTTTTCATTTTATCTTTTTCGATATTTTTTAAGATATTGAGGTTTTTATTTTAGATATTTTTTTTAGAAAAAAAGGTCACACTTTATGTAATTACTAGTAGTATTTTCATAAAAATATTTAGAATCTCAAAGTATGAAGGGATGATTTCCTTGTGTTTTAAAGGTAAATAATATATATAGTAAATCATATCTCCAAATTATAATTGTATTCAGATAATCAAATTTATATTTAAGTGATTATTCATAATATTGATTTAAATGTAAAAATAATCATAATAGAGTAATTGTGTAATTTTAAATATATTGAGATTTGTATAATTATATGTCGATTATTCGCAATAATCATAATTACGCATCGTCAGCCATTAGTGAGTCAAAACTGGCCCTTTATGAAATTATTCAGTTACTAATAACTGTTTTTTCAGGAGGTCGTACATATGTAATTGTTCCAAAACAAGAATGTTTAACTCGCTAAAATCATACTTAACTTTGTCCTCGTTCATTCGTCGATAATTGCTCTGCATGCTTAACTTTGTCCTCACTCATTCGTCAAGTAATTGATTGCTCCAAAACAAGAATGTTTAACTCAGAGCAATCATACTTAACTTTGTTTTCGATCATTCGTCGATAATTGCTCAGCATACCTAACTTTGTCCTCACTATTGTCCTCACTAATTCGTGAGTAATTGTTAAGTCCTCACTAATTCTAATTCGTGAGTAATTGTTAAGAGCTCCAAATTATATCTTTGGTATAAGTAGAATATTCAATTCTTTTTTATTTATTTTTTGTGTCCAAACAATAATTATATAAAACATATAAATCAAAGCCTGTGAAAAGATATTAGATAGGAGCATAAGTTGAAATTCTCTAGCAAAATTCAAAATTAGAATTAAAAACTCTATGTTCCATGTGGTGAGTATCAATAATTTGGTAAAGAAAAATCTAATCTAAACAGCATCCATTGTCAAGGAAAAAAAAAATCAACAATACAACAAAGACACTTGCTACTATGGAAAAAATTACCCCAAAACAGAATCACATTACTAATGTACAATCCGAATCCAACTTATGGGTAGAACACAAAGTTCCTTCCGTAAAAACCCGATTGGGGTAAAAACGGAGAGACTAAAACTAATTGGGTTGTTGGACTTGATCACCGATGTTTATTCGAATGCCGCTCAATAAATACCCTCCGGATGAGCTCATCTGCATATGCGGATGAGTTCTCGATGGAAGAACCTACAAATGTTCAAGAACAAATACATGTCATGATATGGCACGCGACTAACAAATAAAAGTGTATCAACAGATGGAATACATATCGCACGAACCTGATATTCACGTAACCAAGGTTCCGTGATTTTCAACCCGATTGCCATCTTCTCAGCCTGCAGATTGTGCATGCACGCGGCCAGTGGCTGCAAGAGAAAAAATAAAAATAAAACGTGAAAATCGAGCGAAATTTCGAAAGCAAATCAGACACGAAGGTATAAAGAAATGTACCTGCAGATATTGATGATAGATCACAAATGGGGCTGAGTACGACAAAAGCGGTAAAAGTTCTTTAACGATGCTCCATGAATCCATATCCGGAGCAGCAATTATTAAACTGAAAAAATAACAAAAAATAAAAATCACATGATTCAGAATTGAAATGCGCACGCGCATGCTCACATATATGAGAAGCTGTGTATTACCTGGAAAAACCATTTTGCTTCCATGAATTAATAATCTCTATAGGTGCCTTCTCACCGGCCTTGATCGTTTTATTCGTTTTGGGGAAAGCAGCTACATTATTCACCGTATCCGTATTTACATTGATGTCTTCTACTTCATCCATGTTTGCATCTTTCTGCAAGCAAATAATAATAATAATTTTAACTAATTGTAAACTAAATTGTAGTGACATATAAATAGAGACGAAAAAGGGGCTACTAATACTACACACATTATCTTGTTTTATGATTTTACAGGCCTCTTCCGGCTGGTCAATGGATGTTGAAGACTCGCTGTTTGAGGAACGTAATTCAGCCAGTGGAGCATGCACAATCCTGTGCCCAGAAAAAAAATGTCACGTATCATTTCTCAAGACGACTAACCAAAATTTATTTGGACAGTAAAAAAGAAGCAGCACCTTTTGCATGTTTCGTCACTGAAATTGAACATCCGCACAATACTAATAGAATACGGATCGTTTCCACAATATGTATTGCATATATAGCCCGTTCCTGGAAAGATAACAAATTTCAGAATCGATAAAATCTTAATTTTGATCAAAGAATCGAAGAAAAGTGTTTGAACTGAATAATGCATATTATGTACCTGCCAGGCGTTCAGCAACAGAACCAGTAATTATACCATCAAGCATATCTAATACAAGTACATCTGAGTGGGCAGTGACATTAGCCATGGAAAGCAGAATAGAAAGTGTATCCACCCGCAAAAATCTGAAAATAGTAAACAATATTTTACTAAACATTCAATATTTTTGAGCAATCCAAATATTTTATTTTAAGGATAAGGTATTTACCCAATTTTCTCGGCGTCTTTTTTGAAATATGCTTCACATATGCTGAAACGAAGAAGCAGAATACATTATACAAAAAAAAAAAAAGTGAAATGAAGTAAAATAAATTGTGACAAGCAACTTCTTAAAAGAAATCTGAGATTGATCAAGGGAGTGTTTTGGATACTTCTACTTCGGATAAAAGCCGTGTTTTAGAAAGTGGGAAATGATTAGAAAAAATGCATGATACTAATAATAGAAAACATATAAGTTAAAAGAGAATATTTTGAGATTTAAAATCAGGACATTTTGCTGGATAAATTCTCAGATATCCAAAATAATGAAAATATAATACATGTATTTCAACGTACGGAGCTGCATGGAGAAAATGATAGACTCTCGTCTAGAATCCATGATTTAATAAAACAAATTGCAATCCAATCACTTAATGATTTATACTATGATAAGTGATAACCATAATAAATTGCCTAAATTATTATATAGGTCTCTTACTAAAAATAAAGTTTTATAGGTATAATACAGAGCAATATTTAATTAATAAATCAAGCGTATCTAAGTACTTTATAGTTTATAGATACATGAGCAAAACATTTATAAATTTATCATAGACAACAAAATCAAATCAAAGACCTTTCACTAAATTATAATGATGCATTGTCTCCTAAACATTAATCCTTAGTTCTGAGCAAATAAGCAAGGATTATACAAAAAAAGTTTATATCAAACCTGCGGGCAAATGGGCGTCGCACGAGTACTCTGGGAGCATATTTTTTCTGCTTTTTAATCCGGTACTTTTCCTGCAAACACAGATATCTATTCAGTTGTGATATTCAAGTTTCGTTTAATTCTTACTTCATACCAGTGTCATTCACGCACCTGTGAAAATGCCGTTTTCTTCTCAAACGTAGAGCTGTTTGCAATAAGGGCCTCAACTATCTCGTCTCCGGTTGCTCCCTTTCTGCAAACAAGCACATGAACTTATCGATTATAACAAACATCATGGTAAAAATGCATACTTCAAACTTCTTACTTCGAGAATAATATAATTTTACTCACTTTCGCATGTCATCTATGTCATCACCGGTGAGACTCTGGGCCGTGTTATTATCAACTAAAGCGCGATTATCTCGAGACTCCTCCAAAACTTGGTGATCCATTTTCTCTTCCAGGTTATTAACTGATAAGAGACACATCAGCAAAACAAAATTCAAAAAAACATGATCAAGCAACTAAGAGCAGTCTCCTTTATTACAAATAATCGAACTAAAACCGCGTTCAAACATACGCTTTCCGAATCAAAAGCATAAACACAAACAAGAATTACAAACCTTCTGTAGATGGAACAACCCGAGAGAGAAAATGCCCGGCTTCTCCGACCTCCATCTGAAACAGAGACCCGAACGGGCATCCGATCAAAGGCTGCAAAGAACAATTCTTGTTCCCTATCTTTATTTTCCTGATTAACATCAAATTGAAGTAATTTATTTATTACCCAAAAATATAAAAATTAAACAAAAATTGTAATTTGAAATAATTAAATAAAAATTAAATTGGGTAAATTTATGTAAGAGCTTACGCGCCGGCAGTGACGCGAGCGAAAAGCACTCGGTCGCCGTCGTTAATGTCGAGCAATACGCTGCAGCCTTCCCAGGTGATTCTAGGGTTTTGATTGCCGCCTGAAATTTCTTCAGAGCTCTTGATCGACATTGCGGATTCGATCGAATTATTGGCCGATAATTACAGAAAGAATAAATTTTGGGAAGAATTGGAGGGTCAATTCGATTGAAATCGGAGCGGTTTTTAGTTCAGAAATTTTAAACTTTAAACCCTAGAAAACGGGAGGGGTGCAACAAGACGACGGCGTTTGAGTAATGGGCCTGGGCGAGTTGGGCTTCATAAGTAGAGGCCGCCCAATCACACGAGATAGCCTGCTAGGAAATGTTACCTTTGTTTTATTATTATTATTTTATTATTTAATTAATAATCATATTCTTATAAATATTTATTATTTAAATAAATAAGAATGTGAGTGGTTATAATTTATGCAGTATATTAAAAGGATTTTAAAGTAGCTTTAGTGTGAGACCTTAATTGATAAGATTACTTATTTCACCATAAACAAAATATATAGTTGTTGGTAATGAAATATTATGATAATTAAACGAAAACAAAATAAAATAAATTTGATCTAAGTCTAAGGTGTAACTACTAACTACTACTACACCAACAACTATGAAAAATGCATATTTTTTTATGGTGAATGATAATGGAGTGCTATAACAACCTCAATCAATTAACTAAGAAAGTAGATGCAACCAAAATGTTAGAAGCAACATGAATTTGAAGTTGTTAAATGGGCGTGTAGTAATTACTAGTAGTATATTTTTAAAGGACTTGTTTCAATTTGGTGACCTAAATTCCTAGTTGCTACTCCCTCCGTCACTCAGTCTGAAAATAATATTTGTAATTTATAAATAATCGATGGAAAATGCACCTAAATTCACTTTTCTCCATAATTAGTCATTTCATATTCATTTCATTATACATGTACAAGTTGAGTAAATAGGAATATAAAACAAAGAAATAGATGTGGAATGAAACATGGATAGGATGGGTGGTTGGTTAATGTGTGGATAAAATAGACAGACGGAAAACGGCATACGAGTCCGGCCACTTTCTGTGGTCTTATTCTATTCTTTTGGAGTTTGCATTTCTCGTTTTCCTTCCTCATCGAATATATCCCAAGTGCACTCTATTTTCAATGAATAATCAATTCTTAGAGAAAAAATTGGCATATATCTTGGTGTGTCGAATATGTACGAACACTAGGTTCCAAAACACATGTACACAATTTACCCCAGTCAATCGAGATAATTCATACTAGTACAATACAATCTACAACAAGCAATATTATTATCGTCGTAAGTTGTCTGACAGATCAAAAACTGCCAGACGATACTTCTATAGCCTCTAGGTGGTTAAAAACAGCGCAATATATTTGTTTGTTACGAGCCTTATGACCTCGTCATCCTAGCTATAGACGAACATATATTTAGTTATAAACTACGGTTCTCTCTGTCCAAACAAAGAGCATAACTCCAAATGAGACAGAGTGCACGCCATGTTACTTTACCATAACCGAGATTTAGCGGTCATAATCACGGGTTTATACATATTAATCAGAAGTTGTCGGCGGTGCACATAGCTAATAAAATATATTTATAGATTTTTTGACAAAAAGTTAAAAAAATTAAGTTAAAAAATAACGTGAATATGATTAAAATTAAAAATGTACTTGTAAATTAAAAAAATGTTACTACAAGAAGGATAAAAGATTAATTATTAGTATTAATTTTCTTATGTATATTCATTCACACACACTTCCAAAACTATGTACAGTAATTTATATGAATGAGAGTGAAATTGTCCCCACGTAGTTAAGGAGAAAGTACTTAAGCACCCCCACCTCTTACGTTCGGTGGTAATAATTCCAACTTGTATATTTTGGAGCATATAAATGCAATACTACTATATATGTTAAATATCTTCCGTTTCATATGGAAAATGATAGTGCTTTTTTAATTATTTTTTTATGCAAATATTTAACTACACGAAAATCTTAGCTCTCACACATAAAACAATGTTATCAAATAATTATATATAATGAGATACTATGAGATAGATCACTAAGACATTAATTATTATTATCTCTCGTGAAATCTTATCTAACTACATATGCAGTAATAAAATACTGTATGATCTTATAGGTATATAAGACAAACCCAATCGGCCATGTGAGTTACAAATCAAGATTACCTACAGATTATGGGGCTAATCAATTTTATGAGTGTAGTACTCTATTATTCATGAGTTGTACTGATATAACTTTATATTTAAAATAAACAATACATACAAAAAACTACTACTATTTTTTTGTCGCGATGTTTAGTCGAGTTTAAACACACCAAACGCTTCTTACTCAAAATTGCAATAATTTTTTACTTCTTACATTACTAAAAAAAATTAAAATATTTTTAATTTTCGTACTCGACCGACCCCATATGAATAATATCTTACCATGAAAAGAGTAAATACTAATAGTATTAAAGAAACAAGAAATGAAGTACCAAAAAGGCCCTCCTCACACCTCCTTGTTCCCATTACCCATTAAATAAACACCTTCCACATTTTAATCTCTCTTTCTCTTTCTCTCTCTCTCTCAAAGCAATAACATGACAGAGAGAAGAAGTAGAGCTGTTTCTCTACCGTCACTCTTCCTCCGGTTCCTTGCACTTGTTTTCATGGCACTCATTTCTTCAAATAGCAAAACTGATCAACATGACCTCAAGAAGCGCAGCAAGAAAAAGCAGAAGCAAATTACCAAACAGCCCTCCTCTTGGGATCAAATCAAGAACCTCCTCTCCTGCAAGCAGATCGAAGGCTCCAAAATCCACGATCCCTCCATCCGAACCAACAACACTAACAACAACATATATACCTCCTGCAGTTCCATTTGTACCTTCCGAGACGTGGTCCACGGCAACACCAGAGTGGTCCACCGCTCCGATGTCTCACCTGATAGCAGCTCCCTAGGCCAGGAAGCTCGACTCCTAGGAAAGTCGAAGATAAGCACCCACGGATCCTCTTCTTCTTCGCGATCAACCGTGTCCGTTCATTCCGCCAGATCAGCTGCCGCTGGTGCACCGTACACCCGCTGTATGCAGCTCAGGAAGCTCTCCGGGTGCTACGAGTGCCACTCTATTGTTGATCCAACCAGGTAATTAATTATATATAATATAATTAACCAGATTAATTAATTGCAAAATATAATTTTACAATCGATTGATCGTAGGTATCCGTTGCCGAGAACTACGATATGCGTGTGCTCCGATTGCGGAGAGGTTTTTCCGAAGATTGAGAGCTTGGAACATCATCAAGCAGTTAGGCATGCAGGTAATTAATTTCTGTTTTAATCAAAGTGATTAATTTCATTTAATTTCACTGTAATAATCGGTCAAAGTCAAACGAAATTTCGAAAGCGGTCAACGCGTGTGGATTACTACTCGAGTGATCGATCCACTTCTACGGTGCACAGCTTTTGTAATTAAAGTGACAGACAAAACGGATTATGCTGCAATTAGCAATAATCTCAAAAGACTGAAAAAGCATCCCACTAATTATTTGCATTTCTTGTGTGTGCAATTGCTGACGTGGCGCTATATGACTGGTCTTTAATTATCATTAGCTGTTACGGTAGTACGAGTATACGTCGCCGACAGACCGAAGTTATATCTTTCCAAAACTACCCTTTCCAGTAAGTAAATTACTACGGTTAATTTTTAATATTTTACTTTTTTTTTTTAATTTACAGTGTCGGAGCTGGGGCCGGAGGACTCGAGCCGGAACATAGTGGAGATAATCTTCAAGTCGAGCTGGCTCAAGAAGGACAACCCGATCTGCAAGGTCGAGCGGATATTGAAGGTCCACAACACGCCGCGCACGATCCAGCGCTTCGAGGACTACAGGGACGCCGTCAAGATACGCGCCGCCGCGGGCGGCGCCGCCGCCGCCGCGAAGAAGGACGCCAGGTGCGCCGCCGACGGGAACGAGCTGCTCCGCTTCCACTGCGCCTCGCTCGCCTGCGCGCTCGGCGCGCGCGGCTCGTCCGCCCTCTGCGGCTCGGCCGCGCCGGCCTGCGGCGTCTGCGCCGTCATCCGGCACGGCTTCCAGGGCGCGAAGGTCGGCGGCGTACGCACGACGGCGAGCAGCGGCCGCGCGCACGACTCGCTCGCCGGCGGAGGATCCGGCGCGCGGCGAGCCATGCTCGTGTGCCGCGTGATCGCGGGGCGCGTGAGGCGCGCGGCGGGGGAGGATCGCGAGGTTGACGGCGGCGCGTACGACTCAGTCGCCGGGTGCGCGGGAATGTACTCGAACCTGGAGGAGCTGCACGTGTTCAGCTCCAGGGCGATTTTGCCGTGCTTCGTCGTGATTTACAAAGCGCTTGATGCTTGAATATATTAATTGATTAATGATTATTATTTAATTAGGCTGGGTTTATATATTTTAATTGTGATTTAATTATTTTAATTAAAGGAAAGAATCAAGTCACGTAACTGGGAGAGGGTTAGTTGAACTGCTGACCGATTTCTGCGTTGTTTGTTGTATATAGGAATTTTTAATGTTGTTAGTGTGCCAATATTTATTTCTTAAATCAATTATATGGAGTATAATTTTTGTTAATATACAAAATTACTCCTCTCGAGTCTCGTCTTATAATAATAATAATAATAATAATAATCGTATTCAATTTTTTTTTTTCATTCGTTCGTCAATCATAATCATATTTATTTAAAAGTATGATGAGTGTAGTTGAATTGATAGTCGGGAGGGTAGTTGCGAAACTTAATTTCGAGACATGATAAGTCATATTCTACTAGCAAAATATTTATTGGTGTGGGTCTTCTTCTTCTTCAACTATCTAAATCTGAATACATGTACGTGGCTGCAATCAATATATTGAGTACCATGGAACCATAAATATGTCGATCACATACCGAATATTTACGAGTTTCAATATTCTTAGTTTGATTCGTTCATTTCGATGATTCAGTAACTAAATTATACGTAGTTTTGTGTTTGTTAGTTGAATGAAATGATATGGATGATTAATCACAGTTGGAAAGATATAAAAGCTTTCACCTAGACTATAAATGAAGTGATGTTAATTTCAATTTTGTACAAGAACCTTAAAATCTTTAATTTCTATTTCGGAGTACATTGCATAATGTTTTGCCTAACTAGGAATTTTCTCCAAATTTAAAGCTACCATTTATAATTTAATTAATTTCACAATTAATAATTCTAAATAATATCTCAATGTCACTTTCATAAAATAATTGGCCACACATGCAAATTGCAACCGCACCCACCCATACCAGGTCCATAAGTCCAAGCTCATTTTATATGCAACTATCATTGCAATAAAAATATTGTATACATTTTTTTTTTCTCTTTTGTTTTATCAAAATAAATTAATAATGAGCATTAATAATATAATTAACTATAAAATAATATATACTCCCTCTACTTCATAGTCATGATCACATTATGCATGCTATTTTCATTCTCGATGGGTACTCTAGCTGTTGGGGTGTGGTCTACTTGTCTTTTGGTATGTATAGAGTACTCAGTCCCTCCTAACAAAGATACAATACATTATTTGTAAAATACAAAAAAAATATTGCATCTTTACCGAAAATGAAGAAATATAATGTTTGCTAATTTCATTTCCCCAACAACAATCTTAATTTTAAATCAAATTACATTTCAACTTATTTGAATCTTGAAAAAAAAAGTTGAGTATACGTATGAATTGATGAGAAACACAACAAACAATATAAACAATATATAAAATTTAACAAAATAAGTATAGAGAAAAAAAATGTTTGTTTTACAATTAACTAATAGGAGTATATTTTATAAATTATTTTTTATAAGTTTAGAATAAGATAAATAAAAAGAATCAAATAACTAATAAAAAGTTTGTTTTTACAAATAACTAATATATTTTATAAATTATTTTTTATAAGTTTAGAATAAGATAAACCAAATAATCAAATAACTAAAAAAATTATACTAAAATTTTATAAGTTAATATAAATAAATACTCATAAGTTTGTAATAAATTTATACTAAATTTTATAAGTTAATATAAATAAAAGAATTAATTAACCACAATTAGAGAATATATAATACAAATACAAACTTATAAAAAATACTTACACAAAAAAGCATTGGGTATTCTGTCAATGATATTACTTATTACTTAAATTTTTTTTTAAAATCAAATAGGCTCAATAAAATTTATTCTCATTATTCATTTGAAAATCATTTTTATTCATCAAACGCCTTTACAAACTGATTTGGTTGTTTTTATTCGTATTTTTTTTGGTATTTTTGTTTGGTTTTGAGTAATAGTTTAGATATATTTCTTTAGTTTGTTATATATTTTCTTTTGGTTAAAGAATTACTTTAGTAGTTGTGATGTTTTGTAGGTTGATCGAGAAAATAACAAGGACTTTTGATCAAATCAACCTTAGAACTAGAAGTGTATGGAGAAGAGAGACCGAGAGAAGCTATAAAAGTGAAACGAAGATAATTGAAGATGTCGACTTGGAAGCTGCTGTCACGTTCGAAGGCTAATAATTTTTACCCCGGGCATTATATCCAAATCTTGACCGTTCACATAGAAGATGAGGAAGTCGGGGACATACAGTTCGAAATTTTCAAGACGATTCGACGGTGAACAAGGACGGAGCAGCCGATGTTCGAAGACTACCTGGACCAGGAACTTTTGCACTTGCTGAAGCGCTAGGCTAGCGCCGCGCTAGCACCCTAGCGTCTCGCTAGGGTACCCTGAGCGGGGTTTGACCCGTTTGACCTAGAAACAATTTATACATTCCCGAGTACGAACGAGATTCTGACATTATTTTCGGCCCTTGAAGAAACAAACTCAGTAACTGATAGGTCGATTTTGATTTTAATTTTTTTTCTCTTTGCTTGGATTGATGAATTTAATCAGTATAGACTCTGATTTTAAACACGATAATTATTAGTAAGCTCTTATTTTTTTTTTTGTTCTTGAGTTCTTAATTATTTATCATTTGATTAATTAATTGCTTGTTAAATTATGAATTCTTCTATTTTCATATGTTAGATTTCAATGATTGTCATGACACTACAAAAAAACTGGAAAATGCTTACGGCCAAATCCGTAAGCAAATTCGTAAGTAAACAGTTTACTTACGGATTGAGACCGTAAGCAAACTCTTCGTCAGTAATTAAGTATTTGTTTACGGATTTTAGAGGGTCGTAAGCATTTTCTTACGTTTTTTTACGACCAATCCGTCAGGGATGTCAGACCAAAGCAATTTACGAATTCTATACTAGAGTTAGGGTGAGTTAAATTTTGACTTAGGGATTGAGGTTTAGTTCGCACACAAGATGTTCGATAAAATGTTATTTTGATTTAAAGTTCACGTTTAGGCGATCTCGTGATTTGGATTATCGAACCGCGTTAGTATCAACCAGTAACAGACGTGCTAATGTAATTTTGCAAACTATAATTTAATTTCGAAGTTGAGAATTAATAATTCCGAACCGTAAGCTTTCTCTTTATTTATTAATTAAACCTTCGTTGCTTCTTGATTAATTTTAGTTTTTTTTTTTTAATTTTATTAGTTAATTTTAGTTCAAAACAAAAATTAACCAACAAATGCATTATGCTATATTTCACTTTATTTTTCTCCGTTGCAAATAAATAATCACTTTTACACGACGATGGTAGTGTTGCTCGAGATCGACTCGGGCGAGTTGTTTCGATCACTAGTTCGATATATTTTTATTTGATTTTTGACGTACTAAAACGACTTATCACAAACTATATACATAATACAAATTTTATTCATCAAAGCCATTGTACAATCTACATAATACAATTCCACAAATTTCCCAAAAAATGTATAGAAAATGTGTAGACAGGCAATGGAAGTCAGCCCAGTTGTCAACACAATCGAGAACGGATTAACTGCTTTGTAATCCAGTATATTCACACCGCATATTTTCTTCACAGTCGGCCCTGGCTTTCCATCAACCTGCAAAACGCAAGGGTTAGTACATTAAGATTTGAACACGCGACCCCTTGTACTATTAATATTGGCTTCAGAAATGTATCGAAATGGTCGTGATGAATCCTAAGATGACAAATGTGAGCCCGCGCGTGTCAGTTCGGGCGCTGCTTGTTAATTACGATGTCTGTTCCATCTATAAACTCCATTTGCGGTTTATATTTTATATAGATAAGTCAATGATTTATTTTATGAGTTGTGAATATAGAGTTATAATAAGAAAATAATTCTATTTTTCAATCATACTTCCTCTATCTTTTAGAAATAGCCACGCTCCCTTTTTAAATTACAAAGGGCCGGGAGAGTAAGGTACGAGGGGATATTTGTTATCTTACGTATGAATTCTTTAAATCTAAAAACAAGGATTCGCTAAACAAGTAAAATTATGTATACTGTATCAATTAAGCGCTTTTCACAAGAAAGCTCAGTTACAAGCATGAGGTGCAAAGATCTAGGACCTGTTCTTTTGGACTTAATTTTAGTCCAGTTCAGTTCAGGTCGCTTCAGTTCAGTTCAGTTCAGTTCGTTTTAAAATAAATTAAAATAAAATAAACAAAAAATAATTTGAACCAATAATTTTAAATATACAATATAGTTAATGTGACAATATTATTAATATTTTTAAAATAACATTTAATAATTTATAAATATTATTATTATTTTTATTGAAAAACCAGTTCAGTTCGGTTCAAATCGCTTAAGTTCATTTCAGATCGCTTCAGTTCAGTTCAGCCGGGTTTCAGTCCAAAAGAACAGGTCCTTAGTCTACCTATCTTAAAGATTATAATAAAAAAAACTAATATCTTAAATTATATACAAAATTTTAAAATTACCATTTTATCAAAATTACCTTTTATTTTTTGACTTTTTATATAGAATATATCCATATAATATCTTACATTTCCCAAATTAAATACGTAACATTTGTTAATTAAAGTTGAACACGTACTTCATAGAATATATATATATCCATATAATATCTTACTTACATTCCCAAATTAAATACGTAACAATTGTTAATTATAGTTGAAACACTTCATAAGTTTAGCTTATGGCCAGCCCGGTCCATGAAAATCTCAAAGCCCGATGAGCTTGTGCCGGGCCGGCCCATATAACTACAACACACCAATCAGCCATCAGTCGTTACTACCGACTTCTTAAATCCGTCAGCCGTATCGATCGGTTGTTCTCCGAGTAATCTTCCACATCCATGCAAGTTGAATGAAAAAGCACACGAGGAAAAACATGATTTTTTACTCCGTTTAGAAATTTGGTAAAATTAATGATTTGAAAGCCCAATAATCGGCCCACCTAGTCGACCCAGTAAGTATATATAGAAATTAGGGCTTGGATCTCCATTTCATTTCATTCCTAAAAAGGCTAAAATTGAATAGATCTAGAAATCGAAATGACAGTGCCACCTGTAATCCGAACTACGGTAGATTTGGAAATCGGAGTTGCAGCGGCGGAAACACCTGGAATCGAAGCCGGCCCTCCATCCAACAACGTTTCAAGAGCGCACTCGTCAACCTGATCCACGTCGCCGAGAGCTTTGGGCGAGAATTTCCTAGGTTTCATACATCACCACAGTGACCCGCTCAAGTACAATAGTACGAATCTGGTAACTTGAATTCATGTTGAGTCGACTCCACGGATCTCACTTCGTATGTCAAGTGACCCGCTCTGATACCAATTGAAAAGGCGGTCGACTCACAGTTCACGTACTGAAACAGAAAAGTCAGTCCCTGTAACGAGTTTAAGTTCTGCTGTCCAGAGAACAACAGATATGCGCGGAAATAGTAAATAGTACATCAACCGAAAATGTAAAGAACAAGTATATAATCTTCGTAAGTTGTATTAATCAATACAATTTACTGAGCTGCTTCAAAATCAATAAACTTTCACTATAAATCATGAATACAAAATAATCCGAAAAATAAATAAATAAATACTAAAGAATCACGAGATTGAATAGTTAGTACTCAGATAAATATCTAAAAAAGAATTCAAAAACAATAAACATTCACTATAAACCATGAATACAAAATAATCTTCTCCACCAAGTAATTATACTTCTTACATACTTAGAGATCTTGTACCGTAGATCATGAATATCTATTCACTTTTTAACTTGGATTCTCCCTCAATAATAAATATTTTCAAACTAAGAGGGGTGTATTCGTTTAAAACTCTGCAGGATTTGTTTGGACTTTTAAAATTTTGGGGTATTCAATCCGGATTTTCAAAAGTCAATTAAAATCTGGAGGTATTCAATACAGATTTTAAAAAGTCTATTAAAATCTACAGGTATTCAAAACTCAATAGACTTTAAAAGATTTTAAAAGTCAACAGATTTCTATGGATTTCAACAAAAAAATACAAAGAAACTCTATAACTTGAAATCTCTGGTAAATACATGAGATTTCTAATGATTTCTATTTTAATTGACAAATTAATTATTAAAAAAATAATAAAATTTAAAAAATATAAATAAACATAATAAAGTTAAAAAAATATGAAATAGATAAAAAAAACCAATTAATTATTAAAAAAATAATAAAATTTAAAAAATATATAAATAAACATAATAATTAAAGTAAGAAAACATAAAATATATAAAAAAATCAAAAAATAATACTTATATTTTTTATATGCTTGATATATATATATATATATTTTAAGAAGAATGTAAGCTAATTTATGGAGAACAAATACTGTCAATGATAGATGGAAAATGAGATTAATGTATGACAATGAATTCATGGAGAACGAATATTGTTAATAAATGTGAAAATTAATCAAAATTTACGAAGAAAGTAAGCTAATTCATGAGGAACAAATATTGGTGAATAATAGATGGAAAACGAGGTGGATGGATGACAATGAATTCATGGAGAACGAATATTGTTAATGCTATTTGGAAAATGAGTCGATGTATTAAAATGATGTAAATAAAGATGAAAATAATTATATATATATATATATATAATAATAATAGGGATAATTATAGTTTAGTACCTGAACTATAGGCACTTTCGGACTTTAGTGACTCATCTTTTTTTTTTTGGTGGTTTAGTACCTGAACTAAGGCTTAATTAGACTTTAGTGCCTGGAGTGGCGGATCCCGACGACACGTGCAAATCACGTGCTTAATTCCGTGATCAAGACGGGAGATGAAGGGCATTTTCGACTTTTCCTTATATTATTAATATATAAATAATTAAAAATATATAAATAAATAAAAATAAATAAAAATATTTATAAATAAATAAAAACAATTAAAAATATTTATAAATAATTAAAAATATTTATAAATAAATAAAAATATTTATAAATAATTATAAAAATAATTAAAAATATTTATAAATAATTAAAAAAATAATTAAAATTATTTATAATTAATATATGTTTTAAAACATAAAATTCACCCGTAACTCCATCCTCAACATGTCAAAACACAAAATCATTTGCTCTTGAAAAATTAAATAAATTACAAAACAAAATTAATAAATAACAAAAACAAAAAAAAAACATAAATTGAAAACAAAACCAGTAGCTCATAGTCAAATCCAGGCCGGAGAACACAACCCAGTAGCTCATAGCCAAAATCCATGCTCGACTCTCCGGCGACAACACATTCGTACAAGCATTTGTAGGCGTTCAACTCGCCGCACCGAAATTGACGGCGTTATACTACGCGCTTTTCTTTTTCCTTCATAGGTCTCCAAAATCCCGTGCTACTCTCTACTGCCAGCTCACACGCGTATAGATATAACATCTCTCATCACTCTCAGAATCAACGCACCGGATACAGATATCAAAAACAAAGCTCGAGAAAAAAAAATTGCGAAATTGCTGCTTGTACTGTTTGCTGTATGTGTTGTACCATCCATTGTTTCCGCCCGCGCGAAGCCGGTCGATGACCCCTCTCTATCTCTCACGCACGCGCACTCACTCGTGTGCTTTCCGATTTGTACCTGTGAGCTTGCCGAGTTGTACATTCAATATTCTTCGTGCCAGATCTACCTCGATCCGATTCGTATTTTTGATATTGCGTTAGATCTGGAAATTTTCCTGTCCATCAATTTTAGATCTTGAAATCCTATGCACAAAGAGGGACGACACCTCGATTATCAAGGAGAATTGTTTTTAGTGGTTTTGTTTTCATTGTAATAATAGGTTTTTAATTAATTAGTTTTTCATAAATAAAACTGATAAATAATAAAAAGGGTAAAATAGTAACTTCTCACCTTCAGCCAACGTAATCGTGACACCTGTCAACTAAAGGCACGTGATTTGCACGTGTCGTCGGGATCCGCCACTCCAGCCACTAAAGTCTAATTAAGCCTTAGTTCAGGTACTAAACCACCAAAAAAAAAAGATGAGTCACTAAAGTCCGAAAGTGCCTATAGTTCAGGTACTAAACTATAATTATCCCATAATAATATATTTATTTATTTTTGAACTAGTTATATATTTTATTTTCTAAACAATTTAGATTTTTTTAAACAATTTGTATTAATTTATATATACAAGTTTATGGAAATTCATTTAAATCAATTAAAAAATATATTTCTCAATTATTGTAAAATCTATGAAAATCCATGAAAGTCAATAAAAAAAGTCAATCAAACTCTTTGTAGACTCCATGGATTTAGAAAATCCACAAAAATCCATTGACTTTTAAAAGTCCAAAAAAATCTATTAAAATCTCAATTGAATACACCCTCCTAAATATTTCACCAAATAAAATCAAAATTAATCAAAATCAAAATTAATTAATTAAATTAATTTTTTTTACCTTATGTTGTAGATCATGAATATCTATTCACTTTTTAACTTGGATTCTCCCTCAATAATAAATATTTTCAAACTAAATATTTCACCAAATAAAATCAAAATTAACCAAAATCAAAATTAAGAACCTAAAACTCAATTCGAGTGTTCAACCAACTGAGCTAACAACCCTCGACTAATTAAATTAATTTCCACTACAACAAAATGTTCTTTTTCTTTCAAATTAAATGCTCGAGAATTAAGTGTTATTGGGTATAGAATATTGTATAATAATATTATACTTATTAAATAATATTTCAATATCTATTAATTTTGTAATAGTGTATTAGTAATTCATTGTAAATAAATAAATAAAAAACGCGCGGATTTTAAAATCCCTTTTGAAATATGGTAAGGTAAAACGATTTGAAAGCCCTATACGATGATCGGCCGACCTAGTCGACACAGTATATATTAATTAGGAGTTAGGGTTTTTGTTCTCATCTATTTGAGTTCCTTGGATTGAAATTACGGATCTAGAAATCGAAACGATGGGGAAAACAGGATCGGCTGTGGAACTACTACCAGATCTGGAATTCGGAGCAATGGTAGATCTGGAAATCGGAGTGTGTGAGGCTGAACCAGAAATCGATGATCAACTCCTCTCAGAAATCGCTGCGTTGATGGTAGATTTAGATCTGGAAATCGGAGCCCCTAAATTCAGAGTGGCTGCGTCTGCGGTTGAACCAGAAATCGGAACGATGGTAGATCTGGAAATCGGAGTGTTTGAGGCTGAGCCAGAAATCGAAGAGCAGCTCCCAGAATTCAAAGTGGCTTTGGTTAAACCAAAACTCCAAGCGGTTGTGCCTAATCAGAAAATCGGATGGACTGAAACGTGGCTACAGAGAATCGAACCGCATCGAAGACAGGTGTGGATAATTATTTATTGGGTTTCATATGTCATCGCATACCCATTGCTCTTTTTGTTAGACGCATCGGAACCCGACAGTTACTTTTGGGCTGTAGCTTTGGGCATGTTTATAATCTTTTACTCTGTGTTGTTTGCCTGGGCAGTGTTTGGGCGAAATCCCACACCCTGTATGCTCGCGCGTTCCGAGAAACAATTGCTCGAGACTGTATTGGTTGTTGCTTGTGCGTGCTTCACATATTCCCTTAGGGATGCCAACATTTATGCAATCGTTTTTGTACTTGTTTCAATGTTCAATTTTATTCCTTTGCTGAATATCTTCTGGTGTTTCGCCAACATCGGCTATGTGATCGATTGCTGCTTGGTCATAGCGATTGATTTGGCGTTGGTTTGTTCTCGCAACAGTGGTGATGTTTTTTTCGTGGTGGTTTCTTGCACAGCTGTTGCTCTTCAGTTGATCAAGGACCCCTTTCGCCAGTTCTATTCTTTTAGAAACAAATATTCTGTGGACAATAAACTTGTCGTCTGAGGAAAATATCACAGACTTAGTTTAATTCATTGCATTGAAAGGGGCTATTTTTAATATCCCTTTCAGTTTAAGGGGTTAGTGAAATATATGTATAGGAATGCAAAGTGTTTTGCTCTTCAAATAGTTTATTTTTCTGCTTCAGTTGTTTGAATTGGATTTTGTAGTTTGTATATGTTGTTTGTTGGTTCACAATATTAATGTTCTGAGATTCTCAATTAAATTAATAGAAATTATCTTTTAAATAATTCAAGTGAACAAATAAAGTAATTGTATTATTTTTAATTTAAAAATAAAATAATTAGTTTGAGATGTAGATTAATTTGAGATTAATTAGTCTTTTAGATTCACTGGAAAATTCAGTTTTAGATTTACTCGCGAGAAATAAGGACATGTTCTTAAAAAAAAGAATTGATTTTTTAATAAAAAAATATTTTTTAGAAAAGTGAACTGAATTAATATTTTTTATAAATTGCTAAATAATTTTTTTTATAATTTTTTTTATTTATTAATAGTATTCTATCCTTAACTAAATTATATAATTAAAATTATTGATTCAAATTATTTTTTAATTTAAATTATTTTTTATTTATTTTATTTAAAATTATTTTTAAAATATTAGAGAAGTATAACTCAATTTTGTATATAAACTTTAATTTATGATAATTATTAAAAAATATTTAAAAAATTTTAAAATTGTAAAATGTGTATACAATACAATATACAATTTTTTTCATATAAAATAATTTTTAAAAAATAAAAATAGTTGTGAAGATATGATATATTAATAATTTAAACTATATATTTTTGTACATTAGATAATATATTATTTTTGTATGTTTGAATTTATTTAATAATAATCAACATACTACTCATAATTGATTTTGTAAATAGTAAAAAAAAAAAAAAGTGCAAATATAGGCTGCAAACGAGCTATTCCAGTTTATAGGCTGAACGAACACCATAATTTGATTATATTCTTATTGATAAGCAGAAAATCACTTATATTATTTATATATCTATATGCATGCCTCATTCTGCTCACCAGTAAAATGGATATCTCTCGAAAATATTTTAAGTTCAATTTTTTTGTGTTTTCTCTCCACTCGGACCAACCCACCCGCCTTTTTATATTTAAAGTAATTGGGGTTTTTACCCCAATGATACTATTGTTCGTACAAGAAGATCCGGGTAAGATATGCACTTCCTAGGGAATGAAAAAAAACTGATATACTTGCATTTGGTATTTTATCCTAAATTCCTTGCTTCATCGATACTCAATCAAATCTTCTTTTTTGACGATTGAATGCATTTTTGGAGTCCCATATTTAGTAATGCCGGAAATCTTTCTTAATGAAGTGCAAATATGCATCTAGGGCTGCAAACGAGCTAGCTAAGTCGCTCGCGAGCTGCTCGAGTCAACGCTCGACTCGAGCTCAATCAATTCGAGTAGAGCCACTCGCGTTGACTCGAGCTCAATCAATTCGAGTAGATCCACTCGATCACTATTACGAATTGAGCTCGAAAAAATATATATACTAAGCTGATATATATACTAGACCTAGGTAGCTCTATATCAATTAAAGCACTATAAGCTGATATCCAAAGTAAGCTAGCTAGCTAGGTCGTCGATCGGTTAGGGCTAGACCTGAATGTCCACAGTCGTGTGCTCAGCAGCCTGGTCTTGAGTAGCTAAGATATCTGCAGCAGCAGCAGGAGGAGGAGGAGGAAGCGCGGGTTGGACGTAGTATTGAGCAATGGCCTGCTTGATGACGAGTGTCCCACTAGTGAAGAAGAAGATGATGAGGTAGGCTGGAAATTCCTTGTTGTGTAATACGAATATGGCCTGGATACTAACCCCATGCACGTTTCCATGAAGGAAAACTCATCCACCACTCCCGTAAGAAGGCAGATGCAAACGGCAAACACGCACCACGAAGCTCCGATGAAGGCGATGATTGCACATTTTACTCATACCGGACACAGGTGGGCCCCGACCACTCTGGGTCTCCACTGCATGAGGCACAACAAACAAACAATACCCGCCACCGCTAATACAACTGACCGAGCCGTTGATCTCATCTTGAAAGTATAAACAAAGGGAACATTTGTGTTTTCTATGAAAACAGAGTGATAACCAGCGAGTGACGTAGACACTTGGTCCCGAAAGGGTGTGATCGCACCCCTCAACTTTTTTTAAAAAACTATTTTTATATTTTGATTTTTATATATTAAGATAATTAATTATAACTTGTTTTAAAATAATAGGAATTTAATTGAGATATTGTTGAAATATTGATATGTTTTATTAAAAATATAAGATAATTAACTATTTGTTAAAAAATATTACTTTTTTAAATAATCAATCCAAGATTTAGAAAAAAAAAGAATATTAATGTTGATTAGTTATTAGTACTCTTAATTTATCAATTAAAATTCAATCAATAAAATTATAATTTCTCTTTTAAAAATGTACTTCTTTCATAATTATATGCAATATGTGGAGTATGAAAAAAAAAAAACAAGTAAAATGAAGATTAATTAATCACTGAAATATGTGGAGCATCATATTTTTTTTGTTGATTAATTAATTATGAAAACAAAAAACCACAAAAGTAAAAAATAAAAATTAATTCATAAACATGTGTAGGATTATGAAAAAATAAAAAACTTTTAAATTAATTATTTTGAAATATGTGGAGCATCAATATATAATAATAAATCTTTAAATTAATTGTTTCATGATTAATTAATTATTTAACAGGAGTATCATGGAAAAACAATAAACCACAAAAGTGAAATGAAAAAAATGTTAACTTATAACTGAAATTGAAGCAAATCAAAATTTAAAAAAAAAATGCTCCCTCTCACTAGTATTTCTGCCTACTTCACTGGGTTCAACCCATAGGGTAGGGCAAAGAGTTCCACCACCACGGTCGAGAATTCGGCGCCGTGCGGTTCGGCGCCGTGCGGTTGTCATCACGAACGACGACGACACTCGCCATCTGACGCAGAGAGGGTAGAGAGGAGAGAGAAAGATGGCGTAATTCGTAACGGTTGGTTGGTTTGGGGCGAATCTTTATATGCTTTCTTGAAAGTTATATATATATATATATATATATATATATATATATATATATATATATTAAGCCAACTTACGTAACAAAGCCCTTAGTAACTTTTATTAAAAAAAAAACTCTTTATTTTTTTTTCAATTTAAAAATAAAAATATTATATAATTTCATTGTTTAGAAAACAAGTTATTGTTATATTTTTTTATTTATATTTAGTATAATGATTAAAACTTATATAAATAAAAACAAGTTATAAATTACATCTCCAATATTACTAAATTCACCTTAATCCTTTTAATTTATAACTTTACTAATTATTACTTTAGAGTGTTATTTTTATAGGGAGTTTTACAAACTAAAATTAATATTTTTTTATGAAAAATAATATATAAAAAAATTGTATATTATCTATACTTAAGTTCAAATAACCAATTTAATAGTTTTAACTAAAGAAATTTAACAATATATGTGTAAAATTAGTGTTTAATATATACATTATATTGAATAAAATACTAATGAATTTAGGGACTATAAACTTTGACCATATACTATATGTTATTGATTTTGATATATATTTTTAAGTCATCATAAACGCGTTATTAATTTTGATATATAAAAGTATTATTAATAAAAAAAATTATTATATATTAATCATTTATTTCTATATAGAGGGTTACATGTATGATTGAGAGTTTATTTTTATTTATAATTAGTCTCTAAGACTTAATTTTTTTTATTACTATATAAAGTTTATTGCTATAAAGAATATTACTATATAGAGTTTTTACTATAGTACTATCATTTAATACCATTAAAGATCAATCAGTGCAAGGTAAAATCGGACGAAAAAAATGAAATAAATTGAGAAAATTATTAAGCAAAGAAAAGGGTGATAACCCTAATCTCATTAATCTTCTTTAAGTACTCTACTCGATTATCCGTCCCGAATATTGAGTACCCAATTAATAAAACCGATTGGAATTTGCGAAAATCCCCTTTGTCGGGTACGACTACACCCTAAATTCGGGTGAATGTACCCAGTCGTACGTACCGAATATTCTGACCTCTAAACGCACATAATACGACGATCATTAATTTACGATGAAAGATTGTCAACATTCGTGACGAAATATGATGATTTTTTTCGTCCTTGTTCGAAGATGAGGCATTAGTTGAATACATCTTCTAGGAGATTCTAAACTGGTTGAGAGAATTCAAGTAATTCATGAATTTTTTATACACCTCTTGATATTAACACTACAAAAAAACCAGGGAATCCCTACGAGAATCATATATATTTTGATTTTTACCCCCAGCCGTAGGGGTGACTCCCGTAGGGGATTCCCGTAGGGTACTGCGCGAGTATTCGCGCGCATAATTACTTCTCTTCAAAAGACCCTACGGGGTACCCTACGACTAGCCGTAAGAAAATTGTCCCTATGGGCAAACCCCATAGGGGAATAATAAATCTCCTCCTACGCCTATTTCCCGTAGGGAGTATTTAAACATATTCCCTACTACATTTGCCGTAAGAGATTTTTTTTAACTATTAATTTATATAATAATAAATTAATTAAATGTTATTATAAAATTACGTTAAATTGTTTTAAATATTTTCTTTTAAACCACTATTTTAGTTATATAATAAAATTACAATTAAATTTTTTTAAAATGTTTAAGCAATTATGCAACTAAGCAATTACAAATTTATAAAAATAATTAATTACAAAACTTACGCAATTACACAAAAAATTACGAATTTTATAAAAATAATTAATTACAAAATATATTGCGCAAATATATATATATATATATATATATATATATATATATATATATATATATATATATATATATATAACTCATAATAGTTATCATTCTCCTCTTAGAGGATGGAATTAAATTTTTCTTAAAACTTGTGTCATTTTTTCTAAGCAAAGTTTTAGAGGATGGAATATGGATATGATGGGTAGAATATAGGCATATAATATCTTACATTCCCAAACTATTTTCAAATTAAGAACGTACGGCTTATAATTGGTCGTATTTTTGTTTTAAAGTATATTTTTATTTGAAGTTTTAGAAGCCAAAAGTTGTAACCTCTCTTATAACATTTAGTTAGTACTACAACGCACCAATCAACAATCAGTCGTTACTACCGACTTCTTGAATCCGTCCCTTCCACGTCCATGCAAGTTGAATGGAAAAACACACAATTGGAGAAACACGACTTTTCACTCAATTTAAAAATTGCATAACATTAATCGATTCAAAGCCCAATAATCGGCCCACCTAGTCGACCCAGTAAATATATGGAGTAGAAATTAGGGCATGGATCCCCATTTCATTTTATTCCTAAAATTGAATACTCCTATATCGGCAGATCTAGAAATTGAAATGACAGTGCCACCTGAAATCGGAACTACGGTAGATCTGGAAATCGGAGTTGCAGCGGCGGAAACACCACCAGGAATCGAAGCGGCGCCGGCCCTGCATCCAACAACGTTTCAAGAGCGAACTCGTCAACCTGATCCATGTCGCCGAAAGCTTTGGGCGAGAATTTCCCAGGTTTCATACATGACCACATGAGTGCCACTGTGCTTGGCTTTGGAAAAGCCAAAGGGTGATTTCTTCGCGGGTTTAGTCTGGGTGATGGCGCTTGTTTATTGTTTCCTACTCAATCTACGGATACGTATATAATTAATAAATATTTAAAAATAATAAAATAAATATTACTCCTATAATTTAGTAACGCATTCACGTTCAGTTCAGTGATTCACGTTAACCTTTTAATTTAATATAAAAATAATAATTTAAATTTAATTATATTAATTAATACTATATTTTAGATTAAAATTTCAAATAATTTTATTTTTTAATAATTAAATAATTATACATCACAATAAAAAATTATGTAACCTTAAATTTAATTACATTTTACAATAAATTACTCTTTATTAATATCCAGCCATGCACTATCATCATTTTTCACTGGAAAATGAGTAAAAAAAACTAGCTTTGATTTTTGTCATAATTACAGGATTGACCATGAAATTGATTATAGTTACAAGACTGATTTTGCAATTACCTTTTCTTGGAATGATAAACGAATTAGTCATGAAAATTTTAGCCTATGGTGACAAAAATATAATTTCAAACGTGACGATTTACATGTCACTGTATGACGATGAACTTAACCGTGATCAAGTGATTGTATTTTTGTGACGATTTCAAGGCCCAATAATTGGCCCACCTAGTCGACCCGGTAAGTATATTTATATAAATAGAAATTAGGGATTGGATTGGATCGGATCTCCATTTCATGTCATTCCTAAAATAGAATATATCGGCAGATCTTAGAAACCAAAATGACAGTGCCACCTGAAATCGGAACTACGGTAGATCTGGAAATCGGAGTTGCAGCGGCGGAAATGCCAGAAATCGAAGCGCCGGCCCTGCATCCGACAACGTTTCTAGAGCGAAGTCGTCTACCTGATCCACGTCGCTGAGAGCTTTGGGCGAGAATTTCTAAGGTTTCATTCGTGACAGCAATGGCACTATTCCTGGTTTTCGAAAAGCCAAAGGAAAAATTCTTCGCGGTTTTAATCTGGGTGTTGGCGTTTGTTTATTTTATCGTGCTTACTTTCGTATCGTTAGGGCGCGTGCCCGTGCCCTACACTCTCCGGCGTTCCGAGAAACGAATTTTCGAGTCGGCGTTCGTAAATTATTAAAAATTATTTGTAAAATTTTGAAATTGTTAAACGTGTATACAATATACAATTTTTTTTATCATATAAAACAAATTTTTAAAAATAGTGGTGAATATATATGATATATTAATCATTTAAACTATATTTCTGTACATTAGATAATATGTTATTTTTATATGTTTGAATTTATTTATAATCAATATATTACTCATAATTGATTTTGTAAATAGTAAAAAAAAAGTGCATATATACATGGAGTAGGGCTGCAAACGAGCTATTCGGGTTTATAGGCTGAATGAACACCATAATTTGATTATGTTCTTATTGATAAGCAAAAAAGCACTTGTCTACATGCATGCCCACAATGCCTGATAGATTCTGAATCAAGTGCAAATATGCATCTAGGGCTGCAAATTAACGAGTTAGCTAAGTCCCTCGCGAGTTGCTCGAGTCAACGCTCGACTCGAGCTTGGTCAATTTGAGTCGAGCCACTCGATCACTATACGAACCGAGCTCGAAAACTATTTTTGAGGGATCGATCAGCTCGCGATCCGCCGCTCGAATATATATTTTTTCAATTATATATATGTTGAGGATTCGACAAGACAAACAAACAATCGAGCTGCGCGAGCTCAAAAGCTTCGAACCAGATCTTCAAGCTCAACAATGGTGAATTCGGGATGCAACGTCGAAAATGCGATTTATGGATCCTAAATGTATCTACGAACTCAGAGGAACACAGCGCAACAGAAAACGCACGAAATGACAAAGTATTTTACGAGCTTCGGTCGATAGAAAATCGATCTACGTGCTCGGGGAGGGAGGAGGTGCTCTGGTATTATTCAAGCTCTCAAGGCAATCGAAATGAGTTCAGTTACAGTTCTAGATCACACACAACTCGTGAATTGCATTTACATATACACACGCGATTAACCCCAAATCCTTGTGGCATATGAACCCTACGATCAATCTGATTTAGGCGAATCCACACCACAGATTTCTAACAGAAATTGTGGACGTCATGTTGTGCGTGAGCTGGCGAGGAGCGCGGGCACTTGGAATCTCTGATTTCCATCCACAAACACGTACGGGAGGTTCGATCCAATGCACCGCGGCACTGCTGTGATCCCAGGTGAAACGACGCTGTATTGACCAAAACGGCGTCGTATTGATGTTGGCGGCAGAATTCAAACAGCTGAAATGACCACTTTGTCCCTGCGTCCGTTTTTGAATAAAAACACTTCTAGAATCCAAATTGTGTGTACATTTCAACAATATATATATATATATATATATATATATATATATACTCCGTTTATCATAAGAGTCGAACTTTTTGAGCGATTAGAGTCGAGCCACTCGATCAAGTTGAAGTTGATCTAGCTTAACGAGCAGAAATTGAGCAGCTAGATTGAGTCGAGCTCGAGCTTGTCGATATTTTTTTATTCGAGCCGACTCGTATTGTTTGCAGCTCTAGTAGTATATATATATATATATATATATTTGCACATCATATCGTACGTGCAATGGTATTTTCCGGGAGGATTGCCTATTTTCATTCTCATGGTTGCGAATTTCAGTGATGTTTGTCTGAATGGGTACTAATCTAATGGTGGTAAAGCAGAAAATACAGAAGTCAGACCGGCCCTGGTAAAAAATTATTTCACTTTAACTCTTAATGTGTTAAAACTAAGTAAGTATTATTTATATACTAAAATTCTTTAACAAATTATTATTATAAACAAATTATTTCGCCTTTTCTCTCCATATTTTGTGAACATCTAGAAGTGGAAAAGTTCACAATCAGCACAGCTCCAAAGCTCTTACAACACATATCTCAGCTAGCTAGGGCTGGACAAGAACATCCACAGTCTGCTGATCAGCAGCATGCAACACAGGCTGGGGCTGAACGTAATATCTAGCGAGTGCTTGCTTGATGACGAGAATAACACTGGTGAAGGGGAATATGATGAGGTATGCCTTGAATTTCTTGTGGTGGATTATGAAGATGGCCTGGATCATGACTCCGGCGCACGTTTCCACGAGGGAAAAATCATCGACGACTCCAGTGAGAAGGCAGATCGCAACAGCAAACACACACCAGGAAGCTCCGATACATGCGCTGTATACGTCGTTGGAATGATCACCCAGAAACAGCAATGCGACTGTGAAGAACGGATGAACAAAGGCGCACTTCACCCAAATCGGAACCCGTCGTTCGAGTACCTCCTTGGGTTGCCACTGCGTGAAGGCCCATAGAAAAACACAAACTGCGACTGCTAAGACGATGTACTTGATGAAACGGCTGGTTTCATCGTAAAAATACTTGCATAACGAGCAATCATCGCCTCTGTGCAGACTGATTGAGAACCAGCTAAAGGCCCACGAAGCACACGCGAGGAAGGTAAGGAAGATACGTCCAGAGTTTAACCTGACCCTACGTAATATGATCAATTTCAATAGTGTAATAATGATAATAATAATTGTTGAGAATGTACACAAAATTGATTTCGGGTACAATTTCTACGCAAATCGACTGCAGGGGCGTTTTGGTAATTTTGCTAGGAATTCAAAATTCCCACCCGTTTTGATCTTGATTTGGGGACGAGCGCATCGGCTTAAGGTGGTCGATTTCTCAGCCGATTTTAAAGCAATTTACATGTACGTGGAATCGCGCATTTTGATCGTACAACTAAGGAGAATGAGTGAGTTTTTGTGTCCATTGATTGGTTTTGAGTTTGATTTCAATACTCGTCGGAGCGGTTGCTTGGGGCGTGTTTTTCAACAAAAATATAATAATAATAATAATAATAATAATAATAATAATAATAATAATAATAATAATAATAAAAAATAATGTGTACCTTCTGAACCAGCCAATCGGCCGTGGCGGAGAGTTCCGATGCGGCGAAGGGTTCCGCTGTTGGTTCGAAGCGTCAGCCGCCGTTAATGTCATCCGAACACGGGGAGGCGAAGGCCATTGGCGCAGGGGAGCATTGCCGATTCTCTGTTTTTTCTTCGGCGGCAGAGTGGTGGTAGCGTCGTCGGTTCTGTTTCGTAGCGGCATCTTGGCTTTCCAGCTGGACCTCATCAGATTTCAAGAAATGGTATATATAATAATAGATGGATACAGTCTTACAGACAAACACACTTCTTACAGACAAACACACTTCTATGTTTTCCGTAGTCAATTTTCATAAGCAGCAAAAAGTAAGTCAAATTAAACATTGGATGCATGTAATAATTAATATATTAACTATAATTATTAAGGAGTGCCTTATTAAGTACTACATGCTCACGGTCCTCTTTATTGGGATTAGTAAAGTTTCCTAATATTTCCTCATAAAAAAATTAACTTTTCATTTGTTATATTTTTATTAATTTTATATTAATTATAAATAAATACATTACTAAAAATATTAAAAAATTAATTTAATTAAAAATAAAATTTTAAAAATATAAAAATAGATAACAAATTATAAATCATAAATTTTTAAATAACAAAATTATTCATATAAAAAAAAGTTTTTATGTTATTTTTTAAAGTTAATTTATTAAGTAATATTAATAATATTATAAAAAATGAGATTTTATTCATTTATTTTTGAACTATTTAGAAGAATGCTTAATATAGTATATAATATTTTAAGTTTTACAGTAAAAATTATCGTTTACAATTTAATATTTCATTTTTTTTTATTTACTTTAATATTTTGTTTACTTTAATAACTACTCGTCTAAATTTCAAAATTTAATTAATATAATTAATTAAATTAACAAAATTATAATAATATTATGTAATTTACTCTTATTCATAATTAGGAAAAATAAAGTTATTTAATTTTAACAAAATTTTAAAAACTTCTCTTTATCCAAAATTACCTTTTATTTTAGGAAAAAACAAGTTAAAGTAGAACCTTTATAAATTAATACTTGATAAATTAATAACCTGTCTAAAATATAATAAAATTTTTCGTCCCGACTTGGGCATTTGTAAATAATAAGCAAATTCGATAAAATAATATAATAATAATTTTTTGAAAAAACCTTCATATCTCAATGTTAGGTATTCACGTGATCTATTTATAGTGTTTGATAATGTACATTAACTAACATTTAAAGAATATTTTTCATCAACTATTTTTTGTAATAGTTTTAGTGCGTCCTTTTATATTCACATAATATTTTATGTGTAGAACATAATTTGCGAGTAATTGCAATAAAGTTGATACGAATTTTAATCCAATTATTTTAAATAAATATATTTAAATTTATTGAATTTGAAAATTATTTTTTTTAATTAATAAAATATTAATTTATTAATATATTAATATATACCTCTTTAAAAGAGTATTAATTTATAAAAGTTTTACTATATTTAATTTTAACAAAATTTTAAAAATTTCTCTTTATCTAAAATCATCTTTTATTTTAGGGGTATTTTTTAATAGGAGCAAAACAAGTACAGTATATATATTACACGTAACTCCCAAACTTTTCATTTCGTATTTATAGGCTTACTACCAATATTACCTTTATTAATATACATTATTACCAATTATTTATTAAAAATGTTTGGAGTGTGCGTTTTTACACTGGATAATAAGCATTGCAATCTTGCACCATATTGATTGTGCAATTATTTATTTGCGCAATAGTTTAATTGTTTTAATATGTTACAAATAATTTGTATTGTTTTATTTTAATTTTTATTCATGTATTATAAAATATAAAATAATTATACGCAGCAAATACACAAGATTATTTAATATAATAGTTGTAAAATATTTTATAAAATAAAGTAAAATATTTATATTTAATTAAATACAAAAAAAATAAAAAAAATAAATCAATACAAATCATTTGTAACAAATTAAAATAATTAAAATATTATGTAAATAAAGAATTGCGAACAGTTAATATTATGCAAATATTATGCTAAGTGTAATATTGACCACATAAATAACACGTAGTGCCTTGATTAACAACTACAGAACTCTTAATATCCTAAATTAAACAAACATAAAAACTAATTAGCCCTTATATATTGGATGAAAAAATTTGGGAGTTGATTTTAATTAGAAAAACTAAAGAATCCTTATCTTTAAAATTACCTTTATTTTAATACCGTAAATTTATTTTTTTTTAAATATTCACCAATTATATTTTTTTTAATATTTCTTATAAAATTATATATTTTTATGAAATAAAGAGCTTCAATTTTTGAGGAAATTTAATTATCCAAGTTGTATAATAAAAATAACTTTTTCAGTTTTTTAAATAAAAATTATTTATAAGAATGACAATTTTTTAATTAACAGTATGTCATAAGAAATTAACTTCTAATTAAAAAATAAAAAAATAAAAATTGGACCTTTGAGATGTAGATGAAAGATTAAGATTTATTAGAAAATATTAAGAAACTCTTGAGAATCATCCAACTAAGTTTGCAAATAACTTAATACTAGTAAATGTTATAAAACCGTGAATTATTCAATTTCAAACATTCTTAATTTATAGCGGTACATGCGCTCCGGCCTCCGTGGGTACATGTAATAATTAACTTATGTGACTACATGTACGTGTGTACATGTAATAATTAATTTATGTGACGTATATTTACTAATTAGTTTAGGTGTACGTGTGATAATTCATCTATTTCATATACAAATTCTCAATTAGTCTATAATTTTTTTTCAAAAATTCATCTATTTCATATACAAATTCTCAATTAGTCAATAAATTTTTTCAATGTTCATAAGCAGCAAAAAGAAAGTCAAATTTTCATAATAATTTATTAATTAATTTGCTCACAGGACTTTAGTTAGTGTTGGTAATTTATACATGTAATAATTAATTTATTAAGTATAATTATGAAGAAAATTTGGCTGCTCTGATTTATTTTATTTGGCTCGAGAGGAACACGAGAATTCATGAGGCTCGTTCGGTGCCTCCTGGAGTGGTGGCCTCTCAGGTGATTTCTATCATACAAGAGAGGATCCGCTCGTTACGACTTCCAGATTCTCTTCAGGCACTAAAAAGGGTATGACATATAGCCTGGTGATTATGCTTGTATTCTTTAGTAATGTATGTTTAGTTGGTTGATTGGAGAGCTAGTCTGGTAGCTCGATGATGCGGTAAGAGTTTCATCCACTATGCGCTTTACTGTATCATACACTTTTTATTTTTTATTTGATTGACCTTTAAAAAAATATATATAATTATGAAGAATGGTAGTTCTTTTACTATATTTGTTTTCTAGTTTAACCGGTAGATTTAAATATTTAATATGAGGCGTTAGATTTGATGAAGGAAATATCATATTAGGATGGAACGTAAAACACCCAAGTATTATCATATAATTTTAAATTAACTTATAAAATTCATACATTTTTTTGTACAAATAAAAAAATAAATTCAAGTCAATTAGAGTAATAATTTTTACTTAATTAAATTTATTTTTTAATGTAATACGTTCTCAACTAATTATTTAGTAATACATTTTTTTGTACAAATAAAAAAATAAATTCAAGTCAATTAGAGTAATAATTATTTTTACTTAATTAAATTTATTTTTTAATGTAATACGTTCTCAACTAATTATTTAGTAATTTTATCAACTAAATAAAAAAGGAGATTTTGAATAAATTTAAATTGTTTAAGTTTTCGTTAGAATTTAGTATTTAATTTTTTTTCCTAATTATTAATAAAGGTAATTTATTTAATATTATTTATTTAACAACGCTTATTAATTATCATTTATTAATTAGAGTACATTTATTACACTATTCTATAATTAAAGCATTTTTAAAAAAGGGTCTTGCTTAAATGTGCAGATTCTTAAAATACACTTTTCTTTAAAGTATTTTAAAAGAGGTATTGCTAAATGGCAGATTCTGCCGGCAAACTTTCTTAAAAAAATATTTTGAATATCTTATAATATTTTAATTATTTTTTTTGACATTAATTATAATTAGATACGGTATATAAAATATATATTGCTCAAAAAGTAATAATATAATTTTTTAAAATAAAAATAATGTATATCTTATATTTATATTAAAAAATCAACTAAATAAAAAAAATTAACATATAATAATAAAAAATAAATATTATATTTTAAAATAACTATTATACTAATTATATTTTATGTCATATGAAATTACCCTTAAAAAAATGTGCAGAATCTGTCCACCTGGAATTACCCATAAAAAAAAGTGCAAATATTTTTATTTAAAAAGTTCAAAATTTAGTGTGCATTAAACACTCATCAATATCAATTGCATCAAATATTCAATTTGCATTCGTAAGTGTATTCAAAGATTCATATTTGTATTTATTCAATAATAATTAAATACTGTATCAATTTGTATTCTTCTTTTTCCCGTGAATGTTGGAACATTTGATGACCGATGACATAGCCCTTTTGTACAAAATTTCATTGACTTACCTCGTATTTAAATAATAAATTAAAAAAATAGAAACAAAAAAGAGTTACTATTATTGTCGGTATTGAAAAGTCGTAAATGCCCTCTTTATCTCAGAATTATTAATTACAATTTTAAAACCGAAAAAATCAATCTAGCCATCTAGTTACTGTCTTTCTTAACAAACCCAACCAATTTTCTGTCGAATTTCGAAATCAAGCAAGAGCTAGTGAAGACGAAGGTAAAACATAAACCCTATCTCACAACATAAAGCCAACCAATTTTTTGTCGAAATTCAAAATCAACATAAACCCTAGCCCACAACGATGGCGGCTCGATGTGCCAAATCCCACAACTCCGGCTGCCGGAACTCCTAAATCAAGAAGAAGCCCTTTTGAAATCAACCTACAAAGTCGTCAAACTATTAGATATACCTCTATTTCAACATTTCCTTTTTGTTTAAGCTTGCCACATAACCCATTGATGTTTAGTCGAGTTTAAACTCAGTGTTGACAATATTATAATTGGTTAAATGGATAATGTGGCATCACTTATAAAAGCAAAACATGTGACCGAGTCTAATGCAATTGTTGTTTTGTGAAATTCTATCACTTTTAATCGTTTTGACTATATATACCTCTGTTCCAAATCAATAGTCACATTTTTTTTCACAAATAACAAAGGAAGTGTGACTATAATTATGAGACAGAGTTAGTATAAGCTTGTTTTTTTTTTTAATATAATTTTCCTTTTCTTATTTAAAACAAAAAACACAATAGATCGTTCTAGGTACTAAGGAAATAAAACACAAAGAATAATTAATTATAGCAAATAAAATTTAAATATATTATTGTTTTGGTTGTAGACTTGTAGAGATAAAATTGACATCAGAAACATATATCAAAGCACTACATGATCACAATGAATGAGATTTCTATTATATATTAATGTATATATATATATAGCTATAGTAGCTACATGAGTACTAGTATATAGCTAGTCGATATATATATCGATCTCTGGCTAGGTCATCTGATCATGACTTAGGGCTGGACCCGAACCACCCCGTGAGTCGGCAAGTGATCAGCTGCTGCAAGAGGCAATGCAGGCCTGAAGTAGTATATAGTGATGGCTTGCTTGATGACCATCAGCACGCTCGTGAAGGCGAAGATAATGGCGTATGCCCAGAAGTTGTTATGATGTATGACAAAGATAGCTTGTATTGTGACGTTTGCGATGTTCTCCATCAAGCCGAAATCGTCGAGATATTCGCTGAGAAGGCAGATGGAAACAGCAAAGACAATCCAGGCAGCACCGATAAAGGCACTAAAAAGGTCGTTCGCGTGCTCCCCCAGAAATATGCACGCAACGGTGAAGAATGGTTGCACGGCAGAAGCCTTTACCCACATTGGAATTTGTCGGAGCCTTACGACTTCTCTCACTGGCCACTGTTTGACTGTCCACACGAAAATGCACAGTGCTGCTGTAAGAACAAGCGCCCTCACTGTGCTCGATGACGTCGTTTCCTGAAAGTAGAGGCACAGGGAACAATCGCCCTTATAGAGGCTCAACCCTAACCAAGTGAAGATCCAAGAAGCACATGCCAGCAAAACCAGCACAATTCGAATCCAGAACCTATATATATATATAGGAGTTAAAAAGTATTAGAAAATTAAAATAATAATTATTATGATAATAATAAACAAATAAATAAATAAAACATATATACCCTCTAATTCGCGGCATTAATATGGAAGGCGGGTGAGGATTCGGCGGTTGGTAAAGCAGTAGTGGGTTCCAGGGTAGCAGGAAATGGGTCGGCAGAGTGGGCGGCTGCAGGTTCGCAAGCGTGGGTTTCTGATGAAAGGGGATGGCGGCCGCCGGAGCAATGATTCTCCTAATTTTCTTCCTCGCCGCATCGCGGTGGATGAATATTCTGGGCTTCCTCATTTTACTTTCTTCAATTCTGTTGCGCCTTGAGTGTAGTATATATAAGTCAATATGATATTTTTGACTTTCTTGAATTCGATTCGATGTTGTCCCTCAGTCCCTGGTATGAGTCGGGAGGATTTATTTTAATGTGAGGTGTGTTATTTTAATGTGAGGTATGAAGTTCTCTTATTTTCTAATTCATTTATTTATTGTGAGATATGAAGTTCTCTTATATTTTAATTCTCTATTTGCTTCAATACTCAACTATGAATTTCTATTTTTTAATTCTCTATTTGCTCTGAGATATGAAGTTCTTTCATTTTTGGGAGTCATATGAATAATATTTTAACAAGAAAAGAGTAATCAAACAATTAATTAATATTTCGTAATACTTGATAAAGGGATAGTCAATAAACGTAAGATATGAAGTTCTCTCATACTGACACATTTGTATTGCTTCAGCAATTTTCTAATATTTTTGACTTTCTTAAATTCGATTCGGTTTTGTATGGTTTACTTGCATATGGTTTGCGCTTATTGATATATTGTTATAAACAAGGAATGAGTCAATCTAAGTTTGGACGGATCGAAGTTAAGCCAAGCTGACTGTATATATGTCTAAGATGTTGGAATTGTAACCTACAAAATATTACGGTAACTTAATTGTCTTGCTTGATAATGTCCTAGAAGTTCTTATGACATAATGGAATGTAATGAAATTTTTAGGATATAATGGAATGTGACGACTTTTATGGTGTAATCTAAATACTTCCTCTTAATATTGTTTAGGCCGGATTTAGAATTTTCTATAAATATAAGAGAGTATATAAGATAATAGCATGTGTAAATAGATTACGAAAATGAAAAGTAATTATTTTATAAAAAAATTGTTGATATCCTTCAATTGAATAAAATGAAAATTAAGTATTTTATATAAAAAAAATGTTAAGAAATCTTATGTTTTTTATTCTCTATTTGCGTCGTGAGATACGAAGTTCTCTACTCGACTTCATATGAATAATATTATAAAAGGAATATTTCCTAATATTAAACCAACAAACAATGAAATACCAAAAATTTATTTATTAATTATTCATTTTCATCCGTGATCGTTCGACTTCATATGAATAATATTATAAATCGTTCGACTTCATATGAATAATATTATAAAAGGAATATTTCCTAATATTAAACCAACAAACAATGAAATACCAAAAATTTATTTATTAATTATTCATTTTCATCCGTGATCGTGAATCTCATTTTGTACTCCCAACTCCATATGAATAATATTTTAACAAGAATATTTCTTAATATTAAACAAAAAATGAATGTTGTGCATATGATGATCCTGACTCCATATGAATAATATTTTAACATGAATATTTCCTAATATTAAACAAACAAGAAATGAGTGTGACATTTGGTAGTAAGTCCTATTATTCTTCATTAACTATACATGAATCCATATGAATAATATTTTAACAAGAATATTTTCTAATATTAAACAAACAATAAATAAGTGACATATTAACTATATATGAATCCATATGAATAATATTTTAACAAGAATATTTCCTAATATTAAACAAACAATAAATAAGTGACATAATCGTGAATCGTGATGTTTTCATTTGGTAGTAACTCCTACTACTCTACGTTAACTATGAATTGAGTACATAATTAATTAACAATCAAATAAAACATAAATAAGTGATAATAATCAAATAAAAATTTATTTCACTTAATTAGCTTAGTAAAAAAAATGTTTAATATAATTTATTACTATGTATTATGTATGTATTATCATTTTTTTTATGTCTCAACTTAATATTTAAACACTTACACTTTTATAATGTGAATTGGGTTTTACAAGATTAAATTAAGAAAGTGAAAATCAAATGGAGAAAAGAGCTTTAAATTGAGAAAGTGAAAATCAAATGCAGAAAAGAGCGGATTGAGGGGGGATCCAGTGTCATTTTGCACAGGATATTATCCTCTGCATTCTTAACCGCGATTGTAATTGACCGCGATTGTAATTGATTAATTAATCTAACGCTTAACATCAAATAAATTTTTTTACCAAACAAATTCAAAATTCTCTGCCCGTAATTATATTTATTATAATATTTTAAAACAAACTGTGTAAGCTTAATTATATTTATTTTTTATTATAATATCCAACAAATTCAATGTAATTATATTCATTATTATACTGGTAAGGATAATTATATTTATTTTATTATAATAGTATGCTTACAAATAATAAATAATGAGTGTTCAATTTTTTATATTAAACCATCCAAATAAAATATTAAAACATAATCCGATATTAGTTAAATTTGTTTTTCATTCTTTCACAATTTTAAAATTTTATACAAGTATATAATATTCTTTAATATTTCTAAATTTTATAATAAAATATATAATTTTATAATTAAAATTGTTTTTCAGTCTTTCATTATTTTACAATTTTATACAAGTATATAATATTCTTTAATCTTTCTAAACTTTATAATAAAATATATAATTTTATAGTGTAAGTTATAGACTTAAATAAATGAATAGAAATTTTTAAAAAATATATAATGTATAAATAGTAACAAATTATTTAATTTAATTTTAATGTTAATTAGTATGTAGGTATTTTATAAATATTTTAACAGCTAAAAATGAGTTTTTTTTAATATAAAAGGTTGAAAAGTAAATATTTATTTATTTGTACGATTATAATAAAATAAATATAGTTTTGATTTTTTTAAAAATTAATATTATAATAAAATAAATAAAATTATTACGCGCAAAGTGCTTTGAATTTTTTTTATTTTAAAATATTATAATAAATATAATTACGGGCAGAGAGAAGAGAGTGTTTTAAAGTTTTTGGGCAGAAAATTTTATTTGATGTCAAGCGTTATATTTAATAAATTAAGGTTAAAAATACACAGAATAATATCCGGTGCAAAATGGCAACGGATCCCCTCAATCCGAAAAGAGCTTGTTTATTGGACGAAAATAATTTTTATCTCTTACAATAATAAATGCTATTTTAAACTTTATTGCTATTAATCATTTGAAAATCATTTTATTCATCAAAGGCCTGGTAACAAGCTACAGAATACAATAACACGAATTTCTCAGAACAAGTACAAGCAAGCAATGGAAGTGAGCCCAGTGGTCAACACAATCGAGACCAGATTAACCGCATTGTTATCCAGTACATTCACACCACATATTTTCTTCACAGTCGGCCCTGGCTTTCCAACGACCTGCAAAACGTGAAGGACGTTAAGCTTTGAACGTGGCTCCTTGTAATCTAAAGATGCAAACTCTCCTAGTGCAGAATTATACATCACCTTGTTCCGGACAGAGCAGAAACCACTGTACTGAAGGGTGGCCCCAAGTAAAGAATCTATAACGCTTCCGATCAATCCAGACAGAGCTGAAACTGGTACTATTAACAGCTGCTTCAGAAATGTATCGAGAGTGCAGCTGGTAGTGATGAATCCTAAGACGAAAAATGTGAGTCCAATCACACTACCGCCTGCTGCCGCAGCTAAAAGCCCTGTCTTTGTCACGCCTCCATTTGTGCCCCTTCGAACCGACTGATTAAAAAGTGAAAGCAACCCAAGTCTAATTAAATCTCCGGATAATTGCGAAATGTACCCTTGAGTACTAGTGTGATTTTGCAAGATTTATTCTAAGAAGTTTAAACCTAATAATGCATATACCCACCTTGAAGGTTGTAATTAACCGAGGCTGTTCTTCACTAAGAACCCCTAACTCGGAAGACCAAGTGTCTCCATTCCCGCAACAATAGTGACCAATAATACCGCCAATTAGACAGGTCATATGACCGGATTCTTTTGAATTCAGACAGTGATCCTGAGTGCCCACCAATGTCCAAGCAGCCAACACTAAGAATGTCGCAATGCCACTATTGAATAGAACTTGTATCCTGTAAATGAGGCCATTTTTAACTTATTATACCAACAAAACTAATTTATAGGATGCAATTAATAATAACATGCGACTAATTTAAGTTACTGCTATGGAACACTTCTTCCTCCAATTCTATAATGAATCTTTATATTGTGTGCGTGTGAGAAAAAATCGAGAGAGGGATACCAATTGCGTTGACCACCCTCCTTAAAATCGGCTTCGACTTTTTGCTTTTTGTCCTCTCCATATTTTGTGAACATCGAAGAAGTGAAAAAGAACACAATCAGCACAGCTCCGAACCTTACAACACATATCGTATCAGACACAAGAAAGACGAACGAAAAAAAAACACATTTTTAACGAAGATGAGAGAGGGATAGTGACCTGTAATTGACAGCAATATGAATAGCCATGACAGCAAAACCAGCAAAGGCTCCAGAAAGGTCGAGGGACTTCTTTCTGTACGACCTGATGGCTATTGCAGCTGACACAACCAATGCAACCAATGGTTGGATCATCGTACTCGTTTCCATAATCCCTAGTCTAACCAAGTCATGGAAAAATAAATAACCGAGGTCTTTGAAAAGCACGGAAAACAGTAAGACGATACACCGATTCAAGACACATATCCTTATACACACACGCACAGGTTCGACTAAAACCCGACAACCACAAGAGGCATATTCCGGCATAAGGAACACTTACAGCATATCAAATAAAAAAAAGTAATTTTGGGATTCAAATGATAGTTCCCAAATCTAATTCTGCCTCCATCAGCAAAGTGATAATACATTATATCAAAAAATATTGAGATATTTATACCTAACTCAATCATTCAACGAGTAAAACAAAGAAATTGAAACCCATTTCTAATCGAGCATTTATTTATTTATTGATTTAATTTTCCGATTATACTTTCTCCGTCGAATAAAGCTGAGAGCTTTTTACCTCGATAAACGGCTGAGATTTCAATCTGAGCTCGAGCCCTGTTTCCGGCGATTTGAGTCGCGGACTAATGACCCCTCCTGATTTATCACTTCACAGTTCACGCACGCAGCTCGTTACTTTGACCAAACTTGCAGATTTTTCCTACCTAATTCATAATTAAAGAAAACATTAAAAATTAAATACATTTTAAATTTAATGTATATTTATTTCCAATCTTTAGATTTTTATCAATATTATTCGATTGTTTTGTGGCTAAATTTATATTCACTCCGTTTCAATACAAGAGTTACATTTTATTTTGTTATGTTTTGTTTACATGTTCCCAAATAAATAATCATAGTAGTAATTAGTTAATTATAACTATAGTCTATACAAACTCACTTTAATAATAAACTCTATAATTATTCTTAAATAATAAATAGTACATTATTTTTTATTTTCAATAAACAATCATATGTAATCCTTATACGAATGAGGTATTATTTTACAGTAAAATTTTTAAAAATAGTCTTATACAGTACTACTATGTTACAAGTATAATAAAATATGATGAATAATGTTATTTATAAAAAATATACAGTACTAGCTTATTGTGAAATTCATTCTTTATTATAATGAAAAGGTAATATGTATTAAAATTTTGCCAACCTACCATTATGATGTCAAGCTATTGAAAATAATATTAGAATATTAGTACAGATTATATGATTTGTGAAAATTTTCAAAAACAAAATATGTAAAATTTGTGAAACATTCAAAATGAAATACAAAAAAATTGTATACTAAGAATTTTAACAATAAATATTGGGAATATTTACTAGTTATTTATTGAACTTAAAAATTGATCATATTAATCACTTTAATAAGTTGACTTTGACCACTCCTTGCAAATTCCATTCTGAAATTGGCAAGCATTCCTGCGGTTCATACAGTTAGATCTTCGGCGCTTAATCGATCGCGAAAATGGTAAATGAAATGCCGCGGAAGTTATCCTGAAATTCTTTCTTTATTTGAGTTATTTCGATTGGTTTTATGTCGGATCACAGTGATCTCCTTAAACTGAAACCTGCAGATCCGGTTCATACTGCTTCAGAACCGGCAAGGAAAAACCCGGCTGGCCAAGTACTACATCCCTCTCGAGGAGTCCGAGAAGCACAAGGTCGAGTTCGAGGTAATTTCATTTTCCGATTCAATTTCACACATTTTCTAGGGTTTCGAATTTCTCCAATTTTTTGATCGGGTTTTATCAGGTTCATCGTCTCGTCGTAAATAGGGATCCCAAATTCACCAACTTCGTGGAGGTGACGACTCTATTTAATTGCATTATTATTAATAGTAATAATAAATAATAATCATTATTATTATTATTATTAATTTGCAGTTCAGAACGCACAAGGTTATCTACAGGAGATATGCTGGCTTGTTCTTCTCGCTGTGCGTCGACATGACTGATAACGAGCTAGCTTATTTGGAGGGCATTCACTTGTTCGTCGAGATCCTCGATCATTTCTTCAGCAATGTGTGCGAGCTCGATTTAGTGTTTAACTTCCACAAGGTACATTTGACGATTTAGCTTGCACATTTGCGATTCTTGTTTGTTTACAAATGTATTTCACGACTGTGTTCTTGTTTTGTTTCTGATAGGTATACCTTATACTGGACGAGTTCATACTCGCTGGCGAACTCCAAGAAACGAGCAAGAAGGTGCTTCTTAAAACATTCGATATAGATGGAGTGAGATAATAGAAAATGTGTTGGGTGAATCGAGTTTGATCAATAATGACCATATTCACTTACTTTTACGCTCGTGCATCCTTGAAATTTGGCTTCCATTTCACCGTCTTCGTTTTTACCGTTTCAGGCGATCATAGAGAGAATGGGTGAATTGGAAAAGCAGGAATGAACGCTTCTTTCTATGGGCATACGATACGAGGTCAATCGTTAGCTTTTGTGTTTTATTGATGAGTTCATGCTTGCACTTGTGTAAATTCAACATTATTACTTACACTTTATTTTTGTATTTGGAAGAATGAGAGTTTTATTTTCTTATTACTTGTCACACTTTGTGAATTGTTGGTACAAATTGCATCATCAGCCCCACCAGGAGTCGATTAACGACTATAGGAGAGAGACGATTCAATCGTCACTCTCCGAGTCTCTGGTAAATATCATCAGTACTCACATTTAAGAACTTACAAGTACAACAAAGTTCAAGCATCATCATTTCAATATTCCATATCTTCTCAAAAACAAACATGTAAACAAAACCACGTTAAGCTCGTGTTGTTATTTCTTAAAAACGACGAAAAAAGTCCAAAACACCAAATACCCAAATTCGTGGTTTCTCGCAATAACACACAACAACAATAACACAACAAGCACAAGTATAAAACACAGCACATGTCACATCCACGAAGCAGATCTTTTCATGTGCGGTTTCATCTGTTTATCTTCTTCCAGCGATATCATACCCAGATGAGACGGATCTTCAAGCATCATCTTCGCCACCAAATAACCAGCAATGGACCACGTCTGATTCTTCCGAGCCTGCTTCCCCATGTAACGCCCTAACTTCCCGTCATAATACTCAGGCCAATGATCCTTCGACAGACGAGTCTCAGCTAGTTCAATCGCGCGTCTCGCTAACTGGGGTCGCCCCGACTTGATGCAAGCCGCCGTCAGAAGCCATATAAGTACTGCATCAATTAAACATTATTTTAAAAAACGAAGAAATGTTTCACAGTAAAAACACAGGATAAATTACCAGGCCAAGAACCACCATTGTGGTAACTCCAGCTCGTAACAAGGTCAAAAAGTAACATTTTTTAAATCTACTAGTCGATCAATCAGTGCATATAAACTAAACTTGTGAAGGAGGTAGTAAAACATTGGCTTAAAAAAAATCACAATTACTCTCTTCATAGCAAAAGAAAATTTACCAGGCCAAGAACCACCATTGTGGTAACTCCAGCTCGTATTTTTCGGATCACACCCCGTCACAATCCTCCACTCATGATTCTCCATCGCCGGATAACATATCTTCAGAGGCATCTCCCCAACCAACTCCTCCCACCTCGACTCGAACAGATCCATGATCGCCGAAGCCTGCTCGGGCGTAGCCAAAGACGACAAAATCGCAACACAATTCCCCAGGCAGAACCAGCGGAAATCCATCTTGGCAGGGCTCACGTTCCCGATGAAGTACCCTCCGCGAGTCGGCATGAAATCGAACACCCAGTCAGGAAGGGAGTCTGGCATGACGTTGAACTTGTTGACAGCTGTGTGAGAGTACTCTTCCGTCTTGTATCGATAGATGTCGTTGAGCTGCTTTATGTCGAGCCAGAAGTAGTTCCTCATGTGGAAGCTTAGCGCGTGGAGGCGTTTGGATATTCGGTCGGCGCATTCTTTCCCCTCCTCGTCGTGCTTGAGGAGAAGCAACGCGCACCTCAAGGCCATGAAGAATAAGGCTTGTATCTCTATCGGATAACCGTAAACACCCTGAAAAAAATGAATACACCAAATAAACCAACTCTATAATCTACATAAATACTACTTTCGTCTCAACTAATTATGCACATTTTTCTTTTTTTGGATAGTCCACTAATAATGCACACCTAAAAAGAAAATAAATATTCAATGTTTTTACTTTAAAATACTATTTTACCCTTACTTTATCACATACTCCCTGCCTCCCTTAAAACATCGCATACTTTCTTTTTTTGGTTGTTTCTTAAAACAGTGCACATCTATAAATAGAATGACTTTTCACAATTTTATCCTTCCAATACACGTTTATATAAACTTGTGGTGGAATTAGTAGATGATAAGAGTTTTTTCACGATACTCACCATTCTACGGTCGATCATACTGCACCCATCGGCACACAAGAGGGTCGGAAAAGTGTCGAACCCTTCCGAGAGGCACAAGTTCATGATAAGCCGAATGCCCCTCTGACACTCAGGCAACTCCGCCAACGAATTATCACCGGTCGACTTCGTGTAAGCTCTCAGCAAAATAATCCACCAGAAACCAGAATCGACAGGGGCAACCCTCCCAATCGCACACTCCCCAAAATCAGCAATAATCGTCTCGAAGTTTCTCACGGGATCGTGAAGCACCTTGAAGCTAGCCGGCATCACCCCTGCCCCCAAGGTAAAGTTGTCGACTTTTTTCTCCCACGACTGGAGCCGAAGAGTCTTGAGGAGAAAGTTCTTCACGATTTCTGGCTCGCCGTTCATGAGGAAGGCGAGGGCGCTGGGAACGAAGTCACGAACGAAGACCTGATCGTAGTTGAGCTCTTCTGTCGAGTGATCGAGGGCTGCGATTGTCCCCACGGGCTGGCCTCGGAAATGGACGATCGAGCGCTGAAGGGCCATCCAGGCTTCGGCCACGAGCGGGTGAGTCTCGATGCAGGTGAACGAGCGGGGGGTGCTCAGGCCGGAGTGGGTGCTGTCGAAGACTCGAGAGTTGGAGTTCTCGGAGTTCTTGTAGAGGTGGTGCTGACGTGGCGGCGAGGAAATCGAGAGCTCGCTGAAGGAGCGCTCGTCGAACGAGCGCTTGCGGTCGATGTTGACGTGCCTCGGCCGGTCGAGGAGCCTCGCCAGGTCCGACTCCTCGATTTCGAAGATCGAGGAGGAGGAGGCGGAGTTGGGGTTGTCTCGGGTGGGAAAAGGAGACATTTTCTGAGAACTGAAAACAGAGGAATGAGCACGATAAAGTCAACACAACACACCCACAGCTCGAAAAGTCAACTCCGGTGAAATGAAATCGACAGAGAGTGCGAGCAATAATTATATACAGTACAGAGATTTGTGGGCGCAAACGTCACAGATCACGCATCGTATTTTCGAAAGATTGGGTTTTTAATTTTGGAAATCGATGATAAATTCAGGTTATTAAAGGAAAAATTATAACTGTTGCGCGAAGGAAAATCTAAAATAGAGCTTGGAAATAAATATTAATTAACAAAAACAGAGAGAGAGAGAGAGAATCGAACCTTGAGGACTTGAAGATGAAGCTTGGATTTCTGGTGAGAGGAAAAAACGGAAGGGTTTAAGAGAGGGAAAAAAAGGATGTGAGGGTGGGGACGGCGATATTATTATAGATATGTGGGTGTGGGGCCCGGAGTGACCGGTGACCGGCAGGGTAATCCGGTAGCGGATTCGGCGAGGGGTTTCATTCCAACTGGGGAAAGGGATGGGTGACCGGCACGTCGGATGGTGTGGGTCCGTGCGTTGGGTGGGTGTTGGGTATTATTGATATTAAGTGTAATGATGGATAATTTAATTAAATTAAATGTTTAATTGTGATTGTATTTTGAAATATTTAAAATTAATAGTAGGTCATATTTTTTGAAAGTTATTTTTAGATTATAAATTATTTCTATTTAGGGGAGGGGATGATCATTGATACACGACCAACCATAAATGTATAATTATTGAAGTGTGATAATTGCTACGAAACGTTGTATCCTATTAAAAAATTGCTAAGAAACAAAAGTTGTATTCTATCACAAAAGAGGTATGATATAAAAGAGATGTAATATATAGAGAAAAAATTTTTGTTGGTCCCGTAAAAGTAGTCAAGTTTCATTTCAGTCCACTAAATAAGGCCACATCCAATTTAATCCTGTAAACCATCAAAATTTTGCCAATTTCGTCCTATTTGACCGGAAAATTCGAAAGATAAATCGATCATTGAATATGAAGACCGGTAAAAATTTCGAAAGGGAAGTCAAGAAACCAATTTGAGTGACGATCACAATTTTTGTTTTACTAAATGTTAAAACATCAAAGAACATAAACAACAATAGAGTAACTTGACAGGGTTTAATCATCAAAACAAATACTAGTAGTACCAATTAATATTAATAGAGTAAAATATGTACTACTACTACTATAAGCTAAAATGAATCAATTCATCTTTTTTTTGTCATCAATAGCTGTTTGCTGCTGATAGTCATTCTTCTTCCACTGTAGAACAACACCTACAACCGTGGTGAGCCCGATCAAAAGAACACCGTTACGACTATTACCACAAAAGAACACAACTGCCTCAATGAGTACGGCCACGAAGCAATCGAGCAAGGAGAAGTTGATGAAGCCCCACCACATGTTCAACGTGGGAATAACATGAAAGCCAATAAAAAGTCCCGCCGCCACAACAACAGAGGATGATGTCTCGACCCCATGGACCCTCGTGTAATAATATCCCCAGCACGAATAGACAATCACGATCGCACAATCAAACAACCGCTTCACGGATGGGGGTAGCTTGTAGGGTACGGCGGGTTCACGGAAAAAAACTACGTATCCTATAAAAGCATAATAAGAAGCGGCGAGAATAGAATACGCAAGTCCAATAGAAATATTAACCTTCCAGTCCGGTTGAATTCTAATATACTTGACCATTATATCCAAGAAACAAACGTAAACAAGACCCCACGACAACCAAGAAATTATGCGCCAATACAAATATTTCATTCTATATCCGCTCGATCAGGCTATCGATTCAATTATTATACTCAATTTATATATAGTGTATATATAGGGGTCGAGCTGAGGGGAGAATTGAACAAACCCAATTCCTATTCCGATACAAATACAAATACCTAGTGACGAGCGTGAATACTTGTCGTTTGAGTAAACGCGCCGCGCCAAAATGATATTTATATTTAGCCAGTAACCTATCACTACAAAAGGGTAGGTAGTGGTAAGTACGTGGAGTCGGTCTCATAAGAAAGCAATTACAATAGGTGATCTCGACTTTGCCTAAGGTTACAAATATTAGTAGTACCAATTAATACTAATAGAGTAAATTAAATTCAAAAGAAGAGTAAGTATTAAATTTAATTTATTTTAAATTTAATTTAAATTATTATTATTATACGGTTTAATGTGAATAGGATTAGGAGTTAACCTTGTTAAGTACTCTATTAACAAGAAACACTCCATATAGGAGTATTATTCAATTCTATATATATTGCTAATTAGGTAGGTTTTGTAGTATATATCTCGATTATTCAATACTCTTAGATTGTGAATTTATAGAGCTAGCGTACGTCTTCAACAACATGTACAGACCTTCACATTGGGAGCCCGTGTCACATCGCAAAGCATGTTGGATTGAGTTTGGTAGTATTTTAATGTGCATCTCAGCATGTTGTATTTATAATTTATACTCAATGGTTGGTCGAAAAGCGAGTTTGGTGTATGCAATAGCCGTATGTGCCATGGTTTATCATCATTTTGTCAATCGGGTGTTGGCTGCGCGTCGGCCCTCGCCCTACGTGTTCCGTCGTTCCCAAAAACGGATGTTCGAGTCTGCGTTTGTCGTCGTCTCTTCGTGTTGGGTTTATTTTTACCACGCCATGGTTGGTGATATTATGACCTCGATTCTAGGGCTCGTCAATCTTTTTAAAGTGATTCCGATTATTAACCTTTGGTGGGGTTTCGAGAACATTAGCGTACTTGATTGCTGCTTCATTGTACTCATCGATGTGGCCTTACTTTGTTGTCGCAATCGTCTCGACTGCATTGTTCTTATTGCCGGTGTAGCTGTCGCTCTCCAGTTGATCAAGGGCCTCGTCCCCGTCCGTCGATATTGTTTGAAGCTACTCAAGCACTCCTCCCAGAAATATGTGAATATTTGAACAAATATTACTAGATTTTATTTTATTTCATCCTTCTTATTAGATTATCATGAACTACTATTTTATTTTATCATTAGATCTTATCTACTTATCTTGATTAAGTCTTAGGAGAAATATTTGATTTACTTTGATTAACAATGTACTTATCTTATACTCCTATTTGATGATTATTTTAGCATGACTCAATTTTTTTTAATCATTTATATATATCGTGCAAATGCCACGTATTTTTGTCCAATATTTTTGTAGACTACATTTATATTTTATTTTATTTTCATTTTTAGCAAATATTTAAAAATCAATTTTTGTACAATTGTTATTTTTAAATGAAAAATTGGATATTTTAAATGAAAATTTGAATCTTTTTTAGGATATATAACTATTGTGAAATACTCAAAAAGTTAAAACTTCTCAATTATTGTCTAACTATTGTGGAAAAGCCAATTATTGCTCAATAGTCAATATCGACACCCAGAGCTAATTGCTGCGCTTCCGTTTCATTGACCCCCGAAGCCAGCTTCTTCTAGTTGCACGACGAAATCCATTTCGACAACCAGTCGCTGGCTCTGAATAACAACAAGATGGAAGACAAAAGTATGATATAAAGTAAAATTTGAACTTTATTAACCTAGCTCATGAATAAAAAAAACTTTTACAAACTAAATTCTAGATTATTGTAATTAATGTTTAATTGAGAAAAACATTGACATTTGATATTTAATGGTTATTCATTATTTTACTCAATTTCTAGATTATTAGGAGTGTGCACCATTGACAATCTTTTTTTACTAAATGTAAAAACATCAAATTTATAAGAACATAAACAACAATAACTTGAAAGGGTATAATCATCAAAACAAATCCTAGTAGTAGTACTAGCTATAAGCTATAAAATGAATCAATTCATCTTTTTTTTGTCATCAATAGCTGCTTGCTGCTGATAGTCATTCTTCAACCCCTGTAGAGCAATACCTGCAAAGGTACGAGCGATCACCACAACACCGTGACGACTACCGAAAAACACAGCTGCCTCGAAGAGTACGGCCACGAAGCAATCGAGCACGGAGAAGTTGATGAAACCCCACCACATGTTCAACGTGGGAAGAACATGAAAGAGAACAAGAAGCCCCGCCGTCATAACGGAAGATGTCTCGATCCTCCCATCGGCCCTCGTGTAATATCCCCAGCACGAACAGACAACCACAAACGAGCAATCAAACAACCACTTCACGGAGGGCGGTAGTTTGTAGGGTTGGGCGGGTGCACGAGTACAAATCACGTATTCTAAGAAAAAACGATAAGCAACGACGAGAGCAGCAAACGCAAGTGCAATAGAAATTGTCTTCCCTTCCGTAATCGATGGATTCGTACGAATATACTTGAGGAATAAATCGACGAAACAAAAGAAAGCAAGACACCACGAGAACCAAGAAGCGCAGTACCAACTAATTCTTCTGCGTTTCGATATCTGCTTAAGCTCTCCCATTACGCACGTATCGATTCAATTACTCAATTTATGTATGCATATATATATATATATATATATATATATATATATATATATATATCTATACCTTATATAAAGATATCGGATTTTTGCAAATAGAGGGGCCACGTCTCCTAAATATCCTTACGACTTACATACAACTTACGTATAGAAACTGATGTTTTACCTGTGAGGAAGACACGTGCCCTTAAAAATATCTTACACTTACGTACAATATACATACATTTATTTACATTTACCATATTTTTGTTTTTCTTTCTCACCCTCACCGTCATTCTCAGGTTTCTCTATGGTAAAGAATTGAAAACGAAGGAAATCGGTATCAAAATCCGAAGCAGAATCAGGTACTCGCCTCCCTTCTCGTACCTCAATTTATTCACGGGTGAATATAGGGTTCTTGTCCGTATTTTTTATATTTATTTCGAGCTAATATTTTGTGGTGAATTTAGGGTTCTTGTTTCCTCCAATTCCCCCTTCCCGATTTCTCCGGTGAATTTAGAGTTTAATTTTTCCAAATTTTATTTGGATGTGGGTTAATTTTGGGTTCACGGACTATATTAATTAGAGCTCACAGACTATATTTATTTACACTTGTGGTACAGTTCCACTGACTGAGCAAAAGCTCAAAGGTCTTGCATATGAAGAAAGAGCTTACAGCAAAAATCAAGTCTATAAAGCGAACAATGAAGACTTCCTCTGCATAGGCTTTCAAAGATGAACTTAAAGCAAGGAAAAGAGTACTCAGGAGGTTGGGGTAGGTTGCCGGTTTTCAATTTGACTGTATTTTGATGCTCTGGTAATTTTTCTTATTTTAGTGTAAAGGGTTCGTGTATTTACAACTTCCGCTGAAAGGGAACAGTGCTCTAGCACTACCCAAATACATTTGGGAACCCTATTTTTAAATCTTTTTGTCACTTAAGTTTTAGACATCATATAATTTTCAGGCATATTGATTACAAAAGTTCAGCCCTTTTCATTATCTCTATGTGTGCATGTGTGGGAGAAAATTTAACCTCTTGCATCAATTGCCTCAGGTCATAGTATTTCTTTTGGTGTGGGTCCATTTTGGGTTTTCATTTCTCTCTGTTTTTGCGCTCAGGTATACAACGTCGCGCGGTGCTCCAGCTTCGGGTTCTCGGGCTTCTTCAAGAAATACAGCACGGACTTGGCGAGATGGGTCTCCGTGTTGGCACATTTGCTCGAAAAAATTAAGGAATCGTACAAGGAGGAGTAACAGGTCCAGTTGGCCTTTGGTCTAAGCGTGTCGTCTTTGGGTCAGAGTCCTGCCCATATTGCCCCGGTAAAATCCACGAAACGCATCGCTGACAATGGCGTTGCATCTGCCGGCTTGTTGCCACTAATTTTGGTCGGAGATTACTATTATTGTGTTGAAATTTTTTTTATTTGTTTTTTCGTTTTTGCTACAGGCACCCAAGATGGCATTAAAATTGAAGCAGCTCTAAGGTTTTATTGATGAGCAATCGCCTTCTACATTCTCTGGCTTCTCTTTAGTAGAAGCACTTGCTCTTATGAAAAATAAGGTATATATATCATCACACTCACCATACATCAGTCCTGGTTTTTAGTTAACCGAGTACTGCCCAGTAAAAATATATATATATTTTTTTTTGTTGCAGGTTGAAAAATGAAAACAACGACAAAGTTTTGGTTATTTTTCCATTTGGACGTTAACAGGTATATACTTCGGTGATGAAAAACTCGTACATTTCACTAGGTGCGGCCAAGAAGTGGGCCCAAGATTGAAGGTCGATAGAGGAAGATATGTTCCTAACAATATACTGCTGATGCTCGCCGGAGCAGGGCTGCTCTAGATGGGGTGGTCGGGGTTCAACGGTGGAGCTCCTTATTCCGCAAACATAGTTTCGTCAATAGATGTTTTGAACACAAACATATCGGCTGCAACGAGCCTCTTCGTCTGGACATCCCTCGATGTTTTCTACTTTGGAAGCCTTCTGTTATCGGGACTGTACAGGGGATGATTACGGGATTAGATTGCATCATTCCCGGTGCAGGTACATCTTGATCGATCGTTTTCGATTTCCATGAGCTCTCAACCAAACAAATGTTATGAATGAATTGTAGAATGTTGAATTCACCCGACAGGTGTGGTGCAATCGTGGGCGGCTATAGTATATGGTGTGGTTTCCGGCAGCGTCCCATGGTACTGGATGATGATTCTTCACAAAAAGTCTACTTTGCTACAAAAAGGTATAATCTTGATTTCCACTACTGTACCATCTTCTTAATTAATTAAGATTAGTTCTGTTAATTATCTATGTATGTTACTATGATTGTGATTGTGTTTCATCTACTGCATTAATAATTTTTTGTACTTTGAATAAATTACAAAACTATACATGATTTTTGGCTATAATAACAAATTAGTTTGATTTTTGTGTTACATAACATGGAGTTATTGATTTGGTACTTTAGTTAATTTTTTAGCTTAGCAATTTGCATATTTTGGTCTTTTTTTTTTCTTCCTGGCCATGTCATTTGAATATTTTGTTTTGTTTCAATGTCTCGGTTGTGTGTTACTTGTGGTCTGCCTTGCTTGCTGTTAGATGATCATTATGATTTTGTGTATTTATACGAGGGTTTTGCATGTGCTGCATTAAGCTATCTCGTTATATTTTGTTCGGTGATTCTAATAATATGTTGGTTTTTTTGGATGACAGTTTCTTTAAAATCTAATTTGGACAACTGACGTTTTCATATATCAGGTACTTTCTCAAATACGAAACGGGTGATCATGTTGGTGTATTCTGCGAGAATTTGATATTGTTATGGAAGCAAAAAAATTCCTTTATTTACACCGATAAAGAAGATGGGACTCAACTCAGTGGAAGCACATTGCCAGCCCCGTTCCTTCTTTGCACTTTAAGAACATTCTTAACTCAGTATGCCGATTTTCCTCATTATTGCATTATTTTATTGGAAATATATAATCTCTGTGTAACTTAAATAATAATAAGGATCAAACTATTTTTACCCTTTCTCAGTCTTCTTTGACTGCTTTAACGGTTAATGCTTCTGACCCAAGTGAAGCTGATCGGCTCAAGCACATTGTTTCTCCTGCTGGAAAGGTTTCAATGTGTCTTTCTAATTTTTATTGTTTTCATTTTAATGTCGAGATTGACAGCTTGTAACATTTACGGCTGTTCTTATATTTCAGGAAGAATATGTGCAGAATGTGGTTAGCATGTAGTTGCAAATCAAAGAAGTCTACTTGAGGACATGACCAGATTCCCATCTTCCAAGTCCACACTTGGTGTTTTCTTTGCCGCGATTGCTCCTAGGCTGCAGCCCAAATTTTATTCTATCTCATCTTCCCCAAAGTGAGTGAATGCTATAAATATATGTATGTCGCCGACGGCTCTCCTTCCAATCCGGCGAACGTCACACCATGGTTTGGTTTCTTATCTATTTTTATTAAGCTGTAATAATTTATATTTATTTTTGAAGTTGTTTGTTGCTTTGCTATTTTATGATTGAATTTAATTCATTACACTGTTCTGCGATTTCTTTACTACAATCTTTATGTGCCATTCATTCGGACTTTTGATTGATGTATATAGTTTTGCAATTTCAGATGATCCGACCCGAAACTCAACCTTGATTTCTACTCTCGGATCATGGGAATGTCGTAGGTATTCTATGTACATGTTCTAATTCCAATCTAACCATGACATCAATCAAAATCATTAGTATTTTTAATTTCAAATTTTGTTTTTTGGTCGTATCACAATCGTTACCGGTATCATTGACTTTTGTTTTTAAAAATCGATTTGAGCTACGTTAGTGACTACTATTTATTTCATTCTTGTTTCATCGATTCTAGGTATACAAGTTTGCTTCTATATATGTACAACTTTCATTCTTATTTCATTCTTGTTTCATGGAATCCGTCAATTGGGCCCCTTCTTGCATTGCAAGACCCAGTAAATTATTTTGATTTCTCAAATTTAGTTGGAGTTGTATTGAACTACCTGTGCCTAAGAGATCTGTGGGTGTTTAAAGTATTTTTAATTAACAAGTGAGAGAAAAAAATCCTTGTATTTCATTTGGTGCGTTTAGGATAACGACTTTTGCTGGTCAAATAGTTGTGCTTCATATTTCTCTTTTTTTCTTTTACGGCACATACAGACCTATTTTCATGTTATCTAACTATTTCAAGTTTTAGCATCGGAGGCTCTTGAAACCCAGTATATAAAATGAACTGGGCCCGTCTTGCATCGCAAGACGGTGAAATTTCTAGTATATATATATATATATATATATAGGGAGAAAAGAAGAACCCAATTCCTATCCCAATACAAATACGGAGAGAATAAGAATCCAATTCCTAGTATAGTAGTATAGTATAATATTGGGCCGCGACTGTATATTTATATATATTGGTCGTCTTTGGAATTAAAAAAATAATTAATATTCAAAAGTTATAATTTATTTTATGATTCAATTTTTTTTTTTGATTTATGTTTAATTTTGGTATCAAGAAATTCAAATTTCTTTTTTTTTAATCCAAAAAAAAGAAATTAACATAAAAAGAGTACTAAAGTTACTCAAAATTAACAAAAGTACAAAGCCCCTTATAAGAGACATAATTTAAGATTACAACATCAATAGTCCTGTATCTTTAATTTTCCACAAATAATCGTACTTATTAAACAATGGTACAAATCATGAAGAGAAGTATCACCAACTATTCCGGTTAATTCATAGTATCACTTGAAAACATTTATATTAACAAATATCAGTATTCACATCTACTCACTTTAAACTTATTTTTACATTCCATGTTTCTATTAAAAAAAAAAAAAAAATTAACATTTTACATAATTTAGATGCTGCACTTTAGCCCAATAGTTAGCCCACCCAATAAGCAACCGATTATATATACCTTAATTAGGGTTTGCATTCCAAATATAGAAAATAATAATGGCAGATCTAGAAAGCGGAGAGGCGGCGGCAAATGCACCACCATGCACATGCCTCTGGTATGATCGACGGGGTAAACTTCAGCCACCTCGTAAAAGGCTTTGGAATAATGTCTCTTCCATTTCATTCTTTAGCGCATACCTTTTCGTTTTCAACTTATTCTCCGACCTCGATAACACAAACCACGAGGACTATTTTGGCATTCTAGAATTAGCATACTTGTTGACATACACTCCTATATTCATATACGTTTGTTGCGGACGACTCGATCCCTCGCCCTACAAGCTCAGCCGCTCCGAGAAGCGGCTGTTCGAGTCGGCTTTTGTCGTTGTTTGTTCCGGGTGGACTTATCTATACAGGGAAGGTGACCTCATGACGTCGGCTCTCGTGCTCGATCTTTTTTTCAATGTCGTTCCCTTGTTGAACATTTGGTTCTCTTTTGTGAACTTTAGCTTGTGGGACTGTGGCATTTTTGTAATTATCGACGCGGCTCTGCTTTGCTTTCGAGATCGAGGCAGTGTGGTGTTCGTGGCGGTTGCGGGTGCATGCGTCGCGTTGCAGCTGATCAAGGACCCATTTCGTCGGTATTGGTCCGGGGAATTCGAGCGATCGGCCGAGGAGGAGCAGCTTGATGATCTTAATTATGTATTGTAAATTGCAATTACTAATAATAATTAATAATTAATAAATGAGGAGGTGTAACTTGAGTAAAAACATTACCAACTTTACCTCAATTTCTAAAAACATTTGTACAATATTTTAGATCAATAAATTTCAGGTTCCACAAGTCTAGCTAACAATCTTGACTAAAGGTTATTATTAGTTACATTTGTATATATATTGTTGAATTTTAAAATGTAGCCCAACCATTTATAATTTGATTAATTCAATTTTGTTTTTTAAATCATTTTACACTTATATAATTGTTAATTAAATTTTATTAATCAAATACTACATGAATTTTTATATACATGGTATATATTAATAAACCAAAAATATGAAATAATTATATTATATCCTTATTGAAGTATAATGTGTAGTTTGAAAGGATAAATTTATTCGTGCAATAGTAACTTGAAAAGGTGTAATCATCAAAACAAAAACAATTATATCCCAAACTAATTTGAAAACAATTATCATAGATAAAAACTAATTTTAAATACTATCATAGATATAAAAAAAAAAAAATTATATCCCAAACTAATTTAAACAACAAAAAATCTCGATGATAGATGATCTTCTTCTTCCTAATTAACTAGAAGAGTGCTCGATCGATCCAGAAACTTCCGTTGATACGCATTCTTCCTCAACTGCAGATCAACGCCTACAACCGTAAGCGCGATCAGAAAAAGAGCCCCACGATCACGAAAGCAATACACGGCAGCCTCGACCAGTATGACCATGCAGCAATCGCCCACGGCAAAGTCGTTGAAATCCCACCATATGTAAAACGTGGGAACAACATGAAGGCAAAGAAGAAGCCCTAGAACGATCGTCTCGAACGCACCATCCCTCTCGTAGTAACCCCAACACGAACACACGACAACGAACGAGCAATCAAACAACGGCTTCGCGTAACGCGAGGGTTCGTAGCCGGGCACGGGTTTACGAGTAAAAACGTACTTTAAGAAAGTGTAATAAGCGTTGAGGAGAAGAGAGTAAGCAAATAAACATGGAAGAGCAGTTCCGAGAGCAAGTGGCTTCGGAAGACAGTACTTGATGAGTAATTGGTCGCGAAAAAAGTAATATAAAATTAAAGCCCACGAGACCAAAGAAACAAATGACCAAATTATCAGGCTACGCTCTCCCTCTCCCATTACGCAACAATTGATTAGTTCAAGAATTTATACAGAATTTATTAAAGTATATATAGAAATAAGAACCCAAATCCTATTTCGATACAACAATTACATGAAAATTAAATAGTACTACTCCTACTATACACAGGACTATAGGAGAGTATATGATATGCGATAGATTTGAACCTCTTTAATTAGTATTAATCTTTTAAATAAATAAAAAAACTTTTACAAGCCTGCCCACTATCCGGGCCCAAAAGTATTTTAAAAGCCCAATACGAAAAGCCCAATTAAATCTCATGCTGTGCGGGCTACGGGTTTAACTTTTCTAATTCGCGACCCGGCTCGGCTCGGGACCGGTTTACTGTACCGGTTTAACTTTGAATTTCTCCCTCTACTAAACTAACCACCATTGTCTTCATAACTGAAAAAACAAACACCATCTTCACACACTTCTCTGCAAAAACACATTTTTCTTCTCTCTACTGAAAGCGAAAAAAAAAGAACGATGAGCAGTACTGGGTTGAATGATGCGATGAAAGATAGGAAACTGAGTCTGGACTACGGTCGAAGAACTGCAACTGATCCCACCTCCGGCGACCCCATCAATCAGCTCTCTGTCCCGTCCGTTGAGTTCGGTTCATCATCATCCAAGAAATTTGTATAGTTCTCTTCCCTAATCTTTTTCTCGTTTTAATTCGATTTCTCTTTTTTTTTTCCTGAATATTCTCGCTGTTCGATTAACCCAGAGCATGTTGCATCATCATCGTTTTTTTTTTCGGAATATTGTGGTTCGTTCTCAATTGTTATTTCAACTCTGAAAGATAATTGGGTTCTTCGTTGTAATTATGCCAATCTGAAGGGGTCATATAGTAATTAACCCAAACATCATCATCCAAGAACACTGTATAGTACTCTTCCCTAATCTTTTAATCCATTTGGTTTTCTTAATTTTTGGGTTTTCGCAATATTCCCGTTCGTTCGATTCGTTGGTTTGTTTAATTTTTCAGCGTAGGAGGTATCGATCGATTCATATTCGATTTCCCATTTTTCGGTTTTTTCTACTCGTTTGTTCATTCCAGTATGTTATGGATTTCCCATTTTCGGGGTTTTCTACTCGTTTGTTCATTCCAGTATGTTATCGATTCATAAAAGTTCGTTCATGTATTCAGCGTAGGTTTTATTGTTTCATACTTGTTTTCATTTTCCTATATTTCTGTTTTTTGTTTCCATTAGGTACTATCCTCTGTTTTAGTATTCAAGAAATCTGCAATACACTCTTGTTAGTTAGTTCGTTTCGTTTCATTCGTTTCATTTGCCTAATATTTTTTTCATTCCATTTTGATTTCTTAATTTTCGGGTTTTCGCAATATTCTCGTTGGTTCGATTCGTCGGTTTTTCCATTAGGTACTATGCTCAGTTTTCGATTTTTTATTGTAAATAGTTTTTCCAGTATTTTACTGAGGTTGAGGTTTATAATCAAGAGAAAGTAACTTTCTTGATTTCAACATTTATAGAAATTGGGCTATTGGTTGTAATTATGCCAAACTGAAGGGGTCATATTGTAATTAACCCAAATTATGTTTCTTTGGTTGTGTGCAGGATGATCCCGATCCGGTCTATGAGCGTCGCCGAAAGCAGGTTCTTGCTGCGAAAGCTGAGCTGAGAAAGATTTTAATCTTTTTCGAGGCCGCGGGGAGAATCTTGTGGGCGCTCACAGGCTTTCTCTTCACATTCTACGAAGCATTCGGCTTCAACTGCTCCCTATGTGAAGATGTCAAGCAGCATGTCATGACCCCATGGATCCTCGGTGGCTCAATTACGTTGTCTGCTAACCCCATGATCACCATTTTGGTTGCTGGCGTGTTTTCAAAACTGAGGATGCAGATGATAAGGCTGCCACGCACTCTCAGAGTTGTTTTGTCAAGACTTCTAAAGCCTGTGCTGAGAGTTGGACTTCTACTGTGTTCAGTCTATCTAATGGATTACCTGAATGACTTTTACAGTATCTGTATCGTCGTTTGCGCCTCCTTATCACTGATGATTCTTGCTGATAGTTTGGCCACTGAAGAGGTCGGCTTTCTCGACCTAGGAATGTCGGCGTCCGTGCACTCGGGGTTTCATATCATGAAGGGATCTCCGAATTGTTTTCCAAAGCTGCTGATCATTGTGCTTGTGGCATATGGTGTCGAAGAGATGAATAAATGGGTCCTACACAGAGTTCTCTATCTCCGATCCCGCATATACCTGGAGAAGGACATTGCAGAGGAGGTGGTTGCTAGAAAATCTTCCAACATAGAGTTGGTGATGCTGTCCGTTCGGAATCCAATGAGGCAGTGGGCGTAGTGTTTTTCAATATGGCTGAGTTAAACTTTGTGAATAAACAGGGCTGCTTTTTGTTCTTGTTCTGGCATGAAGTACATGACATCTCGAGTCAAATATTTTACGTTGGATCTTAAATCTGTTGATCAATTGTCTTGAGTTGTGCATGTTCTTCTGAGAAATCAGTGTTGCTTTAATATACATCACTTGTCTTGAGTTGCATGTTCTTAGTAATCGGTGTTCACATTTCGACGACAAGTTGTGAATACAAATACGAATTCAAATAATCAACCTTGATTATAAGTTGCAACTGTATCTTTCATTACATCTACAATTACTCAAAAGAAACTGAACAAGTATATATCCCTCTTTACCCCAACTGATAAGGAAAGACTCATCTCCAATTAAACCATTGGTCGATTTATTTTATCATCTTGTTAGCACTTGCCAGTGTAGTGATTGAATTGGCTCTGCTCTTTTTAGGGTGTTATTTCTTGAGCTCGTTCTTTGATGGCAGCGTCTCGTTCATCCATGAACGACATTGTTTGTTTCCTTGATGGGTTTGCTGCATAAGCCACTTAAGTTACAAGAAATATCAACTGATTTGCAGATGAATTATAGTAGAGATGGAGAGGAGAGGACAAAAGTTGCTTCCAACACTATTATCACAATTTACAGAAATTGTAGAGAGAGAGATCGAGCTGTAGAAGGAGAAGAAATTTCATATATTAAAAGTGAAAATATAATTGTTGTGTACAAGTCTTTTTATATCTAATATACAGGAAGCACAACTTATAAGGCTAAGAGTACAACTAAAGTGTGTACAATTAATAAAGCTAAAAGTACAACTTTGACTATATAAATGTGCATCTTGACTTGTATGCTCTGTTACCCCCCCTCAAGAGGTGCATGGATGTCCAACATGTGCATCTTGACTTGGAGCTGGGTAAAGAGAGTTGGAGGGAGTGGTTTTGTGTAGATGTCTGCCAACTGGTACTATGTAGGAATGTGTTGGAGCTGGAAAAGACCTGCTGCCACCTTTTCTCTTACTAAATGACAATCCAGCTCTATGTGTTTTGTTCTTTGGTGTTGCACTGGGTTTGGTGCTAGATGGAGAGTAGACATATTGTCAGTATATAAAATGATGGGTGCTGAAATAGGTACCTAAAGATCTTTGAGCAAGTAAGATAGCCATTGGCCCTCACAAACTGCAGTGGCTGCTGCTCTATACTCTGCCTCAGTAGAGGATCTACTAACCATCTGTTGTTTCTTGGATTTCCAAGATATTAGGGAACCACCAAGATAGTAACAATAACCAGAAACACTCCTCCTTATATCAGGGCAACCAGTCAGTCAGAATCAGCATAAGCATGTAAAGTAAGAGAGGAAGAAGTACGATAAAATAAACCCTTGCCAGGAGATTGTTTAAGAAATCTAAGAACTCTATGTGCTGCAGTGAGATGGATATCAGTAGGGCACGAGAGAAACTGACTGAGACATTGAATAGAAAAAGCAATGTCTGGTCTAGTCACAGTGAGATATAATAATCTGCCAATGAGAGTTCTATATGAAGTAGGATTAGATAAGAGAGTACCAGAAGTTTTGGACAAAATAAGCTTGGAGTCCATGGGAGTGGAGATTGGTTTCGAGTCCAAAAGACCTGTATCTGCAAGAATGTCTAGAAAATACTGTCTTTGAGCTAATGATATGCCCTGAGGAGTTCTTGAAACTTCAATACCAAGAATATATTTGAGCTCTCCTAAATCTTTTATAGTAAACTGATCATGTAAAAAGGATTTCACAGCACATATTTTAGTCAGATCATTTCCAAACAAAATTAAATCATCAACATATAATAAAAGAGTTGTGAAAGATGTGGCAGTGACTTTTGTGAATAAGGATGTATCAGCCTGCGACTGAACATAGCCAAAAAATTTAAGAGCAGTAGATAATTTGCAATACCATTGTGTCTACTTGCTTGTTTAAGACCATAAAAACTTTTAATTAGTTGACAAACTCTTGTATCACCAGATTCACATTATCCAGGGGGAGGGTCCATGTATATAATTTCATTTAAATCACCATGAAGAAATGCATTATTTACATCTAATTGATGAATATGCCAGTTTCTAGCATCAGCTATTGAAAGCAATAGTCTAATAGTAGTTAGCTTGACAAAAGGATTAAAAGTGTCAAAATAATCCAGGCCAGCCTCTTGGGTATAGGAAGATTGTTAGTAATATCAGTAGTAAGAAGTTCATCAGTGGTCTCAGTATACAAAAAACTACAGTATCTAGATCAACAGAATCAAAGGACTGAGGAACTGTAGTAGGTTGAAAGGAAAAATGGTTTCATAAAATTTCACATGTCTGGAAATAAAAGTTTTATGGGAAGATAAGTCGTACAATTTATAACCTTTATAGCCCAAAGCATATCCAACGAAGACACATTTTGTAGCCCTAGCATCAAACTTAGTTCTATTGACAGAAAGTGTAGAAGCATAACAAAGACAACCAAAAGTTCTTAAGTGAAAATAATCAGGTAAGGTGTGATATAAAAGTTCAAAAGGAGTTTTGTTATTGAGAATAATAAAAGGAGTTATATTTAATAAATGAACAGCAGTTTGTACACAATCACTCCAAAAAGTTAGAGGTAAACAAGATTGAAACAAAAGAGATCTAGCTACCTGTAAAATGTGCTGATGCTTCCTCTCAACACAGGAACACTGATGAAGAATACCCTTAGAAACATAAAACTCAGGAAAGAGAAACTCAACACCATTATCAGTTCTTATGCTTTTAATTTTAGTGTTAAATTGTGTTTCAACCAAAGCATAAAAAGTTTGCATATGAAATCTGGTTTCTGATTTAGTGTTCATAAAATAAACCCATGTACACCTAGAACAATCATCTACAATAGTAAAAAAATATTTATGACCAGCATTAGAAGGAACATGAAACGGACCCCAAATGTCCATGTGAACCAAATCAAAACAATTAGAAACATAAGAAAGACTAGAGGGAAACTGTAACTTTTTTTGCTTAGCAAAATGACAAATGTCACAAGGTGTATTACTAGAACAAGAAGATACAGATAATCCTGGAATAGTAGACAAATGTTTGAATGGAACATGACCAAGCCTATAATGCCATAACAAGGCAGACTGATTATTAGTTACAGAAAAAGACTGAGCTAAAGGAGGAGCAAGCTGCAGATGATGCAAGCCATTAGATACTTCAGCAGAGCCAATGGTTTTGTGTGACAGCTGGTCCTGTATCACACAATGAGTGGAAGAAAAATTCACAGAAACATTTTCGTGAATAGCCAAATGAGAAATAGACACTAGATTAAAAGAAAATGCTGGAACACAAAGAACATTATGGAGAGTTAAGGAGGGACTAAGAACCACAGTGCCAATGTGACTAACATGAGTAACCTGACCAGTAGGTAATTGAACAGTAGAATGGAACTCAGTAGGAGGTGAAGTATAAAGAGAAAGAGAACAAATCATATGGTCTGATGCTCCAGTATCAAGAATCCATGCAGTAGAAGTAAGACTACTAGTTAAAGAAGCTAAAGTAATAGAAGGGGAAATGATACCTCTATACAAACCAGAAGCAGAGGACTCATGAGCTGCAATAGAATCGGAAACAGCAACAGCAGCATGATGAGAAGTTGCAGCAGCAGCAGTAGAGGTAGACTGTGTCTTCATGAACTGTAGAAACTTGGAGTAGAGAGTAGGATCACAAAGCTCCAAATCACTTTCTCCTGCGCCCTCAGAGGAAGTAACTTGAGTAGAAGCCTGATTAGCAGTCACAGTAGAGGACCTAAGGCTGCTATGCACAACAGAAGGAGGCACATGACCAGGAGCAATTCTGAGAGCCCTAGTACCCTTCCAGTAAGGAGAATAACCATTTGCCTGATAGCACTTCTCAGCAGCATGGCCAGAGTAACCACAGAAAGTGCATTTGCCAACAAACTTTGGTTTACTACTTTGCTTAGCCAAAAGAGCAACAGAATCAGTAGGACCAATTGCAACAGAGGTAGACAATGCCACAGAACCATGAGAATGAAGAGACCTCTGAGATTCCTCGTCTCAGAAGAGAGAAGGCTTTGGAAAGTGAAGGCAGGGGAGTACTCGGCAGAATTTGGCTACGTATATTGGTGTATGAATCATTTAGACCAACTAAAAACTTAAGAACAGAATCCTGTTGTTGCCTCTCAAGGAATGCCAAATGCATGTTACAGACACAAAGACAACAAGAACAAATAGGTATAGCCCTAAAATTTGTGTACTCATCCCAAAGAGCCTTAAAAGTGTTATAGTAAGATGTGAGAGATTGTGAACCCTGAAAAATGTTACTGAGACTTTTTTCAAGTTCAAAAACCCTAGGACCATCACTCTTAACATATGAAGCCGGATTTCATCCCAAATATCTCTAGCCGATGTAAAATACAGAAGAGTAGTACGAATCTCAGGAGACACAGAATATGAATCTTATGATAACCAACAAAGCAACAATGCATTAACTCTATGCCAAGCAGAATACAGAACAGGATCATCAGAGGAAGGAATCGGAATCGAACCATCAAGAAAACCTAATTTATTCTTGAGAATAAAAGCCAGGAATACCGATTTGTGCCAGGCGCTGAAATTGTCTCCGTTGAAGGTCTCACAGATCACCTTCGGAAGGATGTAGGAAATACGGCGAATTAGGATCCTCGTCCGGATGAATAGTGTGCGAAGAACCAGAGCTCCGACCACCACCAAAATCAGCCATAGCGCGAACAGAAAGACGGTCTCAGAAACGCGATGCGGAAGGAAAAAAAATAGAGATCAGCTAGATCAAAAAATCTGATACCATATCACAATTTACAGAAATTGTAGAGAGAGATCGTGCTGTAAAAGGAGAAGAAATTTCATATAAAAGTGAAAATATAATTGTTGTTTACAAGTCTTTTTATATCTAATATACAGGAAGCACAACTTATAAGGCTAAGAGTACAACTAAAGTGTGTACAATTAATAAAGCTAAAAGTACAACTTTAACTATATAAACGTGCATCTTGACTTGTATGGTCTGTTAACTTATAACATAACCCCAAAACATATTTTCCTAACTTTGAAAGATTATCGGTTTTTTAGTTGTAATTGGGCTAATCTGTAGGGGACATTTTGTTGTTAAAACCATGTTAAAGTGTGAAATAAATATAGTGACAAATGTATTCTATATCGTTCCCGACACAAATTAGAAAGAAAAAAAGGGAAATAAAATACTTATACCAGGCACAATCGGGTAACATAGAACATCCTTCAATAAAAATATGCATGCCAAGAAAACTATCAACAGATAAGAAGAATATAGCAAATGTGAACATACACCAAATATTAATTACATGATGGCGCATTTATCCCATTCCTTGGATTTCAATAGAGATTGTGTATAAGCTTACTGTTGAATAAACAAAAAACAACAAAGTGTCGGATAACTCCGCATAACTCTACAGGACAAAAGTTCTCGATTACGACAGTCAGGAGCAACAAGCAGGCAGCAACTAGCTCGGAGTATCACACACGCACGCGTTCTTACCCAAAGAATGGGTCACAACTCACAACATAATACACTATCATAGTTTGAAATGCATAACTTTATTTGAGGTGTAGTTTGAAAGATATTATATAAATCTATATGTAAATTCGTTATCGAAATCGATTTGTGATTTATAACAATAAGGATATAACATCAAGTAACTTGAAAAGGTTTAATCATTAAAACAAATAACATAGATAAAAATTAAAACTTACTACAATATTCAAACCATGAGTAATTTCAATTATCTAAACAAGTAGCTATGATCATAGCTAGCGATAAACTAGGCAGTGAGTGCTCGAGAAACTTGATCGGGGTAATAGCGCCGTGATACGCATTCTTCTTCAGCTGCAGATCAACCCCTAAAATCGTGAGCGCGATCAAAACCCCACCACGACCACGAAACCAATACACAGCCGCCTCGATGAATATGGCCACGCAACATTCCCCGAGGGCAAAGTCGGCCTTGAAATCCCACCACATGTTAAACGTGGGAACAAAGTGAAAGCAAAGAAGAAGCCTCAGAACAGTCGTCTCGAACCCTCCCTCCCTCTCGTAGTAGTAACCCTAGCACAAACTCACGACCACGAATGCGCAATCAAACAACGAATTCGCGTAACGAGGTAGTTTGTGGTAGGGTACGGGCTTACGACTAAAAACGTAGTATTCTAAAAAAACACGATAAGAGACGCCGAGAATAGAGAAGGGAACCATGAAACAAAGAACCCTTCGTCTTTCTTTTTCAATTATATTCCTCAAAATATTATGAATAATTAAATAAAAAATTGAGAATATATTTTTTACAATTGCATCCCTTGATTTCTCTAATATTATAAATAGCTCAATGTCTCAACATCAATCTTTCTTTTTCAAATACATTCCTCAAAATATTAGGAATAATTAAATAAAAAATTGAGAATATTTTTAATATGTAGAAAATGGGATATAAATATATAATTGTAACATGTGAACATATATGAATATGATTACATCAACTCTACTTTTATATAAATACTAAATATTACTAATTTCTTATTCACCCACGATTATTATTTTTATGGTTCATATATAAATATTATAAATATTGAATATGCACATTAATGGTAAAATAATTGTTATTTTAAAATGTACAAAATTATATTGTACTCTCAATTTATTCTTAATAGATAATTATTATTTTTTGTGCTCCACACATATCTATTATTTTTTCTACTCTCCATATAATTTAATCTCATATAAATATGTAAAATTATTATTTTTTGTGCTCCACAAAGTCCGTGGTATGAGGCTGCACAAAGTCATGAAACTTATTATCAGGGGTGGGTCTCTAATGGCCTCGGCATATCTAATGGAATACGTGAAGCATATACATAGTATCTTGATTGTTGTATTTGCAACTTTAACAGTTGTGATATTCACGGAAATGTTTGTTGCCGAAGAGGCGGAGTTTTTGGATATAGTTGTCTCGGCTGCCATGCATTCAGGCTTGCAAATTGCCAAGGAGAATCACCTTTCGCCTCTTATAATGCTTGGAGTAGCAGTAGGAGTTTGCGGCTTTGAGGAGCTCAATAACTGGGTCATAAGGAAATTGTCGTATATGAGGGTTCTGGTTGAGCAAGAGAAGGAGAAGATAAAGGTCGGGGAATAGCCATAAGTTGTGTTGATGGGATGTGGATTTTTTACTCTTTGAGTTTCTAAGTTTCTCCTTCTATGCAAATACATTGTGGATAGAATAGAGATAATGCGCAAATGCGGTGTAGCTATGTTGATAGTATAAAAACAGGTCTGTTTCACTTTTACACTCTTCTCTATTAATATATGTTTCTTTTTTACTGCGTGAAACGCAAATCCCTCGAGAAAACTTCTGACCGTGAAATGAATTGGGGTAAAGTTTTCATCGCGTTACTACATATTATCCCTGAATATGTAGGAAGATTGGCAGATTTTTTAAGGAATAACCAAGTATTTTCAAGAATTTATTTACAAGGTGAATTACCCCTTTGCTTGGTTTTGGTGATTACCTTGAATGTAAAGGTGCAACATACATATCTCCTTTTATAAAACAGGCATAAGAAACTTAGGCCTTAGCTCTGATATCATATAGTTTGAAATGCATTACTTTAATTTATTTTTCTTTTTATCAAATACATTAATTACTTAATTTGAGGTGTAAGTAGAACTTGAAAATGTTTAATCATCTAAACAAATACTCCTATCATATCATGAAGTTTAAAAATCACTACTAAAACTTACAACCAATGAATCCAGAGTAATTTCAAGAATCTCAAATTAATGGGTTGATCACAATAAAAACAACAAGTAGCTAATTTATAAGATCATAGCTAGTGATAAACTATATATATAGTACTAGTAGTATTAAGAAACAACACGCACGCGCCTCGATCTTTTTCTTCTTAGGTAGAGCGATCGAGTTGTGTTCGAGAAACTTGATCAGAGTAATAGCACCGCTGATACGCATTCTTTCTCAGCTGCAGATCAACCCCTAAAACCGTAAGTGCAATCAAAACCCCACCACGACCACGAAAGCAATACACATCTGCCTCGATCACTATAGTCACGCAACATTCCCCGAGGGCAAAATCGGTGTTGAAATCCCACCACATGTTAAACGTGGGAACAAAGTGAAAGCAAAAAAGAAGCCTCAGCTCGGAACAGTCGTCTCGAACCCTCACTCTCTCTCGTAGTAGTAACCCCAGCACGAACTCACGACCACAAACGCGCAATCAAACAACGGCTTCGTGTAATGAGGTAGTTTGTGATAGGGCACGGGCTTACGACTAAAAACATAGTATTCCAAAAAAACACGATAAGAGACGCCGAGAATAGGGAAGGAACCAAGAAACAAAGAACCCTGCCAAGAAACAAAGAAACCTTCCGTTCGGATTCAGAGCTAAGAACTTGCCGACTAAATCGCAACGAACGATGTAGCAACCATGCAATTAGACTCAACGAGAACCACGAAAAAAAAGTACAAAATTTCCACGCGCACCCATATCGACACAGCCTTTCCCATTTCCTACTATCAAATTGCACTCTAAAGGGGTGTATTCGTTCAGGAATCTGTATGATTTTAATGAACTTTTAAAATATGGGGTATTCAATTCGGATTTTTAAAAGTTTATTAAAATTCGGAGGTATTCAATTGTGATTTTATAAAGTTTTAAAAAATCTACAGTATTTAACACTATTTTAATAATTTTTAATAATTTGTGGATTTTAATGAATTCTCTTTAAAAATTATAATTAGATTTGACTTTTCAAAATCACACGAGAGATTTAATGGACTTCTTTTAAACACGTGAAACTACGAAAACTCAAACACCAAAATTAAAAAAAGAAAAAACAATCGTAATTAACAAGTATTACACAAATTTATCTATATAAAATAATCAAAATTTTATTTGAGAAATTTGATCTTATCATGTTTTTTTTTATTTATTATGTAAAATAATATATTTCTCAATAACAATCTAATTATAATAAATTTAATTATTAATATTATTATTTAATTTAATTAAAAATTTATTTATGATCATTTATTTAAAATAGTGTATTGTTTAATATTCTATAGAATATGATAAAAATTCACTCTAGACAGTAATGAAGATTTTTTTAAAAAAATTGACATTTTAAAGTGAACTAAACAAAGTTGATAAATGAAGAACAAGTATTGCTAAAACAAGGTAAACAATGAATCTCAAGTATAAAAGTAATAAAAATAAAAATTAAAATAATAATTTATTTATTTTATTTTTGTAAAAAAATGATTTTTTTATATAAGTATGTTTATATACATGTGATAAATGGAAAAGTACTGCTAAACAATTAGATTTAAATATAAAAGTGATAAAAATTAAAATTAAAATTAAAATAATAATTTATTTTTCTAAAAAATTGATTTTTTATATATTTATATACATTTGTATTTGAAATTTTTGAAAGTATACAAATCAATAAAAAATATATTTTACTATTTTTTAAATTTTATGAAAATTTATAAAAATCAATGATTAAGTCCGTCTAACTCTACAAAGTTTATAAATTTTACAAACCTATAAACTTTTAAAAATCAATTAAAATCTTAAAAACTCCTAAACGAATACAACTTATGTATGCACAGAAGAAGCCCAATTACTATTCCTATCTCGATACAAATAGGAATACAAATACAAATAAAATTATCTATGTTTATATACATATATCCTACTCCTCGTAAAATTTAAGAAAAAAAAATTATAGAATATAAAAAATATAATTTCAAAATATAAAAAATTATATGACGGGCCGGGCCACATGGGCCTGCCCACTCATATAATAAAATTCGACCGTTGGTTTTTCACTCTACGCTCTCTTCTCTCTTCTTCTCTCTCTCTCTCCCTCTCTCTTTCCCTCTTTCTTCTTCGCCGTCGATCCGACCGTTTTTATTTTCTTCTCTTACTTCAAATTTTATTACCGAATTTATTTATCTGTTTCTCTTCTACTGCGATATGGCGAAACGAAAATCCCCGGAGAAAGCTTCCGACCGTGAAAAGAATTGGGGAAAAGTTTTCAACGCGCTGGTACAATTATCCCAGAATCTGAAGGAAGATCGGCAGATTCTTGAAGGAAGAATCAAGCAATTGCACGAATTTATTTATAAGGTGAATTTCCCCTTTACTCTGTCTGGTTTTGGTGATTCCGATTTGTTCGATTAGGGTTTCTGATTTTTCGATGCGCAGATGAAAATGGAGCACAAAGTCGAGTCTTTGAAAGCTGATTTCTTTCTGGGTTTGAAGGAGAGGGAGGCTTTCATTTACAAGCACAGATATGGTTAGTTGTTCGTTTTTCATGCGTTTTCGTTCTTTGTTCAGAGTTATATTTGTTGCTTGTGGTTAGCCTTAGCCCTCCAGATTTTCTTAAAATTTTCCGGAACGAGTAACTAGTGTTAGGATCAATTTCAGTTAGGAATTCGTTTGGATATGTGGCTACAGTATCGTTAAGCATTGCTAGCTAAGCTCGTTGAGATGCACATTCGCGTGTATGGAAGCAGTCATTAGTTCTAAGAATCGAGTTTATTACGTTGAACCACAAGGTCGGAAACTACAGGACAAATAGTCCATGCTAAAATGTATGGATTAAATAATCCGATGATAACTAAGGATTAATGGCACTAATAACACATTAGGTTAATGTATAAGGATAATCGGGTCAGTGATTAGCCAAATGATTTCTTTTGGTTGAGTTGAGTCGAACAATATCTCTAACATGGGCTATTTCTCAATCTCCGTTAAAATAAATCGATTTTTAGTCTCTTCAATTGACTGGTGGATTCACTTTTGCATTTCGTGTCCTATTGAGCCTGAAGTGAGACTGTGCGTTCAAGGGTTGTGTAAAAGTTCGTTTATTGTTATGTAGAGACTCAGTCGTTCACCTACTTTATATTGTGTTTCTTGTTTTTGTGTAATGTAGAGAATGCAGGCGGTGAACTGGCTGATTTTGGAGAATTGCTCGACTGCCTCTCTAAGAAATCTGAGGAGACGAAAGTAACGGATGATGCTAGTAGTGATAAAGACGAAGTAGGCTCACGGAATAAGGCACTTCGAAATGAGGTCAGGAAGCTCAAGGCCGAAATCGAGAAATGCAAAATGGATAAGAGCTCCGAGGTTTCTGCTCTCCTGGCGGAGAAGAATTTTGTCTGGAACCAGTTCAAAAGAATGGAGGCTGACCACAACAAAGAAATAAAAAAGAAAGAGGAAGACGCTAAACGCGCGAACGAAAAGGTTCAGCTTGTTCTGAACAGAGCGGAGGAGTTAGAAGCCGCGAACGAGAAATTAAGGAGTGACTTAGCCAGGATGGAGTCCGAGTTAACCAAGAAGAGCGAGGAGATCGAACTCCTTAAATTGAACGTGGGGTCCCAATTACGCCCCTGCAAGCAAAGGGGGGAAAAGAGTAGTAGCAGCGAGAGAGGGGGGCTTATAAAAGTGAAAAAGGAAACAGGATCTTCTTTGCAAACATCCGAGAAGGTAACTACCGACTGGTCTTATTTTGATGGGTTTTAATTTCTGTTGTTTTCAACAAGGGTTAAACCGTAATTTTGTGTATACGCGCAGATGCCTCGTAGTAAGCAAACTGCGAATAAGTCGACTGGAGGGAAGGCTCCCAAGAAGCAACTCGCCACGAAGGTTTTTTTTTTCTCTCCCATACTACTGATCTAACTTATTTCTCTCTTTTAAATTCGCGAGTTCATTTTATGATTTGTTGCTGCAGGGTAGTAGCAGTAGTAGTTCGAGGAGAAAAGCAGTGGATGTAATTATGATCCCAGATACTCCGAAGCTGTTCACTTCATCTTTCCAAGTTCCTAAACTGAAGACTTCGGCTTCTCCAAGCGTGGTCTGATTGTTCTCTCGGACATCTGTGTATGCTAGTTTTTTTTTATAATTCTTTGTTCATTGTATCCATAACTTTTACACTGTCATAGATTCGTGTAAATCCCGACTTGTAAATAACATGCTTTGTTGTAATCTAAAGTCGGTGTTAGCTTCTTCGTCTGAGAACTTTCATGCAGCAGCACTTCAAATATTCTCATACATACATACATATATGTGTGTGTGGAAGGAAATGGAAGAAGATTAGGTAGAAGAGAATTAATGGAGGGTTTGTTCAGAAAGCGTGCTACCCACCAGCACCATCCAATTATTCGGGTGCACGTTTTTATTGCTTTTGAAAATAAATAATCTTCCATCTTCCCCTTCCCCTTCCCCTGCATTAACTGAAGCTATCTCGATCAACTGTTGTCATCATCATCGGAATTCTCCGAAATTAGAACTTGTCCTTAGAAGGTGCCACTGTCGAGTTTCGACATATAACTGTTGTCGTTTGCCACATATACTAATTTTGAATGCAACTGCACGAAGCATTTAAGATACTTAAAAGGCGCCAAATGTAATACTCCTTTAGTCTATAAAGAAGTCAATTTTTTTCTAATAGGAGAAAATTTGTCTAATTGTATTTTTTTTATAAAAAAACAATACGTAATTCTTGATTAGAGACGAAAAGAGTAAAAAAAAAACGATTTTTTTTTTATTATTTTGAATGTAACATTATCGAAAGACGAAAGACGAATTTTAATTTCATTGGAAGCATTTAAGAAACTATTCTATAACCTTTTGGAATGTGAAGTTGAATGTTAAGTGCCTAACTTTATTGTTAGATGCATTTAATTTGAAACGCATCACGCCACACTTTGTGGACCTTATCAATTTTAATTTCATTTTTAAAAATAATATTAGTATTTAAAAAAAAATGTTGAATGTCAACCTTTTATTTAAAATATAAGCATTAATTAATAAAAAAAAATTATTAACTAAAATTATTTTTTTAAGTGAAAAAATTAAAAATAATTATTTCGTTTATCCCAGAGTATACATATATTCCGTTGACTACAAAAATGTATACATAGGATTTGGTAAGTAAAATTACTAAAATTCCGAAAAAAAAACTAACTACCGATCAAACATTTGGATCACCCCATTTTATAAAACACACCATCTTTACATTTCAACCGAACCTAACAAACTAACTAAAATGGCTCCATAAGGACTTGTCCCGCTAACCGACCTATCACACGAAACAACCCTCAACCTAAATTCGTCTGAGGCGAGAGTGATCGACCGAAGGTGGCCTACAACAATTTCAGCGACGAGATCCCCGTGATATCGATTGCCGGGATCGACGAGGACAAGAGAGAGGACAAGTCGATTTGTGATTCATAATAATAACAATGACAAATTAACTTTGAGTAACTTGAAAAGGTGTAATCATCAAAATAAATACTCATATCCCATAGAAAAAAATTAAAACTTACAACCAATCAATAAGTAAAATTTCAATCATCTCAAACTAATATGAAACAACAAATAATTAATAATGATGATCGATGGTCTTCTTCTTCCTAATTAACTAGCTGAAACGTGCTCGATTGATAAATTTGATCGGAGTAATAGCGTCGTTGATACGCATTGAATATGAATAAGGACTTTATTCACGACTCAAATCGAATGGTACTTAATTCAAAAGGGAACTCAAGAAACCGATTTGAAAATCACAACTTTTTTACTAAAATGTAAAAACATCAAAGAACATACATAAACAATGTTATAATCATCAAAAAAAATACTAGTACTACCAATTAATAATAGAGTAAAATTCTTTTTCCACTTTTGCGATTTCTCTTATCTCGAAGAGAAGGTTCGAATTCTGTTCGCAAACAAAGGATTAATTTACCGACCTTCTGCCGTGAAAATTATGGAGCAATTCAAAGTATCGGCCGACTCTAATTCAAGAGCTGACATGGAGATCAGTTGCCTTCACGTTTTTCGCTAGGGCCTACGCACTCAGTTTCTACGGGAAGCTTCGGACTTCATAATCGTGTTCTAAAAGCCTAATATATGTGGAGTAGAAAACTAATAATTATACGTGGAGCAAAAAATTAAAAATTAAATGTAAATAAAAAAATTACTTAAAATAGTTAAAATAACATTAATTTTACATATTTCTATAAAAGTAAATTTCCAATAAAGTACAAAAATAATAAATATATGTAAAGTATAAAACTAATAATTGTATGTGGAGCACAAAATTAAAAAATTAAATGTAAATAAAAAAATGACTTAAAATAGTTAAAATAACATTAATTTTACATATTTCTATAAAAGTAAATTTTCAATAAAGTACAAAAATAATAAATATATGTGAAGTATAAAACTAATAATTATATGTGGAGCATAAATATAATAATTACATTTATATAGTGTGAAAGAGATATAAAAGTTAGAACAATATAACTTTGAGTAACTTGAAAAAGTGCAATCATCAAAACAAATACTTCTATCATTAGGTAAAATAAAAAATAAAATTAAAACTTACAACCAATTGATAAGTAATTTCAATTATCTCAAACTAATTTGAAACAACAAATAATTGATGATAGGTGATCTTATTCTTCGGATCGGCCTGATATGGGTGAGCATGGGTCTACTGGTCCTAGCGCTGCCTCGGATCGAATTTATCCGCCGAAACAGTATTACCCAGGGTCCATCCCGCCGCAAAGGTTGTATTGACGGCCTTCTTCGCTTCAGACACTCAACCGATTTTAGATCTGCTTTGAGTTGCTTTTTCCTCAGCTGTTTCATGTGGCTTTAATGAGAATTTTGGTCTCTATGAATGCTTTATGGGCGCTACGGTTGGTTCTATCCATTGAGTAATGAACCAAGAAGGGGTTGAAGTATATCTCAGGCTATTTGGCACTTCTGCGATTTTTATTAGACTCAAAGCCCTAGCAAATCATCATTTCTTCAAGAATGGGCCAGAGTGTGGCTGGAATGAGAGTTCATCGGCGCGGCTCTTTGCTTTTTTTGTTTTCTGTTTTTTTGTTTTTTGATTTTTGTTTTTGGGAAAAATTAAGAGTACAAGTAATTAGATGGTGATTCTCTTTTTTACTTATTCATTTAATAAAATACTCCTTTTCATTCTTTTTATTTTTAAACCATTTGCACACAATTTAATGAAAATTTTTTATGCCTAAACTAACCTTATTTATGATACATGAAAACTAATAAATTAATATTAAAATATTTTTCTAAAGAGTTTTTTATATGAAAAACTCTTAATATTCTTTGTACTCACATTAAACACAATAAAAAAATGATAACTATCATTAATTAAAATATCATTAATAAGGGCAATTATAGGATATATGTTGCAAAACGTCAAATAAAATGTAAATAGAAAAAAAAACTAAACGACAAATAAAAAGAATGGGAGGGAGTACTTTTTTACACACATAAATCTAAATATATCTAAAATATCTTTTCAATTCATAAAAAGTATCGGGGACTGGAAATTATATATGAGGACTAAATATTTCTACGGGGACCGAATAATTTACTCTTATTCATTTAATAAAATACTTTTTTACACACATAAATCTAAATATACCTAAATATCCTTTCAATTCATAAAAAGTATGGGGAGCAATCAAAGACTGAAATAAGTAATTGGGACCGAAATAATCCCGTGGACCGAATAATACAAGTTGATAACTATCCTATCTTCACCGTAGGTCTTTAACAAACTGCTCGATCTACCCGTTTAATTTCTATTATACGCCCACTGTACACCAAATATCTTTTTCAATTCTCTCTTTTTTTTATTCGACTTTTATCTCTTTCACAGGATTCTATATTTTCATACCACTTTTATATCTCTTTCACACGAATTCTATATTTTGAAGGTAATTTACATTTGTTACATTTTTATTATTTTTTGTTAATGTGAAATATATTTTATTTGTAATACAATTGGTATTTATGATGGTATTTTCAAAAAATATAGCTCGGTCATTTTTTATTAATGTCTTTGTTACAACTGAGGGTTCATTATTAACAAACTGCTCGATCTACCCGTTTAATTTCTATTATATGCCCACTGTACACCAAATATCTTCTTCAATTCTCTCTTTTTTTTATACGACTTTTATCTCTTTCACAGGACTCTATATTTTCATACCACTTTTATATCTCTTTCACACGAATTCTATATTTTGAAGGTAATTTACATTTGTTATATTTTTATTATTTTTTGTTAATGTGAAATATATTTTATTTGTAATACAATTGGTATTTATGATGGTATTTTCAAAAAATATAGCTCGGTCATTTTTTATGAATGTCTTTGTTACAACTGAGGGTTCATTATGGTGGACACTAGGTCGGTTTAGAATATGTTGACGGAGGAAGCGAGATGGTGGACGTTGTTGCTGATAAAGGAGTTTATGTTTCCCTTTTGGAGAGTGTTCATCATATTATGGATATCGTTGTTGCTGATAAAGAAGTTTATGTTTCCCTTTTGGAGAGTGTTCATCATATTATGGATGTCGACAATAATGAGTGGACCTATATTTTAGATACACTTGTTTTTGTTACCTTGAAAAAAAAAATCGTTTGCAGCCGAATTTCATTTCACAACCACATATGCAGACTATGGAGCATCTTTTTCCTACTTTAATCCATCTCAAGTTCCAAATTCTACTCCGGTGAGAAATAATCTTGATGACACACAAATTGATTATGATTGGAGAATTGATCCATGTGAAGATAACGATGCCAATCATAATTATCCATGTGAAGATGGTGCAACAAAGATATTTGTGTTAGTGAAGATGATGGTGTTGGTGGATAAGATGTCGATGAGGTTAACGCTACGACACATGCACACTTTGAAGAGTTTAGACTTTGGTGGGATAAGACACAAGTCAATAACACTGGCGTTAATGATAATATGAGAAACAACATACAAGTACGTCCACGACTTTACTCACATTCGGGTACTGCTGACGTCAGTGAACTCGGAACAGTTGGTCGTTGGATAATTCCTGGTGCTCCTACTTCAACAGACGATTCTAATCAAGCAGCAGAAGATAATTCTTTTTTGGGTGACGGTACTATAAGAGTTGGTGCAATGTTTTCCACGAAGGAGGATCTAACCATTGTTGGGGATGTATCATGTTGATAAATTTGGTGAATATCGAACCAAGTACTCCGACAAAAAAAGACTAAAGGTAGTCTGCAAATCAAAAAATTGTCCTTTTATGATTAGTGCAATTGGCATACATTCTGTTTGGAGGGTGTACGAAGTGGTCGATCATACATGCACATTAGATCCAAGTAAGAGTGGACCTCGGCGTATACCCTCGAAAGTCCTTGGTGCATTTTTTGCCCCTATACTTCTTGAAGAGAATTCAACACTTAATCCTAGAGGAATGATCAGTGAGCTTGAACAACGAAATTCTGTTCACGTGACATACGACACCGCCCCTACGAGCTAAGAATCATGCTATTGGGGTGATTTACAGTGACCAAAAAAAATCTTTTGCCACGTTGCCATCATATTTGTATATGTTGAAAGAAATGAATCCAGGATCCATCACTGCTCTTGATATCGATTTTCCTGACAACATTTTTCGAAATGCCTTTTTTGCTTTGGGCGCATCAATTTCAGGGTTTGGAAATTATAGCAGGCCTGTAATTCTAGTTGACGGTACATATATAAAGGGAAAATATAATAGAATTAGGTCCATCAGCGAAGGGTTTTTCCAAAATCTAATTCGTAAAGATCCAAAAAAATGGACACGTTGCCAATACCCACTTCGTAGATACGAGTTCATGACTACCAATGCCGATGAGAGCTTCAACAAAAGGGTGCTTTGGGCACGAAAGCTACCAATAACGTCTGTGTTTGAAGTATTGAGATCCATTTTGGAGAAATGGTTTTACGAGAGAATGATGTCACCGCAGCCGTTGTTGATGAGTTGGGAAAAGATTCGTGCGGGATCATCCATGGATGTTAACTACATTGATATATAGTATTAGATTCAAGGTAAGGGATGGGGTGAAAATCCTAATTGTTGATCTCACTGTTCCAACTTGCACGTGCTGCCAATTTGACCAAATGTTGATACCATGCTCTCATATTGCCGCGACAATTAGGTAAGTTTTGTTTTTTTTATTATATTTTGTACTTTAGGTTTTTAAAAAATATATATATATACGTATGGATTTTTAAAAAATATATATATACTGTACTTATGGTTTTGTTTCACAGTAATCACATGTTCATTTTGTTATCTTTGTGTAGGAAAATAAATCACAACATATATGCTTATGTTGATAATTATTACAAAACCTCAACATTACGTGGTATGTGGTCAGGCATAGTGATGCATCTAAGCCGCTTGCTTCGCGCTCCCGCCATATCTCGCGAATCATGTCCTGAAAATTTTATTTAATTGAAATAAAACATATAAACCTTCAAAAAATATTCCAAAAATTAAACACTTACGCCGAACTCAATGTCTAGTACTAACAACTTCCCCCCATACTTTGAACTCAACGGCATTCCGACGTAGCTAGGATTACAATATTGCAGTATACGCAAATACGAGGAGGTAAACTACATACTGATACTAGTCTTATTTTGATGGGGGGTTTTTCTGTTGTTTTCAACAAGGGTTAAACCGGAATTTTGTATATATGTGCAGATGCCTCGTACGAAGAGAACTGCGCATAAGTCGACTGGAGAGAAGGCTCCCAAGAAGCAACTCGCCACGGAGGTTTTTTTTTCTCCCATACTACTGATCTAACTTTTTCTCTCCCTTTTCGATTCGCAAGTTCATTTTATGGTTTGTTGCATGCAGCAGGGTAGTAGCAGTAGTAGTTCGAGGAGAAAAGCAGTCGATGTAATTATGATCCCAGATACTCCGAAGCTGTTCACTTCGTCTTTCCAAGTTCCTAAACTGAAGACTTCGGCTTCTCCAAGCGTGGTCTGATTGTTCTCTCAGACATCTGTGTAGTTTTTGTTCATTGTATCCATAACTTTTACACTGTCAGAGATTCGTGTAAATCCCGACTTGTAAATAACATGCTTTGTTGTAATCTAAAGTCGGTGTTAGCTTCTTCGTCTGAGAACTTTCATGCAGCAGCACTTCAAATATTCTCATACATACATACATATATGTGTGTGTGGAAGGAAATGGAAGAAGATTAGGTAGAAGAGAATTGGAGGGTTTGTTCAGAAAGCGTGCTACCCACCAGCACCATCCAATTATTCGGGTGCACGTTTTTATTGCTTTTGAAAATAAATAATCTTCCATCTTCCCCTTCCCCTGAATTAACTGAAACTATGTAGATCATTTAAGATACTATAGTCTAAAAGACTATCTATATTTGAACTTGTCCTTAAAAGGCGCCAAATGTATTACTCCTTTCGTCTAAAAAGAAGTCAATTTTTTTTTATCGAAAGACAATGCTAATTTCATTGGAAGCATTTAAGAAACTATAGTTATAACCTTTTGGAATGTGAAGTTGAATGTTAAGTGCATTTAAACTTTATTGTTAGATGCATTTAATTTGCCACATTTCGTGAGAGTATATATATTTTTGCATACATATATTCCGTTGACTACAAAAATGTAAACTCCACAACTTGTTATAGGATTTTGGTAAGTAAAATTACTAAAATTCCGAAAAAAACTAGCAACCGATCAAACATCTCGATCACCCCCCTTTATAAAACACACCCTCTTTACATTTCAACAGTACCTAACAAACTAACAAAAATGGCTCCATCAGGACTTGTACCTCTAACCGAACTATCACACGAAACAACCCTCCAATCGAAATTCGTCCGAGACGAGAGTGATCGGCCGAAGGTGGCCTACAACAATTTCAGCGACGAGATCCCTGTGATATCGATTGCCGGGATCGACGAGGACAAGAGGGAAGAGATACGATCCAAAGTAGTTGCCGCGTGCGAGGAATGGGGAATTTTCCAGGTGGTCGATCATGGGGTCGACCCGGAGATCATCGCTAGCGTGGACCGTCTGGCGCGAGAATTTTTCGCGCTGCCGTCGGAGGAGAAGCTTCGGTTCGACATGACCGGAGGGAAGAAAGGTGGTTTCATTGTCTCAAGCCATCTTCAGGTGATTTTTTTTTTTGTAACAATTTAATCGTCACATGAGTATATTTGGGCAATCAAGTTTTATTTGTAATTTTGACTTTTCAGACTTTTTTCAATTTAAATATTGTTTTCTGATTTTTTAATGTTTATTAAATGTGTATTTTTTTCATTTATTGTCCATGAATTAATTAAATCTACATAAATAATTATAATTTTAATACTATTGTCTTTGAAGTTTTAAAATAATTAATGAATAGTAAAATAAAAAAAAATGGTTTTTTTTTAATTAATTTGTTTGCATTAGCTTAAGATGACATATATTTTGAATAAAATGAAGTAGACATAGTCATATTTTCCTCCCAAAATAATAGATTCATGCCTTAGAACAAGGAAATTAAGAAAATGTAGCTTATTAACTTTTAGACCAAATGTCGATTAAAATGTATTTTAAAACTAATATAATAATCATTGTAAGTAAAATTGTAAGTAAAATTGAAAAACGGGTAAAATTATCTTCTACAATAAAAAATTATATTAATTATTTTATTTTACATGTGTGTTTATTGGTGTAATTTTTTTCTTATTTTTAATTATTTAAATAATATTTGAAATTCTTTTTGTAAATTTATGAAGCACTTTTTGGTTACAAATGAAAATTGCATTTTTTTTTTTCAATATATATATAGGGAGAAGTGGTACAAGATTGGCGCGAGATCGTGACGTATTTCTCGTACCCAATCAAGGCCCGCGACTACACGAGATGGCCCGATAAGCCAGAAGGCTGGCGGGCCGTGACCGAGGCCTACAGCGAGAAGTTGATGGGCCTGGGCTGCAAATTATTGGAGGTTCTCTCGGAGGCGATGGGCCTCGAAAAGAACGCTTGGGCCGACGCTTGCGTGGACATGGACCAAAAAGTGGTCGTGAATTTCTACCCGAAATGCCCCGAGCCGGACCTCGCTTTGGGCCTGAAAAGGCATACGGATCCGGGTACGATCACTTTACTGCTCCAAGACCAAGTGGGCGGGCTTCAGGCGACCCGAGACGGCGGCGACACGTGGATCACGGTCCAGCCCGTGGCGGGGGCTTTCGTGGTCAACCTCGGGGACCACGGCCACGTAAGTTTCATCTCCATCATGTATTATGTGATAAATTACCATATTACCCTTTGCTAACTTTTTTTTTTTCACTAGTAAATTTTATTGAAGTCTTTATGATGATAATTGATATGATATGATGAATTAGTATTTGAGCAATGGGAGGTTCAAGAACGCGGACCATCAGGCGGTGGTCAACTCTGAATGCAGCCGATTATCGGTGGCGACTTTCCAGAATCCGGCACCGGAAGCCACTGTTTACCCTCTGAAGGTGAGGGAAGGCGAGAAGCCGGTGATGGACGAGGCGATTCCGTTTATGGAAATGTACAAGAGGAAGATGAGCAGGGATTTGGAGGTAGCTAGGCTCAAGAAAATGGCTAAGGAGAAAGTGAGTCAAGAGGAGGTGGCCAAAGTTGAAGTTGAGGATATTGAACAAATTCTAAAATGATTAATGCATGCCCATATAAAATGAAATTAAATTAAATTAAATTATAAATAACAATAATAATGTGAAATAAGTAATTTATTTTGATACTTATAAAATTTATAAGTATTGTACTATGTGCATCATACGTTTTAATTATATAAGTTTTCATAAGTTGCATATTATGTTATACTCCTTGTATCATGGTATTCGAAATTTGATCTTTATTTTCCGATTCAATTTCAAGGAGGGAAGGAACTAGTAAACCATTCCCTTCATGTATCAATTTATTGACTTTTTTTAGGAAAAAATTAAGAGTTAAAATTAATTAATTAAGTATTGTAGTTCAGAATTTTTTTACAAAGTAAGCAATAGGTTAAAGTCAAAATTATTTTGGAAATTGAAAAAGTATAAAAAATGTGAACATTAATTTGAAACATATCCTACAAAATTTAAATTTTAATTAAAAATTGTAAGTCGTAACCATATACTAATTATATGGATCAAAAGCCTTCAAATACGTACAGAATGATTCGAATTAGTTAAAATAGATACAAAAACAAATCTCCTTCAAAAAATAACAAAAACTAATAAAAAAAATCCTATATTCTAAACAAGGCAGATTGAAAGGACGACTGATAATATCCCATGACAACAACCAGCCCCAAAAACAGCATCAGTCCCCACGGCAAATCTCCGCCGCCGACCGCCGGTCGCCTCCGCGCCGCGACGGCTCCGCCCCACCACCTTCCGGGGATCAACATTACGTACACGGCAAGAATCCCCAGCACCGGCAGCATCAACAAACACAACTTGATCTTCTTTTTTCCACTCTCCATCTTTCGTTGGAACTCCGAATAAGTCGCGAGGAAAGTCAACGTCACGAAGAGCGCGAAGAACACGAGCAACGGAAACGGCGGCGCCGATATCGAGCCGAGGGTTTGGTCTGTCCAGCTTACAGTTCCCCTTCTTTCTCTCACGAACCAACCCATGTTAATTAATTATTGTACGAAAAACAAATTAATTATGAAAATATATAAGGGAACAAAAAAGTGCTTTGGAATAAGTAGTAGAAGGGATTTTTTTTAAGTGCCTTTTTAAAGGGGGGGATATATGCGAAAAAAGGGAAGTTTTGAAGATTTAACAAAAAGGAAACAAAGAATATATTCACACAAAATTAAATCTACGGTTGTGATGATCATGCAATGTATACTAGTTAAGAAATTAAAACATACCATATTTTTTGTGGGATATAAAATCCACCCTTACATATTATTAACTCTTCTTATTCTAGTGTTTATTTTGGTTTGTGGGATTAGAATCGCAGATTGTTTCGGAGTATCTTGAACACATTATCGATCAGACAATTTAGACAGTTTAGATCGACTGGTCCTACTAATTAACATATACACATACAATAATTTTTCGATATAGTTGGATCACAAGAGTGAAAACAAACAAACAATGATATGAGCATTTATTAGAAATAAAAATAACAATGGTTTGATAGATTTTGATTTGAAAATAAAAAATTGAAATAATAAAAACAATAAGAATTTTCTAAAAAAAATAATTATGGGCTTGAAGCTTATCCTTGAGCTTGGGCCGTTCTTACTGAATTTATGTGGGTCTACTTTTGATTTCAAAGTCCGTTACGTTAGTAGATCAGGCCCTAATCAGAATCATAGGCCCACTGAAAAAGAGCTCTAAAAGCCCAAATGGGTATAAGAAAGATTATTCAACATTAAAAAAAACAAAAATGGATCCTAAACTATTCATCTTGTATAATTAAATTATTTATTTAAAATTAAAATTTTGTAATTTTTAATCTAATATTTTTTTTCTGATTTAATGATTGGAGAAAAAGAAAAAAGAAAAAAGAATTATAGGTATATACGTGAATCATGAATTCCTCTTCGGCATAAAACCCTAGGCGACCTGCGTCTCTAATTGACCGCCACGTGGCATCAGCGAGTCCAATCTCTTTCATCGGGTTTTTCCCCTCTTCTTCAAGTAACCCTTTTTCTCCCTCACAAATTCCCCCTCTCTCATTCTCTGCTCTCTACTCCTCTGTTTTTTTTTTTAAATATAAAAAAAACACGAGCGTGCGGCCGCCGATTTTCGGAATAATGTCTCCGGTCAATTCCCCGTCGGAGGATGAAATCCTCGTCGCCCAGATTCTGCTCGATCTCCCTGACATCATCAAAGATAGCGAATCGTGCGTCGTCTTAAATTGGGCTGTCAGAAAGAGGAGATCCAGGCCGGATGCGGGTGCATCGTCGTCCCGTGCACCCTCACCGGAGGAGACCCCCGCCGCCGCCGCCAGCCCCGTCACGCCGCTCTCGTTCCCGCCCAGCGAATCATCTTCCAAGAAAAATTGCGCCAAAAGGGTGAGTCTTTAATTTCATTTTTTACTAATTTCTTGATCGATTTCAGTTGCAATTTTCCATTTTCTGTTTTTTTTTATTTGTTTATGCTGATTGAATTTCATGGGTTTCCATTGATTTTTGCAGTCCAGGGAGATGTGTGAGGACTCGGTAGATGAGTTGACTCGGGTCAGAAATTGTCTGAAACGGGTCAGTATATTTATTTTATTCATTGATAATTAAATTAGTGAAATTAAATTACTAATTTTTTTTTGTTCTGCTGTGTTGAAATAAACAGGAAGTTGAAAAAGTGACGAAGTATTACAACGAATTGAATGCTTACAATGCTGAATTAAAGGCGATGAAACAAGAGGTATTTTATTTATTTATATATTTATTTTGAATGAATGAATTAATAATTATTATGGTAAGAAATATCATGGTTTATTTGTCTTCTATATTTGTACTCTAATGTTTTATTTTGTTCTTGAAAAATATGTAGGTGTTGCAGAGGAAAAAAGAGTCTGAAATGGAAATAACTCAAAATCGTCATCGTCAAATTACGTGGGCGCCTCACCCTCTCGTGGTGGATCCGATGGCGGTGAGATATCAGTGTTCGTTGAGCCCACTCACGGCCCAATTTTACTCGCCTTATAATGGGCCTGGGCCGGCGGGCCGGATCCCGGACCTGAACATTTCTGCTGGGCAGGCCTTTCTTGATAGAGGGGCGTCACGGGCCAGATACGCTGAAGCTAGGAGGATGAGAAAGGGTATAATCAAAATTAAATCTATGAGAAGGGCCTGCGGTATTAAATTGCCAGAAACAACATAACGTCATTTTTTGTTTTGTTTTTTAGTTAGGGTTGAGAAGATTTTTTGTTGTTTAGATTAAATGAGGTGTGTCATGTGCGATAAATGTCTAAATGTCGGGGGATAAATTAATTAATTGATTTTTCTTCAAATTTATCTGCATTTTGATTTTGATGCTAAATCTGCAACTAAAAATGTAGTTTAAAAAAACAACCAAGTTTTAAAAAGCCAGAAATTTCATGATAAAATGAAACGAAGCATCAAGTTCAATACAAACACACATCGTTTATCATAAGGCAGAAATAACAAACACATCTAAAAAAAAAAATTAGGAGAAGAACAAGTGATCATATCCCTCTTCTACTCCTCATACTGCTCCTCACCCTCCTCTTCATAATCCTCCTCCTCGTCGGCAGTTGCATCCTGATACTGCTGATACTCAGCCACCAAATCGTTCATATTACTCTCAGCCTCGGTAAACTCCATCTCGTCCATCCCTTCCCCAGTGTACCAATGCAAGAAAGCCTTACGCCTGAACATAGCTGTAAACTGCTCGCTCACCCTCCTGAACATTTCCTGGATTGAAGTCGAGTTCCCGACAAAAGTAGAAGCCATCTTCAGACCTGTGGGCGGTATATCGCACACGCTCGACTTCACGTTGTTCGGGATCCACTCGACAAAGTACGATGAGTTTTTGTTCTGAACATTCAGCATCTGCTCGTCTACTTCCTTGGTGCTCATCTTTCCACGGAACATGGCGGATGCAGTGAGGTAGCGCCCGTGCCTAGGGTCGGCTGCACACATCATGTTCTTGGCATCCCACATCTGCTGAGTCAGCTCAGGGACAGTGAGGGAAATGTAGTGCTGGGACCCGCGGGAGGTAAGGGGGGCAAAACCCACCATGAAGAAATGGAGGCGGGGGAAGGGGATCAGGTTGACAGCCAGTTTCCGGAGGTCGGAGTTGAGCTGTCCTGGGAATCTAAGACAGCAGGTGACACCGCTCATGGTTGCAGAGATCAGATGGTTGAGATCACCAACTGCAATGAATATGAAACGAAACTGCAACTATTAGTTCGACTATATACACTCACTCTGTCTCAAGAATAAAGGACATTTTAGAATCTTATGCGAGTACTCACAGCTTGGAGTGCTGAGCTTCAGAGTCCTGAAACAGATGTCATAGAGAGCTTCGTTGTCGAGGACCATGCATTCATCAGCATTCTCGACAAGCTGGTGGACGGAGAGAGTGGCATTGTATGGTTCGACGACAGTGTCGGAAACCTTTGGTGAGGGGAAGACGGAGAATGTGAGCATCATTCTGTCTGGATATTCCTCACGGATCTTTGAAATCAAAAGAGTACCCATGCCAGAACCCGTGCCGCCTCCGAGTGAGTGGCATACCTGGAATCCTGATCACAAGAAAACCACAAAATTTTGAATAAATAATATCCTTCCAATATCAACCATGTGATTTACATGTGTGAAAACAAAGAAACAAACAATCAGTGACCCAACCATGTGGTAAACAACAAAACACGATACAAGCATGTTTATCATTCTGATATAAGATAACTAACCATAAAAAAATTGATAATGTATCATGACTGTAGCTTCCAAGACCCACACACCCCACCCATTTATGAACACAGAAAATAACATAAAACCTACCAACAATCTTAGGTGAAGTCTCAGGAATAGTACTATTCATATTTATTGTAGAAAAGACATAGAAGTACATGATACATCTCTCTATAACAGAACCGTTAACCAAAAGATCCCAATATTTAATTTTGGAACAATAATAAACAAAAGAGGAAAGAAAAACATCAGACAGCTATCTGGTTGGTGCAATAGTTTAACCACTATTAATTAGTGTACAAGGACTTATAGAATTCCTAATAATTGTCATATATGCAGACAGGAAACTGTCGGTCGAATGGCGCGAGCAATAAATTAAGCATCAAAATAAAATGAATAGCTATAGTTTCGAAAGGGAAATGAAATAATGCTCCAGTGTTTATAAAAATGTAAACATTATCAAACAAAAACATGAATCTCTCTCAATCATGACAAATAATTTAGATCTCAGATATCCGAGAGGAGCGCAGTAGGTCTTGATTCGAAAGGTAAATTTTACAGAGAGCATAAAACTGAAAATATATTTTTCATGATCAATAAAATGCACAGAATTTGGACTAATCCAAAATCCAGAAGCAAGCATTAACAGATTACTGAAGCAATAACATTACACTACACAATATCCTGACCCCTTCACAAAAGCATATACATAACACGCAATTGAATCAATCAGATCACGCTTCAATTCCAGTTTCAAAGCAGTAAAAAAACGAATTATCAAGTTCATATATCGAATACCTTGCAAGCAATCGCAGTTTTCCGCCTCCTTCCTCACCACATCGAGCACGGAGTCGATCAGCTCGGCGCCCTCGGTATAATGCCCCTTCGCCCAATTGTTCCCCGCGCCCGACTGCCCGAACACGAAGTTATCCGGCCGGAAGATCTGCCCGTACGGTCCGGATCTGATGGAATCCATGGTCCCTGGCTCCAGATCCATCAGCACTGCGCGTGGCACGTACCTCCCTCCCGACGCCTCGTTGAAGTAAACATTGATCCGTTCCAGCTCCGTCCCGGAGGTTCCGTCGCCCTTGTACTTACCGACTTGATCCACATCGTGCTCGTCGCATATCACCTCCCAGAACTTCGATCCGATCTGGTTCCCACACTGTCCGCCCTGAATATGCAGGATTTCCCTCATTTTTGTTTCACCGAGTTTTCCGGTGACTGCGTCTGTTGAGGGAGGTGAGTACGGTGATGCGAGAGCTCGAGATTGATTGATTATCGGTAGTGTGAAGGACAGGAGAGTGAGATGGAGGAGGAAGGAGTGGAGGGAGAGGGGATATTTGAAGAGACCTCGTGATTTTCTCTACGGTTCGGTCAAAGTCGTGTTTTGGCGATTTCGCGGATAGTCGCGTTTTATTGCTGAGGTGGAATTGGAGAGAACCGGAGGGATCGTGAGGGAGGGAGAGGATCATGTGAGACGGAAGGGGAACACACTAAATACAGACAAGTGATCACCGCTGGAAATGGGGCCCACTAACGGAGGTGGAATACTCTGTATATTCATTTGATGTAAGCGCATTTAATCGCTCGGTGATTGGTTCAGGATTTCAACTCTTTAACATGCGAGGTACAACTGTTTTTTCATTTTAATATTTTTTACTGATTATTTCGATTTAATAATTCCATTTTCATAATAATTTTGACCCTTACGTTTCCTTAGAAGTATGCACACAAATCTGTTAACAGCTTTACATTCAGAAAATACACCTAATCCGTCACAAAAAACATTATCCCAAAACTGAAGTAAAACTGAAACATTCGGAGGGCATATGTATAAAAGGCTTCTTAGGAATAGGCGAAAGCATACACAATTACAAACCCTTACTGCTGATTCAACTGATTGCAGTACTTCTTGAAGTTCAACGACTCGTCTGCTAGGAATTCACTGCCACATTAAAAGAGTTGCACGTAAAAGTTAAGAAATATTTGACCAGTTAAGACATGCGGGTATTCCTAAAGAGTAAAGACGGCTGCAACTTACAAGAGCCGATCGACCATTTGTGACAGTTCCCACCTGGGACTCCATGGGTACTCTGTCTTAATAGGTGATTTCACAGGCATGCCCTGGGAATTGAAATGCTGCAGGTATAACACGATAATCGGGTTAGGAATATAAAGTATTTCCAATCACATTAATATTGAGCTATCAATATAGAAACTCCCCTTGAGGTTAACACTAATATTAAAAAAAAAAAAAAAAAAACTCCAAATATCTTTCAAACTCAGAAGTGTCCATTTAAGATAAATTCAAACCTCAAGGTGTTTCAACACTTCAAAAGTTACATTTAAGTTAGAAAGATGGCCATGTTTTTTATATATATAGACTAAACATCTCATGGGTAGTTATGTAATTAAACCAATATTTATGCAGACGAAATAAAAAATGGGAAGTTTGGAGTGTTGACTGTCAAGCCATTGAAATGCGAATTGAAAATCCTCACCTGAGAACTCTGAAGTAATAAAGCCGGTTGCTGCTTGGGGAACTGAAGTGAGATGGAAAAATGGACCTGACATAGCATAACAAAGGTGGAGAGAGCACTTTCGAGTAATCAAGTATGGAATTTCGGAAAAAGAAACGCATAGAAGGATTTGTAAATAATTACACAGAATATATGCATATATTAAAGACCAGCAGCAGAAGCTTATATAAGCTTTTGCAATTATTGAGGATTAATATCTGTGGCGTGACTTCATTCAAGAACAAATGAACAGGGAAATCTAGGTGTCGACAACAAGAGACCACATAAAAAATCAAAGTTAGTAGAAATGCTAGTGATTGTGATATTTGGCATATAGTTCATATTCATTACAGCAGCACATTGTGTTATTGAAAGTTGGGCAAGGGGTATACCACACGTAATAACATTTACTATAAAGATTCCTACCAGAAAATTGAATACCCCAGAAGAAGCCAGGAATGTAGCCCTCCTGCAATAGACCTGTGTATACCAAAAAAATGAGACATGAGCATTACCTTTATGGAACAAATAAAACCATTTAAGGAGAGTGTGAAGGAAAAAAAAAAGCGGTTCAGTTGCTCAAAAGGTGAAATCAAACCGGGTCAGCTTCTATAGGTCTTCCAAGAAGAGGAGCCAAAGCCATTATAAACTTCCTTCTTAGTTCAATGGATGCCACTGCATCTTTAATCTGACAAAGGCAAAGGGGAAGCATTATAGCATAGATCTCAACAAGCTGCTGGCATTTACGAATAATCTAAAACCACGATTATATCAAGAAAAATCATTTAAAACCTGTAACCCTAGTTTATCCTCCAACATTGGAAGATATTCAGCTGTACACCTGAATACAATATGAAGAATTAATATAATAATAAATTAATAACAGTTGAACAAATGTAACCCAAAACATGTATGCACACTTACATCCCATCCAACCAAGTAGGAATTCTGAATTCATCAATAGAAAATAAAGCTTTCAACTCAGGAGAAGAAATTAACTTAAGGCGTGCAGGTGGGGCAGTGAAATTCTTTTTACCGACCGGGAATATGACCTACGAGCATTATAAAGTGGATGCATGTGAACAAAAAATTATGGTTGACTTGATAGAAGAAATGGAAAGTAAAACAAGGAATACACGAAACAGTAAGTTAGCATTAATACTTGACTAGACTATGTAAATTGAAAGTGAATGTGATGAGCATAGAATATAATTTGATTCTGTGAATGTACGATTTGAGAAATAAATGATGGGATTATTATTTATGGGAATGCTCAAACAGCCGATTTCGAACATGATCAAAAGTCTACAGGAAATAAGTATGTGACATAACTTCTATAACTTTAATTTAAAACTTTGTGAAGTTAATTTTTGTTTCAATATAAATTATGTGGATTTTTATTCTTACTATTTTTTCATATGAATAAAAAGGAAGATAACTAAAATACTCAGCCAACGAAGAGATTTAATCTAATTATACTTCTTGCTAGCCACTTGACATAACTAAATAGACTAAATTGTAAGCCAAAATATGATTAAATACAATGTATTGTTTCTTTTATGGGAGTCTAATCATAGCACTAGGATAGTTCGATTATTATCCATGAACCAACCTGTAAGTATATATTCTGTGAATGTCTCCACATGGACCCCACAACCAGTTTATTTAAATCCATATCCAGGAGTGGAATTGCAAATCGAGCCTCTTCAGACTACACAACAATCAAATGGTAAAACAATGTACCAACAGGGAAGTTAGATTAAATAGCGATTTGACATTTTAAAATGCACAAATGTGAGAAAGTGTTATGTTATAACTTATAACCCAAATGTGCTTATCATCAACACTTACCTTGTCCGTTCCTGAACTCAAGTATACTTCAATTCCCTGTCACAATTTGAAGAAACTCAAAATTGGTCAGAATAAGGGTCACTTCAGGATTACATAGGAAACGCTAACACAGACGGGGAAGCAATAATTCATAGTGGTTTCAAATATTTATATATATATATATATATATATATATATATATATACGAAAAGAAGCTCTCGACACCTAAGATATCATGATAAATTGTTGAGAACATCAGGCCACGATAACACATACTATAGTATATCCTTTGAAAAACAAACACTAACCTCTCTTGGGAGCATAGTACTTATTTCAAATTTCAATCTTTCATCATCAACCATTCCGATTCTTCTTCTTTGATATGCCATATATGCATTCCTAGAATACAAACGAAAAACAAAAGTGGCAGCACCGGAAAAGTTATAAGTTACACGGGAAAACAAACATTTTCTACCAAAAACAGCAATCAGGTAGAGAATTGAAAAGAAAGTGACCTGAGTTCAATAATAAGAGACATCAACCGAGATGGGTCCTTGCTGTTCCAATTAGCCAAACTTTTAATAGAAGATTTTCCGTTGGCCCCCGGCTGGAAACTTTCATCTTCCGGCCCGAATATTATATCCGGAGCCGCCAGTGGATACATAGCATTGTATATAACATCCCCTTTTATCATTCAAAACGTCGAATTAAGAACCGCGTAAAAGATAGATTAAAACCTGTGGTAAACCAAATTGAAATATCAATGAACACTGACATTTGATACAGTCAAGGCAGAAAGGGATCACTAAAGTGAATCGATCGAGTAAGCTAGGGTTTTTGCATCCCGACCACATTTTCTCCACCTGCAGCATTGCCTTTTGTCAATTAGAACAAATAAATGAAACCCTAATCCATGCTAAGTACAGAGATGTTGAGAGCGAAAGAGGCGATACCTTGACGGTGAAAGGACAGTGGGTGAGGAGATAATTGATTTGGGCGCCGATGAGCGGCGGCACGGTGTCGATCGCCATAACTGCGGTGGTTCAGCTGACCTGTGGGAACTGAGCAACTGGGGTTTGGGGGATGAGACTGGTGCAGCTGAAGTCGTATTAATGGGGGATTTTGTTTTGGGGAACTGTTATTTGTTCTTAGGTAAATTTGTCAGTTGATTGGAATTTGTATTTAGAAGGCTGGATTCAATTCAGATTGTACTGTATTTTCATGGATTTTAAAAAATCGGACTTAGAAAATCTATTGACTTATATAATTTTTTATAAATTTTTATTGGTTTCCAGCACCAAAATGTTTAAAACTATTTATTTACTTTGTTAAAAACTTTAATTTTAAAATGAAAAACTTAATAAATTTAGATTAAAACTTTGATGTTAATACAATAAAAAAAATACGATTTAAACTTTTATTTTAATTTGATAAAAAAAAAACTCACAAATATTATATATTATTATTATATACTCTTACTATATTTGTTGTATTTTTTTTATTATAATTTTTATAGAATCAATCAAAATCTCTTTTTTTTAGCCAAATATTTTGAAAAGTGAATCTTCTCTATATTTTTTTAACAAAAAATCATCCATTAAAATCAATAAACTAACTTTCAGATTTTAATAGACATTTAAAAATTTGAATTAAATACGCATAAACTTTATAAGTCCATTAAAATCTTATAAAATTAACATTCAAAAAATAAAAATAAAAATAGAATAGTTTGAATCTAAATTTAAAAACAGCATCAATCACCATTTGCTATTTAAAAAAAATGGCCTGCTTAATATCTCAACACATTTGTTTTTTTTCAAACACATTATGGATATTATTAAAATAGTAATAAAAAGTTCATGTAAATAATTATATTCTTTTGTACTATAATACTAATAAGTACTCCCTATATAATTAAAAATAGATGCCCCAAAAGGAATTAAAAATATACTTATAATTAATTTATTTTTTAGATTAAAAATATATTTATATTTCTTTATTTTTTTAAGTAAAAAAATATAGTAATATTTTTTTTAATTTACATGTTGAAAAAATCTCCATTGGTCCGGAATGAGTATTATTTGGGCCAATTTCAATGCAAGAGTCGCTTAGTCTTGAGCTCAGAACCACGAGTTAATGGGCCGTCATTTTAACTGAAACTGTACTCAAGTTGATTCGGACTGAATCCAACAATATTCGTAGGCCATTCAAGTTTGCCGTTAAAGGCCCACAGTATAACTACACTTACCAATTCACAAAAATTTACCAAATACAGTAAATAAGAATTTCCTGATTCACTAATTTCATAAACTTTTCATTTTGCAAATTTCACTATAAAGTTTAATTGTCAAAATTTAACGTAATAGACATGTGAATGTAAAAGATGCTCTGCGTCTCGAGTGGTCCAAATACATGCACCCACCAATGAGCAACCTACACGTAGCATTTCAACCACCTCACGACATTAATAAATCTATGAGTAAAAGAGGTATGACTTTATTTCTTCATTTTCCGTCCACTGTTTTTTTATTACTCTTTTTGTCATTCTTCAAACGTGACCATTTCAAACGTGGGATAGTTATTTGCAAATGACGGAATTGCCCTTATTTGGTTTTATTTGTCATTTTTTTTTTCAATATTAACTAATTTGACCATTGTGAATGAGTTAATTATTTATTTACTAATATGTTAAGAAGCTATTACAGATTATGGTGGAGTTGGTCGTCTTATAGCGGCTTTGGTTCATGCATTATTTAAAAATGAATCACGTTTTTATTGTGTAAATGTGACTTTTTTATTATTAAAAAAGCGTACTTAAACCATTTATTGGTATGATCACGTTTTATATTAGTACTGTATTTATTATTTTATCTGAAACGTTTTGTTACAAGCCTTAAATTATTAGTCTTTAAATTGGATTCATTTTTTTTTCCACAATCATTGCTGCTCTGATTTTTAAACGCACATAACTTGTTTTTACTCTCGTTTAATGATCACTTCTTCAATTCTTTGTTTGATTTTTTTTTTGTTATAATTCACATGAAGTGAAACAAAATTAGAGTTGGAACTTAGATATATTGTTAGTTGTTAGCAAACCACAAAAAAATCATTACGTTCGGTTTGAGCTAAAATGCAAATTGTTCGATATTAAAGTTGTAACTTGTAAGTACATTATTTTCAATCGATTTTTGAAGTTGAATTTTAGACCCTTCAAATACGTAGTTGTTAAAATTTTGAACATTGACTTTATTAGTCATTAAAAAACCAAAAAACTCACTACTAATAGTTCAACGTGACAAATAATTATAGCATTAATAAAGCAAATGACGTGAGGAAAACACCGAGGGGGTAAAATAGTCAACCCGAATCCGCCGCCGGCCGACAGCGAACCCGGCGGGAACCCGACTTAAGACTCGGTGCGAAATCAAAATCAAAACTAAATACTTAAATTAAATTATATACTGAGAATTTTCTTCATTTTTTAACAGAAAAAAAAAATATAGTCAAGAGTACACTGCTGCTGACCCCGTGTTCCCCATATCCTTTTTTTCCCGTAACAATAAATTCAATTAAAAATCTAATAATCAAATCTGATCCAATCCGAATAGCTTGCTTCCGCTCGATTCACGCGGTTGCCGATCGACCAGGTTTTCGTACAGGTGTGTTTACTGTTCTAAATATCTTCACGATTTTTCAATTGGAGTAAGTGGACGAAATTTCAGCTGGGATTTATTCGGAACTGATTGATTTTCGATTTCTGGTTTTCGGATTGAAGTTTATGTGAATAGGTTTGTACAGAGTTTTTTTTTTTCTGTGTATAAAGCACACAATGGGAGGGGTTTGTTCCGGAGGAGCTGCGAAGAAAAGCAGGAGATCAGCTGAATTTGATGAAGAGAAGAGTTCTGGATTTTCCGGGAAGCTGAAATCCATCGGGAGTTTCGGGAAGCTCAAGAAAAGCGAGGACCCCGTCGAGTATCCTGATGAAGGTGATGTTTTCGAGAAGGGGCCACACGCCAATCTGTTCGATTCGGGTGAGCTGCACATCTCGATTTCCCGTGAATTGAAGCCGTCGACGCCCGCTAGAACAACATCGAACAAGGTATATGTTGTCTTCGATTATAGTGTAAATGTTTAGATTGATTTTGATTTAGTTTTTTGTTTTGGTGCGTTTAATTTTGGGGTAGTGTTATTGTGGATGATGAAATGAATTAGGGAAACCAATAGTTGGAGTTTAGATGGTTACCGGGATGATTTCTGATACGTACAAGTTAATTTGGTTGATGCTTGAATGGTAATTTGATAATCTCTACTGAATGAGTTATTACACATTGTCTACCGCCTATCGGACCTTTTCGTCATTGAACTCTGTTATCTTAATGACCGTGAATTTAATACAATGCCTTCTAATGGCTGCTGATGGTGGAATATTCCGCCAAGATTATGTTAGATCACCTACTTAATATCCTGGAATTTTTGGATGATAAAGTGCTACAACTTTCACATGTGCTGCACCAGTGTAAAATCTCAACTCGGTAATATTGTTTTTCCTTTATCATGATTTTCTATATTTGTATTTTGATTGAGTAAGCTGAGTTTTAGAAGTACTAAGTGTTTTTGGCAGTAATTACTGTGTGGTTTTAATGTTCAATTCTTCGAAAACCATGTGTGTGTGTGTGTCAGTGGACATCGATTGTTATCATACTATCATGGACTAGGGTCCACTTTTACAGGTTTAATAGGTTAATTGTAAACTAGTAAGATTCAATTTAGTTATAAATTATAGGTACCTTACATCGTAATTGTAGACAAAAATGTAATAATAGGTCCATCAAGTGAAAATACTAGATATATAACATAGTTGATAAATAGTTACCTTATTTTATCGGGGCCCACATTGCAAGGTGGACCTTGGTTCATGGTATACTTTACCTTGGAACTCAACCCCTCACATCTATTGTTCATCACATGTTATAGCGAGAGGCTGAGATGAATGCTGTAACACTTTTTTCAGCATTTTTTCATTTTCATACGTCATTCTAGTCAAACAAAAAATTATGTTCTTTAGTATTTATCTATGCAAGAATAACGGTTGACTTATTTAATAATTATTCTTATGATAGGTTCCTCAAATGACATCCTTTTTTGGAAAAGCGGGTATAGTAGGGCTAGAGAAAGCAGTTGAAGTTATAGATATTCTAGGCAGCAGCATGACAAATTTGAATTCCGGTGGATTTACAACCGGTGTCACTTCTAGGGGAAATAGAATAACGATCCTATCATTCGAAGTTGCCAATACCATAGCCAAAGGCGCAAACTTGTTACAGTCGCTGTCCGAAGAAAATGTTCAGTTTCTGAAAAAAGAAGTTTTGAATTCAGAAGGCGTGCGAAAGCTGGTTTCTATAGATATGGATGAGCTCCTCAGTATTGCTGCTGCTGACAAAAGGTACTCGTGCGAAATCTCCTGTTCTTGCATGCTGTCTCTCAAGTTGCTATCAATTTCCCCAAACACGTAGTAAAGTGCTTGTCTGCTTTTAGTTGCAAAGTAGTACTAGTAGTTTTTAATTTCTTCAAAGGAGGCGAAAGGGATGATTATATTGCTAATTATACTCATAGTTTGTCTTTTGCAAAAATAAAATAAAAATGAAATACGCACGTATACATCTTTGTTTCAATTTTTAACTTCTATTGGTGACTCTCAAGTCTCAACTACATTTAGCTTATGCTGCAACAATATACGTCTGCTAAGATATTTCCTTTGTGACAAAATTCTTGCTTGGTTCTTTTTTGTTGATAGATCATTTTTCATGCATGCAGGGAAGAGTTTGAAGTATTCTCTCGTGAGGTTATCCGATTTGGGAACTTGTGTAAAGAACCACAGTGGCACAACCTGGATAGATACTTTTCCAAGTAGGTGGCATTAAATAATGCAGTTAATCTACTCTCCTCATGTCTTTTAGAATTACATTCAATGAAATACCTATTGGCCTTTTGTAGTCTTGACTCAGATCCCGACATTAATAAACAACTAAGATTAGAGGCAGAGATGACAATGCAAGAACTGACCAGCCTGGCCCAGTATACCTCTGTAAGCTTAATCTTTCATATTGTCTATTACTATACCTTTTTCTCTACATCTATTCTAAAATGCCTAAATTGCTTTTCCCTTTTTTCACTTCAATTCACATCACTTGACATCATTATCGGTTTGTTATAACTAGGTGAAGTTAAATTAGTATTCTACCGAGTAATTTCGACAAACAAATGATGGCACGAAATTTTAAAAAAAAAATTGAATTGACCTGGTCACTTGCCATTAAATAGAGATGACCCTGACACCTTTTGTAATTTTGTATATATTGGAAGTTAAAATCTCACTTATCCATCTGTTACTAATGAAGAAAGTGATGCTTGCAAGTGCAGGAACTGTATCATGAGTTGCATTCTTTGGACAGATTTGATCAAGATTATCAACGGAAGCTAGAAGAAGTAGATTCATTGCACCTTCCTCGCAAAGGTTTGTGATGTTTCTGTCATTTATAATTTTTCTTAAATGAGATTATATACTTTGTTATGAGGGGGAATGGGAGAAAATCAGGTAGCTAAAGGTAAATAAAGCATACCCATATTATTTTAGACATAATATGTAACTTTTTTCCCTCCAAATAAAATGATACAATGCCAATTTAATTGGGTTAATAACAAAATTACTCCACTATTTATTCTATTTAAAAATAATCTTTGAAATAATAGATATCTTCATATCCACATGGCTTTGAAATTGGGACCACATGGCTTTAATTTTTCTATTACTAATTGCACCGTCTAGAGGGGGTGTTCCTGTTAGCTAAATACAAACCTTAAAAAATAATCCTGGTGGCCTGAAGGGTTGTTTGTAACATTTCAACTGATTAATTGTTATTCTGAAAAGATAACTGGTGTTTTTTGTAATTATGCCAAGTCGCATTGATAGTTTTAAATGACCACTTTGTATTTTGATGCACAAAAGGTCCTTGTTATATTGTACTACGTATTAATTATTTTTGAAACTGTTCTCAATTGGTTTTTGGGCTTGCCTTCATTTTGTTGGCATTTTCTCTTTTCTTAAATTGTAGGAGAGACTCTCGTGATGTTACAAAGTGAGTTAAAACATCAGCGGAAACTTGTAAGGAGTTTAAAGAAGAAATCTCTTTGGTCTAAAACTTTGGAGCAGGTACTTAGTCTACAGTACATAGAATGAAATATGTACATGGACGATGAATTAAATTCTTTGGTATTTGTTACTTGTAGGTTGTGGAGAAGCTTGTGGACATCGTTACATTTATTCATCATGAAATTCCAAATGTATTTGGAGATAATGGTATAAAATTAAAGCTTATACAATTTGTTTGATATTCTATTTAAAGTTATATTGCTAAAAAGTTCACTCCCATAAGGTTTTTATCCTCATAGTACAACAAAGTAATTTTTTTGGTAAATAAAATTTCCGCAACTGATTATACTAAACCTTAAATTTCTGACTAAATTCGTTTGAACCTCACCTTATTATATAACAATTCTCATTTGATATTTAATCCTCACATGATTATGCATAGGTAATTTTGGCTACTATATTTGATTTGGACTAAATAACAATAACTACTATATTTTTTGGGCTGGACTATTTATTTTCCTATGAAAGCCAAAATCAGCACATTTTCTTTACCAAGAACCCAACCTTTAATTAATTATTTTTGTGGCCATAAATGTTGACCTCAAATTTTGAATCTGTAATAAATTAACTATATCATGTACACTTCTTATTAATATTATTGGTGTGGCAGGGTTATCGGAAGATGGAGTGGCTTCTACTAGAAGACCTGAAAGACTAGGTGCTGCTGGTCTTGCTTTACACTACGCAAACATAATAACCCAAATTGATAACATTGTGAGTTTATTACTTCGAGTCCAGTTCTGCCATAGCATAAGTAACACGTGTTTCACTTTTTTTACTAATAGGTTTTCTTTTAACTGAATTCAAATTTACTTTTAGGCATCACGCCCTACTTCTCTTCCTCCAAACACGAGAGATACATTGTACAATGGTTTACCGCCAAATATCAAGACTTCACTTCGCTCCCGATTACAGAGTGATACCAAGGAAGAGGTATATTTGCATTATGATAATAAAAATAAAAATGAGATAAATGTGAAAGAAATGTTCTGTCAGTGAAGGGTCCTTGTTATATAAAAATGATTTAGGGCATTATATGATTGTAATCATGTTTGCTTCCTTTCAACTCACATTCAGTTTCACTTGCAAATTAAATTTTGTTTGGTCTTTCCGTGGAACTAATTTATTCTTCAGACACCTAACTTTTAAACAGTGTTTGGTTTTTTTATGAAACTAATTTGTTCTTCAGACCTGTCTATTAAACACTGTGAACGATTCGTACTGTCTCGTTTTTATCTTTTCATCATTGTATTTCTTTCTCGGGATTTACTGTTGATTCGATGTGCCTTTTGCAGCTCACGGTTCCTCAAATTAAAGCTGAGATGGAAAAATCGCTCCAGTGGCTTGTTCCTGTTGCAACAGATACTACAAAGTATGATTATATCCTAACTTTATGATTCCTGGAGAGTTTACATTTTAAAAAAGAACCCTCGGCTTTGTCCCAGATCCAAATATAGCCTGTCACAAGCTAAAAAAACCATTGCAAACCCCATCTTCACATTCACAAACAATATTAGAGTTAGTTCCTTAAATTAAACACAATATCAAACCTCCTTAAATTAAACACATAATCAAACCTCTGTGTATTTTGTGATTATAAAACTTCACGTTTTTTAATTGGCTCAATTTTTGTTTATCTTAATAAGTAGAAGTTTCTGCACAACACACTTTTAGAGTATTGAATATTAAAAATTGACCCCATTCTGTTTTCAACTATTGGCAACTTGAATCAGGGCTCACCAAGGATTCGGATGGGTTGGAGAGTGGGCCAACACAGGGTAAATCATCAACTTAGAATCTTTTCATTCTCCATGTTTCGTGTCTAGAATAAAACAAACAAATCTTAATCCTTTATCTTTCTCTAATTCCTTTTCCGACAGCAACGAATTCGGCAAGAAAACGTGCCCACAAAACAACATCATCCGTCTGCAGACCCTATATCATGCAGACAAGCATAAGGTAGAAAATTGCATCCTCGAACAAGTCACCTGGCTCCATCGTCTCATCAGTCTCGTGAGATATCGAGATAACGTGCCCATACGCTCTCTCCCTACACGATCTCCGACCAGAAAAGGACCACATGCGAGTCCCAAGATCAATGGAGCTCAGCTCTCATCCGAGGATAGACATCTGTTGGAGGATGTAATGAAGAGGCGGAGATTGGTACCGAGGCTTTGTAAAAGCCAAGAGTTTGGAATGGTGAAGAATAATACGAAGAGTAAGATCTGGGCATTGAGCAGAAGCACTGGTAGCTCGCCAAGGAGAGGGATGAAACACGAGAAGGGTGACGTTCTGGATATTTTGGACGGTCTAGATTCGTCGTTTTCGATTCCGAGGGAGTATGCGAGAAGTGGTGTTGATTCTTTTATTTGATTTATATTCTGTGTGTGCCAAATTGTGTATAGCCAGGCAGTATGTATTGTTAGTGAGTAATATATGGTATGTTTAGTGTGATACTCTTCTGTATATGGAAAATTTTGAAATTCAAATTCATGTGAAGTATTTTGATTGAGCAGCATGATTCTTCTGTTGGTTATATAATAGGAGTACTAGAGTTCTTCGATTCGATGTTCGTCGTGATGGTTCCAAAATCGAGCTACTGGTTGTTCACCTCTTTGACTGCAAACGGAATTATCCATCTAAATATTTTGGTAATTTGAGTATTGAAAATTTTGTTAATCACTAAATTTGCAGTTGACTATTAAGAACTGCTAATAATTGTGTACATTGTCATTTGGTATGAGCTGACTTTGTACCTGAAACGTTGTTTGGTTTTTGAGGGACAATAAGTTGTGACGGAAAATAATTAACTAATTAATTAATTTCCTTTTTCGGTAATAATTGAAATAATCTTTGTAAAGCATTACCACCATTCCCTTTGCTAATGATTATTTTATGAACAATTTGCCTTACTAATTAATTACACATTATTTCGTAGAGTATATCTATAATGTGTTAAGTGGACCCAACTCAAACGTTGAATTAGATATTTATAATTTTATTGTGAACTTGTGTTTTGTTTAAAAAAATATAATCTCTTATATTATCACAATTCAACCAAAAAAACACTCTTATTTTATAATTTTAATTTTATTCAGAAATCAACATATTGTTTAAACTCAAAAAAATAAAATTATAATGGGTATTTCTTATTTTGCTGGGAATGATTAAAATGTTATAACTAGTGGAATTATTGTGGATTTTCTCGGGCAGCCTTCTAGAAGGTTGGATATGTCCACAATAATTTATTTATTTATTTAATACTCCACAAATTAAGGTTAATTCTGACCTCAATAATTAATGACTTTTAGGAGGTTCTAAAAACTTTGGATATCTATTGGGCGGGCGGGCCCATACGGAAGGACATGCTAACGTGGGCCCGATCAATTGAAATAATAACACAACAAATTGTAATTAAATAAAACAAAAAAATTGGAAGAGCACATGGCCACATGCTATGGTGGGCCGACCATTGAATGGATATTTTTCTTAGGCAATAAGCACCATATTGTATGTAATTTTCATACAAATTAAAATAAATTAATTTTACAGTAGTTTCTTTGAAATTGACGAAAAAAATATCATTCTAAAGAAAAAAACTAGTTAAAATTTGTATATTACCACTCTATTCGAATTTGAAAAACAATTCTACTTGCATAGTATAAATCTAAACATCTTACATGAGTCCGATTACTTATTATTCAATTTTCAGTTAGCATTTTTTTGTGAAACATGGATGCTTACTTGAAAAATATTTTTGTTATCAGTTCTTTAAATACGTTAATTAAAATATGAAAACTTTTAATTATTTCGTGTCGATTATCGAAAAAGTCGGAAAAAAAATTGTTTTGTCTAAAGAAAGATAAAAGATAACTCGTTCTTTTGTAATTTACAAATAAAATGAATCATACTTTAAAAAATACTATAAAAGATAATTATTTTAGTTGATTTTTTTTTCTGTTTTTATAATTGTCTAAGTTATTTCGTTTATTTTTCTACTCCTATAATGATTTTTTACGACATGTCATTTTCTATTGCCAAATAATGTTGTACATTTGTTATCCAAACCGAAGCTTGTTTTCTTATCCAAATCCAACGAATTTCGGACACAGCAAAGGGCTGTCGCTGTCTCATCGGAAGCACCAATCGGATCGGAGGAATCTTGAAATATCCAACATTTTGGATCAACACTATCTTCGTGTCGTTTTATCTTTATATCTTAAATAAGTGTGATAAATGTAATTTGGAATATTTATTGGAAAAATATTATTATCAAAATCCAATTTAATTTGTTAGTGATTAAATAATTAATTATTAAGTAATTAAAGATTTGGTATTAATCTAAAAGTAGATCAATGTGCACTTAACACCAAATAACTTGAAGTTGAAGTTGGTAAAAGTATCTTGCTAAGAAAAACCATGTTTGGCAAAATTATTTTGTCATGTACTCGTACGCCGTAATTTAAAAGAAAATGTATCTAACTTTAATGTCAGAAAAGTGCAATACTTAGAACATTCTAATTAATTATGAATTTGATTCAATGTATTTATTAGCGTTGTAGGTACGTAACAAGTACGTACGTAATGATCACAAACCATTATTATTTATTCGGTCACATTATCACTTCAATATATTTAATTAAAGTTCTGTTCCTGATCAGAAGATTCGAACATGTATAATTTCTTACTTAGATATAAATTCAGATTAAGAGAGTTGATTTAATTATTTTCATGAAATTAAATATTGTATACGAGTGTATCGAAGTAGTGACGCAATAATTATTTGCTCATCGCATTTGTCTTATACTACGTACTTATCATGTGTTTAATTAAATCTTCGTTTGTTTGTATTAGCTTTTACTTGTGAATGATATAAGTTTAGATTAGGGGGAAGTTAGATTCATATAGTATATGATTTGAATTTCAACGCCCCAAAGTATTATTATAATTAAATTTCACCGTCCAACTCGTGAAATAATATTTTAATCAAAACTACACACCCGTAATTGTAGGAATTGTTCTAGTTTGTTCAATCGAAATTATTATTATTATTATTATTATTATTATTATTATTATTATTATTATTATAGGAATTATTCTAGTTTGTTCAATCGAATTATTCCCTCTTATTATTATTATTATTATTATTATTATTATTATTAGGGCAATGTATGGATTTAGATAGTGTTTTTTTGTATATAAAAAGCTTCAATTTCAATTTCATCAGTGGTAAATTTCTACGCTATAATTTTCTTTAACAACTTAGAGTATTTGTTTGCAACAAAATAAAAAAAATTATTTAATAATAATAAATTAACTTGAAACGTGAATAACATACGGAGTATAAATTTACAAAATCCATATCAATCATTGTACCTTTTATCTCAATTTATAGTAATTGGCATTGCGTGATTAATATTACAAATCCCTTTACATTGAAGTCATTCATAAAAATGGAATCATATTTTCTTTCAATCGCTTTGTACATGCCACATTTAGCGAAAAATTAAGTATGCTTCAAACTCAAATTCATTGATTAATCAAGTGAACAAACAAGATTAATTAAAACATTTGCATATTTGATTCGATTATCAACAAGTTGTATTAGAGGCCGGTCAAAAGCTAACAATATCATATCATCGATTATTCACATGATCACATCCCGTGAGCAGATTTCGGTTCAAAAAATAACCACCACAAAATCAAATTCCCGTTTTGCCCTCAATCGACATATGGATAAGTCACTGCATATTCACACGTCATCCATCGGTGGTCCCCACCATTCATTTACTCTATCTCACAGCTCTCTCTCTCTCTCAGCCTATTCATCCGTTTATATAATCCACCTCGATTCACAACAATTCCCCAACTCCAATTTCACATTTTCCCCCAAATCAAAAAACCCCAAAAATTAACCGATCAAATTCCGATCGCATGACTTCCGCTTCATTCGCCCTTCCGCCCATCTCGCCGCCGTACTCCCACCGCATCCGCCAGCCGCTCCGCGTCTCCGCCGGCTACGCCACCGCGGAGAGGGGCGGCGTGGCTTCCGCGTCGTCGTTCTACGATGTCCTCGGCATCCGGACGGGAGCCACGTGTCAGGAGATCAAGTCCGCCTACCGGAAGCTGGCTCGGGTCCTGCACCCCGACGTCGGCGCGTCGTCGTCGGCGGACGAATTCATGCGCGTGCACGCGGCGTATTCCACGCTCTCCGATCCGGACAAGCGCGTGGCGTACGACAGCTCGCTGTTTCGGCGGCCGATCGTGGCCGCGGCGGTATCGTCTCCCGGCGGTTATTCCGATGCGAACCGGCGGAGGCGGACGTGGGAGACCGATCAGTGCTGGTAGTGAAAATTAGTAAATTATTAAGAAATAAATTTACAGTGGAATTAGTTTAGTAAAATCTGTAAATTTTACCGTGTGGTTTTTTGTCTTACTAATATCACTACACCGTATAGTAACGAGTAAGCACTAATGTACTCCCTCGGTCCAAAGACAGTTGTCATACTTTCTTTTTTGGGGTGTCCAACAATAGTTGACACACCCCAAAAAAGGAAATAATTATTCTAACTTTTTCATTTTAATATACAATTTTATTCTACTTTACTCTACCTACTTTTTAAACTCTACTCACCACTACTTTACTTTTTACTTTTAAAATATATTTTTACTCTTCACTTTTTAATAAAAAAAATTAAAAAATAACAATTTCTTAAACTCCGTGTCCAACAGAGTATGACATTTATTAATGGCCGGAGGGAGTATTAATTAGTTAATTACATTCTAATTCCTATGGCCGGAGGGAGTATTAATTAGTTAATTACATTCTAATTCCTATATACTGTAATTAATTATTCTGTTGGCCAAAAGTGTAGTCATAATATTTAAGTGCAATACGTTACGGGTCACATGAATTTTAGACTATAGTTTATCAGGAGTACGGCGCGCATCAAAATGTAGCGCATCAAAATGTAACAGTATTTTTGTTCAATTGGTTTTTTTATAGCCAAAACATACATAATCGTGTCACGTGAATAATTTGTTTTGTAATTCAAACTTTACATTAATAAAAATATTGGATTAAAACTTTAGTAATTGAGTTTTGGAATACCTTAGTTGAAGTATAGATGTGTCGTGATTGGATTTTGTTGGCACATTACTCACGGTGCTATTTATGTCTCCAATACATAGTTTTTAAAACCGGCCCGGCCCGGTGGGTTGACCCGGAACCCGCCGACCCAAATGTAAATGCGGGCTGAGTCAGTCAAACAGACCGTTGTGCAATTAACCCGATGTTAGCTCGTCGAACCCGGGCGGGTTGGAGCGACCCGGGACCCGTAAAAACCAAAACACCCGTTTTGTATTAATCTTTTTTTTTTTTGTTTTCTTTTATGAGTTTCTTTAGTCGATGCATTCCGTTCTCTATCACAAACCCTAACTACAAATTTCTGAAGTGCTTCCGTTTCGAATGTGAAAGCGCAGGTCACGTTCAACTCAAAATTTGGTAAGATTTCATGGAAAGGAGTTTATTTATTAAGTTTCTTGTTCTGACAAACTCAACAATTAAAAATCTCAAAGATTGTATTGAGTATTGACAATAACTTATTTATAAAATTAATGATTAATAGGTGAAGTAGACAATATCAATTGTTTTTACTGTGATCTCGTATCAGTGTTCTTCTTTCTTATAGCAATGTTTGATTGACGACTTCTTTCATTTATTATTAAAATATAATATCATGATTAAGAATGTTCAATAGCATATTGAAATGATAACTGATATGTGTTAGAAACTATTTGTTTAACATCATCACTATATTATGTATTTATTAATATGTTGTGTTTTGTCTTTAGGTGGATTATCTTTTATGTCGTCTAACGATCTTATACATGAATCGCACGAGTCTGCACAAAAGGGTGCCTCAAGAGGAAAAACAGATATAGCATGGAATCATTGTAGAGCTGTTGAAGGTACTAATGGGAAGCGACACTTGATATGCTTACATTGTAATAAAACTTTCAAAGGAGGTGGGATTAATAGGGTCAAACTACACTTAGCTGGAATGAAAGGAGATGTAGAACCATGCCGAAAGGTTCCAGGTGATATTCGTTTTCAAATGGAAAAAAGTATTGAAGAGTTCTCTTTAAAGAAAAGAAAGATTCAAGAAGAGTACGAAGAAAATAATTCATATCCCGATGAGAACTTATACGTCGATGATGTTGTGGAGATTCATGGTTCTTTTGGGAAAACTTTTGTTAATAGAGGAAAAGTTAAAGAAAGTGGAAAGAAGCCTATACAATCATATTTCATGCCTAGAACAACTCATGGAGCTCAACCAACCATTAAAAGTGTTCTGCAAAGCAAAGAAGCTAAAGAACAATGCGATATTGCTATTTCGAAATGGATGTTTGATGCTGGCTTACCATTTAATGCTACAAACTCGCCTTATTATCAACCAATGATTGATGCTATTGCTAGTATGGGAGCTGGTTATAAAGGCCCTGGAGTTTCGGACATTCGAGGTTTTTTATTAAGAAAAAATGTGGACGAACTCAATGATTATGTTGAAAGCTATCGAAAGATTTGGAATGAAACTGGGTGTACAATTATGGCGGATGGATGGACTGATCAGCGTAGGAGGACTTTAATAAATTTCTTGGTTTATTGTCCTAAAGGAACAGTGTTTTTAAAATCAGTTGACGCTTCTGATGCTTCAAAGACCAGTGAAATGTTGTTCCTTCTTTTCAAAGAGGTTGTCACATATGTTGGACCTCAAAATGTTGTCCAAATTGTGACTGATAATGCTGCAAATTATCAAGCTGCCGGTAGACTATTAGAACAAGAATTTCCAACTCTTTATTGGTCTCCATGTGCTGCTCATTGTATCAATTTGATGCTGCAAGATATTGGTAAATTGAGTGAGGTGGTAGAAGTGGTTGGACATGCTGCCAAAATTACAAAATTCATTTATAATCATTGTTTTGCTTTACATTTGATGAGGCGGCATACTAATGGGAAAGAAATCATCCGCCCGGCTCCAACTCGTTTCGCTACAAATTTTATTGCTTTGCAAAGTATATTGTCTCAAAAAGTTGCTTTGCAGGCCATGGTGACATCCAAAGATTGGGGGAGCTCATCACATGCTAGAGACAGTAAAGCAAAAAAATGTGTAGATCTTATATTGGATTCAAGGTTTTGGAAATCATGTGGCCACATTGTTAAGATTACTGAACCATTGATTCGCGTTTTACGGCTTGTGGATAGTGAAAATAAACCTGCAATGGGTTATTTGTTTGCAGCTTTTCATGCAGCTAGAGACGAAATCATAAAAAGATTTCAGAGAAGAAAGTTATTTGTTGAGCCTTTTTTGAGAATTCTTGATAAGCGGTGGGATAATCAATTGCGCAAAAATCTTCATGCTGCTGGGTTTTGGTTTAATCCAAGTTATCAATACGATCTCGAAGTAATGGGAAAATATAGGCTCACTATCTCAGGAGTTCTTGATGTGATTGAAAAATATGCTTATAATGATGGAGAGCTTGGGAATAAATTATCAAGCGAAATGAAATTATTTAGGCATGCTGAAGGAGATTTTGGAAGAAAACTTGCCATCAACACTCGTAACACGATGATGCCAGGTAATATAACATTTCAAAATTACGTCATTCAATTTTAAATTACATATTTATTATTTATTTTTTTCATTTTTTCAAATTTATTATTAGATGAATGGTGGCAATGTTATGGCTCAAGTGCTCCAAATTTACAAAAACTTGCGATTCGAGTTTTAAGCCAAACTTGTAGTTCCTCTGGGTGTGAGAGAAATTGGAGTATATTTGAACATATACATACTAAGAAGAGAAATAGACTAGAGCATCAAAGGCTTAACGATCTTGTTTATGTTCATCACAACTTGAAGTTACAAAAAAGGTATTTTTTTTCATGATTTATAAAAATAATTTGTTTTTGTTATAATTGTAATACTAATTTAATGATGAGTCTTTTATAGGAAAGGGCCGAAGAAAAACTACGATCCAATAAATTTTGAATCATTTGAAGAATCTGGGGATTGGATATTAGAAGATGAACCACCAACATTGACACTTGAAGAAGTAGATGTTCTTAATCGTGAATTTGCATCTCGTGCCAGTCAAAATGATGATGTTGATTGTGGTTTGTGCATGATAATTCAAATGAAACTTTTTATTTATTTCAACATAATTCTATGACTATTTTTTTTTTGTTTTTTTGTAGAACTAAATTTGGATGAGATTGATGATGATGGAGATGATGATAATGGCGAGGATGCTGGTGTCGGTGCTTCTGCGGGTGATGCTATTTGTGATCACGATGAAACTGAAGAAGCTAATGTTAATCAAAATAGAAGATTGATTGATAGCTGGGGTATACCTCTTACTGGAGAAACGGACAATCCTGAAGCTTGGGGTTTTTAACTCGATTAAACTTATTGATTTTTTATAAACATTTGAGATTTTGATATTTTTGTTTAAATACTTCATTGATCGATTGATTTTTAATATTATTTAGAGTTTTTAATATAATTGTATATATAATATTTTGAATATGCAATCAACCAGATGACCCGCGGGTTGACCCGGTAACCCGATGACCCGAAAGCTAATCCGAGTCGGTGATCGGGTCGGGTTTAAAAACTATGCTCCAATATTTATAAACAAACTACTACCACTTAAAACTTTGAAAATGAAGCAATCTCGTTGTCTTATAATAATATCCATGTTTTTCTGAAATAAACATCTTTTAAATTATAAGTACGTATAACTCTAACTCTAAGGAAAATAAATAAATTAAATGTAACTTATTCATTTTCATTTATTTTATTTGAAGTTTTTATCTTCTCATCTTGTCCATGTTTCAATTGTCAATTTAAGTAATTTTAAAAGGTAACTTATTCGAACAAATTTATATTTCAATTAATTTGTTATTCAAGATAATCTATTTATCCTGTATTCAATTAATTGTAATTCGTCCAACTGCTATTAATTGCCTCATTTCAAACTCAACCTATATTTAAATTTCTATTGCATCTTATCTTAACTCAATCTATGAATCCTCTAATCAGCTGCTTATTCATTATTCATTTTATTGTTACCTTTGCTTCATTGATTGTAATTTTCAATTATTTTATTTGTTCTTAAACATTGATCAAGTCTAATTCAAGTCCAATTTACTTATATTTTTATAATTCGTTTATATTTTTATTAAACCATTGATGTGTCTCAACATTTTTAATTTAAATAATTATTTAAAAGCCCATTTATTCTTATTCTTTCAAATTTACTTGTTAAAGCCCAATTCATTATAAATCCATTTGGTCCAATCCAAATACTTTTATTTTTCTTATGTCCGTGAAGAGTAAAATTGGTTGAAAGGTTAATTTTTTGTTGGAGTAAAAAAAATTACTAGTATAATAGTATTTATATTGCATCCATTCTATACTTAATAATCATACATTTTATAATTTACAAATGAAATATGATCATTGATACGAGGAGATAGAGGTAATACACTATATACTATTCTTATACTCGGAGGAGGAGACTTCTTAATCATCAGCTAGCATCTTTGCCATTTTCAGTACTGGACTGCTGTAAGCATTCGGGCTTGGTGTATAATTAGTAGGCATGTTGGGCTTAAGAGGCCTAAAAAACCTTGAGCATTACTAGTTTATTTAAAAGCTCGAATATTATTTATTTATTAAAGTCAAGATTTTGTAGGATGTAAACTTTTGTTGGATAGCTTGGCTTATTTTCACCCTTAGCAGTAGGTCTAAGGGTGAATAATAATAAAATTATTATTTTCAACCTAATTCTATTTTCTAAATAAATAAACACACCAATATTTTCTTCTCTAAAACAACAAATCACCTACAAAATAATCCCTCAAAAGCGATCTCGCTAGTCGGTAACGTAGTAATTCTCAACCAAACATAAATGGGCCAAAGTCCACTCAATTTTCATGCTACCAACCCATACTTCTTCAATCCTATGTCATGTATACAGATACACTATCATTGTGCATGATATGTATCAACTTATAATTAACAAATTTATAATAAATTAATTAGGAAAAGTAATGCACATTTGATCCTCAATGTCCAATTTAATAGTGAATTTAGTTTTATACTATCATACTTCAATATATAAATTATAGAATAATTCTAAGATAAAATTTTACATTTTTAAATGTATCATACCTATTTTTTTAGCAAATAAATGGTTGTTACACTTCATTTACAATATATGCACTTGACTGCATATATAGGATAACTTCTCATTTAGTGGTGTAGTGGTGAATATAAACATTTTTAATTTATTTAAAATAGTTTTAATAATAAATAAATTAATAGTTTCCACTGTAATAAAAAAACTGAAAATTGAAGAAAGATATATTTCTTATAAACTATATACTAAAATTGTACAATCATATACAGATTAAATTTTAATAAAAAAAACCAGGTTAACATATTAATTTATTTGAATTTTATTTTATTTAGATGATAAAATTAAGCATAAATTTTAATTTTAATAAATCAAAACTTTTATTATTAAAATGTGATTGAAATTTTATTACAAGTATTTTTAAAATAATAGTAAAAAAAAATAAACAATTAAACATTAACAAATAATTAATATTGTTAGTATTATGTTTAATAATAAGTTATAAAAAGAGAAAAAAATGTAGAAGCAAAAAATATTGATCTATTTATGGAAATAAAAAAAAAGTATAAATGAGAAGACAAATTTGTCGGTAGAAATTATATGTTGGCACATGATATAAAAAAAATGATATATTTATCGATTCAATTTTTATTTCATGTGCCTTTTTATTGTAATAATATTTGTTAAAAAATTAATTAATTTATTTTTATTATTATTATTATGTGTGAATAATAAATTAAAATTTTATACATAAAATTGTTAAAATAACATTCATTTTACATATTTATATAAAAGTAATTTTACATACAGTAAAAAAATACATGTGGAGCACAAAAGTAATATTTGGAATGGAGCACAAAACTAATAGAGATTGCAGAAAATAAATTAAAAATATAATATTTTTACCTATTAAAATAACATTCATTTTATTACATATTCAATAAAAAAAAACATAAAAGTAAATATTATATATGGAGCCACCATTCAATCCATTTTCAAAATCCCAATTCGACTTGAAAACTTGTTGCATAAAAAAAGAAAGACATAAGTCACACAATTATTATTTGCCATATTATTTTATTTGACCAAAATTTAAATTTACATCATGATGAATTTCCTTACCTTAAACCCTAAACCCTAACTATAAAGATTCCGCAAAGCTCATGTTAGTAAATCATCAACCATGTTTCCAGCCTTGAGTCCTTTCTTCAATTGTTCCCACAGTACAGGGACAACTCCTTCTGTTGAAAATATTTTGGAGCCAACATGTTCCTTAGCACCATCTTGAGACACAGCATATATGGTCTTTACCGCTGCAATTTGTCCTTCTGTTGAGTTGGACTTCAGAAGACCAAGCAATGGGGGAATGCAACCTCCAAGCAATACTTTGAGCCGCAACTCATTGTCTTTGCAGAGAGAACCTAGAACAGTAGCTAGAAAAGGAAATATGCTCTATTTTTTTAGGCTGAAATCTGCCTTTTTTGGTATGGATTCAAGTATATTTATAGAGCTACAATTAGGGTTTCCCCTTTTTTACCTAATGGGCCTATTAACTTTATTACATGAGCCTTATACATGGGCTGGCCCAAATTCCCGCCGCCTTTACAGTCGAGCAGGTCAACGCGCTTGGGGAGAGAAACTTCAGCATGACCGGTTGACTTTTATCCAGCTCGGCCTAGCTCCTTGGCTTTCACTGATCTCCTTTATCCTCGGCGAGCCGTAAATTCGTCGTTCTCGGGGTCCTAAATGTTGGGATAATCTTCTCTCTCATGTCTTGTAATTTGATCTTCAAAATAAAATCAACATCTTCTTCTTTTCAAATGAATTTTTCGTCAACTTAAAGTTGTTCATTCTTGTTCAAACCTGCACAATAGCATATAAAAGGTTATGGGTGAGGCCACGGCAAGCCGTGTTCCCTTAAACTTATATTTGCCCGCCTCGTTGCTCAGAGACTTCCAATGGACAATTAAGTTCCCAAGGTACAACACCCTCACATTAGAAGGAAGCAAATTCTAACCGTGATCGAACTCTCGACAATATGTAGAAACTCTCTACTAGACTCTCTATATGAAGACATCTCTTATGCTTCTAATTGTGTTTATGTTCTTCTTCTTTCTGATGTGATGCATGCAAATGACCTTATAAAGGTGATGAATGAGAGCATCCAATGCAATCATAAAAGTGGAGGTTACAAAAATATTCATGGTGGTCATTAATCATTTGACCAACATTTGAATTCAAATAAATCACATGATTTATTTAATTAATATTCTTTTAACAAATTAATATATATAAAAATATATATAATTCTCCAACAATCCCCCACATGAATGCATTGGTTGCACATGCACATGATCCTAAAATGCACATGCAGACATTAGAGAGTTTCTTGACAACTCCTCGCATTAGGAGAGGTAGTTAAACAACTTTGAACCTTCCTTAGTGAAATAATGTCGAATATACTCGCAAATCAGTGGACGTGATGCCTTGAACTGTTCGACTTTTATGTATATTAAGACAACAATACTCACGCGAATCGTTATCCATATTGTTTTATGGTTCTCGTTGTTGTCCATTTTGGCCCTGGACTGCCTTGGTATTCATCGAATGGTTTAGAGATTTAGCCTTTTTAAATCATCTCATAGAAGCGGCCCCTTCACATTCGATATAGGTGATCTTTCATTTAAAGGTATCTTTCATATACCCATCATACTAACATTATTATGATCATTAAAAGCTCTTTAGCTTAACCTTCACATGTATCACTTCTTCATCATAGGAATAGGTCAAGTGATTTGTTCGATTTACCCCCACAATTCGGTTGTCCCGTTGAACCTGTAATTGGACTTCACAATTTAGGTTGGGTTGCCATCATGAGTTAAAATCATTTTTGATAGGCTTCAAAATCCTATTCCTCTCGATGATATATCAATTTTGTCTCTCGTCAGAGTTTTAATTGATATATTTTATTATTATATCTTTAGACTTTTCATATTCTATAGATATAATTTCCTCAACAACCTGATTTTCAGCAGAGTTTTAACTATGAAGTACATTTCAATAGTAAATTTCATTATAAATATTCATATGATTTTCACAAAATCACACTATTATAATTTTTGAAATCAGATTTTTGTAAGTATTACAATACTTTTCAAGTAATCGTGAATTAATAACTTTAAAATTTTATAATGAGGACTCTTCCTCTACAAATATTATTAAAGTCATTTATTTATCACATACTTGTCGAAAAACTCGTTTCCCCCACATTGATATAATATAGTATAACATTCACCATGTTAAATTATATACTCATTATTTGTGCAATATTACATTGCTCGAAAAATTAGTCGCTTATGTTTGATAAATTTAATTTTTCAATCACAACACGAACTTAATTTTTTTTTTTTCAACATTCTTTATTTTACTTATCATAAGTAAATTACAATTTTCAATTTGATTGTACAAATCATTCATATTTCAATATGAATTTCAAAAGTTTTATATTTACTTTTCATTAAGTAAATATCAATTTTATACAATATTAAAGATGAAATATTAATCATCTATTTATTGTATATATATTACTTATTAATATCATTCATATCTTAATATGAATTTCAATTTTAGTATAATATAATAAATCTCATTATTTATTATATTTTCATTTTTCATATCTTAATATGAATTTTAATATTAATATATAATAAATCTCATTATTATAATATTTTCATCACATTCATATCACAACATTATGCTATAATAAATTTTGTTATTTATTATATTTTATGGTAGTGGTAAGTTACATTTGACTTATTTTTCCACCCCATCACACTATAATAATGAGTCAAATATCATTATTGATCAAATCAAATAATTAAATGATAATAATCATTTTATTATTAAATCACAAAAATAATTAAATACACATAAAATATCATGTATAATTTAATTATTCAAAGAGGTATATAATATTTATATACTTCAACATCTAAGTGATTTTCCACTTAATCGTCAATTACATCAAGCTCGTAAACATCATATTCATCTATATGTACTCGAACTAATTTGTTCGCCGTTGACTTTTTCTTGTCAATGTGTATATCACTACTTGTGACAACAATTTTCTTAGATTTAAAACAAATATTTTAAATCATTTGCTATTCAACTTTAGATTTGAAGAATTCTCATAAAGCAATTCTCAATTATAAGTTAATAAAATGTGAAATATTCATTTATTTGCACATATGTGGTGAGTGACTTCATTGTATACTCATCAATATATCGGATTAAGTAGTCCCGACAAGATTCACTTCATATGTGATTCTTTCGATAAAGACTCCGATTTTACATCTTGACCCTCAAAGTCGATTGCCTTTATCAATGAAACCTCCATGTTTCATTGACATCATACATATATAAATATATGTGATTCTCCATTTTTTTTTTCTTTCTTTTCTTTCTTGGTTACATATTACAACATAATGTAAAAAGATAAAAAAATTACACGAGAGAAAAATGCAAAGCAAAATATAAGTTTAAGATTGTTGGGATAATCTTCTCTCTCATGTCTTGTAATTTGATCTTCAAAATAAAATCAACATCTTCTTCTTTTCAAATGAATTTTTCGTCAACTTAAAGTTGTTCATTCTTGTTCAAACCTGCACAATAGCATATAAAAGGTTATGGGTGAGGCCACGGCAAGCCGTGTTCCCTTAAACTTATATTTGCCCGCCTCGTTGCTCCGAGACTTCCAATGGACAATTAAGTTCCCAAGGTACAACACCCTCACATTAGAAGGAAGCAAATTCTAACCGTGATCGAACTCTCGACAATATGTAGAAACTCTCTACTAGACTCTCTATATGAAGACATCTCTTATGCTTCTAATTGTGTTTATGTTCTTCTTCTTTCTGATGTGATGCATGCAAATGACCTTATAAAGGTGATGAATGAGAGCATCCAATGCAATCATAAAAGTGGAGGTTACAAAAATATTCATGGTGGTCATTAATCATTTGACCAACATTTGAATTCAAATAAATCACATGATTTATTTAATTAATATTCTTTTAACAAATTAATATATATAAAAATATATATAATTCTCCAACACTAAATGCTTCAGTTTCTGGGACATGTCTGGGGCGTCCTTCGTGAGTGGTGACGAATCTGCTCGGTGGGAGTTCCCTGGTGCTTCGGCGATGTCTTGCTCCTAGGACCTCCGCGGTGAGACGACATGGCTCGCACCCTTTTCATACGGGCACCTCCGAGTTGCTGTCTGGGTAAATAAATAAATAAATAAAAATAGTGGTATAACAATCCAGACAAAAGATGAGACACAATAACTGGAACTGCTTGAGAATGTGAACCAACATCGCCAAAAGCATTTTCGCGCGTATTAATTAGACCAAGTAACTGCCTCAAAGAATTTTTTTTCTCTTGTGAGGATGATGAACTCTGTCTCAATTGCTTGATGAATTGTGCAACGCTTGCTAATGTCCCATCTGGGTCCTCCATGCAGCTGGAACATTAATTCACATTTAGGAAATTTAAACATGGGACTTGAAATTCTACGCAATATCTAAGCACACGTAAGCAGACAAAAGGTGCCCCAGAGAACTTCAGTAGTATGAGTGTTTAGAGTAACTTACATTGATTTATATAAACGGCACAGGGAAGTGTGAACGCGAAGCAGATAAGTTTATTTGTCGTTTTTTTTGTTTTTTTTGTATTTTTTGCACTACCTTCCACTTTTAATTTCAGCTATTTTTTTTATTTGTTCATACTCACATTTAATCTTTTTTGTAGAACTCTAGGTAAGTTTTGTTGTTTTTTTTTTTTGTTTTTTTGTATTTTTTGTAGGTTTTTTATTTCAACTATTTTTTTTATTTGTTCATTTTTACATTTATTTATTTTTATGCCGAACTAAGTTTTGTTGTTTTTTTTTTTTTTTGTGTTTTTTGCACTACCTCTCACTTTTAATTTCAGCTATTTTTTTATTTGTTAATGCTCACATTTATTTATTCAATTTTCATTTCAGTTATTTTTTTTTATTTATTCATGCTCACATTTATTTATTTTTGTGCAGAACTCTATGGAAGTTTTGCTGTTTTTTTTTTGTTTTTTTGTATTTTTTGTAACCTTTTCATTTCAGCTATTTTTTTATTTGTTCATGCTCACGTTTATTTATTTATTTTCAGAGTTTTGTTTTGTTGTTTTTTTGTTGTTTTTTGTATTTTTTGCAGTTAAGTATTATTTTACTAATTTGATTTTAATAACTTTTGCATGTAAGTAATTTTTTCTTACTCTTTATTTTGTAGGTTTATTTATAACTATTTATTTTGTAGGTTTCATTATAAGTAAAATACTCTTCACGAAGTAATGAAAAAAGATCGAAACATTGTTTATGTTTCCTGATAAAATTAGAGTAGTTTGTGTTAATTTTATTTATTATGTAATTTACTCAATTTACTGTAATTTTAAAGTAGTTTGTTTTCATTTATGAAGTATTTTATCTATTTAATGTAATTAATGAAATTTACGCAATTTACAATAATTTTATTTAATTTTATTCTAATTTTTTTTTAACTTACGCAACAATATTTTTATTTGTATTAATTACAAATATCACTAAAACAAAATTAATTTATGTATTTTAGTTTTATCCTTTTTTATATATAAATAATAATAATAATTGTGATTTAATTAAATTATGTATTTTAATAAATTTATAAAATAAAATTTATTTTAATTAGAGAAATCAAATAAATTTTTATTATCTCTGATTATAAATTATATATCAATTATATTATTAATTATGAGAATGATAAATATATTTCTAGGTTTTAGGGTTTAATAAAATTAATGGTGAACTAAAATTATATATCAATAATATTATTAATTATGAGTATGTAAATCTATTCCTTATTTTAACCAACTAAATAAATTTAAAGGTAAACTAAAATTATATATCAATAATATTATTAATTATGAGTATGGTAAATCTATTCCTTATTTTAACCAACTAAATAAATTCAAAGGTAAACTAAAATTATATATAATATTATTAATTATGAGTATGGTAAATAAGCAACTAAATAAATTCAAAAGTTTAGTAATTGATTTGAGAATGAAATAATAATAATTCAATTTTTTAATAATTAATATTATCCTCTATTTATATTAGCAACATTAAAATATATTTTAATTAATTCAAAAACAATTTATTATTCAATTAATCACGCTTTAAACTAAATTAATATATTTTGATTTATTTAAATAAATAATATTCAGAATATCACATTTATTCCTTATTTATCTCCTGCTTTAAAATAAATTAATATATTTTGATTTATTTAAATAAGTAATATTCAGAATATCATATTTATTCCTTATTTATCTAGGTTTATTCTATTATACTACTATTAAATTTGTGATTTTTCATTCTTTCTCATCCCTCTAATTGTCTAGAGATTTTTTATAATAATTTCATTTTTTTCAACTCTTTACTAATCATTTTCAATCAATGTCTTGGTCTGATGTCAATTCCTCCGAAAAATGTCAATTCCTCCGAAAAAGACTTTCGTTCAGTTTTACTAAAGGTATGTTATTGAATTTAATGTTTATAGACCTAAATACATTTTTTTATTATATATGTGTAATAAATAAGTGATTTATAATTGTTATTATATTTACTGCAGTTATTAAAATTTACACAACTTTTAAAATCCATGAAAAACTGTTCGAGCGATGTTGATATTACATCATTTGCCCCACAATCATTCACAGTATGTGAATTATTGCAATTTTGTGTGTTATTTTTGTCAACGTGATCTTATTCGTCACACCAAATTTAAAATTTATCTACAAGTTCATGACGAAAGTATTTCGCGAATTTTGTATTGATGAATAAAGTTGCATTATTTCTAAATCAGAAATCAGCTGATCGGTTGGTTCTTTCAATCCTCTCGGTATTTAATTCTCTCCTACATATATATCAATTTTTTTATGTAATTTTATTTTTCTTTCATTTTATAACTTATTTTTTATTATATTAATAAATTAATTAATAATGTATCTTTATTTATACAAGGATAATGCCGACGATCATATTGGAACATCCTCGACTGAAAGTATAAACAAAGTAACTCCTGCAGTTGTATCATCTCTTAATGAAAATGAGTTTATGTTTAAGGTCAAAGTTGACAGAGACAATCTTTTAGGAAGATTATGTCGTTGTATTGTAGATATGCAAAACTTGGATTCTACATTATTATGGCTGCACAAGGAAAGATTAATTCGTAATCCGTCCTAATTTACAATTCTTGATGGAGTCTCCAAATTAATTAAGAAGTGTTCTTTGAAGCAGAATCATGCCATGAACTTATTTTTTTTATCTTTTAGTAATATTATCTATTTTTGTATTTTTTTTTATTTTCAGAACTTTGTATCATGATATCATTTCAACTTAATTTTTACTTTTCGTACTTTTTGTTAATCTATAATTTTTTTTAATATCAACTTATTATTATCAAATTTCTATTTTATAATTTTAAAATCATTATATCCTTATCCTTATAATATATAATTCAGCTAACAATTGTCCTAAGTTGGCATATGTTTTATCCGTTAGATTTGTTGTGTTCACATCTATTAATTTTATCCGTTAGATTAAATTTGTGTTCACACTGTTAATTAATTCGGGTAATTATTTTTAATCGTAATAATTTATTTCTTTATATAATATAATTTACATTTAAATTCTTAATTATAGTTAATATTTACGTCAAATATTCAAAATATCACATTTATTTCTTATTTATTTTATTTTAAATTAATTAGCGTAATTAAAGGATGAGGGAGAGAATGTATTTTTTTATTAATATATTTATTAGATTAATTAATTTATTTATATTATATAAACAATAATATCGGAATTTAAGTAAATCTACTCCTTATTTTAAGCAACTAAATAAATTTGATATTATCTACTATTTATATTATTATAATCATATCTATATAAATTATACTCCCTCTGTCCCAGAGCTATAGTCACAGGTGGTCAACGCTGACTTTTTTTTACCGTCCAATACGTATGATAAATGGTATACAAAAATTATGAAAAAATAACTAAAATAAAATTCAATAGTCAATTAAATTATTTAATTTTCAACCAAAATATCACGATTTGATTCTATAATTTCGGATTTTTATTTAATTAATTTTCAAAAATGATAGAAAATTTAATTCAATTTACCCAAATATAAAGTCTTCATATTTTACTCATTATCAAATTATAAATTATTTTTTCTAATATGATTATGATTTATTTATGTATTAACATTTTTATAATGCATTATTGTTATTATCATCATCACTAATAATTCTTTTTTGTTATTACATTGAGAATATCAATTTTCTAGAAAGAATATGTTTGATTAAATACCAACAAGTGTTACAAACTATCAAATCAAAGGTTGATATTATTATAAACTTTTTTCTAAAATCTAAGTATATTAATTAATATATATATATATATATATATATATAGACTTATTTTTCTTTAAGCAACAATTTATATAGTAATGTCATATTCTATTTATTGTATATAATATAAGAATTAATTAAATGTTGTGACATGGTATATAGTTTTTGATACATGAACTGTTTCGTATTAGGTTGGGGTGACCATTATACTATTGCGGAATATGGATGCCTCTGTTGGACTATGCAATGGTAATAGGATGATTGTAACATTACTTAATAATTATATTATCCACGCGAAAATATTAAGAGGAAATAATTCTGGGAAAATAGTTTTTAATACTCAAATTACTCTGACACCCTCGAATACCAAATTTCAGTTTGCTTTCCAACGAAGACAATTTTCACCAAATTTCAGTTTGCTTTCCAATGAAGACAATTTTCGATTATGATATCGTATGTCATGACTATTAATAAGAGTAAGGTTAGTTGTTAACAAATGTTGGAATATTTTTGAAAAAACCAGTATTTACGTACTATCAATTGTAGTTATTTAGAGTAACCAACACGGATTGAAGCTTCTGCTTTGTGACCAGCGTGGTCGTCTTATGAATAGAACAAATGTAGTTTATAAAGAAATATTCCATAATTTGTAATATGAATTTAATTTTCTTTATTGTACTATTTCAATTAGATTATTCACTTAATATTTATTTGTCTATTATCAATATTTACATCTAATATTAAGCCGAAAGAGCACTACTCCGACTAACAATTAGTTAAATTAAATCACGGGTAAAAGGACTAGTTATATTAAATTTATTTAATTAATTTCCTTTTTACAAATATCAAATCTTTTGCTAGCGCTATAATAAATTGGTTGTTTTACAATGATTTATCTTTCTTATCATATGGATTGTTGCCAAAAATATTTATATTTGTAAACAATAATAATTTTAAGTTATACTACGTAATTTATAAATTTGCAAAATGTTCATTTGTAAAGAAAAACTCAACCCTTATTATAAATAAAGTATATTGTTTTCACTTCATTTAAAAATAAAAATAAAAAATAAAAATAATTGTATTGTTTATCATAGTTTTTTTATTATGCGGTGACTCTTGTTGAGGAATAATTATTTTTAAAATAAACAATCTAACCGCTTGAGCTCAAAAGCTTCAAAATCAGCTTCGAGTCAACAATGGTGAAATTGGAAATCGACGTCGAAAATGCGATCTAATACACCTAAAAGTATCTCTGAACTTCGAGAAACACAACGCAAGAAATCACATAAAAATGACACGGGATTTTACGAGCTTCGATCGATAGAAAATCGATTTACTTACTCGTTGCTCGGGAGGGAGTTATTTTCTTACTATTTTTTTAAGGTTGATTGGACGAATTTTTTATTTATTATATAGCTTTGCAAAAAACACTTGCATTGATTATGATAAACAATACTCGCCTCTTTGGAAAAAGAAAAAAAAAACACATTGACTAAGAATATAGGTGATTTTTGCAAAGAGAAATAGTTTACGGATAAAAAAAGAAAAAAAAATAACTTAAAAAATAATGTAAGAAAATATGATATGAAAAATAGATCATTGTAAAAAATCAATTTACTATAGCGCTAGAAAAGATTTGATATTTGCTTGAGAGAGAAATTAGTGAAATAAATTTAATATAATATTCAATATTTTGCTAGGTACGTACAAATACCTGAAGGCCACTCTATATATATATCAAATTATAAATATAAATTATATATTTGAAACATTTATTAAATTTTGTTAAAAATAATAAAATTTAGACATTTTATTATAATTGTTATTAAAAATGAATTACTTTTTTAACATTTTCAATTTAAATTTATTATAAATGATATAATATTTAATTAATTTAAAATTTTAATAAACTTAAATTTATTACAAATAATTTAAATATTTTAATTAATTAAAAAAAATTTAATTGTAATTTTATTATTTTTATATTTTGTTGGTGAAAATTATAAATTTAAAAATATATTTTTATAATAATATTTAATTAATTTATTATTATTGTATAAATTAGTGGTAACAAAAAATTAAATAAAAATAACAAAAAAAAAAAAACAATTTCCCTACAACATGAGCGAGTGCTTGATCACTTCAAAGAGGAATTATTTAATGTACCCAATACATAGATGATTCGGTATTCTTAACCTATAAGTGTGTGACACGTGGGACTAAAAGATGAAATGTGATTTTTTCTTAATTTTTACTTTTCGGTTTGATTTCTTTTGATTCCCTTAATAAAAAATAAAATAAAACAATATATAAAAAGAAAAATAAATTAAAAATAACAAAATATGAAACCTAAATCAAAATTTTTCTTAATTAAAAAACCCAAAAACTTAATAATTTTAACTTATTATGTAAAAAAAAAAAAATCAGAATTAAAATTACAAAAGTACTATATTTTTTTTAATTCTAGAATAATAAAGCTTGTCCTTAATCAAATTAAGATCTTAATATGGATCGCCGGAATTTGATGATGAAGCTACGGTCAACCTCACCCTCAAATTGCCGGCATAAACACATTCTGCGAAATCATCGTCAGCCCAAAATCCGAAGTCCTCTTCTTCCTCGAGTCCCACGACTTCGATCTCGACGCCGCCGCCTCAACTTATTTCGACGATGCTTACACCGTTGACGCTATTTCGCTGGCGTAGGCTCAGCCCTTGACTCGTTTTCAGAGTCTCTTGTTCTCCATCTAGATCCAGATCCCCTCCGCCTCCTCCTTCTGTGTTTACAATTTTTGCGCTGCCCCTAAACCTAGAGCCGCGGGGATCATCTCAGACCCCAAGAAGCAAGAGTTTTTGTGGGATCTTATTTTGAGATTTGTTTAATGAAAAATTAAATATACTCTTCATTTTAATTTTGATTTTTTTATGGGAAGTAAGTTAAAGATTATTGAGTTTTTTTATTTCTTAAAAGGCATGCACACGCAACACTAATTGACAAACGTAAAATAAATGCATGGCACATAGGTCTATTGCATACCCCAAATTCACTGTGTTTTTTATTAACCATTGATTGGTATAAATTAAACGTACAACATGTGATCATTACAATAATACCAAAATTATCAATCTCCTTCTTTGCGAGGTGACACGGGTTCACAATTTGAAGGTCTAAACATGTTGACGACGCCCTATGAATATCGATATAGAAAACCTAATGAGCAAGTAGTACTACATAATTGAGTGTGCCACCTGTGTTTGGTAGGTTTAGTGAATACTGATATATATCAAGATTTTTATTTTATAAATTCTCTCTAATATTTTATAAGACGATTTGAAAGCTTATATATAATGAGAAAAAAAAAACATTTGAAGCCTTCAAAATTAATTTCATTTTGTTTCAATTTTTTTCAATAAAAATAAATAAATAATAACTAAAATTAATAACTTTGATTTTATTTCGAAACTAAATTTTAAAGAAACAAAAACACGCAAAAAAATTAAACTAACAAACTAACAAATCATCTTATTCTCTTGTCTCTAGTTTACACACGTTTTTTTCCCACAATTGTTGATATATACATAAAAACATAAATTCACTTTAAAATATAATTTACTATTGCTTTATTTACTTATTTTTTAAACTTTAATCACAACTATTTAACTGTTTAATTTAAAAATAATTACTTACTTTTTAATCACAATCACTTTATTTACTTACTTTTTAAACTTTAATTACAACCATTTAATTATTTAATTTAAAAATAATATTTTACATTTTACCATTTTTGTCCATCAAGTATTCAAGTGTCAATTTTGTTGGAACAGAAGGAGTGTTAATTTTATTAAAAATTAAGTTCAATTAATTTCAGTTCAAATCAAGTCTATTTAGTCCATCTATGTTTAATTCAAATTAGCAAAATTTCATTAAAATTTAAAACACACCTAGTTTATATAATTTTGTTTATTTTTCACAAAAAATATAAAATTAAATGACCCAAAAAATAAATGCAAACTCAATTTCATGAATTATATTCAAAGCCCACTACAACAAAAGCCCAAGTAATGGCTATATATATATATATATATATATATTATATCCATTAACACCATTACATATTTATATAAAATTTAATTAATTTATTTTAATTATTATGTGTGAATAATAAATTAAAATTTTATACATAAAATTGTTAAAATAACATTTATTTTACATATTTATATAAAAGTAATTTTACATACAATAGAAAAATAATAAACATATGTGAAGCACAAAAATAATATTTTGAGTGGAGCACAAAACTAATATGCATCTATAAAATTGTTAAAATAACATTCATTTTAAATATTTATATAAAAGTAATTTTACATACAATAGAAAAATAATAAACATTTGTGGAGCACAAAAGTAATATTTGGAGTGAAACATAATAATAATAATAATAATAATAATTTTGACTCTTAAAATTAATTTGATTTCAATTTACATAAAAATAAAAATATCATCCGGCTCTGTTGACGGCTTCCATTCTATAAACTCTTTCCTGCACAGCATCGTCTGGTGTCCGATGCTGGCTTTTTTCGTCACACTCTGTGGAGGTATGGTGTCCCTCAAGTATTGATGCTGACTTTTTTCGTCACACACTCTGTGGAAGTATAGTTAAAAAAATAAATTAAAATATCAATATTGTTCAATCATTAACTACAAATATTAATTTATAATTCTTTTAAAAATAGAATTAATCATCAATACTAATTCATTATTAATTAACGCGCATATATTATAAAATTAAGTCAATTAATTTGATATTTATCTGTAATATTATGATTAAATTTATTTTTGTTATTTTTTATGTTGTACTTTCTTAATAAAACCACTTTTTTTAAATGGAAATTTCCCAATAATAGTACCTTCCAAAAACGAAAATAAATATTCTTATTTTCTTACTTTAAAATACAATTTTATCCATATTTTATCTATTAACTTTTCAAATTTACTCACAATTTCTTTAATTTTTAATTTAAAAATACATTATATTTTTCATTTTTTTTGCTCAAAAAGTAAAAAAAAAAAGGTAACAAATTTTTTAAACGTGATGTTCGAAAAAATGGTCTTATATTTATGAAATGAAGAGATATTCTTTTTTTCAATTTGTACCTGACTAATTTTTTTGGTACATTTTCACGGTGTTTATTTTGGTACTTAGACTATGTTTATCAGTGAATTTTTGCAATCGTTCATCAATACGCCAAAAGAGAAAAAATTAAAAGAAAAAGAAAAATGCAAATTCATTGATCGATCCGTTCGCCCATGCGGCTTTTGTTTGCCAAAAATCACGCCACATGTCCTCTTATTATCAGTCAACATTTTGTATTTAATTTAAATATTATCTGTACATAATATTTTATACTACACATATTCTTATTTATATTTTATCAAAAAAATAAATAAATAATTCTAAAATTCATATTATAAAGTTATCTATAAATAGAGTCTAATTTTGATATATTTTAATAGACCTCCAAAATTTATCATTAAAATATTTTCTTAACTTTGTTTTTTATTTATTATTTCTTATTTAATTTTGTATTTTTTTAATTCCAGCAAATTATAATTTGTTTATGCATCAATTTGTAACAATGTTTTTTATTTATAATTTCTTATTTAATTTTGTAATCTTTTTAAAAATAATTTTTCAATAAGATTTTAATAATATATTTTTATTTTTTAAAATTAAATTTAATTTGATGTATATTTGTATGTATTTAAATAAATTATAAGTAAATAAAAATAGATTAGATTGGGTTGAGTCGTGAGTAAAGTAAAAAAAGTTATTAAATGGTTGGGTTTAGAGATTAGGTAAGGAAAAATAAAATAAATTAATATTTTATTAAAACATTGGGTTGGGTTGGGTTGGTGATAAACTCAGTCTTACGGTTAAAGAAAACATTGGGTGTTTCGAATGTTTCATGAGGTATCTTGTGGGGCCATAGACTCTGTTTTGACCAAAAAGAAATTAGTATTTGAAATTTATGTAGTAATGTTACTTTATGCTGCCGTAATGATAGGACTCAAGTCTATGGGTAATATTATTTCTTTTTCAAAAATCTCAACCAGAGAGGTGTCTGAGGATTCCCATGATTTGTTTAATGTTAGTTTTTGTTAATTTTATTTTGTAATTCGTCTATGTTTGTAATGAGAACTATTTACAGTTTTTTATTTCTTGAATCTTATTATTGTTATTATTGTTGCATTTTCCAAAATTAAATTAAATAGTACTCCAAATTAAATCCAATGATAAAATAGAATCTAATATTTCGTCAAATCACAATTTGTGTATTTGCATTTATAATAAACCATCACAAGGTTAGTAGATGTGGTGTGACGATTAATTGACGCACAATTGTCACATTGAATTTTATTAATTTCAACTTTTATACCACAGTTTTTCTACTAAAAAGACTGTTGGATTTCTATTTCGACTGTTATATCACATTGACCACTTAAATTATGCATTCATTTATAAAATAAAATAAAAAATGAACTCCTATACTATGTTTAAATCTAAACAAATTAAAATATTCAAGAGTGTGAGGATATTTACATTTTACTCTGATTTTACTTTGTGTACCTCTCTTTATTATTTTATTATTAAAAAACACGGTTAAATATCTAAAATGCCCTCTTTCATCATTTCAACCTTATGTCAATACTGTTATACTAATAATTTAATTGATGACATGGAGAGAAAGAATTTATAAGATTTCAATTTTATTTAGGTAAGTCTCATTAAAAATTAATGACAAATAATACAGAAAATCGATAAGCAATTGTAGCAAATTTATATTCTGCCGCCGCTCTTGTCGAAATTTCCATCACCGGCCACTGTCGCTGCCTTATGTAAAACGGCCTCCATAATCCGCCGCCTGCTTTGCTCCTCCGTAAGACCCGCCGTCGTCGTCTCTTCCGCTGTAAGATCTGGTGCCTCGATGGTTGTTACCCTGTCCGCCATTTGGACCGATTCATGGCACGTCCTTCGTTGTCGATTTCGAATACAAATTTTTTGAGAGTGCCGATATCACGCAAATTCTAGAGGGTTGCTTTCGTGAAACAATTTGTATTATTAATTTGTAGCGTCCATCCTCAATTGGGCTGCTTTCGTGGTGAATTTTTTTTATTGTTCGTAAGTGTTTGATAAGAACGATATGAGTTTTTTATTTTAAGTTAAATTAATCACAAAAATAAAAGGGTAATTTGGGTAGTTTGTGTATGTTATAATTATTTGGAGGGTGCACAAAGTAATCGTAGAGGTGTAAATATAACGTGCCAATATTCAATTGCGTTTACAACAAACGCGACTTTCAAAACGTTTGCGAAAAGGCGACATCACCGGAGATAACTCGCCATACACTCAATGCCACCGCCTTCTCTAATGGCAGCTCAACTGCTCGTCAAGCTTACGAGGACGTCACAGCTCGAGAGTCGATGGCCCAGGTATCCGCGGCGGAAGCCCTAAATTCGGACGACGACCCGAAAGCGTGGAAATGGGCCATCAGGAATCGGGTCTGGGACCTCATGGAGGCCCGGAACATAGCCCAGGTTCCCAGGCCCGTTCACCATCGGATCCCCAATTTCGTCGGGTCCCATATTGCTGATAGTAAGGTTAAGGTTTACTGTGATTTTCCCCCCTTTTTTCTGGATTAATTAAGGGCGTGTCTGGAAATTGAGTGAGATTGAGGTGGTCCGTCTGAGAAATTGCCCCCTACGGCTCAAAGGAAACGTTGATCGTTCTGTCTCCATTGAAGTATGTATGTAACCTATAAATATCACCTGGAGGTTATTAACTCACAAAATATTTGTCATTAACCCAATATTTTTATAATTTCAATGTCACACCAATGTATCTGAGAAAATTAACATATTTTCACTAGTCGATACCTTCTATTTTATCTATCTACCACAAATGGAATTCAAATTTCTTCTGCAAACAAGTTCACCAAACAGCACAAGAATCATTTCAAATAAAATCTGTCTTGGTCTTGAATTTTTTCTTGCTTTGCTATATTTGATTTATACATTCTTAAAATTATTGATTCGAATTATTTTTTATTTATTTTATTTTAATTTATTTTAAAACGAATTTATTCGAATTGAACTGAATTGAATTGAAAGAAATTGAAGTGAAATAGCCTGAATTGAATTGAATTGAAAGAAACTGAACTAAAATAGACTGAAATTAAAATTGATTGAAAGAAACTGAACTGAAATATACTAAACTGAATTATAGACTGAATTGAATTGAAAGAAACTGAACAGAAATAGACTGAAGTAAATTGAATTGAAAAAAACTGAACTGAAATAGAATAATAGACTGAAATTAAGTACAAAATAATTAGTCCATCTATATTCACCTTAAATTAACAAAATTTCATTAAAATTCAAAACACACATCTTTATATATTCTGCTTATTTTTCGCAAAAAAAAAATAAATGACTCCTAAATATAAATGTAAACCCAAACGTTTAATGAATTAATATTACAAATGCCCACTACACCAAGCCCAAATATTAATGGCCCACAATCGTGAACCGCCATTATACAATAGGAAATTACAAAACGTTATAAAAGTTATGAAATTATAACTTGAATCTACTTAAATTTCAGTTTATAATTAAAAGTTATTAATTATGTAATAAAAGTTATGAAATTATAACTTGAAACTACTTAAATTTCAGTTTATAATTAAAAGTTATTAATTAAATTAATATCACATAATATTTTTTGAGTCTTTATAATATGATTTTTTCATCGTACTGTATTTTGTATTTTATTTTTTTTATAAGTTTTACAAAAAAAAAATATGGAGCAATATGGAGCACTGTAATCCGATCATTGTTTTTCAAAGATGTGAGGCCGAAAGTTATTCCTATAATTTGTTTAATGTTTTTTTTGTTTATTTTATTTGTAATTCATCTATGTTTTTAATGAGAACTTTTTTATTTGCATTGTATTTATTATGAATTAAATCTTAAAATTTTAACATCTTCTAACAACAAAAATTTGCCGAATTATTAAATTTAAATTATTTTTAAACATCATTCATCAAAACTTCATTCACTTACTGTAACTCTACCATCTGAAGAGTTAGCCTTTCACGTTGTTGCTCTTGTTCTTTTAGTAGTTTTGTCATTTCAATATTCAGTTCTTGGTTGATTGATTCCAGAATTGCACATCTGGTAACAACGATTTGTTGTTGAGCTGAAGCTTGAAAGACACATTACACATCTCAGAGTTATAAAAGAAACATATCGCAAGAGTTAGCTGAATTAATGACAAGTCGTTTTCGTACGGTTTAAATCAATTAAATTTGTATCGAACTAGTTATCGAAATAACTCGCCCGAGTCGGTCTCGAGGAACACTACTATCGGCGCGTACACGTGTTTATTTGTTTGCAACGGAGGAAACGAAAGGAAATAGCATAATGCGTACTTGATTTTGGGTTTTGTTTAAAAGCTAAATTCTATCTACGAATTGAAAAGACGAGAAAAACGAGAACAATCTATCTATGATGAACTAGGGTTTCGAAATTAATCATTCTAATCGATGAACTATTGAGTTTTAAGAACAAGGGATTCATGAAAATTGATTTGAAAAACAAAGAATAAAACAAGTGATCCCACACGAATATGAGAAATCAACAATCGAAGAAATTAATTGAACACGGAATCGAAACGAAGCAATTTGATCTAACACGGAATTTGAAAACAAACAAATCGAAAGAGGAATAAAGCTTACTAGATTGATGTTCGAATCCCAAAACAAGATACCCGTCGGCGGAAACTCCGACTTTTACCGAGTCGATTACAATCCGATCTCAAGAAAACGAAAGTTCAAAACCTAAGTGACGAGTTCCAAAGATGCTCTCCTAATCCCAGAAAAGTCATTCAAAAAGTGCGTAAGTTGTTTTTGGGACGAAGCCCTAGTTATACATCGAAAGATGTCCGCGGTCAAACCGAGTCAAATCTGAAATCAGGAGGAGGCGACCGCTGAGTAGGCAGGCGATCGCCTGAGCATGGTCGCGAGCGACCGCTCAAGGCGTGGGCGATCGCCTGCAGAAAATCTTCTCCACCTGTAAGTCAGAAGCAGGCGATCGCTGGGGGCGTGGCCGGTCGCCTGGGGGTCTTCGCGAGCGATCGCCAGGTACACGAGCGGGCGCCTGGTCCTGTTTGGCAGACCTGCTTTGCCTCGACATCAATCCTGCTCGATTCTTCGATCTTTTCCACATCAACACGTCCAAAAGCCTGCATACTCAACAAAGCATCAAACATACCACAACCACGAGAGAAACATAAAGAAATGACTCGAAACATAACAACTAACGGACAAATGAACAAGGAAAAACGACACACATATGAATACGTCAACTCCCCCACACTTACTTCCTTGCTTGTCCTCAAGCAAACAACACAAGAGCATAACATGAATCAAACAAAAATGCCAATCAAGTATTCAATTCCTCAAAAGCTACGAGTAAACCCCCGGTGCGTACGGAAAAAGTGAACATGAATAAAAACTTGACCCAAAATGACTAGCAACCACAAAGATCAAAAGAGAGTCCTCACACGTCACCATTCCACTTTCCCTCGCTAGGATTCACTCTATTCTTTTTACTCTCGAGAGGGCTCCACTCAACATCGTACACAAGTGAAAGATACAAACAATGAACAACTTGTGCACTCAAGAAAGAAAATAAGCATAAATGGACGAAGGATGAGCTTCAAATAATGTCATGCGCGCCTAAGAACATCAACTAAACACGTACTCAAATCGTATTCTCCACTAATCAAGGTATGCCATCTCAAGAATCAAGGGGGATCGATAAATCGGGTGTAATGGGGCTCGGCTAAGGGTATTCGGGAATATTTGGGATAAAGTGGACTAATCTCGAACAATCACGCGTCTCCTCCACACCAAACATCCGTCAATCTACACAACATCCCCTACACCTCCAACAATGAAACGTGCACCAACACTCTACAAGTCAACCCGAGCAAACGACTATACATATTATTTGCTTCTACTAATCAAACTCTTTTTTTTTTTTTTGGAGACTAAACATGTCTCAATTTTCTATTTTTTTTTGGAGACTTATAACTTGTCTCATTTTTCTTTTTCTATTTTTTTTTTTTTTTTTTGGAGACTTATAACATGTCTCGAATTTATTACAAATACAAAAATCTCAAGCAAAACTCGACACCCTCCAAATCACACCCCAACCAAATGAAACCTTCGTCTCCCTCCTTCACGGTAAATAGGACAAGAAGAAAAAGGCTTAACGTAGGCTCAACGGGGCTACTAGGGTGTCCCACGACGGGCTCCGGGTCAACAAAGAGAGGCTAAAAAGGTTATCCTAATCGATCCTATCCCAATCACTTTCAAGATCAAGCAAGTTATGACATAAAGCCTCAAATAGCAATCTAAGTACAGTTTAGTTATCTCTAGTCCATACGGGCACACATGACATAGAACAAAGAAAGTAAGAAGCTCGAGAAATACAACGAAAGATGTCACACGAAGAATAAAGCTAATATGGCTCAAAATCTCACAAGGTATTCGGAAAGTGACATAGCAACAAGCAATTATCTCAATTTACTTCACAACGACTAGTCACGGGGTCAAACATTATTCAAGCACCGACCTCTAGCACCAAAAATCTACCAATAACTCAAAGAAACGAAACACAATAATTAGCATATGAATCATCTATCGCATACTCTCATGATAATCATCACACATAAAATGGGGGGGAGTGGAGACGACATCATACCAAGAAGAAATAAACACACAAGAAGCACACAAAAGGGAAAAATAAAGCAAGAGATAAGAAAGCAAACCCCCCCACACTTGGGCAAATCCGTGTCCTCATGGATAACGAGCTCCGAAAGTGCGAACTCCACTGAGTAGTCCAAGAGTGACGAGGAGTGTCGACCTGCACACAAGAACAAAAACAAACCACACCACACCAACGAAGAAGTAGAAACAAAAAGAGAAGAACACGACAAGGGAGAGAAGAAAAGACACTATGTACATACCACGACCGTACGAAGGTACGGTCGATCCTCATGACTCGGGTGGCGGATACTGTGGCCCTCGGAACATGGCCATCATCGATGCATACTGAGCTGCGTGGTACTCCCTATCGGCGGCGTACTGGGCAGCGTGATATGCGCGGTCATCGGTCTGATACTGGACATGGAAGGCGTGCTCCGTGTCCAATCGAGAATCAATCCGGCTGACCTCGGTAGTGACCCGTGTCTCTAGCCTGTCGAGACGATCGTCGAAGTAAGCGCGATCAGCCGTAGAGGTACTCTGGAAGTCAGTCCGTAGAGAAGCGAACTGATCAATCATCCCATGGAAGCCGGCCGTATACGAAGGATAAGTCGGGTACATAGTCGGGGCTCCCATGGCCGGAGCGGCAGCTGGTGGAGGAGGTGGAATAGGAGCATCGTTCCCAACACGCTCGGCATGAGGACGGAACACATTGTCCTCGTCAGTAAGGTGAGACTGCCAGAGCTCCTGGATATCGATCGGCCGTGGAGTCTCCAAGGGAGCGAGGTCGTCCGGAAGGTCACCGTTGAGGTCGATGAAGTCCAGCTGGTGGGCAAGGCGAGTGGCTATGTAGAAGAACGATGCATGATGGGCCTTCCGGTCGACTGTCGTCTTAATCTGGGAGAGCATGTAGTCGACCAAAGACGATGTGAGGCCCTGCTGTGCCCGGTTGAGGAAGAAGAGCTCGCACTTGTTGACTTTGTTGCCCTCGTCCTTCCCCGAGATGTTGTACGCAATGTACCTATGTACGAGGAGGAGGGCCGGGTCGGCAATGTGCGCGCTCTTCCCGGTGTGAGACGGGAGTGATGCAACATTCCTCCACGCCTCGTCCTTGTCGATGGTCTGGGGAACATGCCTTTGAACGCCGGAAGTCGGAAATCCGAAGGCCACTCGGAGCGTGTCGACGTCGAAACGGGCATCTTGCCCCATGAACCGGCATGTGTAGAACCTCTCATTCGAATGCTTTTCCAACGTACAAAGCATCTCGAGGCCCAATTGCTCGGAATAACGATGGTCTTGGTGGGCAATTGTGTCGAGTCCCAACAACCTCAAATACATCTCGACGTCATCCTTTAAGTCCATAGTCTCGAGAAGGTCCCAATCGAAAGGGCGAGGGAACTCAAATGTGTGTTTACGGAAGGTGAGAAGTCTTTTACCTTCATCGTGGTCATAAATCGGGAAATCCGACTCATACTCGTCGGCGAGATCAACCTTCGGAGGCGGGGGTGGTGGTGCGACTTCGGTCGATGGCCCGGCTCCGGTTCGGGCCCGCTTGGCCGAAGTGGAGTTTTTCTTTCCTCCTCTTGTATTCACCATAGTAATAGGAAGAGAAAAGTAGAGGTGTCGAAATTACCGGAGTTCACGGGATTGCCGTGAATCGAGAGTCGAGAATCGGCACCGACGGAGACGGGACCTCGGTGAATGCTCGGCTGGAGGAGCTAGGGCAGGAGGCGGCTCGGCTGAATGGGGCGACGGCTGGCGGTGGTTGCTGGAGGCAGTCGGCCGGAGGTCGCGGTGGCTGAGCACGGTGGTTGGGGGCTCGTGTCCGGTGGTGTTCACGGCGGCAGGGGTGGGCGAACGGTTCGCAGAGAAGAAGTTGTGAAGGAGGCGGGTTAAAGATATTAGGGTTGCCTTTTTTATGTATTCGCCCCCTTTCAGAATTGCCGTTTTTAATTAAAGGCAGGCGACCGCTGACGATAGTGGCGATCGCCCGCGATGGTGACTCAGCGATCGCTGAAGGGCTTGGCGATCGCTCGCAAGATTTTCACTCCACCTGTAAGTACCGAGGGGGCGACCGCTCATATAGCCAGCGATCGCCCGCGACCATCACCAGGCGATCGCCCAGAGGGTCGGCGATCGCTTGCAAAAATCTGTGGAATGCGCGGCTCACCACGCATTTGGCAAGCGATCGCCCATGAGGCTGGCGATCGCCTGCTCCATGTTTTTGGCAGAACCCGATTTTCAGCTTGATCTTCACCTTTTCTCGCGTTTTCGCACCCTTCGGACTATCGTACCTCCTGAAAATGACAAGACAAATACTCATTTTACGTCGTGAGCTTGACAATTCGTGGGTAGGCCCCCACGCGGCGCTCATTTTGGGAACCGAGAGAGCATTACGGTCCGTGGACTAGTCTCCACGCGACGCTCGTTTATCGTCTCGAGCTCGACCAATAACTTCTTTACTCGTAGGAAGCCTCCCCGAGTAGAATAGACTCTACTCCGATGTATGGGGTTTCGCTCTCAAAGTATGGCTTCACACGGTGCCCATTAACTTGTATCGTCTCCCTCGTATGCTCGTTGTAAAGCTTGACTACACCATAAGGGAATACTTCGACCACTTCATAGGGTCCACTCCATCGAGACTTGAGTTTTCCGGGGAAGAGTTTGAGTCTTGAATTGTACAAAAGAACTTGCATCCCGGCTTTAAGTTCCTTGTTCTTAATTCGCTTGTCATGGAACTCTTTCACTTTGTCTTTATATATCCGGGAGTTCTCGTACGCCTCATTTCTCAATTCATCCAACTCGGACAAGGTTAGAGCTCGGGCTTCTCCGCCTTGCATGAGATCCATATTTGTGGCCTTAATCGCCCAATAAGCCCGATGCTCAACCTCAACCGGCAAGTGGCAATATTTCCCGAACACGATTCTATACGGACTCATCCCAATCACCGTCTTGTACGCGGTTCGGTACGCCCATAGAGCCGAGTTGAGTTTATCGGACCAATCTTTCCGTGAGGGTCGGACGGTCTTCTCGAGAATGGCTTTGATTTGACGGTTGCTAGTCTCGGCTTGTCCCGATGTCTGAGGGTGATAAGGCGTCGATATCTTGTGATTGATCCCATTCTTGACCATGAGTTTCTCGAAGAGTTTGTTGCAAAAATGCTTTCCACCATCGCTAATAATGGCCTTGGGAAATCCAAACCTGCACAAAATATTCTCCTGCACAAACTTGAGAACAACCTTAGTATCACAAGTCTTAGTGGGGATTGCTTCAACCCACTTCGACAAATAATCAACGCCAAGCAAGATATATTCGAAGCCATTAGACTTAGGGAACGGTCCCATGAAGTCTATGCCCCAAACATCAAAAATATCAACAACGAGATTAATATTCATGGGCATCTCATCTTTTTTACCAATATTTCCCATTCTTTGACACCTATCACATGATTTGCAATATTCTTGTGCATCACGAAAAAGAGATGGCCAATACAAACCTGATTGGAGGACCTTGAAGGCGGTTTTCTGACCTCCATAGTGCCCTCCACTCTCGTCGTGATGGCAACACTTAAGCACATGTGGTTGCTCGTCCTCCGGTAGGCATCGTCGTATCACTTCATCTTTCCCGACCTTATAAAGGTAAGGATCAGCCCAAAAATAGTTGTGAGAGAGGTGCTCGAACCTCTTCCTTTCTTGTGACGTCATGTCCGTCCTAAGTGCTCCTGCAGCCAAAAAGTTAACAATATCCGCATACCAAGGCACGGGGGTGATAGCCATGGCCGTTTCATACGGAAACACGTCGGGAATAACATCAAAAGCATGATCGTTAGAGAACTCAATATGATGCTCCATCCTAGACAAATGATCCGCTACGGCATTCTCACATCCCTTTCTATCCCGAATTTCCACATCAAACTCTTGAAGGAGTAAGATCCACCTAATCAATCTAGGCTTAGCTTCGGACTTAGCCAAAAGGTGTCTAAGGGCTTGGTGGTCGGAGTGGACAATGACCTTGGAACCTATGATGTAGGGCCTAAACTTATCCAAGGAGAACACTACGGCTAGTAACTCCTTCTCGGTGGTCGTATAGTTGGCTTGGGCACTATTCAAGGTGTGGCTAGCATAGTAGATGGCCCTAAGCAACTTATCGACCCTTTGTCCTAAAACGGCTCCTACGGCGAAGTTAGAGGCATCACACATTATCTCGAAAGGCTCTTCCCAATTCGGTGCTACCACTATAGGGGCGGTGACAAGTTTCTCCTTAAGGGTGTTGAACGCCTCTAGACATTTCTCATCAAATTGGAATTCTACGTCCTGACTCAAAAGGCGACACAAGGGTTGGCTAATTTTTGAAAAATCTTTGATGAATCTCCGGTAAAAACCGGCGTGCCCTAGAAAACTACGAATCCCCTTAACATTGATAGGTGGAGGTAATTTTTCTATGGCTTCTATCTTAGCCCTATCGACCTCGATACCCTTCTCTGACACGACATGCCCTAGGACAATCCCACTCGGCACCATAAAGTGACTCTTCTCCCAACTCAATGTCAAGTCGGAGTCAATGCACCTATTCAACACATTGTCAATCTTGTCCAAACAATCATAAAATGAGTTACCGAAAACGGAAAAATCATCCATGAATACCTCGAGATAATCGCCGATCATCTCGGAGAAAATAGACATCATGCACCTCTGGAATGTGCCGGGTGCATTGCATAACCCGAACGGCATCCTCCTCCAAGCAAAAGTGCCGAAAGGCGTGGTGAACGTCGTCTTCTCCTGATCCTCCGGTGCAATAGCAACCTGATAATAACCAGATAAACCGTCAAGAAAGCAATAAAATTTATGTCCAGCGAGCTTATCTAACATTTGATCAATGAACGGAAGAGGAAAATGGTCTTTGCGAGTCGCGGCATTGAGCTTCCGGTAATCAATGCACATGCGCCACCCGGTGGTGACTCTCGTCGGTATTAACTCGCCCTTGGCATTTTCCACGACCGTGATTCCTCCCTTCTTCGGTACTACATGGACCGGGCTTACCCAACGGCTATCCGCCACGGCATAAATCAGCCCCTCATCAAGGAGCTTGTACACTTCCTTCTTGACAACTTCCATGAGAACGGGATTTAGACGTCGTTGCCCGTCTCTCTTCGGAGTAGCATTCGGCTCCAAAACAATACGGTGCATGCAAGTGGACGGGTCGATCCCTCGTATATCACCCAAACTCCACCCGAAGGCCTTCTTGTTCTTTTTCAAGACCTTCACTAGAGCTTCTTCTTCCTCGGTGGATAGCTCGGCAAAGATAATCACGGGTTTTTGTTCCCCGTCGTCCAAGAACACGTACTTAAGGTGCTTCGGTAGCTCCTTAAGTTCAACTTTGCTAGCGGGGGCCTCGATCTCGGCTGTCCGCGAGCTAATATCCTCTTCTTTGAGTCGTCGACTCGTGTCTCGACCTCACTCTCTTCCACGGGGTTCTCCTCCGCGACGAAGTTTAGGGTCACTTCGTCATCCACAAAATCAACAAACGAGCAAGTCTCTATAGAATGAGCGGCGGGCTCGGCCTTTTCGGTTCGTACCGAGAAACGCACTTCTTCACCTAGCACGGTCATTTTCAAAGTTCCCTTCTCGACATCAATCACGGTCTTCGTCGTGGCCATGAACGGTCTACCCAAAAGAAGTGAATGGTCCCGACCATTTTCCGGGACGTGTCCGACATCGAGGACAACAAAATCAACGGGGACAATGAGTCCCCCAACTTTCACGAGGATGTCCTCTAGGATCCCCTTCGGGTACCGAATGGATCGGTCGGCAAGCTGCAAACACATACGGGTGGGTTTGAGCTCACCCAAGTCCAACTTCTCGTAAACGGCATAGGGCATCAAATTAATCCCGGCTCCAAGATCGAGCATGCCTGAGACTTCACGGCCATTCCCAACAGCAATCGTCACATTAAAACTCCCCGGATCACTCTGCTTCGGGGGGAGAGGGTGCTGAAGTATCGCACTAGCTACCCCGGTGACAACCACCTTCTCGTCATCTACAAATTTCCTCTTATTCGAGGCGAGCTCCTTGAAGAATTTCACATAAGCGGGCACATTCCGGATGATGTCGAGGAGTGGTAAGTTCACGTTCACCCTCGAAAGCAACTTGTAAATCTCGGAGAATTGTCTGTCTTGCTTATCACTCTTCATTCGGCTCGGATAAGGAAGTGGTGGTCGGTACGGGTTCTTCGTCTTATGTAAGGTGTGAGTGCCCACTTCGGGCTCTTTTGCTGGGACATCCGTCTGAATCGGCTCAGTCGGTTCCTCCTCTACTAAGACTTCCTCCGTCTCTTCCTCCTCCTCTGGCTCATGTATCTGCTCTCGGATAGGAATGTCAACCTTATTGTCGATCACTCGACCACTGCGGAGGACGGTGACGGCCTTAGCCTGATGTGACTGGCTAGGAAGCTTGTCCTTCTGATTCGGTTGTGTCAACTCATTAATTTTTCCAGCCATTTGCCCGACCTGGTTCTCGATTCTCTTAATCGTCGAATTCTGATTGGTCAACGAGGACTCCAACCCATCCATCCTCTGCTGGTTATGTTGCATGTACCCCTGGGTCGAGGACATAAAGGCCGCAAATTTCTCATCCAAGTCGGAACTCTTCTGAGTCGTCTGCTGAGGTGGGGGTGGAGGCTGATAAACGGGCTGCTGTGGCTGATGATACTGAGGCCTCTGGTAGTTCTGATTATTCTGCCAGTTCTGGTTGCCTTGGTTCTGGTAGTTCTGGTTCTGGAACCGGCTTTGGTTGTTGTAGTTCGACTGAGAACCTTGCCCTTGCATCTGCTGCTGGTCCTGTTTCCACGAGAAGTTGGGGTGATTTTTCCACCCAGGATTATACGTGTTCGAGTATGGGTCATTCCTCTGGTTGCCCTGTTGATTGTACCCCTGCATCGCATTCACCTGTATCTCGGGACCGAAATTCTGATCCATCATCTGAGGTGGAGATGGAATGCTCTGGCCACAGGTGCTGGAGAAATGACCAATCTCCCCACATAGGCTACACGGCTCTACATGGTAAACTTGCCTCTTGGGCTGCTCCTCGGTGGTCTGTAACATCTGTACCTTCTTAGTAAGGTCGGCGACTTGCTTTGCCAACTGAGCATTAACACCTCCATCAGACCTGGCATAGTTGCTACTTCCCCTTGAACTCGTCTGCCTAGACTCAGCTGATAAGGACTTGAAGATCTCCGTCATCTCGTCGCTGGTCCGGCCACTGATATTTCCGCCGGCTGCGGTTTTCACCTCGCGCTGATCTTCTCTATTCAAGCCCTTGTAGAAGAACTGGATGATCGAGTTGGGAGTGAGGTCGTGGTGTGGGCATTGCCTCAATAGGCTCCGGAAACGCTCCCAAGCCTCATGGAAAAACTCTCCCGGTTCTTGCTCGAACGCACATATCTGGCCCTTCAAATCGAAGGTCTTCTGCTGAGGATAGAACCGAGTGATAAACTCCCGGTACATGTCCGTCCAGGTAGTGATCGAGTCCGGCTCCAAGGACAGCAGCCAGTTCTTCGCCCTATCTCTCAACGCATACGGGACACACTTCAACCGGAGTTGATCGTCATCAAGTGCCCCGATGGGAAAGGCCTGCAAAGCTGTGTAGAACTCCCTGATGAAGTTTAGGGCATCCTCGTTAGTGGTTCCGGAGAACTGAGGAAGCTGAGCAAGATGGTGTGCCTTGAGGTCGTATCTCCGAGCGGCATCACTTAGGACGATGCATGAACTAGCTCCGTCGATTTGCGGATGCGTCAAATCTCCAAAGAGGGGTGGCGGGGCACGGTTTCCGTTGTTTCCATTATTTCCGTTGTTGACGTTATTCCCATTGTTGCCATTATTCCCATTGTTGCCGTTGTTTCCGTTGTTCCCGTTACGGTTTGCGGCGTCACGGATTTCTGCTTCATTCATGGTTAAGGTTTCGGTCTCGGGTTCGGAATCGGTGGTGGTAGAGTCAGATGAGGAGTCGTCGCCTTTGTTCGTAAACCGACCGATGCTCCTTCGTCTATTGATGTTTTCGATCACGGGTGCAAGTTCAGTAGTTCGACTTCGAGTACCTACCATGCACCAACAAAAACCAAAAAGAGATCAAACGCACCTGAACAACGTAGACACATAAAAAGAAAAAATAAAAATAAAAATGAAATTGTTGCAAACACCTAAACACTAGTACTAGTGCCTAAAGTGTTCCCCGGCAACGGCGCCAAATTGACAAGTCGTTTTCGTACGGTTTAAATCAATTAAATTTGTATCGAACTAGTTATCGAAATAACTCGCCCGAGTCGGTCTCGAGGAACACTACTATCGGCGCGTACACGTGTTTATTTGTTTGCAACGGAGGAAACGAAAGGAAATAGCATAATGCGTACTTGATTTTGGGTTTTGTTTAAAAGCTAAATTCTATCTACGAATTGAAAAGACGAGAAAAACGAGAACAATCTATCTATGATGAACTAGGGTTTCGAAATTAATCATTCTAATCGATGAACTATTGAGTTTTAAGAACAAGGGATTCATGAAAATTGATTTGAAAAACAAAGAATAAAACAAGTGATCCCACACGAATATGAGAAATCAACAATCGAAGAAATTAATTGAACACGGAATCGAAACGAAGCAATTTGATCTAACACGGAATTTGAAAACAAACAAATCGAAAGAGGAATAAAGCTTACTAGATTGATGTTCGAATCCCAAAACAAGATACCCGTCGGCGGAAACTCCGACTTTTACCGAGTCGATTACAATCCGATCTCAAGAAAACGAAAGTTCAAAACCTAAGTGACGAGTTCCAAAGATGCTCTCCTAATCCCAGAAAAGTCATTCAAAAAGTGCGTAAGTTGTTTTTGGGACGAAGCCCTAGTTATACATCGAAAGATGTCCGCGGTCAAACCGAGTCAAATCTGAAATCAGGAGGAGGCGACCGCTGAGTAGGCAGGCGATCGCCTGAGCATGGTCGCGAGCGACCGCTCAAGGCGTGGGCGATCGCCTGCAGAAAATCTTCTCCACCTGTAAGTCAGAAGCAGGCGATCGCTGGGGGCGTGGCCGGTCGCCTGGGGGTCTTCGCGAGCGATCGCCAGGTACACGAGCGGGCGCCTGGTCCTGTTTGGCAGACCTGCTTTGCCTCGACATCAATCCTGCTCGATTCTTCGATCTTTTCCACATCAACACGTCCAAAAGCCTGCATACTCAACAAAGCATCAAACATACCACAACCACGAGAGAAACATAAAGAAATGACTCGAAACATAACAACTAACGGACAAATGAACAAGGAAAAACGACACACATATGAATACGTCAATTAACAGTCTAGCAAATCAAGATACACTACATAGTCAGGCAATTACTCCTAAGGGTACAACTGAATTACCTTTTTTCAGACTCTGGATTTCTTGTGTGTGGTCGGCTACTTATATGTTTGATTATATCATATATAAATTGCAGTTATTGTACAAAGATTTATAATTTTGTCCATACAAGTGTTGTATAAATTCTAAACTATTTGTAACTACTTATATGTTTGATTATATCATATATAAATTGTAGTTATTGTACAAAGATTTATAATTTTGTCCATACAAGTGTTGTATAAATTCTAAACTATTTGTAAATTACTAAATTTCAGATTTTTGAAAAAAAAGCAATTAGTAAATGAATTGAAATATGAAGTTGCAAGGCTTGAATCAGAGCTCCGAAGCCCTGATCCATCATTTGTCTCTTCGTGTTTAAGGTCTTTGCTAAAGGAAAATGACTTGAAAAACCAGCATGTATTTTTGTTTTTTTCACTTATAACATAGCATCACTGCTGAAGTAGCTTTTTAGGTGTTATTAAGTTACATGATCATGCACAATTCTTACATGCACAATCTCAGCTCGACGTAAAATATAAGATGGTACATAAGCCTAGAGAAAAACAACCACATGCTATTTCATTAAATTGAAATAAGGGTACAACTGAATTACAGTTTTCACAAAGTACATTGTTTGATTTGCATGTTCCAAAAGCTCCTTGTCCCCTACATTTAGGCAAAAATAAAACCTAAGTAAAGGGTTTGATAACTTTAGTGTTCAGCAGAAACCTTTCCTTTTATTATTATGAAGATGATAGATGCGGCTATTACATTTGATGCCTTTTATATAGGCTACGAATAAACCCTAACAAACATGATAAGCTACAGCTAGCAACGTCCGTACGATATGACCTAAGAATAAAGATGATGTCAGAAATGATAAATATTTGTATGGACGGACGAAAACACCAGTACTGAGGGGGCTATTTTCACCAGTAGTTCCAGTAGGTGTTAGGTGATTTGGAACACCAGTACTAGAGGTAGATGGTGTGAGTTTGAAGGTACTAATATTGGTGTATTAGAAGTTGTTTCTAATTGTGAGGATGAGGGAATTTGTGTTTCTGGTAATTTGGTTTTTATAAAGGGGAAAATTGACTCATTAAAGACTACAAGTATTTTGTATCCCTAAACTGATTACTATACCCCAAGAAAAATACCAGGCTAAGACTTAGGTTCTAGTTTGTCAGAATTTTCACAGCCAAAGGCCTTTAAGGTGGTATAATCAAGAGCATCATAATATAAACCCTAATAAACCAGAATGTGAAATCATACTACTAAAACTGACATTGGCAGCAAGATAAGAAGAAAGAGCTTTATATTATGTACCTCTCAGGCTCATCTTCTGAGAAGTCGAACCCCCTTTCTCCCCTAGAAAAGCTTTCTCCAGTGCCCAATCCCGTTTCTCCACCAGTGGTCCCCCTTCAACTCTTTTTCCATCCCGATGAGGCCTGTGGTTTTCGAGTCGTCGCCGGGGGTGGAGGTGGACCCCGAGTCCCTGCACCCGAACACGGTGGCCGGAAAAGAGGCGGCGGCGGCGAGGAGGAAGGCGTCGGGGGAGTGTGTGCCCTGGAACCGCTTCTTCATCAGACAGAAGTAGGGTTTTTGGTCCAATTTTTGTGGCAGAGGGAACCACTTCATCTTGGTTTTCAGGCCCCTGCTCCAAGTCAATCGGCAGCGGCGTTGATTTATCGCCTAGGGTGTCAGATTTTGCTCCAATTTTTGTGTCAGAGGGAACCACTTCATCTTGGTTTTCAGGCCCCTGCTCCAAGTCAATCGGCAGCGGCGTTGCTTTATCGCCTAGGGTGTCAGATTTTGCTCCAATTTTCATGGCGAGCGAATTTCTAGAGAGAGAGAGAGAGAAGGGTTAGAGAGAAAGAGAGAGTGAGAGAGATGGGGGTTCTAACAACCAGCGTTTGAATTCGACAACATATTTGGCGCTTGTTTGAATTCTAAGTCCGTATATTGCCGGTTGTTTGAATTCTAAGTCCGTATATTGTATAATTAATTCATTAAACGGGTGGAGTCTTTTATTTTTTGAATATAGATGGACTAAAGTCGTTTGGACTTAATTTCAGTTTAGTTTAGTTCAGTCAAGTTCAGTTCAGATCGCTTCAGTTCAGTTAAATCGCTTCAAAATAAATTAAAATAACAATAAATAAAAAATAATTTCAATCTATAATTTTAAATATACAATCTAATTACTCTCATAATATTATTAATATTTTAAAAAATAAATTAAATTTTATATAAATTATTATTATTTTTATAAAAAATCAATTCAGTTCAGTTCAAATAGCTTAAGTTCAGTTCAGTTCAGTTCAGCCGGTTTCAGTCCAAAAGAACGTCCTAAATTTTGATTCTTTTGGGCTTAATTTTCAAATCGTTTCAATTACCTAAATCTTGATTCTTTTGGGCTTAATTTTCAAATCGTTTCAATTAAGTTCAGTTCGTTTCAGTTCATCTTGAATAATTTCATTACAAAACAAATTAAAATGAAATAAAATAATTTGAATCAATAATTGTAAGTATTAAATCTAGTTAAGTTAGGATATTGTCAATATTTTTTTAAAAATATTTAACAACTTATTTTTTAGAAAATCAATTCAATTAAATGCAATTTAGTTCAGACTTAAGTTCACTTCAGATTCATTCAATCCAGTTAATTTCAGTTTAGTTTTATTCAATTAAGATGAGTTAGTTTGAGTTTGAAACAACAAAGCCTAAACTTGATTTTACCTAAAATTAATGAAACTTAATTTTTTTTTTTATAAAATTAATATTCCTCTATTTCAACAAACTTGACATTTGATGGACACGTATAAGAAGTAAATATTAATTTTTTACTTTTTAATCAAAATATAAAATGTGAAAATGTATTTTAAAGGTTATATAGTTAAGTGGTTGTGACTAAAGTTTAAAAGGTAAGTACATAAGTTAAATGTAAATTATATTTTAAAGTAAACAAATTAAAATATTTATTTTAGTTTTGTAGATATATCAAAATAAAGTGTGTTAACTAAAGACAAAAGAATTATATTTTATATATTACTAGTAAATATCTTTTAAACAATAAATAATATTCTAACATTAAATGTCTAAAATTATTTTATTTTTAAATTAATTGAATCGAGCTTTTATATATATATAGGAGAATACTACAGTACATTTCTTAAATTTGAATGTACCGTACATTTATAGCATACCCAATAAACTAATGACAATTCAATTTTTTACTATGCACCCTACCATATATGATTACAACTAAAATTAATTTTCTAACTAATAAATAGAAGGTAAATGTTATAGCCGGTTTTATTAATATAATATAAAATACTTTTATAAAATTATTTAAAATAAAAAAATGTTTAAATACATGAATTGATTTAATTAAATAGTACAAATAATAAAGTATTTATTTAAAAAAATATTTTTTTAAACAAAATATTAATTTTTAAATATGTTTTTAAATATCAATTATATTCTAAAAAAAACATTGCGCAAACAATATACATAAATAAAAAATATTGAAAAAACAAAAATAAAAAAATTGGGCAAACAAGTAAATTTAAAACATGCAAAAAAATTAAAGTTGCGCAAACACAATATATTCTAACAAATAAAAATTATAAATTTTAATATAAAATATTGAAATATAAAAAATATTCATTCGATTCGAATTAATACATACTACATTTTAAAATAAGGAGTATTTTTTATGACAAAAAAATATGTATTATTAATTTTATATTTTTGAATAATTATTTTTTTATATTTTTAATTTTTTGTTAAAATAAAAATATTATTTTATTTTTTATTTGTAATTATTTGAATTATATTTTTTAATAAAAATAAAATATAATTTTATATTTTATTTTAAATAAAATATTAAAGATTTTAAATATTTTTTATTAGTTTACAAAATTGCTTAACAATGATTTTGAAAAATAAAAATATTAATACATATAATCGGTTTTATAAGTTAGTCCATACAAAAGATAATAATTATCTGATGTAATGTCCACTCTAACTACTATATTCTTTAATAAATCTGTATATTTTTTAATAAATCTATACGGTTCATATTACTTACTTAAATCTGATCGTTGAAATGAAAAAAAAGTATCGTACCTTCAATGTACTGTAGAAGCGCCCTATATATATATATATATATATATATATATATATATTTATATATATCACCTCTTCCACTCTGTTTTCCGTTACTTGTGTATCTCTCTAACCACCACCTTCTTCTTCCTCCGTCTCTCTCTCTCAATATATTCAATGGAAAAGCTCTGCTTCCAATTCCTGTTTCTAATTCTCACGACTTTCTTCATATCAGGTAACGAAATCGAACACCATACTCGGTAACTCTAATTTCTGCATTTTCCATGGAATTTCGCTCAATTGAGCTGCGATTCATCTTTGCAGGAGCTTATTCATCCAGATTCACCTTCCTCAACAAGTGCGAATTCACCGTGTGGCCGGGAATTTTGTCCAACGCCGGAATCGCCCAGATTCAGCCCACCGGATTCCCCCTCCAGACCGGCGAATCCCGGCAAATCGACGCGCCGTCGTCCTGGGGCGGCCGCTTTTGGGGCAGGACCCTCTGCGCCGTCGATTCCTCCGGCCAATTCTCCTGCGAGACCGGCGATTGCGGCTCCGGCACCGTGGAGTGCACCGGCGGCGCGGCGCCGCCCGCCACGCTCGCGGAGTTCACGCTCGACGGATCCGGCGGGAAGGACTTCTTCGACGTCAGCCTCGTCGACGGGTACAACCTCCCGATGCTGGTGGTCCCGATGGGCGGCTCCGGCGAAAACTGCTCCAACACCGGCTGCCTCGTCGATCTCAACCCGCCGTGCCCGTCCGGGATGCGCGTGACCGGCGTCAACGGGCAGGGCGTCGCGTGCAAGAGCGCGTGCGAGGCCTTCGGGAACGAGGAGTACTGCTGCAAGGGCGCGTACGGCACACCCGACGCGTGCAAGCCCTCTCAGTACTCGCTGATGTTCAAGAACGCGTGTCCTCACGCGTACAGCTACGCGTACGACGACGCCACCAGCACTTTCACATGTGCCGGAGCCGCCGGGTATACCATCACATTCTGCCCCACACCGAACACGAGGTAATTTTTTAATTGTGCAAAAACACGCTTTTACTTTAGTTTTCAGTAACTCCGTTAGAAAAATCGTTAGTCAGCTTTATCACCCTACATAGAATATTTTAAAGTTTTAGATAATTCGTGAGGAGATTTTTTTATTTTAGATATTTTGCACTCTACGCCTAAAATTTGTTAGTTTCTATGGGACCCGCATCATTTAATATTGCAATAATTAAATCACAAGATGCGTAATTCATTTTTATTAATTAAATAAGCATATTAGATCCTTAAAATGCGAGACTCAGCTTCTTTTTCTGACGTGCAATCAATATATAGTAGTAAAAGTAAGTCGGCATAGTTTTTGTGCCGTTAACGTAACGGTCTTCTGTAATATTTCATTATTAATTTCTTAGAACACAATCAAAGTACTCAACTGCATTGCTTGTTATTGCAGTCAAAAATCATCATCGGGTTTGCCCTCGACGAATCCGGGTTCAGACAGCGACAACAAAAACGTTAGCAACAATCTGCCTATGGACGGTAACATGGTGTACGAAGGCGCGCTAGAGACGAGCGCGTGTGCGTTCTCCGCGGGCCCGCCGCACCTTCTCGCCGGAGCCATCGCTATCACGGCGGCGTTGTGGCGGTTGGGTAATGGTGGTCATTTATTTTGATTGACACACTACTTACTTTTGTTCGGTATCGCGTTGCCGACTTGTTTGCCGCGGGGCCCACCAATCTTGTCGGGTGTTTGTGGGCCAGTACAGCTCTTCTGGACCTTTCTCTGATGTGGGCTTTGGTGGTCGTCACATGGAGCCCAATAAGATATGGCCCATGTGACATGGGGATGAGTCACGAAAGGGGAACACGGAGATATTTAGTCTTAGTAGTGGGGAGAGAGAGGAAATATTGAGAGAGCATTTACTTTTTATATTTTATTTTACAGAAATTATTAATAATAATATTAATGTATTTCTTTGTTTTATTATTATTATTATTATTTTATGACACAAAAATGTGAATAATGATTATGAGCTGGACTGTGAATCTATGATATGTAATGGACGGTTACTGGTTTATATGTGGACTATTATTAAAGCGTAATAACTAATAAATGGATAGATATTTTTAATATAAAATTCGAATGATTGGTTCTTTATGATGTGTGTATTAGCTTGCAAACACGGAGACAACTAAGAGATATACTACCACTATTGTCCGAGTACACTACTCTATCTCTATAAAACAAATCAATTTCATCGCAATTATTAAATTTGTAAATGTCATATTGGATTGGTGTGGAAAGCAAAATTCGTCTTATAAGCTTACGACTCTTATAATCAATTGGTTTTAAAATAAAATGTCTAGTTGATTCGAGTTTTGTTTTTTCATTTTGTTGCGTTGAGCGGAAGACCACGTTTGATTTCAACATGATATCGGAGTTATTGTCTATTCTTTTGCTACCTATGCTCGATCAGGTGTCGGTTACACGTGAAATCAATATGTCTAAAATTCACAATTTAAAAAGTGCATGTGAAAAAGTTGTACTCTATGTTGCCAAATTCACCTGTTAAGTAGCATCTCACGATTTAATTTGTATGAAAATGAATTCTATCACTTCACAATTAGTTCTCGAAACATATATTAATGAAGGAATATATATTTGTTTAAAAATTTTAGTTAAGAAACATTTCTCTAAATAAATCAAGAACGATAACTAAAAAATCGCACATAGAGAAAGTTGTGGTGTTGCACGCGTTCTCCTCTGATTAATTTATCACGAATAAGACAACTAAAAATGTGTCACATTTCCTTCGGTGCTCATATAGATATTTTGATAACTTATTTAATTAATGTAAATAAACAAACGTGTAACACTTTGTGACGTTATCAAAATTGATTTGGAAGCGTGACCATATACTTCACTTTCACGCACCAGTGCACCACCATTAGCATATAGTATAAATTGTTGACATTTCATAAAATATGAAACGTATCAAATTGAAAATCGTAATTATAAAATATGAATCATCATGAGTTGATACCAAATGTAAAGAAGACAGTGAAAAGAACAGTGACTAATGTCGGTAAAGACTGTTCGACATTCAATGTTGTCGTTGAGGCACCTTCTGATGTGCATTTTCAAGTGGTGCCAAACATATTGCGCTTCACAAAGAATGTTAAGAAACTGAGTTTTCAAGTGATATTCATATCGAATGCATCTTCGTCGGCGTCCATGGAAGACAGGTTTGGATCGATTACATGGTATAACCAGTTTCACAAAGTTCGTAGTCCGATTGTTGTAAGTAATGGATTAAATAAAATAAATGCGGAAGAAAAGATGGAAATATTCAATCCATTAATATTGGAGTTCTTGGGATTGCGGCTACTACATCAGTAGAGTATTTATAGACAAAATACAGAGAACCCTAAAGGGGAAACAAGAAAGAGGGTAAAAACGTAAAAGTCGATCCCAATAGCTAAAAGAGTCCTGAAGTAGAACGGCGTCGTATTGAATGAAATTGGGGCGCAAATTAGGTCTTCGATACGACGTCGTTTAGGCGCTGATTTGGGGAAATTGATGCATCAGCTAACACCCCCCCGCAATTTGGATTCCCGGTGATGTGAAGACGCGTGCGAAGCCGGGAGAAAGATTGAAAAGACAAGGGCTTTGTGAATATATCCGCGATTTGGTTATGAGCAGGTATATGATGAACAAAAATTTCCTTGTTGCGAACCTTGTCTCGGATGAAATGGAGATCGATTTCCACATGTTTAGTTCGAGCTTGGACAACTTCGTGAGTGGACATGTAAACAGCACTAATGTTATCAACCCAGATAACAGGAGCTGTGGGAGGTTTAAAGCGAAGTTCTTGAAGCAGTGACATTAACCAAAGAAGTTCAACCATGCACTGTCCTAAACTTCGATATTCAGCCTCTGCACTGGAGCGAGAGACTGTGTTTTGCTTCTTGGAGATCCAGGAAATAAGACTGTGGCCAAGGAAAATACAAAGGCCTGAGGTGGACCGACGATCATCATGATCGGATGCCCAGTCAGCATCTGAATATCCTGTAAGATGAAGGTGAGGGGATTTGATCAATTGAAGTCCCTGAGTAGATGTACCTGAAAGATACCTCAAAAGTCGTTTGACAGCAGTATAGTGAGTGACTGTGGGAGATTGCATAAACTGACTCAAACGGTTAACAGCAAAGGTTATATCTGGTCTAGTTAATGTCAAGTATTGGAGACTGCCAATGAGCATCCTGTAGTGTGATGGATCTGGATATGGATCACCATCATATTTAGACAAGATATGAGTGCTGACCATAGGTGTGGGAACACCCTTTGCAGTTTGCAATCCTGCTTTAATCAAAAGATCACAAATGTATTTGTGTTGAGAAAGGTGAATTCCCAGATTATTATAAGTAATCTCAACACCTAAAAAATAGTGCAACTTGCCAAGATCCTTAAGGGAAAAGGAGGCAGATAGTTGAGAAATAAGGTGAGAAATACTGGTGGATGAGCTGCCAGTGATAATCAAATCATCTACATATACCAACACAAAAATAGTATGAGTGGCAGAGTGTTGAATGTAAAGTGATGAATCTGATTTGGAGCTGGTAAAACCAAGAGAAATGAGAACAGATCTGAGTTTGTCAAACCAGGCTTTAGATGCCTGTTTAAGGCCATAAATGGCTTTATGCAATTTACAAACCATCTGTTCTTGACCAGGAACTTCAAATCCTGGGGGTTGTTTCATATAAATATCAAGGTCAGATTCTAATACTCCATTTAGGAAAGCATTGTCCACATCTATTTGCCTGATATCCCAGTTTTTGGAAAGGGCAATAGTGAGTATAAGTCTGATGGTGGTAGGTTTAATAACTGGACTAAAGACATCAGTGTAGTCTAAGCCAGGAAGTTGAGTAAAACCCTTGGCAACAAGCCTAGCTTTATGCTTTAAAATGGAGCCATCTGCATTTTTCTTGAGCTTGAACACCCATCTGGAGCCTACAATATTGTGATTAGTAGGAGGAGGAACAAGGGTCCAGGTGGAGTTTTTGACAAGGGCTTGAAATTCAGAGGTCATAGCATGTTTCCATGGAGGAGACAAAAGAGCTTGCTGGTAAGTGTGAGGTTCTGAAAAAGCAGTTGTGGCAGTGTAAGTTTTGGGTTTAAAAATCCCTAGCTTGGATCTGGTAATCATAGAATGTTGGATGGGGGGAGGTGGTAATGGTTGTTCAGAGGGAGATGATGAACTGGAAGGATCATATAAATGAGGTTGGGGAGGATCATTAACAGGTATATCATCATCAGTAACAGGTATATCATCATCAGGTAAACTGTTTGAAGTGGTAGAAGAAGAATCAGATAAATGAGGTTGAGGAGAATCATGATTCATGGGATTTATAGGCAACTCAGGTATAGATAATGGATAATGAGGGGAAATAATTGGATGAGGCAAGCTGTCTGATGGAGGAGTTGAAGCATGTGTATCAGAAATAGGTTTAAGGGCAGGAAAGACATGTTCATTAAAAATGACATGTCTACTAATGATGATTTTCTGAGAAGGTAATAAAACCTTGTACCCTTTATACTGTGGATTATATCCAATAAATATGCCAGGGGTAGATTTGAAATCTAACTTATCTTTATTGTATGGCTTCATATGTGGAAAAGCCTGACAGCCAAAGACTTTGAGGGATAGGTAATCAGGTAGAGAACCATATAAAAGCTGATATGGAATCTGAAAATTAATAGACTTCTGGGGTAACCTGTTGATAAGATGCACAGCTGTGCCAAAAGCATCTTCCCAATATGATTTTGAGAGTCCAGAATGAGACAACATACTAAGGCCTGATTCCACTATGTGCCTGTGCTTTCTCTCTGCTGCACCATTTTGTTGGGGTGTGTAAGGGCAGGAGAGATGATGAACAATGCCATGAGCAGAGAATAAAGCACTTAGAGGTTTAAATTCAGTTCCACCATCACTGTGGACAGCCTTTATTTTGAGGTCAAACTGGTTCTCAACCAGATTTTTAAAATGTTGAAAGGCTGCTTGTGTTTCAGATTTAGTAGTAAGGAAGTAAATCCAAGTGTACCTGGTAAAATCATCTATAAATGATACATAATAATTATGACCATGAATGGACTTGGTGGGAGCAGGACCCCACAAGTCAGTGTGAATTAAAGCCAAAGGAACACTTGATTTAACATGAGTGTGTGTGAAAGGCAGTTGGTGTGATTTAGATTGAGCACAACTTGAACAAAACTGAAAATGATTGTTATTATCATAAGTGATATTACAAAGATGCAAAGCTCTCTTAGTAACATCAATAGCAGGGTGGCCTAATCTCTTATGCCATTGCTCTAAACATCTCAAGTTTTTAACAACAGAAGAAAAAGATTTAAAACTGGAAAAAGGAACAGCAGTAGGGTTGGGTGTTGAGCTGCATTTGTTGGGAAGACTCTGAACAGAATGGGCTTGAGTAGACACTTGGGGTGGGTTGAAATGGTAGAGTCCATGACTAAGCTTCCCTGTGAGGAGCACAGCCTTTGTGGTTTGGTCCTTAACAAAGCAAACAAGAGGGTGAAATTCAAAAAAGACAGAATTGTCTTTAGCAAACTGTGATACACTCAATAAATTCTTTGTGATCTCAGGAACATGAAGCAAATTGTTAAGCTTAAAAACATGAGGCTTGCCATGTTCATTATCAAAAGCAACCATAGACTTGCCAATATGAGCAATTTTAAGATGAGAACCATTACCAATTTGGAGTTTGTTATGTCCCTCATAATCTGAAGCAATGCTCAAGTTTGAGATGTCATTTGTTATGTGATGAGTGGCCCCTGAGTCAGGATACCAACTGCCCTCAGAAGAAGCATTTTCAGCAGAGGAATACATGGCAGATGAACCATGATATCCTGGGTTATAGCCTGAGCCATTAGTTTGATTCTGTTGTGGTTGTTGTCTACCAGATTCTCCTGCATTGTTTGGTTGTTGCTGTGGCTGTTGTCTTGGGACAAACTCAGAGTTGTAGCGGTGGTGACACTTATCTGCTGTGTGGTTGTTATAACCACAAATTTGACATTGGATTCTGCTTCCTGTGGTGGTTCTACCACCTCTACCTCTGTAGTTACCACCTCTTCCCCTCTGAGTTGTGCCTCTGCCTCTCTGATTATTACTTCCTCTATTACCTTGAACATAGTTGGCACTAGGAAAATTTTTGTCCAGAAGATTAGTTGTCTCAAGCCTACTTTCATAACTCAACAGTAAAGAGGTAAGATCTTTTAAACCAAAGCCATCACCCTTGGCTGTAACAGTCACAACAATAGCATCATACTCATTACCTAATCCACTGAGTATGTAGAGGATTTGGTCTTCTTCTTTCATCCTTTCACCTGTACTGACCAAAGCATCACACAGTGATTTCACTTTGTTAAGGTATTCCCTCATAGACATGGAACCCTTCTTGAGACTCTGCAGCTGAATCTTATATTGCATTCTTCGAGCTGTGGACTGACTAGAGAAAGAAGATTCAAGGTTTTGCCAAATTTCATAAGAGGTATTAAAACCTACAACTGAGATTAATATAGTTTCTGAAAGAGATGATAATATCCAAGATGCTAGAAGCTGATCTTGCCTCTGCCACAAGATAAAGTCAGGGTTGGGCTTCAGAATCCCATCTTCTTCTCCGGGAAGAAACTTGACCGGAGGCTGTTCTGTTCCATCCAAGAATCCTTCCAATCCATGACCTTTAACGGCCACCATCACCTGCTGCCTCCAGATGAGAAAATTTTCGTCTGTGAGCTTCATTGAAATTTGCTGATGGTTGAGCTGTTGCAGCTGACCACCATTGAAGCTCAGTCTACTGTTTTCTTGAACCGCCATTGAAGGTATGAAAAGATCCGCGTGAATCCTTCCAAATCAAACCTCAAGCTCTGATACCATAATGGATTAAATAAAATAAATGCGGAAGAAAAGATGGAAATATTCAATCCATTAATATTGGAGTTCTTGGGATTGCGGCTACTACATCAGTAGAGTATTTATAGACAAAATACAGAGAACCCTAAAGGGGAAACAAGAAAGAGGGTAAAAACGTAAAAGTCGATCCCAATAGCTAAAAGAGTCCTGAAGTAGAACGGCGTCGTATTGAATGAAATTGGGGCGCAAATTAGGTCTTCGATACGACGTCGTTTAGGCGCTGATTTGGGGAAATTGATGCATCAGCTAACAGTAAGCAAGGCATAGTTTATGCTATGAGATAATATCAAAATAAAGCAGCATCACAGACGATGCAAGTAGTTACGGGGTCGATATTATGCATGTATCGTTAGGTGGACAAATCGACGGTTTCGTCGTTGATCCTATATCCATCGGATAATTTTTTGATTTTCATAAAGTACGATCTTATATCAACTCAACAAGGTACTAAAAAGCATGTAAAACACCTATATTAGAACGACATATTCCAGCAATTGTTCTTGACATATACATACACAAAGGACTTTGAAGATTAATTTCACATAAATTGATTAGTTGATTATTTTGCATATTGGAAAGAATTACTAAGAGTAAACAATTCTTTGCCAATTGAAACAGTGAAATTAATTTTATTTAGGTTATCATGAAAGTATAATTATAGGCAATTATTTAATGATTTTAAATAATAAAAAATGAATGTAAAACACACCATACAGTAATAAGCATGTGCATAAATTAGCTCTGATATGTAAAATCTTTCATAATACTATATTATTCTCTTACTTTCTGTTTTTTACTTACACCTCTTTTATTCTATAACATTAATTTAACATTAAAATTTTAAATATTGATTCCACATAATTTTTAATTACAAAATTAGCTTTGTAAACTCTATATAAATCGAACTAATTTGTGGAATGTTCCATCAATATAAGAATGAGTAGGGTGAATTCAATCAAGACTTTATACAATTTTTAGGGATTTTTAGTTTAGGGGTTTTCAATTTCGATTTTTAAAAGTCCATTTAAATTTGGAGGTATTCAAAAGTCCATTTAAAAATCTTTAAAAATCTACTGGTATTCAAAAGTTAATAAATTTTAAAAATCTATTGATTTATATGAATTTAATTTCCAAAATACAAAATGGTTCAATTCTTTAAAATCTCTATACATTTCTATGGATTTCTATTTTAATTAATTTATTTATTATTAAAAAATAATAAAACATAAAAAATATATATAAATAAACATAATACAATTAAAAAATGAAAAAAATAAAAAATCAAATAAAATAAAATATTCAAAAAATAATATGTTATTATATGTTTGATATATATAAAAATAATATTAAAATTATTAAATATATTAATAAATTTTTATTCGGTGAAAAATTATAATTGTATAACAATTATAAAAATAAACAAATTTATTTATTATGTTATTTTAAAAAATATAACTAATTTTTGTAATTTTTTTTATATATATATATATATATCTCGTCTACATTGAAATTTATTAGTTTAAAATTGAAATTTAGTCGAAAATTAGTATTTTAATTTTTCTTGAACAAAAAAAAAAGTTAAAATTAAACTGATTTATTTTTAAGTACGATCTTAATTTTGAATTTTAAAATTAAATAAAAAACATGAAAATTAATATAAATTAATAAAAAATAAATTAATATAAAAAGGAGAGTTAGTGAAACTCTATATAGACTTGGTGGATTTTTTAAATCCACAAAAGTCAATAAACTTTTTAAAATCCAAAAAAATCCAATTAAATCTTAATTGAACACACCAATGTACTCCCTCTCACTCATGTATAATTATAGGCCGATAGGAAATTATTTAAAGATTTTTTAAATATAATAAAAAACGAATAATAAAACAACATGCTTAAATTAGCTCTGATATGGAAAATCTTTCAAGATCACATATATTTTATTCTCTTACTTTTTGTTTTTTATTTACACCTGGTTTATTTTCTAACCATTTAACTTAAAACTTTTAATTATTGATTTTAATTAAATAATTTTTGGTTGTTTGAACTCTCTATATAAATTGAACTACTTGATGGAATGTACTCAATCTCACTCACCTCCATTAATATGAGAATGAGAGGTTTCTATCTTGTTTTGATAAGTTTTTATTTGTTTTTTCTCGGGGAGGCAGCGAAGCATGGAGTTTATATTGTGTACATGGGAGCTTCGACTTCATCACAAGGCGCCCCAAGAGCCGATCATGCGCATCTTCTAAACAACCTCATCAACGGGCAAGTCGTCGTTTGTATATCACTCATGTTTAAAAAAAAAAAAATTGTACGTACATAATAATCACAAAAATGTGCAATTACTTTCAGGAAGAAAACATCTGTTTTACAAATTTACAACAAAAGTTTTTCCGGGTTTGCGGCTCGTCTGTCAGAAGCAGAAGCTAAATCAATAGCCGAAAGAGATGGAGTGGTGTCCGTTTTCCCTGACTCGAAGGCACAACCTCACACCACTCGTTCTTGGGATTTTCTGGCAAGCTTAAGCCAAACCGCTTTTTCGAATACGATCAGTTCCACTCCGACTAATGTCTCTGGTGTATGGAGTGGGCGCGACACTATCATCGGCTTCATAGATTTTGGTTAATCATTAGTGCATATATATGTTTTTGAAATCATATTATATATTATTTTGCGATCAATATTAGTTTTGAGACACGTCAATGATCGGTTCAGGAATTTGGGCTCAACATCCAAGTTTCAACGATGAGAATATGGGCCCAATCCCACAACGCTGGAAGGGAACGTGCATGACTGGAGATCATTCCATTCCGTTCAAATGCAACAGGTGCTCTATATCGATAAATACTACTACTACTCCGTATATATTTAATTTTACAACAAAAAATTGTATTGAAAATTTTACAATGAATACATAGGAAAGTGATTGGAGCAAGGTATTACGATGATCCTGAAGATCCAGGTTTTATCACCACGGCCATGGACGAGGATGGGCACGGTACACACGTTGCATCGACTGCAGCTGGTATTCCAGTAAACGGGGCATCTCTTTATGGCTTTGCTAAGGGGGTCGCGAGAGGGGGCTCTCCGAATTCAAGAATCGCAATGTATCGTGCTTGTGGAATTCACGAATGCCCGCAATCTTCGATTCTCAAAGCGTTCGACGATGCAATTGCTGATGGAGTAGATATTATATCTGCATCCATAGGTGGGCATCACATTGATCTGCTCGAGGGTGCTGTATCCATCGGATCATTTCACGCTATGGAGAAGGGAATCATTGTAGTAGCCTCTGCTGGAAATGACGGCCCTTCCTCTGGGACAGTGTTAAATCTTAGCCCTTGGATAGTAACCGTTGGTGCGACCACCATGGACCGTGATTTTGAGATTGATATTGTACTTGGAAAAGGGGAGAAAGTGATTAAGGTATATATGTATGTAACAATAAATCAAAACACATTATTTTGAAAGCTAAATTGAATATTTGATTATGATAGGGAGGCGGCATCCACTATCTAAATACACCTGCTATGTATCCTTTAGTTGATGGACGCTCAGCCGGATACGACAATACTGATACAACCAATGCGACGTAAGTACGCACGATATATAAATATAACCAAGTCGAAACATGAATAATGATATATAACTTCATGCAATTAATAAATTTTTCAGGCACTGTCTCGCTGGTTCATTAGATGATGCCAAAGTGAAGGGTAAAATTGTTCTTTGTGAACATGATTACAACCTTGATATCGACTCAATGATAAAACAAGGCGTGAAAGGTATTATAATTATCGGGAATGAAATGAGGCAAACGACATACAACTTCAGATTAATATTGGGTGTGAGTGTGAGTGAAACGGATGGAGCTCAAATACATTCTTACATAAACTCAACAAGGTGATAAATTATAAATTCAAGTATAAATTAATTATTCAAAAAATGAAATGTTACCTAGCTAACTAATAAGATGATCAATATCTAATCATCATTAATTTGACACTGAAAGAAATCCCCGGGCAAGAATCTTATCAACCGTCCAAGTCCCAAAGAATTACAAGCCAGCGCCCGTTGTTGCTGAATTTTCGGCCAGAGGCCCTGCACCGGGAATGAACAACCTTATCAAGGTTGAAAATTAATAAAGATGATGATCATCTCAAATATCAATTAAAATTTTATTTTGTAAACTTAATTGGTTGTTTTGTAGCCTGATGTTACAGCACCAGGAGTTAAGGTCCTTGCAGCATCGCATTTCAACGACACATATTCTGCTCTCTTCCACCTTGAATCGGGTACGTCAATGTCATGCCCACATGTTTCTGGTCTAGCCGCAACCGTAAAGTCCTGGTATCCAACATGGACACCGTCTGCTATCAGATCCGCCATAATGACTACAGGTTAGATGAACCGACCGATAACATACTCTTTACAAAATCCAAAACAAAGTATTTATATGTATACAATGAAAATTAAAACTCGTTTTCATGTAGCAATCACGAAAAACAATTACAATGCTCCAATCACAACATTTGAAGGAGCAAGAGCCACCCCATATGACATCGGATCTGGAGAAATAAACTTATTTGGCCCTATGTGGCCGGGGCTCATCTATGAGATCGAAACTATCGATTACATAATATTTCTCTGCAACTATGGATACAACACATCTGTGATTAAATTATTGTCATCGGTTGTACCTGATAACTTTTCTTGCCCTAGTAACTCGAGTCCTGATTTGATCTCCGATTTGAACTACCCTTCAATAGCCGTTTCTGGGTTGATACCAAATGTAAAGAAGACAGTGAAAAGAACAGTGACTAATGTCGGTAAAGACTGTTCGACATTCAATGTTTTCGTGGAGGCACCCGCTAATGTGCATGTTCAAGTGGTGCCAAACACATTGCGCTTCACAAAGAATGTTAAGAAGCTGAGTTTTGTAGTGACATTCCTATCGACTGCATCATCGTCGACGTCCACGGAAGACACGTTCGGTTCGATTACATGGTATAACCAGTTTCACAAAGTACGTAGTCCGATTGTTGTAAGCAAGGCATAGTTTATGCTATGAGATAATATCAAAATAAAGCAACATATATCTCAGATGATGCAAGTAGTTATTACACATGTATCGTTAGGTGGACAAATCGATGGTTTCGTCGTTGATTCTTTATCCATCGGATCATTTCTCGACTTATATAAAATACGATCTTTATATCAACTCAACAAGGTAATAAAAAGCATGTAAAACATACTATCCCTCTAAAATTGCAAGATGATGAAGAGTGTGATTTTCATTTCCAAAGTCATGCATAATATACACCCCTGCCCGTACCGCGTCTGCACCGCCCGGGGCTGCCCGTCCTGGTGTGCGCGGCGGTTAACAATATGGAGTATATTACAATGCACAACTAATGGGATATATATATATATATATATATATATATATGTTTTGATTGTGTTGACCCGGCTGGATGTGCTGGATGAGGGGCTGGGCGGGCGCGCCGGGTAGGTTTATGTAAAAAAATATTTTATTTTATTATTTTTAAATTAAATAAATATTATTGATATTTTATATTTTAAAAGAATTAAATGTATTGGGCTTTATTAATTGAACTGGGCTTAATATGTATTGGGTTTTAAATGGGCTGGGACATGAGATTATAAGTAGGCTTGGAGTGTTTGGTACCAGTGGGTTGGGAGAGTTGGGTCCTATCTTGTGTTAGGCGGGCGGGTCAGAGTGTCGGGCCGGGCGGGTTGGTCTGTGGGTCGTCCAGGCCGGTTTAATTCTGGAACGGTAGGCGAGTGGGCCCGGGGGGTCGGGCCCAACCCGCCCGGCTGTGAAGGTCTACTTTGTGGAATGTTCCAAGAATGAGAGTGGAATGTACTCCCTCTTACTCATGTATAATCATAGGATAGACAATTATTTAATGACTTTTTAAATACTGTAATAAAACATGAATAATAAAACAATAATTAGAGTTGATATGGAAAATCTTTCAGTAAAATCTCTATAAATTAGCTTTGACAAAGTCTATGAGATGCTACTCATGGAGCATTACTCCTGGTGGCATCTTAACCGTAGATGCATACACCATACACGTCGGATGTGGGTGATTGCGTGTGTATTTAATATAATAATATTAAATCTACGGTCGAGATGTACATGGTGTACTCCACCTGGAATAGCATAGATAAAACCCTTTGACAACGTGAAATTTTATTAATTTAAATAGGTTATTAATTTATCAAGTATTTTCTTTCATTTAAGAGACTATCGAAAAATTATATTAATTTAGAGAACTTGAAAATTGGAAAATCTTTCCTATACAATAAAACCTCTATAAATTAACTTTGAGACCGAGACCGTGAAATTTTTTTAATTTAAAAAAGTTATTAATTTATCAAGTATTTGTTTTTCATTTAAGAGACCAGGTTGGGACGAAAAAATTCTATTAATAAAATTACATATTTTTATTTTTTTTTCAACTAGCTAATTGGTCTATTATAGAAATTTAAATATTAACACAGATGTTTGAGGTTTGAACTTTGGCAAGTCTTCGATTCAATTACTCAACCATGTACTTATTCTCTTACTTTTTGTTTTTAACTTGCACCAGATTTATTCTGTAACTATTTAACTTCAAACTTTTAATTATTGATTCCACGTAATTTTTAATTAAATAATTTTTGGTTATTTAAACTCTCTATAAATAGAACTACTTTATTGAATGTACTCACTCCCACTCACCTCTATAAATATCATTGAATTACAATATGAGATATTTCTATCTTCTTTTGATCAGTTTTTATTTGTTGTTTCTCGGGGAGGCAGCGAATAAACAAGGAGTTTATATTGTGTACATGGGAGCCTCGAGTTCGTCACAAGGCGCCCCAAGAGCCGATCATGCTCATCTTCTAAACGACCTCATCAACAGGCAAGTATATCACTCCTGTTTCTTGTTTTTGTTTTAGAATCTTGTAGATGCATAATAATCACAAAAAAATGATCTTAATTTTAGGAAGAAAACATCTATTGTACAAATTTACAAAAGAAGTTTTTCCGGGTTTGCCGCTCGTCTGTCAGAAGCTGAAGCTGAATCAATGGCCGAAAGACCTGGAGTGGTGTCCGTTTTCCCTGACTCGATGGCAAAACCTCACACCACTCGTTCTTGGGATTTTCTGGCAAGCTTAAGCCAAACTACTGCTTTCCAGAATCCGATCAATTCCACTCCGACAAATGTCTCTGGTGTATGGAGTGGGCGCGACACTATCATCGGCTTCATAGATTTTGGTAAATCATTTGATCATGAAATCATATTATATGTGCGATCATATTAGTTTTGATCGAGACACGTCAATGAATATCGGTTCAGGAATTTGGCCCCAACATCCGAGTTTCAATGACGAGCATACGGGCTCAATCCCACAACGCTGGAAGGGAACATGCATGACTCCACTCAAATGCAACAGGTGCTCTCAATATCGATAAATAATAGTACTCCGTATATATTTTACAACAAAAAATTGAATTGAAAAATTTACGATTAATATATAGGAAAGTGATTGGAGCAAGGTATTACGATGATCCTGAAGATCCAGGTTTTATCACCACGGCCATGGACGAGGATGGGCATGGTACACATGTTGCATCGACTGCAGCAGGAATTCCGGTAAACGGGGCATCATATTATGGCCTTGCTAAGGGGGTCGCAAGAGGGGGCTCTCCGAATTCAAGAATAGCAATGTATCGTGTTTGTAATTTTGAGGAATGCCTAGATTCTTTAATTCTCAAAGCATTCGACGATGCAATTGCTGATGGGGTAGATATTATATCAATTTCATTAGGTGGAACAAGCCATATTTTCTCCAATAATCCTATATCCATCGGATCATTTCACGCTATGGAGAAGGGAGTAACTGTGGTAGGCTCTGCTGGAAACGATGGCCCTTCTCTCGGGACCGTTAGGAATTTTTGGCCTTGGATCATAACCGTTGGTGCGACCACCATGGACCGTGATTTTGAGGTAGATATTGTACTTGGAATAAGACCGGACAAAGTCATTAAGGTATGTAACAAATCAAAACACGTTTATATTTCTTCAGGTTTAGAAGATTGAAATCTAAAATGAATGAATATTTGATGATATATAATAGGGAGGCGGCATCACTTCTCTATATACATCTGCGATGTATCCAATAATTGATGGACGCTCAGCCGGATACAACAAAACTGATACAACCAATGCGACGTAAGTATATATGATAGATAATTAAGGAAGCATTAACGTTAACTTCATGCAATTTTGTAGTATATAGTTAAACCTTTTCTTGTGCTGTTGAAAAATTTCAGAGGTTGTGTCACTGGTTCATTAGATGATGTCAAAGTGAAGGGTAAAATTGTTCTTTGTGATTTCAATCCCGACATTGATATCGACTCAATGATAAACCAAGGCGTGAAATATATTATAGTTATCAACAATGACATGAGGCAAACGATATACAACTATGGACTTTATCCGATTGTGGGTGTGAGTGAAACAGATGGAGCTCAAATACATTTTTATATAAACTCAACAAGGTGATAAATAAATTCAAGTATAAATGAAATGTTACCTCCTAGCTAATTAATAAGATCAATATCTATTCATCTTAAAATTAATGTGACAATAATGAAAGAAATCCCCGGGCGAGAATCTCATCAACCGTCGAAGTCGCAAAGAATTACAAGCCAGCGCCCGTTGTTTGGGTAATTTCGTCAAGAGGCCCTGCACAGGGAATGAACAACCGTATTATAAAGGTAAAAAATGGAGTTAGAATCACAAATGGTCTCATTGAAAAAAGTCATTCTCACAAAAGCCCTATAAGTCAGCACTTTCCAACTGTTCATCTTTTTTGACACTGTTACGACAGGAATCGCACGTGAAAGTCATGTGGCACCGGAATGCTGACTTGGATTGGCGAGATTTCTGCCGGAACAGTGTCAAAAAAGATGAACAGTTGGAAAGTGCTGACTTATGAGGCTTTTGTGAGAATGACTTTTTTCAATGGGACCATTTGTGATTCTAATTCGTAAAAAATGAATAAAGATGCATGATCATCTCAAATATTAATCAAATGTTTGTCCAGTAAAAAAATTAACTAATATTGGTTGTTTTGTAGCCCGATGTTACAGCGCCAGGAGTAAAGGTCCTTGCAGCAACATGTTTCAACGACACAGATTCCGCAAAGCCGGGTAAGGAACCACCTCTCTTCAAATTTGCATCAGGTACATCAATGTCAACCCCACATGTTTCTGGTCTAGCTGCAACCGTAAAGCGTTGGTATCCAACATGGACACCGTCTGCTATCAAATCAGCCATAATGACTACAGGTTAGACGAACTGATCATTTACAAATTCCAAAACAATGTATACAATGACGATCAAAACTCGCTTGCATGCAGCTATCACGACAAACAATTACAATGCTCCGATCACAACATTCGACGATGGATTAAGAGCCACCCCATATGACATTGGATCTGGAGAAATAAGCTTATTTGGCCCTCTCTGGCCGGGGCTCGTCTATGAGATAGAAACCATCGATTACATACTGTTTCTATGCAACTACGGATACAACACATCCGTGCGTGATTAAAATTTTCTCCTCGACGTTACCTAATAACTTTGCTTGCCCGAGTAACTCGAGTCCTGATTTGATCTCCGATTTGAACTACCCTTCGATATATAGCCGTTTCTGGGTTGATACCAAATGTAAAGAAGACAGTGAAAAGAACAGTGACTAATGTCGGTAAAGACTGTTCGACATTCAATGTTGTCGTTGAGGCACCTTCTGATGTGCATTTTCAAGTGGTGCCAAACATATTGCGCTTCACAAAGAATGTTAAGAAACTGAGTTTTCAAGTGATATTCATATCGAATGCATCTTCGTCGGCGTCCATGGAAGACAGGTTTGGATCGATTACATGGTATAACCAGTTTCACAAAGTTCGTAGTCCGATTGTTGTAAGCAAGGCATAGTTTATGCTATGAGATAATATCAAAATAAAGCAGCATCACAGACGATGCAAGTAGTTACGGGGTCGATATTATGCATGTATCGTTAGGTGGACAAATCGACGGTTTCGTCGTTGATCCTATATCCATCGGATAATTTTTTGATTTTCATAAAGTACGATCTTATATCAACTCAACAAGGTACTAAAAAGCATGTAAAACACCTATATTAGAACGACATATTCCAGCAATTGTTCTTGACATATACATACACAAAGGACTTTGAAGATTAATTTCACATAAATTGATTAGTTGATTATTTTGCATATTGGAAAGAATTACTAAGAGTAAACAATTCTTTGCCAATTGAAACAGTGAAATTAATTTTATTTAGGTTATCATGAAAGTATAATTATAGGCAATTATTTAATGATTTTAAATAATAAAAAATGAATGTAAAACACACCATACAGTAATAAGCATGTGCATAAATTAGCTCTGATATGTAAAATCTTTCATAATACTATATTATTCTCTTACTTTCTGTTTTTTACTTACACCTCTTTTATTCTATAACATTAATTTAACATTAAAATTTTAAATATTGATTCCACATAATTTTTAATTACAAAATTAGCTTTGTAAACTCTATATAAATCGAACTAATTTGTGGAATGTTCCATCAATATAAGAATGAGTAGGGTGAATTCAATCAAGACTTTATACAATTTTTAGGGATTTTTAGTTTAGGGGTTTTCAATTTCGATTTTTAAAAGTCCATTTAAATTTGGAGGTATTCAAAAGTCCATTTAAAAATCTTTAAAAATCTACTGGTATTCAAAAGTTAATAAATTTTAAAAATCTATTGATTTATATGAATTTAATTTCCAAAATACAAAATGGTTCAATTCTTTAAAATCTCTATACATTTCTATGGATTTCTATTTTAATTAATTTATTTATTATTAAAAAATAATAAAACATAAAAAATATATATAAATAAACATAATACAATTAAAAAATGAAAAAAATAAAAAATCAAATAAAATAAAATATTCAAAAAATAATATGTTATTATATGTTTGATATATATAAAAATAATATTAAAATTATTAAATATATTAATAAATTTTTATTCGGTGAAAAATTATAATTGTATAACAATTATAAAAATAAACAAATTTATTTATTATGTTATTTTAAAAAATATAACTAATTTTTGTAATTTTTTTTTATATATATATATATATATCTCGTCTACATTGAAATTTATTAGTTTAAAATTGAAATTTAGTCGAAAATTAGTATTTTAATTTTTCTTGAACAAAAAAAAAAGTTAAAATTAAACTGATTTATTTTTAAGTACGATCTTAATTTTGAATTTTAAAATTAAATAAAAAACATGAAAATTAATATAAATTAATAAAAAATAAATTAATATAAAAAGGAGAGTTAGTGAAACTCTATATAGACTTGGTGGATTTTTTAAATCCACAAAAGTCAATAAACTTTTTAAAATCCAAAAAAATCCAATTAAATCTTAATTGAACACACCAATGTACTCCCTCTCACTCATGTATAATTATAGGCCGATAGGAAATTATTTAAAGATTTTTTAAATATAATAAAAAACGAATAATAAAACAACATGCTTAAATTAGCTCTGATATGGAAAATCTTTCAAGATCACGTATATTTTATTCTCTTACTTTTTGTTTTTTATTTACACCTGGTTTATTTTCTAACCATTTAACTTAAAACTTTTAATTATTGATTTTAATTAAATAATTTTTGGTTGTTTGAACTCTCTATATAAATTGAACTACTTGATGGAATGTACTCAATCTCACTCACCTCCATTAATATGAGAATGAGAGGTTTCTATCTTGTTTTGATAAGTTTTTATTTGTTTTTTCTCGGGGAGGCAGCGAAGCATGGAGTTTATATTGTGTACATGGGAGCTTCGACTTCATCACAAGGCGCCCCAAGAGCCGATCATGCGCATCTTCTAAACAACCTCATCAACGGGCAAGTCGTCGTTTGTATATCACTCATGTTTAAAAAAAAAAAAATTGTACGTACATAATAATCACAAAAATGTGCAATTACTTTCAGGAAGAAAACATCTGTTTTACAAATTTACAACAAAAGTTTTTCCGGGTTTGCGGCTCGTCTGTCAGAAGCAGAAGCTAAATCAATAGCCGAAAGAGATGGAGTGGTGTCCGTTTTCCCTGACTCGAAGGCACAACCTCACACCACTCGTTCTTGGGATTTTCTGGCAAGCTTAAGCCAAACCGCTTTTTCGAATACGATCAGTTCCACTCCGACTAATGTCTCTGGTGTATGGAGTGGGCGCGACACTATCATCGGCTTCATAGATTTTGGTTAATCATTAGTGCATATATATGTTTTTGAAATCATATTATATATTATTTTGCGATCAATATTAGTTTTGAGACACGTCAATGATCGGTTCAGGAATTTGGGCTCAACATCCAAGTTTCAACGATGAGAATATGGGCCCAATCCCACAACGCTGGAAGGGAACGTGCATGACTGGAGATCATTCCATTCCGTTCAAATGCAACAGGTGCTCTATATCGATAAATACTACTACTACTCCGTATATATTTAATTTTACAACAAAAAATTGTATTGAAAATTTTACAATGAATACATAGGAAAGTGATTGGAGCAAGGTATTACGATGATCCTGAAGATCCAGGTTTTATCACCACGGCCATGGACGAGGATGGGCACGGTACACACGTTGCATCGACTGCAGCTGGTATTCCAGTAAACGGGGCATCTCTTTATGGCTTTGCTAAGGGGGTCGCGAGAGGGGGCTCTCCGAATTCAAGAATCGCAATGTATCGTGCTTGTGGAATTCACGAATGCCCGCAATCTTCGATTCTCAAAGCGTTCGACGATGCAATTGCTGATGGAGTAGATATTATATCTGCATCCATAGGTGGGCATCACATTGATCTGCTCGAGGGTGCTGTATCCATCGGATCATTTCACGCTATGGAGAAGGGAATCATTGTAGTAGCCTCTGCTGGAAATGACGGCCCTTCCTCTGGGACAGTGTTAAATCTTAGCCCTTGGATAGTAACCGTTGGTGCGACCACCATGGACCGTGATTTTGAGATTGATATTGTACTTGGAAAAGGGGAGAAAGTGATTAAGGTATATATGTATGTAACAATAAATCAAAACACATTATTTTGAAAGCTAAATTGAATATTTGATTATGATAGGGAGGCGGCATCCACTATCTAAATACACCTGCTATGTATCCTTTAGTTGATGGACGCTCAGCCGGATACGACAATACTGATACAACCAATGCGACGTAAGTACGCACGATATATAAATATAACCAAGTCGAAACATGAATAATGATATATAACTTCATGCAATTAATAAATTTTTCAGGCACTGTCTCGCTGGTTCATTAGATGATGCCAAAGTGAAGGGTAAAATTGTTCTTTGTGAACATGATTACAACCTTGATATCGACTCAATGATAAAACAAGGCGTGAAAGGTATTATAATTATCGGGAATGAAATGAGGCAAACGACATACAACTTCAGATTAATATTGGGTGTGAGTGTGAGTGAAACGGATGGAGCTCAAATACATTCTTACATAAACTCAACAAGGTGATAAATTATAAATTCAAGTATAAATTAATTATTCAAAAAATGAAATGTTACCTAGCTAACTAATAAGATGATCAATATCTAATCATCATTAATTTGACACTGAAAGAAATCCCCGGGCAAGAATCTTATCAACCGTCCAAGTCCCAAAGAATTACAAGCCAGCGCCCGTTGTTGCTGAATTTTCGGCCAGAGGCCCTGCACCGGGAATGAACAACCTTATCAAGGTTGAAAATTAATAAAGATGATGATCATCTCAAATATCAATTAAAATTTTATTTTGTAAACTTAATTGGTTGTTTTGTAGCCTGATGTTACAGCACCAGGAGTTAAGGTCCTTGCAGCATCGCATTTCAACGACACATATTCTGCTCTCTTCCACCTTGAATCGGGTACGTCAATGTCATGCCCACATGTTTTTGGTCTAGCCGCAACCGTAAAGTCCTGGTATCCAACATGGACACCGTCTGCTATCAGATCCGCCATAATGACTACAGGTTAGATGAACCGACCGATAACATACTCTTTACAAAATCCAAAACAAAGTATTTATATGTATACAATGAAAATTAAAACTCGTTTTCATGTAGCAATCACGAAAAACAATTACAATGCTCCAATCACAACATTTGAAGGAGCAAGAGCCACCCCATATGACATCGGATCTGGAGAAATAAACTTATTTGGCCCTATGTGGCCGGGGCTCATCTATGAGATCGAAACTATCGATTACATAATATTTCTCTGCAACTATGGATACAACACATCTGTGATTAAATTATTGTCATCGGTTGTACCTGATAACTTTTCTTGCCCTAGTAACTCGAGTCCTGATTTGATCTCCGATTTGAACTACCCTTCAATAGCCGTTTCTGGGTTGATACCAAATGTAAAGAAGACAGTGAAAAGAACAGTGACTAATGTCGGTAAAGACTGTTCGACATTCAATGTTTTCGTGGAGGCACCCGCTAATGTGCATGTTCAAGTGGTGCCAAACACATTGCGCTTCACAAAGAATGTTAAGAAGCTGAGTTTTGTAGTGACATTCCTATCGACTGCATCATCGTCGACGTCCACGGAAGACACGTTCGGTTCGATTACATGGTATAACCAGTTTCACAAAGTACGTAGTCCGATTGTTGTAAGCAAGGCATAGTTTATGCTATGAGATAATATCAAAATAAAGCAACATATATCTCAGATGATGCAAGTAGTTATTACACATGTATCGTTAGGTGGACAAATCGATGGTTTCGTCGTTGATTCTTTATCCATCGGATCATTTCTCGACTTATATAAAATACGATCTTTATATCAACTCAACAAGGTAATAAAAAGCATGTAAAACATACTATCCCTCTAAAATTGCAAGATGATGAAGAGTGTGATTTTCATTTCCAAAGTCATGCATAATATACACCCCTGCCCGTACCGCGTCTGCACCGCCCGGGGCTGCCCGTCCTGGTGTGCGCGGCGGTTAACAATATGGAGTATATTACAATGCACAACTAATGGGATATATATATATATATATATATATTTATGTTTTGATTGTGTTGACCCGGCTGGATGTGCTGGATGAGGGGCTGGGCGGGCGCGCCGGGTAGGTTTATGTAAAAAAATATTTTATTTTATTATTTTTAAATTAAATAAATATTATTGATATTTTATATTTTAAAAGAATTAAATGTATTGGGCTTTATTAATTGAACTGGGCTTAATATGTATTGGGTTTTAAATGGGCTGGGACATGAGATTATAAGTAGGCTTGGAGTGTTTGGTACCAGTGGGTTGGGAGAGTTGGGTCCTATCTTGTGTTAGGCGGGCGGGTCAGAGTGTCGGGCCGGGCGGGTTGGTCTGTGGGTCGTCCAGGCCGGTTTAATTCTGGAACGGTAGGCGAGTGGGCCCGGGGGGTCGGGCCCAACCCGCCCGGCTGTGAAGGTCTACTTTGTGGAATGTTCCAAGAATGAGAGTGGAATGTACTCCCTCTTACTCATGTATAATCATAGGATAGACAATTATTTAATGACTTTTTAAATACTGTAATAAAACATGAATAATAAAACAATAATTAGAGTTGATATGGAAAATCTTTCAGTAAAATCTCTATAAATTAGCTTTGACAAAGTCTATGAGATGCTACTCATGGAGCATTACTCCTGGTGGCATCTTAACCGTAGATGCATACACCATACACGTCGGATGTGGGTGATTGCGTGTGTATTTAATATAATAATATTAAATCTACGGTCGAGATGTACATGGTGTACTCCACCTGGAATAGCATAGATAAAACCCTTTGACAACGTGAAATTTTATTAATTTAAATAGGTTATTAATTTATCAAGTATTTTCTTTCATTTAAGAGACTATCGAAAAATTATATTAATTTAGAGAACTTGAAAATTGGAAAATCTTTCCTATACAATAAAACCTCTATAAATTAACTTTGAGACCGAGACCGTGAAATTTTTTTAATTTAAAAAAGTTATTAATTTATCAAGTATTTGTTTTTCATTTAAGAGACCAGGTTGGGACGAAAAAATTCTATTAATAAAATTACATATTTTTATTTTTTTTTCAACTAGCTAATTGGTCTATTATAGAAATTTAAATATTAACACAGATGTTTGAGGTTTGAACTTTGGCAAGTCTTCGATTCAATTACTCAACCATGTACTTATTCTCTTACTTTTTGTTTTTAACTTGCACCAGATTTATTCTGTAACTATTTAACTTCAAACTTTTAATTATTGATTCCACGTAATTTTTAATTAAATAATTTTTGGTTATTTAAACTCTCTATAAATAGAACTACTTTATTGAATGTACTCACTCCCACTCACCTCTATAAATATCATTGAATTACAATATGAGATATTTCTATCTTCTTTTGATCAGTTTTTATTTGTTGTTTCTCGGGGAGGCAGCGAATAAACAAGGAGTTTATATTGTGTACATGGGAGCCTCGAGTTCGTCACAAGGCGCCCCAAGAGCCGATCATGCTCATCTTCTAAACGACCTCATCAACAGGCAAGTATATCACTCCTGTTTCTTGTTTTTGTTTTAGAATCTTGTAGATGCATAATAATCACAAAAAAATGATCTTAATTTTAGGAAGAAAACATCTATTGTACAAATTTACAAAAGAAGTTTTTCCGGGTTTGCCGCTCGTCTGTCAGAAGCTGAAGCTGAATCAATGGCCGAAAGACCTGGAGTGGTGTCCGTTTTCCCTGACTCGATGGCAAAACCTCACACCACTCGTTCTTGGGATTTTCTGGCAAGCTTAAGCCAAACTACTGCTTTCCAGAATCCGATCAATTCCACTCCGACAAATGTCTCTGGTGTATGGAGTGGGCGCGACACTATCATCGGCTTCATAGATTTTGGTAAATCATTTGATCATGAAATCATATTATATGTGCGATCATATTAGTTTTGATCGAGACACGTCAATGAATATCGGTTCAGGAATTTGGCCCCAACATCCGAGTTTCAATGACGAGCATACGGGCTCAATCCCACAACGCTGGAAGGGAACATGCATGACTCCACTCAAATGCAACAGGTGCTCTCAATATCGATAAATAATAGTACTCCGTATATATTTTACAACAAAAAATTGAATTGAAAAATTTACGATTAATATATAGGAAAGTGATTGGAGCAAGGTATTACGATGATCCTGAAGATCCAGGTTTTATCACCACGGCCATGGACGAGGATGGGCATGGTACACATGTTGCATCGACTGCAGCAGGAATTCCGGTAAACGGGGCATCATATTATGGCCTTGCTAAGGGGGTCGCAAGAGGGGGCTCTCCGAATTCAAGAATAGCAATGTATCGTGTTTGTAATTTTGAGGAATGCCTAGATTCTTTAATTCTCAAAGCATTCGACGATGCAATTGCTGATGGGGTAGATATTATATCAATTTCATTAGGTGGAACAAGCCATATTTTCTCCAATAATCCTATATCCATCGGATCATTTCACGCTATGGAGAAGGGAGTAACTGTGGTAGGCTCTGCTGGAAACGATGGCCCTTCTCTCGGGACCGTTAGGAATTTTTGGCCTTGGATCATAACCGTTGGTGCGACCACCATGGACCGTGATTTTGAGGTAGATATTGTACTTGGAATAAGACCGGACAAAGTCATTAAGGTATGTAACAAATCAAAACACGTTTATATTTCTTCAGGTTTAGAAGATTGAAATCTAAAATGAATGAATATTTGATGATATATAATAGGGAGGCGGCATCACTTCTCTATATACATCTGCGATGTATCCAATAATTGATGGACGCTCAGCCGGATACAACAAAACTGATACAACCAATGCGACGTAAGTATATATGATAGATAATTAAGGAAGCATTAACGTTAACTTCATGCAATTTTGTAGTATATAGTTAAACCTTTTCTTGTGCTGTTGAAAAATTTCAGAGGTTGTGTCACTGGTTCATTAGATGATGTCAAAGTGAAGGGTAAAATTGTTCTTTGTGATTTCAATCCCGACATTGATATCGACTCAATGATAAACCAAGGCGTGAAATATATTATAGTTATCAACAATGACATGAGGCAAACGATATACAACTATGGACTTTATCCGATTGTGGGTGTGAGTGAAACAGATGGAGCTCAAATACATTTTTATATAAACTCAACAAGGTGATAAATAAATTCAAGTATAAATGAAATGTTACCTCCTAGCTAATTAATAAGATCAATATCTATTCATCTTAAAATTAATGTGACAATAATGAAAGAAATCCCCGGGCGAGAATCTCATCAACCGTCGAAGTCGCAAAGAATTACAAGCCAGCGCCCGTTGTTTGGGTAATTTCGTCAAGAGGCCCTGCACAGGGAATGAACAACCGTATTATAAAGGTAAAAAATGGAGTTAGAATCACAAATGGTCTCATTGAAAAAAGTCATTCTCACAAAAGCCCTATAAGTCAGCACTTTCCAACTGTTCATCTTTTTTGACACTGTTACGACAGGAATCGCACGTGAAAGTCATGTGGCACCGGAATGCTGACTTGGATTGGCGAGATTTCTGCCGGAACAGTGTCAAAAAAGATGAACAGTTGGAAAGTGCTGACTTATGAGGCTTTTGTGAGAATGACTTTTTTCAATGGGACCATTTGTGATTCTAATTCGTAAAAAATGAATAAAGATGCATGATCATCTCAAATATTAATCAAATGTTTGTCCAGTAAAAAAATTAACTAATATTGGTTGTTTTGTAGCCCGATGTTACAGCGCCAGGAGTAAAGGTCCTTGCAGCAACATGTTTCAACGACACAGATTCCGCAAAGCCGGGTAAGGAACCACCTCTCTTCAAATTTGCATCAGGTACATCAATGTCAACCCCACATGTTTCTGGTCTAGCTGCAACCGTAAAGCGTTGGTATCCAACATGGACACCGTCTGCTATCAAATCAGCCATAATGACTACAGGTTAGACGAACTGATCATTTACAAATTCCAAAACAATGTATACAATGACGATCAAAACTCGCTTGCATGCAGCTATCACGACAAACAATTACAATGCTCCGATCACAACATTCGACGATGGATTAAGAGCCACCCCATATGACATTGGATCTGGAGAAATAAGCTTATTTGGCCCTCTCTGGCCGGGGCTCGTCTATGAGATAGAAACCATCGATTACATACTGTTTCTATGCAACTACGGATACAACACATCCGTGCGTGATTAAAATTTTCTCCTCGACGTTACCTAATAACTTTGCTTGCCCGAGTAACTCGAGTCCTGATTTGATCTCCGATTTGAACTACCCTTCGATATATAGCCGTTTCTGGGTTGATACCAAATGTAAAGAAGACAGTGAAAAGAACAGTGACTAATGTCGGTAAAGACTGTTCGACATTCAATGTTGTCGTTGAGGCACCTTCTGATGTGCATTTTCAAGTGGTGCCAAACATATTGCGCTTCACAAAGAATGTTAAGAAACTGAGTTTTCAAGTGATATTCATATCGAATGCATCTTCGTCGGCGTCCATGGAAGACAGGTTTGGATCGATTACATGGTATAACCAGTTTCACAAAGTTCGTAGTCCGATTGTTGTAAGCAAGGCATAGTTTATGCTATGAGATAATATCAAAATAAAGCAGCATCACAGACGATGCAAGTAGTTACGGGGTCGATATTATGCATGTATCGTTAGGTGGACAAATCGACGGTTTCGTCGTTGATCCTATATCCATCGGATAATTTTTTGATTTTCATAAAGTACGATCTTATATCAACTCAACAAGGTACTAAAAAGCATGTAAAACACCTATATTAGAACGACATATTCCAGCAATTGTTCTTGACATATACATACACAAAGGACTTTGAAGATTAATTTCACATAAATTGATTAGTTGATTATTTTGCATATTGGAAAGAATTACTAAGAGTAAACAATTCTTTGCCAATTGAAACAGTGAAATTAATTTTATTTAGGTTATCATGAAAGTATAATTATAGGCAATTATTTAATGATTTTAAATAATAAAAAATGAATGTAAAACACACCATACAGTAATAAGCATGTGCATAAATTAGCTCTGATATGTAAAATCTTTCATAATACTATATTATTCTCTTACTTTCTGTTTTTTACTTACACCTCTTTTATTCTATAACATTAATTTAACATTAAAATTTTAAATATTGATTCCACATAATTTTTAATTACAAAATTAGCTTTGTAAACTCTATATAAATCGAACTAATTTGTGGAATGTTCCATCAATATAAGAATGAGTAGGGTGAATTCAATCAAGACTTTATACAATTTTTAGGGATTTTTAGTTTAGGGGTTTTCAATTTCGATTTTTAAAAGTCCATTTAAATTTGGAGGTATTCAAAAGTCCATTTAAAAATCTTTAAAAATCTACTGGTATTCAAAAGTTAATAAATTTTAAAAATCTATTGATTTATATGAATTTAATTTCCAAAATACAAAATGGTTCAATTCTTTAAAATCTCTATACATTTCTATGGATTTCTATTTTAATTAATTTATTTATTAACATAATACAATTAAAAAATGAAAAAAATAAAAAATCAAATAAAATAAAATATTCAAAAAATAATATGTTATTATATGTTTGATATATATAAAAATAATATTAAAATTATTAAATATATTAATAAATTTTTATTCGGTGAAAAATTATAATTGTATAACAATTATAAAAATAAACAAATTTATTTATTATGTTATTTTAAAAAATATAACTAATTTTTGTAATTTTTTATATATATATATATATATATCTCGTCTACATTGAAATTTATTAGTTTAAAATTGAAATTTAGTCGAAAATTAGTATTTTAATTTTTCTTGAACAAAAAAAAAAGTTAAAATTAAACTGATTTATTTTTAAGTACGATCTTAATTTTGAATTTTAAAATTAAATAAAAAACATGAAAATTAATATAAATTAATAAAAAATAAATTAATATAAAAAGGAGAGTTAGTGAAACTCTATATAGACTTGGTGGATTTTTTAAATCCACAAAAGTCAATAAACTTTTTAAAATCCAAAAAAATCCAATTAAATCTTAATTGAACACACCAATGTACTCCCTCTCACTCATGTATAATTATAGGCCGATAGGAAATTATTTAAAGATTTTTTAAATATAATAAAAAACGAATAATAAAACAACATGCTTAAATTAGCTCTGATATGGAAAATCTTTCAAGATCACATATATTTTATTCTCTTACTTTTTGTTTTTTATTTACACCTGGTTTATTTTCTAACCATTTAACTTAAAACTTTTAATTATTGATTTTAATTAAATAATTTTTGGTTGTTTGAACTCTCTATATAAATTGAACTACTTGATGGAATGTACTCAATCTCACTCACCTCCATTAATATGAGAATGAGAGGTTTCTATCTTGTTTTGATAAGTTTTTATTTGTTTTTTCTCGGGGAGGCAGCGAAGCATGGAGTTTATATTGTGTACATGGGAGCTTCGACTTCATCACAAGGCGCCCCAAGAGCCGATCATGCGCATCTTCTAAACAACCTCATCAACGGGCAAGTCGTCGTTTGTATATCACTCATGTTTAAAAAAAAAAAAATTGTACGTACATAATAATCACAAAAATGTGCAATTACTTTCAGGAAGAAAACATCTGTTTTACAAATTTACAACAAAAGTTTTTCCGGGTTTGCGGCTCGTCTGTCAGAAGCAGAAGCTAAATCAATAGCCGAAAGAGATGGAGTGGTGTCCGTTTTCCCTGACTCGAAGGCACAACCTCACACCACTCGTTCTTGGGATTTTCTGGCAAGCTTAAGCCAAACCGCTTTTTCGAATACGATCAGTTCCACTCCGACTAATGTCTCTGGTGTATGGAGTGGGCGCGACACTATCATCGGCTTCATAGATTTTGGTTAATCATTAGTGCATATATATGTTTTTGAAATCATATTATATATTATTTTGCGATCAATATTAGTTTTGAGACACGTCAATGATCGGTTCAGGAATTTGGGCTCAACATCCAAGTTTCAACGATGAGAATATGGGCCCAATCCCACAACGCTGGAAGGGAACGTGCATGACTGGAGATCATTCCATTCCGTTCAAATGCAACAGGTGCTCTATATCGATAAATACTACTACTACTCCGTATATATTTAATTTTACAACAAAAAATTGTATTGAAAATTTTACAATGAATACATAGGAAAGTGATTGGAGCAAGGTATTACGATGATCCTGAAGATCCAGGTTTTATCACCACGGCCATGGACGAGGATGGGCACGGTACACACGTTGCATCGACTGCAGCTGGTATTCCAGTAAACGGGGCATCTCTTTATGGCTTTGCTAAGGGGGTCGCGAGAGGGGGCTCTCCGAATTCAAGAATCGCAATGTATCGTGCTTGTGGAATTCACGAATGCCCGCAATCTTCGATTCTCAAAGCGTTCGACGATGCAATTGCTGATGGAGTAGATATTATATCTGCATCCATAGGTGGGCATCACATTGATCTGCTCGAGGGTGCTGTATCCATCGGATCATTTCACGCTATGGAGAAGGGAATCATTGTAGTAGCCTCTGCTGGAAATGACGGCCCTTCCTCTGGGACAGTGTTAAATCTTAGCCCTTGGATAGTAACCGTTGGTGCGACCACCATGGACCGTGATTTTGAGATTGATATTGTACTTGGAAAAGGGGAGAAAGTGATTAAGGTATATATGTATGTAACAATAAATCAAAACACATTATTTTGAAAGCTAAATTGAATATTTGATTATGATAGGGAGGCGGCATCCACTATCTAAATACACCTGCTATGTATCCTTTAGTTGATGGACGCTCAGCCGGATACGACAATACTGATACAACCAATGCGACGTAAGTACGCACGATATATAAATATAACCAAGTCGAAACATGAATAATGATATATAACTTCATGCAATTAATAAATTTTTCAGGCACTGTCTCGCTGGTTCATTAGATGATGCCAAAGTGAAGGGTAAAATTGTTCTTTGTGAACATGATTACAACCTTGATATCGACTCAATGATAAAACAAGGCGTGAAAGGTATTATAATTATCGGGAATGAAATGAGGCAAACGACATACAACTTCAGATTAATATTGGGTGTGAGTGTGAGTGAAACGGATGGAGCTCAAATACATTCTTACATAAACTCAACAAGGTGATAAATTATAAATTCAAGTATAAATTAATTATTCAAAAAATGAAATGTTACCTAGCTAACTAATAAGATGATCAATATCTAATGGGTTTATTACATTTTGCAACCCCATGTATAGGGTTTTTTACACTTTGCAACCTAGTCGGAATTTCGTAACACTTTGCAACCCAAAGTATACGGGTTTTCATTTTGCAACTTGGATCGGAATATTCGATGGAATATTCCGTTTTAGTGGATTTTTTATTAATAAAAACAGTTTTGAATGGTTGATTACATATTTAACCCTCTCAGTCAAGTTTGGTCAACTATTTTTATTTTCAATAAAATAAAATTAAAAAAGAAATGAAATGGGAATCGGGTTAAATGGCAGAGGAGGGATTTCACCCCCCATTCATTCCATGAACCCTAATTTCAGCACACATCGCTCCTCATCCAATCGACGAAGAAAAGACATGGTGGAATTTTGCCGGTGCGGAAAGGAAGTGGTAAGTCGCACATCTTGGAGTGATTTGAACCCAGGCAGGAGGTTTAAAGCATGCAATGAGTTTCGGGTAAGTGATTTAAGTTCTTCTTTTCTACTAGTAATTTCTTCATCTTCTACTGATTTGAACCCAGGCAGTAGGTGTAAAAATCCCCAATTTCTGATAAACCCATTTTTTTGTAAAAATCCCCAATTTCTGATAAACCCTAATTTCTGAGAATCCTAATTTCTGATAAACCCCGATTTTTGGAAAAAGCCCCAATTTCTGATAAACCCTAATTTCTGATAAACCCAATTTTTTGTAAAAATCCCCAATTTCTGATAATCCCTAATTTCTGGAAAACCCTAATTTAGGCTCAATTTATGATTTTCTGATTTTCTCATTGTTTTCAAATTTGAAAAAACATGAAATTGCAGAATGGAGGTTGTGAATACTTTGTTTGGGTTGACCCTCCTGCATGTGAAAGATGCCATCAAATTATTCCTGGCCTTTTGAGAAACATCAATTCGAAGGTTGAACAATTGGAGCAGTTGATGAAAGAATTGGAGATGCAGAAGAAAAAATTTGAGGAATTGGAGCAGTTGAAGAAAAAGAGGAATTTGAGGCTGACTATTGTTCTTGTAGCTGTCATTGCCCTTCTCTTCTGTTTCTTTAAATAAGTTTATGACTATTTAAGTGTTGTGTATGTGTAATGGATTTAGTGTTATGATTTAGTGTTATGATTGTGTACTGTAATGTGTTTTGTGCAATGTACTAGATTATGTTTATGTTTTATGCAATGCAATGCAAGGGATTTTGTGTTAAGTTTCTGTGATGTGAATGACTGTGATTGAAGAAACTTAAATCAACTAAAAGCACTGAACTAGGTAACAACTAAAAGCACTGAAATTGGTAACAACTAAAAGCACTGAAATTGGTAACAACTAAAAGCACTGAAATTCGACTAAAGTACATCAGAAAGTACATGACACAAAATACACATCATCAGATGACTTGTTCATTACAACTGGGCATTACTTAAGATCAAAGAAGTTCACTACATCACAAAGTACTTGAAAAAAACTGGTTCACTTGAATTTCTTTTTTGGAACACTTGAAAACATAGGTGTGATATCAGCTGAATTCCTAAGTGTGACCAATGATCCACCTAGCAGCTTCAGAAGTTCAGGCTGTGATAATGGGACACGGGTTGCAACAGGTTGAGATGATGAGGGTCTAGCAGCATCAACAAGAGGGGCAACCTGTGGAATAGAAGGTTGAGAAGCAGTCACTTTCTTCACTGTTTTTGCAGCCACTTTCTTCCTTGAAATAACAGCCAACTTTTTACTTGGATTGGCTTTAGGAGCATCTGGAGCAGGGGCAACTTCCTTTTTCCTTGGACTCCTCCTCAATGGAATAGCTGGAATTGGAGCAGGGGCAGCTTCCTTCTTCCTTGGACTTCTCCTCAATGGAACTTGAGGTTGAGTAGACACTGGTTGTGTAGGTTGACTTGGAGCTGGATTTGTGGCTGGATTTGGAACTGGAGTGCTTGACTGTGCATGCCCTTGGCTCTGTGAAATCTTTTCATTATTGGCCTAACAACAAAACAGTAAAGATACTCAGTACACACTAAATCAAAAAATGCGCGCATTTTTTTCAAATGCGCGCATTTTTTTCAAATGCGCGCATTTTTTTCAAATGCGCGCATTTTTTTCAAATGCGCGCATTTTTTTCAAATGCGCGCATTTTTTTCAAATGCGCGCATTTTCTTCAAATTAACACAAAAACCATGTCTAAACATGTCAACTGCCTTTTTTTTCACTAAAACAGTACTGTACTCAACAATGTCAAAGCTGTCAAAAATGTCAAAAATGTCACAAAAACAGTACTGTATGCCCATTATTTTCACAAAATGTGAAAAATGTGAAAAATGCGCACTATACTCAAACATACTGAAATGACACAAAAATGGATAAATAACTGTAGGTTCACCAAAAAATGTCAAAAATTTCACAACAACATCAAATGTGCATTTTTGCAAGAAAACAGAAGTACATTAAAATTTCCAAAAAACTGTAAGTACACTAACCTGTGGACATCCTCTTGCATTGTGGCCAGTTTTCTTGCAACCACTACACCTAGCATCCACAATAACCCTTCTCAGCTTTCCAACCTTGACAGTGCCCTTTATCTCCCCTGGCTCCAACTTTCTCTTGTGCTTCTTGGGTCTACCTGGCATATTCTGAATGTGAGGAGGAATCAGAGGCAGCCTTTGATCAGCTGGAGGGGAAGGCCATTCATCTTGGTTACTCAGAGGAGTCATGTAGTGGCTGTAGGTTCTCAAGTAAGAAGCTTTAGTGTAGCAGGCAGCAACATACTCTTCTGGCTTGTACCTCATGTAGTTGAGGCATGCTATAACATGGGCACATGGTATGCCACTGATTTGCCACCTTCTGCATCCACATGTTCTTTCTCCAAGATGCACAGCAAAGTACTTTTCATTGGGTCCACTCACCTCAAATGCTTTCTCTCCATTCCAGGTAGCAGACCACCCAAATGATTTTACCTTATTTTTATCCAGCAGCTTCTGTGGATTGGGACACAAAATTCCAGAATGCTTCATCATATCTGCCCTGTTCAATCCCACCCTTTTCATTAGAAGCCTCCTAATGTCTTCTAGCATCCTCAGTATTGGCCTGCTTCTTGCCTTCAAGACCACTGCATTGAAACACTCTGACAGATTATTCACAATCATATCAGTATTATTCAAAGTACCAAAATGGGCTTTTGACCAGTGTTGAGGGTTTCTTTCAGTAATCCACTCAAATGCAGCAAGAGATCTGTCCTTCACTTCATTCATCACTCTCTGCAAATCAACAACTCTTGTTGCCCTAGCAGCCCTCCACACAACAGTTGCCAATCCCATCCCCTTGTGTGTTAACTTGAAATTGGCATAAAGATGCCTTACACAGAACCTGTGTTCAGAACCAGGCATCACATCTCTCACAGCATCAACCAATCCTTTCTGCTTATCACTCATTACTGTCCACATGTGACTGCCACTTTGAGATATTCCTAGGTCACTGCACACAAGGTTGATGAACCAATGCCAAGTACTGGAAGTTTCCTTCTCAACCACTGCATAAGCAAATGGGAAAATCCCATTGTTCCCATCTATCCCCACAGCTGTGAGTAGCATACCTCCAGAACCTGACTTCAAATGGCATCCATCAAAACAAATCACCCTCCTGCAGCCCTCTAGTAAACCTCTCTTCAAGGCATCCCAGCATATGTAGAATCTCCTAAAGACAGCATTATTGCCCACTACACTGGACTTTATCACAACACTGCTCCCAGGGTTGCTTCTGAAAATCTCTTCAGCATACTTATACAATAGAGAGTACTGCTCAGCTTCATCACCATTGCCCATCTTCAGTACCTTGTTCCTCACTCTATAACATTGAGCCCTGTGAACTATACAACCAAGCTCCTTTTGCATTGTCTCAACCATAGAATCAATAGGCCATGTAGGATTACTTCTCAACCTATCTTTGTAGTGCTTGAACAAAAACCTTGTGTCAACTTGTGTGACTTTCTCCTGCCTCACACAAGTATGTACATCTTCCAGTGTCTTCACTTGCACTGTGTCTTCACCAGACATTTTAGAACAGAAAATGACAAATGGGCATTTACTTGTCTTGCACTTGACTTGCACTTTAGTGGCATGGTTGATTGTGAACTTCAAGTCCCTACCACTCTCCACTGCATACTGTCTAACTGCTTCCCTGAAAAGTGACATGTCAGAATACTTGTGTCCTACTTCAAAGTCAATTTTCTCTCCAATAGGAACTTGGTTGAACTCTCTGAACCCCCTTTTCTTTCCCTTCCCCCTCACAGCCTTGGATTTCATCTCAACTTCCTCTTTTTTCATCTGCCTTTCTACTTTTGTTCTGCTCCTTGTGACTGGCCTCTTGGATCCACCTACATCAGAATCATTGCAACCCTCACTCTCAGCCTCCATATCAGTAAACTTCTTGAACTGCTCAATATCATCATCATAACAGCCATCACTGTCCTCAAAGAAATCAGAAAGCTCAGAATCTTCTCCAAATGACTGCTCTATCTCACTGTCACCATCATTGATTTCTACTCTGGGATGAGATTCATCTGCCATTTCTTCAACAACAGGTTGTTCTTCAACAATCATTTCTTCAGTATTTTCAGGATGAACATGATTTCCAACCTCATCACCATCTTCATCAACTACTCTATTCACACTGCTATTTCCAGATCTCACTGATGACATACTGAGTAGAGATTCATCACATGGCTCACCTTGATAAATAATTGCATTAGGGTCTATCATCTCATGATCTATAAATACTGACACACACTTATCCATGGCAACTAAACAAGGAATTAGCTCAACATCAAAATCAGCTTTAATATGCACCAGCTGTGAGCAATTATCTTCACAATTCGAACTGAAATAATACTCCATAACCCCACAGATATCTAATGCAGATGCCATCCTATTAAAATCTTCAAATCTCAACTCTTCAGAACAGTCATCAAAGTAATTCACCTTCCCATAAACATAACGGACATTACCTCCTTTGTCTTGACGAAATTTTCCACTGTGATGCACTCTGAGGGTGAACTTCTCATGATTCAAGGGCTCAATCACCGGCGGGGGTGCTGAATCGGGCCGCAAATGCCAGCGCATCTCTCTTTCTGGATTTGGGGATTTCTGGGTTAGGGTTGTTGGCGGAGCTGAGAAATTAATAGAATTTGGGGATTTCTGGGTTAGGGTTTCTGGAATTGAATTTTCAATTTCTGGAAATTAAGGAATTAGGGTTCTTCCCAATTTGGGAATTTTTCAGCTTCGGGAATTTGGATTTTGCAGCTAAGGAAGGAGAAGAAGTGTGTAATGTAATGAAACCCGCTTTTTTTCGTTATTACATATTAATTCAAAAACAATTAATATGGGGTAAGTACATTAATACCCCTCCAGCTCAAATATAAATGTACACCCACACACTTCAATGGAGCGTGGTACTCAATCTCTCGGAATATTCCATCGAATATTCCGATCCAGGTTGCAAAATGAAAACCCGTATACTTTGGGTTGCAAAGTGTTACGAAATTCCGACTAGGTTGCAAAGTGTAAAAAACCCTATACATGGGGTTGCAAAATGTAATAAACCCATATCTAATCATCATTAATTTGACACTGAAAGAAATCCCCGGGCAAGAATCTTATCAACCGTCCAAGTCCCAAAGAATTACAAGCCAGCGCCCGTTGTTGCTGAATTTTCGGCCAGAGGCCCTGCACCGGGAATGAACAACCTTATCAAGGTTGAAAATTAATAAAGATGATGATCATCTCAAATATCAATTAAAATTTTATTTTGTAAACTTAATTGGTTGTTTTGTAGCCTGATGTTACAGCACCAGGAGTTAAGGTCCTTGCAGCATCGCATTTCAACGACACATATTCTGCTCTCTTCCACCTTGAATCGGGTACGTCAATGTCATGCCCACATGTTTTTGGTCTAGCCGCAACCGTAAAGTCCTGGTATCCAACATGGACACCGTCTGCTATCAGATCCGCCATAATGACTACAGGTTAGATGAACCGACCGATAACATACTCTTTACAAAATCCAAAACAAAGTATTTATATGTATACAATGAAAATTAAAACTCGTTTTCATGTAGCAATCACGAAAAACAATTACAATGCTCCAATCACAACATTTGAAGGAGCAAGAGCCACCCCATATGACATCGGATCTGGAGAAATAAACTTATTTGGCCCTATGTGGCCGGGGCTCATCTATGAGATCGAAACTATCGATTACATAATATTTCTCTGCAACTATGGATACAACACATCTGTGATTAAATTATTGTCATCGGTTGTACCTGATAACTTTTCTTGCCCTAGTAACTCGAGTCCTGATTTGATCTCCGATTTGAACTACCCTTCAATAGCCGTTTCTGGGTTGATACCAAATGTAAAGAAGACAGTGAAAAGAACAGTGACTAATGTCGGTAAAGACTGTTCGACATTCAATGTTTTCGTGGAGGCACCCGCTAATGTGCATGTTCAAGTGGTGCCAAACACATTGCGCTTCACAAAGAATGTTAAGAAGCTGAGTTTTGTAGTGACATTCCTATCGACTGCATCATCGTCGACGTCCACGGAAGACACGTTCGGTTCGATTACATGGTATAACCAGTTTCACAAAGTACGTAGTCCGATTGTTGTAAGCAAGGCATAGTTTATGCTATGAGATAATATCAAAATAAAGCAACATATATCTCAGATGATGCAAGTAGTTATTACACATGTATCGTTAGGTGGACAAATCGATGGTTTCGTCGTTGATTCTTTATCCATCGGATCATTTCTCGACTTATATAAAATACGATCTTTATATCAACTCAACAAGGTAATAAAAAGCATGTAAAACATACTATCCCTCTAAAATTGCAAGATGATGAAGAGTGTGATTTTCATTTCCAAAGTCATGCATAATATACACCCCTGCCCGTACCGCGTCTGCACCGCCCGGGGCTGCCCGTCCTGGTGTGCGCGGCGGTTAACAATATGGAGTATATTACAATGCACAACTAATGGGATATATATATATATATATATAATATATATATATATATTTATGTTTTGATTGTGTTGACCCGGCTGGATGTGCTGGATGAGGGGCTGGGCGGGCGCGCCGGGTAGGTTTATGTAAAAAAATATTTTATTTTATTATTTTTAAATTAAATAAATATTATTGATATTTTATATTTTAAAAGAATTAAATGTATTGGGCTTTATTAATTGAACTGGGCTTAATATGTATTGGGTTTTAAATGGGCTGGGACATGAGATTATAAGTAGGCTTGGAGTGTTTGGTACCAGTGGGTTGGGAGAGTTGGGTCCTATCTTGTGTTAGGCGGGCGGGTCAGAGTGTCGGGCCGGGCGGGTTGGTCTGTGGGTCGTCCAGGCCGGTTTAATTCTGGAACGGTAGGCGAGTGGGCCCGGGGGGTCGGGCCCAACCCGCCCGGCTGTGAAGGTCTACTTTGTGGAATGTTCCAAGAATGAGAGTGGAATGTACTCCCTCTTACTCATGTATAATCATAGGATAGACAATTATTTAATGACTTTTTAAATACTGTAATAAAACATGAATAATAAAACAATAATTAGAGTTGATATGGAAAATCTTTCAGTAAAATCTCTATAAATTAGCTTTGACAAAGTCTATGAGATGCTACTCATGGAGCATTACTCCTGGTGGCATCTTAACCGTAGATGCATACACCATACACGTCGGATGTGGGTGATTGCGTGTGTATTTAATATAATAATATTAAATCTACGGTCGAGATGTACATGGTGTACTCCACCTGGAATAACATAGATAAAACCCTTTGACAACGTGAAATTTTATTAATTTAAATAGGTTATTAATTTATCAAGTATTTTCTTTCATTTAAGAGACTATCGAAAAATTATATTAATTTAGAGAACTTGAAAATTGGAAAATCTTTCCTATACAATAAAACCTCTATAAATTAACTTTGAGACCGAGACCGTGAAATTTTTTTAATTTAAAAAAGTTATTAATTTATCAAGTATTTGTTTTTCATTTAAGAGACCAGGTTGGGACGAAAAAATTCTATTAATAAAATTACATATTTTTATTTTTTTTTCAACTAGCTAATTGGTCTATTATAGAAATTTAAATATTAACACAGATGTTTGAGGTTTGAACTTTGGCAAGTCTTCGATTCAATTACTCAACCATGTACTTATTCTCTTACTTTTTGTTTTTAACTTGCACCAGATTTATTCTGTAACTATTTAACTTCAAACTTTTAATTATTGATTCCACGTAATTTTTAATTAAATAATTTTTGGTTATTTAAACTCTCTATAAATAGAACTACTTTATTGAATGTACTCACTCCCACTCACCTCTATAAATATCATTGAATTACAATATGAGATATTTCTATCTTCTTTTGATCAGTTTTTATTTGTTGTTTCTCGGGGAGGCAGCGAATAAACAAGGAGTTTATATTGTGTACATGGGAGCCTCGAGTTCGTCACAAGGCGCCCCAAGAGCCGATCATGCTCATCTTCTAAACGACCTCATCAACAGGCAAGTATATCACTCCTGTTTCTTGTTTTTGTTTTAGAATCTTGTAGATGCATAATAATCACAAAAAAATGATCTTAATTTTAGGAAGAAAACATCTATTGTACAAATTTACAAAAGAAGTTTTTCCGGGTTTGCCGCTCGTCTGTCAGAAGCTGAAGCTGAATCAATGGCCGAAAGACCTGGAGTGGTGTCCGTTTTCCCTGACTCGATGGCAAAACCTCACACCACTCGTTCTTGGGATTTTCTGGCAAGCTTAAGCCAAACTACTGCTTTCCAGAATCCGATCAATTCCACTCCGACAAATGTCTCTGGTGTATGGAGTGGGCGCGACACTATCATCGGCTTCATAGATTTTGGTAAATCATTTGATCATGAAATCATATTATATGTGCGATCATATTAGTTTTGATCGAGACACGTCAATGAATATCGGTTCAGGAATTTGGCCCCAACATCCGAGTTTCAATGACGAGCATACGGGCTCAATCCCACAACGCTGGAAGGGAACATGCATGACTCCACTCAAATGCAACAGGTGCTCTCAATATCGATAAATAATAGTACTCCGTATATATTTTACAACAAAAAATTGAATTGAAAAATTTACGATTAATATATAGGAAAGTGATTGGAGCAAGGTATTACGATGATCCTGAAGATCCAGGTTTTATCACCACGGCCATGGACGAGGATGGGCATGGTACACATGTTGCATCGACTGCAGCAGGAATTCCGGTAAACGGGGCATCATATTATGGCCTTGCTAAGGGGGTCGCAAGAGGGGGCTCTCCGAATTCAAGAATAGCAATGTATCGTGTTTGTAATTTTGAGGAATGCCTAGATTCTTTAATTCTCAAAGCATTCGACGATGCAATTGCTGATGGGGTAGATATTATATCAATTTCATTAGGTGGAACAAGCCATATTTTCTCCAATAATCCTATATCCATCGGATCATTTCACGCTATGGAGAAGGGAGTAACTGTGGTAGGCTCTGCTGGAAACGATGGCCCTTCTCTCGGGACCGTTAGGAATTTTTGGCCTTGGATCATAACCGTTGGTGCGACCACCATGGACCGTGATTTTGAGGTAGATATTGTACTTGGAATAAGACCGGACAAAGTCATTAAGGTATGTAACAAATCAAAACACGTTTATATTTCTTCAGGTTTAGAAGATTGAAATCTAAAATGAATGAATATTTGATGATATATAATAGGGAGGCGGCATCACTTCTCTATATACATCTGCGATGTATCCAATAATTGATGGACGCTCAGCCGGATACAACAAAACTGATACAACCAATGCGACGTAAGTATATATGATAGATAATTAAGGAAGCATTAACGTTAACTTCATGCAATTTTGTAGTATATAGTTAAACCTTTTCTTGTGCTGTTGAAAAATTTCAGAGGTTGTGTCACTGGTTCATTAGATGATGTCAAAGTGAAGGGTAAAATTGTTCTTTGTGATTTCAATCCCGACATTGATATCGACTCAATGATAAACCAAGGCGTGAAATATATTATAGTTATCAACAATGACATGAGGCAAACGATATACAACTATGGACTTTATCCGATTGTGGGTGTGAGTGAAACAGATGGAGCTCAAATACATTTTTATATAAACTCAACAAGGTGATAAATAAATTCAAGTATAAATGAAATGTTACCTCCTAGCTAATTAATAAGATCAATATCTATTCATCTTAAAATTAATGTGACAATAATGAAAGAAATCCCCGGGCGAGAATCTCATCAACCGTCGAAGTCGCAAAGAATTACAAGCCAGCGCCCGTTGTTTGGGTAATTTCGTCAAGAGGCCCTGCACAGGGAATGAACAACCGTATTATAAAGGTAAAAAATGGAGTTAGAATCACAAATGGTCTCATTGAAAAAAGTCATTCTCACAAAAGCCCTATAAGTCAGCACTTTCCAACTGTTCATCTTTTTTGACACTGTTACGACAGGAATCGCACGTGAAAGTCATGTGGCACCGGAATGCTGACTTGGATTGGCGAGATTTCTGCCGGAACAGTGTCAAAAAAGATGAACAGTTGGAAAGTGCTGACTTATGAGGCTTTTGTGAGAATGACTTTTTTCAATGGGACCATTTGTGATTCTAATTCGTAAAAAATGAATAAAGATGCATGATCATCTCAAATATTAATCAAATGTTTGTCCAGTAAAAAAATTAACTAATATTGGTTGTTTTGTAGCCCGATGTTACAGCGCCAGGAGTAAAGGTCCTTGCAGCAACATGTTTCAACGACACAGATTCCGCAAAGCCGGGTAAGGAACCACCTCTCTTCAAATTTGCATCAGGTACATCAATGTCAACCCCACATGTTTCTGGTCTAGCTGCAACCGTAAAGCGTTGGTATCCAACATGGACACCGTCTGCTATCAAATCAGCCATAATGACTACAGGTTAGACGAACTGATCATTTACAAATTCCAAAACAATGTATACAATGACGATCAAAACTCGCTTGCATGCAGCTATCACGACAAACAATTACAATGCTCCGATCACAACATTCGACGATGGATTAAGAGCCACCCCATATGACATTGGATCTGGAGAAATAAGCTTATTTGGCCCTCTCTGGCCGGGGCTCGTCTATGAGATAGAAACCATCGATTACATACTGTTTCTATGCAACTACGGATACAACACATCCGTGCGTGATTAAAATTTTCTCCTCGACGTTACCTAATAACTTTGCTTGCCCGAGTAACTCGAGTCCTGATTTGATCTCCGATTTGAACTACCCTTCGATATATAGCCGTTTCTGGGTTGATACCAAATGTAAAGAAGACAGTGAAAAGAACAGTGACTAATGTCGGTAAAGACTGTTCGACATTCAATGTTGTCGTTGAGGCACCTTCTGATGTGCATTTTCAAGTGGTGCCAAACATATTGCGCTTCACAAAGAATGTTAAGAAACTGAGTTTTCAAGTGATATTCATATCGAATGCATCTTCGTCGGCGTCCATGGAAGACAGGTTTGGATCGATTACATGGTATAACCAGTTTCACAAAGTTCGTAGTCCGATTGTTGTAAGCAAGGCATAGTTTATGCTATGAGATAATATCAAAATAAAGCAGCATCACAGACGATGCAAGTAGTTACGGGGTCGATATTATGCATGTATCGTTAGGTGGACAAATCGACGGTTTCGTCGTTGATCCTATATCCATCGGATAATTTTTTGATTTTCATAAAGTACGATCTTATATCAACTCAACAAGGTACTAAAAAGCATGTAAAACACCTATATTAGAACGACATATTCCAGCAATTGTTCTTGACATATACATACACAAAGGACTTTGAAGATTAATTTCACATAAATTGATTAGTTGATTATTTTGCATATTGGAAAGAATTACTAAGAGTAAACAATTCTTTGCCAATTGAAACAGTGAAATTAATTTTATTTAGGTTATCATGAAAGTATAATTATAGGCAATTATTTAATGATTTTAAATAATAAAAAATGAATGTAAAACACACCATACAGTAATAAGCATGTGCATAAATTAGCTCTGATATGTAAAATCTTTCATAATACTATATTATTCTCTTACTTTCTGTTTTTTACTTACACCTCTTTTATTCTATAACATTAATTTAACATTAAAATTTTAAATATTGATTCCACATAATTTTTAATTACAAAATTAGCTTTGTAAACTCTATATAAATCGAACTAATTTGTGGAATGTTCCATCAATATAAGAATGAGTAGGGTGAATTCAATCAAGACTTTATACAATTTTTAGGGATTTTTAGTTTAGGGGTTTTCAATTTCGATTTTTAAAAGTCCATTTAAATTTGGAGGTATTCAAAAGTCCATTTAAAAATCTTTAAAAATCTACTGGTATTCAAAAGTTAATAAATTTTAAAAATCTATTGATTTATATGAATTTAATTTCCAAAATACAAAATGGTTCAATTCTTTAAAATCTCTATACATTTCTATGGATTTCTATTTTAATTAATTTATTTATTATTAAAAAATAATAAAACATAAAAAATATATATAAATAAACATAATACAATTAAAAAATGAAAAAAATAAAAAATCAAATAAAATAAAATATTCAAAAAATAATATGTTATTATATGTTTGATATATATAAAAATAATATTAAAATTATTAAATATATTAATAAATTTTTATTCGGTGAAAAATTATAATTGTATAACAATTATAAAAATAAACAAATTTATTTATTATGTTATTTTAAAAAATATAACTAATTTTTGTAATTTTTTTTATATATATATATATATATCTCGTCTACATTGAAATTTATTAGTTTAAAATTGAAATTTAGTCGAAAATTAGTATTTTAATTTTTCTTGAACAAAAAAAAAAGTTAAAATTAAACTGATTTATTTTTAAGTACGATCTTAATTTTGAATTTTAAAATTAAATAAAAAACATGAAAATTAATATAAATTAATAAAAAATAAATTAATATAAAAAGGAGAGTTAGTGAAACTCTATATAGACTTGGTGGATTTTTTAAATCCACAAAAGTCAATAAACTTTTTAAAATCCAAAAAAATCCAATTAAATCTTAATTGAACACACCAATGTACTCCCTCTCACTCATGTATAATTATAGGCCGATAGGAAATTATTTAAAGATTTTTTAAATATAATAAAAAACGAATAATAAAACAACATGCTTAAATTAGCTCTGATATGGAAAATCTTTCAAGATCACATATATTTTATTCTCTTACTTTTTGTTTTTTATTTACACCTGGTTTATTTTCTAACCATTTAACTTAAAACTTTTAATTATTGATTTTAATTAAATAATTTTTGGTTGTTTGAACTCTCTATATAAATTGAACTACTTGATGGAATGTACTCAATCTCACTCACCTCCATTAATATGAGAATGAGAGGTTTCTATCTTGTTTTGATAAGTTTTTATTTGTTTTTTCTCGGGGAGGCAGCGAAGCATGGAGTTTATATTGTGTACATGGGAGCTTCGACTTCATCACAAGGCGCCCCAAGAGCCGATCATGCGCATCTTCTAAACAACCTCATCAACGGGCAAGTCGTCGTTTGTATATCACTCATGTTTAAAAAAAAAAAATTGTACGTACATAATAATCACAAAAATGTGCAATTACTTTCAGGAAGAAAACATCTGTTTTACAAATTTACAACAAAAGTTTTTCCGGGTTTGCGGCTCGTCTGTCAGAAGCAGAAGCTAAATCAATAGCCGAAAGAGATGGAGTGGTGTCCGTTTTCCCTGACTCGAAGGCACAACCTCACACCACTCGTTCTTGGGATTTTCTGGCAAGCTTAAGCCAAACCGCTTTTTCGAATACGATCAGTTCCACTCCGACTAATGTCTCTGGTGTATGGAGTGGGCGCGACACTATCATCGGCTTCATAGATTTTGGTTAATCATTAGTGCATATATATGTTTTTGAAATCATATTATATATTATTTTGCGATCAATATTAGTTTTGAGACACGTCAATGATCGGTTCAGGAATTTGGGCTCAACATCCAAGTTTCAACGATGAGAATATGGGCCCAATCCCACAACGCTGGAAGGGAACGTGCATGACTGGAGATCATTCCATTCCGTTCAAATGCAACAGGTGCTCTATATCGATAAATACTACTACTACTCCGTATATATTTAATTTTACAACAAAAAATTGTATTGAAAATTTTACAATGAATACATAGGAAAGTGATTGGAGCAAGGTATTACGATGATCCTGAAGATCCAGGTTTTATCACCACGGCCATGGACGAGGATGGGCACGGTACACACGTTGCATCGACTGCAGCTGGTATTCCAGTAAACGGGGCATCTCTTTATGGCTTTGCTAAGGGGGTCGCGAGAGGGGGCTCTCCGAATTCAAGAATCGCAATGTATCGTGCTTGTGGAATTCACGAATGCCCGCAATCTTCGATTCTCAAAGCGTTCGACGATGCAATTGCTGATGGAGTAGATATTATATCTGCATCCATAGGTGGGCATCACATTGATCTGCTCGAGGGTGCTGTATCCATCGGATCATTTCACGCTATGGAGAAGGGAATCATTGTAGTAGCCTCTGCTGGAAATGACGGCCCTTCCTCTGGGACAGTGTTAAATCTTAGCCCTTGGATAGTAACCGTTGGTGCGACCACCATGGACCGTGATTTTGAGATTGATATTGTACTTGGAAAAGGGGAGAAAGTGATTAAGGTATATATGTATGTAACAATAAATCAAAACACATTATTTTGAAAGCTAAATTGAATATTTGATTATGATAGGGAGGCGGCATCCACTATCTAAATACACCTGCTATGTATCCTTTAGTTGATGGACGCTCAGCCGGATACGACAATACTGATACAACCAATGCGACGTAAGTACGCACGATATATAAATATAACCAAGTCGAAACATGAATAATGATATATAACTTCATGCAATTAATAAATTTTTCAGGCACTGTCTCGCTGGTTCATTAGATGATGCCAAAGTGAAGGGTAAAATTGTTCTTTGTGAACATGATTACAACCTTGATATCGACTCAATGATAAAACAAGGCGTGAAAGGTATTATAATTATCGGGAATGAAATGAGGCAAACGACATACAACTTCAGATTAATATTGGGTGTGAGTGTGAGTGAAACGGATGGAGCTCAAATACATTCTTACATAAACTCAACAAGGTGATAAATTATAAATTCAAGTATAAATTAATTATTCAAAAAATGAAATGTTACCTAGCTAACTAATAAGATGATCAATATCTAATCATCATTAATTTGACACTGAAAGAAATCCCCGGGCAAGAATCTTATCAACCGTCCAAGTCCCAAAGAATTACAAGCCAGCGCCCGTTGTTGCTGAATTTTCGGCCAGAGGCCCTGCACCGGGAATGAACAACCTTATCAAGGTTGAAAATTAATAAAGATGATGATCATCTCAAATATCAATTAAAATTTTATTTTGTAAACTTAATTGGTTGTTTTGTAGCCTGATGTTACAGCACCAGGAGTTAAGGTCCTTGCAGCATCGCATTTCAACGACACATATTCTGCTCTCTTCCACCTTGAATCGGGTACGTCAATGTCATGCCCACATGTTTCTGGTCTAGCCGCAACCGTAAAGTCCTGGTATCCAACATGGACACCGTCTGCTATCAGATCCGCCATAATGACTACAGGTTAGATGAACCGACCGATAACATACTCTTTACAAAATCCAAAACAAAGTATTTATATGTATACAATGAAAATTAAAACTCGTTTTCATGTAGCAATCACGAAAAACAATTACAATGCGCTCCAATCACAACATTTGAAGGAGCAAGAGCCACCCCATATGACATCGGATCTGGAGAAATAAACTTATTTGGCCCTATGTGGCCGGGGCTCATCTATGAGATCGAAACTATCGATTACATAATATTTCTCTGCAACTATGGATACAACACATCTGTGATTAAATTATTGTCATCGGTTGTACCTGATAACTTTTCTTGCCCTAGTAACTCGAGTCCTGATTTGATCTCCGATTTGAACTACCCTTCAATAGCCGTTTCTGGGTTGATACCAAATGTAAAGAAGACAGTGAAAAGAACAGTGACTAATGTCGGTAAAGACTGTTCGACATTCAATGTTTTCGTGGAGGCACCCGCTAATGTGCATGTTCAAGTGGTGCCAAACACATTGCGCTTCACAAAGAATGTTAAGAAGCTGAGTTTTGTAGTGACATTCCTATCGACTGCATCATCGTCGACGTCCACGGAAGACACGTTCGGTTCGATTACATGGTATAACCAGTTTCACAAAGTACATAGTCCGATTGTTGTAAGCAAGGCATAGTTTATGCTATGAGATAATATCAAAATAAAGCAACATATATCTCAGATGATGCAAGTAGTTATTACACATGTATCGTTAGGTGGACAAATCGATGGTTTCGTCGTTGATTCTTTATCCATCGGATCATTTCTCGACTTATATAAAATACGATCTTTATATCAACTCAACAAGGTAATAAAAAGCATGTAAAACATACTATCCCTCTAAAATTGCAAGATGATGAAGAGTGTGATTTTCATTTCCAAAGTCATGCATAATATACACCCCTGCCCGTACCGCGTCTGCACCGCCCGGGGCTTCCCGTCCTGGTGTGCGCGGCGGTTAACAATATGGAGTATATTACAATGCACAACTAATGGGATATATATATATATATATATATATATATATATATTATGTTTTGATTGTGTTGACCCGGCTGGATGTGCTGGATGAGGGGCTGGGCGGGCGCGCCGGGTAGGTTTATGTAAAAAAATATTTTATTTTATTATTTTTAAATTAAATAAATATTATTGATATTTTATATTTTAAAAGAATTAAATGTATTGGGCTTTATTAATTGAACTGGGCTTAATATGTATTGGGTTTTAAATGGGCTGGGACATGAGATTATAAGTAGGCTTGGAGTGTTTGGTACCAGTGGGTTGGGAGAGTTGGGTCCTATCTTGTGTTAGGCGGGCGGGTCAGAGTGTCGGGCCGGGCGGGTTGGTCTGTGGGTCGTCCAGGCCGGTTTAATTCTGGAACGGTAGGCGAGTGGGCCCGGGGGGTCGGGCCCAACCCGCCCGGCTGTGAAGGTCTACTTTGTGGAATGTTCCAAGAATGAGAGTGGAATGTACTCCCTCTTACTCATGTATAATCATAGGATAGACAATTATTTAATGACTTTTTAAATACTGTAATAAAACATGAATAATAAAACAATAATTAGAGTTGATATGGAAAATCTTTCAGTAAAATCTCTATAAATTAGCTTTGACAAAGTCTATGAGATGCTACTCATGGAGCATTACTCCTGGTGGCATCTTAACCGTAGATGCATACACCATACACGTCGGATGTGGGTGATTGCGTGTGTATTTAATATAATAATATTAAATCTACGGTCGAGATGTACATGGTGTACTCCACCTGGAATAGCATAGATAAAACCCTTTGACAACGTGAAATTTTATTAATTTAAATAGGTTATTAATTTATCAAGTATTTTCTTTCATTTAAGAGACTATCGAAAAATTATATTAATTTAGAGAACTTGAAAATTGGAAAATCTTTCCTATACAATAAAACCTCTATAAATTAACTTTGAGACCGAGACCGTGAAATTTTTTTAATTTAAAAAAGTTATTAATTTATCAAGTATTTGTTTTTCATTTAAGAGACCAGGTTGGGACGAAAAAATTCTATTAATAAAATTACATATTTTTATTTTTTTTTCAACTAGCTAATTGGTCTATTATAGAAATTTAAATATTAACACAGATGTTTGAGGTTTGAACTTTGGCAAGTCTTCGATTCAATTACTCAACCATGTACTTATTCTCTTACTTTTTGTTTTTAACTTGCACCAGATTTATTCTGTAACTATTTAACTTCAAACTTTTAATTATTGATTCCACGTAATTTTTAATTAAATAATTTTTGGTTATTTAAACTCTCTATAAATAGAACTACTTTATTGAATGTACTCACTCCCACTCACCTCTATAAATATCATTGAATTACAATATGAGATATTTCTATCTTCTTTTGATCAGTTTTTATTTGTTGTTTCTCGGGGAGGCAGCGAATAAACAAGGAGTTTATATTGTGTACATGGGAGCCTCGAGTTCGTCACAAGGCGCCCCAAGAGCCGATCATGCTCATCTTCTAAACGACCTCATCAACAGGCAAGTATATCACTCCTGTTTCTTGTTTTTGTTTTAGAATCTTGTAGATGCATAATAATCACAAAAAAATGATCTTAATTTTAGGAAGAAAACATCTATTGTACAAATTTACAAAAGAAGTTTTTCCGGGTTTGCCGCTCGTCTGTCAGAAGCTGAAGCTGAATCAATGGCCGAAAGACCTGGAGTGGTGTCCGTTTTCCCTGACTCGATGGCAAAACCTCACACCACTCGTTCTTGGGATTTTCTGGCAAGCTTAAGCCAAACTACTGCTTTCCAGAATCCGATCAATTCCACTCCGACAAATGTCTCTGGTGTATGGAGTGGGCGCGACACTATCATCGGCTTCATAGATTTTGGTAAATCATTTGATCATGAAATCATATTATATGTGCGATCATATTAGTTTTGATCGAGACACGTCAATGAATATCGGTTCAGGAATTTGGCCCCAACATCCGAGTTTCAATGACGAGCATACGGGCTCAATCCCACAACGCTGGAAGGGAACATGCATGACTCCACTCAAATGCAACAGGTGCTCTCAATATCGATAAATAATAGTACTCCGTATATATTTTACAACAAAAAATTGAATTGAAAAATTTACGATTAATATATAGGAAAGTGATTGGAGCAAGGTATTACGATGATCCTGAAGATCCAGGTTTTATCACCACGGCCATGGACGAGGATGGGCATGGTACACATGTTGCATCGACTGCAGCAGGAATTCCGGTAAACGGGGCATCATATTATGGCCTTGCTAAGGGGGTCGCAAGAGGGGGCTCTCCGAATTCAAGAATAGCAATGTATCGTGTTTGTAATTTTGAGGAATGCCTAGATTCTTTAATTCTCAAAGCATTCGACGATGCAATTGCTGATGGGGTAGATATTATATCAATTTCATTAGGTGGAACAAGCCATATTTTCTCCAATAATCCTATATCCATCGGATCATTTCACGCTATGGAGAAGGGAGTAACTGTGGTAGGCTCTGCTGGAAACGATGGCCCTTCTCTCGGGACCGTTAGGAATTTTTGGCCTTGGATCATAACCGTTGGTGCGACCACCATGGACCGTGATTTTGAGGTAGATATTGTACTTGGAATAAGACCGGACAAAGTCATTAAGGTATGTAACAAATCAAAACACGTTTATATTTCTTCAGGTTTAGAAGATTGAAATCTAAAATGAATGAATATTTGATGATATATAATAGGGAGGCGGCATCACTTCTCTATATACATCTGCGATGTATCCAATAATTGATGGACGCTCAGCCGGATACAACAAAACTGATACAACCAATGCGACGTAAGTATATATGATAGATAATTAAGGAAGCATTAACGTTAACTTCATGCAATTTTGTAGTATATAGTTAAACCTTTTCTTGTGCTGTTGAAAAATTTCAGAGGTTGTGTCACTGGTTCATTAGATGATGTCAAAGTGAAGGGTAAAATTGTTCTTTGTGATTTCAATCCCGACATTGATATCGACTCAATGATAAACCAAGGCGTGAAATATATTATAGTTATCAACAATGACATGAGGCAAACGATATACAACTATGGACTTTATCCGATTGTGGGTGTGAGTGAAACAGATGGAGCTCAAATACATTTTTATATAAACTCAACAAGGTGATAAATAAATTCAAGTATAAATGAAATGTTACCTCCTAGCTAATTAATAAGATCAATATCTATTCATCTTAAAATTAATGTGACAATAATGAAAGAAATCCCCGGGCGAGAATCTCATCAACCGTCGAAGTCGCAAAGAATTACAAGCCAGCGCCCGTTGTTTGGGTAATTTCGTCAAGAGGCCCTGCACAGGGAATGAACAACCGTATTATAAAGGTAAAAAATGGAGTTAGAATCACAAATGGTCTCATTGAAAAAAGTCATTCTCACAAAAGCCCTATAAGTCAGCACTTTCCAACTGTTCATCTTTTTTGACACTGTTACGACAGGAATCGCACGTGAAAGTCATGTGGCACCGGAATGCTGACTTGGATTGGCGAGATTTCTGCCGGAACAGTGTCAAAAAAGATGAACAGTTGGAAAGTGCTGACTTATGAGGCTTTTGTGAGAATGACTTTTTTCAATGGGACCATTTGTGATTCTAATTCGTAAAAAATGAATAAAGATGCATGATCATCTCAAATATTAATCAAATGTTTGTCCAGTAAAAAAATTAACTAATATTGGTTGTTTTGTAGCCCGATGTTACAGCGCCAGGAGTAAAGGTCCTTGCAGCAACATGTTTCAACGACACAGATTCCGCAAAGCCGGGTAAGGAACCACCTCTCTTCAAATTTGCATCAGGTACATCAATGTCAACCCCACATGTTTCTGGTCTAGCTGCAACCGTAAAGCGTTGGTATCCAACATGGACACCGTCTGCTATCAAATCAGCCATAATGACTACAGGTTAGACGAACTGATCATTTACAAATTCCAAAACAATGTATACAATGACGATCAAAACTCGCTTGCATGCAGCTATCACGACAAACAATTACAATGCTCCGATCACAACATTCGACGATGGATTAAGAGCCACCCCATATGACATTGGATCTGGAGAAATAAGCTTATTTGGCCCTCTCTGGCCGGGGCTCGTCTATGAGATAGAAACCATCGATTACATACTGTTTCTATGCAACTACGGATACAACACATCCGTGCGTGATTAAAATTTTCTCCTCGACGTTACCTAATAACTTTGCTTGCCCGAGTAACTCGAGTTTGTTGATGTTTGCGCACTTTTGGTGATTTAAGTGTTTTTAATCTGCTCTTTAAATAAGTTGTTGCTGTTAGTTATGTTTTAAGCTTGAAGGGCATTTCAGTCTTTTTATACCTCTTTAGGGTATAAAGGAAACAATGTATTTGTCATTTTGAATTAATCGAATTATTCACTTTTCCCAGCTCACGTTTCTTTCCCTCCTTCTCCCCTTTCATCCTTTTCATGTGAAACACACAAACACCTTGAGCTCATTGTTCTGAGTTATTTTCCGGCTTCTATTCCGGCGTCTATTTTCTACATGGTATCAGAGCTACGACGGTGAGCGTAGGTAGCTTATCTCTCGGATTACGGTACGTGTCGTATCGATTGGGGATTTTTTTGTTTCTGGATTTTCGTTTTGAGTTTGTACTGGAATCATGAGTACTTCATCATCTGGTACTAATCAATTGATTGAGGATATTGGAAGTCCGTTTTATGTGCATCCGTCTGAGAATTCGAATATTGCTCTGGTTTCCCCTCTGTTGGATGGGAAGAATTATCAGTCGTGGCGACGGTCCATGGAGCTTGCTCTTGGATCAAGGAAGAAGCTCAGTATTGTTGATGGATCTATATCTCAACCTGCTATTACAGATCCGAGTTATCCACAGTGGTGCCAATGCAATATGCTGGTGCAGACATGGATCATAAACTCTTGTCAAAAGGAGATCTCACGCTGTGTGTTGTTTGCTCATTCAGCTGCAGAGATGTGGAGGATATTGGGGTGCAGGTATGGTAAAGGAAATGCACCTAGGAAATTTGAGTTACAACAACAAATTTATTCACTGTTTCAAGGTTCTCTTTCTGTGACTGATTATTACAATCAACTGGATGTATTGTGGTGTGAGTATGAACAGTATTGTACTATGGTACCTTGCAATTGTGGTATGTATGAGATGCATCAGGATAACAAGGTCATGAAATTTCTCATGGGGCTAAATGAGAGTTATTTTAATATAAGGAGTCAGATTTTAGCTATGAAGCCTTTTCCAAATATGGATGACTGTTTTAGCTATGTTGTGCAAGAGGAAAGTCATAGGACTACAGTATATGGGAACAGGACTGTTGTTGGTGAATCAGCTGCTATGCAGGTTAACAGAAGCCTCAATTCACCTTCTGGTAATGTTGGTAATGTCTCTGGCAGTTCTTCTGCAGCAGCCAATGATGGTGGTAATGGGAGCAACAGCAGTGCTAATTTTGCTTCTAACAAAGGCAAAACTCAGCACAAATGGAATAATAGTGGGCAGCCTATTTGCAGTCATTGTGGAAAAGAAGGCCACATTAAGGCTAAATGCTTTCAACTTCATGGATTTCCACCAAACTTCAAGTTCAAACAGAGACCTAATGAAGGTTCTTCTAGTTCAGCTAATCTAACTACTTCTCAACCAGAAGGGAGTAGCTCCTCTGCTGGAATTACACCCTCTTCAGCTCCCAGTAATTCAGCCTTCACACAAGAACAACTCACTCAACTTATGCAGCTAATGAGGGGATTTCCAGGCCCTGGACCAGGTTCTGCTACTAGTTCCAGTTCAAGCAATTTTTCTTTTGCTGGAATCAGTAGTGCTTTTACTTCTTTGGCTGTTGCACCACAGTCTAAGAGCTGGATAATTGATACAGGTGCAACTGACCACATGATCAGTTCACCTTCCCAGTTTACCTCTGATATTATTCCCTGGATCATTGAAGTTCATTTACCAGATGGAAGCAAGACAGTAACCACACATAAGGGCTCTATTCAAGTCACTAGTAATCTGCTGTTACAAGAAGTATTGTGTGTTCCTGCCTTCACAGTAAACCTTATTTCTGTTAGTGCCCTTCTTAGAACTCAGCCATGTTCTATTACATTCACTGAGTCCAACTGTATCATTCAAGAAGAGGAAAGTAAGAAGGTTTTGGGGATTGGATATAAACAACAGGGTTTGTTCTTACTTCATTCAGAAAAGCCTATTGTGGTTAATGCATTAACCACTTGCAAGAATATCTGGCATTCTAGACTTGGACATGCATCTCAAGGCAGAATGCACCTTTTGAAAGAAGTGATACCAGAAGTTTTTGCAAATTCTGAAGGGATTTGTGACATCTGTCCATTAGCAAAACAACACAGGCTTCCTTTTCCTAGCAGTTCAAATAGAGCTTCTCATGTTTTTGAATTGATCCACTGTGATTTGTGTGGACCCTTTCCTGAAGCTACAGTTGATGGTCATTTGTACTTCTTGACCATTGTGGATGATTATTCCAGGTTTACCTGGATTTGTATGTTGAAAAGTAAGTCAGAAACAAGAATTCAACTTGCTAATTTTGTGACATTTGCTGCCACTCAGTTTAATGCTACTGTGAAGATAATCAGAACAGATAATGGTTCAGAATTCTTGGCTCATGATTTCTATACAGCTCATGGCATTCTTCATCAGACAAGCTGTGTTTATACACCTCAACAGAATGGGATAGTGGAAAGAAGACATCAAACCCTACTCAATGTAGCCAGATCATTGAGGTTTCAATCTGGGGTTCCTTTGAATCTGTGGAGTTATTGTATTTACACAGCTGCTTACTTAATTAACAGGTTACCTGTTCCATCTTTGGATAATATGACACCATATGAACTTCTTCATGCTGTCCCTCCCATTTATGATCATCTCAGAGTATTTGGCTGCCTTTGTTATGTGACTGAAACCATACCCCATAAAAGGAAGTTTGATGCTAGAGCTTTCAAGGGAGTTTTTCTGGGATATTCTTTTCAGTCAAAAGGGTATTTGGTATATAACCTAAACACTCATTCTGTGGTGACTTCTAGGGATGTTCAATTTGCTGAGAGTGTTTTTCCTTTCTTAACATCAGAGTCATCTTCTGAGGCTGACAATTCTTCTTTTAGAATTTTTTCTCCACATTCTGAGCAAGCTATTCCATCTCCTGTTTCTGAGCCTACAGAAGATGAGGATACAATGGATGTTGGCAATCCACAGGTTGATCCTGCTGATACTGCTCCAGAGATTCCCAGTCAATGTGTGCCACATTCCAGAAATAGAAGACCACCTGCATATCTGGCAGATTACCATTGTAATGCTGTCTTGATTTCTGAAACTTATGTTGAACCAAATTCTTATAAAGAAGCAGCCAAATACCCACACTGGCAGGAGGCAATGAAGAAAGAGTTTGAAGCTTTGGAGGCAAATAACACTTGGTTCATCACTGATCTTCCTCCACATAAAGCTGCAATTGGATGTAAGTGGGTTTATAAAGTGAAGTATCAGTCAGATGGCTCTCTGGAAAGGTTTAAAGCCAGGCTAGTGGCAAAGGGGTACAACCAAAGAGAAGGTTTGGATTATGAGGAGACATTTGCTCCAGTGGTCAAAATGACCACAATTAGAACTCTTCTAGCTCTGGCTGCCACAAAATCCTGGTTTTTGGAGCAATGTGATGTGAATAATGCCTTTTTGCATGGGGATTTAACTGAGGAAGTTTACATGGAGATGCCACCTGGCTTTGCAAAACAGGGGGAGCAGAAGGTATGTAAGCTTTTGAAGAGTTTATATGGCTTAAAACAGGCCAGTAGACAGTGGTTTTGCAAGCTTACAGGTGCCTTGCTAGAGTATGGCTTTACTCAGTCACTGGTGGATCACTCTTTGTTCACATTACACACCAATACTTACAGTTTGATCCTCTTAATATATGTTGATGATCTCATTATAGCAAGTAATGATCAAAGGGAGATTAAAAGGATCAAAAGCTTTCTGAATAATAAGTTTCTTATTAAAGATCTTGGATGTTTGAAATATTGTCTTGGATTGGAGATTGGAAGGGATAGCAGTGGTATTACACTTTGTCAAAAGAGGTACACTATGGAACTGCTCAAAGAAGCAGGTTATCATGGCTGCAATTCTACTGCTTTTCCCATGGATACTAAGGCAAAATTCAGTACACATGCTCCTGATTTACTGGATGATCCTACAGTCTATAGAAGATTGGTTGGCAAGTTGTTGTACCTGACCATAACCAGGCCTGATATATCATATGCTGTACATGTGCTTAGTCAGTTTATGAACAAGCCTACTCATTCCCATCTTGGTGCAGCTCACAGGGTATTAAGATATTTGAAAGGTACTACTGATCAGTGTATTTTTTATCCTAGTACCAGTGAAATGAAGCTCAATGCCTTCTGTGATGCAGACTGGGGAGCTTGTGTGGATACTAGAAGATCTGTAACAGGTTATGCTGTGTTTTTGGGGGATTCATTGGTAAGTTGGAGGTCAAAGAAGCAGTCAGTTGTTTCCAGGAGCTCTGCTGAATCAGAATATAGGGCAATGGCTCTCACCATTTGTGAATTGGTTTGGTTGAAGCAGGTGATGATGGACTTGGGAGTCAAGTTACCTGCTGCTAATCTCTACAGTGACAGTAAGTCAGCTCTGGCAATGGCAGCTAATCCAGTTCTCCATGACAGAACCAAGCATGTGGAGATTGACTGTCATTTTGTTAGAGAAAAGGTGCAACAGGGATTGATTCAGATGATGTTTGTACCCTCTAGGCTGCAGGTGGCTGATGTCTTGACAAAGGCACTTGGAACTGATCAGTTCCACCAGTTGTTGTGCAAGTTGGGAATCAGATTCTCAACTTGAGGGGGAGTGTTGATGTTTGCGCACTTTTGGTGATTTAAGTGTTTTTAATCTGCTCTTTAAATAAGTTGTTGCTGTTAGTTATGTTTTAAGCTTGAAGGGCATTTCAGTCTTTTTATACCTCTTTAGGGTATAAAGGAAACAATGTATTTGTCATTTTGAATTAATCGAATTATTCACTTTTCCCAGCTCACGTTTCTTTCCCTCCTTCTCCCCTTTCATCCTTTTCATGTGAAACACACAAACACCTTGAGCTCATTGTTCTGAGTTATTTTCCGGCTTCTATTCCGGCGTCTATTTTCTACATTGATTTGATCTCCGATTTGAACTACCCTTCGATATATAGCCGTTTCTGGGTTGATACCAAATGTAAAGAAGACAGTGAAAAGAACAGTGACTAATGTCGGTAAAGACTGTTCGACATTCAATGTTGTCGTTGAGGCACCTTCTGATGTGCATTTTCAAGTGGTGCCAAACATATTGCGCTTCACAAAGAATGTTAAGAAACTGAGTTTTCAAGTGATATTCATATCGAATGCATCTTCGTCGGCGTCCATGGAAGACAGGTTTGGATCGATTACATGGTATAACCAGTTTCACAAAGTTCGTAGTCCGATTGTTGTAAGCAAGGCATAGTTTATGCTATGAGATAATATCAAAATAAAGCAGCATCACAGACGATGCAAGTAGTTACGGGGTCGATATTATGCATGTATCGTTAGGTGGACAAATCGACGGTTTCGTCGTTGATCCTATATCCATCGGATAATTTTTTGATTTTCATAAAGTACGATCTTATATCAACTCAACAAGGTACTAAAAAGCATGTAAAACACCTATATTAGAACGACATATTCCAGCAATTGTTCTTGACATATACATACACAAAGGACTTTGAAGATTAATTTCACATAAATTGATTAGTTGATTATTTTGCATATTGGAAAGAATTACTAAGAGTAAACAATTCTTTGCCAATTGAAACAGTGAAATTAATTTTATTTAGGTTATCATGAAAGTATAATTATAGGCAATTATTTAATGATTTTAAATAATAAAAAATGAATGTAAAACACACCATACAGTAATAAGCATGTGCATAAATTAGCTCTGATATGTAAAATCTTTCATAATACTATATTATTCTCTTACTTTCTGTTTTTTACTTACACCTCTTTTATTCTATAACATTAATTTAACATTAAAATTTTAAATATTGATTCCACATAATTTTTAATTACAAAATTAGCTTTGTAAACTCTATATAAATCGAACTAATTTGTGGAATGTTCCATCAATATAAGAATGAGTAGGGTGAATTCAATCAAGACTTTATACAATTTTTAGGGATTTTTAGTTTAGGGGTTTTCAATTTCGATTTTTAAAAGTCCATTTAAATTTGGAGGTATTCAAAAGTCCATTTAAAAATCTTTAAAAATCTACTGGTATTCAAAAGTTAATAAATTTTAAAAATCTATTGATTTATATGAATTTAATTTCCAAAATACAAAATGGTTCAATTCTTTAAAATCTCTATACATTTCTATGGATTTCTATTTTAATTAATTTATTTATTATTAAAAAATAATAAAACATAAAAAATATATATAAATAAACATAATACAATTAAAAAATGAAAAAAATAAAAAATCAAATAAAATAAAATATTCAAAAAATAATATGTTATTATATGTTTGATATATATAAAAATAATATTAAAATTATTAAATATATTAATAAATTTTTATTCGGTGAAAAATTATAATTGTATAACAATTATAAAAATAAACAAATTTATTTATTATGTTATTTTAAAAAATATAACTAATTTTTGTAATTTTTTTTATATATATATATATATATCTCGTCTACATTGAAATTTATTAGTTTAAAATTGAAATTTAGTCGAAAATTAGTATTTTAATTTTTCTTGAACAAAAAAAAAAGTTAAAATTAAACTGATTTATTTTTAAGTACGATCTTAATTTTGAATTTTAAAATTAAATAAAAAACATGAAAATTAATATAAATTAATAAAAAATAAATTAATATAAAAAGGAGAGTTAGTGAAACTCTATATAGACTTGGTGGATTTTTTAAATCCACAAAAGTCAATAAACTTTTTAAAATCCAAAAAAATCCAATTAAATCTTAATTGAACACACCAATGTACTCCCTCTCACTCATGTATAATTATAGGCCGATAGGAAATTATTTAAAGATTTTTTAAATATAATAAAAAACGAATAATAAAACAACATGCTTAAATTAGCTCTGATATGGAAAATCTTTCAAGATCACATATATTTTATTCTCTTACTTTTTGTTTTTTATTTACACCTGGTTTATTTTCTAACCATTTAACTTAAAACTTTTAATTATTGATTTTAATTAAATAATTTTTGGTTGTTTGAACTCTCTATATAAATTGAACTACTTGATGGAATGTACTCAATCTCACTCACCTCCATTAATATGAGAATGAGAGGTTTCTATCTTGTTTTGATAAGTTTTTATTTGTTTTTTCTCGGGGAGGCAGCGAAGCATGGAGTTTATATTGTGTACATGGGAGCTTCGACTTCATCACAAGGCGCCCCAAGAGCCGATCATGCGCATCTTCTAAACAACCTCATCAACGGGCAAGTCGTCGTTTGTATATCACTCATGTTTAAAAAAAAAAAAATTGTACGTACATAATAATCACAAAAATGTGCAATTACTTTCAGGAAGAAAACATCTGTTTTACAAATTTACAACAAAAGTTTTTCCGGGTTTGCGGCTCGTCTGTCAGAAGCAGAAGCTAAATCAATAGCCGAAAGAGATGGAGTGGTGTCCGTTTTCCCTGACTCGAAGGCACAACCTCACACCACTCGTTCTTGGGATTTTCTGGCAAGCTTAAGCCAAACCGCTTTTTCGAATACGATCAGTTCCACTCCGACTAATGTCTCTGGTGTATGGAGTGGGCGCGACACTATCATCGGCTTCATAGATTTTGGTTAATCATTAGTGCATATATATGTTTTTGAAATCATATTATATATTATTTTGCGATCAATATTAGTTTTGAGACACGTCAATGATCGGTTCAGGAATTTGGGCTCAACATCCAAGTTTCAACGATGAGAATATGGGCCCAATCCCACAACGCTGGAAGGGAACGTGCATGACTGGAGATCATTCCATTCCGTTCAAATGCAACAGGTGCTCTATATCGATAAATACTACTACTACTCCGTATATATTTAATTTTACAACAAAAAATTGTATTGAAAATTTTACAATGAATACATAGGAAAGTGATTGGAGCAAGGTATTACGATGATCCTGAAGATCCAGGTTTTATCACCACGGCCATGGACGAGGATGGGCACGGTACACACGTTGCATCGACTGCAGCTGGTATTCCAGTAAACGGGGCATCTCTTTATGGCTTTGCTAAGGGGGTCGCGAGAGGGGGCTCTCCGAATTCAAGAATCGCAATGTATCGTGCTTGTGGAATTCACGAATGCCCGCAATCTTCGATTCTCAAAGCGTTCGACGATGCAATTGCTGATGGAGTAGATATTATATCTGCATCCATAGGTGGGCATCACATTGATCTGCTCGAGGGTGCTGTATCCATCGGATCATTTCACGCTATGGAGAAGGGAATCATTGTAGTAGCCTCTGCTGGAAATGACGGCCCTTCCTCTGGGACAGTGTTAAATCTTAGCCCTTGGATAGTAACCGTTGGTGCGACCACCATGGACCGTGATTTTGAGATTGATATTGTACTTGGAAAAGGGGAGAAAGTGATTAAGGTATATATGTATGTAACAATAAATCAAAACACATTATTTTGAAAGCTAAATTGAATATTTGATTATGATAGGGAGGCGGCATCCACTATCTAAATACACCTGCTATGTATCCTTTAGTTGATGGACGCTCAGCCGGATACGACAATACTGATACAACCAATGCGACGTAAGTACGCACGATATATAAATATAACCAAGTCGAAACATGAATAATGATATATAACTTCATGCAATTAATAAATTTTTCAGGCACTGTCTCGCTGGTTCATTAGATGATGCCAAAGTGAAGGGTAAAATTGTTCTTTGTGAACATGATTACAACCTTGATATCGACTCAATGATAAAACAAGGCGTGAAAGGTATTATAATTATCGGGAATGAAATGAGGCAAACGACATACAACTTCAGATTAATATTGGGTGTGAGTGTGAGTGAAACGGATGGAGCTCAAATACATTCTTACATAAACTCAACAAGGTGATAAATTATAAATTCAAGTATAAATTAATTATTCAAAAAATGAAATGTTACCTAGCTAACTAATAAGATGATCAATATCTAATCATCATTAATTTGACACTGAAAGAAATCCCCGGGCAAGAATCTTATCAACCGTCCAAGTCCCAAAGAATTACAAGCCAGCGCCCGTTGTTGCTGAATTTTCGGCCAGAGGCCCTGCACCGGGAATGAACAACCTTATCAAGGTTGAAAATTAATAAAGATGATGATCATCTCAAATATCAATTAAAATTTTATTTTGTAAACTTAATTGGTTGTTTTGTAGCCTGATGTTACAGCACCAGGAGTTAAGGTCCTTGCAGCATCGCATTTCAACGACACATATTCTGCTCTCTTCCACCTTGAATCGGGTACGTCAATGTCATGCCCACATGTTTCTGGTCTAGCCGCAACCGTAAAGTCCTGGTATCCAACATGGACACCGTCTGCTATCAGATCCGCCATAATGACTACAGGTTAGATGAACCGACCGATAACATACTCTTTACAAAATCCAAAACAAAGTATTTATATGTATACAATGAAAATTAAAACTCGTTTTCATGTAGCAATCACGAAAAACAATTACAATGCTCCAATCACAACATTTGAAGGAGCAAGAGCCACCCCATATGACATCGGATCTGGAGAAATAAACTTATTTGGCCCTATGTGGCCGGGGCTCATCTATGAGATCGAAACTATCGATTACATAATATTTCTCTGCAACTATGGATACAACACATCTGTGATTAAATTATTGTCATCGGTTGTACCTGATAACTTTTCTTGCCCTAGTAACTCGAGTCCTGATTTGATCTCCGATTTGAACTACCCTTCAATAGCCGTTTCTGGGTTGATACCAAATGTAAAGAAGACAGTGAAAAGAACAGTGACTAATGTCGGTAAAGACTGTTCGACATTCAATGTTTTCGTGGAGGCACCCGCTAATGTGCATGTTCAAGTGGTGCCAAACACATTGCGCTTCACAAAGAATGTTAAGAAGCTGAGTTTTGTAGTGACATTCCTATCGACTGCATCATCGTCGACGTCCACGGAAGACACGTTCGGTTCGATTACATGGTATAACCAGTTTCACAAAGTACGTAGTCCGATTGTTGTAAGCAAGGCATAGTTTATGCTATGAGATAATATCAAAATAAAGCAACATATATCTCAGATGATGCAAGTAGTTATTACACATGTATCGTTAGGTGGACAAATCGATGGTTTCGTCGTTGATTCTTTATCCATCGGATCATTTCTCGACTTATATAAAATACGATCTTTATATCAACTCAACAAGGTAATAAAAAGCATGTAAAACATACTATCCCTCTAAAATTGCAAGATGATGAAGAGTGTGATTTTCATTTCCAAAGTCATGCATAATATACACCCCTGCCCGTACCGCGTCTGCACCGCCCGGGGCTGCCCGTCCTGGTGTGCGCGGCGGTTAACAATATGGAGTATATTACAATGCACAACTAATGGGATATATATATATATATATATATTTATGTTTTGATTGTGTTGACCCGGCTGGATGTGCTGGATGAGGGGCTGGGCGGGCGCGCCGGGTAGGTTTATGTAAAAAAATATTTTATTTTATTATTTTTAAATTAAATAAATATTATTGATATTTTATATTTTAAAAGAATTAAATGTATTGGGCTTTATTAATTGAACTGGGCTTAATATGTATTGGGTTTTAAATGGGCTGGGACATGAGATTATAAGTAGGCTTGGAGTGTTTGGTACCAGTGGGTTGGGAGAGTTGGGTCCTATCTTGTGTTAGGCGGGCGGGTCAGAGTGTCGGGCCGGGCGGGTTGGTCTGTGGGTCGTCCAGGCCGGTTTAATTCTGGAACGGTAGGCGAGTGGGCCCGGGGGGTCGGGCCCAACCCGCCCGGCTGTGAAGGTCTACTTTGTGGAATGTTCCAAGAATGAGAGTGGAATGTACTCCCTCTTACTCATGTATAATCATAGGATAGACAATTATTTAATGACTTTTTAAATACTGTAATAAAACATGAATAATAAAACAATAATTAGAGTTGATATGGAAAATCTTTCAGTAAAATCTCTATAAATTAGCTTTGACAAAGTCTATGAGATGCTACTCATGGAGCATTACTCCTGGTGGCATCTTAACCGTAGATGCATACACCATACACGTCGGATGTGGGTGATTGCGTGTGTATTTAATATAATAATATTAAATCTACGGTCGAGATGTACATGGTGTACTCCACCTGGAATAGCATAGATAAAACCCTTTGACAACGTGAAATTTTATTAATTTAAATAGGTTATTAATTTATCAAGTATTTTCTTTCATTTAAGAGACTATCGAAAAATTATATTAATTTAGAGAACTTGAAAATTGGAAAATCTTTCCTATACAATAAAACCTCTATAAATTAACTTTGAGACCGAGACCGTGAAATTTTTTTAATTTAAAAAAGTTATTAATTTATCAAGTATTTGTTTTTCATTTAAGAGACCAGGTTGGGACGAAAAAATTCTATTAATAAAATTACATATTTTTATTTTTTTTTCAACTAGCTAATTGGTCTATTATAGAAATTTAAATATTAACACAGATGTTTGAGGTTTGAACTTTGGCAAGTCTTCGATTCAATTACTCAACCATGTACTTATTCTCTTACTTTTTGTTTTTAACTTGCACCAGATTTATTCTGTAACTATTTAACTTCAAACTTTTAATTATTGATTCCACGTAATTTTTAATTAAATAATTTTTGGTTATTTAAACTCTCTATAAATAGAACTACTTTATTGAATGTACTCACTCCCACTCACCTCTATAAATATCATTGAATTACAATATGAGATATTTCTATCTTCTTTTGATCAGTTTTTATTTGTTGTTTCTCGGGGAGGCAGCGAATAAACAAGGAGTTTATATTGTGTACATGGGAGCCTCGAGTTCGTCACAAGGCGCCCCAAGAGCCGATCATGCTCATCTTCTAAACGACCTCATTAACAGGCAAGTATATCACTCCTGTTTCTTGTTTTTGTTTTAGAATCTTGTAGATGCATAATAATCACAAAAAAATGATCTTAATTTTAGGAAGAAAACATCTATTGTACAAATTTACAAAAGAAGTTTTTCCGGGTTTGCCGCTCGTCTGTCAGAAGCTGAAGCTGAATCAATGGCCGAAAGACCTGGAGTGGTGTCCGTTTTCCCTGACTCGATGGCAAAACCTCACACCACTCGTTCTTGGGATTTTCTGGCAAGCTTAAGCCAAACTACTGCTTTCCAGAATCCGATCAATTCCACTCCGACAAATGTCTCTGGTGTATGGAGTGGGCGCGACACTATCATCGGCTTCATAGATTTTGGTAAATCATTTGATCATGAAATCATATTATATGTGCGATCATATTAGTTTTGATCGAGACACGTCAATGAATATCGGTTCAGGAATTTGGCCCCAACATCCGAGTTTCAATGACGAGCATACGGGCTCAATCCCACAACGCTGGAAGGGAACATGCATGACTCCACTCAAATGCAACAGGTGCTCTCAATATCGATAAATAATAGTACTCCGTATATATTTTACAACAAAAAATTGAATTGAAAAATTTACGATTAATATATAGGAAAGTGATTGGAGCAAGGTATTACGATGATCCTGAAGATCCAGGTTTTATCACCACGGCCATGGACGAGGATGGGCATGGTACACATGTTGCATCGACTGCAGCAGGAATTCCGGTAAACGGGGCATCATATTATGGCCTTGCTAAGGGGGTCGCAAGAGGGGGCTCTCCGAATTCAAGAATAGCAATGTATCGTGTTTGTAATTTTGAGGAATGCCTAGATTCTTTAATTCTCAAAGCATTCGACGATGCAATTGCTGATGGGGTAGATATTATATCAATTTCATTAGGTGGAACAAGCCATATTTTCTCCAATAATCCTATATCCATCGGATCATTTCACGCTATGGAGAAGGGAGTAACTGTGGTAGGCTCTGCTGGAAACGATGGCCCTTCTCTCGGGACCGTTAGGAATTTTTGGCCTTGGATCATAACCGTTGGTGCGACCACCATGGACCGTGATTTTGAGGTAGATATTGTACTTGGAATAAGACCGGACAAAGTCATTAAGGTATGTAACAAATCAAAACACGTTTATATTTCTTCAGGTTTAGAAGATTGAAATCTAAAATGAATGAATATTTGATGATATATAATAGGGAGGCGGCATCACTTCTCTATATACATCTGCGATGTATCCAATAATTGATGGACGCTCAGCCGGATACAACAAAACTGATACAACCAATGCGACGTAAGTATATATGATAGATAATTAAGGAAGCATTAACGTTAACTTCATGCAATTTTGTAGTATATAGTTAAACCTTTTCTTGTGCTGTTGAAAAATTTCAGAGGTTGTGTCACTGGTTCATTAGATGATGTCAAAGTGAAGGGTAAAATTGTTCTTTGTGATTTCAATCCCGACATTGATATCGACTCAATGATAAACCAAGGCGTGAAATATATTATAGTTATCAACAATGACATGAGGCAAACGATATACAACTATGGACTTTATCCGATTGTGGGTGTGAGTGAAACAGATGGAGCTCAAATACATTTTTATATAAACTCAACAAGGTGATAAATAAATTCAAGTATAAATGAAATGTTACCTCCTAGCTAATTAATAAGATCAATATCTATTCATCTTAAAATTAATGTGACAATAATGAAAGAAATCCCCGGGCGAGAATCTCATCAACCGTCGAAGTCGCAAAGAATTACAAGCCAGCGCCCGTTGTTTGGGTAATTTCGTCAAGAGGCCCTGCACAGGGAATGAACAACCGTATTATAAAGGTAAAAAATGGAGTTAGAATCACAAATGGTCTCATTGAAAAAAGTCATTCTCACAAAAGCCCTATAAGTCAGCACTTTCCAACTGTTCATCTTTTTTGACACTGTTACGACAGGAATCGCACGTGAAAGTCATGTGGCACCGGAATGCTGACTTGGATTGGCGAGATTTCTGCCGGAACAGTGTCAAAAAAGATGAACAGTTGGAAAGTGCTGACTTATGAGGCTTTTGTGAGAATGACTTTTTTCAATGGGACCATTTGTGATTCTAATTCGTAAAAAATGAATAAAGATGCATGATCATCTCAAATATTAATCAAATGTTTGTCCAGTAAAAAAATTAACTAATATTGGTTGTTTTGTAGCCCGATGTTACAGCGCCAGGAGTAAAGGTCCTTGCAGCAACATGTTTCAACGACACAGATTCCGCAAAGCCGGGTAAGGAACCACCTCTCTTCAAATTTGCATCAGGTACATCAATGTCAACCCCACATGTTTCTGGTCTAGCTGCAACCGTAAAGCGTTGGTATCCAACATGGACACCGTCTGCTATCAAATCAGCCATAATGACTACAGGTTAGACGAACTGATCATTTACAAATTCCAAAACAATGTATACAATGACGATCAAAACTCGCTTGCATGCAGCTATCACGACAAACAATTACAATGCTCCGATCACAACATTCGACGATGGATTAAGAGCCACCCCATATGACATTGGATCTGGAGAAATAAGCTTATTTGGCCCTCTCTGGCCGGGGCTCGTCTATGAGATAGAAACCATCGATTACATACTGTTTCTATGCAACTACGGATACAACACATCCGTGCGTGATTAAAATTTTCTCCTCGACGTTACCTAATAACTTTGCTTGCCCGAGTAACTCGAGTCCTGATTTGATCTCCGATTTGAACTACCCTTCGATATATAGCCGTTTCTGGGTTGATACCAAATGTAAAGAAGACAGTGAAAAGAACAGTGACTAATGTCGGTAAAGACTGTTCGACATTCAATGTTGTCGTTGAGGCACCTTCTGATGTGCATTTTCAAGTGGTGCCAAACATATTGCGCTTCACAAAGAATGTTAAGAAACTGAGTTTTCAAGTGATATTCATATCGAATGCATCTTCGTCGGCGTCCATGGAAGACAGGTTTGGATCGATTACATGGTATAACCAGTTTCACAAAGTTCGTAGTCCGATTGTTGTAAGCAAGGCATAGTTTATGCTATGAGATAATATCAAAATAAAGCAGCATCACAGACGATGCAAGTAGTTACGGGGTCGATATTATGCATGTATCGTTAGGTGGACAAATCGACGGTTTCGTCGTTGATCCTATATCCATCGGATAATTTTTTGATTTTCATAAAGTACGATCTTATATCAACTCAACAAGGTACTAAAAAGCATGTAAAACACCTATATTAGAACGACATATTCCAGCAATTGTTCTTGACATATACATACACAAAGGACTTTGAAGATTAATTTCACATAAATTGATTAGTTGATTATTTTGCATATTGGAAAGAATTACTAAGAGTAAACAATTCTTTGCCAATTGAAACAGTGAAATTAATTTTATTTAGGTTATCATGAAAGTATAATTATAGGCAATTATTTAATGATTTTAAATAATAAAAAATGAATGTAAAACACACCATACAGTAATAAGCATGTGCATAAATTAGCTCTGATATGTAAAATCTTTCATAATACTATATTATTCTCTTACTTTCTGTTTTTTACTTACACCTCTTTTATTCTATAACATTAATTTAACATTAAAATTTTAAATATTGATTCCACATAATTTTTAATTACAAAATTAGCTTTGTAAACTCTATATAAATCGAACTAATTTGTGGAATGTTCCATCAATATAAGAATGAGTAGGGTGAATTCAATCAAGACTTTATACAATTTTTAGGGATTTTTAGTTTAGGGGTTTTCAATTTCGATTTTTAAAAGTCCATTTAAATTTGGAGGTATTCAAAAGTCCATTTAAAAATCTTTAAAAATCTACTGGTATTCAAAAGTTAATAAATTTTAAAAATCTATTGATTTATATGAATTTAATTTCCAAAATACAAAATGGTTCAATTCTTTAAAATCTCTATACATTTCTATGGATTTCTATTTTAATTAATTTATTTATTATTAAAAAATAATAAAACATAAAAAATATATATAAATAAACATAATACAATTAAAAAATGAAAAAAATAAAAAATCAAATAAAATAAAATATTCAAAAAATAATATGTTATTATATGTTTGATATATATAAAAATAATATTAAAATTATTAAATATATTAATAAATTTTTATTCGGTGAAAAATTATAATTGTATAACAATTATAAAAATAAACAAATTTATTTATTATGTTATTTTAAAAAATATAACTAATTTTTGTAATTTTTTATATATATATATATATATATATCTCGTCTACATTGAAATTTATTAGTTCAAAATTGAAATTTAGTCGAAAATTAGTATTTTAATTTTTCTTGAACAAAAAAAAAAGTTAAAATTAAACTGATTTATTTTTAAGTACGATCTTAATTTTGAATTTTAAAATTAAATAAAAAACATGAAAATTAATATAAATTAATAAAAAATAAATTAATATAAAAAGGAGAGTTAGTGAAACTCTATATAGACTTGGTGGATTTTTTAAATCCACAAAAGTCAATAAACTTTTTAAAATCCAAAAAAATCCAATTAAATCTTAATTGAACACACCAATGTACTCCCTCTCACTCATGTATAATTATAGGCCGATAGGAAATTATTTAAAGATTTTTTAAATATAATAAAAAACGAATAATAAAACAACATGCTTAAATTAGCTCTGATATGGAAAATCTTTCAAGATCACATATATTTTATTCTCTTACTTTTTGTTTTTTATTTACACCTGGTTTATTTTCTAACCATTTAACTTAAAACTTTTAATTATTGATTTTAATTAAATAATTTTTGGTTGTTTGAACTCTCTATATAAATTGAACTACTTGATGGAATGTACTCAATCTCACTCACCTCCATTAATATGAGAATGAGAGGTTTCTATCTTGTTTTGATAAGTTTTTATTTGTTTTTTCTCGGGGAGGCAGCGAAGCATGGAGTTTATATTGTGTACATGGGAGCTTCGACTTCATCACAAGGCGCCCCAAGAGCCGATCATGCGCATCTTCTAAACAACCTCATCAACGGGCAAGTCGTCGTTTGTATATCACTCATGTTTAAAAAAAAAAAAATTGTACGTACATAATAATCACAAAAATGTGCAATTACTTTCAGGAAGAAAACATCTGTTTTACAAATTTACAACAAAAGTTTTTCCGGGTTTGCGGCTCGTCTGTCAGAAGCAGAAGCTAAATCAATAGCCGAAAGAGATGGAGTGGTGTCCGTTTTCCCTGACTCGAAGGCACAACCTCACACCACTCGTTCTTGGGATTTTCTGGCAAGCTTAAGCCAAACCGCTTTTTCGAATACGATCAGTTCCACTCCGACTAATGTCTCTGGTGTATGGAGTGGGCGCGACACTATCATCGGCTTCATAGATTTTGGTTAATCATTAGTGCATATATATGTTTTTGAAATCATATTATATATTATTTTGCGATCAATATTAGTTTTGAGACACGTCAATGATCGGTTCAGGAATTTGGGCTCAACATCCAAGTTTCAACGATGAGAATATGGGCCCAATCCCACAACGCTGGAAGGGAACGTGCATGACTGGAGATCATTCCATTCCGTTCAAATGCAACAGGTGCTCTATATCGATAAATACTACTACTACTCCGTATATATTTAATTTTACAACAAAAAATTGTATTGAAAATTTTACAATGAATACATAGGAAAGTGATTGGAGCAAGGTATTACGATGATCCTGAAGATCCAGGTTTTATCACCACGGCCATGGACGAGGATGGGCACGGTACACACGTTGCATCGACTGCAGCTGGTATTCCAGTAAACGGGGCATCTCTTTATGGCTTTGCTAAGGGGGTCGCGAGAGGGGGCTCTCCGAATTCAAGAATCGCAATGTATCGTGCTTGTGGAATTCACGAATGCCCGCAATCTTCGATTCTCAAAGCGTTCGACGATGCAATTGCTGATGGAGTAGATATTATATCTGCATCCATAGGTGGGCATCACATTGATCTGCTCGAGGGTGCTGTATCCATCGGATCATTTCACGCTATGGAGAAGGGAATCATTGTAGTAGCCTCTGCTGGAAATGACGGCCCTTCCTCTGGGACAGTGTTAAATCTTAGCCCTTGGATAGTAACCGTTGGTGCGACCACCATGGACCGTGATTTTGAGATTGATATTGTACTTGGAAAAGGGGAGAAAGTGATTAAGGTATATATGTATGTAACAATAAATCAAAACACATTATTTTGAAAGCTAAATTGAATATTTGATTATGATAGGGAGGCGGCATCCACTATCTAAATACACCTGCTATGTATCCTTTAGTTGATGGACGCTCAGCCGGATACGACAATACTGATACAACCAATGCGACGTAAGTACGCACGATATATAAATATAACCAAGTCGAAACATGAATAATGATATATAACTTCATGCAATTAATAAATTTTTCAGGCACTGTCTCGCTGGTTCATTAGATGATGCCAAAGTGAAGGGTAAAATTGTTCTTTGTGAACATGATTACAACCTTGATATCGACTCAATGATAAAACAAGGCGTGAAAGGTATTATAATTATCGGGAATGAAATGAGGCAAACGACATACAACTTCAGATTAATATTGGGTGTGAGTGTGAGTGAAACGGATGGAGCTCAAATACATTCTTACATAAACTCAACAAGGTGATAAATTATAAATTCAAGTATAAATTAATTATTCAAAAAATGAAATGTTACCTAGCTAACTAATAAGATGATCAATATCTAATCATCATTAATTTGACACTGAAAGAAATCCCCGGGCAAGAATCTTATCAACCGTCCAAGTCCCAAAGAATTACAAGCCAGCGCCCGTTGTTGCTGAATTTTCGGCCAGAGGCCCTGCACCGGGAATGAACAACCTTATCAAGGTTGAAAATTAATAAAGATGATGATCATCTCAAATATCAATTAAAATTTTATTTTGTAAACTTAATTGGTTGTTTTGTAGCCTGATGTTACAGCACCAGGAGTTAAGGTCCTTGCAGCATCGCATTTCAACGACACATATTCTGCTCTCTTCCACCTTGAATCGGGTACGTCAATGTCATGCCCACATGTTTCTGGTCTAGCCGCAACCGTAAAGTCCTGGTATCCAACATGGACACCGTCTGCTATCAGATCCGCCATAATGACTACAGGTTAGATGAACCGACCGATAACATACTCTTTACAAAATCCAAAACAAAGTATTTATATGTATACAATGAAAATTAAAACTCGTTTTCATGTAGCAATCACGAAAAACAATTACAATGCTCCAATCACAACATTTGAAGGAGCAAGAGCCACCCCATATGACATCGGATCTGGAGAAATAAACTTATTTGGCCCTATGTGGCCGGGGCTCATCTATGAGATCGAAACTATCGATTACATAATATTTCTCTGCAACTATGGATACAACACATCTGTGATTAAATTATTGTCATCGGTTGTACCTGATAACTTTTCTTGCCCTAGTAACTCGAGTCCTGATTTGATCTCCGATTTGAACTACCCTTCAATAGCCGTTTCTGGGTTGATACCAAATGTAAAGAAGACAGTGAAAAGAACAGTGACTAATGTCGGTAAAGACTGTTCGACATTCAATGTTTTCGTGGAGGCACCCGCTAATGTGCATGTTCAAGTGGTGCCAAACACATTGCGCTTCACAAAGAATGTTAAGAAGCTGAGTTTTGTAGTGACATTCCTATCGACTGCATCATCGTCGACGTCCACGGAAGACACGTTCGGTTCGATTACATGGTATAACCAGTTTCACAAAGTACGTAGTCCGATTGTTGTAAGCAAGGCATAGTTTATGCTATGAGATAATATCAAAATAAAGCAACATATATCTCAGATGATGCAAGTAGTTATTACACATGTATCGTTAGGTGGACAAATCGATGGTTTCGTCGTTGATTCTTTATCCATCGGATCATTTCTCGACTTATATAAAATACGATCTTTATATCAACTCAACAAGGTAATAAAAAGCATGTAAAACATACTATCCCTCTAAAATTGCAAGATGATGAAGAGTGTGATTTTCATTTCCAAAGTCATGCATAATATACACCCCTGCCCGTACCGCGTCTGCACCGCCCGGGGCTGCCCGTCCTGGTGTGCGCGGCGGTTAACAATATGGAGTATATTACAATGCACAACTAATGGGATATATATATATATATATATATATATATATATATTTATGTTTTGATTGTGTTGACCCGGCTGGATGTGCTGGATGAGGGGCTGGGCGGGCGCGCCGGGTAGGTTTATGTAAAAAAATATTTTATTTTATTATTTTTAAATTAAATAAATATTATTGATATTTTATATTTTAAAAGAATTAAATGTATTGGGCTTTATTAATTGAACTGGGCTTAATATGTATTGGGTTTTAAATGGGCTGGGACATGAGATTATAAGTAGGCTTGGAGTGTTTGGTACCAGTGGGTTGGGAGAGTTGGGTCCTATCTTGTGTTAGGCGGGCGGGTCAGAGTGTCGGGCCGGGCGGGTTGGTCTGTGGGTCGTCCAGGCCGGTTTAATTCTGGAACGGTAGGCGAGTGGGCCCGGGGGGTCGGGCCCAACCCGCCCGGCTGTGAAGGTCTACTTTGTGGAATGTTCCAAGAATGAGAGTGGAATGTACTCCCTCTTACTCATGTATAATCATAGGATAGACAATTATTTAATGACTTTTTAAATACTGTAATAAAACATGAATAATAAAACAATAATTAGAGTTGATATGGAAAATCTTTCAGTAAAATCTCTATAAATTAGCTTTGACAAAGTCTATGAGATGCTACTCATGGAGCATTACTCCTGGTGGCATCTTAACCGTAGATGCATACACCATACACGTCGGATGTGGGTGATTGCGTGTGTATTTAATATAATAATATTAAATCTACGGTCGAGATGTACATGGTGTACTCCACCTGGAATAGCATAGATAAAACCCTTTGACAACGTGAAATTTTATTAATTTAAATAGGTTATTAATTTATCAAGTATTTTCTTTCATTTAAGAGACTATCGAAAAATTATATTAATTTAGAGAACTTGAAAATTGGAAAATCTTTCCTATACAATAAAACCTCTATAAATTAACTTTGAGACCGAGACCGTGAAATTTTTTTAATTTAAAAAAGTTATTAATTTATCAAGTATTTGTTTTTCATTTAAGAGACCAGGTTGGGACGAAAAAATTCTATTAATAAAATTACATATTTTTATTTTTTTTTCAACTAGCTAATTGGTCTATTATAGAAATTTAAATATTAACACAGATGTTTGAGGTTTGAACTTTGGCAAGTCTTCGATTCAATTACTCAACCATGTACTTATTCTCTTACTTTTTGTTTTTAACTTGCACCAGATTTATTCTGTAACTATTTAACTTCAAACTTTTAATTATTGATTCCACGTAATTTTTAATTAAATAATTTTTGGTTATTTAAACTCTCTATAAATAGAACTACTTTATTGAATGTACTCACTCCCACTCACCTCTATAAATATCATTGAATTACAATATGAGATATTTCTATCTTCTTTTGATCAGTTTTTATTTGTTGTTTCTCGGGGAGGCAGCGAATAAACAAGGAGTTTATATTGTGTACATGGGAGCCTCGAGTTCGTCACAAGGCGCCCCAAGAGCCGATCATGCTCATCTTCTAAACGACCTCATCAACAGGCAAGTATATCACTCCTGTTTCTTGTTTTTGTTTTAGAATCTTGTAGATGCATAATAATCACAAAAAAATGATCTTAATTTTAGGAAGAAAACATCTATTGTACAAATTTACAAAAGAAGTTTTTCCGGGTTTGCCGCTCGTCTGTCAGAAGCTGAAGCTGAATCAATGGCCGAAAGACCTGGAGTGGTGTCCGTTTTCCCTGACTCGATGGCAAAACCTCACACCACTCGTTCTTGGGATTTTCTGGCAAGCTTAAGCCAAACTACTGCTTTCCAGAATCCGATCAATTCCACTCCGACAAATGTCTCTGGTGTATGGAGTGGGCGCGACACTATCATCGGCTTCATAGATTTTGGTAAATCATTTGATCATGAAATCATATTATATGTGCGATCATATTAGTTTTGATCGAGACACGTCAATGAATATCGGTTCAGGAATTTGGCCCCAACATCCGAGTTTCAATGACGAGCATACGGGCTCAATCCCACAACGCTGGAAGGGAACATGCATGACTCCACTCAAATGCAACAGGTGCTCTCAATATCGATAAATAATAGTACTCCGTATATATTTTACAACAAAAAATTGAATTGAAAAATTTACGATTAATATATAGGAAAGTGATTGGAGCAAGGTATTACGATGATCCTGAAGATCCAGGTTTTATCACCACGGCCATGGACGAGGATGGGCATGGTACACATGTTGCATCGACTGCAGCAGGAATTCCGGTAAACGGGGCATCATATTATGGCCTTGCTAAGGGGGTCGCAAGAGGGGGCTCTCCGAATTCAAGAATAGCAATGTATCGTGTTTGTAATTTTGAGGAATGCCTAGATTCTTTAATTCTCAAAGCATTCGACGATGCAATTGCTGATGGGGTAGATATTATATCAATTTCATTAGGTGGAACAAGCCATATTTTCTCCAATAATCCTATATCCATCGGATCATTTCACGCTATGGAGAAGGGAGTAACTGTGGTAGGCTCTGCTGGAAACGATGGCCCTTCTCTCGGGACCGTTAGGAATTTTTGGCCTTGGATCATAACCGTTGGTGCGACCACCATGGACCGTGATTTTGAGGTAGATATTGTACTTGGAATAAGACCGGACAAAGTCATTAAGGTATGTAACAAATCAAAACACGTTTATATTTCTTCAGGTTTAGAAGATTGAAATCTAAAATGAATGAATATTTGATGATATATAATAGGGAGGCGGCATCACTTCTCTATATACATCTGCGATGTATCCAATAATTGATGGACGCTCAGCCGGATACAACAAAACTGATACAACCAATGCGACGTAAGTATATATGATAGATAATTAAGGAAGCATTAACGTTAACTTCATGCAATTTTGTAGTATATAGTTAAACCTTTTCTTGTGCTGTTGAAAAATTTCAGAGGTTGTGTCACTGGTTCATTAGATGATGTCAAAGTGAAGGGTAAAATTGTTCTTTGTGATTTCAATCCCGACATTGATATCGACTCAATGATAAACCAAGGCGTGAAATATATTATAGTTATCAACAATGACATGAGGCAAACGATATACAACTATGGACTTTATCCGATTGTGGGTGTGAGTGAAACAGATGGAGCTCAAATACATTTTTATATAAACTCAACAAGGTGATAAATAAATTCAAGTATAAATGAAATGTTACCTCCTAGCTAATTAATAAGATCAATATCTATTCATCTTAAAATTAATGTGACAATAATGAAAGAAATCCCCGGGCGAGAATCTCATCAACCGTCGAAGTCGCAAAGAATTACAAGCCAGCGCCCGTTGTTTGGGTAATTTCGTCAAGAGGCCCTGCACAGGGAATGAACAACCGTATTATAAAGGTAAAAAATGGAGTTAGAATCACAAATGGTCTCATTGAAAAAAGTCATTCTCACAAAAGCCCTATAAGTCAGCACTTTCCAACTGTTCATCTTTTTTGACACTGTTACGACAGGAATCGCACGTGAAAGTCATGTGGCACCGGAATGCTGACTTGGATTGGCGAGATTTCTGCCGGAACAGTGTCAAAAAAGATGAACAGTTGGAAAGTGCTGACTTATGAGGCTTTTGTGAGAATGACTTTTTTCAATGGGACCATTTGTGATTCTAATTCGTAAAAAATGAATAAAGATGCATGATCATCTCAAATATTAATCAAATGTTTGTCCAGTAAAAAAATTAACTAATATTGGTTGTTTTGTAGCCCGATGTTACAGCGCCAGGAGTAAAGGTCCTTGCAGCAACATGTTTCAACGACACAGATTCCGCAAAGCCGGGTAAGGAACCACCTCTCTTCAAATTTGCATCAGGTACATCAATGTCAACCCCACATGTTTCTGGTCTAGCTGCAACCGTAAAGCGTTGGTATCCAACATGGACACCGTCTGCTATCAAATTAGCCATAATGACTACAGGTTAGACGAACTGATCATTTACAAATTCCAAAACAATGTATACAATGACGATCAAAACTCGCTTGCATGCAGCTATCACGACAAACAATTACAATGCTCCGATCACAACATTCGACGATGGATTAAGAGCCACCCCATATGACATTGGATCTGGAGAAATAAGCTTATTTGGCCCTCTCTGGCCGGGGCTCGTCTATGAGATAGAAACCATCGATTACATACTGTTTCTATGCAACTACGGATACAACACATCCGTGCGTGATTAAAATTTTCTCCTCGACGTTACCTAATAACTTTGCTTGCCCGAGTAACTCGAGTCCTGATTTGATCTCCGATTTGAACTACCCTTCGATATATAGCCGTTTCTGGGTTGATACCAAATGTAAAGAAGACAGTGAAAAGAACAGTGACTAATGTCGGTAAAGACTGTTCGACATTCAATGTTGTCGTTGAGGCACCTTCTGATGTGCATTTTCAAGTGGTGCCAAACATATTGCGCTTCACAAAGAATGTTAAGAAACTGAGTTTTCAAGTGATATTCATATCGAATGCATCTTCGTCGGCGTCCATGGAAGACAGGTTTGGATCGATTACATGGTATAACCAGTTTCACAAAGTTCGTAGTCCGATTGTTGTAAGCAAGGCATAGTTTATGCTATGAGATAATATCAAAATAAAGCAGCATCACAGACGATGCAAGTAGTTACGGGGTCGATATTATGCATGTATCGTTAGGTGGACAAATCGACGGTTTCGTCGTTGATCCTATATCCATCGGATAATTTTTTGATTTTCATAAAGTACGATCTTATATCAACTCAACAAGGTACTAAAAAGCATGTAAAACACCTATATTAGAACGACATATTCCAGCAATTGTTCTTGACATATACATACACAAAGGACTTTGAAGATTAATTTCACATAAATTGATTAGTTGATTATTTTGCATATTGGAAAGAATTACTAAGAGTAAACAATTCTTTGCCAATTGAAACAGTGAAATTAATTTTATTTAGGTTATCATGAAAGTATAATTATAGGCAATTATTTAATGATTTTAAATAATAAAAAATGAATGTAAAACACACCATACAGTAATAAGCATGTGCATAAATTAGCTCTGATATGTAAAATCTTTCATAATACTATATTATTCTCTTACTTTCTGTTTTTTACTTACACCTCTTTTATTCTATAACATTAATTTAACATTAAAATTTTAAATATTGATTCCACATAATTTTTAATTACAAAATTAGCTTTGTAAACTCTATATAAATCGAACTAATTTGTGGAATGTTCCATCAATATAAGAATGAGTAGGGTGAATTCAATCAAGACTTTATACAATTTTTAGGGATTTTTAGTTTAGGGGTTTTCAATTTCGATTTTTAAAAGTCCATTTAAATTTGGAGGTATTCAAAAGTCCATTTAAAAATCTTTAAAAATCTACTGGTATTCAAAAGTTAATAAATTTTAAAAATCTATTGATTTATATGAATTTAATTTCCAAAATACAAAATGGTTCAATTCTTTAAAATCTCTATACATTTCTATGGATTTCTATTTTAATTAATTTATTTATTATTAAAAAATAATAAAACATAAAAAATATATATAAATAAACATAATACAATTAAAAAATGAAAAAAATAAAAAATCAAATAAAATAAAATATTCAAAAAATAATATGTTATTATATGTTTGATATATATAAAAATAATATTAAAATTATTAAATATATTAATAAATTTTTATTCGGTGAAAAATTATAATTGTATAACAATTATAAAAATAAACAAATTTATTTATTATGTTATTTTAAAAAATATAACTAATTTTTGTAATTTTTTTTATATATATATATATATATCTCGTCTACATTGAAATTTATTAGTTTAAAATTGAAATTTAGTCGAAAATTAGTATTTTAATTTTTCTTGAACAAAAAAAAAAGTTAAAATTAAACTGATTTATTTTTAAGTACGATCTTAATTTTGAATTTTAAAATTAAATAAAAAACATGAAAATTAATATAAATTAATAAAAAATAAATTAATATAAAAAGGAGAGTTAGTGAAACTCTATATAGACTTGGTGGATTTTTTAAATCCACAAAAGTCAATAAACTTTTTAAAATCCAAAAAAATCCAATTAAATCTTAATTGAACACACCAATGTACTCCCTCTCACTCATGTATAATTATAGGCCGATAGGAAATTATTTAAAGATTTTTTAAATATAATAAAAAACGAATAATAAAACAACATGCTTAAATTAGCTCTGATATGGAAAATCTTTCAAGATCACATATATTTTATTCTCTTACTTTTTGTTTTTTATTTACACCTGGTTTATTTTCTAACCATTTAACTTAAAACTTTTAATTATTGATTTTAATTAAATAATTTTTGGTTGTTTGAACTCTCTATATAAATTGAACTACTTGATGGAATGTACTCAATCTCACTCACCTCCATTAATATGAGAATGAGAGGTTTCTATCTTGTTTTGATAAGTTTTTATTTGTTTTTTCTCGGGGAGGCAGCGAAGCATGGAGTTTATATTGTGTACATGGGAGCTTCGACTTCATCACAAGGCGCCCCAAGAGCCGATCATGCGCATCTTCTAAACAACCTCATCAACGGGCAAGTCGTCGTTTGTATATCACTCATGTTTAAAAAAAAAAAAATTGTACGTACATAATAATCACAAAAATGTGCAATTACTTTCAGGAAGAAAACATCTGTTTTACAAATTTACAACAAAAGTTTTTCCGGGTTTGCGGCTCGTCTGTCAGAAGCAGAAGCTAAATCAATAGCCGAAAGAGATGGAGTGGTGTCCGTTTTCCCTGACTCGAAGGCACAACCTCACACCACTCGTTCTTGGGATTTTCTGGCAAGCTTAAGCCAAACCGCTTTTTCGAATACGATCAGTTCCACTCCGACTAATGTCTCTGGTGTATGGAGTGGGCGCGACACTATCATCGGCTTCATAGATTTTGGTTAATCATTAGTGCATATATATGTTTTTGAAATCATATTATATATTATTTTGCGATCAATATTAGTTTTGAGACACGTCAATGATCGGTTCAGGAATTTGGGCTCAACATCCAAGTTTCAACGATGAGAATATGGGCCCAATCCCACAACGCTGGAAGGGAACGTGCATGACTGGAGATCATTCCATTCCGTTCAAATGCAACAGGTGCTCTATATCGATAAATACTACTACTACTCCGTATATATTTAATTTTACAACAAAAAATTGTATTGAAAATTTTACAATGAATACATAGGAAAGTGATTGGAGCAAGGTATTACGATGATCCTGAAGATCCAGGTTTTATCACCACGGCCATGGACGAGGATGGGCACGGTACACACGTTGCATCGACTGCAGCTGGTATTCCAGTAAACGGGGCATCTCTTTATGGCTTTGCTAAGGGGGTCGCGAGAGGGGGCTCTCCGAATTCAAGAATCGCAATGTATCGTGCTTGTGGAATTCACGAATGCCCGCAATCTTCGATTCTCAAAGCGTTCGACGATGCAATTGCTGATGGAGTAGATATTATATCTGCATCCATAGGTGGGCATCACATTGATCTGCTCGAGGGTGCTGTATCCATCGGATCATTTCACGCTATGGAGAAGGGAATCATTGTAGTAGCCTCTGCTGGAAATGACGGCCCTTCCTCTGGGACAGTGTTAAATCTTAGCCCTTGGATAGTAACCGTTGGTGCGACCACCATGGACCGTGATTTTGAGATTGATATTGTACTTGGAAAAGGGGAGAAAGTGATTAAGGTATATATGTATGTAACAATAAATCAAAACACATTATTTTGAAAGCTAAATTGAATATTTGATTATGATAGGGAGGCGGCATCCACTATCTAAATACACCTGCTATGTATCCTTTAGTTGATGGACGCTCAGCCGGATACGACAATACTGATACAACCAATGCGACGTAAGTACGCACGATATATAAATATAACCAAGTCGAAACATGAATAATGATATATAACTTCATGCAATTAATAAATTTTTCAGGCACTGTCTCGCTGGTTCATTAGATGATGCCAAAGTGAAGGGTAAAATTGTTCTTTGTGAACATGATTACAACCTTGATATCGACTCAATGATAAAACAAGGCGTGAAAGGTATTATAATTATCGGGAATGAAATGAGGCAAACGACATACAACTTCAGATTAATATTGGGTGTGAGTGTGAGTGAAACGGATGGAGCTCAAATACATTCTTACATAAACTCAACAAGGTGATAAATTATAAATTCAAGTATAAATTAATTATTCAAAAAATGAAATGTTACCTAGCTAACTAATAAGATGATCAATATCTAATCATCATTAATTTGACACTGAAAGAAATCCCCGGGCAAGAATCTTATCAACCGTCCAAGTCCCAAAGAATTACAAGCCAGCGCCCGTTGTTGCTGAATTTTCGGCCAGAGGCCCTGCACCGGGAATGAACAACCTTATCAAGGTTGAAAATTAATAAAGATGATGATCATCTCAAATATCAATTAAAATTTTATTTTGTAAACTTAATTGGTTGTTTTGTAGCCTGATGTTACAGCACCAGGAGTTAAGGTCCTTGCAGCATCGCATTTCAACGACACATATTCTGCTCTCTTCCACCTTGAATCGGGTACGTCAATGTCATGCCCACATGTTTCTGGTCTAGCCGCAACCGTAAAGTCCTGGTATCCAACATGGACACCGTCTGCTATCAGATCCGCCATAATGACTACAGGTTAGATGAACCGACCGATAACATACTCTTTACAAAATCCAAAACAAAGTATTTATATGTATACAATGAAAATTAAAACTCGTTTTCATGTAGCAATCACGAAAAACAATTACAATGCTCCAATCACAACATTTGAAGGAGCAAGAGCCACCCCATATGACATCGGATCTGGAGAAATAAACTTATTTGGCCCTATGTGGCCGGGGCTCATCTATGAGATCGAAACTATCGATTACATAATATTTCTCTGCAACTATGGATACAACACATCTGTGATTAAATTATTGTCATCGGTTGTACCTGATAACTTTTCTTGCCCTAGTAACTCGAGTCCTGATTTGATCTCCGATTTGAACTACCCTTCAATAGCCGTTTCTGGGTTGATACCAAATGTAAAGAAGACAGTGAAAAGAACAGTGACTAATGTCGGTAAAGACTGTTCGAATTCAATGTTTTCGTGGAGGCACCCGCTAATGTGCATGTTCAAGTGGTGCCAAACACATTGCGCTTCACAAAGAATGTTAAGAAGCTGAGTTTTGTAGTGACATTCCTATCGACTGCATCATCGTCGACGTCCACGGAAGACACGTTCGGTTCGATTACATGGTATAACCAGTTTCACAAAGTACGTAGTCCGATTGTTGTAAGCAAGGCATAGTTTATGCTATGAGATAATATCAAAATAAAGCAACATATATCTCAGATGATGCAAGTAGTTATTACACATGTATCGTTAGGTGGACAAATCGATGGTTTCGTCGTTGATTCTTTATCCATCGGATCATTTCTCGACTTATATAAAATACGATCTTTATATCAACTCAACAAGGTAATAAAAAGCATGTAAAACATACTATCCCTCTAAAATTGCAAGATGATGAAGAGTGTGATTTTCATTTCCAAAGTCATGCATAATATACACCCCTGCCCGTACCGCGTCTGCACCGCCCGGGGCTGCCCGTCCTGGTGTGCGCGGCGGTTAACAATATGGAGTATATTACAATGCACAACTAATGGGATATATATATATATATATATATATATATATATTATGTTTTGATTGTGTTGACCCGGCTGGATGTGCTGGATGAGGGGCTGGGCGGGCGCGCCGGGTAGGTTTATGTAAAAAAATATTTTATTTTATTATTTTTAAATTAAATAAATATTATTGATATTTTATATTTTAAAAGAATTAAATGTATTGGGCTTTATTAATTGAACTGGGCTTAATATGTATTGGGTTTTAAATGGGCTGGGACATGAGATTATAAGTAGGCTTGGAGTGTTTGGTACCAGTGGGTTGGGAGAGTTGGGTCCTATCTTGTGTTAGGCGGGCGGGTCAGAGTGTCGGGCCGGGCGGGTTGGTCTGTGGGTCGTCCAGGCCGGTTTAATTCTGGAACGGTAGGCGAGTGGGCCCGGGGGGTCGGGCCCAACCCGCCCGGCTGTGAAGGTCTACTTTGTGGAATGTTCCAAGAATGAGAGTGGAATGTACTCCCTCTTACTCATGTATAATCATAGGATAGACAATTATTTAATGACTTTTTAAATACTGTAATAAAACATGAATAATAAAACAATAATTAGAGTTGATATGGAAAATCTTTCAGTAAAATCTCTATAAATTAGCTTTGACAAAGTCTATGAGATGCTACTCATGGAGCATTACTCCTGGTGGCATCTTAACCGTAGATGCATACACCATACACGTCGGATGTGGGTGATTGCGTGTGTATTTAATATAATAATATTAAATCTACGGTCGAGATGTACATGGTGTACTCCACCTGGAATAGCATAGATAAAACCCTTTGACAACGTGAAATTTTATTAATTTAAATAGGTTATTAATTTATCAAGTATTTTCTTTCATTTAAGAGACTATCGAAAAATTATATTAATTTAGAGAACTTGAAAATTGGAAAATCTTTCCTATACAATAAAACCTCTATAAATTAACTTTGAGACCGAGACCGTGAAATTTTTTTAATTTAAAAAAGTTATTAATTTATCAAGTATTTGTTTTTCATTTAAGAGACCAGGTTGGGACGAAAAAATTCTATTAATAAAATTACATATTTTTATTTTTTTTTCAACTAGCTAATTGGTCTATTATAGAAATTTAAATATTAACACAGATGTTTGAGGTTTGAACTTTGGCAAGTCTTCGATTCAATTACTCAACCATGTACTTATTCTCTTACTTTTTGTTTTTAACTTGCACCAGATTTATTCTGTAACTATTTAACTTCAAACTTTTAATTATTGATTCCACGTAATTTTTAATTAAATAATTTTTGGTTATTTAAACTCTCTATAAATAGAACTACTTTATTGAATGTACTCACTCCCACTCACCTCTATAAATATCATTGAATTACAATATGAGATATTTCTATCTTCTTTTGATCAGTTTTTATTTGTTGTTTCTCGGGGAGGCAGCGAATAAACAAGGAGTTTATATTGTGTACATGGGAGCCTCGAGTTCGTCACAAGGCGCCCCAAGAGCCGATCATGCTCATCTTCTAAACGACCTCATCAACAGGCAAGTATATCACTCCTGTTTCTTGTTTTTGTTTTAGAATCTTGTAGATGCATAATAATCACAAAAAAATGATCTTAATTTTAGGAAGAAAACATCTATTGTACAAATTTACAAAAGAAGTTTTTCCGGGTTTGCCGCTCGTCTGTCAGAAGCTGAAGCTGAATCAATGGCCGAAAGACCTGGAGTGGTGTCCGTTTTCCCTGACTCGATGGCAAAACCTCACACCACTCGTTCTTGGGATTTTCTGGCAAGCTTAAGCCAAACTACTGCTTTCCAGAATCCGATCAATTCCACTCCGACAAATGTCTCTGGTGTATGGAGTGGGCGCGACACTATCATCGGCTTCATAGATTTTGGTAAATCATTTGATCATGAAATCATATTATATGTGCGATCATATTAGTTTTGATCGAGACACGTCAATGAATATCGGTTCAGGAATTTGGCCCCAACATCCGAGTTTCAATGACGAGCATACGGGCTCAATCCCACAACGCTGGAAGGGAACATGCATGACTCCACTCAAATGCAACAGGTGCTCTCAATATCGATAAATAATAGTACTCCGTATATATTTTACAACAAAAAATTGAATTGAAAAATTTACGATTAATATATAGGAAAGTGATTGGAGCAAGGTATTACGATGATCCTGAAGATCCAGGTTTTATCACCACGGCCATGGACGAGGATGGGCATGGTACACATGTTGCATCGACTGCAGCAGGAATTCCGGTAAACGGGGCATCATATTATGGCCTTGCTAAGGGGGTCGCAAGAGGGGGCTCTCCGAATTCAAGAATAGCAATGTATCGTGTTTGTAATTTTGAGGAATGCCTAGATTCTTTAATTCTCAAAGCATTCGACGATGCAATTGCTGATGGGGTAGATATTATATCAATTTCATTAGGTGGAACAAGCCATATTTTCTCCAATAATCCTATATCCATCGGATCATTTCACGCTATGGAGAAGGGAGTAACTGTGGTAGGCTCTGCTGGAAACGATGGCCCTTCTCTCGGGACCGTTAGGAATTTTTGGCCTTGGATCATAACCGTTGGTGCGACCACCATGGACCGTGATTTTGAGGTAGATATTGTACTTGGAATAAGACCGGACAAAGTCATTAAGGTATGTAACAAATCAAAACACGTTTATATTTCTTCAGGTTTAGAAGATTGAAATCTAAAATGAATGAATATTTGATGATATATAATAGGGAGGCGGCATCACTTCTCTATATACATCTGCGATGTATCCAATAATTGATGGACGCTCAGCCGGATACAACAAAACTGATACAACCAATGCGACGTAAGTATATATGATAGATAATTAAGGAAGCATTAACGTTAACTTCATGCAATTTTGTAGTATATAGTTAAACCTTTTCTTGTGCTGTTGAAAAATTTCAGAGGTTGTGTCACTGGTTCATTAGATGATGTCAAAGTGAAGGGTAAAATTGTTCTTTGTGATTTCAATCCCGACATTGATATCGACTCAATGATAAACCAAGGCGTGAAATATATTATAGTTATCAACAATGACATGAGGCAAACGATATACAACTATGGACTTTATCCGATTGTGGGTGTGAGTGAAACAGATGGAGCTCAAATACATTTTTATATAAACTCAACAAGGTGATAAATAAATTCAAGTATAAATGAAATGTTACCTCCTAGCTAATTAATAAGATCAATATCTATTCATCTTAAAATTAATGTGACAATAATGAAAGAAATCCCCGGGCGAGAATCTCATCAACCGTCGAAGTCGCAAAGAATTACAAGCCAGCGCCCGTTGTTTGGGTAATTTCGTCAAGAGGCCCTGCACAGGGAATGAACAACCGTATTATAAAGGTAAAAAATGGAGTTAGAATCACAAATGGTCTCATTGAAAAAAGTCATTCTCACAAAAGCCCTATAAGTCAGCACTTTCCAACTGTTCATCTTTTTTGACACTGTTACGACAGGAATCGCACGTGAAAGTCATGTGGCACCGGAATGCTGACTTGGATTGGCGAGATTTCTGCCGGAACAGTGTCAAAAAAGATGAACAGTTGGAAAGTGCTGACTTATGAGGCTTTTGTGAGAATGACTTTTTTCAATGGGACCATTTGTGATTCTAATTCGTAAAAAATGAATAAAGATGCATGATCATCTCAAATATTAATCAAATGTTTGTCCAGTAAAAAAATTAACTAATATTGGTTGTTTTGTAGCCCGATGTTACAGCGCCAGGAGTAAAGGTCCTTGCAGCAACATGTTTCAACGACACAGATTCCGCAAAGCCGGGTAAGGAACCACCTCTCTTCAAATTTGCATCAGGTACATCAATGTCAACCCCACATGTTTCTGGTCTAGCTGCAACCGTAAAGCGTTGGTATCCAACATGGACACCGTCTGCTATCAAATCAGCCATAATGACTACAGGTTAGACGAACTGATCATTTACAAATTCCAAAACAATGTATACAATGACGATCAAAACTCGCTTGCATGCAGCTATCACGACAAACAATTACAATGCTCCGATCACAACATTCGACGATGGATTAAGAGCCACCCCATATGACATTGGATCTGGAGAAATAAGCTTATTTGGCCCTCTCTGGCCGGGGCTCGTCTATGAGATAGAAACCATCGATTACATACTGTTTCTATGCAACTACGGATACAACACATCCGTGCGTGATTAAAATTTTCTCCTCGACGTTACCTAATAACTTTGCTTGCCCGAGTAACTCGAGTCCTGATTTGATCTCCGATTTGAACTACCCTTCGATATATAGCCGTTTCTGGGTTGATACCAAATGTAAAGAAGACAGTGAAAAGAACAGTGACTAATGTCGGTAAAGACTGTTCGACATTCAATGTTGTCGTTGAGGCACCTTCTGATGTGCATTTTCAAGTGGTGCCAAACATATTGCGCTTCACAAAGAATGTTAAGAAACTGAGTTTTCAAGTGATATTCATATCGAATGCATCTTCGTCGGCGTCCATGGAAGACAGGTTTGGATCGATTACATGGTATAACCAGTTTCACAAAGTTCGTAGTCCGATTGTTGTAAGCAAGGCATAGTTTATGCTATGAGATAATATCAAAATAAAGCAGCATCACAGACGATGCAAGTAGTTACGGGGTCGATATTATGCATGTATCGTTAGGTGGACAAATCGACGGTTTCGTCGTTGATCCTATATCCATCGGATAATTTTTTGATTTTCATAAAGTACGATCTTATATCAACTCAACAAGGTACTAAAAAGCATGTAAAACACCTATATTAGAACGACATATTCCAGCAATTGTTCTTGACATATACATACACAAAGGACTTTGAAGATTAATTTCACATAAATTGATTAGTTGATTATTTTGCATATTGGAAAGAATTACTAAGAGTAAACAATTCTTTGCCAATTGAAACAGTGAAATTAATTTTATTTAGGTTATCATGAAAGTATAATTATAGGCAATTATTTAATGATTTTAAATAATAAAAAATGAATGTAAAACACACCATACAGTAATAAGCATGTGCATAAATTAGCTCTGATATGTAAAATCTTTCATAATACTATATTATTCTCTTACTTTCTGTTTTTTACTTACACCTCTTTTATTCTATAACATTAATTTAACATTAAAATTTTAAATATTGATTCCACATAATTTTTAATTACAAAATTAGCTTTGTAAACTCTATATAAATCGAACTAATTTGTGGAATGTTCCATCAATATAAGAATGAGTAGGGTGAATTCAATCAAGACTTTATACAATTTTTAGGGATTTTTAGTTTAGGGGTTTTCAATTTCGATTTTTAAAAGTCCATTTAAATTTGGAGGTATTCAAAAGTCCATTTAAAAATCTTTAAAAATCTACTGGTATTCAAAAGTTAATAAATTTTAAAAATCTATTGATTTATATGAATTTAATTTCCAAAATACAAAATGGTTCAATTCTTTAAAATCTCTATACATTTCTATGGATTTCTATTTTAATTAATTTATTTATTATTAAAAAATAATAAAACATAAAAAATATATATAAATAAACATAATACAATTAAAAAATGAAAAAAATAAAAAATCAAATAAAATAAAATATTCAAAAAATAATATGTTATTATATGTTTGATATATATAAAAATAATATTAAAATTATTAAATATATTAATAAATTTTTATTCGGTGAAAAATTATAATTGTATAACAATTATAAAAATAAACAAATTTATTTATTATGTTATTTTAAAAAATATAACTAATTTTTGTAATTTTTTATATATATATATATATATATATCTCGTCTACATTGAAATTTATTAGTTTAAAATTGAAATTTAGTCGAAAATTAGTATTTTAATTTTTCTTGAACAAAAAAAAAAGTTAAAATTAAACTGATTTATTTTTAAGTACGATCTTAATTTTGAATTTTAAAATTAAATAAAAAACATGAAAATTAATATAAATTAATAAAAAATAAATTAATATAAAAAGGAGAGTTAGTGAAACTCTATATAGACTTGGTGGATTTTTTAAATCCACAAAAGTCAATAAACTTTTTAAAATCCAAAAAAATCCAATTAAATCTTAATTGAACACACCAATGTACTCCCTCTCACTCATGTATAATTATAGGCCGATAGGAAATTATTTAAAGATTTTTTAAATATAATAAAAAACGAATAATAAAACAACATGCTTAAATTAGCTCTGATATGGAAAATCTTTCAAGATCACATATATTTTATTCTCTTACTTTTTGTTTTTTATTTACACCTGGTTTATTTTCTAACCATTTAACTTAAAACTTTTAATTATTGATTTTAATTAAATAATTTTTGGTTGTTTGAACTCTCTATATAAATTGAACTACTTGATGGAATGTACTCAATCTCACTCACCTCCATTAATATGAGAATGAGAGGTTTCTATCTTGTTTTGATAAGTTTTTATTTGTTTTTTCTCGGGGAGGCAGCGAAGCATGGAGTTTATATTGTGTACATGGGAGCTTCGACTTCATCACAAGGCGCCCCAAGAGCCGATCATGCGCATCTTCTAAACAACCTCATCAACGGGCAAGTCGTCGTTTGTATATCACTCATGTTTAAAAAAAAAAAAATTGTACGTACATAATAATCACAAAAATGTGCAATTACTTTCAGGAAGAAAACATCTGTTTTACAAATTTACAACAAAAGTTTTTCCGGGTTTGCGGCTCGTCTGTCAGAAGCAGAAGCTAAATCAATAGCCGAAAGAGATGGAGTGGTGTCCGTTTTCCCTGACTCGAAGGCACAACCTCACACCACTCGTTCTTGGGATTTTCTGGCAAGCTTAAGCCAAACCGCTTTTTCGAATACGATCAGTTCCACTCCGACTAATGTCTCTGGTGTATGGAGTGGGCGCGACACTATCATCGGCTTCATAGATTTTGGTTAATCATTAGTGCATATATATGTTTTTGAAATCATATTATATATTATTTTGCGATCAATATTAGTTTTGAGACACGTCAATGATCGGTTCAGGAATTTGGGCTCAACATCCAAGTTTCAACGATGAGAATATGGGCCCAATCCCACAACGCTGGAAGGGAACGTGCATGACTGGAGATCATTCCATTCCGTTCAAATGCAACAGGTGCTCTATATCGATAAATACTACTACTACTCCGTATATATTTAATTTTACAACAAAAAATTGTATTGAAAATTTTACAATGAATACATAGGAAAGTGATTGGAGCAAGGTATTACGATGATCCTGAAGATCCAGGTTTTATCACCACGGCCATGGACGAGGATGGGCACGGTACACACGTTGCATCGACTGCAGCTGGTATTCCAGTAAACGGGGCATCTCTTTATGGCTTTGCTAAGGGGGTCGCGAGAGGGGGCTCTCCGAATTCAAGAATCGCAATGTATCGTGCTTGTGGAATTCACGAATGCCCGCAATCTTCGATTCTCAAAGCGTTCGACGATGCAATTGCTGATGGAGTAGATATTATATCTGCATCCATAGGTGGGCATCACATTGATCTGCTCGAGGGTGCTGTATCCATCGGATCATTTCACGCTATGGAGAAGGGAATCATTGTAGTAGCCTCTGCTGGAAATGACGGCCCTTCCTCTGGGACAGTGTTAAATCTTAGCCCTTGGATAGTAACCGTTGGTGCGACCACCATGGACCGTGATTTTGAGATTGATATTGTACTTGGAAAAGGGGAGAAAGTGATTAAGGTATATATGTATGTAACAATAAATCAAAACACATTATTTTGAAAGCTAAATTGAATATTTGATTATGATAGGGAGGCGGCATCCACTATCTAAATACACCTGCTATGTATCCTTTAGTTGATGGACGCTCAGCCGGATACGACAATACTGATACAACCAATGCGACGTAAGTACGCACGATATATAAATATAACCAAGTCGAAACATGAATAATGATATATAACTTCATGCAATTAATAAATTTTTCAGGCACTGTCTCGCTGGTTCATTAGATGATGCCAAAGTGAAGGGTAAAATTGTTCTTTGTGAACATGATTACAACCTTGATATCGACTCAATGATAAAACAAGGCGTGAAAGGTATTATAATTATCGGGAATGAAATGAGGCAAACGACATACAACTTCAGATTAATATTGGGTGTGAGTGTGAGTGAAACGGATGGAGCTCAAATACATTCTTACATAAACTCAACAAGGTGATAAATTATAAATTCAAGTATAAATTAATTATTCAAAAAATGAAATGTTACCTAGCTAACTAATAAGATGATCAATATCTAATCATCATTAATTTGACACTGAAAGAAATCCCCGGGCAAGAATCTTATCAACCGTCCAAGTCCCAAAGAATTACAAGCCAGCGCCCGTTGTTGCTGAATTTTCGGCCAGAGGCCCTGCACCGGGAATGAACAACCTTATCAAGGTTGAAAATTAATAAAGATGATGATCATCTCAAATATCAATTAAAATTTTATTTTGTAAACTTAATTGGTTGTTTTGTAGCCTGATGTTACAGCACCAGGAGTTAAGGTCCTTGCAGCATCGCATTTCAACGACACATATTCTGCTCTCTTCCACCTTGAATCGGGTACGTCAATGTCATGCCCACATGTTTCTGGTCTAGCCGCAACCGTAAAGTCCTGGTATCCAACATGGACACCGTCTGCTATCAGATCCGCCATAATGACTACAGGTTAGATGAACCGACCGATAACATACTCTTTACAAAATCCAAAACAAAGTATTTATATGTATACAATGAAAATTAAAACTCGTTTTCATGTAGCAATCACGAAAAACAATTACAATGCTCCAATCACAACATTTGAAGGAGCAAGAGCCACCCCATATGACATCGGATCTGGAGAAATAAACTTATTTGGCCCTATGTGGCCGGGGCTCATCTATGAGATCGAAACTATCGATTACATAATATTTCTCTGCAACTATGGATACAACACATCTGTGATTAAATTATTGTCATCGGTTGTACCTGATAACTTTTCTTGCCCTAGTAACTCGAGTCCTGATTTGATCTCCGATTTGAACTACCCTTCAATAGCCGTTTCTGGGTTGATACCAAATGTAAAGAAGACAGTGAAAAGAACAGTGACTAATGTCGGTAAAGACTGTTCGACATTCAATGTTTTCGTGGAGGCACCCGCTAATGTGCATGTTCAAGTGGTGCCAAACACATTGCGCTTCACAAAGAATGTTAAGAAGCTGAGTTTTGTAGTGACATTCCTATCGACTGCATCATCGTCGACGTCCACGGAAGACACGTTCGGTTCGATTACATGGTATAACCAGTTTCACAAAGTACGTAGTCCGATTGTTGTAAGCAAGGCATAGTTTATGCTATGAGATAATATCAAAATAAAGCAACATATATCTCAGATGATGCAAGTAGTTATTACACATGTATCGTTAGGTGGACAAATCGATGGTTTCGTCGTTGATTCTTTATCCATCGGATCATTTCTCGACTTATATAAAATACGATCTTTATATCAACTCAACAAGGTAATAAAAAGCATGTAAAACATACTATCCCTCTAAAATTGCAAGATGATGAAGAGTGTGATTTTCATTTCCAAAGTCATGCATAATATACACCCCTGCCCGTACCGCGTCTGCACCGCCCGGGGCTGCCCGTCCTGGTGTGCGCGGCGGTTAACAATATGGAGTATATTACAATGCACAACTAATGGGATATATATATATATATATATATTTATGTTTTGATTGTGTTGACCCGGCTGGATGTGCTGGATGAGGGGCTGGGCGGGCGCGCCGGGTAGGTTTATGTAAAAAAATATTTTATTTTATTATTTTTAAATTAAATAAATATTATTGATATTTTATATTTTAAAAGAATTAAATGTATTGGGCTTTATTAATTGAACTGGGCTTAATATGTATTGGGTTTTAAATGGGCTGGGACATGAGATTATAAGTAGGCTTGGAGTGTTTGGTACCAGTGGGTTGGGAGAGTTGGGTCCTATCTTGTGTTAGGCGGGCGGGTCAGAGTGTCGGGCCGGGCGGGTTGGTCTGTGGGTCGTCCAGGCCGGTTTAATTCTGGAACGGTAGGCGAGTGGGCCCGGGGGGTCGGGCCCAACCCGCCCGGCTGTGAAGGTCTACTTTGTGGAATGTTCCAAGAATGAGAGTGGAATGTACTCCCTCTTACTCATGTATAATCATAGGATAGACAATTATTTAATGACTTTTTAAATACTGTAATAAAACATGAATAATAAAACAATAATTAGAGTTGATATGGAAAATCTTTCAGTAAAATCTCTATAAATTAGCTTTGACAAAGTCTATGAGATGCTACTCATGGAGCATTACTCCTGGTGGCATCTTAACCGTAGATGCATACACCATACACGTCGGATGTGGGTGATTGCGTGTGTATTTAATATAATAATATTAAATCTACGGTCGAGATGTACATGGTGTACTCCACCTGGAATAGCATAGATAAAACCCTTTGACAACGTGAAATTTTATTAATTTAAATAGGTTATTAATTTATCAAGTATTTTCTTCCATTTAAGAGACTATCGAAAAATTATATTAATTTAGAGAACTTGAAAATTGGAAAATCTTTCCTATACAATAAAACCTCTATAAATTAACTTTGAGACCGAGACCGTGAAATTTTTTTAATTTAAAAAAGTTATTAATTTATCAAGTATTTGTTTTTCATTTAAGAGACCAGGTTGGGACGAAAAAATTCTATTAATAAAATTACATATTTTTATTTTTTTTTCAACTAGCTAATTGGTCTATTATAGAAATTTAAATATTAACACAGATGTTTGAGGTTTGAACTTTGGCAAGTCTTCGATTCAATTACTCAACCATGTACTTATTCTCTTACTTTTTGTTTTTAACTTGCACCAGATTTATTCTGTAACTATTTAACTTCAAACTTTTAATTATTGATTCCACGTAATTTTTAATTAAATAATTTTTGGTTATTTAAACTCTCTATAAATAGAACTACTTTATTGAATGTACTCACTCCCACTCACCTCTATAAATATCATTGAATTACAATATGAGATATTTCTATCTTCTTTTGATCAGTTTTTATTTGTTGTTTCTCGGGGAGGCAGCGAATAAACAAGGAGTTTATATTGTGTACATGGGAGCCTCGAGTTCGTCACAAGGCGCCCCAAGAGCCGATCATGCTCATCTTCTAAACGACCTCATCAACAGGCAAGTATATCACTCCTGTTTCTTGTTTTTGTTTTAGAATCTTGTAGATGCATAATAATCACAAAAAAATGATCTTAATTTTAGGAAGAAAACATCTATTGTACAAATTTACAAAAGAAGTTTTTCCGGGTTTGCCGCTCGTCTGTCAGAAGCTGAAGCTGAATCAATGGCCGAAAGACCTGGAGTGGTGTCCGTTTTCCCTGACTCGATGGCAAAACCTCACACCACTCGTTCTTGGGATTTTCTGGCAAGCTTAAGCCAAACTACTGCTTTCCAGAATCCGATCAATTCCACTCCGACAAATGTCTCTGGTGTATGGAGTGGGCGCGACACTATCATCGGCTTCATAGATTTTGGTAAATCATTTGATCATGAAATCATATTATATGTGCGATCATATTAGTTTTGATCGAGACACGTCAATGAATATCGGTTCAGGAATTTGGCCCCAACATCCGAGTTTCAATGACGAGCATACGGGCTCAATCCCACAACGCTGGAAGGGAACATGCATGACTCCACTCAAATGCAACAGGTGCTCTCAATATCGATAAATAATAGTACTCCGTATATATTTTACAACAAAAAATTGAATTGAAAAATTTACGATTAATATATAGGAAAGTGATTGGAGCAAGGTATTACGATGATCCTGAAGATCCAGGTTTTATCACCACGGCCATGGACGAGGATGGGCATGGTACACATGTTGCATCGACTGCAGCAGGAATTCCGGTAAACGGGGCATCATATTATGGCCTTGCTAAGGGGGTCGCAAGAGGGGGCTCTCCGAATTCAAGAATAGCAATGTATCGTGTTTGTAATTTTGAGGAATGCCTAGATTCTTTAATTCTCAAAGCATTCGACGATGCAATTGCTGATGGGGTAGATATTATATCAATTTCATTAGGTGGAACAAGCCATATTTTCTCCAATAATCCTATATCCATCGGATCATTTCACGCTATGGAGAAGGGAGTAACTGTGGTAGGCTCTGCTGGAAACGATGGCCCTTCTCTCGGGACCGTTAGGAATTTTTGGCCTTGGATCATAACCGTTGGTGCGACCACCATGGACCGTGATTTTGAGGTAGATATTGTACTTGGAATAAGACCGGACAAAGTCATTAAGGTATGTAACAAATCAAAACACGTTTATATTTCTTCAGGTTTAGAAGATTGAAATCTAAAATGAATGAATATTTGATGATATATAATAGGGAGGCGGCATCACTTCTCTATATACATCTGCGATGTATCCAATAATTGATGGACGCTCAGCCGGATACAACAAAACTGATACAACCAATGCGACGTAAGTATATATGATAGATAATTAAGGAAGCATTAACGTTAACTTCATGCAATTTTGTAGTATATAGTTAAACCTTTTCTTGTGCTGTTGAAAAATTTCAGAGGTTGTGTCACTGGTTCATTAGATGATGTCAAAGTGAAGGGTAAAATTGTTCTTTGTGATTTCAATCCCGACATTGATATCGACTCAATGATAAACCAAGGCGTGAAATATATTATAGTTATCAACAATGACATGAGGCAAACGATATACAACTATGGACTTTATCCGATTGTGGGTGTGAGTGAAACAGATGGAGCTCAAATACATTTTTATATAAACTCAACAAGGTGATAAATAAATTCAAGTATAAATGAAATGTTACCTCCTAGCTAATTAATAAGATCAATATCTATTCATCTTAAAATTAATGTGACAATAATGAAAGAAATCCCCGGGCGAGAATCTCATCAACCGTCGAAGTCGCAAAGAATTACAAGCCAGCGCCCGTTGTTTGGGTAATTTCGTCAAGAGGCCCTGCACAGGGAATGAACAACCGTATTATAAAGGTAAAAAATGGAGTTAGAATCACAAATGGTCTCATTGAAAAAAGTCATTCTCACAAAAGCCCTATAAGTCAGCACTTTCCAACTGTTCATCTTTTTTGACACTGTTACGACAGGAATCGCACGTGAAAGTCATGTGGCACCGGAATGCTGACTTGGATTGGCGAGATTTCTGCCGGAACAGTGTCAAAAAAGATGAACAGTTGGAAAGTGCTGACTTATGAGGCTTTTGTGAGAATGACTTTTTTCAATGGGACCATTTGTGATTCTAATTCGTAAAAAATGAATAAAGATGCATGATCATCTCAAATATTAATCAAATGTTTGTCCAGTAAAAAAATTAACTAATATTGGTTGTTTTGTAGCCCGATGTTACAGCGCCAGGAGTAAAGGTCCTTGCAGCAACATGTTTCAACGACACAGATTCCGCAAAGCCGGGTAAGGAACCACCTCTCTTCAAATTTGCATCAGGTACATCAATGTCAACCCCACATGTTTCTGGTCTAGCTGCAACCGTAAAGCGTTGGTATCCAACATGGACACCGTCTGCTATCAAATCAGCCATAATGACTACAGGTTAGACGAACTGATCATTTACAAATTCCAAAACAATGTATACAATGACGATCAAAACTCGCTTGCATGCAGCTATCACGACAAACAATTACAATGCTCCGATCACAACATTCGACGATGGATTAAGAGCCACCCCATATGACATTGGATCTGGAGAAATAAGCTTATTTGGCCCTCTCTGGCCGGGGCTCGTCTATGAGATAGAAACCATCGATTACATACTGTTTCTATGCAACTACGGATACAACACATCCGTGCGTGATTAAAATTTTCTCCTCGACGTTACCTAATAACTTTGCTTGCCCGAGTAACTCGAGTCCTGATTTGATCTCCGATTTGAACTACCCTTCGATATATAGCCGTTTCTGGGTTGATACCAAATGTAAAGAAGACAGTGAAAAGAACAGTGACTAATGTCGGTAAAGACTGTTCGACATTCAATGTTGTCGTTGAGGCACCTTCTGATGTGCATTTTCAAGTGGTGCCAAACATATTGCGCTTCACAAAGAATGTTAAGAAACTGAGTTTTCAAGTGATATTCATATCGAATGCATCTTCGTCGGCGTCCATGGAAGACAGGTTTGGATCGATTACATGGTATAACCAGTTTCACAAAGTTCGTAGTCCGATTGTTGTAAGCAAGGCATAGTTTATGCTATGAGATAATATCAAAATAAAGCAGCATCACAGACGATGCAAGTAGTTACGGGGTCGATATTATGCATGTATCGTTAGGTGGACAAATCGACGGTTTCGTCGTTGATCCTATATCCATCGGATAATTTTTTGATTTTCATAAAGTACGATCTTATATCAACTCAACAAGGTACTAAAAAGCATGTAAAACACCTATATTAGAACGACATATTCCAGCAATTGTTCTTGACATATACATACACAAAGGACTTTGAAGATTAATTTCACATAAATTGATTAGTTGATTATTTTGCATATTGGAAAGAATTACTAAGAGTAAACAATTCTTTGCCAATTGAAACAGTGAAATTAATTTTATTTAGGTTATCATGAAAGTATAATTATAGGCAATTATTTAATGATTTTAAATAATAAAAAATGAATGTAAAACACACCATACAGTAATAAGCATGTGCATAAATTAGCTCTGATATGTAAAATCTTTCATAATACTATATTATTCTCTTACTTTCTGTTTTTTACTTACACCTCTTTTATTCTATAACATTAATTTAACATTAAAATTTTAAATATTGATTCCACATAATTTTTAATTACAAAATTAGCTTTGTAAACTCTATATAAATCGAACTAATTTGTGGAATGTTCCATCAATATAAGAATGAGTAGGGTGAATTCAATCAAGACTTTATACAATTTTTAGGGATTTTTAGTTTAGGGGTTTTCAATTTCGATTTTTAAAAGTCCATTTAAATTTGGAGGTATTCAAAAGTCCATTTAAAAATCTTTAAAAATCTACTGGTATTCAAAAGTTAATAAATTTTAAAAATCTATTGATTTATATGAATTTAATTTCCAAAATACAAAATGGTTCAATTCTTTAAAATCTCTATACATTTCTATGGATTTCTATTTTAATTAATTAATTTATTATTAAAAAATAATAAAACATAAAAAATATATATAAATAAACATAATACAATTAAAAAATGAAAAAAATAAAAAATCAAATAAAATAAAATATTCAAAAAATAATATGTTATTATATGTTTGATATATATAAAAATAATATTAAAATTATTAAATATATTAATAAATTTTTATTCGGTGAAAAATTATAATTGTATAACAATTATAAAAATAAACAAATTTATTTATTATGTTATTTTAAAAAATATAACTAATTTTTGTAATTTTTTTTATATATATATATATATATATCTCGTCTACATTGAAATTTATTAGTTTAAAATTGAAATTTAGTCGAAAATTAGTATTTTAATTTTTCTTGAACAAAAAAAAAAGTTAAAATTAAACTGATTTATTTTTAAGTACGATCTTAATTTTGAATTTTAAAATTAAATAAAAAACATGAAAATTAATATAAATTAATAAAAAATAAATTAATATAAAAAGGAGAGTTAGTGAAACTCTATATAGACTTGGTGGATTTTTTAAATCCACAAAAGTCAATAAACTTTTTAAAATCCAAAAAAATCCAATTAAATCTTAATTGAACACACCAATGTACTCCCTCTCACTCATGTATAATTATAGGCCGATAGGAAATTATTTAAAGATTTTTTAAATATAATAAAAAACGAATAATAAAACAACATGCTTAAATTAGGTCTGATATGGAAAATCTTTCAAGATCACATATATTTTATTCTCTTACTTTTTGTTTTTTATTTACACCTGGTTTATTTTCTAACCATTTAACTTAAAACTTTTAATTATTGATTTTAATTAAATAATTTTTGGTTGTTTGAACTCTCTATATAAATTGAACTACTTGATGGAATGTACTCAATCTCACTCACCTCCATTAATATGAGAATGAGAGGTTTCTATCTTGTTTTGATAAGTTTTTATTTGTTTTTTCTCGGGGAGGCAGCGAAGCATGGAGTTTATATTGTGTACATGGGAGCTTCGACTTCATCACAAGGCGCCCCAAGAGCCGATCATGCGCATCTTCTAAACAACCTCATCAACGGGCAAGTCGTCGTTTGTATATCACTCATGTTTAAAAAAAAAAAAATTGTACGTACATAATAATCACAAAAATGTGCAATTACTTTCAGGAAGAAAACATCTGTTTTACAAATTTACAACAAAAGTTTTTCCGGGTTTGCGGCTCGTCTGTCAGAAGCAGAAGCTAAATCAATAGCCGAAAGAGATGGAGTGGTGTCCGTTTTCCCTGACTCGAAGGCACAACCTCACACCACTCGTTCTTGGGATTTTCTGGCAAGCTTAAGCCAAACCGCTTTTTCGAATATGATCAGTTCCACTCCGACTAATGTCTCTGGTGTATGGAGTGGGCGCGACACTATCATCGGCTTCATAGATTTTGGTTAATCATTAGTGCATATATATGTTTTTGAAATCATATTATATATTATTTTGCGATCAATATTAGTTTTGAGACACGTCAATGATCGGTTCAGGAATTTGGGCTCAACATCCAAGTTTCAACGATGAGAATATGGGCCCAATCCCACAACGCTGGAAGGGAACGTGCATGACTGGAGATCATTCCATTCCGTTCAAATGCAACAGGTGCTCTATATCGATAAATACTACTACTACTCCGTATATATTTAATTTTACAACAAAAAATTGTATTGAAAATTTTACAATGAATACATAGGAAAGTGATTGGAGCAAGGTATTACGATGATCCTGAAGATCCAGGTTTTATCACCACGGCCATGGACGAGGATGGGCACGGTACACACGTTGCATCGACTGCAGCTGGTATTCCAGTAAACGGGGCATCTCTTTATGGCTTTGCTAAGGGGGTCGCGAGAGGGGGCTCTCCGAATTCAAGAATCGCAATGTATCGTGCTTGTGGAATTCACGAATGCCCGCAATCTTCGATTCTCAAAGCGTTCGACGATGCAATTGCTGATGGAGTAGATATTATATCTGCATCCATAGGTGGGCATCACATTGATCTGCTCGAGGGTGCTGTATCCATCGGATCATTTCACGCTATGGAGAAGGGAATCATTGTAGTAGCCTCTGCTGGAAATGACGGCCCTTCCTCTGGGACAGTGTTAAATCTTAGCCCTTGGATAGTAACCGTTGGTGCGACCACCATGGACCGTGATTTTGAGATTGATATTGTACTTGGAAAAGGGGAGAAAGTGATTAAGGTATATATGTATGTAACAATAAATCAAAACACATTATTTTGAAAGCTAAATTGAATATTTGATTATGATAGGGAGGCGGCATCCACTATCTAAATACACCTGCTATGTATCCTTTAGTTGATGGACGCTCAGCCGGATACGACAATACTGATACAACCAATGCGACGTAAGTACGCACGATATATAAATATAACCAAGTCGAAACATGAATAATGATATATAACTTCATGCAATTAATAAATTTTTCAGGCACTGTCTCGCTGGTTCATTAGATGATGCCAAAGTGAAGGGTAAAATTGTTCTTTGTGAACATGATTACAACCTTGATATCGACTCAATGATAAAACAAGGCGTGAAAGGTATTATAATTATCGGGAATGAAATGAGGCAAACGACATACAACTTCAGATTAATATTGGGTGTGAGTGTGAGTGAAACGGATGGAGCTCAAATACATTCTTACATAAACTCAACAAGGTGATAAATTATAAATTCAAGTATAAATTAATTATTCAAAAAATGAAATGTTACCTAGCTAACTAATAAGATGATCAATATCTAATCATCATTAATTTGACACTGAAAGAAATCCCCGGGCAAGAATCTTATCAACCGTCCAAGTCCCAAAGAATTACAAGCCAGCGCCCGTTGTTGCTGAATTTTCGGCCAGAGGCCCTGCACCGGGAATGAACAACCTTATCAAGGTTGAAAATTAATAAAGATGATGATCATCTCAAATATCAATTAAAATTTTATTTTGTAAACTTAATTGGTTGTTTTGTAGCCTGATGTTACAGCACCAGGAGTTAAGGTCCTTGCAGCATCGCATTTCAACGACACATATTCTGCTCTCTTCCACCTTGAATCGGGTACGTCAATGTCATGCCCACATGTTTCTGGTCTAGCCGCAACCGTAAAGTCCTGGTATCCAACATGGACACCGTCTGCTATCAGATCCGCCATAATGACTACAGGTTAGATGAACCGACCGATAACATACTCTTTACAAAATCCAAAACAAAGTATTTATATGTATACAATGAAAATTAAAACTCGTTTTCATGTAGCAATCACGAAAAACAATTACAATGCTCCAATCACAACATTTGAAGGAGCAAGAGCCACCCCATATGACATCGGATCTGGAGAAATAAACTTATTTGGCCCTATGTGGCCGGGGCTCATCTATGAGATCGAAACTATCGATTACATAATATTTCTCTGCAACTATGGATACAACACATCTGTGATTAAATTATTGTCATCGGTTGTACCTGATAACTTTTCTTGCCCTAGTAACTCGAGTCCTGATTTGATCTCCGATTTGAACTACCCTTCAATAGCCGTTTCTGGGTTGATACCAAATGTAAAGAAGACAGTGAAAAGAACAGTGACTAATGTCGGTAAAGACTGTTCGACATTCAATGTTTTCGTGGAGGCACCCGCTAATGTGCATGTTCAAGTGGTGCCAAACACATTGCGCTTCACAAAGAATGTTAAGAAGCTGAGTTTTGTAGTGACATTCCTATCGACTGCATCATCGTCGACGTCCACGGAAGACACGTTCGGTTCGATTACATGGTATAACCAGTTTCACAAAGTACGTAGTCCGATTGTTGTAAGCAAGGCATAGTTTATGCTATGAGATAATATCAAAATAAAGCAACATATATCTCAGATGATGCAAGTAGTTATTACACATGTATCGTTAGGTGGACAAATCGATGGTTTCGTCGTTGATTCTTTATCCATCGGATCATTTCTCGACTTATATAAAATACGATCTTTATATCAACTCAACAAGGTAATAAAAAGCATGTAAAACATACTATCCCTCTAAAATTGCAAGATGATGAAGAGTGTGATTTTCATTTCCAAAGTCATGCATAATATACACCCCTGCCCGTACCGCGTCTGCACCGCCCGGGGCTGCCCGTCCTGGTGTGCGCGGCGGTTAACAATATGGAGTATATTACAATGCACAACTAATGGGATATATATATATATATATATATATATTTATGTTTTGATTGTGTTGACCCGGCTGGATGTGCTGGATGAGGGGCTGGGCGGGCGCGCCGGGTAGGTTTATGTAAAAAAATATTTTATTTTATTATTTTTAAATTAAATAAATATTATTGATATTTTATATTTTAAAAGAATTAAATGTATTGGGCTTTATTAATTGAACTGGGCTTAATATGTATTGGGTTTTAAATGGGCTGGGACATGAGATTATAAGTAGGCTTGGAGTGTTTGGTACCAGTGGGTTGGGAGAGTTGGGTCCTATCTTGTGTTAGGCGGGCGGGTCAGAGTGTCGGGCCGGGCGGGTTGGTCTGTGGGTCGTCCAGGCCGGTTTAATTCTGGAACGGTAGGCGAGTGGGCCCGGGGGGTCGGGCCCAACCCGCCCGGCTGTGAAGGTCTACTTTGTGGAATGTTCCAAGAATGAGAGTGGAATGTACTCCCTCTTACTCATGTATAATCATAGGATAGACAATTATTTAATGACTTTTTAAATACTGTAATAAAACATGAATAATAAAACAATAATTAGAGTTGATATGGAAAATCTTTCAGTAAAATCTCTATAAATTAGCTTTGACAAAGTCTATGAGATGCTACTCATGGAGCATTACTCCTGGTGGCATCTTAACCGTAGATGCATACACCATACACGTCGGATGTGGGTGATTGCGTGTGTATTTAATATAATAATATTAAATCTACGGTCGAGATGTACATGGTGTACTCCACCTGGAATAGCATAGATAAAACCCTTTGACAACGTGAAATTTTATTAATTTAAATAGGTTATTAATTTATCAAGTATTTTCTTTCATTTAAGAGACTATCGAAAAATTATATTAATTTAGAGAACTTGAAAATTGGAAAATCTTTCCTATACAATAAAACCTCTATAAATTAACTTTGAGACCGAGACCGTGAAATTTTTTTAATTTAAAAAAGTTATTAATTTATCAAGTATTTGTTTTTCATTTAAGAGACCAGGTTGGGACGAAAAAATTCTATTAATAAAATTACATATTTTTATTTTTTTTTCAACTAGCTAATTGGTCTATTATAGAAATTTAAATATTAACACAGATGTTTGAGGTTTGAACTTTGGCAAGTCTTCGATTCAATTACTCAACCATGTACTTATTCTCTTACTTTTTGTTTTTAACTTGCACCAGATTTATTCTGTAACTATTTAACTTCAAACTTTTAATTATTGATTCCACGTAATTTTTAATTAAATAATTTTTGGTTATTTAAACTCTCTATAAATAGAACTACTTTATTGAATGTACTCACTCCCACTCACCTCTATAAATATCATTGAATTACAATATGAGATATTTCTATCTTCTTTTGATCAGTTTTTATTTGTTGTTTCTCGGGGAGGCAGCGAATAAACAAGGAGTTTATATTGTGTACATGGGAGCCTCGAGTTCGTCACAAGGCGCCCCAAGAGCCGATCATGCTCATCTTCTAAACGACCTCATCAACAGGCAAGTATATCACTCCTGTTTCTTGTTTTTGTTTTAGAATCTTGTAGATGCATAATAATCACAAAAAAATGATCTTAATTTTAGGAAGAAAACATCTATTGTACAAATTTACAAAAGAAGTTTTTCCGGGTTTGCCGCTCGTCTGTCAGAAGCTGAAGCTGAATCAATGGCCGAAAGACCTGGAGTGGTGTCCGTTTTCCCTGACTCGATGGCAAAACCTCACACCACTCGTTCTTGGGATTTTCTGGCAAGCTTAAGCCAAACTACTGCTTTCCAGAATCCGATCAATTCCACTCCGACAAATGTCTCTGGTGTATGGAGTGGGCGCGACACTATCATCGGCTTCATAGATTTTGGTAAATCATTTGATCATGAAATCATATTATATGTGCGATCATATTAGTTTTGATCGAGACACGTCAATGAATATCGGTTCAGGAATTTGGCCCCAACATCCGAGTTTCAATGACGAGCATACGGGCTCAATCCCACAACGCTGGAAGGGAACATGCATGACTCCACTCAAATGCAACAGGTGCTCTCAATATCGATAAATAATAGTACTCCGTATATATTTTACAACAAAAAATTGAATTGAAAAATTTACGATTAATATATAGGAAAGTGATTGGAGCAAGGTATTACGATGATCCTGAAGATCCAGGTTTTATCACCACGGCCATGGACGAGGATGGGCATGGTACACATGTTGCATCGACTGCAGCAGGAATTCCGGTAAACGGGGCATCATATTATGGCCTTGCTAAGGGGGTCGCAAGAGGGGGCTCTCCGAATTCAAGAATAGCAATGTATCGTGTTTGTAATTTTGAGGAATGCCTAGATTCTTTAATTCTCAAAGCATTCGACGATGCAATTGCTGATGGGGTAGATATTATATCAATTTCATTAGGTGGAACAAGCCATATTTTCTCCAATAATCCTATATCCATCGGATCATTTCACGCTATGGAGAAGGGAGTAACTGTGGTAGGCTCTGCTGGAAACGATGGCCCTTCTCTCGGGACCGTTAGGAATTTTTGGCCTTGGATCATAACCGTTGGTGCGACCACCATGGACCGTGATTTTGAGGTAGATATTGTACTTGGAATAAGACCGGACAAAGTCATTAAGGTATGTAACAAATCAAAACACGTTTATATTTCTTCAGGTTTAGAAGATTGAAATCTAAAATGAATGAATATTTGATGATATATAATAGGGAGGCGGCATCACTTCTCTATATACATCTGCGATGTATCCAATAATTGATGGACGCTCAGCCGGATACAACAAAACTGATACAACCAATGCGACGTAAGTATATATGATAGATAATTAAGGAAGCATTAACGTTAACTTCATGCAATTTTGTAGTATATAGTTAAACCTTTTCTTGTGCTGTTGAAAAATTTCAGAGGTTGTGTCACTGGTTCATTAGATGATGTCAAAGTGAAGGGTAAAATTGTTCTTTGTGATTTCAATCCCGACATTGATATCGACTCAATGATAAACCAAGGCGTGAAATATATTATAGTTATCAACAATGACATGAGGCAAACGATATACAACTATGGACTTTATCCGATTGTGGGTGTGAGTGAAACAGATGGAGCTCAAATACATTTTTATATAAACTCAACAAGGTGATAAATAAATTCAAGTATAAATGAAATGTTACCTCCTAGCTAATTAATAAGATCAATATCTATTCATCTTAAAATTAATGTGACAATAATGAAAGAAATCCCCGGGCGAGAATCTCATCAACCGTCGAAGTCGCAAAGAATTACAAGCCAGCGCCCGTTGTTTGGGTAATTTCGTCAAGAGGCCCTGCACAGGGAATGAACAACCGTATTATAAAGGTAAAAAATGGAGTTAGAATCACAAATGGTCTCATTGAAAAAAGTCATTCTCACAAAAGCCCTATAAGTCAGCACTTTCCAACTGTTCATCTTTTTTGACACTGTTACGACAGGAATCGCACGTGAAAGTCATGTGGCACCGGAATGCTGACTTGGATTGGCGAGATTTCTGCCGGAACAGTGTCAAAAAAGATGAACAGTTGGAAAGTGCTGACTTATGAGGCTTTTGTGAGAATGACTTTTTTCAATGGGACCATTTGTGATTCTAATTCGTAAAAAATGAATAAAGATGCATGATCATCTCAAATATTAATCAAATGTTTGTCCAGTAAAAAAATTAACTAATATTGGTTGTTTTGTAGCCCGATGTTACAGCGCCAGGAGTAAAGGTCCTTGCAGCAACATGTTTCAACGACACAGATTCCGCAAAGCCGGGTAAGGAACCACCTCTCTTCAAATTTGCATCAGGTACATCAATGTCAACCCCACATGTTTCTGGTCTAGCTGCAACCGTAAAGCGTTGGTATCCAACATGGACACCGTCTGCTATCAAATCAGCCATAATGACTACAGGTTAGACGAACTGATCATTTACAAATTCCAAAACAATGTATACAATGACGATCAAAACTCGCTTGCATGCAGCTATCACGACAAACAATTACAATGCTCCGATCACAACATTCGACGATGGATTAAGAGCCACCCCATATGACATTGGATCTGGAGAAATAAGCTTATTTGGCCCTCTCTGGCCGGGGCTCGTCTATGAGATAGAAACCATCGATTACATACTGTTTCTATGCAACTACGGATACAACACATCCGTGCGTGATTAAAATTTTCTCCTCGACGTTACCTAATAACTTTGCTTGCCCGAGTAACTCGAGTCCTGATTTGATCTCCGATTTGAACTACCCTTCGATATATAGCCGTTTCTGGGTTGATACCAAATGTAAAGAAGACAGTGAAAAGAACAGTGACTAATGTCGGTAAAGACTGTTCGACATTCAATGTTGTCGTTGAGGCACCTTCTGATGTGCATTTTCAAGTGGTGCCAAACATATTGCGCTTCACAAAGAATGTTAAGAAACTGAGTTTTCAAGTGATATTCATATCGAATGCATCTTCGTCGGCGTCCATGGAAGACAGGTTTGGATCGATTACATGGTATAACCAGTTTCACAAAGTTCGTAGTCCGATTGTTGTAAGCAAGGCATAGTTTATGCTATGAGATAATATCAAAATAAAGCAGCATCACAGACGATGCAAGTAGTTACGGGGTCGATATTATGCATGTATCGTTAGGTGGACAAATCGACGGTTTCGTCGTTGATCCTATATCCATCGGATAATTTTTTGATTTTCATAAAGTACGATCTTATATCAACTCAACAAGGTACTAAAAAGCATGTAAAACACCTATATTAGAACGACATATTCCAGCAATTGTTCTTGACATATACATACACAAAGGACTTTGAAGATTAATTTCACATAAATTGATTAGTTGATTATTTTGCATATTGGAAAGAATTACTAAGAGTAAACAATTCTTTGCCAATTGAAACAGTGAAATTAATTTTATTTAGGTTATCATGAAAGTATAATTATAGGCAATTATTTAATGATTTTAAATAATAAAAAATGAATGTAAAACACACCATACAGTAATAAGCATGTGCATAAATTAGCTCTGATATGTAAAATCTTTCATAATACTATATTATTCTCTTACTTTCTGTTTTTTACTTACACCTCTTTTATTCTATAACATTAATTTAACATTAAAATTTTAAATATTGATTCCACATAATTTTTAATTACAAAATTAGCTTTGTAAACTCTATATAAATCGAACTAATTTGTGGAATGTTCCATCAATATAAGAATGAGTAACGTGTGCGTTCTCCGCGGGCCCGCCGCACCTGCTCGCCGGAGCCATCGCTGTCACGGCGGCGTTGTGGCGGTTGGGTAATGGTGGTCATTTATTTTGATTGACACACTACTTACTTTTTTGTTCGGTATCGCGTTGCCGACTTGTTTGCCGCGGGGCCCACCAATCTTGTCGGGTGTTTGTGGGCCAGTACAGCTCTTCTGGACCTTTCTTTGATGTGGGCTTTGGTGGTCGTCACATGGAGCCCAATAAGATATGGCCCATGTGACATGGGGATGAGTCACGAAAGGGGAACACGGAGATATTTAGTCTTAGTAGTGGGGAGAGATAGGAAATATTGAGAGAGCATTTACTTTTTATATTTTATTTTACAGAAATTATTAATAATAATATTAATGTATTTCTTTATTTTATTATTATTATTTTATGACACAAAAATGTGAATAATGATTATGAGCTGGACTGTGAATCAATGATATGTAATGGACGGTTACTGGTTTATATGTGGACTATTATTAAAGCGTAATAACTAATAAATTGATAGATATTTTTTAATATAAAATTCGAATGATTGGTTCGTTATGATGTGTGTATTAGCTTGCAAACACGGAGACAACTAAGAGATATACTACCACTATTGTCCAAGTACACTACTCTATCTCTATAAAACAAATCAATTTCATCGCAATTATTAAATTTGTAAATGTCATATTGGATTGGTGTGGAAAGCAAAATTCGTCTTATAAGCTTACGACTCTTATCGTCAATTGATTTTAAAATAAAATGTCTAGTTGATTCGACTTTTGTTTTTACATTTTGTTGCGTTGAGCGTAAGACCACGTTTGATTTCAACATGATATTGGAGTTATTGTCTATTATTTTGCTACCTATGCTCGATCAGGTGTCGGTTACACGTGAAATCAATATGTCTAAAATTCACAAGTTAAAAAGTGCATGTGAAAAAGTTGTACTCTATGTTGCCAAATTCACCTGTTAATTAGCATCTCACAATTTAATTTGTATGAAAATGAATTCTATCACTTCACATTTAGTTTTCGAAACATATATTAATGAAGGAATATATATTTGTTTGAATATTTTAGTTAAGAAACAATTCTCTATTAAATAAATCAAGAACGATAGCTAAAAAATCGCACATAGAGAAAGTTGTGGTGTTGCACGCGTTCTCCTCTGATTAATTTATCACGAATAAGACAACTAAAAATGTGTCACATTTCCTTCGGTGCTCATATAGATATTTTGATAACTTATTTAATTAATGTAAATAAACAAACGTGTAACACTTTGTGACGTTATCAAAATTGATTTGGAAGCGTGACCATATACTTCACTTTCACGCACCACCATTAGCATATAGTATAAATTGTTGACATTTCATAAAATATGAAACGTATCGAATTGAAAATCGTAATTATAAAATATGAATCATCATGAGCTGGTGTCAAATGACATGATTAGATTTTTTTCTTCATAATTACTGATTGTTACAATAATCACAATTTCATTAAACTTCAATCAAACACTACTTTTATCATAATTACTGATTGTTACAATAATCACAATTTCATTAAACTTCAATCAAACACTACTTTTATTGTTCATTTATTTCATATTATTTTCTTTATATTAAAATATACCGTACTATTTCAATTTTGTCTCTTAAAATTATAAACACCTTTAAAATAAAATTATTATTTATTTTTTTAAACTCAAGATATCATTTACATTTATTTTTTAGACCTACTTTTTAAAAATCATTTACTTTTTTTTTTAAACTAAAATATTTTCTTTTGTTGTTTTTTTTATCAAAAGTTAAAAAATAATAATTTTCTCCCGATGCATAATTCTCTAATAGGTATATTACTTTTGTTTGCATAAAACCCAAATTAACAAAAGATGGTTGCCTACACAATTAAATACTTGGTGAGGGCCTCCAGGAGCATCGTCGAATGATAAGATATGTAATGATGTAGTGCAAATTCTCGGTGAGGCAGGTTCGATTTTCGGGTGTTTTGTACCATAAAATTCCATAACCGACATATGTCCAGAAGACTGGTGCCACGTCATCAAAAGAAGAGTCAAGTAAAGACTAATTAAAAAATAAAGAAAGTTATAAGAAGAGACCAAGCGAGCCCAGGAATTGCCCATGACGAAATTGCCTCGAGCAGAAATATGGGATGAGTTAGAGCTGTTACCAGGCAAGAGGCGGTGCCTTCCCGGAGAGCTACAACAAGTGGATCAACAAGAGGTAATGGGTTTTTAATGCAAAATTTAGTGCTTTTTTTGGTCCAATTAGAAGTTAATAGGTTGCTAATAGGTGACATTGCATGCACATAAGTGATAGTATAAATAAGAGGATGTAGAGAGGAAAGAGGAGGACAATTTCTATTTTTCCAAATACTATTAAGTAATAAAAAGGAAAATAAAAGAAAGAGCATGAAGCTCAAGAACACCATGCAAAAATCCAGTTTTTCGATCAATACAAACCTCGATATATAACCGTATCCAATCAAATAAATAGATGTTTAGGCCGCTCTTTTGTAACCCCCATTCCAGTAAAGTATTGTATGAGATAAAACGGTGCCAAACATTGGCGCTAGAAAGAGAAAGGTTTTACGAATCGAGAGTTTGAGGTCCAGACGACGGCAACAAAGGCGGACGAGAAGGATGGCGGTACCGCGTCCGAAGAATCTGTAGATTTTGGCAGGCGGCGAGACGTCAAGGGTAAGGCGTCGATGGAGAATCCCGATGCACTAGTTCCCGAAGTAGATCCAGAACCCGTCAACCGCGACGTGCCTCCGTCGTCAATTCAAATAGACGAGGACGACCCTACTCGCGGCCATGTAACGACATATCTGCAGACAGATTCTCAGGTAAGAACCACTCATCGTTGACACCATTCACGCCGTCGTGCTCGTCGTTTGCCCCCGTATGATTTGGGAGGGCCGTCGACGCCCGCCGTGGCTCCACCCCCAATCAAATTCGAAAATCTGGATACACCTGAAAAGATCAATGAAACGATACATGCGCTCATGCATAGAAAATATGTTTTAACAACTCATTGATACTTGCAACCGGTAATCGTGCACCACCTGGACCATTCACGAATATGGTTCCGGTAATCGCGCGCCAGAGCCCAAGGAGTTGTTCATCTCTTGGGCCGATCAAAACGAGCCCAAACAATTCAATCGGACCGTATCAAAAAAATAGGTAGAAGCCAGCTCAATTGGCCCAATGGGTGCATTGACTTAGTCAACTTGTTGAACACTCATACTCTCTTATCATATTTAAAGAGAAATAACTTTTATTACTCTTTCCAAGTGTAATAAAAATATATATCCCAATAAAATAATAATTGTTTCCAATTACCAAAGTAATGGTGGGATAATTATAGTTTAGTACCTGAACTATAGGCACTTTCGGGGTTTAGTAACTCATCTTTTTTTTTGTGGTTTAGTAACTGAACTAAGGCTTAATTAGACATTGGTGGCTAGATTGGCGGATCCCGGCGACACTTGCAAAACACGTGATTTCAGTTAACAAGTGTCACAATTTCGTTGGTTGAAGGTGAGAAATTACTCTTTTAACCTTTTCATTATATATTCGATTTATTTTTAAAACATATTAATATGTATTTTGATTTATATACGGTCCAAATCATAGACGTATGTGTATATTGTGTATTTTGATTTATAGACGTTTGTCCCCAATTTAGAAACGAAAGAACCCTAATAAAGGAGCCCGCATAGATCTTCTACCAGCAGCCGCTCCATGTCGTCCCTCTCCGCAGCCTCTGGATTCGATTACCCCAATTTTCAGAACCCTAAATTCAATTTGAAGAGCAAAAATCTATATGGAGGATTCGATAATTTGCGTGATTGTCTTTTGTTTTGTGTAATTTGCAGGGGATGGAATTTGGGGATAGCGGTTCCGGCGCGGAGACTACGGCGGCTGTAGAAGATCTCTGCGGGGTTAACGGCGGCGGACCGGGCGAAGACCTTTTTGTCGACGAGCTCCTCTATTTCTCGAATGGGTTTTCTGAAACTGAGGGGACGCTGGAGGAGCCGCCAGAGAATGGAAGCGCCCGGTTTCGGGGAACAACGAGCCGCCGCCGACGGAAAATGATAATCTTGAATTTGAGTTTTCTCGCATAAATTGTTTTCTCGAATTTGTTTCTTCTCGGCAATCAATGTAATGTGTGTTATATATGTAGATGACTTCCATTGAATTTTTTATTTTCCGATAAAAAATAAATTTGTTGCTATATAATTTGGAAGGTGGTTTCTAAATCAAATGTCATCACTAAAAATGATTTTAAATTATTTTTATAATTATTTATAAATATTTTTAATTATTTATAAATATTTTTAATTATTTTTATAATTATTTTTATAATTATTTATAAATATTTTTATAATTATTTATAAATATTTTTAATTATTTTTATAATTATTTATAAATATTTTTAATTATTTTTATTTATTTATAATTATTTATAAATATTTATAATTATTTTTATAATTATTTATAATTGTTTATGGAAATGTCGATAATACCCTCATGAGCCCGCAACTGGCATTATTATAAGCACGTGTCGCCGGTATCCGCCACTCCAGCCACTAAAGTCTAATTAAGCTTTAGTTCAGGTACTTAACTACAAAAAAAAAAAAGATGAATCACTAAATCCCGAAAGTATCTATAGTTCAGGTACTAAATTATAATTATCCCTAGTATTTATGACTATTTTAACACATTTATTTTTCAATCACCGATTAACTCGGATTTTGACTAAGTAAAACACTACTTTTATTGTTCATTTATTTTATATTATCTCCTTTATATTAAAATATACTGTACTATTTCAATTTTGTTTCTTAAAATATACACACCTTTAAAATAACATAATTATTTATTTTTTTAACTCAAAACATAATTTACATTTATTTTTTACACCTACTTTTTAAAAATCATTTAATTTATTTTTAACTTAAAATAAATTATTATTTTTTGTTTTTTTTTTATCAAAAATTAAGAAATAGTAATTTTCTTTATATGTTTACCTATGTCCTAATGCATAATTTTGTACTATGTATATTATTTTTGTGTGCATAAAAACCAAATTAACAAAAGATCGTTGTCTAGCTACACAGTTAAATTTCAGTCGAGTGGTAATACAAGTAGTGATGTAGTACAAATTTTCGATGACGTAGGTTCGATTTTCGGGTGACACAAAATTAATATTAAAATATTATAGAGTTTGTTTTGTGATGAGAATTTTGTTAACTCTCTTCCACAGATGTCTACTAGTTAATCATATCTTTCGATTTAAATCTCACCCGATCGAGAGACTAACAATCGAATTGAGTTAGAGTTTCTCGTTTCTCCATTTTTTAAAAAATGGTGAGAGTGAGATTGGTATGGGCCTGGAGCCCAATAATAAAAGCAGACGCAATGATATTCCTTAGGGCGGGAAGCCCAACACTACAATCCGGAAATACCATCTTTAACGTAAAACTATTTTTCTCTCATAATTACAAAAGAACTCATTTATTTTGAGACGGAAACAATATACTTTGGTCGCACATTATTACAAAGAAATAATTGTGGTTTTTTTAAACAGAAAAAATATATTTGTCGTTACGTGATATTCTATTGTTTCAATTTTTACTTAAAATATTAATTAAATAATTATAACATACAAATTAAGTATTCAATAATTACAATCACTCAAGCTCGTTATATTAATTATAAAATTAATAACATACATATTAAATATTTATAAGAAATTAGACTATTTCAAATGGCCGTAAAGAATACTCCGTATTTAATATCTACAACTAATCAATGCATAATGACTATTTCCATTTTTGAAAATATTGATTCACGCAGATAATAATAAAAGCCAACTTTATTATATGGCAAAAAAACACTTTATTTTACTGTCTAATTGTGTGTGTCCAGATCAGCAAAACTGCTGCAAGCTTCTTTTTACGTACCGACGTTACTCTAACGCCCCATGCAAGAATCACATGGAGAATTGTTACTTTGTTCCTCTTTAAAGTATATACATTAACCTTCATTTTCAATTTTAATTTTTTAATCAAATATGATACTACTATATTATAATTTTTTTTATTATAAATTTTAACTAAAAACATTATCTATATCTCTTTAGTCTTTGCACTTATATATCTCCTAAATAATACATTGTGAATAAAAACATAAAAAAGCTTTAAATATGTTCCATATATAGTTAAAATATTTTTATGTGTTATCGAGCATGTGATACGTAGATCATTTGCTCTAATACCATGACGTAAAAATTTACGAGCTTACTGATACAATGTAACACATGATTCGTGTCAAGAAACGAGTTTCAGACCACGTCAATTATATGTGGATATTATATATAATATATTAACTCATGGACGTATTTTAATTTTCCCTTTTTTGAAAAATTTATGAAAGGAAAACATAAATAAAGATAATGTATTATATAAAAATCGAAAAAAGGAATCTATGTAATTATCCATTGTTCCTACCTTTAATCTTTACACGACAGATGACATGTCCACGCACGTTCCTGTTTCTGAAACAAAGTAAATTAGGAATTAAGGAATTGATGGATCGGATGATCAAGATATTTGGTCGTGATTGTGTTACTTTCTTTTTGGTTCTATTGGATGATATTATATACGGATTGAGGGGGCATCCGGTGCCAAATTGCACCGGATGTTATGCTGTGCATTCTACATCGTTAGATTGTAATTAATTCAATCTAACGGTTAGTCTTCTGCCCATCAAATTATAAATTCGCGTTGCCCGTGCCCGTTAATTATAAACGCAAATAAAAACAATTACTTAAGGCAAATTAAACAATTAAATACTTAACGCAAATAAACAACAATTACTTAACGCAAAAAAACAATTAAAATATATACAATATTATTTACTCTTGATTTGTAAGTTACTTAACGCAAATAAATAATTAAAATATATACAAAATAATTAATTTTTTTAAAGCATTTCACAAAACTTATTTTAAGCTTATAAAATTTTTAATAGTTACTGATTAGACGTTTTTGTGCGCGTCTCTCGTCAAAATCCGAGGTCAATTGTAGTTGACTCGGTATCAATCCAAGGAAACGAAAGAGATATGTTTTAGTGTTTGAAAATTTAAAGAAACGTAATTCATTATACTAAATCCTAGATTCATTTTGCTCGACAAGAAAAGTTAACAAATTAAGCAAATAGCAATGAAGAAAAACACTTGGATAATAACAATCAAAACTAAAAGATAATTTCACAAACTCAAGTTTTAATCAATACGTTTTACACTTGAAAGTCAAGCTCCCGGTCGGGTTACTTCACACGTTTAAATAACTTTTAATTCACTTAGAGAATCGCTCCCGGTCGGGTTACGTTTCTAAGATCGTGCTAGTGTATTGAATTTGTTCAAGAGTTGCTAGTTCTCTTTTTCATTCATCATATCATTATCCAAGTTAGATTATTTAGTTCATCATCTTAATTAAAGCAAAAACATTAAGCAAGTAAAATAATTAAGCATGAGATCTTAAATTCAAGTAAACAAACACTTAAGAAGAATTCAACTTTAAGATGTTTATCATTCTCAAACCAAATTCAAAAGAAAACATGAGTTAAAGCAAGCATAATCTAAAAGTAGAAGTTCAAACTTAGAAATACATTAATCATACGAATATATTAAATGGCTATCGAACTAGATCGTGCTTCCGAAGTTGTCGGCTTCGGATCGGACTTCTCCTACACCCTCCTTGAAGTTCTCCAGCGAAAAGTATCTCGAAAACCTCTTTTTCCACGCCTAAATACTTCATCAAACTCACTCTCAACCGCCACTGAACTGCCCCCGAACAGCGCCCGCTGGGCAATCAACAGCGCGCGCTGGCGATCTTTCAGCGGTCGCTGAAATGAAAACAGCGACCGCTGTTTCTGTTATTTCGCATGATTTCGGATCTGCCTCTTTTCTGACTTTTCGGCGCCCGTTGTAATAGCTTCAGCGCTCGTCAAATGTCCCCCAGCGGTCGCTGGTATGCTTTCAGCGAGCGCTGTTTCCCTCGGTTCAGCTCGTCTTCTCGATTCTTCGACTTTCCTTCAACATTCGACCTAAAAAATGAACAAACATGCAACTCCAACCCAAGTGAGATCTAACACACACACAAATATCCAACATAACGAAATAACATGAAAACAATACACAAGACACAAACTCGACACCAAAAACACAAACTAAAAACACACAAATACGAAATAAATCACCCCCCCACACTCAAATTCTTGCTAGTCCCGAGCAAGGTAAAATCAACCAACACGTGTTTGCACAAATCACGTACTTTGAACTCACTTACAAACCACAACCAACCACTTGTCAAGAATGAGAAAAATAAAGATAACGAAAACATGTCACTCCATCTCGCCAAACTCTCAAAGTGAATCTCTCGAAAATAGGTAAAGTATTAACATGTCAAGCACAACGAGAATGTATAAAACAAAATCATCACAAGAAAATCCGCATACTTTGACAAGGAAGAACTAAGAATCAGAATGAGATTGCAATTTAGGTAGGCTCGGGTCATAGGTATGAATCGAAATAATAATAATACAAGATAAATCGCTCTCGACTTCCTCCTCCACCAAATGAACTCACAATACTCCCTCCATCACCAAAGGTAAAGCATCACAATCCCCTTTTAATTCTAATACATATCAATAAAATACATGTTCTCGATAGGCTTTATTATCTTTAATACTCCCGCTTTTTTTTTTTTTTATTACTCTTATTCTTTCTTTTCTCATTTTTTTTTTTTTTTCTTTTTGCTTTTTGCTTTTTTTTTATTTTCATCCCTCGTCAATTGTTTTCACAACCGAAGAGTATTCGTTTTTTTTTTTTTTTTTTTTTTTATATATAGGGAGTAAGCTTTTTTTTTCTTTTATAGTTTGCCTTAATACGAGAAAACATGTTCAATACATCACAATATCCCTTATCAACCCTTACTATCAAACTTGTAACACCTCACAACCTCACATCGCTCGTGGAACTCTCGGTTACAAGAAAAAGGCACCATGAAAGCACAAAGGGTTAACTAGGGAGTCCCTCGACGGGCACGGTCATTTTGGGGAATATATAAAATGTGGAGGTAAATCCTAACAATCTCAAACTTCATTTTCTCATTCTTACCAAGGCAAAGTAACTTCATATTAATGCAATGACACAACAAAATCCAATCATCCATTCTCACTCTCACAACTCGAGAAAAATCATAAATACTCTCCAATGAAAATAGGCTCAAAAGCTCACATGTATATATAGCAAGGGAAAACTCATGTACATCATAAACTCATTTTCTCGACTCTTAACAAGTGGATCATCCAACTAACCAAGTGAGTTCAAGCAACAACTTAACCATATCCACATGCAAACACTACCACATTCGGGACATACCAAAACCTTGAGCAAAAGTGAGTAATTTTCAACAAACACACAAACTAAACCAATACTAACTAAGATAAAGCAAATAAACACAAACACATATATACGAAGACATAAAAGAAAAGAAAAGAAAACATACCTAAGTCGTGCCTACTCTCACATGTCGGGTGGAAATTGGCCTCCTCCTCTAGCATAGGCCTCGTAGAGTTGTCGTTGCTCTTGTCGCATATTCTCCATCGCTTCATTCACAATCCGGCGGGTCGCTTGCTCATTGTAGCTCCTCTCAACCGCCATTCGGTTAGTCCATGTAGCGTCGTCAAGCGCCATTCGATCCAACCTTGCATTTATCGCCTCAAATGCCGATGCATTCGCATTCATTATTGCTTGGAGGTCGTCGGGATGCATCCGTCCCGAATCCGAATATCCTCTTGCTTGTGGTACCTCGTAAGTAGCATCATCCCAATTAATTCCCGAGTTAGTCCACCCGGAATCTTGATTTCCTTGTGCTCCATACTCGGTATAAGCTTGCTCCCACACCGGATCTCTTGTCGACGTCCCGTCGACTACATTGTTTCCTCCTCCCGACGAAGATCCCGCTCTTGCAAGCATGATGTTCTCCTCCTCTTGTCGAGCCTCTCTCATCAAATTAGAGCTCACTCTCTTACCGGCCAACTCCAACTTCCATTTCTTAATTCTAGCCGTGTTCAAATCTTTATAATTTTTCCATACGTCCTTGCCCTTCGTTCGGATCTCGTGTGGAACAAAATCACCGGCTAAAATTAGACCCATTGCTTCTAACTCATCAACATCTATCGGCCTTGGAATTTCCCACGGCTCCCCATCATATGCACCGGCATCATGTTTATCAATGATATCGTTTTTAATTGCAAGAAGTCGAGCAAATTGAAACAATGATCCTCGAACTCGCTTCCCTCGAGCCGCTTGATCCATCACTCCCCATATTTTCCATAAAGGAGTCGAGCCATATCCGTGCACCGCCGCATAAATAAAAGTACACTCCAAAGAGTTAACCTTATTACCTTCCGTTTTTCCGAAAACATTATACGTCATGAACTTGTGGACAATGCACAATACCGGATTAATAAAAGCAATAGTACGACCATTTTCCTTCCACTCCTCATCCGGTCCGGCTAGCTCATGCCAATGTGTAATTTTGAGAGTAGGCTCGTCTCTTTCTTCTAATAGGAATCGTCGATCCGTACTGAAATTAAACACCTCATTCATCATTTCTTCCGTAATCACTATCTCTTGTCCTTTAAGACGACATGTACAATACGTTGGTTTATTCCTCTCCTCGATCATCTTGAAGGTACAAAGCATCTCTAACCCCAATTTGGTCGAATACCGAAAATCCATCTCCGAAAAATCATCAAGGCTCATGTGATCGAATATCTTCAAAATCTCCTCTTTAACCTTGAGCTTTTCCATTAACTCCCAATCCATCGGTCGAGGAAGCACATGATCCGTTTTGGAGGTCAATTTCAGATACGCCTCTCCCTCCTCTTTATAGTAAATTGGAAACGGAGCACCAAATTGATCGGAGATGTCCAAAAGACCCGTCGATGTGGAAGTGCTTCCGGAACCACGTCCTTTCTTCTTCGCGGGCTGAGATTGTCGTGGAGGATCTTGGGCTTCTTTATTCCCTCGAGTTTTCACCATTGTTAGAGTTGAAAAACTTGAAAAATTGATACAGGACTTTTATCGAACACCTTGCGTGCACACTCAAAACCCTCGAATTTCTTGAAAGTCGGCCGATGAAATTCCCCAAAACCTGCAAATCAACGTTCTCAAGAGTAATCTAAGTAATATAGTAGAAGAAATTTGATTAGAAATGATAAAGTATTGAGAGAGTGAATCGCCAATAAAATTGAAGAGAAAAGAGTGAAAATAGAATTTGAGAATCTGTCCTCCCCCGCTTGTTTTAATTCTGATTTTTCGAACATCAGCGACCGCTGTTTCTCACCCAGCGGTCGCGGGATTATTTCAGCGGTCGCTGAACTGGCACCAGCGACCGCTGTTTGCACTTAATAACGGGACAGATATTCTGGATGATTTTTGCCGTTTTGGCGACCGCAAATGACAATTCAGCGCCCGCGGTAAGGTCTTCAGCGACCGCTGGTAATAAATGGCGAGCGCTGATTTTGCTTTTCTCTCGATTTTCCCTTTTTCGACTCGTTTCTTCGATTCTTCCTCCTCCAAATTCCATCCAAGTCCAATAGCCTTTATTCATGCTCAGTTTAATGTCCAGAGCTGGACTTATTCAGTTTATCCAAATTCAAATACCTATTCCCTTGAGTCGACTCTCTTCGACTCGTTCATTCTTAGGCACTTTCATATTTGGAGGTTTTCTCTCATTTTCCAAGCTCAAAGTCATCATTCCAGCTCTACTAGACTTCTTTGAATTATTCTTAAGTTGATGGTTTTCCCCCACACTCAAGTCTGAGAACCGAGATGCTATTTTCTCCTTTTCAACTTTTTCACCTCCGACTTCATATTTGACCTTGTCACCTTTATCTTTGGTCTCCAACAAAATCATATTTGATGTTTGAATAACATCAACCTCTGCACATTCTTTCTTCTCGATAGCCACTTGTGTAATATTTTTCTTTCTTACCGAGATAGAGACCGTTTCCCCTAACACCGACATTTGAACTTGGCCTTTCTTAACATCGATCAAAGTGTTAGTTGTAGCCATGAATGGTCGTCCCAAAAGTAAAGAGTGATCTTGAATATTTTCTGATAATCCACCGACATCCAAAACCACGAAGTCTACAGGCACAATTAATCCTCCAACTTCAACAAGAACATCTTCTACTATACCGCGAGGATATCGAACCGACCCATCGGCTAATTGGAGACAAATTCTCGTCGGTTTTAAGTTCTCTAACTTCAGCTTATCAAAAATTACCGACGGCATCAAATTAATCTCAGCCCCCAAATCTAACATACCGGAAAGTTCATTTCCCGCTCCAATCACCATCTTCATCACAAAACTTCCCGGATCACTCTCTTTAGTTGGCACTTTACATTGCATCACCGTACTAGCTCCCTAAAAAAAAATCACCTTCTCATTCTCTTCAAGTTTTCTTTTATTAGAAGCTAGCTTCTTGAAAAACTTGACATAAGAAGGAAAATTTTTTACTTTCTCCAATAAAGGAACATTGACTTTGTCTTTAGCAAGCAAATCATATACACCTTTGTATTGATCACCTTCCTTTTTGATTTCAAGCTGACTTGGAATTTGCATAGGAAGTTTATAAGGGTATTTAGACTTGTGAAGTTCAACCTTCTTATTCACAACTTCTTTTTCAGCGATTTCTTCTTTTTCTTCCGGTATTTCAACTTTATTGACTACCTCTTTTCCGGATTTCACAATCGTGATAGATTTAGCATGAGCCGGTTGACTTGGGAGTTTACCGGTTTCATCCTTTGCTTGCATTCTTCCCAAGGTAGTAGCCATTTGACCCATTTGAGTATTAATACCATTCAACACCGCATCAAATCCTCCAACCTTAACTTCAAGATTATCCATTCTCATGTCGTTTTTCTCAACATATTTCTTGATCCACTCTTCAAATTGAGATCCTGATGCTTGTGGTGGAGTTGTTGATTGTTGTTGAGTCGACATTTGATAAGGGGCTCGATATGGCTGATTTTGAGGTTGAGTATATGGAGCTCGATATTGTGAAGATGATTGCCCTTGTTGAAAATTATTCCTCGGTTGCCATGTTTGAGATTGAGGCCTTTGTTGATACTGATTTTGATACCCATAATTCGGCCTTTGAACACCTCCTTGATTGTTATATGGTTGCACTACCGACACTTGCATTTCATTTGTAGCTCCCCCTTCACTCGGTGGTTGATACAGTACACAAGCCATATTTCCTTGCTCTCCAACCATGGGCCCTTCGATCATCAACGGAGCTTGCATTTGAGACATAGGACAAGTAGATGGTCCATGCCCTTGATATCCGCACAATGTACATACTTCCATTTGGTTCAAAAGAAGTTGTGTCTTTCGGTTCCCGTCCTCCAATTTCAGCTCTTTAATCTCCTTTGACATTTCCTCGATTCTAATATTGAGATTATTGGCTTCCACCTCTTTGACATCATTCACCACACGTCTCCTTGAACTCTTCCTTCTTGAATTTCCAGCCATGGTTTTATAGATGTTAACCATTTCCTCCGGAGTTCGGTAAGTGATGTCTCCTCCGGCTTGATTATCCACGGACCCTTGTAAAGAATCTGTCAAAGAGTCATAAAATATTTGGTTAAGTAAAACCTGAGTAAATGTGTGGTGAGGACATTTAAGAAGCAAATTTTGAAAACGATCCCAAATCTCATGAAAAAATTCTCCCGAACGACTTGTAAAACCACAAATTTGATTACGAAACTCCGTCGTCTTATGATGAGGAAAGAATTGACTCATGAACTCGTCATAGATGTCATTCCAATTTTGAAGAGAGCTTGGTGGCAATGCTATCCACCACGACTTGGCCTTATCTTTCAATGTCATCGGAAAGAACCGACATCTCAACTCGTCTTCTTGAAGTCCATTCAACGGAAAGGTATGAATGGTGTTGTAGAAATCTCGGATGAAACTCAACACATCCTCATTGTTGTTCCCATGGTACTCCGGTAGTTGATTGAAGTCCATCGGATTCACCTTGTAATTCTTCACCACCTCCGGTAAATCCACACATGCCGGAGTTGCTCCAATAATAGGCCTTGTAATGTCACCTTGTTGAACACGTCGAGCCGCTGGATTTCCATATTGATTCCATTGATTCGGTTGCATCCCATAACCCCCAAACGGCATCATATTAGGCATAATGTTTGGCCATTGTTGTTGGAATTGCCCTTGCATGTTGTGATTGACTTGAACTCCGGGTTGCTGAAATGGATACCCGTAGTTTTGTTGATAAGCCATGTTATTCATCATGTTCGGATTCATCATTGGTGGTTGATTCATCATCTGAGGATTCATCATATTTGGTTGATATCCAACATTAGGACTCATCACGGTATGCGGAGTAGAATGATGATCTTCATCTTGTGGATTTAAAGGTGTTGGAGGAGTAAGTTGAGCTTGAACATTGAATTGAGGTATTTGAATCTGTAAATTACTTCCTCCCGCTTGGTTATTGTCATTTTGAGGAGTTCCCAAAGGTAAACGAGGTCCTTGTGTATTAGGAGATAGAACATGTCCTTGGGAAGGTTGACCTTTCTTTAATCCCGACGCTTCTTGTCCGGTTTCATCTTCAACCTCAACCCTTTCTTTATTCTTCTCCATTCCTTCGGTAGATGAACCTTGTTGCTCACTAGCCGCCTTACTTCTTGTAGTGACCATGCACACTCAAAGTAAAAGATTAGCAAATAACAAGACAAGTAAACTAAACTAACTAAAGGAAATACGAAACTAAAACTAAACAAACACTTAAGCAAAACTATCCGTTTCCCCGGCAACGGCGCCAATTTTGATTAGACGTTTTTGTGCGCGTCTCTCGTCAAAATCCGAGGTCAATTGTAGTTGACTCGGTATCAATCCAAGGAAACGAAAGAGATATGTTTTAGTGTTTGAAAATTTAAAGAAACGTAATTCATTATACTAAATCCTAGATTCATTTTGCTCGACAAGAAAAGTTAACAAATTAAGCAAATAGCAATGAAGAAAAACACTTGGATAATAACAATCAAAACTAAAAGATAATTTCACAAACTCAAGTTTTAATCAATACGTTTTACACTTGAAAGTCAAGCTCCCGGTCGGGTTACTTCACACGTTTAAATAACTTTTAATTCACTTAGAGAATCGCTCCCGGTCGGGTTACGTTTCTAAGATCGTGCTAGTGTATTGAATTTGTTCAAGAGTTGCTAGTTCTCTTTTTCATTCATCATATCATTATCCAAGTTAGATTATTTAGTTCATCATCTTAATTAAAGCAAAAACATTAAGCAAGTAAAATAATTAAGCATGAGATCTTAAATTCAAGTAAACAAACACTTAAGAAGAATTCAACTTTAAGATGTTTATCATTCTCAAACCAAATTCAAAAGAAAACATGAGTTAAAGCAAGCATAATCTAAAAGTAGAAGTTCAAACTTAGAAATACATTAATCATACGAATATATTAAATGGCTATCGAACTAGATCGTGCTTCCGAAGTTGTCGGCTTCGGATCGGACTTCTCCTACACCCTCCTTGAAGTTCTCCAGCGAAAAGTATCTCGAAAACCTCTTTTTCCACGCCTAAATACTTCATCAAACTCACTCTCAACCGCCACTGAACTGCCCCCGAACAGCGCCCGCTGGGCAATCAACAGCGCGCGCTGGCGATCTTTCAGCGGTCGCTGAAATGAAAACAGCGACCGCTGTTTCTGTTATTTCGCATGATTTCGGATCTGCCTCTTTTCTGACTTTTCGGCGCCCGTTGTAATAGCTTCAGCGCTCGTCAAATGTCCCCCAGCGGTCGCTGGTATGCTTTCAGCGAGCGCTGTTTCCCTCGGTTCAGCTCGTCTTCTCGATTCTTCGACTTTCCTTCAACATTCGACCTAAAAAATGAACAAACATGCAACTCCAACCCAAGTGAGATCTAACACACACACAAATATCCAACATAACGAAATAACATGAAAACAATACACAAGACACAAACTCGACACCAAAAACACAAACTAAAAACACACAAATACGAAATAAATCAGTTACTATAGGTTAATAATTCTATACAAGTATATAATATTTTTTATTTTTTTAAATTTTAAAATAAATTTTATACTAAGTTATTTAGAACGTTGGTAAATAAAAATAATAAAGTTATTAACTTAATTTTAAAAATTATAATGTTAATAACCGTATTTATAAAATATTTATAAATTAAATAGTATAAAAAAATTATATACAATAATAAATAAAATAAACTAATTTGAAACGATAAGTTTGAAAAATATATTTAATATAAAAAATTATGTTTTTAAATGTGCATCGATATTAAATATATATATATATATATATATATATATATATATATATATATATATGATTATGTTTTTAATATATTTAATATAAGAATTTATGTTTTTAAATAAATGTGCATAATTATATATAACGGGCAGAGTAGTTTTTAATCGTTGGATTCATTTAATTACAACTTAATCTAAGGTGGAGAATACACAGCATAACATCCAGTGCAATTTGGCACCGGATGCCCCCTTAATCCATTATATACAACGAAAGTTAATTAGGAAAAAAACGTCATACTAGCTCTGTCTCTTTCCAGATGACTCGTTTTCATTTTTATAGAGACGAAATAAATAATACTACGTATTTTGCAATTGTTTTAAGTTATTTTTGATTTAAAAATAAGGGAGTATTCTTTTTTTTACGATAATTTTTTAATTTAAATTTATCAAGTTTAATGATCATCATTCATCTTCGTTCCAATGAACTGTTGAAATAATTAACTTGAACATAAACAATTTAGAGTAATTATCGTGAATTAATTTTATGCAACATTTTCAAAAGTTAGTATGCATGCATGCATATCTGTAATTAACGTGCATCACTTTTGGCCGTGTAAGCAAGCTTACTTTTGACATCAGTATTGGTCCTACGTACGTTCTTTTAATTTAATTAAGTTTAGTTTAATTAATTTATCACTAGTGATAAATCAATCAAAATATAAGTAAAATCGTGTAGAAAAGCAAAATAATATGCACATTTTTTTTTAAATTTGCATGAAATAGAGATTTAAATAAAAATCATAATGGAAATACAAATAAATTGGAAAATGAAGATTTTAGATGCATTATATATATAGATTCATGTTATATACATAAATGTATTAATTAAATTATATAAATTGAAAGATATATACTGTATAACCAAATTATAGTTATATATTATAATTTTTCCTTTTTTCTTTTTCCTTCTTTTCTTTCAAGAGGATGTGTTGAACTAATGGAAGGGTATGAGTTAATTTATTCTCAATCCATGCTTTTGATATTTTACTCCTTATTCACAAAAGACTTTCTTTAAGAAAAGGTAATGATAAAAAGTCTCCAATGAATTTTCTGATTGTTCTGTACGTGGATATGATTAAACTTTTCATTTCTATAATTCAATCCTCATCGATGAGTTGATCAAGTTACAGTAACTAAAAAAAAAACAATGTAATAAAAAAATAAATTAAAACGCGTTAAGTAGATTAGATGTAAAAGAAAAATAAAAGAATGGAGGAGCGACGACTTGAAAAGCTACTTTTTATAGTAGTATTTCACAAAGTTCATAAATTAATATTCCTATTTTTTTTAACATTTTTTTTTTGTTCTCATAACCCAAATTAAATATCTTATTTTTTATATTAAGTCACGACTTTGTTGTCTCTTATAAACCCTAGCTAGCTAGCTAGCTACATTGATAGTTTGATACCTTACTTTCTAATTCTTCATGATCACTACATAAAATCTTAGTAAACTCCATTTCTCAAATGTCACATTATTTTTCATCTTCTCTTTCTCCGTACGCGATCGCCGTCATGTTTCTTCTCACGTCGAAAGGTACGAATCAACCTTCACCTCGTCCAACCAAATAGTTACAAAATCGAAACTCACAAATAATTTCTCGATTTTTCTCCGTTTTTTTTTTCAGCTTGTTTCGGGACAACATTCACCCTAATAAACCGTTGCACCTACACTGTCTGGCCCGGAATTCTCTCCAACTCCGGCAGCTCCAATTTCGGCACCACCGGCTTCGAGCTCCGTCCCCACGCCGCTCGGGCCTTGGAGGCCCAACCGGGCTGGTCGGGCCGGTTCTGGGCCCGAACCGGCTGCTCCTTCGACCCAACCACCGGCCACGGCCGCTGCGACACCGGCGACTGCGGCTCCGGTCAACTCGAATGCTCCGGCGCCGGCGCCGAGCCTCCGGCCACCCTGGCCGAGTTCTCGATCGGGCCGTCGTCGGGTTCGCCGGATTTCTACGACGTCAGCCTCGTCGACGGCTACAACGTGCCCGTGGTGGTGGAGCCGGACGGAGGCTCCGGCGCGTGCGGGCAGACGGGCTGCCCGGCCGACCTGAACCGGATGTGCCCGAGCGAGCTCCGGGCAGGGGGCGGGCAGCGGGGGTGCATGAGCGCGTGCGGGAAGTTCGGCAGCCCGGAGTATTGCTGCAGCGGGGCCCACGGCTCGCCGGACACGTGTCGGCCGTCGGCGTATTCCGAGATGTTTAAGAGTGTGTGCCCGAGGGCGTATAGCTACGCGTATGATGACGCGTCGAGTACTTTCACGTGTAGTGGGGCGGATTATACGATCGTGTTCTGCCCTTCGGTCATGAGGTGAATATAATATGTTTTTTTATGACAAGATTTTATGTAACTTTTTTTTAGAATATTATTAAAATACTGTATATAGTTATTACTTATTACAGTAGTATTTTTGTAGTGATATTTTTGTTGTATCACAAATAAAACTTTAAATTCACAATTCTTGTAATTTCAATGTCTCAAGATATATTATGCACATTTTTTTTTTCAAAATAATTAAGGAATTAATTGATTGTGATAACAATGAAGAATCTTTGAGCTGGTAGTGGCTTAGCTTTCTAATGAACCAAGGTCTCTCTTTTGTAGTCTTTTTTTACCCTTTGTTTTTTGGGCACTTTTTTCTTTTCTAAGAATATGTGTATCTGATATTTACAACTTTTTTGCCTGGAGATCATGATCCCCTTTTCCTTTATATTGAAGTCTCTTTATTCTAATTTGAAGTTTTTATTTGCTGCAGTCAGAAATCTTCAACAGACACTTCATCATCTTCGTCGTCGTCAGCTTCAGCGAGCCAATCCGAAGGCTCGACCGCGGAAGATGATTTTCTGGCGTGGTTGCCAGATTTCGGGTCCGGGGCCTCGTCGAATCATGTCGTGTTGCGGTCGAGTTTTATCGTTTGCTTAACAACAATATTTCTTTCTCTTATGATCTCATATTGTCTATTATAGAGAGTGTCACAAAATTTTCATCCCCCATTCATTAATTATTTTCCCAAATCATGTTTATATATTATTATTTTTTGAAACCAATTTTATTTACACAAAAGCGGTGACTCATCATCCTAGTCAGCGCCACCTGTGCCAGCACCACGTGGCTTCAAATCTCTAGATAATTAAATACAAATGAATTGAAATACCGTAATTACCCTCCCTCAAAATCTCCCCCGTTTGATAAAGCGCACACACCCCCAAAACCATTAAAATTTCCACCCACAAATTCCCTTCTCCCCAAATTTTCAAACACCGCCGTCGACGACACCGATGGCGATTTCCAGCGCGGTGGCGGGGAATCTGACCACTCTCTACCTGCTCGTCATCGCCTCCACCAAGGCCTACGGTCTCGCCGTCGGCCGGAGCTTCAGCGGCGCCTGCGTCCTCGTCCTCTCCACGGCGGTCGTCGCGGCGATCTTAATCGCGAGCCTCGCCTGGGACATCTCGCGCAAGGTCACGCACGCGCTCGTTGCGGCGCGCGTCGATTGCCACGAGATGTGCAGCGGCGGCATCTGCTGGCACGGAGTCGCCGTCAGGTCGCCGGCGTCCGAGGTCCGGTTCCGCCTCCCTCCGCACCATCACCATCACCATCACCCCTGACGATCAATTTCAGAGTCTCCTAATTTCAATTTTACTCAGAGTACATATAACTAATAAAAATGAAATTGAAGTAATCGAATAGAAACTTAAAAGAGATATAGTACTTAGTATATTAATTAAAAGTGTTATTTTCTCATTTTGTATTGTTTTAATATAAAATAATTAAATAATTTACCGATGGTATGTGTTTTTTGTGATATTGTTCTAGAAAATTCCATACCGTAAGTACTGGCGATTTGATCCTCCGGTTATGGTTCCACCGGAATTTATCCATGTACGGAAATGATGAAGCGTGTTTGAAATCAACGATCAGGATCAATTTCACGAAGAGGCAAGCATTGCTTCGTCGCCAAGTCATCTTTGTGCATTTTGCTATACCAGAAATTCAATTAATGTGGTTGGAGTATTGTCCCTACAAAGCGAGATCGGTAAATTAAATGATTTTAATTTGGTACATAGGATGCGGTTGTTGCCGTAACGAAATGAATGAGTTGCAACAATTTATTTACCTCACTCTGGTAATTTATTAACTGGTTTGAGAAATATAAGTAAATTAAAAACAAATGTTACTCTTTCGGTTTCCTAAATATTAACTAGACCCACTTTTTCGAATATAAAATATTGGAGGCAAGAGCAAATGACGGCCCAGCATGATTTAAAACTGGGCTTATGGTATCTAATCGGCCTACTTTTTACGTATAAAGCCCAACTAACAAGTTCACTACAATTTTTTGTTGGGCTAGATGATAAAGGTCCAATGCCCGAAAACCCAAAACCCCTTTCAATTAAACCCTTCTTTTCTTAGTTCTCTACTCAACTCTCGGAACAAAAATTGCTGCGTACACCGCTGCAATGGCTACCAGCACAAAATTCGTTTTCGAGCCGCCGAGCGACGAGGAAATCGACCACGAGAGCGAAAGCGAATTCGAGCACCCAGAAGAAGACGAATTTGAGCTCGCAGTAGAAAAATTGCCGAAAAACAAAAAGACGCAGTCCCCATGGGACTTCTCGGCCTACTCCGAGTCGGTCGTCGACGAGCACTCGCGACGGAGCACCACTTCAATTGACTTCAAAATAGACAAAGCTCGCAAGAGACTTCCTGTCACCGCCGACGAACAAAATGACGACGGCGAGACCTCTGACCCTGAACCTCATTTTCAGGTAACCAAATCCCTTCAATGAATTGCTAGTTTTTTTTTTCAATTCATGGTGGTAGATTTTCTCTCGTTTCACATTGTTGATTTCTAGCTTAATTGGTATTGGTGCAGGAGGAATATAAGCATGAAGAGGAGGAGGAGGTGCCAACTACGACTGGGAATGATAAAAAGCCATTCTTTTCGATGGTGGAGGGTGTATCGTATCACGCCGACTCGTTTCTGGATTTAAATCTTTCGAGGCCATTACTTAGAGCCTGTGAAGCTTTGGGATATAGTAAGCCCACCCCGATTCAGGTGCTTAGCTATTTGCAATTTCCCTTTATTTCTAGTTATTTAAACTCCTGGTGGCGTAGTTTTATGTGGTTCAGCATGTTTGATAGCGTATGCTTTCTTTGTCACCTTATCGGCAGGCTGCTTGTATACCATTGGCATTATCTGGGCGTGATATTTGTGGGAGTGCCATTACTGGATCTGGAAAGGTAATTTTAATCATCTTTCATTATAAGTACAATTTGAATTTGAGTATTTTGTTCAAAATTAATTTGAACTAATAATTTCGGCTCAGAGGCCTTCAATTTTTCACCCCTCTATGCTCGGTTTCACTTTTCTTTATTCACTTTTTGATGTATTTGTAAGTTGTAACAATGATTCACTTAGTAACCTGAGGACTGATAACTATATTGTTTGTAATATACAGACAGCTGCCTTTGCTTTACCAACCTTGGAAAGGCTTTTTTTCCGGCCAAAGAATAGGCCAGCTATTAGGGTCCTAATACTTACTCCCACCAGGGAGTTAGCGGTTCAGTAAGTTCCTATTATGTTACTTTATGATTTAAAATTATTGTTGATCACCTTTCCATTTCTTATTCATGTTGGTTGTTGGTACTTGATAATTGGTATGGGTTGGAGAACATGTTTGTTTCACATTTTTTTTCCTAAACAATTGTTGGTAACATGAATCTTTTGAGTAAACAAAAAGTAGAAAGTTTTGCTCAGTAGAGATTAGAGAAATGTGAAGGTTCTGTTGAAATTAGGATTTGGGCCTTGAATTGAAAAACCAACTTAAAATGTTGGCCAATTTTTTTTTCTATTACAAGCTCAACACGAGATTAAAATTATGTCCGTCTGAGAAGGCAAAAGCATGAATTAAAAGGGAAAAATAATGCGAGGAATATCGAATTAGATAAAATGAGTTATAACCTGGAGATATGAGCAAACATTGTGCAAAGCTATGGTATAACTTTGGCAGACAACCAGATTAACATAGCAGTTATCATGCCTTTGTTCTTTTTCGGGATTTGGTACTTCGTCATACATGACTGTTCAGTTATGATTCACATCAATAAGATTTTTTTCCTTTGTATTATGCATTTCTATCACACCTTTAGCCTTGATAGCAGGATGCATGTAACTGTGGGTTGATGTAATAAATTTTGAATCACAATTGAATTCCTCCTTTTCTTCCATATTCATATTACTGTAATGGAGCAGTGCTCTTATGCAGATCATATGTATTACTTTTCAGGATTCATAGTATGATTGGGAAACTTTCTCAGTTTATGACTGATATCAGATGTTGTCTTGTGGTTGGTGGTCTGTCAACAAAGGTTTGTTTCCCTCATTCCATTGTGTTCTTTTTGTGAAACATGGTGTGCTTGCCAATCTTGGGTTTACAATTTATTGTTGGATTTACCCAATCTGATATATAACCATATTAGGTGCAAGAAACATCATTGAGAACCATGCCAGATATAGTTGTTGCAACTCCAGGACGCATGATAGATCACTTGCGAAACTCTCTGTCAGTTCATCTTGATGAGCTTGCAGTTTTGATACTTGATGAAGCTGATCGGCTTCTTGAGCTTGGATTTAACGCAGAAATTCAGGAACTGGTATATCTTATGTCTTTGTCCTTTCGAGCGGGGTTTGTTCTTTGACTTTGTGACCATATGCAAAACATTTTTGAGGGATCTAGTTAATTATTTCATTTGTTTCAGTGAGAAAATTTGGGAGAGTGTCGTAGATCTTGTCAATATAATTGTTTGTTCTTTGTGGTAACTAATTACTAATATAACTTCTGAAGTTAACAATGCGCAAAAATTTAAGTTTGCAATGTTTACATTCTAACTGTTTCACAATTTCAACTTAAACAAGAAAAACTCTAGAATTTGTTTAATTTCTTACTTTCTTTAAATTTGGTGTTATAAAATGAAATCACATTGCATAGTTTTTTGGTACATTCTGTTATCACAAAGAAAGCCATTCTTTTACTTTTGGTGCATTCTCTCTTTCATTTGTTTGTGTGTAATCTCTATACTAGTAGAGGAGCATTTTGTAATAAAAAAATCAATTTGAATATCCTTTCGAATAATTGCCACAATGAATCTTTTTAGGCTCCCCTTTCTTGAGTTTGGTACACTAAAAGTTTTTATGGTAACTCTTCAGGTGAAGTTGTGCCCCAAAAGGAGGCAAACCATGTTATTTTCAGCAACCATGACTGAGAAAATTGATGAGCTTGTCAAGCTCTCTTTGAATAAACCACTCCGCCTATCAGCTGATCCATCCACAAAGCGGCCAGCAGCATTAACTGAAGAGTAAGTAACTTTTCTAATTCATTACTTCATTTGTCCTGCTTGGTCCTTTTATATGAATCCAAGAAGACAAGCTGCATTGATAATTGTTCATTCTTTCTTCATTAACATTTCAAATGACACTACCTTGTATGCAGGGTGGTTCGCTTACGCCGAAATCTCGAGGGGAACCAAGAAGCAGTTCTTCTTGCGCTGTGCTCCAAAACGTTTACATCTAAAGTGATTATTTTCAGGTTTTTCCCTATCCCAAATGGAATTACTTGCATGTGTCCTATGTCTAATTTTTTTTACTAGCTATTCCTAAAAATAAAAAATAAAATTCTTCACTATCAAATTTTATGTTATTTTGTTAGTGGAACCAAGAAGGCAGCACACAGATTGAAAATTTTATTTGGGTTAGCTGGATTTAAAGCAGCTGAGCTTCATGGAGACCTCACACAGGCCCAGCGTCTTGATGTAAACTCCTCCCAGTTTTTTTTTTTCTATTTTTCTGGGTTTGCGAATGGTTCCCTTCCTCATCATCAAATGTTATTTCTTGTTTTGTTGGATAGGCCCTTGAAATTTTCAGGAAGCAGCAAGTGGATTTTCTAATAGCAACAGACGTTGCTGCTCGGGTAAGAATAAAACTTCTGCAATCATAACTAAAACTAAAAAATATATTAAAAAGGCTTCATGTTGGTTTGAATTTTTCATTGTTGTTGACAACTTGACATCTCATTTTTATATTTTTTTGTTGTCAGGGTCTTGATATCATAGGTGTTCAGACAGTTATTAACTTTGCATGCCCTCGAGATCTTACCAGGTAAACTTGGGCTTCCAAGATTGTTTTACAAATTTATCACCAACTATATGATTGTCCAAAATTAGGTTTAACCCGAATTAGAATAATTCTCAAGTTTCATAATTCTTGCCAACCCAAACATAATATTCCCAATAATGTTCAGATGAATAAAATGAAATATTGATCTATAGTATTCATGCAGTTATGTTCATCGGGTGGGTCGAACAGCCAGAGCTGGCAGAGAAGGTTATGCTGTTACCTTCGTTTCTGATGATGATCGTTCTCTCCTAAAAGCCATTGTAAGAGCTATTATCCCATATCCAACTTGCGGATTTTTCTAGTTTTACTTGTTTGAGAAGGTTTATGAGAAACCAATTTTTTCCTCCATTGAACCATTCTATGTCAGGTTAAAAGAGCTGGTACGAGGCTTAGGAGCCGGATTGTAGCTGAACAATCCATAAGGAAATGGTCTCAAATGATTGAGCAAATGGAAGATGAAGTGTCTTCTATTTTTCTAGAAGAAAGGTATATATGGTTCATTTGTATTCTGGGGTTCCTCCATAAAAAAGTATATAAATCATTGTATCTTATTGTTGCAGGGAAGAAATGGCGCTAAGAAAAGCTGAAATGGAGGCAACAAAGGTTTCTTTTTCTATGATTTTTTTTTGTTTATTTTTTCAAACAGTTGATAGATTCTTTGTGACAAAACTGTCAAAAGGTACTCAATTACCCCAACTTGTACAATGCCTAAATCTGTTTCATCCTGTCACTGTAGGCGGAAAACATGATTGCACACAAGGATGAAATTTATTCACGGCCTAAAAGGACTTGGTTCGTTACAGAGAAAGAAAAAAGGCTTGCAGCTGAGGAAGCGAAGGTAATTTCTCATTGCGTCTGGACTTGTATGTTGCATTTGCTTTATAAGCTAGTGAATTGTAGTGAAGAAAGGGGACACATGAATTGTTTAATATTTCAAGAGTGATTGGGGTGGTTGCGAATTTGTCTGTTTGATGATGACATCATGATAAGGGATTCTCCACGCATAAATTGGTTATCTCAATGGACTGAAATGACCTATGACAGTTGGGTCTCTGCATTGATGTGATCGAAGTACACTCTTGTATCTATTCTGTTTTCAATTTCTAGAACTTCACTTCCATTCCATGATTTCCAAAATGGAAAATCTGGATTACCACACCATTTTTATTGGATTATCTTGAAAATCTCTCATTCCCTCGCCAATTGTGTTTAAATATGTAAATGGGATGACACTGACTATCTGAGTAATCATCTATTATGAAATTTTGATAGTTTTGGTACAACTTTATTTTTTGGTTTGTTGTATTGGAGTTGTAACTCTGGCATCTGGAAATGATTTAATAGGACGCTTTGGGTAAGAAAAAAGGCTATGGCAATGTGGCAATCAGTGCTGAGAAAGCTGAAGAATTAAAGATGAAGGAAAAGAGAAAGCGCGAGCGTGAGGTAGTCACTAGCACCTCAGAATAATTTTTCTCTAGTAATTGAGGGTATACACAGCTAATTTTTTTTATTATATTTTTTTGTTAAGAAAAATTTGCCTAGGAAAAAGAGAAGGAAATTGGAGGCGTCCAGAGAAATGTTAGAGGATGATGAAGAAGAAATTAAGGCATGTTTCTGCTCCTTTTTTCATTGTTGTATGATCACGTGTTTATTTTTGATATTATCGAGAGATAAAATAATTCTTGTTGTAGTATAGATTATTTTGGCGTGTTCTGTTATTCATTCTTGTTATCGAGATAGATATTCATGTCTCGATTTAGTAAAGAAAAATTGTCTTGTGCCTTGAGTTTGTTTTCTAACGCTCATTACTTGAAGCCCCTGCAGGGATCACAGAAAAACAAAAAAGAAAAGACAGGAATTGCTCTTGTTGATGTGGCTTATCGTAGAGCAAAAGCAGTGAAGGCTGCAATGAAGGCTGTTGAATCTGGAAAGATAGTTAAGAAATCCATCAAAAAGCCAACTCGCACCCAGAGTAGTAAATCAAGAACAGATGAGATGCAGGAGCTATTCCAGGATGACATGAGTGAGAAAAGACAGAAAAGGACTATTGGTGGTGGTGGTGGTGAGAAGAAGAAGAAGTCCTCATTCAAGAGCAAGTCACGGTAAATATTTATTTTGATTTTTTATTTTTTATTTATTAACTTGCATGTAGGTTTGGCTTATATATATATATATCAATGTATGCTCGACTCTTATGACTCCGTTGCTATGCAGGTACAAGCGCAAGTAGTGTGACCCTTGGTGATCTTAGTTGGCCCTTGCCTCTACATAATTGAGCCCTTCGACTCAGTTGATGTGCTGTACAAGCGCCAGTGATGTAACATTATCCTCGGTGGCTTTAGTGGCTTGTCTTTACCGAACTTGGAGTTGCAAAGAGAATTGTCTTTCATTTTGAAACAAACTGATATACAGTATAAAACTACTTGTACCCTGATTTTAACATTATTGAAGCAAACACTGTTGTGAATTTATAAACCCTTTTTTATATTGAGATACAAGTTTTAAAAGTCCATTTTATTTGTGCTGTGATGCAACAACAAAATCTATTCTTACTAATAGGTTTGTTGAAGAGATAAATTTTAACAAGGATTGTTTTCTGTTTAGTTTTTATTTTAATGTTTAATTTCTAAAGATCTTGAGAGTGTGTTGTCTTCTTGATGATATTTCTTGGAATCCTGGGAACGAGTCATTGAGATTTCTTCGATAACCACTTTGTTTTGGATCTTGAAAGTGCGTCGTTGAAGATGAACAAAAAGGTTTCGAAATTCAAATTGTTACCATGGAAAAACAAAGAAACATTATACAAAGGAAATGGAAGGGGAAAGCAAAATAGCAAAGGGACCCATAGTAGGCCAATACAAAAGATATTCACAGCTCCCCCAAAATCTGTATCATAATCCATAAATATGGCAAATGTAAACTATTTGATATATATATGTAAGAGCCTCTCTTCTCTCCCATGTTTCACAGAAATGTACGAAATCAATGCACTACAATACCAAAAGTTCCGAGTACTTGACTATTAAGCGTAAAAATTCGAGATGGTACTTCAAATAATTAAACCTACCTTCTGTACGCCCTCCTCTTTGGTAACTTCTCACAAGAATCAAACTGAACCTTCATTATTGGGATCTATAAATTATTCTTCTCTCCCAACTATGTCAATCTTTCGCCCGGGTTTACTAAACGCTATAAAATCACTAACCTGATCCGATTGGACCTAATCTGATTCCAAGATGAAACCACATAAACCTCAACTCTGTTTCCAAGGGGATTGCGTATAATGTTTGGAAGGATAATAGTGATCATTATACCCACTATCCGGTTCTTTTCGTCTGCCCCCAATAGCTGAACCCATGTTGGCTTGCAAGCTGGGCTCGCCCATGGGCCTGACTTGGGCCGAGTTCAAGAACAGTCCAAGCCCAGGAGGATCCTTACTTCCACCTTCTACCAGCATCCCAGAATTCAGATCAAAACTGCCACGCGACTGCCCGGCCCCGTTGGAAGGCATTGGGCCGTTCATGTTTATCATAAACGGTTGTTGAGAGAAACCAGCTGGCAGACCCGAAGCAGCGCCCATGTGGGAAATAACAGGCATTCCTCTGGAATCCACCATGTAAGGAATGGGCTTTGCGGGCCCATACATCGGGCCAGAAAAGGGCATAGAGGGCCCAGGCGCAAAGTTACTGTAACCATAACCTGAAGAATGAACATATGGAACCGCAGGCCCAATCCCCATATAATTCCCTGTTCTCCCCGAATTAATATCGAATGCGAGATCAGGAGTTTGAGAAGGGAAATCTTTGCGGTTGACTTCCACTCGTGTGCCCATTATGGATATTGTGGAATCGACATCCGACTTGATATTGAGATTTTGAGATGTCGCCTTCTTAGCATTGAAGAATGATGGCCCATCGTTCAGATTGATATTCCTTGCGAGCTGTTGATTCGATGATGGAGAATGGGACCAATTATTCCCTATCCGCCAATCCAGAAGGTGGGAACCGCCGTCCCCGCTCATACGATTCAGGTCAAGCTCGAGATGCTCCGATCTTTTCGAGTTTGTTTCCACAGAGGACTCATCGACACTTTCGGTCACGTTCAGATCAAAATCAAGACACCATCCCAGCCGTTGCTTTGAATTACTGCTACTGCTTCCTCCCGTGGAGAAATCACTTTCGGGCACTCGACGGAAAGCGCTTGTTAGGGCTGAGCCTTTCCAGCCGAGATTCCCTTCGAACTGCAAGGGTGCACATGGTAGCTTAGGATCTGCCGCCGATGCCCTTGAAGCAGAAACTACTGATACGGGAGTCGAGAATTGAATCTCGGGGCAGTGATGTTGATCCAAATCTTCCATCAGGACTTCTTGATTTAGATCAATAAAATTACGAGGGCTCTTCTCTATAGGGGGTTCTTCTTCTTGAGCTGCCTCAGTAATTTGAGAGGTTGCCATTTCTTGTGGATCGAGGTTATCGATGCTAGTTTCAGAATCAGTGGATGAATTGGTGGCCCCAGCCGCATCCATAAGTGACCCCTCGCTCGAGGTGGATTGTTTCCCACTCCCAGGGCTGTTGGGCTGTGGTGTATTACTCCCGGATAATTTCTTGGGAGAAGTGCTGCAGCTCTGTTGCCTGTAATCTACAATTTCTCTCTCTACTTCCATGGCTACCTGCCTTGCAACTTCTAGAGGGTCTACCATTTCATAGTCTATTTCAACACCAGACGACTTTTTGGCAGCAGAATTGGATTCCGTATCTATTTGTTTTTTGCCGAAAGCATAATCTTTTTTTGAATCTTCATCACTCACATAATCTTTAATCCCTGAAAGAAATTTCCCCCAGCTCTTCTCACCACCAAAGGACTTTGGGGAGACACGTCCGTCGTTATCACCACCTTCTTTAGGTGTGATTGTATTTGGATTTCCACCTCCATCACTCTTTCCATCAGAGTCAACTGCTCTCGAGTCAATATATGATAAATCCTCATCACTTGGATTTTTGCTCCCAGCATTAATGTTTTTCTGTGAATCCTGTTCGGTTACATCTTCCATTTCAACAACAGCATCAGAACTGGAAGTGAGAAGCCGACTTTCGGATGTCTTAGATTTCAGGCCATGAGAATCTGGTTCAGTGTCAGGAATATCTTTTCTAGAAGAAGCTGGACTAAATGGCTCAACTGTAGACCTCGGTAAGGATGGTAAAGAACTTACACGATCTACATGCTTCTCATCCTCACTCGGGGGATCTAAGATCTTCTTGGACTCCTGTGCACTTTCATCGTGTTCAGTACGAACAGCATCCAAATTTGTAGACATCACTTGGTCATCTATGTTTAATTCATGTCCATTATCTTTTACAGAAGCTTCTCTTGTCTCGTCATCAGTTACAGCTCTGGCTATATCCACATCCGAAAGGGACCCCTCAATACTGCCTTTCTTCGTTTTCCAGCTTTCAAGCAGCACTCGGGCTCTATCCTTAACCTCAGAACTTTTGTGGTCAATGAGAAACTCAACAGTTGTCCTAATTTCAAAAACAACTGGTTTTTCATAGTCTAAGTGAAGCTTTTCAAGTGCTCCGAAGAAATGAGTGATGGATTCTTCTACAAAGCTGTTGTTTGAGTCGTTGCTGAGCTTCTGGGCATCTTTCAGCCAATTGGAAATGAAGTGAAGTCCATCTAACTGAATAAAAAGATCAAGGCAGTCCTTGTTTTCGGTTGCGGCTATGGCACTTGCAACAGCTGACCTCTGTCTTGTGCAGTCGGCTACATTTTTCACAATGCAATCTTTTTCTTTTTGCATCACAGATATAAGCTCCCTAACTCGGGAAGGGGACGTAAGCCCATTATTTATCTCGGTCAAGGTGAAAAAGTCTTCGAGTGTCATCGTGTCTCAGAAATTAGGAATGAAATGCCTTAGGGTCTTCTCATGCATCCTCTTTTGATTATGTTCCTTTGACAAAACTATCCTGGAAAAGAGTCAAAGAAGAAAATACTCAAAACCCTAAACCATTAAATATCAATATATTAAAATGAATATTGGAAAATTCCCAATCAGCATAAGACTCCAAACAAATAACTATAAAGGTATACGATCTTGCGACGTAATTTATGCATGGTGCTTTTCTTAGGCGATACCGAAACAAAAGAATCGTCTTAAATTCAGAACTCCTATATTCAACAGATTTATAACCTGCTTGACGAAGCAAAGTCAATTACTTGTGCCAGCAACAAATGAACTGTTAAGATGCATTAAATCCAATTTTTCTAAAGCGAAAAAATACCGAATTCTATAACAATCACAAAAATCTTCACTGAATTAAAGTAAAGCAAGCCACTTTCATCTAGTTTCACCAATATGTTTTACTAAACAAAATTCACAAACCAAACTATGACTCACGCGACAGAAGCAAGTTATATTCCATGTCTAAGTACAAGGTTCATACCCAACAGCAAAGACTCAGATAATAATTCTTTCCACCAAGAACAAAGACATAAGAACTGTAACTGAACCTCTGGATTCTATTGATGAAATAATTCTCAATGAAAGAAAAAAAAACCTGACATCAAAATCGGAAATGAATTCAAAAACTCCTTCACACAGCACCCAAAATCCATAAAAAATCAAAAAATCACACAAAAAAAAAACTAGGGCTTTTACAGGCGACGGCAATTTTTCGATCACACACAAAAAAATGCAATCTTTATATAAGAAAAAATAAAAACAATCCATAAACACAGAAATTTCTCACTGACAGGCCCTCAATCGAAACCCTAGATTACCATTTTTCCCACTTCCTCACCTTCGAGTCCGGAATCAGCGTTTCCACAAACGCATAAAGTGATTCGCATATCCGCAATTAATAAGAGCGCACATGGTAGAGAAATTTCATTAAAAATTCCAGCAATTAATGCCAGCAAAAATTCAATTCAAAAACCGCTTTAATCCGGAGAAAAAATTACGCATAATAAATTAAAGACGACATTAAATTACAAAGGGCAAACACATAGAACTCATTATTACCTCTTTCCGAACCCCCGAAAAAAAAAGCTCGCAATCGGAAATCCCAAAGTCTTCACCTTCTTCACTCCAATTTTTCGATTAAAAAAAAGGTGGAAAAAAAAAGCTTTTTTTAATCAGTCTATTGTTTCTCCATCTTCTTTCTCTCTTTTTCTTGCTAAATTTTTCCTCTGAAACTTTTGTTGTTGGTGTGTTTTAGTTCGCAAGTGGGTTTCCGGCACGTGCGGCGCGTGCCGGCCCTATAACCAAACGAGCCCGCCACCTAATGGGCCGGATGTATGGGCCAGAACCAGAACGAGTCTGACCCGCCATTTCTATTCGAGGTCACGTGCGTGACATGTGCTGTAAATTTTCTCATTCTTGATTTTTGACAAATGTTTTTTCCGATCATCCGATCAACAATCACCGTAGTTACAATGTACATTACAAACTTCAAATGACGTTTTTGCCCTTCATTGATAAATTCACGGTACAATTACACTGTAAATTACACGGAACATAAATGAAGATAGTATTTTTACCCCAAAACACATCAAACAACAAGCATTATTTTTTTTATCACACATCAAAGATCAAAGAGGCTAGGGCTCGATTTCCGAGGATGATCGAGCGTATGAACGACCTCCCTCATCGTGGGCCTCGTCGAGCTTTCGTCTTCCACACACATCATCGCAACCCTAAGCAAGCTCGCCACCTCAGCCATCGGATACCCGGTAAGCCTCGGGTCAACCACAGCCATAACCAACGCCACGTCAGACGGACTCGCCAGCTCAGACCTCGTCCTACGCACCCACCTCACTATATCCACCCCTTCCCCGAACCCACCCACCGGCTTCCTCCCGGTAATCAGTTCCAACAACACGACTCCGAAGCTGTACACATCGCTCTTCTGATCGATTTTCAACGTGTAAGCATATTCTGAAAAAAAAAATTAATAAATTAATACTCGATACATTAATAACTTCTCTAAATTAATAGTAAAAAAAAAAAAAAAAACAATTACCCGGGGCAATGTATCCGTACGAGCCCGCGATCGATGACATGCACTCGGACGGGCCCCCCTCGATCAAGAACTTGGCGAGCCCGAAATCCGCCACGTGGGCCTCGTCATCAGAGTCGAGCAAAATATTGTTCGACTTCACGTCTCTGTGAATAATCGAGGGCACGCAATCGTGATGCAAGTAGCACAACCCCTTGGCAGCCTCGACAGCAACCCTTAACCTCGACTCCCACTGCAGCCGGGCCCCTTTCGGGCCGTGCACGGTCTCGCCCAAGCTCCCGTGCGGCATGTATTCGTACAGCAACAAATTCGTGTCGTTATTACACAAATACCCCAACAGCCGAACGATGTACCTGTGCCGGATTCTTCCGAGGGTTTTTATCTCCGCCGTGAACCCGTTATCGTCTCGGCTGTTCGAACGTCGAGCGAGTCGTTTCACGGCGATGTCCGTCCCGTTCGGCATGGACCCTCTGTAGACGATCCCGGCCCCGCCTTTCCCGACGACGTTCTCGTCTCGCAAGCATCCGATTACGTCCTCGGCTTTGAAATCCAGCTTCTGAAACGCGGTCAGCTTCCACTTTCTCGATTTCTCGACCCGGCTCCTCTTGTACATAATCGACACGCCGAGTAAAAGCGAGAAAACGCTAACCAGCGATACAACCACGATCGCGATTTTCGAGGCGGGTCTCTTGTGGTTAGAACTCGAAGAAGAAGAAGCGGAAGGGCAAAACGGTCTTTCGCGCGGGCAGAGTTTAGGGTTACTGGAAAAGAACCGATCGTCGAGGTCTCTCAAAAGCCCGATCATCGGTATTTGGCCCGAAAGGTCGTTGTGAGAAAGGTCTAATACCGTTAAGCTCTTCATCAGCCCGATTTCCGCCGGTATCGAACCGTCGAGATTATTTCTCGATAAGTTCAGAACGTTGAGATTCTGCAGCCGGAAAATCTCTCTCGAGATTCCTCCGGTTAGATTATTCCGGCTGAAGTCGACGAACGATAAATGGGACCCACGGGTGGTAACTTCCGGAACCTTCCCCGTCAACCCATTCCCGCTGAAATCGAGATGCGAAAGCCTCTTGAGATTGAAAACACCTTCCGGAATCTCCCCGGTGAATCTATTCCCGTCGAGCGAAAGAATCTCGAGGCTCGACAAGTTCTCGACCGCCCGCGGTATTCTCCCGGAAATCAAATTGTTCGACAGCGTGAGGCTCCCGAGAGCGCTTTCCGGCGAAATCTCGTCGGGCAGCTCGCCGGAGAAGTAATTATCGTCGAGCTCGAGCATATCCAAAACCGGCAGCCGGAATATTCTTTTCGGGATTGTCCCGTTGAAGAAATTTTTCTTGACTCGTATTCTCGTGAGGGAGTCGCATTCTCCGAGGGCTTCGGGCAGGGGCCCGAAGAAGTAGTTATCCATGAGGATCAGAGTTTTCAGTTTCCGGCCTCGGCACAGGCCGTCGGGCAGGGGTCCGGTCAGGCGGTTTCCGGTGACGTCGAGCAGCATCAGCTTTCCGTTGAGGCCGAGATTCTCCGGGAGGTTGAGGGTGAAATTGTTGTTCCATATTTGGAGGACTTCGAGATTCGGGAGGTCGCCAATGAAGGCCGGGACCGGGCCCTGGAGTTTGTTGTGGAACAAATGTAGCAATGTTAGGTTTCTGAGGTTGGAGAAAGTCGCCGGAATTTCTCCGGCGAGGAGGTTGATCGAGACGTCGAAGGACATCAGGCTCGTTAAGCCCGAGAGCTCCGGCGGAAGTCGGCCCGTCAGGTTATTAAACTGCATTCACATTAAACATTGGTAATTTGATTATACTAACATTAATGAACGGTCAAGGGTATATATGTAAATTCAACAATAAATCAGCGGCAATTAAGAACAGGGGAAAGAGGGGAGTGTTACCTGAAGAAACAGAGAGTGCAAATGCTTGAGATTGCCGAGGCTCGCCGGGATTTCGCCGGTGAGATTACACATTCCGAGATCGAGAAGCTGGAGAGAGCGCATGGAGCCGAACTCCGGCGGTATTCCGCCGGAGTACGCGTTGTAATACCCGAGGGAGAGCTCGGAGAGATTGGGGATTTTGGCCAATCCGGCCGGGATTCTCCCGGTCAAACTGTTTCCCTCCAGAGACAAATGGGTCAAGCTCCGGAACTCCGAGTACGCGCCCGGGATTTCGCCGGAGAAGTAATTTCCGGCGAGCGTGAGAACCCTCAGCTTGTCCAGGCTCGAGAATTCCGGCGGCAGGTTGCCGGAGAAGCTGTTGTCGTACACGTCGAAGACCTCGAGGTCGGCGAGCCTCATCACGATCTCGCCGGGGATCTCACCGGTGAACGCGTTCCAGCTGAGATTGACGTGCTTCAGAGATGTCAGGCGGGAGATTGCCGGCGGCAAAGGGCCCGTCAGGTTATCTCCAGCGAGAGTGAGGCTGACGAGCCCGCTCAGCAGCCCGATCTCCGGCGGGAGGGTGCCGGAGAGAGGGACGCCGGTGACGTTGAGCGAAGTCACGCGGGCGTCGGTGTCGCAGGTGACGCCGGAGAACGCGCAGTGTGGCTGAGAGGACGGCGATTGCGGGCCGTCCCAGTCGTCGAGACCCGAGCCCGAAGGCCCGACGAGGGATGATTTTAGGGCGAGGAGAGTTTGGAGGTCGGAGTGTGCATGGAGGAACAGAGGAATGTGGAAGAAGAAGATGAAGATGAGAGAGAGAATGGAGCAAGTTGTTTTCGGCGTTGCCATTACCGATGATTCTACAGTACAAGTCGAGCTTTAAAAATCTATGGAAAAAGTAAGAATTTTTTTAGGAACGTCACATTTTTTTTAAATAAAAAATGATGTAATTACACTAAATAAATTTAAATATTAATCATAATGTTTTATTAAAAATATGGAGTGCACTATTTATTAAAGAATGGATTTGGATTTTATTGAGTAGTAGATTTTATTGCCTGGGCTCTGATTTCTTCTGAAAGTCGACTGTTGTTTTTTTGCTCCCTGTTGGTCTTTGGGGACAGTGAACTTTCTGACGCCGTGAAACGAAGGCAATTGGACTGATGAGATTTTATCTTCGTGCTGATCGGAATGTGGATTTAGCCGTATAGATACATTGATTTTATCTTCTCACAAGTTTTGGAACGTTGTTTGATTGATTGAATTTGTTCATCGTCAAACTTAATTTAAATAAAATTGTTCTATAACTTTGAAAGAAAGTATAAATAAACACAAAAAATATATAGTTTGATTTTAATTTTTAAAATTTACATTTTTATATAATCCATAGTTAATTTGATGCAATTAAATGAAATTATATATCCACTGATGGTTTCTGAATGTCAGTTTGAATGACAGCTTAAATTAAATGAAAATGTATTTACAGTAAAAGAAAACAAATAAATTCAAAAGGTAATAAATGACTCGCAAACTATAGTCTGTGTACTGACGGCGTGAACTGACGGTTTGAATGACAGCCTAATTATGAACCCGCGTGTCAGGCTACGATTGACGTGGCCACGCAACGGCGTCGTTTCAACCTTATTCATCCCGATACGACACCGTTTGTTAGTGAGCCCTTTTTGGTCTTTTCCAAGAGAAGGGTGTTGGAGGCAGATGGAGCCGGGAACGTAGGTTGGGATTGCGTCTTTAGTGAAAAAGACATATGTACCCCTGACCACTCCCTATCTCAACTTTGTTGGATAGCACAAAGTCCACTCTCTGTTTTTGTATGCTAGTGTGCCCTCAAAATTAAAATCATTATATTTGATTTTTGGAAAATAGTTATGATATAAATTAAATAAAAAAAATTATTGAATTTAAAAGTTTTTATTTGAAATAATAAGATTGTGGTTTCAAGTTTATGATGATTGATGAACAATTTTAAGTGTTTGAAATTTAAATTTGAGTGAGTTCACAATGTAGCACACCACTTCACTTGCGATTATAATTCTAAAATCAAATAAATATAATTAGAATTTTGCAATTGGTTTTTTATCTACCTTAGAAAAGGTGTGATAAAATATTATTTTTGATTTTTTTTTCTAAAACATTGCTCTATTTTTAAAATAATAAAATGACATTTTTTTTACTAAAAGTCTCAAATTTATTTGAATATTGTTTTGGAATAAATTTGATTCTCTTTCATCCATTGAGAATAGTAAATAGATTTGGGGTTAAAAAAGAATATATTTCAGTCATAACAAATCCAAAGCCACACAAAGTAGGCTAAAAAAGGTAAGATCAAATAAAATAAGACACCATATATTCCTTAAGACCATCTCCAATAGCCAATAATTGAAGAAGTATTTTCATGCAGTAGGAAGTAATTGATAGGGGTATCTTCCTTTCCAATTTCTAAAGAATTATTGAATAATTCCCGTAGTAATTCTGACAAAAGCACACTGGTGGGTGCCCACATGGGTGGATAGGTTAGTTATTGGATAATTAAATAATACGTGTCAATTTCTTATTGGACATCTATATTTCGTTTATCTTATCTTTTAAATGAGATTTTTAAATATAATTAAAAATAATTTTTCGTTTTTTTTTACATCAATATTTTTTATTTTTCATGATCTATAAATAGACACCAAGTTTGTTTGATTTGGATACCAATTTTTTTTTACAATTTTCTCCACATTTGTTTGTATAATTTGTGTTTTTGATTTGTGTTCACAAAACGTACTTACGTTATGGATCCAAATCAAACTCCTCATTATTCTTCAAATTTTATATATCATAATCAACCACCTCAAAACCCCAATAATCAACACCCTCAAAATCCCAATAATCAATATCATCAAAACCCAAATTACCAACGCCCTGAAAATCCACAGTTTATGATGCCACCAAATCCAAATTTTATGTCACCGAATCATATGTTTGGTACACAATTTCCATATAATAATTATCAATATATGCAATATGGGTATCCCAATATGCAAAACCAAAGTTCTCAACCTTCACTTGAACAATCAACTCCCCATTTCAGTAGTGGATCTACTGGAATTCCTGAGTTTTCGACTCAAATATCTCTTGGAAATACGGATGATGACACTCCAACCAGTTTTGTACCTCCATGATGAGCCATATTTTTTGGCTCATTTTTAGGTTTTTAGAGTCAAGTAAATCGAGTCCTTAGTTTGTTTTTACTTTATTTGTGTCTGGGAGGGCACGTTTGGGTACTTGGGCAAGTTTTGCAGGTGGGCAGGTAAAGGAGTGAAAAGAGGAGCGCACTGTGTGAAAGAGGCAAGGAAATCACCTTCCATGGTCAAGAGCACTAGTTGAGCAAGCCAGACTGACGAAAAGGGTCCAGCAGAGTTGAGCAAGCAACCAGGACGTCAGCAGGTGGAGCAAGACTTGAGCTCGACCAAGTACCGCACATGGTCCGCTACCTCAGTCAGTCAGAGAAGGAAGTACATGGGCAAGCGCTAACATTGACGGAGGCGGAACGTTGGGCATTCGGTGTACCCAGAATCCTGAAAATCGTGGACTCTTCAAAGATGACCAGATTCAGAGATAAAGAAAAGGAGGACTCTCGTCCAACCCTGGAGGTATTCCCCCACACGTCTCCCATCAATTAAAGTCCGTCTATATAAGAGAGTGACTGATGAAGAAGAAAAAACGACGTATGAGCAGCGAGCAATCCGGATCGAAACCCTACCTGACCAGCGACGAAGAAGGCGGCCGCGTGAGCAACACCACTCGCCGGCGTTTATTTTCTGTTAAGCCCTCGGGCTAAAAACAATTTACTTTATGCTTTTATGTTTTTGAATTCGTACTTAGTTTATTTTCCTTGTTGAACAATTTCCCGTTTTCAATGCATAGTTCAGTTCGTCTTAACTTCTTTGTTTTATTTTCTGATTTAATTATGTCAAGTAGCTAATTTGTTTGTATCTGGGCAAAGACAGAACCTGACCAACCCTAAGACGTGATCGTGCCGGGAGGCTTATTGATGACAGCAACTAGCTGAGTTTTGTTCCCGATTCAACAGGGTAGTAACTTAAGCATGTTAGGGACTTGGGCAATCCTACAGTGACCAGTGGGAACCCCGACTTGCCTAACACAGGAGTACGTGGATCAACGCGACCGGGAGACTGGGCGTCCGCGAAGTACAACATGTTGCTGGAGATGTGGTCGTATGACTTGGGTGTGTCCAGGCATGCTATTGGCCATTCCGGGTTTGCTTGGAGGATGAAGGGGACTTGACCAACTTAGACTCATGCGGTCACATAGTGTCGAATTGGTCAACGTCAGGAGACCTGTCGAGAGAGATCTGGCAGGACTTAAACATAAGAGCGAATAAGGGTTCGGAGTATTAATATGCGTGACATCATAGGGATGTTAATACTTGGGATCTATAACTGGAAGACAAAACTGTTAGCAAAATGATATACGTACCGATGATCGGCAGCACATAGGTCAAAGGGGGAAGTCAGGGGAGTCGATGCCTGGATACTTTAGTTTTTATTGTTTCATTTTCTCTGCTTAGTCGAGTCTGTTAATTGCTCAAACATTTAATTAGGTTGCATGCTAGTTTTATTTTTGTTTAAGTTATTTGTTATTTTTCAGTCAAGTAAACACGGTGACCACGGTTCAGCAGTGCCCAACTGCTCTCCAAAACAAAACATTTTCAAACGTGACAACCCAATTGAGCATTCAAAGCCGGGAAAACTATAAACTAAATCGCCTCCTCGTGGGATCGACCCTATACTTGCTACTAGTACTTGTGCTAGTAAATAGTTTAGGCTTATAAATATTATTTTGCGCTACTCCACGACGGTAGCGTCAAAATTGGCGCCGTTGCCGGGGAGGCAATATTCCAAGCCAATAGTTTTCCGTGCTAACGCTTGACCTATTTTTGTATGCAGGACTCTAACTCATCGGGAAGCAAGGATACAGGGCCACTACTATTTGATCCTGAAATCGAGCGAACCGCGAGAAAGAATCGAAAAGCAACAAAGCAGAAGCAAGCATTAGCACGTGCCGCTCAAGTAACTCAGTTGACCATAACTGAGACAGGAGAGTCAATCTCGGACACATCGAGAGAAGATTCACCGAACACATCCAGGTCACCTACGCGATCAAGGATGGGAGAAGAGAGAGCCAAGACGTTGAGGGACACGATGTTCCCAGAGAACCTGAATCTAAAGCCGCTGGGTATCACCTTGCCCACGGTTGAAAACAATACTTGGGAGATGAGGCACGGCTTCATCCAGATCTTGCCCAAGTTCAGTGACATGCCATTGGAGGATCCCCAGAGACATCTCCAAGACTTTGAGTTGGCATGTGGCACCATCCGAGCAAGTGAAGGGTTAGGGGAATACATCAGACTTCTAGCCTTCCCTTTCTCACTGGCTGAAGGTGCCCGAGAGTGGTTGTACACTCTACCCGCTGGAGAAGTGACCACCTGGAGTCAGCTTCAGCAGAAGTTCCTTGAGAAGTACTTCCCAGCTGCACGCATCCAGCAGATGAGGAAGAAGATCAACAGCATCAAGATGGGAGGAGGAGAGAACTTCCATGACTACTGGGTCAGGTTCAAGCAGATGTTGGCCAAGTGCCCACAACATCAGATCCTTGACCATGACTTGGTCCAGTACTTCATCTCTGGACTAAGGGAGACGGAGAGGACATGGGTCAACGCAGCATGTGGAGGATCCATTCTAAACAAGAGGGCCGACGAAGCATTCAAAATCTTCAAGGAAATGGCCGAAGAAACAAGGGAGGATGGCAGTGACCTACCCAGGAACAACTTGCCCGTACCATCTGCAACTGAAGTCAAGTTGGACAAACTGTGCAACATAGTTGAGCAACTGGTGCTCAACCAAAACCCAGGACTAAAGAGAGGAGTCAAGGCGTGCCAAATCTGCAAGGAAAGTAACCATGCCACTGACGAGTGCCCTGAGCTTTTTGACGAAGAGGTCAAGGTGATAATGCAGAACAATGGGAACGGACAAAGACCCAATGGGAACACGTACAACTCGAACAACCGGTACGGAAACAACAACTACCAAGGTGGAGGAAACCAAGGCAATCAAGGCCAGCAATATCACGGCCAGAACCATCATCAGAGGAATAACTACCAAAACCAGGGCAACAACCAGCAGAACCAGAACAATGGCCCAACTTTGGCAGACATGATGCAGACCTTGGTCAATGAAAATATCAAAGCCCAGCAGGAGAATGACCGGTACAAACAGGACAACGAGAAGTACAAGGTTGAGACTCGAGGTCAACTGCAGAATATCAATGCTCAAATGCTTGAGTCGCGCGGGCAATTCCAGAACATCAATGCCCAACTGGCGCACTTGACCCAGGCAATGACTGAGATGAAGAAGAAGACCAACGGTCTACCTCCCCAAATTGAACTAAACAACGCCCAACTGAATGCTATCCATCTCAAAAATGGAAAGGTCCTAGCTGAAGCACCCAAGAAGCCCACTCCACCATCTCAAGTGGAAGGAACTGTTGAAGAGGTCAACGAGGAAGAAGAGTCAGAGGAAGAGCTCGAGCTGACACCACCCAAACAGAAGGAAACATCAGTATCTGCTCAAGTAGTGACACCACCAAAAATCTACCCTCCTTTCCCAGGCAGATTGAGCAAGAAGAAAGAGAAGGAAGACACTAATGAGATGTTCCAGATGTTCAAAAAGGTGGAAATCAACATGCCTCTGTTGACCATCCTGAAATCCATGCCCAGGTGCGCCAAATTCCTCAAGGAGCTGTGCACCAAAAAAGTGAAATACCAAGATGATGCCAAGTTCGAAGTAGGAGAGAATGTTTCAGCGGTGCTCCAGAGGAATGTACCAAGGAAGTGTGCAGATCCTGGAATGTTCTATATTCCCTGCATAATAGGCAACATGAACATAGAAAAAGCCATGCTCGACTTGGGAGCATCGATCAATGTTATGCCTAAGTCAATGTACGAAGACTTGGGTATAGGGCCGATGAAACCAACAAGGGTTGTAATCCAGTTGGCAGATAGATCAAATGTGTACCCCGAGGGAATTCTGGAAGATGTATTGGTCAAGGTGGAGGAGCTCATCTTTCCTGCCGATTTCTATGTCCTGGACATGGGAAGATCAAGCAAGCAGCCAGTAATGATCTTGGGCAGACCATTCTTGAAGACAGCAAGGACACACATTGACTGCGAGACTGGAAAGCTAACCTGCAAGTTTGAAGGAGAAACGGTCACATTCGACTTGTTCAAGTCAATGAAGCACCCAGAAGACACCGAGCAAGTGCATTATGTTGATCAGATTGATGAATTGATCGAGGAGCAAGCTCTAGGATATGGAGTTTCTGACAAAGTAGATCTGGTGATACAAAGGGGATTGACCAGAGAAGATGCAGAGGATGAGCAACTTGAAGTTCAACAGATAGTTGAGCAACTGGGAGCTCTGGAGAATCATCCCATGGGCATGAGCAAGTTACCACCCCATGAAGTCACGATCATGGTACCATCTCTGGAGAAACCACCAGAGTTAGAATTGAAGAAACTCCCTGCACATCTCAAGTACATGTTCCTTGGGCAAAATGATACATTGCCCGTGATCATCAGTTCGAAACTGAAAAAGGAGGAAGAAAGTAGGCTAAGGAACATCCTTGACCAGTACAAGCAAGCCATTGGATGGACCTTAGCAGATATACGAGGAATCAGCCCCACCATATGCCAACACCACATATTGCTCGAGGAAGAGTCGAATCCAGTGCGCGATCCACAGAGAAAACTGAACCCTGCTATGAAGGAAGTAGTGCTCAAGGAGATACTCAAGCTGCTCAACTTGGGCATCATCTACCCTGTTTCAGACAGCAAATGGGTAAGTCCAGTTCATGTGGTGCCCAAGAAATCAGGAATTCAAGTGATCGAGAACGAGAAAAAGGAGCAGATAGCCACTCGACTGCAGACTGGATGGAGAGTATGCATAGACTACAGGAAGTTGAACAAGGTAACAAAGAAAGACCACTTCCCCCTACCCTTCATTGACGAGATGCTCGAGAGGCTGGCTGGGAAGACCCATTTCTGTTTCCTTGACGGATACTCGGGCTACATGCAAATTTGGGTGGCCCCAGAAGACCAGGACAAGACTACTTTCACTTGCCCATACGGTACCTTTGCATATCGACGCATGCCATTTGGTCTATGCAATGCCCCAGGAACTTTCCAGAGATGCATGATGAGCATCTTTGCCGATCTGCTCGAGCAAGGAATAGAAGTCTTCATGGATGACTTTACTGTATATGGCAGATCGTTCGAGACATGCTTGAACAACCTGGAGTTGGCCCTCAGTAGATGTGTGGAGAAAAGTTTGGTACTTAACTACGAGAAATGTCACTTTATGGTGGAGGAAGGGATAGTCCTTGGGCACGTAGTCTCTGCCAAGGGAATCGAAGTTGACCGAGCCAAAATAGAGACCATATCGAAGCTGCCTTATCCAAGGAATGTCAAGCAAGTTAGAGGCTTCCTTGGGCACGCTGGGTTCTACAGGAGGTTCGTGAGAGACTTTGCAAAGATTGCCCAACCTCTGACCAGGCTGTTGCAAAATGAGGTTGACTGGAACTTTGATGATGACTGTCAAGCTGCCTTCAACCACCTCAAGGAAAGGTTAGTCACTGCCCCCATCATCCAACCACCAGAATGGGGAATGCCATTTGAGCTTATGTGCGACGCGAGCGGGTATGCTGTTGGAGCTGTACTTGGGCAGATGAAGGGCAAGGAACGACATGTAATCTACTATGCATCCAAGACTTTGAACCCTGCCCAATGCAACTACGCGACCACAGAAAAAGAACTACTGGCTGTGGTGTTTGCATTCGAGAAGTTCAGATCTTACTTGCTCGGGAGCAAAACCATAGTTTACACTGACCATGCCGCGCTGAAGTACTTGATGGCCAAAAAGGAGACCAAGCCACGACTGATTAGATGGATCTTGTTGCTGCAAGAGTTCGACATCGAAATCAGAGACAAATCAGGTAACCAAAATTTAGTGGCCGACCACTTGAGCAGGATAATCCAGCGAGAAGAAGGCATGCCCATCACGGAGACTTTTCCAGATGAGTACTTGTATCAGATTTCAACCAAGTCAGAAGAGCCATGGTACGCAGACTTGGCCAACTACATAGTCACAGGAGATATACGAGAAGACATGACCCTCTACGGTAAGAACAAGCTCAAGCGGGAGAGCAAGAAGTACATTTGGGATGATCCCTACATGTGGAAAAGGGGAGAAGACCAAGTGCTGAGACGTTGCATCCCTGAAGTTGAGCAAGCAGACATCCTGAAGCACTGCCATGAGCAAGCCTGCGGAGGACATTTTGGCCACCGACGCACAGCAAGGAAGGTACTTGACTGTGGTTTTTATTGGACAACTCTTTTGAGGGATTGTTTTGAGTGGTGCAGGAGCTGTGACAAGTGCCAAAGAGAGGGGAACGTGACCAAGAGGGATGAGATGCCCATGATGCCCATCATGCCTGTAGAAGTCTTCGACGTATGGGGCATCGACTTTATGGGACCATTGCCCAACTCCAGAGGGAAGGAGTACATACTCTTGGCAGTTGACTATGTATCCAAATGGGTCGAAGCCAAGGCTACAGCAACTAATGATTCGAGAGTGGTAGCCACCTTCCTCAAGGGCGACATATTCAGCAGATTTGGTGTACCCCGCGCATTGATCAGCGACCAAGGTACACACTTTTGCAATTATATAATTGAAAGGTTGCTCAGGAAGTATGGAGTGCACCACAGGATCTCCACAGCCTATCACCCCCAGGCCAATGGGCAAGCCGAGCTATCCAATCGCATCATCAAAACCATCTTGAGGAAGACGGTCAAGCCAGAAGGTAAGGATTGGAGCGACAAGCTCGATGATGCACTTTGGGCCTACAGAACCGCCTACAAAACACCCTCAGGGATCTCTCCCTACCGCATGGTGTTTGGCAAGTCATGCCACTTGCCCGTGGAAATCGAACACAAAGCGCATTGGGCGGTGAACAAGGTTAATTTCGACTGGGATGCGGCCAGCGAAGGACGTAAACTTGACCTAACTGAGCTGGAGGAGATAAGGATTGAAGCGTATGATAACGCGGTTAATTACAAGGAACGGACAAAGAGAGCCCATGACAAAATCATCAAGAAAAAGAAGATCGAGCCTGGTCAACTGGTTCTGGTTTACCAAACCAAGTTCAAATTCAAGGCTAAAAAGCTATCCACCAAATGGGCAGGACCATTCATAGTCCATGCTGTTTGCCCAAATGGATCGGTTGAGCTATTTAAGCCAGGTGACGATCATATCTTTAAAGTAAATGGGCAGAGAGTCAAGGCTTACTATGGGAATGAGGACCTCAAGGGGATGATACCCCCTGAGCCCGCCGCTTGACCAAGTGAAGCAATAAAAATAAGTCAGGCCCATGACAATAAATAGAGGCAAATACCGAAGGCGAACTCGGTATGTATATTATGTTTTCCCTTATTTCATTTTATGTTAATAAATTCACCACGCCAAGAAGTAGCCTTGGGCAGGAAAGGGTTTTGGTCTGTTTTTGTTTGCAGGAAACAGGAAAATTGAGTGAGCAATTACCGTAGTTGAGCAACGAGAGGGGGAGGCCAGCTGTGATGATTGCGGAATTTTCGGGAATCCGCAAAGAGTCCCATCGACTCTGAAATTTGCAGAGTCCTAATTGATTTCAAATTTCAAATCATTTGTACCACCACCCCCCCTCTATTTCAAAAACCGAACACACAACTCCTCAACTTCCCCACTACCACCACTACCCCCATAACCCTAACTCCGAAAATTATGGTATCCACCCGTCCCAAAAACACTAAGTTAAACAAGATCCCTCACGGTACCAAAATCGATCTCACAAGCCCCCAATCACAACCGTCGAAGAAGATGGCCGGAGGAAAATCGTCGAAAGCCGCCGCCGCCGCATCTGTGCCCGCGAAGGAAAAAACACCACCACCACCACCACCCACGGAGAAAGAAGCCACCCCTTCGCCGGCCAAACAGAGCCCGACGCGCGAGGCAAGCCCGGCCCCCATCAACACCATACTGGTAGACCAACTGACGGCGGAAATTGAAGCCCCGAAACTTTCCGACCTCGACACGACCCCAAAGCCATCAGAGGAGTCAAACCCGGCGAGCCACAGCGCTGAGCCGAGTGAGGACGTCGTGAAAAAGAGGAAGTTTACGGCGGAGGAGAAAGGTAAGTTCAAGAAGCCCCGCGAAGCTTCGCCAGCCGCCACCATGGAGTCGTCATCTGACGAGAAGGCCGACGACATGTCAACCACCGGCGACGAAGAGGGAGAAAAAGACGGCGAAGAAGAAACCGAAGTGAAAGAGGAATCGGAGCACTCTGTCCCGGTCACCCCATCTGAGAAGTTCAAAACTCCGGCGTCGACCCGAGTCACCCGTGGCAAGGGCAAGCAGTCAGTACCCCCACCCTCAAACATCCAAAAAAGGGCAGTTGTCGTGCCCAAGACGGTATGTTTCGAAACCCTGAAAGATTTGAATATACTTGATCAAGTTAAGGGTTATTTTGCAGCTATAGGGTGGGAAGACTTCTTGACCTGGCCAGGGCAAGTCTCTGAGAAATTGGTCAAGGAGTTCTATGAGGAGTTAGAGGTGAGAACGAGCAAGGATGGCGGGCCGTTGGGCATTTCTTTCAAATTGATGGGATCGTATAATGAGGCGAGCATCTTCGAGATCAACATGGCCATGGGAGCGGCCAGTTTCAAAGACAAGTTTTCAAAGGAGTACCAGGACAGGTTGACCACACCACCAGAGCGCACGCAGAAGGAGAGAAATGAGATCTGGAGGGCCTTGAGCAAGGAGAAAGTGTTCAAGTCACAGGAGGCCAAAAATCACCAGCTCAAGGACAATGCGTTGCGTATCTGCCACCGCATACTGGCGTATAATTTTTATGGAAAAAAGGACAACAGCAATACTATCTCCCTGACCGAGCTTGATCTACTGTGGTGCATGACCAAGAAGATCAAGGTCAACTTTGGAGCTTTCCTATGCGCACAACTGAAGAACATCTTGAGCAAGCCAGCACAGAGGTTGTCCCTTGCCCACTTTCCAGGAATTTATGCCCAGAGGATGGAGTTGAAGCTTGATTTTGAGTTGATGGAGATGATGCCCGAGGAGAAGTTTGACCATGCGTGTTTGAATAGGATGGCTGATATCAGAGTTGTAGGAGAGGATTGGGTGTTCACAAACCCAGAGGAAGTGAAGGCCTTGGAGACGGCAGCCAAGGCGAAAGTGAAGACCGAGCCTGTGAGTCGACCAAGTGAGAGGGTCGAGTTGCAGAAGGAGGAGATCCTTGAGCAATTGGATGTCCTCAAGGAGAAGCAGGACCGGATTGGAGAGAGGCAGGACGAGCTGCACGCTGCCCTCATGGCATACTTCGTCCATGTTGGATTCAGGTACCCACCTGAACCCAAAACTTAAATGTACCCTCCCTTTGTTTTAGTAGTTTAGGTTTTTTTATTTTTTTTATTTTTTTTATTTGGTCTTGAGTCTGCCCGACTCATGTCTGATGGGGTCGACCTCTTTATTTGCACACTTTGCCCAAGGCAAAGTGTGTATGTGGGAAGGTGCGCCAACATCGTTAGAGTCGGAGTCAGGGGGGATGCTTGCCCAACTTATTACTGTTTGCACACTTTGCCAGAGGCAAAGTGTGTGAGTGGGGGAAGGTCAAGAGCAACCCCATAGTTTGATCGAGTCGCATGCTTGATAAATACCTTGATCAACTTGAACAGTTTTCAAAATTAATAGTCTATGCATGAAAAATATTAGGGACGATGGAATTGCAACTAGGTAAGCTGTGAGGATTTGAGCCTACATCTGTGTGATATAATTCTTTCATGAGAGTAGCTGTTTAAAAAGTTTGTAATGCTGAAGCTTGCCCAAGTTCTGACCATTGTGATTATTTGAAAATTGAGTTGAGTAGTAAATGATTTAGGCATTTTCTTTCTGTACTGCAAATAAAAAGAAGACCCTTGTTAGCCCCTTGAGCCGAGCCATTATTTCTTGATCACCTGGGGGAAAACCCTTACTGCCCTGACCCAACCTGCATATATGCTCAAGTTCATAAAAAGAGCAAGTCAGGGCAAAGTCTTCTCTAGAAAAAATAAAGAAAAAAAAAATAAAAAAAAAATAAAGAGAAAAAAAAAAAAAAAAAGAAAAAACAAAGAAAAAGAAAAAAAAAATAGATCCATGAATAAAAGGGTGTGCTAAGGCCCGTAAGAGAGAAGAAATTAGGAGGAAAGTTGCTAAGTAAAATGCATGTCCTACCTAAGATCAATTCTGGGCATTGCCCAAGCTAGCCTATACAGTCACCCTAGAAAGCCCTAATGATATTGCCCAACTCAATTGAAAATGTCACAGGATAGAACTTGGTCAAGCCCAAAGCAGAACTTCTTTTAAAACAGCATTGAGCGAAACACTACCCATCCACTACATAGAGAGAAACACTTAGTGAGAATCCCAAAATCCTGTTGCAAACTCTTGACCGTTTTTTATGCATTCCATTGACTATGATTTTGACTATCTGTTCACTTGATCAACTCTCTGTATTTTGATAAGCATGCTGTCCTTGAGTCTTCTGTTTTCTTTCTTTCTCTACCCCCTGTTTGTTTTCTGCTTGAGCAGGCAAGTCACCGTACACGCTTGAGGACAAGCGAAGTAAAGTGTGTGCGTGTGATGAGCCATATTTTTTGGCTCATTTTTAGGTTTTTAGAGTCAAGTAAATCGAGTCCTTAGTTTGTTTTTACTTTATTTGTGTCTGGGAGGGCACGTTTGGGTACTTGGGCAAGTTTTGCAGGTGGGCAGGTAAAGGAGTGAAAAGAGGAGCGCACTGTGTGAAAGAGGCAAGGAAATCACCTTCCATGGTCAAGAGCACTAGTTGAGCAAGCCAGACTGACGAAAAGGGTCCAGCAGAGTTGAGCAAGCAACCAGGACGTCAGCAGGTGGAGCAAGACTTGAGCTCGACCAAGTACCGCACATGGTCCGCTACCTCAGTCAGTCAGAGAAGGAAGTACATGGGCAAGCGCTAACATTGACGGAGGCGGAACGTTGGGCATTCGGTGTACCCAGAATCCTGAAAATCGTGGACTCTTCAAAGATGACCAGATTCAGAGATAAAGAAAAGGAGGACTCTCGTCCAACCCTGGAGGTATTCCCCCACACGTCTCCCATCAATTAAAGCCCGTCTATATAAGAGAGTGACTGATGAAGAAGAAAAAACGACGTATGAGCAGCGAGCAATCCGGATCGAAACCCTACCTGACCAGCGACGAAGAAGGCGGCCGCGTGAGCAACACCACTCGCCGGCGTTTATTTTCTGTTAAGCCCTCGGGCTAAAAACAATTTACTTTATGCTTTTATGTTTTTGAATTCGTACTTAGTTTATTTTCCTTGTTGAACAATTTCCCGTTTTCAATGCATAGTTCAGTTCGTCTTAACTTCTTTGTTTTATTTTCTGATTTAATTATGTCAAGTAGCTAATTTGTTTGTATCTGGGCAAAGACAGAACCTGACCAACCCTAAGACGTGATCGTGCCGGGAGGCTTATTGATGACAGCAACTAGCTGAGTTTTGTTCCCGATTCAACAGGGTAGTAACTTAAGCATGTTAGGAACTTGGGCAATCCTACAGTGACCAGTGGGAACCCCGACTTGCCTAACACAGGAGTACGTGGATCAACGCGACCGGGAGACTGGGCGTCCGCGAAGTACAACATGTTGCTGGAGATGTGGTCGTATGACTTGGGTGTGTCCAGGCATGCTATTGGCCATTCCGGGTTTGCTTGGAGGATGAAGGCGACTTGACCAACTTAGACTCATGCGGTCACATAGTGTCGAATTGGTCAACGTCAGGAGACCTGTCGAGAGAGATCTGGCAGGACTTAAACATAAGAGCGAATAAGGGTTCGGAGTATTAATATGCGTGACATCATAGGGATGTTAATACTTGGGATCTATAACTGGAAGACAAAACTGTTAGCAAAATGATATACGTACCGATGATCGGCAGCACATAGGTCAAAGGGGGAAGTCAGGGGAGTCGATGCCTGGATACTTTAGTTTTTATTGTTTCATTTTCTCTGCTTAGTCGAGTCTGTTAATTGCTCAAACATTTAATTAGGTTGCATGCTAGTTTTATTTTTGTTTAAGTTATTTGTTATTTTTCAGTCAAGTAAACACGGTGACCACGGTTCAGCAGTGCCCAACTGCTCTCCAAAACAAAACCTTTTCAAACGTGACAACCCAATTGAGCATTCAAAGCCGGGAAAACTATAAGCTAAATCGCCTCCTCGTGGGATCGACCCTATACTTGCTACTAGTACTTGTGCTAGTAAATAGTTTAGGCTTATAAATATTATTTTGCGCTACTCCACGACGGTAGCGTCACTCCAACAAACTCAAAATATGGAGTTTGGAGTACAGAGCAAAATAAAGCTCTTTTATCTGGTTATTTTTACTTCAGCAATGATAGTGAATTGGGTAGTGGCCAAAAGGGAGACACTTTTTGGGGGAAAATTACTGCATATGTGAACGATAATTCAACAACTGGTCCTAACAGAACTCAAACACAATGTGTAAGTCATTATCGTGATCTTAACAAACGAATCAATATTTGGGTGGGAGCATATAGAAAAGCAATGTCCGAGGGGCGAAGTGGTTGGTCTGACGATGATTATATATCTAGAGCTCAAGAGGTGTACATTGAAGAAACTCGAAAGAAGTTTACTCTAATCGAGGAGTGGAAGTTGGTTCGTGATCAACCAAAGTACATGGTTGGATCTGGTGCATCTGGTAGTAGTGGCTATAAAAGAAAGAGTAGTAGTGATAATGCTGATATATCGTCCTCCATTCCTTCTCTTGAGCGCCCAGAAGGAAGGGAAACAACAAAGAAGAAGGCAAAGGCGTCTGGATCAAAATCATCCTCTTCAAGAAAGTCAAAGGCTTATTTTGAGGAAACGTATGAGAAGATCGATCGTGAGCGTCAAAATCTTAAGCAAGATAGAGAGCGTGGAATCGTAGCAATGGAAAAATTGGCTTTGTCAAACAAAGAGCAAGCTCGTACTAAGAAGATGGAGTTGTGGTGCAACCTACACCAAAATGATAATCGGGACGAGCTTGAACAAAAAATGTTTAACATGCTCACGAGTGAATTGTTTGATAGTTAATTGTATTTGCATGTGTGCTTAATTAGTATTTTCAGTGTGGTGTGTTGTTTGTTTGTTTTTCTAATTGTTGTACGTTTCAAATTGTGTGTTTCAATAAAAATGTGTTGTATTATTTTTGGTTCAAAATTTAAAATCCGACTTCACGTGATTGACAAACACTTTATCATCCCCACTAGACAAGTGGAGGAATTTATTAAATTTGATGCATGAATTTTTTGAAGTCTGACTTCACGTGATCGACAAACACTTTATCATCCCCACTAGACAAGTGGAGGAATTTATTAAATTTGATGCATGAATTTTTTGAAGTCCGACTTCACGTGATCGACAAACACTTTATCATCCCCACTAGACAAGTGGAGGAACTTATTAAATTTGATGCATAAATTTTTTGAAGTCCGACTTCAACAACAATAAATACCCTCAATCAAAATACAAAACACATCTCAAATCTTATTCTAAATACATACTCAAATCTTATTCCAAATACACATCTCAAATCTTATTCTTCTATTATGGATCCACCTTTCGAGTTCAACTTTGAAGAATTCCAACAACAATATGAGTTGGAAGAGTCTTTACTCGAACAACAATCCCTTTTACTTGAAGAATGGAAAGCTTCAAGTAATCGAAAAAATAAGAGGGCGTACATCGATAGGGATCACGGCGCTGCACATAAAAGACTTGTGGAAGACTACTTTGCAGAATCTCCAACTTACACTGATCCACAATTTCGTCGGAGATACCGGATGCAAAGGCCACTATTCCTACGTATTGTTGAGTCTCTATCCAATTACGATGTTTACTTCACTCAAAGGCGCAACAACTCTGGCAAGCTTGGTTTATCCCCACTTCAGAAGTGTACAGCAGCTGTACGCATGTTAGCCTATGGAGTAGCTGCAGATGCCTGTGATGAATATGTGAAGATTGGAGAAACTACCGCCCTTGAGTGCTTAATAAAATTTTGTGAAGGGGTCATAGCCATATTTGAGCCTACTTATTTGAGAAGGCCAAATGAGGATGATCTAGAAAGACTCATGCAAGTTGCTGAAGAACGTGGTTTTCCTGGCATGATCGGGAGCATTGATTGCATGCATTGGCAGTGGAAAAATTGTCCTAAAGCTTGGCAAGGGCAGTTCACTAGTGGACATAAAGGTACAGCAACAGTAATCCTTGAAGCAGTTGCATCGTACGATCTATGGATATGGCATGCTTTCTTTGGATTACCAGGTACTCTAAATGATATCAATGTATTAGCTAGGTCCCCAGTCTTCGATGATATAGAAACAGGAGAAGCCCCACAGGTAAGCTATATTGTGAATGGTCGCAATTATAATTTGGCATACTATCTTGCCGACGGAATTTATCCTAAGTGGCCTGTCTTTGTTCAATCAATTCACTACCCTCAAGGCAAGAAAGCTAAATTGTTTGTGAAAGTTCAAGAATCTTGTAGAAAAGATGTGGAACGTGCATTCGGAGTACTACAAGCACGATTCAGTATCATTCGACAACCAGCAAGACTATGGGATTTGGATGCCTTATCAAAAATTATGAAGGCGTGCATTATATTGCACAATATGATTGTGGAAGATGAACGTGAGACGTATAATCGAAGTTGGGAAAAAACCGCCTCAGATCAATTTGACTCTACTGGCCCGAGCTCATCATTTGTGAGATCAAATCATGTGTTACCAGAGTTTGAAGTACATGTTCAAGCTAGATCCGAATCAGACATTCATACTAGATCTGAACTTCGTGATAGAGCCAAACATATTCAGTTGAAAGAAGATCTCGTGGAGCACATTTGGCAAAAGTTTGGTGCTACCCAAAATTAAATTCAAATTATGTTTTTAAGATTTGAAATGTTTGAGTGTGTTCAATGTTTGTGTTTTGAATAAATTGTTGTACTACTTGAATAATTTATGTATGTTTGTTTTTCTTTTCGTTTTTTTAATAATATAATTTATTTTGATATTTTTCTAATTATATTATTTTTATTAAATAATAAATAAATAATTTAATTATTTTTATATCAATTATTATTTAACAAATATTATTATTAATTAAAATTTTATAAAACATGCAATTAAAAATAAAAAAGTAATATATAGTGGGGTATAGTGGAATAATGATGTGTAGGAAAGAGAAAATGAAATATCTTTTGAAATATTTTCTATTGTAGAGTATGAGATATTTGAAAGATAATTGGAGATATTTGATGATGTGTAAGGTAGAATAAGATGACGTGGCAAAGAATATGTAGAGATGAATAATTTCCTACTGGAGATGGTCTAAATCTCAAAATTTAAAATTCAGATTCCTAAATAAAGCTTTTTAGGTGGACTGAATTTTAGATTTTTTTTTTATAAGGACGAGAGACGAGAAACTCCACCTCACTCGATCGGAAATCCCTCGATCGGGTAGGATGTAAATCGAGAAATGTGCCCGAGTAACAGACACGATCGGAAGTCCCTCGATCGGGTAGGATGTAAATCGAGGAATGTGTCCGAGTAGCATACACCTGTACGAGAGAGCCAACAGGTCGAACTCCAGGACAAACCTTCATAATATTTCAATGAAAATTTGTCTCACTCGAAATTCGAACTCTGCGTCACCGGGAAATTACACTCACATCATCACAGGTCTTGCTACTCGACTATGCTCCTGGGGACGAATTTTAGAATGTTACTAAGTATATTGTCCAAAGCAAGCTACAAACAGTTGAGGCGAGTCGAACTTTGAACTTACCGAGTCGGTTCGAAAAAAAATTAATAGGCTCGAGCTCGATTCGCGAAAAATTTGTTCAACTCGAGCTCAACTCGACCGAGCAGCTCGAGCTCGGCTCGATCGAGCCCTCGACTTATGCTCGCTCATTTAGTTCAAATTCAACTTGTTCGAGTGGCTCGACTCATATTTGAGCGTCTCAAGCCAGTCGATTCTTAAAAAACAGTGCTCGAGCTCGACTCGTATAAAGTAATGCTCGACTCGAGCTCGAGTTTGATCGAGCTAGAATCGAGCAGCCCTAGTCTAAAGAAAATGACATGAAGAATAAAGAGAGCCAACGTGATTCAAATTTCAATAGTGGTAAAAAAATGTTATAGGAGTATAACCTTTTTTTTCCTTCCCCAACAAATACTAATTATTAATATTTTCCTTATTATTTTCAATAATTAACAAAATGCAAAAAAAAAAAATGTTGAAACAAGCACACCCTTAAAACTTAAAAAAAAAGAGATTATACACAAAAACAATGGCTCCTTCAAGACGAAGTTCTCCATTGCATCTCGATCTGAATCCGACCGTTCTTAGAGTCGATAAGGTGGTACCTCTCGTTGATTCTCTTGTTGCTCACAACGTCTGAAAGATATACATCCACATAACCCAAAGTTTCCTAAAAACGAAAAAATCGATCAATTATGCAACGAGGATGATGTAAAACGATAGCAAGAGTTGCACATGTAGTAGTAGTAGTTGTACCTTGGGGTGTATTAGACCCATTCTCTTCGAAGTACTAACCACTTCAACGTGGACCCTGTCGTTGCTCGGAGGCTCGTCGAGCATGAACTGAAACTCCTCGTCCCATCTCGGATCTCTACTTTTCTTCACAGCCTGCACAATCGAAAAAAAAATTACTTTTTGTTTTCGTTTTTTTTACGCTACGAAATAATTACCTTAGTTTTTCTTTCCTCCCCACGGAACAATAATCGAACCGACGGGTTCGTATGGTTCCTCCCTTCCACGTCTTGAGCTTCGTGCACTATAATGACGAGCAAACCGCCCCCGTCGGGAGTTCCTTCCGGAGCCTTCTGCACGTCGCTCGAGTCTTCGACATTTGTCGGCATTTCGTCGTCCTTGAAAGGCTTGTAGTTGAGCTCAACCACAAGCTGACCCCTCGGTTTTTCGTTCACTGCATCGTCCGGGTTCAGGTTCTTGAGAAGATCGAGAGTCATCACCTTCGGTTCCTCTGGAGTCAGCTCTTTCAGTCGAGCTACATTCAACCCCATCTTTTCGTGCGTACCAACCTGAAAAAAAAGAAAAAAAAAAAGAGGCGTTTTAATTTAATATCACGATGGATGAAAACGTAACGAATATTTTTACCTGTTCCCAGTCGTACACGTTGAGCTCGAGGATTTGAGACTCGGGGTCTTTGACCACGAAAGTGAAGTCCTCGTTCCATTCTGGATTCAAGTTTTTGTGCTTGACGGTTGTTTTCTTGGAAGGGAGTTTGTCTTCCGAGAGTTTCAGCTTCACGTATGGGTCGGAAGCGCCTAAAATATCTTTCTTTTTGAGTTTTATTGCTTTGACTACCGTAACGTGAAGAATCCCGACTGGCTTCTTCATTGCTCTGAGAATTCCGAAAAGAAAATTTAAATAAAAAAATAAAATTGGTCACTAGTCGAAGGAAGCTCGTTCGGACTTACTTGGCCGGATCCATGATCTGAACCTCTAGTCTTTTCGGCCATAGGTACATATTCGCAACTTGATCCTTGATCAGTTCCTAAATGAAAAAAAAAAAAGGCAGGGTAGGTTTTGTAATTTGATAAACCTTCAGGGCACTTTTTGTAAATTATCATAACAAAATACCTGCACAAATCGGTATGCCCCAGGAATGGACATAGCATCGGCTCCTAGAAGCTTCACTCCAAAATCGACATGAGGCTACATAAAAAAGGGTTCAACGAATATGAAAACAAACATACAAATCGTGGTCGTTATTTTCTAACCAAAAATCAGTACTCGGTACCTTCTCCATAAGAGAGACGTATATATTAGCGAAACACGGGAAGCTTGGAACAAGCGGCTTTAATGTGATACGTGGGGAGGCAAATACTTGCAAGTCGACCACCTATAATAAACCACAAAAGGCCCGACTCAGATTATGAAATAAAAAAAGTGGCATAAAAAATTGTGAGAGACGACACCTGGACAGTAGCTTTCAATCCAAATGCCTTGACAGCAACGAGAATGTTCGGATTGGCTGCCCACTTTAAGCCTAGTTCCATTATCAACTCCTTTTCCTGTGTGTTGTATACTTTCATTCCTGCCATTTTATACGTCTGATTATGAATCCGAGCAAGTGCCGTATATATTTATAAAAAAAGTAGACGAGAAAGACCTTCGAAAGTAGGTGGTAGGCAGCCCAATGTTAGTCGCTCGAAATCAACCGAGTCGATTTTGTATTTCGGAATTTGTTCGGCTATGATGGGTTCTGCTATTTTCTTAACCATCTTGCAAATCGCCTGCGTAAATAAATAAATATTACAGTGACAATATTCCCGTCGACTATACTGCAATATTGAATCCGAAAGAGCTCTATACAAACACACCTTATCTAAATAAGGCCACATATAACCAATGAATTTGTTCAGCCAATCAACCTGCAGATGGAGATTAGATGTAAATACAAGAAACTAAGAACCGCGAGCAACTAGATGATAAGCAATTGCTCGAACGGACTCACCCGATCATAATCTGGGTTTTTAACCCAAACGGGTATTTCCGGGAGTAGCTGTTGGAGACTTTTCGAGTCTTTCTCAGCTAGAGGTCGGATTACGGGGTCCTGCCAAGAACACAGTACACTACACTCAATACGAAACGAACTCATCTGCCTATACTCAAATGCATTAAGCAATTATATGATAATATCCCAAAAAGAATTCAAGAATAGGCAGTTCTTCAAGAAACCCCACAATGGAATATGATAATATCCCAAAAATAACAGACAATAGTATATACACACACTCACACACACAAGTATATATGTAAAACTGAATAAAAATCGGACCTTTACATCAATTGGCTGAAAATAGATAAAGGCAAAGTAACCAATCACAAGCCCAATTGTTATCCCTGTCCCAAACCCAAAAATTTCCAGTGCTGTGCTTATAAAACCCATATCTGATCTCCTCCAAAATCACCCCCAAAACCCTTCTGTTTTCTTGGGGACAGATTCAACAGAAACTAAATTACAGGAAAAAAAACAGAGGCCGGGGAAAAAGGGTTGTCAAGTTCAACAAGATCTTGAAAAAGGAAAAAACTCAGAACTCAAAAATCAGTCACGTGGACTGAAGAAGAAGAAGATAGATAGATGAAAAATAAATGGGGTAACATAATTACGTAGTGAGCAAATAGAGGCGAGCATTAAAAGACAACATAAATGCTTGACAATTTTTTTGCACTGAGACGAAACGACGACCCCATTTTCTGGATCCACGCATAACGCCTTTTTTTTCTCTCCCATGGAACTCGAGCGCGTGAGGCGCAACGGGGTCAATTTGCATGTCGGCAAACAGGGGTAACGGCCGCCGTAGCGGGCCCCACGTAGTTGATCCCACATCGGGAAAATTAACATTCACGATTCTGAAAGGGGTAAGTGGATCTCAAAGGATCGGGGATATTTTGGTATGTGATGAAAAAGGGGGACTTTTTAATTGCGAATCTCGTCCCTGAAGAACATGAGAATTCGTATTTACCCCAGATAAATAATGTTTTTTATTTCATACTCCTACTTTTTTCAAAAACTTTTAAATAAATCAAAGTGAATTGATATGAACTCACCTAGTCAACTGAATGGATTAAAATTATGTTTAGAAAATAGACCTTGTTTAACAAAAAAAAAAAAATAGCTCATCCAAACAAGCTAAATTGAAATGAATTGATTGTATTCGAATCTTATAGATGATTTCTTCTATTTGAACTTAACATGTTGGCTTTTTACTTCAAAATATTTACTTCATCTGAAAGGAGTAGTATTTTATCAAAGAAGTTAATCATTTTTTTACCAAAATAGAAATATTAAATTTTACTAGAAAAAACAAATTTGATCGAAAACAATATATCACGCGAAAAAATAACCATCAAGGCCCTATGTATGAGTTGTAGTGACCTCAGCAACATGGCATTTTGTACACTGATGAAGTGATTGAAAATAATGTTTCGAAATCATACAAGTGACAGAAAATTTCTCCCATAAGTACAGTGGGCCAGTGGGGTATTGTTTGTGAGACGGGCCTGTGGGGTGGATTTAAAACGGGCTTTAACGGTTAAAGTTAGGGCTGATCAATGGGCCTAATCCTCTTGGGTCGGAATGTGTAGTAAAGGCCCACTGTAAATAAAATATATAAAAAAATCAAAATAATTGTAATTAATTTTTTTTACTCAGAAAATAAATAATCACATTTAACATGAATCACATTAAACATACAATAACACATAAATTTATCTTTTACGTTTAAAAATGAAGTTCACCTCGGTGACCTTGTAATTGACATTTTTAGTCGATTGATTATTCTAACATTTACTTATTTTTCTATTGAAATATTCAATCATTTACCAACCACCATTAATCTCAAACTCTTAATTAACACATTAATTAGTAATTAAATAATTAGACAACAACAACTAATTTGACATAAGAATCAATTACCTTAGTCAAGGTTAGGCCGCTATGCAAGTTAGTTGTTACAACCACTGTCTAACTTTATAGTAGTACTCTCACCTGGTATAACAAGAATTCCTCATTTGTATTATTTTTGAAAAAAACTTAATTATTGATGTATTTAATTTAATTTTTTTTTTTGTTTAATCCCAGACATAGTATTTTAAATCATTAGTTATTAAGTTTAATTTATTTTTTTATCTCTATTTATTTTTATTGATGTAAATAAAGTGTCTGCCATTATTAAAAGGGAGAGCATTCATCATAAATTATTGCATTAAAATTTAAAGTCGAATACTATAATTTTAAGATGTTTAATTAAAAAAAAGTATGACTAATATTTTAGAAAAAAAATACTACTATATTATTTATTTCTATTAAATTATTTATTTGAGTGACAAATAATAAAAAGTGTGCAATTTAAATAGTGAATCACTTTACTAATGTACTTTACTATTATTGCATATAATCATATTATGAACTTGACAATTTTCTCCCATGATTCCTAACACTAACTAGTAAATTAAATTCCGACATGATAATGAGTTATGCGCTGACAAAAGAAGAAAACTATTATATACGTGATTAAAAATTATTAGTTTTGTTTAGTTGGAGAAATTAAATACAAAAGGTTATAATTATGGCGCCGACCTAAATAATTAAATAATACTCCTTCCATCTGCCAAGACTATGCATAGAGAAATTTGCACGTGGATTAAGAAAAAGTAAGTTTTTGTGTGTTTAATAATATAAAGTAGGGGTATAATAGGTATTGATGTGTAAGTAATATAGTAGTTAGTTGAAAAAGTAGTGGTATAAGGGTAAATAAATGTGTATTGAGAGGATAAAGTTGTGAAAAGACATTCCATTTATGGAATGTGCACTATTTTAAGGGATGGACTAAAAAGGAAAGTATGCATTGTTTTAAGGGATAAAAGGAATATATATGTAAATTGATTGTATGTTTGAATTGAAGCATCTTCCTAGGAAGATCGATTTCACGAAAATTCCTACATGATGATATTCCTGGACTTATTTGATTCTCTTGTTAATTAAATTCTAAAAACGATTTTCTTGTTAATTAAATTCTAAAAATATACTCTTAATTGTAAAAAAACAAACAATCACTCACCCGAAAAATGATGTGATGGTGGTGGTGATAGTAAAAAATTTAAAAATCGATTCGATTTAGATAAATAAAAAATACTTACAATATAAAGTTATACTATTTCACAGATTAGATGATATAATTATTTTGTAAAATATTTTTTATTAAACTAATCAAAGAGTTACATTTTTTTCAAAAACAAATTACTTTAAAACTTTTGAATGTGCATGCATGCAGCATACCAAGAAAAAGTCGAAAAAAGAAACGTGAATTTTACATAAATATTTGACACATCACTTTTTTACAGTGACGTGTACGGTCAAGATTGAATCAATCGGTACATTTCAACGAAGATAAATCAAGTGTTATCCACAAGAGCTGATTCGGGAAACTAGCACAATCCGACGGCCACAATCGCATCGGCGGCAACCGGCCTTTTTAACGGAAATAAAATAGGAGTAAAATATAGGATGAGTAGTATAGTAATTAAATAATTAAAATATTATACTAAGCAGGAAATCATGGGGGCTCCACCGACCTTCTTCTCGCCATTGTCGGTAAATTAGCATGACATGTTAACAGGGGAAATCTTTTATTATTATCCTCTCATAAGTTTTTTTTTATTACTTAAATAATTATTAAAAAATTAGAATTAAACAATTTGTTTTACATATTAAATACACTATGTTAAACTTTTTTCGTCCTAAAAAAATAATATAATCAATCTTTTATTTTGTGAAAAAAATAATCTTATTAATCTAAACAAATAGAGTAATTTTTGTGTTCAAAATAAACAAAAAAATATCATAAAATGAACTAGTGATCTAGGTCCATATTAGTATTTAACTATATTTAGGTCGGTCAAAACTTTCAACAATACAACTCACCAGCTTGTTGACGCGTGTTATTAAATTTATTTTCCCCAATAATTTAATTAAAAGTTTAAAATTTAAATGCAATTTTTCTTCTTCTATATAAAGGGTCGAAGCAGTGAAGCCTTGAGAAAGGTGTTTTCAACGCTAATAATTTTTCTCTATATTTTTCTTCTATATTATAGCAATAATTTTACTTCACTATTTTTTTTGTGTGTGAAATTATCAAAATCACAAAAGGCTAATCGCCTTCCAATTTTCCTAATTTAAGATAATTAGTGTTCTTGTAATTCGATAATTAGTTTTTTTCTTTCTAAAATTCGATAATTATGGAGGCAATCATCATGCGTCGTGGATCGTTGGATCAATCAATCTCTCCCCGAAAATCCCAAATCAGAAACCCTAGTAAAAATCTCGACCCAATCGGCCTCTTACAGTCGCCGCCGTCGCCGTCGCTCCTATCTTACTCATTCCCACCTCACTCGCTCCGACAGCCACCGCTTCTGCCTCTCCCCGCCGCCCACCACCGTCTCAGAGCACCCACCAATAGGAAAACCAACAATGGTAACAACAGCAGAACCAGAGAACTCAAGTCCAAATCTCCCAATAAGGTAGCCGCCGGGTCGCCAAAAACGGGTCATTCCGGACCCGATCCGAAGAATGTTGCTGTGAATCAGGCTGACGTGTTTTCTGGGTCGGCGACGTTCACGATGTCTCCGCCGCCGAGCAGCTTGCCTTTGCCGACTTTTTCTCTGAGGCCGAAGCTGAGCTGCCGCGCCGAGATCTCCGCCGGAATAGACGCCGGAGCTACCGATAACCTCCGGCGAATTCTTCGTCTCCGGTGAAGAAGGCTAATTTAATAGTTTTTTTTATTTAATCTAAAAAAAAGTAATTGTGATTACCTCGTGTGTTTTTGAAATGGGGTGCTCACAATAGTAGTATTTGTTGGTCAATAATAAAAATATGCAAAAACTGAAAGTTGTAATTTTATTTGCTTCTCTGTAATTCGGCTTCTCAATGGAATTAATCAATGTATGTTTGTTAATTTAATTTTATATTTTAGTTAAGTGCTTAAATTTATGATTAAATCAACTTAAATATATTTAATTGACAAATTTGAAAAAAGAAACAATGTTTTGAAAATGTGAATTATTCAGAATGATCTGGAATGATACTTTGAAGGTGAAACTGAAGAAAGTATATGATCAAAATTCAGGAACACACAGAAACACCAGATTTCGGACACGGGTCGATTAAGATTTCATACGATCAAAATCGTGGCATGAGATTTCGTTGCGCTCAACTGGCGGTTAGCTCATTAATACTCACCAGCACCAGCTAAGACTCTTAATACTCACATGAAAACTGAGGCCTACACTCTTATTAACTTGTTATCATCATCATCTCCATTCATCGACTCGATTGTGTAGCGGAGAAAAATTCTCCCCCCGACCCCATGGCTGTGTGCGGGGATCTCTCCCATTGATAAGAAAACTAACTACTTTCTCCGCCTTTGCCTTGTTGATGATTCTGGTTGGATTCTTAAATGCATACTCGTGTAGGATAAAACATCGTTTTCTCGCAATAAATCGAAACTCTGTAAACCCCTGGATTTGGATTCCTATTTCCTACACTCATTTCCTCTGAGTAACTAAGCTTGATCTGTTTTTTTCGTTCTTTCACAATTCTTGATCAGATCATGGATGATGCATCGGACTCAAATTCGCGCAAACAGAAAACAGTTCCGTTCTGTAAACTTTTCTCTGCAGCCGACAAGACTGACTACCTTTTGATGTTTATCGGAAGTGTTGGAGCTTGCTTTCAAGGTGCTGCACTCCCCGTGTTCTTCGTTTTGTTCGGTCGTATGATCGATTCTCTCGGAAGCCTCTCATTGGACCCTCCAAAATTTTCCTCAGAGGTTTCGCAGTATTCTCTCTACTTGCTTTATCTCGGGTTAGTCGTCTGGATATCAGCATGGACAGGTATGTATATTTCTTAAAGTATCGTTTTTTCCGTTAGATTTTTCCGTTTCTGACATCGTCGACTCCAGGAGTTTCGTGTTGGACTCAGACGAGCGAAAGGCAAACCGCTCGTTTACGCCTCGCCTACCTCGACTCCGTCTTGGCAAAGGACATTCGGTTCTTCGACACCGAAGCCGGAGATCGAAACGTAATCTTCCACATTTCGACCGACGCAGTACTCGTGCAGGACGCGATAGGGGACAAGGTTAGTCGTCGAACTGCGAATGCGAATTTACTTTTTCGCCCCTCACCTCTGAAATCGTACGGTGCATGCAGATGTGCCATGGCTTATGCTACCTCTCCCAATTCCTCGTCGGATTTTCGTTGGGATTCTCGATGGTGTGGCAGCTCACGCTCGTCACATTGGGAATCGTTCCTCTGATAGCTGTAGCCGGTGTGGCCTACACGATAGTCATGTCGACTTTTTCGAAACGAGGCGAGAACGCTTATGCCAAAGCTGGGAAGTTAGCTGAAGAAGTTATATCACAGATTCGTACTGTGTACTCGTTTGTCGGGGAAGAGAAAGCCATCGCGAAGTATTCTCAGTTGCTTGAAAACGCACTCGAGCTTTCGAAGAAAACCGGGCTCGCAAAGGGAGTCGGAATAGGGTCGACTTACGGACTTCTGTTTTGCGCTTGGGCTTTACTTCTTTGGTACGCGAGTGTCCTCGTTCGAAGCGGGGACACGAACGGAGGGAAGGCGTTCACCACTATCATCAACGTGATCTATAGCGGATTGTGAGTTTTATTCGTATTTCCGTAGAAATAATCGGACCGTTCTGCAATTACTCGAAAGTTTTTTCCGTTTTTTGTTCTGTAGTGCACTTGGTCAGGCTGCTCCGAATCTCGCTGCCATTGCGAAGGGGCGAGTAGCCGTTGCGAGCATCCTGAGCATGATCGAAGAAGCTTCCGGAAGCTCGGATTCCACGGGTGTTGTATTGCCGAGAGTTGATGGGAAAATCGATTTTTGCGAGGTCTGTTTCGCTTATCCTTCTCGACCAACGACGATGGTTTTCGAAGATTTGAGCTTCTCGGTACATTCCGGAAAATCGTTAGCGATCGTGGGCCCTAGCGGCTCTGGGAAAAGCACCGTCATCTCCTTGATTCAACGATTCTATAACCCGACTTCAGGGAAAATCTTGCTCGACGGGCATGAGCTCGAGAGGCTTCGATTGAAATGGCTGAGGTCGCAAATGGGGTTGGTTAGTCAAGAACCGGCTCTGTTCGCGACGACTATAGCCGACAATATCTCGTTCGGTAAAGAAGGTGCGAACATAGATCAGATAATCGAGGCTGCGAAAGCTTCGAATGCACACTCGTTCATTCAAGGCTTACCCGACGGATATCGAACTCAGGTGGGGGAAGGCGGGACGAAGCTTTCGGGAGGTCAGAAGCAGAGAATTGCTATTGCCAGAGCGATTTTGAGAGATCCAAGGATCCTGCTTCTCGACGAGGCCACGAGCGCTCTCGACTCGCACTCCGAATCCACAGTCCAGGAAGCGTTAAACTCGGTCATGTCGAACAGAACAACTATCGTCATCGCACACAGATTATCCACCGTTCGTGATGTCAGCACGATTATCGTCCTTAAAAACGGCCGAGTTGTCGAAAGCGGGACCCACGAGGAACTAATGTCCGAATCCGGGGAATACTCGTCTCTGGCGAGCATGCAAGTACTCGATCGCAAACCGAGTCCTGTAACCGAAGAATCTGATCAGCAGCAGTCGATAGAATCGAGCCCTTTCGACGAGAATGCAGAGTCGAGCGTTTCGAACGAGAAGAGGGTGGAGTCGAGGAGTGCTGTTTGGGAGCTGGTGAAGCTCAACGGGCCCGAGTGGCCCCACGCATTGTTGGGCTCGTTGGGGGCGGTTTTGGCGGGAATGGAGGCTCCGCTTTTCGCGCTCGTGATCACGCATATATTGACTGTTTTTTACTCACGAGACGATGCTCGGATCGAGCGAGAAGTTCGACGGGTTTCGTTCGTTTTCGTCGGGGTGGGGTTGGCGACTGTGCTGATTTATCTGCTGCAGCATTACTTCTACACCTTGATGGGAGAGCGTCTTGTTTCGAGAGTTCGCTTGCAGATGTTCTCAGGTTTCCATTTTTTTTTTTCAGAATTACAAAAAGTAGCCCAAAGTTAGAGATAATTGCAAAAAACACCCCAAAGTTTATGGAAGTTTCAACATTTTCAGAATTACAAAATACTTCTTGATGTTAACTTGTTTGGGCTGATTTTTAAGTAATCCAAACCTGAGGGGTATTTTTTGCAATTATTCTTTTTTAGTAAATTTCATTTCTAATGATTTCGATTCAAAGGTAAGCTTTTTGGTATACAATTATTTTCTGAATTACAAGAAACTCCCCAAAATTAGGAATAATTGCAAAAAAACACCCACATGTTTATGTTATTTACTGAAAGACCCCAGGGAAGTTTCATCATTTTTCAAAATTACAAAAAACTTCTTGATGTTTCAGAACTTATTTGGGTTGATTTGTAAGTAATCCAAACCTCAGGGGTAGTATTTGTAATCTTTTTTAATACATTTCGTTTCTAATGATTTTGATTCAAAGGTGAACTTTTCTTGTATACAATTATTTTCTGAATTTCAAAAAACACCCCAAAGTTAGGGATAATTGCAATAAACACCCCAAGCTTTACTGTATTTACTGAAAGACCCCAGGTAAGTTTCAATATTTTCAAAATTACAAAAAACATGTTGATGTTTCAGAACTTATCTGGGTTTAATTTTAAGTAATCCAAACCTCAGGGGTAGTATTTGTAATTATTCCTTTTTTATACATTTTCATTTCTAAAGATTTTGATTCAAAGATGAACTTTTTTTTGTATACAATTGTTCTCTGAATTACACAGCAATCCTTTCGAATGAGATCGGGTGGTTCGACAAGGAAGAAAACAGCAGCGGCGCTCTCTCGTCGAAGCTGGCAACAGACGCAACCCTCGTTCGGAGCGCGTTAGCCGACCGCTTATCGACACTCGTCCAAAACGCATCCCTCTCCGCGACCGCTTTCGTGATTGCATTCGTGCTGAGTTGGCGAATCGCCGCTGTCGTCGTCGCCACTTTTCCTCTTCTCGTCGGCGCAAACATAGCCGAGGTAACTAATTCTCGCAAACGACGCAAATCGAATGTGTAGGCAGTAACTAATTCTGTTTCTTAAGGGATTTGGAGGCAATTATTTTCTGAATTACACAAAACACCCCAAAGTTAGGGAACAATTTCAAAAACACACACCAAAGTTTACTGTATTTACTGAAAGACCCCATGGAAGTTTCAACATTTTTCAAAATTACAAAAAACTTCCTGATGTTTCAGAACTTATTTGGGTTTATTTGTAAATAATCCAAACCTCAGGGGAAGTATTTGTAATTATTCCTTTTTAATACATTTCATTTCTAATGATTTTGATTCAAAGGTAAGCTTTTTTTTTGTATACAATTACTTTCTGAATAACAAAAAACACCCCAAAGTTAGGAATAATTGCAAGAGCTTTAACTTTGATGATTCTGTTTCTCCACAGCAACTGTTTCTCAAGGGATTCGGAGGCGATTACACGAGCGCGTATCATCAAGCTACAGAAATCGCTCGAGAAGCAATCGCTAACATCCGAACAGTCGCAGCCTTCGGAGCCGAGGATCGAATATCGTCCGAGTTCGCCTCCAAGTTACGCAAACCGAGGCAGAGTGCTCTGTTCCACGGCCACGTGTTCGGATTCGGATACGGATTATCGCTCCTTTTCGCGTACGCCTCCTACGCCCTAGGGCTGTGGTACGCTTCCGTTTTGATCCGAGAAAAAAAATCCGAATTCGGAGACGTAATGAAATCGTTCATGGTCTTAATCATCACCGCATTGTCAGTAGCCGAAACGCTAGCCCTCGCGCCCGACCTAGTCAAGGGCTCGAAAGCCCTCGTCTCGATTCTCGACGTCCTTCGCCGGAAAACGAAAATCAACCCCGACAACAACCCCTCGTCCCTAACCGACCTCAGAGGTGACGTGGAATTCAGACACGTTCGTTTCGCTTATCCAACTCGTCCCGAGTCGATTGTTTTCGACGGGTTGAACTTGAGAGTGCTTAGAGGTCGAAGCATGGCGATAATCGGGAAAAGCGGGTCGGGTAAGAGTACTATAATATCTCTGTTGCTGAGGTTTTACGATCCTACGCATGGATCGGTTATGATCGACGGGGTCGATATTAAAACCGTGAACCTCAAGTCTCTGAGGAGGAGAATCGGGCTTGTTCAGCAGGAGCCGATTCTGTTTTCTTCGAGTATTTACGAGAACATCGAGTACGGAAGGCCCGGGGCTTCGGAGATCGAGATAATCGAGGCTGCGAAGAAAGCGAACGTGGACGGGTTCGTGAGCCAGATGCAGGACGGATATTGGACTCGAGTCGGGGATAGGGGGGTGCAGCTGTCGGGGGGTCAGAAGCAACGGGTGGCGATAGCGAGGACGATGTTGAAGGACCTGTCGATTCTTCTTCTCGACGAGGCGACGAGCGCATTGGATTCAGAGTCGGAAGGGCGAGTGCAGGAAGCTGTGGATAGGGTTATGAAGGGTCGAACGACGATCCTCGTCGCTCATAGGATGTCGACGGTGAAGAATGCCGACTCGATTACTGTGTTGAGTGAAGGGAGAGTTGTGGAGAGTGGTAGGCATGAGGAGATGATTGGGGATCATGAGAGCATGTATTATGAGTTGGTGAAGTTGCAGTCAAGTCGAGTGGTAAGTTCTGTAGTGAAGTGAGTCTAAATTCTCGTTTCTCGACGAGGCAAGTTCGATTCTCGTGTGGAACAAAATTTTCATTTGAATTTGGAAGTATTAAATGAAAAGGGATTTTAAGTTTGTATGTACTTAGTGTTTACTCCCTCTTTCCCTTAAAACAGTGCACACTTTCCTTTTTTGTTCATCTCTTAAAACAATGCACATTCCATAAATGAAATTACTTTTCACAACTTTATCCTCCCAATACACATTTATTTACCCTTATACCACTACTTTTTCAACTAACTACTTTATTACTTACACATCAATACCTATTATACCCCTACTTTATATTATTAAACACATAAAAAAATCACTTTTTCTTAATTTACGTGACATTTTCTCTATGCATTGTACTAAAGGATGAAGGGAGGACATGTTTATGGTAAAAAGGATAAAATGGACCACTTTAGTGGTGTGCCATTAAGGTTAGGTTGTCTCATATTATCATAGGGGACCTAAAATGGAATCTCATCAATGGGTCCAAAAATGGATATTGAAGATAGAAAAAGAAATTAAATATATGTGTATTTATTTAGTAGGTAATTGTAGGATGAGGTTGATCACCCAATGCACATGCACATGGGCCTTGGGATTTCATGTCAAGCACATGTGGTTACAATATTTAATTTGTACTTGGATATCATTTCATTTCATCTCGTTTTCAAATATAAATACTCCTTTTTGTGTTGAAATTAAAGAACCATTCTTTTTTACACAGTTTTTTTTTAAATGTTAGTATTTTTTTATTAAAAAGAAAAGAATATAAATATATATTTAAATTTAAAAATATAATAGTTGTAAGTTAAGTTGTGAAACTTTTTTTTGTGAAATGTTTAATTATTGTAAAATATTTATTAAAAAAAGTGATCATATTATTATAAAATAAAAAAAGTATGAAATGTCAATATTTTCTTTTGAATATAGACGGCAGTATTATATTTTTTAAATTGAAAATGTAAAAATAATTTAAATGGACATAAAATAAATGTTATGATAAAAATTGTATTTTAAAATTAAATGTATATTTTTTTACAAAAATAGAATAAAAATAAAAGGAAAAACACTAATCATTTAAAAAAAGGTAAAAAAGAATTCAAAGTAAATGATACCGACCTCCATTTCAAAAGCATTTTACTAGCGTTGGACTGCAGTAAAAGAACTTTAATTCAAATAATCATCTTTTAACTCTAATGAGATTTTGGATGTAAAAACAAGCTTTGCCATTTACCACCCTTCCCCTCTCTCTATCTCACAATCAAACTTTATTAAACAAAATTTCAACAATAAAAAAAAAAGTGTAACCCAACCCAAGAAAAAAAAAAGGATTTTTAAAGCAAAAGCTGTCATAAAAAGTCCGTCTTTTTTTTTTGCCAGTACAGGAACAGCTCATATTGCATTTCTGTCTCAACAACTACAGAGTCACAGGTGAAACGAATTTATCATTTTTCGAATATGGGTTTTTGTTAGATGCTTGAATCTTTATTTGGGTTTTCGAAAAAATCAATTTTTTTTACTCTGTTCTTTCTTTTTGGGTTTTGGAGGTGAAGTAAAAGAAACAGGGGATTTTCAAGAATCTGGGAAATGAGCGCAACGAGATTCATAAAGTGTGTGACTGTGGGCGATGGAGCTGTTGGGAAAACCTGCATGTTGATTTCTTACACCAGCAACACATTTCCCACGGTCAGATTTTACGGAATTTTCAATTCTTTTTTTTTTTTAATTTTTAATTTCAATTTTAGTTTTATTTTAGATCCCTCAATTCAATTGGGGGGCTCTCTCTTATAATTGTCTTGATTGGTGGTCGTGTTGACATTATTGTGTTGTGTTTGATTGTTTTCACGAGTGTCCGAAGAACTTGAGAAGTCAAGACTAAATTTTTGTGGGGATCCTGTGTTTTCTGTTGATGGAAATTATGAGGAATAGAATCAATTTTGTTCATGTTGTATTCTGAAGAACTGAAATTTTGTTCATCTTGATTCATTTTGTAACTAAAAAGAATGTTTTTTTGTCATCAAGAGATCCATGATTTTTATTAACAAAATGCTCGAAACATTCCGTGTTCTGGTGTTACCTGCTTCGTAGGTATCGTGTTGGCTTTGAAACTTACATGTTTGGCCTTCCTTCAACAGGATTATGTTCCGACTGTTTTCGACAACTTCAGTGCAAATGTAGTTGTGGATGGTAGCACGGTCAACCTAGGATTATGGGATACTGCAGGTGATTCTTTTAGTTATTATTATTATCAACAATACCCAATGAGGTCGAATCATATCTTAATGCTGGTTTACGTCGTGAAAAAACAGGTCAAGAGGACTACAACAGATTGAGACCCTTGAGCTATCGTGGGGCGGATGTTTTCCTTCTTGCGTTTTCACTCATCAGTAAGGCCAGCTATGAAAACATTGCAAAGAAGGTCAGAAATTGTTTAGATGTATCTAGCGGGTCCCGCATATCGAGAATTGTATGTAATAATGCAATTGCAACCTTTCTTATTTTATTTTTTTCGGTTTTGTGTAGTGGGTTCCGGAGTTGAGGCATTACGCTCCAGGTGTTCCGATAATTCTCGTTGGTACAAAGCTCGGTAAGATTTGTCTTGATAAAACACTGCGGACGGCGTTTTTTCAAAGAGCTTATTTAGACTTTTTTTTTTCTCCCACAGATCTTAGAGATGATAAGCAATTCTTTATGGATCATCCAGGAGCAGTTCCGATTACTACAGCTCAGGTAAAACCCCTTTTTCGAACCTTTTAGATTATGATACGATGAATGGTGAATGATGACACTTTTATAAACATCCGTTTTTAGGGAGAGGAACTCAAGAAACTGATCGGAGCTCATGTGTACATCGAGTGCAGTTCTAAAACACAAGTGGTACGCATTTCGTTCACACACTTGTATATATAATATAATGATCAACAAGTAAAATATTTCGGTTGAATGCAGAATGTGAAAGGAGTTTTCGATGCGGCTATAAAAATAGTATTGCAACCACCAAAGCAGAAGAGGAAGAACAAGAAGAAAGGAAGCAAGGCATGTTCCATTTTGTAAAATATAGGTAAAAACGAAAAGAAGGTCTCGGGATTATGATCGAGTCTAGAAAAAAAGTAACATTAGTTGATGTGGTTGGACTTGAACCCGTATAATGAACAACCGTACACTAATTGATGTAGTTGTCGGGTCGAGGGCTTAACAGAGATTTCACGGAATGTAGATTTCATCGGTGAGGCTATTGTATCCATTTTCGTTTGTTCTCCCTTTTTTCGCCTTTCATGCTCTCACAGTGTTATGTAACTGTTAGTAATACTCGATGTACGTGTCGTCGTATTTGTTTCAAGTGTGTACTTGGTTGCCATTACAGGTGGTCTAATATATTGTGGGGTTTGGCCCTTTTATAAAACCTTGTGATAAGGGAATATGCACATTTTGAAGTATCTTAATAGTTACATTTTTCTTTTTTAGCCATTTGAAGAACAAACAATTATTCTTGCTTTATTTATTTAAAAAGCATATAACATTATTTTTGAATTTTTATTTTCAAAATTTAATTATTTATTTTATTAATTTAAAAATAATTTTTGGCAGAGAATTGAAAGTAATCTTCTCGGTTTCACTCTCTTGTTTTACCAATTTGATTATCCTTGCGAGTTTATAACAATCAATTATTGATTTGAGAGGGAGATAACAAAAAATCTAAAAGTAAATTATTATTTTATTTTTCTTTTTTTTTGGATGGGAAGAGTATAATTTTTTTAATCTATACTGCACCTATCACCTCCTCTCTTTTTTAAATCATTTCACCTTGATTAATAAGAATTCAATAATTAAAAAGTTTTAATTTTTTTTTTAAATCTTTTTAGTTTTAACTCATCTGTAATTACGTAAGCATCGACAATGCATATATATATATAGAAAAATTACACGTGCTCTTTTTCTATTGGATGGCAATATCCATGCCGAAGTTTCTTACCAAAGAAAATCTTAATGACAATTTTGCCCTTGCCAAACTCTTGGACAACACCAGCATATATAGGCTAAAACAATGGTGCAATTACCATCACAGCTCTAAATCAGTAACTTTTTTTGAAGTAAATATGGCCAATTACCCACTCCAAGGGAAGACACTGTTTATGATGTTTTTGATTTTGTACATCCTATTATTCACGATTGTGGTACTCTCTCTCCCCTTTGGTTACAATGAAAAGGTTAGAAGTCGAAAAAACATTACACATAATACATTTTCTTCCAATTTTTGAATTTATTTATTTTATGAGTTATTATATTTACTGAATCAACTGATGTTTTCTTTATTTTAGATATTTATGCACTGTTTTTTTTTATAATTTACAATTGAACATTGCATAATTTTATTTAAGTATATTTAGAAAAAGAGGCATTCTGATTTTTTAATTTACCATCAAAATCACATAAAATGCAGTTTATATTTAAGGGTAATGATATTTTAAGTTATTTATTTATTAGGGTAGTAACTACCATGTAATTATAATTAAGTGTATGGTTAATTACTATTTTACCCTTGTTAAAAAATAACTACCCAATGAACTCAAAGGGTAAAATAGGCACATGACTCATTTTTATAATTAAGAAAAACTGAATTATTTAATTATAAACAAACTTAAATATTTACCCCTTATCCAAAATTTCCCTTTTATTTATTTATTTTGATCTTTAATTGAACGTTAAGAATTGGAAAAAAAGGGAATAAGTGGTTGGAAAATGTCCTCAATCATAATTGTTGTTTTCTTTCATTATAAAATTTTGAATAGGATAATTATATACAAAAAAAATAAAATAATAATAATAATAATAATATGATAATCAATATAATGATACTAAATAATATTTCGCTGAAAATATTTCAAGTAATTTTAATTATTATTACGATAATTATCACTACATTCGTCCAAAAATATTATTCATTAATGGTATGCATAAAAAATAAAAATAAACATTGATCTTTTGATAAAAAAATAAAATAAAAGATAAAAAGTTTTTTTAAGTTCATAAAATAAATTTATTCGAGTAAAGAAAAATAGAGTTAAAATTGATGTTTAATATTAAAAATCAAAATATTATTTTGAATAAGAATATGATTATAATTTTTTTTCAAAATATAAATTATAAATATTATTTCTAGACTAAGACTATCATTTCAGTACTCGTAAATCCTTTTTTCAGAACATTAGAGTATAAATTTAAATATTTTATTAAAAAAAGTTAAAAGAAAAAAATAATTATTAATAATAATATTTACACTTTTATGTTATAACAATACAACATATTGGTTGATATAAATGATAATTTTGTATACTAGTAAATTATATAGTTTGGTAGTATCACAATTATATTTAATTTTGGGGTTGAAAAATGAAAAAATTATTTTTTCGATTATGTACTAAAAGTTTTAACACCTGTTTGGGTGTAGAAAAATAGTTTGAAGATGAAGAGCGGAGCGAGAAGATTAATGGAAATAAATGTGGATGACTATGTACCCGGGGCCAACGGTAAACACACTCCGTCACCACCACCGCCATCGCCACCTCCACCGCACGGAAAGGGGAAATCGTGCCGTCCCAATAAAAAGAAGAAATGTCATCCCAAGACGCTCAACAATTAAGAGACATGTATAAGTTCCATATAAGTATGTAATGATAAAATAAATAAATAAATATATCGGTAATGCTAAATGGGCAGATTCTGCTCATGGGCAAAACTGTTCAAAATTAATTATTTTTTTAATTTTTAATTTTTATATAATTTTAAATACGATAAGATTAATAAATATTTTAAAATATAATTTTTATATTTTATTTTTACATATTAAGATATATTTGTTCTATTTAATTGACTTTTTTAATATATATATATATAAATATCTATTATCTTTAATTAAAATTTTTATTTTTTATTTTTTTTGTGTAATATACATTGCATATATTATAATTAATCATAATAAATATTTAAAAAAATATATTATTACATGTATAAAATAAATGTTTAAAAGAATTCTACCTATGAGCAGATTCTACCCAAATAGCACGACCCTAAAGCTAAATATATAAAAGAACATGTTCTCTTATATATAGTAATAATAAAACCGAATTAAGCCTAATTAAACATTCATATATACCAATCGTAAAAATATAGTAAATCCAAAACGGTCCAAAAATTACTATATCATGAAGAGACCGAATTTTAATTGAATCAAAAAACTCTGACTTGAGAATTGAGATCACGACTTAATAATCTAAAGCAGATACTACGTAGTACTACTACTTTTTATTTTGTCTTACTAATTTTTTGTCATGTACCGTGCATAAAAAAAATTACTCCTTACGAGAAACTTATGAGGCCCTTTCTGTATGCATTGTAAGTAATTGCCCGGCCATGATTGACAACCATCAAAAGGCAAATAAAAGGAGAGTGTTACAATTTTTAGTGAGACTCAATGATGAGTATATGAATATGAGGAATCAGATTCTCCTTCAAGATTCATTACCATCCCTTGATCAGATTTTTAGCCTCATATCTCAAGAAGAGTCCAACCTTGAATTGAAGAATCTTGCAGCAACCAATATTCAGTCCAGTGCCATGGCAGCAAAGCAAGAATTCAGACCATCTACACAGCAGACTTGGAGCAAAACAGGAAGTCAGTCAAACCAAAAGAATTCCATGATTTGCACCAAGTTTAACAGAACCAATCACACTGTGGATAAGTGCTATCTCATATATGGATTGTTGAAGTTGTTAATGTGTGAAGGCCACTTGTGAGTTGTCCCACATCGAATAATTGTGAGAGGGGAGTCTATGATATAAGCCTAGGGAGTTCTCCTACTTAACACCATATGGTTTTGAGTTAGAATGAGGCTCTCTAGTGCATATTCGAGCTCCCGCTCTCGTGTGTGCGCTAGGCGTGGGACCGCACGTTAGCACCCCATTGGATTTCGACATGGTATCAGAGCGGGAGCTCGATCCTGTTTGTGAGTTGGAGCGGGAGCCCCATTCACTAGGACTCACAAGTGGAGGGTGTGTGTTGAAGTTGTTAATGTGTGAAGGCCACTTGTGAGTTGTCCCACATCGAATAATTGTGAGAGGGGAGTCTATGATATAAGCCTATGGAGTTCTCCTACTTAACACCATATGGTTTTGAGTTAGAATGAGGCTCTCTAGTGCATATTCGAGCTCCCGCTCTCGTGTGTGCGCTAGGCGTGGGACCGCACGTTAGCACCCCATATCCACCTGGATATTTTACAAGGAACTCATCAGAAAATCAAGGTCAGAATAGAGGGAATGTAACTTGCTCACACTGTGGAAAACCTAATCATACTATTGAAAGGTGTTTCCAATTGCATGGATATCCTGATAAGGATACTAAAAATGCTTCTAATAAAGCATGGAACAACTCTCAGAAATCTGCAAATCAGGTTGATAAACAGGAAGAGGAATCTGAGGTGAAATTGTCATCAAAGGAGTTCAAACATCTATGCAACCTCTTGCAGGGAATCAACAATGGTTCAACTGAGAAGAAAACATCAGGTAATCATTATGCGCATACACTTGCTTCACATTGTATGTTGAGTTTGAATCATAAAGTATGGATTATGGATTCATGAGCTAGTGATCATATCACTAATAGCTCTAAGGGTATGAGAGATGTTAGGTCAAGAAGTCCTGTCACTCTAAAATTGCCCAATGGTACTAATATAATAGTTACAAAGGTTGGAACAGTGGATCTCAGTAATCATATAACACTTACAAATGTGCTTCTGGTGCCTTCCTTTCAATTTAACTTAATTTCAGTGAGTAAGTTACTACTGGATACTGAGTCAAAGTTAGTCTTCTCTCATGGACATTGTGTTATACAGGATCTCCACAGCTGCAGAGTGATTGGCAAAGCTAAAGAAATTGGAGGATTATATCATTTTCAAGCTGCAATAGGAGAAGATGGAGGCAAAGAAATTAGTTATAGTAATAATATTTCTGTTGACATTTGGCATAAAAGAATGGGGCATCTATCTGTACACAGAATGATACTTATGCATAAAATTAATAAAGAATTTCCATCAATTTCTGATTCTTTTATTAAGCATGCTTGTGATATTTGTCACAAATCAAAACAAACAAGAATTCCTTTTCCTCTGCATACTGAGAAACCAATTTCTTTATTTGATTTGGTTCATACCGATATATGGGGGCCATTTTCAGTTAATACTCATGGTGGTTACAGATACTTCCTCACCATAGTTGAGCATAAGAGCAGATTTACTTGGGTGTACTTAATGAGTTCAAAGGCAGAAGTGAGGAAGATATTGGAAAGCTTTATTAACACTATAAAAACTCAGTTTTCCAGAAATATAAAGGTAATAAGGAGTGATCAAGGCAAGGAATTTGAGATGCATGAAGTTTTTTATAAACATGGGATTGAGCATCAAAAGAGTTGTGTCTATACTCCCCAGCAGAACTCAGTAGTAGAAAGGAAACACAGGCATTTACTTGAGGTTGCCAGAGCACTCAAGCTCCAATCAAATGTTCCCATTGAACTTTGGGGAGAATGCATACTCACTGCTGCTTACTTAATCAATAGACTGCCCTCAAAAGTCATTAACAATGATACACCTTATTTTGCTCTGCATGGCAGTAATCCAGATTTCTCCATAATCAGAACCTTTGGATGTCTGTGTTATGCAGCTAATATTGATCCTAAAAAGGACAAATTTTCCTCCAGAGCTCATAATGTTGGGATATGTCTTTCGATCCTACGTGTGCAATTGATAAAGTCATAAGGTCGTCTATGGATGTTAAATGATTATTCGATAATATTAATTGTTGGGAACAATATAATATTGATCAATAAATCATACCTACAGGGTCACACACGAGTCGGAATTACGTTGCTTGTTATATTGATTTAGAATCAATACGTATGGATTTTCACATGCATGGGATGCATGGCATGCATGGGATGCATGGCTTGCATGGATGCATGTCACATGGTGTGACATGGCATGCCACACAAGCAATGGGGACCACATCTAATGCCATTTGGCATGATGATGTGGAAATGACCCTTCACCTCCCCATTATCCACCATTACTTGTGCATTATGATGCACATTATGGTGGGGGTTACATGGGAGGTTAATGGTGATCAATATAGTGATGAAAACAAAAGTTTTCATATCACTTTTTGACCAGCCACGAAAATCATACACAAAATAGAGAGAGAAGAGAGTTCTTGGAGAACCACTTCAAGCAAGCAAGCAAGTTCAATTCCGGGTTCGTGTGCAACACGTAGAGGCCGGGCCATTTGTGCGGCTTCCACATCCGGACGATCTAAAGGAGTGACAAGGTCATTCACAAAGGAGAGCTTTGAGAGGATGATCCATTTGAGGTGGTTCAATCGACTCAACACCACCTCAACGACATCAACGAATCACTTCGTCACCAAAAGTAAGTAATTGTTGAACCTTATATATATATATATATATATATATATTGGATATGTATATATATATATATATATAAATATGTGTGTCTATACATATTCGTGTGCACTAAGATCATGGCATAGTAGATCTATCGCTTTACACGCTTCCGCACACACGGTATATCGATCGGATCGGTATATCGTTACCATCAATTGGTATCAGAGCCTAGGGCTCGTGCACACTTTTGTGTTGGACACAATATGTTTAAATCAACATAATTGACTTAATTGTTTTATGTGATTATGTGATTATGTGTTTAGATATAAGGCCGGCCACCGTTAGTGGTCGGGTGAATGGAATTGTCGTTTTTTACGAACGATTGACCATAGTTTTGGAGGGCTGCGTCCCTTGGAATCTTTTGTAATAGATAGGTTTTTTCTATTCAAAAATGTATTGTTCAATGTGTAAGCAATGGATTGAATCCATGGATCGACATTGGATATCGGCTCTCCGGCGAAAACGAGAAGAAACGAAGCAAAACGAAGCGAAACGGGCGAAAACCGGGCTGCTGGAGCAAAACGGCGGGCGCCGTTTGTGCTCCGGCGGGCGCCGTTTTGGAAACGGCGACCGCCGAAAGGCTCTTTTCAGGTCATCCCCGATTCTGTACCCTTTTGGCGGGCGCCGTTTTGGAAACGGCGACCGCCGGTGGTGTTCGGCGACCGCCCGCCGTCGCCGTTCGTAGTTTTTGGGGTACGGACTAAGGTTGACCTAAATCGGCGGGCGCGGAACTGAAACAACGGGCGTGGACCAGTCCAGAAGATGTTCAAGGCCTATTTTAATGCTTTTAATCTTTTCGTTTGAGAGTTGTGAGGTTCTAGGGGCCTTTCGATTACGTATTTAATTGTTTTGCTAGTTATAGGATGTTTTATGTTATAAATGTTCAACTTACATATAAACACCTATGCATGCAAGTTACCAAAATAATGAGTATAATGTCTTGTCCAAAAACATCACACTCATGAAGCTCTCGATCATAAGTTGGTAGGTCCGCCTCAGCGGGGTACTACTTGTTATCTTGGGATAAGTGGGAGTAAAGGTTAGACCTTTACACGTGAGTTTGGTTTTCTCATCGATAGATCCACTGCAGGCGTGGCTATCGAGACATGAGATGAGAATGGGACTCTTATCGACCGAGAGTGACATTAGATGTCATTGACATGGGATGTCTACCTATCTTGGACTTCTTTAGTGCGGACTCAGTCGGCTTAAGAATTTGCAAGATGAGGGTCTTAGGATTGTTTTGTTCAAGGGAACAAAGATATTAGATATCGATTGAACAAAATGGAATAAATAAGTAGCTTGTTAGACAATCTTATTTGTTTACCGCTTTGTGAATGTTTACATACTTTATTTATCTTTCTTTTGTAGTTTATCATGTTAATTTCAACTCGATTCAAGTTTGGTTCAATTCTTGATTATGAAAAATTGAACAACATAAATTTTCTTGATTCACAACGTAATTTGAGGATGGTCCTAAAATACGAAGACAATGAAAATGTGTTAAATAACCACATCCTAAGATATCATTGAACAACTCAATAGCATGTTCGGGGAATATGCTAAGATTGAGCGGTTCGGTATGACCAGGGTCATCGCTTCAGCTAGGCTGGAAAAATGGAAATCTATGGAATCACATGTGCAACAAATGATTGGATTATTTGCTTCAAGTGACAGCCTAGATTTTTCCTATGATGATTATTTGGCAACCGATTTCATACTTCAATCTCATGATGGTTATAATGCCTTTAGGCTAAAATTTCCACATGAATGGTTTGAAGAAATCGCTTCGTGAGCTCTACGGGATGCTCAAGGCTGCTGAGCCGGCGATAGATAAGGACCCTAAGAGGGAAATTCTTATGATATGGGATAGGGTATTCAAAAGAGCATGGGCAAGAAGGCTACTAGGGTTCCTAGGGAATCTCAATGCGTCTACTGCAAAAGTGTTGGACACTACTTGCAAACATATAAAAATTCATATTTTATTCAATTTCAAAACAAATGCCTAATTTGTCTTTCATTTGATGGATTATAAGGTTAGGATTATTTACACCTCGGGGAGTGATTTAATCCAAAACACTTAAGTTCATCAATGACACAAATTAGAGACTTTCGAGCCATTGGATGGCGTGAAACAATTGTCTGGTTGGCTCCCTCATATTTTATGAGAGATAGGGCTTCAATTGCATGATAATATCGCTGGTTAGAAAACTTCGATTTTTCACTTACGATTTATCACGTTTTGACATTATATTAATTTTGAATGGGAAATTTGAATGATACTCAATTATTGGGAATAATTGAATTTGCCCAAAGTTCAAAGAAGATGTGAAGAACGGGGTTGCTTCATCTTCAAGTATTAATGATATAGACATTAAACTTCACAAATTCTACTTCTTGGGTATTGGATGCAAAATGTGGTTCTCACATTTTTATGTGGAGGAACTACATAGAAGTATAAGTTTGGTGAATAGAGATGTCGATCTACGGGCAAGAAATGGAGCGAAGGTCGCTGCATTAGCCGTATGATCATATGATGTTGTTTTGCCTTAGGGCCTTGTTTTAGTATTATAACTATGTAATTTCGTACCTTCAATAAACAATGAATATTGGTTCAGTATTAGATACTGATGGATTAGTTTTTTCACTATTAAATAGTTTGGTAACTATTTTAATTGTGAATTATTCTTTGTTTTGGTACGATTATTATATTGTTTATGTATACTTTAAACTTGACAAATCATATATATCATTAAGACCAAAGGCCAAATCGAATAAGTATCGATGAGACATAACTGAAACATTGTTGATTAGATCAAATCAAAATCTAAACATGTAACGAAGCTTCTTTTAGAAGGAATTTTAGAATCATTTGACTTGGAGTCATTTGATACATGTGAATGATGTGTGATTGAAAAGATAACAATGTCATCTTTCTTGGAGAAAGAAGAACATGTGAGTAATTAGGGATGATCCATACTGATGTATGTGGAACCTATTAGTTCACAAGCACATGAAGGTTATGTTTCGGAAAAGAAAAAACAAACTATATTAGATATAGTTCGACCATTCGATGAGAGGTCTAAATGAACTACTGGTCTCTTTTGGTAACACACAATTCTAGACTTCAACTTATACACTGAATAGGACGCTGTCAAAAGCTGTTGATAAGACACCATACTAGGTATGGAAAGGGAGGGTCCCTAAATTGTTTTCATCAAAATTTGAGGTTCTAAAAGCTTCTCTGACGAGATTTATCTCTATAGAGCTTGAACTCAAATGGGATAAAAGTTTCCTTATGGTATGTCCATAAGAAACTCGAGGGTACTACTTCTACGATCTATTTGAGAACAATATTTTGTTGCTCGAGATAGTGATTTTCTTGAAAAGAGTTATCTTTCCTAGAAATTCAGTGGGAGCTCGGTTGTCTTGAACGAGGTTCAAGTGAAACAACCAATGATGAATACTCAAGACTGGGTTGAGAGTATTCTTATGGTTTTGGAAGCCATACCAGCCCTCGTAGGTCCGAAAGGCATAAATCTATCTATATTATTCAAATACTTAGATATTGTGACCAATGAGAGATATGAATTCATGCTTTTGGAAAGCGGTGAACCTTCGATCTAATTCCAAGCTATGACGAGTCCAGCTACTGAAAATTGGCATGGTGCCATGAAATCTGAGATGATATCAATATCTGATAATCAAGTTTGGAACTTGATATATTTGCATCACGGGGTTAAACCCAATGAATGCTAATAGATCTTTAAGATCTAAACAGACAGTTGGAAAACCTAGGGTTTTCAAAGCAAGGTTGATGGTAAAAGTTTTATTCACAAGGTGGATTATGGAAAAACTTTCACCTGTTGCTTTGATTAAATCATTCAGATCATCTTAGCCATTGCTACTCATCTTGATAATGAGGTATGGTAATATTGGATGTTAAAACTAACTTCTTGAATTGGATTCTAGAAGAGAATGTGTTTTGACACAGCCAAAGAGTTTTATCGATCTTAATAAGGCTGAGAAATTATGCAATCTTATAATTCCATTTATGGAATAAAGCAAAGCATATCGGAGTAGCAGTCTTCAGTTCAATGAATCCATACTGGGTTTTGGATTTCAGAGGAACTCGTAAGAATCTTGTTTTACAAGAAGAACAGTGGGAGTTACGTTGTATACATTGTGTTGTATGTCGATGACATACTCCTTATTGGAAACAATGTTTCTATGCTTAATTCTATTAAAGAATGGCTTGGAAATTGTTTTCAATAAAGGATCTTGGAGAAGCACAATACATATTGGGCATCAAGATCTGTCGGAACATATCGAAAATGATGTTTGGACTTAGTCAAGTGACCTATATTGATAAGGTACTTGATAAGTTCAGAATGAAAGACGCCAAAAAAGGTCTCATTCCAATGAGTCGTGGCACATCTCTTAGCAAGATGCAAGGCCCTACGGGACTTGATGAGCAAAAGAGGATGGAAAACATTCCTTATGCTTCGGCAATAGGGTCTATAATGTACGCCATGATATGTACACGACCGGACGTAACGTATGCTTTGAGCATGACGAGTCAGTTTCAAGGAAATCCAGGTGAGGCGCGTTAGACTGCGACCAAGAATATTCTTATGTACCTTAGATGGACAAAAGAATATTTTGTTGTCTTTGGAAGACAAAAAGAGTTGATATTAACAAGCTGTTTGAATGCTAACTTCAAAACAGACTAAGATAATTTCCGATTTTAATCTGGTTATATCTTTTGTCTGGTTAGAGGTGATATTTGCTGGAATAGTTCCATGCAATGCAATATAGCTGATTAAACTACAGAAGCTGAGCACAGTATTGCATTGGATGCAGTAATGTTGGCAGTTAGGATTTGAAAGTTCTTGAATGAACTAGGTGGCGAAACTAGCTCAGCCCATCTGATAGTTCTCTATTTATAGTAGAGTTATCGCGCAAGCCTATGAGCTAGGAAGCACCACAAGTCTAAAACTGGTGCTCAGGAAGTTTCACATTATTTGGGAGATAGTTTTGTGGAGACATCGAGATAATAAAGTTGCAACTTTTGGTAAGGTTGCAAACCCGCTTTCTAAACCTCTCCAGCAGTTTAAGCTTGAGGCTTTCACGACTGCAATAGATATCAGACATCTTAGAGATGGGTTGTGATTTCTATTACTGTATTAGATACTTTTGGAGATTTGGTAAACATTCACTCATATGTATAATACATAATTCTTCATATAAATATGGTTTAATTTATATGAATTGTCCAAATGATTAAGTTATATCAATTGGGTTATGAGGTCGACTTACCGCATAATGAAGTCCCAATGGTTGAACTGATATACTTGAATCATATAGCTGTTCCTGGTTCGTATAATCGAGTACGGACAAACCGATAATACAAGGAACTAGATTGTAATGTGTACTATAGTGCCGCTTCATGGGCTAGTGATGTGGGACATCAAGTACAATTACATAGATATTAGCTGGGAGCTAATGATCGAACAGACCCGACTGGAATAATATTTAAGATTTCGAGTCATAATACTATTTCATTGACTGTCGAGCAATTTCCTCTGACCTGAGTAGTCCAGAGTGATTCCATTGTGAAATGGTGTACTTTGATACAAGTAAACGCCTTTCGTAAAAGGAGGTTATAAAACTTGTTATTGGGTATATCAGGAAGCAAGTGGGAGAGCTTGGATTGACAAGATGGGATTGTCCTCCATTTTATAATGGGATACATGTCTTAACGGCCACTTGGAGAGTCGAGACTGTGGAAAATACGTGGCCACGTCCAGATTCGTATCATAGTGATAAATCTGGTTTTACAGTCTGTCTCAAAGTCCAAGAAAGGTTTGAACCGATTGAGGATGACTCGAGTCTTGCCTTAAGTTCAAACTTAGACATAAAAGTGACAACAGGAAGTTGGCAGCACACTGGCTCTGAAGGCCAAGTGGGAGATTGTTGGGATATGTCCTTCGATCCTACGTGTGCAATTGATAAATTCATAAGGTCGTCTATGGATGTTAAATGATTATTAGATAATATTAATTGTTGGGAACAATATAATATTGATCAATAAATCATACCTATAGGGTCACACACGAGTCGGAATTACGTTGCTTGTTATATTGATTTAGAATCAATATGTATGGATTTTCACATGCATGGGATGCATGGCTTGCATGGATGCATGTCACATGGTGTGACATGGCATGCCACACAAGCAAGGGGACCACATCTAATGCCATTTGGCATGATGATGTGAAAATGACCCTTCACCTCCCCATTATCCACCATTACTTGTGCATTATGATGCACATTATGGTGGGGGTTACATGGGAGGTTAATGGTGATCAATATAATGATGAAAACAAAAGTTTTCATATCACTTTTTGACCAGCCACGAAAATCATACACAAAATAGAGAGAGAAGAGAGTTCTTGGAGAACCACTTCAAGCAAGCAAGCAAGTTCAATTCCGGGTTCGTGTGCAACACGTAGAGGCCGGGCCATTTGTGCGGCTTCCACATCCGGACGATCTAAAGGAGTGACAAGGTCATTCACAAAGGATAGCTTTGAGAGGATGATCCATTTGAGGTGGTTCAATCGACTCAACACCACCTCAACGACATCAACGAATCACTTCGTCACCAAAAGTAAGTAATCGTTGAACCTTATATATATATATATATATATATATATATATTGGATATGTATATATATATATATAAATATGTGTGTCTATACATATTCGTGTGCACTAAGATCATGGCATAGTAGATCTATCGCTTTACACGCTTCCGCACACACGGTATATCGATCGGATCGGTATATCGTTACCATCACATAAGTGTGTGTTTGTAGGGTACCCTAAAGGTATCAAAGGTTATACTCTATATGATATAGAGCATCACATCTTTATTACTGCCAGAGATGTGAAATTTTATGAAGACACATTCCCTTTTCATGAATCTGATGATTCAAAATCAGAGTTGAATTATTCCACTCATTTTGATATGTTTGATTATCCTTCTGATGATAATACCACAGTCCATACTCCTCAAAATCCAGTTCATATTGATCCACCCACAACTCCTACAAATGAAACTGCAATATCTGATGAAGATCACAACATTGAAGACAATTCCACCATGGCCTCTGATTCTTTAGATACTGATGATGAGGATGCTCCTCCTATATTACCACTGCCTCAAACAAGAAGAACAAGTAGAACTTCCAGACCTCCTACTTATCTGCAAGACTATCAATGTCATCTCATTACAGCAGCTCAACAAAGAACTAAAACCACACCTATGAATAGCTCCAGTTATCCTTTGTCTGATTGTCTCAACTTTGATAAGTTGATTGATTCATATCTTAAGTATGTCTTATCTACAGCAGTGCACACAGAGCCAAAAAGCTTCAAAGCAGCAGCCACACAGCCAGCATGGCAGGAAGCAATGGATAAAGAAATTTCAGCACTTGAGGCAAACCACACATGGACTGTGATACCAACTCCACCTGGAAAGAAATTAATTAGTTGCAGGTGGATATATAAAAATAAAAATAAACTCAGATGGATCAGTGGAGAGATACAAGGCAAGATTAGTTGCAAAAGGATACACACAACAAGAAGGACTGGACTTCTTCGAGACCTTTTCTCCAGTTGCCAAAATTGCAACAGTGAGGACAGTATTGGCTTTGGCATCATCTCTTAACTGGCATTTGACTCAATTGGATATCAATAATGCTTTCTTGTATGGAGATTTGCATGAGGATGTGTACATGGCTTTACCAGAAGGATATTTTGTTCCCTCTAAATCCAATATGTGTTGTAAGGTGCACAAGTCACTTTATGGTTTGAGACAAGCTTCCAGGCAGTGGAATGAAAATCTTTGTTCTGTCATTACAACCTATGGGTTTGTCCAAAGTAATGCTGATTCTTCTCTATTTATCATGCATTCTGTGGCTTCACTGATTTTCTTGCTCATCTATGTGGATGACATTATTTTAGGAGGGAATGATTCTGACTCCCTCATTAAATTTAAGGGTTACCTGTCCAGTCATTTCCAGCTAAAGGATCTAGGTAACCTCAAGTATTTTCTTGGCATTGAAGTGGCCAGAAATAACACTAGTTTAACCATCAACCAAAGGCAGTATATACTTGATATTGTTTCTGATTGTGATCTTCTTGATAGCAAGCCAGCTAAATTTCCTTTTGAGCAGGGTTTGAAACTCAGTAGAGATGAGGGTAATCCCCTCTCCAATCCCTCTGAATACAGGAGATTGATAGGGAGATTACTCTATTTAACATTAACCCGGCCTGACATTTCTTATTCAATCCAGGTTTTAAGTCAATTCCTTGACTGCCCTACTGATATTCATCTCTCAGCTGCCTTAAGAGTGGTGAGATATCTCAAGGGTACACCAGGCCAAGGACTTTTTTATCCCTCCTCCAATCCAATTCATTTGAAAGCCTTTTGTGATGCAGATTGGGCAGCTGACATCCAAACAAGAAGGTCAGTTACAGGTTACTGTGTTTTCTTAGGACATGCTTTGGTAGCTTGGAGATCCAAGAAGCAAACAACCGTCTCCAGATCATCAGCTGAATCAGAGTACAGAGCTATGGCTTCCTGTGTCTGTGAATTAATATGGTTCAAAAAGCTCCTCCATGATTTTAATATTCCACATAAACAACCAGCTCTTTTGTACTGTGATAATGCTGCTGCTATGCATATTGCTTCCAACCCAGTATTTCATGAGCGCACGAAACATATTGAAATTGATTGCCACATTGTCAGAGAATGGCTTTACAAAGGATTATTCAAGATGTTCTATCTCAAGACTTCAGATCAGATTGCTGATTTATTCACTAAAGCTCTCGGGTTCAAGGCTTTTGATCATCTCTTGTCCAAGATGGGAGTCATCAACATATACTCCCATCTTGAGGGGGGCTATTGAAGTTATGCATGTTGCTGCGTGCACGTCTGCATGCATGTTCTATGGGCTTTGGGCCTCGACATGTTTCCACATATTTTTATTCTTGGTTTCCTTATCGCATTAGGTTTCCTTCTTTTATTATGATTAGGGTTTACATATTATTGATGTATAAATATGTCATATACATCGATGCGCACATCATCAAGCTGTAATTCATTATTTCATATATAAAATTTTCTTCTCTCGATTGATATAGAGGAAGTTCTCCTCTCCCGTTTTCTGTTTACAAAATCTTTACTCTATTAAATATTAATACTTCAAAAAAATATTATAGTAATTTGGTTTACTATAATTTTTATTAATTTTTTTCGGTTTTTTGTAGTGGGTTCCGGAGTTGAAGCATTACGCTCCAGGTGTTTCGATAATTATCGTTAGTACAAAGCTCGGTAAGACTCGTCTCTATAAAACACTGCGGACGACGTTTTTTTCATAGAGCTTATTTAGACTCTTTTTTTTTCTTTTCTCCCACAGATCTTAGAGATATTGATAAACAATTCTTTATGGATCATCCAGGAGCAGTTCCGATAACTACAGCTCAGGTAAAACCCCGTTTTCGAACCTTATAGATTATGATACGATGAATGGTGAATGATGGCACTCTTATAAACATCCGTTTTTAGGGAGAGGAACTTAAGAAACTGATCGGAGCTCATGTATACATCGAGTGTAGTTCTAAAACACAAGTGGTACGCATTTCGTTCACAAAACACACACACACACACACACACACATATATATATAATATAATGATCAATGTGTGAAATATTTCGATTGAATGCAGAATGTGAAAGGAGTTTTCGATGCGGCTATAAAAATAATATTGCAACCACCAAAGCAGAAGAGGAAGAAGAGGAAGAACAAGAAGAAAGGAAGTAAGGCATGTTCCATTTTGTAAAATATAGGTAAAAACGAAAAGAAGGTCTCGGGATTATGATCGAGTCTAGACAAAAAGTAACATTAGTTGATGTCGTTGGACTTGAACCCGTATAATGCACAATCGTACACTAATTGATGTAGTTGTCGGGTCGAGGGCTTAACAGAGATTTCACGGAATGTAGATTTCATCGGTGAGGCTATTGTATCCATTTTCGTTTCTTCTCCCTTTTTTCGCCTTTCATGCTCTCAGTGTTATGTACTCCGTTAGTAATACTCGATGTACCTGTCGTTGTCATATTTGTTTCAAGTGTGTACTTGGTTGTCATACCTGTCGTTGTCATATTTGTTACAGGTGGTCTAATATATTGTGGGGTTCGGCCCTTTATAAAACTTTATGTTTTAAGGGAATAGGCATATTTTACTGTCTTAATAGTTAACATTTTTTTATTTATTATTTTTCGCCATTTAAAGAAGAAACAATTATTATTGCTTTTCTTTATTAAAATACTCCTAAACTTTACTCACATTTTTTTTATTTACCTTTCAATTTAAAAATATATTTTTATCATTTACTTTTTAATAATATTATAAAATAATCAAAATATATTAAACACATTAATATATAAATATCAAATTGCTTAACTTTTTTAACAGATCGAGCTTTTAAATGAAGCGATTTCTAACATGGTATCACATCGTTAGGCTAACATCAAGGTTTGGGTAACGACTTCACCCGAATTAATTATTTACTTGTTCACCGATATCCTAAATTCAACTCTCGTCACAGGCGATTCCTCCTGAAATAATTAATCACTTGTTAAACTCCCTCAAAAAGGTTAAAATCGAAACCCACAACCACAAGTAAAAGTGAAAGTGAATATTAAGAAATATATAAATGTTAAGTTAGTCAACAAATTTTATTTTTTTTCATTTTTTTTCATTTTTTTGGATTGAAAGAGTATAATTTTTTGGGTGACTTTTATAAAATGATAATTTTAAAATTTTGTATGTAATTTAAGATATTAGTTTTTTTTTAATTATAAATATGTGTAATATTACAAAATTATCCTTGCTTATTATAATGGGTGGGTGGTTATAGTAAAAGGTATTATAGTAATTAGTATTTTCAAAATATTTTTTTTATAATTATAAAATTAATAATACTTCAATTAATAAAAATGGTTAAAAAAACTATTCTTAATTAGAAATTATATTTTATGAAGATTAAAATATAAATTAATAAACTAAACTATCCTTTTATTTAAATACTTCTAATTTTTTTAATTTATACACCTATAATTTTTTTTAGAGTAATTTAAGAAAAAATGTATTATAATTTATAATATTATAATCTACGCGTATAAAATTCAGTTTACAATTTAATGTTTAATTTTTTTTATTTTTTTCATTTATTAAAATAATTTTAAGATTTTAATTATAGAATAGTGTAATAACCGTTGTACTCTATATAATAAATAACAACTAATAACCATTGTAAAATTAATAAAATTCAAATAATATTAAATAAATTACACTTGTTAATAATTAAGAAAAAGTGAGATATTAAATTCTAAAGAAACTTAAACAACTTCATTTTATTCAAAATCTTCCATTTTTTTAATTAAACCGATCACCTCTTGTTTTTTTAAATCTTTTCAACTTTTTTTTTAAATCTTTTCACCTTGATTAATAAGAATTCAATAATAATTAAAAAGTTTTAATTTTTTTAATTTTTTTTTTTAACTCATTGTAACTATATAAGACCATGTTTATCAACAACCACTACAACCCAACTTTTTAATAAATTATTCATTACACTCTCCTCCACATTATCAATTTATTATTTTATTCAACCTTTTAATTTTTCATCATTTATCCATAACCTACAACCTATTTCAATTTTTCTTTTATTATTATTATTAAATAATTACATAATATTTGTTTATTAAATATATATATATTATAAATTAAAAAATATATTAAATTATCAAAATGCTTCAATTAATAATTTAAAAAAAAATAAAGAATACTAAAAAATAGTTCATTTTAATTTTTAATAAATTACAATTAAACATTATTTCAAAAATTACACAATTATATAATATATGAAAATATATGAATATTGGTCTCTATTTGTAGGGAATGAAAAAATAAAAATTTTGATATAATTATTTTTATATATAATTATATATAATATCAAATATATTCTATTATATATATAAGTATATATAAGTTAAACAAATTAAATGAAGTCCCAATCATATAATTACATTTGGCAAAGAAATTAATAAATTATGTAACTGTCCCAATGGCGTGAGAGAGGCCCGGTTGTAATGGGGCGTCTAATTTCTTTTTTTTTTTATTTTCTTTTTTGTTTTTTTAATGAGGTGGTGGGCGTGACGCCCTCCCGATAAACATGGTCTATGCAATGACAATTTTTTTTAACTACGTAAGCATATACATATATATATATATATATATATATATATATAGAAAAATTACACGTGCTCTTTTTCTATTGGATGGAAATATTCATGCCGAAGTTTCCTACCAAAGTAAATCTTAATGACAAATTTGCCCTTGCCAAACTCTTGGACAACACCATGAAAAACCAGCATATATAGGCTAAAACAATGGTGCAATTACCATCACAGCTCTAAATCAATAACTTTTTTTGAAGTAAATATGGCCAATTACCGACTCCAAGGGAAGACACTGTTTGTGATATTTTTTATTTTGTACATCCTTTTATTCACGACCATGGTACTTTCTCTCGCTTACAATGAAAAGGTTAGAAGTCGAAAAAACATTACACATAATTCATTTTCTTCCAATTTTTGAATTTATTTTATGAATTATTATATTTACTTAATCAACTCATATTCTCTTTATGTCAGATATTTATGCAGTTTTTTTTACTTCATATGTCTTATATTAATGGTCATACTTTCTTTGTTATTTACAAGTAAGTGTGATCATTGTTTTGGGACAAAGTTAGTAATTTACAATTGAACATTGCATAATTTTATTTATTTATTTTGATCTAATACTTCTAATCTAAAACAATGATCACACCTTCTTCACAAGTAACAAAGGAAGTGCAATTACATAAATGGAACATAGGGAGTATAATTGAAGCTAATAATTGGGAAAAAAAAAAAAGTAAGTGGTTGGAAAATGTCCTAAATCATAATTATTGTTTTGTTGGAACCCGAAACATTTGGGTGAATATTTGAATTTTTGCAATTAACCTAAATCAAAATAATAGTAATAATAATAATAATATGTTGATCAATATAATGATACTAAATAATATTTTGTTGAAAATATGATTTCTTGTAAATATAAGTAATATTAATTATTATTACAATGATTATCACTACATTCGTCAAAAAATCTTATTCATTAATGGTAAGCATAAAAAATAAAAATAAAAATTGATCTTTTGATAAAAAAAAAAAATATATTTTTTAAGTTCATAAAATAATTTATTCGAGTAATTAAACAAAAAATAGAGTTAAAATTGATGTTTAATATTAAAAATCAAAATATTATTTTGAATAAGAATATGATTATAATTTATTTTTTGAAAAAAAAAATAAATTATAAATATTCTTTCTAGACAAAGACTATCATATCAGTACTCATAAATCCTTTTTCTTTTTTCAAAACACTAGAGCCTAAATTTAAATATTTTATTAAAAATAATGAAAACAAAAAAAAAAATAATAATAATAATATTTACACTTATAAATGATAATTTTGTACACTAGTTATATAGTTTGGTAGTATCACAATTATATTTAATTTTGGGGTTGAAAAATGAAAATATTATTTTTTTCGAGAGAAGAATGAAAGTACTAAAAAATTTAACACCTGTTTGGGTGTAGAAAAATAGTTTGAAGATGAAGGGCGGAGGGAGAAGATTAATGGAAATAAATGTGGATGACTATACAAGCAAGGACCCCAGCAAACATCCATTCAATCCGTCACCGTGCCCTATCAATAAAAAGAAGAAATGTTCTCCCTAACCCTAACACGGCTCAATAATTAAGAGACATGTATAAGCTCCATATAATATATAACGATTAAATAAATAAATAATGTATATAAGAGAACATGTTATCTTATATATATATATAGTAATAATTAATAAAATCGAATTAAGCCTAATTAAACATTCATACCAATCGTAAAAATAGTAAATCCAAACGGTCCAAAGATAATTACTACTATATGAGGAGACTGAATTTTAATTGAGTCAAAAAAATCTGACTTGAGATCAATAATTTAAAGCAGATACTACGTACGTAGTATAATTACTACTATATGAGGAGACTGAATTTTAATTGAGTCAAAAAAATCTGACTTGAGATCAATAATTTAAAGCAGATACTACGTTCGTAGTACTACTGTTTTTTTATTTTCTCGTTCGCATCGCACCAATTTTTTGTTTTTATGTATTAATTTCATAATTTTTGTATATTATTTATCATATATATTTGACGGATAATAAAGTCAATGTTAACTATTTATGTCTATTTTTATTGAATAGAGAAAGTAATAAATAAAGAACCACCAATGAATTTGAGTATATTGAGAATGAGACTATTTGTGGTTTTATTTCCAAACTAACTAATTAACACGCGGTGACTAGGGGTTTAGAATCTAAAAAGATTAATCGGGGACTATGCGCAGAATTAATTATTTTACATTTTTATAATCAATTAATTAATATTATATTATAAAAATATTTGTTATGTCTAATAATTCAATATTTTGAACAAAACAATCAATAAATAATTTAAATATAGTATTAATCACAAGTCCTGACATAGTAAAATAATTAAAATAACTTTTAAATCTAAAATTTTAGAATATTTTCATTATATATTTAATATTTTTTTTTCAAATTTTGGTTTTATACTCAAAATTTATCATAATATCATCTAATTTATTTGATTTATCAAGTTTTACATTAAATTTGATTGTTCGATTAAATTTGTTTGAAAACCGTATAAGTAGGTAAAGACAAAATTAATCGAATTTAGACGGCTCAAAGCGAATTTAAGCGACGCTTAAGCGTCTTTGGAGTCTAGAGCCTAAAATTAAGGCGATCGAATACAGCTTAAAGCCTAAGCAGAAAATTTTAGAACATTGCTCGGGACTATATATGATCAAGTCTAGACAAATTAACATTAGTTGACGTGGTAGGATTATATATAATTGAATGTAGTTGTCGGGTCAAAGGGTTAACAGAGATTTCACGGAACCGTAAATTTAATTTCATCGGTGAGGCTGTTGTATTCATTTTCGTTTGTTATATAGACACCGCTATATATTCATTTTTATTTATTTTTTCATTATGCTTTACAATTTACAATTTTATTTATTTTGTTTTTGGTAAATTATGTTAAATTAAAATTTGAAAAAAGTAGGACGAGAAGACTAATGGAAACAAATTTGGATCGAGACAATGAACTACCCGGACACAACAAAAACCACGGTCTGGCACCACCAGTCATCCCACCAAAACCAGAAGATGCAAATAGATGTACTATAAATCTGTCGATTGGAAAAATACTAAATGACCCGATGATTTATATATAATAAGTTTCGATTAGAGTCTAAGGCTCGTGTTTGAAATCACTTGATATCACTAGTCTACAGTATATTATAAATGTAATGATTTTTTTATGAAACTTAATATTTATAATGTTTAATAGCCTATATATAAAATCATTAACTTTTATTTCAATTGCAAAATAAATTTATTTATTTTTTATATTACAATATAAATTATCAATTTTATTATTATTTACAAAATCAATTATTAATAATATATTACTTATAAATAAATCCAAAGATTTCAAAAAAAAAATCCTAAAATATATTTTAAAATTATTAAGTTATCAGAAATTATTTTATAATATTCTCAAAAAATTAAAATAAATAAACATGTTATAAACTCAAAATAATATATTAGACGAGAGAGAATATAAGAGGAGAATAGAATTGTTGTGAATTCTTGTAAATTCTTGTTTCATTCATATGGGGAGACCCCTTTATATAGGATACAATCTAGGGTTTTTGACTTAGCCAACAAGTCATTCACTATAATATAATAATATTCATAACACTCCCCCTTAAATGACTATTTACAGGATTGCTGCCTCGTTAAAACCTTATCAGGAAAACCCAGTGGGATAAAACCTCGACGAAGGAAAAAGAGTACAACTTGCTCCCCCTGATTGTAATCACCGAAGATCTTTGACTTTGTGATCAATCAATCTCATTAAAACCTGTAACTAATAAAACCATATAGGAAAAACTTAGTTATTCAAATATACATTTTGGTCTTCAGGACACAACCTTCGAATTGTCGAGTTTCACATTCATTTGTATTATTGTATATTTTTCGTCCTTCTGGGACATGCCTTTACCAGACATCTATTGACTAGAGCATTCGCAATTGCTATAACCGGCCGGTAACTCTTCTAGAGTATTTTAGATGCGTCTAGTGTTCAATATACATTTATTGACAAATGAACAATAATGTGAACTTCAATTTACAATCATCTAGAAGATTATATTTTTCTTTGAACTTCAGGTTCTCTCGAAAACAAACTCATATGGAACATTCTGATATCCTCATTATTATCAAGTGATCTACATGCCTTGTTAAAAACCTCGTTATAAAACCCTGTAGGAAAAAAATACTCGAGGAAAAGAGTACATGGCATTCACATTTATATTGGGTTGATTGTCTCGTTAAAAATCTTTAACTAAGAAAACCCCATGGAAAAAACTTAGTAGAGGGAAAAAGAGTGCAATCACTGGTCTTCGGGACCAATCACTGGTCTTCGGGACCTTATCTTCAATATCATTTTTGTCCATAATGAAATATGTAATATGATATTGTACATGTTCTGATTTTCATTTCCTTTCATATAAGGAATTTTAAAATCCATCCAGGATTTTCATGTATGTATCTTTCTAATGACTTCTACATAGTCAAATCATACATTCGATGCATATATTTATCGTTGTTGCTGCCAGATGTATTTAATAGCGGAATTTAATGTCATCATTAAAAATATTTAATTAACATCGAGTTTCTGCGAAAACTCTTAAACAACTAATCTCGCTTTTATATCTCACCACATCATTATTCGTTTTTCGTAGCAACACCCACGTATATCCTTTTGGGATAATAATTTTATCCAGCGAGTAATGCTCAGCCTGAATTGCTCATTTCTATTTTCTTGAGTGCTGCGGCACACTATTATAGATATGAGTTTTGGATCCAAATTTTATAGAGCAACTCTTGAGGTAAATATGTCGTTGACCACTTTTTCCATGTTGATGACAATTCATTCTATCAACCAAATCTTTCATCATTTCCCAAAATATTTAATTTGGTTGTTCCGCAATCCCATGATTTTCTATTATCATGTGCACACTTTTGCAATGGGATTTCCATCTAACTCTCTTCAGGAGATTTTAAGGCTGACTAAATTTTATTACCGCGGATTTATTTTATATCTTGAGATCGATCTACTACGCTTCAGGCGTATATTAGTATCAACATTTGAGTTGATCTCTTTGGTATTTGAACTCTTATAGTTCATTTTTCACAAATATATATGATTTTGTCACACCTTCAATAATATGTAAATGAATTTGGCAGAGTACGTACTTGCTAAATATTGCAAGTCACTTATTTTCATGAACTTCGGGTTCAATTGATTGGTGCGTGGTTCTAGACTTGAAGATCGTTTTCATTCCATGAAATTTCTCGACATTTACATCTTTTATATTCTTATCTCCCCCTAATGCCGGGAAATGATCTTCGTTAAATATACAAACCATCGTAATTGCTATAAACCGATCTTCAGGATCGCGAGCTCGATATATTAATTATATCTTATTTTCTATTATGCTCGTTCATAAAAATTAATTTGCAGATGGGAAACATTTGATTCATTTGCACGCACTTAATAATAATCATGATATGCATCATTTTCATGTTTAAGTACATTTGTAGTACTCGTGGAGATAATTAGTAAAGCTCTCCCGGAGCCCACTCTTTACCAATGATCTTTCAGAATCAAAATATTAGGTTTTATCAATGATCATTCGGGGATCAAAATATATCTCAATATATAATTTTCTCACAAATTACATGTAATTGGAATCGACATTTTCGATATTCATTTGTTCTCGATTTTCAAAGGATATCCTTCAGGGATAATTCATATAATCATTTTTTCAACGAGAACAATCGAATTTGGCGTTTCACTTTGAGTATCATGATTTAACCTTAAAAAACATTTAATTTTTAAACTTTAATTGTTTAATTGCTACAAGCAATTTGATTTGATATTTTTGCGGAAATATCCTATCATGATGTTCTTCAAGAACATTTAAAATTTAATTTTGATATTTAATCATGAATATCATATCATAATGTTCTTCAGGAACATTTAAAATTTATTCGATAAATATCAAATTATAATGTTCTTCCATAACGATCAATATCATATTTAAACCAGAGTTTATGTTCCTCAGGAACATTCAATTTAATTTATATATTAAGAATAATGGATTTGATATTACTTCAGGAATATCAAATTATAATGTTTTTCATGATAAATTTATTATATGTCTCAACATATTTAAAATCTTGTAATCCAATGTGGAGTCAATCATACCACGCTTTGGTAGTACGACCAACTTCGGGTGATCGTATATTTCTTTTAAATCTTTCCAGAAAACTAGTGGATATTTCATGGTAAATTTTCAAAAATATTATTCGAGATTATTATAATCAATTTGATATTGATATTTCTACAGGAATATCATATCACGATGTTTTTCAGAAACATTTAATTTTGATATTTCGTCAGGAATATCATATCATGTTCTTCAGGAACATTTAATTTTGATATTTCTTCGGAAATATCATGTCACAATGTTCTTCAAGAACATTAAAATTTTAATCGATTTACTAAGTATAATTAATTTGATATTACTTCAAGAATATCAGATTATAATGTTCTTCGAGAACATATGATATTACTTCAGAAATATCAGATTATAATGTTCTTCGGGAACATACGATATTAAGAAGAAGGGAGGAGAAGTAGATATATTTATAATTATTAATGAATATAAACAAACATATAAATTCTTGATTTGGAGTTCAGATCTTGGATGAGTAGAACTTCGATGAAGAACGCGGTTAAGCTTTCATAGAGTTTCGTGCTGATAACGTATTATAAACTCAAAAGGAATTGAGAGAGAATAATATATTAGACGAGAGAGAATATAAGAGGAAAATAGAATTGTTGTGAATTCTTGTAAATTCTTGTTTCATTCATATAGTGAGATCCCTTTATATATGATACAATTTAGGGTTTCTGATTTACCTAACAAGTTATTTACTATAATATAATAATATTCATAACAAAACAACTAAAATTACGAAGGTGTTTAATGAGCGATTGTAATTTTAGTATTTATTAATGACATGACACTTGTCATCGTATATACACACGTCATCACAAAAAACAAGACACAGTGCTCGTTTTTCATTGGATGAAGAAAATCTTTTAATGACAAATTTGCCCATCGACAAACTCTCAGCATATATAAAAATAGGCGAAGCACAAATGCAAATATGTATATCATCTGAACTTTGAAGTAGTTATGGCCGATTACCGACTCCAAGGAAAGCCATTGTTTATGATTTTTTCAGTTTTGTCCATCCTATTATTAGCTATGGTTACAACGAAGAGGTAAGAAGTAAGAATATGTCGCGTACGCATTTCAATTTCATTTGATTTTCAATTCTCTGTGGGGTTTAGAGATTTTATAGTATATCATAAACCATATATAATTATTTAGTCAAAGTGTACCAATTTTTAAATTAATGTGTGTTTTATTGAAAGTGCTGTTTTATTTGTATTATTTTAACAACATTATTAAATAATCACAATCTCACAAAATTTTACTACTTTCTTGTTGAAAAATTTGAGACTATATATGTTTCAGTCGGATGACATATTAAATTAAATTTGCAGAACACTTTATCGATTAAACTTGATCAGAAGAATTTCTACTACATGTTTTGGGTGTAGACAAATAGTTTAAAGATGAAGGGCGGGATGAAAAGATTGATGGGCGCAAATGTGAATGACTATGAACAACCTCGGGCCAACCGTCCGCCACTGCATTAGTCATGCCCATCAACGCCGGCGCCTCCCAATTAAGAGACGTGAAATAAAAAAAAATCTAATGAAATATTATGCAATGATAAAACTCATAAGACATGTAATAATTCAAAGAATTCTTCCGAGTTGTATAATTAAGAGAGAAGTTGAATATCCGTTGCAATAGTATTTTGATCCACATATTATATATATTTCTATAGTACTTTGTTACTTATAATTTTGTTCTACCTCCGAAAATGGATATATGTATTTACAAAATCGAATTAAACTTAATTAAACATCCATATCAATATGTACTATATACTGTAGATTTTAACAATTGAAAAAATAGTACAAAAACATTTTAAAAAATAAAAAATGACAAGGTCATTAATTGATTAATGTTTGTTGATTGAATTCATTACTTTGAATCCAACTATACGCAGGTACGATTTATCAAGATAATATATTTACCCAACAATATTTTCCATATAAAAATAATTAAGTATTTTTTTTTTGTTTTAATTTTTCCATGAAGATTATAGGTCAAGACTTTTTGATTTTCGAATCGCATGCATCTTCCTTTTCACTGGCATTGTTTTTCATAAGCCACTTATATTGAAAAAAATAGTTGAATATAATAAGAAGTATATATAATCATACTTTTCATACATATGAATACGTCTGTTGTTGGATCGGACGATGTATAGTATGATAATATCAAGAATACCGAAGAAAAGAAATCAACGAAAAATAGAGAAGACAAGAATTTACGTGGAAACCCAACTGGGAAAAACCACGGGAGGAACGACGAACAATTCACTATAATATTGCTTCACGATTACAAGGATGATATACGCTCTAAACCCTCAAATCTCACGCAATAGCTATAGAATTATAATATGTTATTTATGCCCATGGAGTAGCTCTCTTTATATAGGGGAGAGACCTAATTAATGTATGGAAACATTAATTCTCGCCCATAGCATGCCTTGTAGGAGAAGGAAACCAAAACGGACCAAAAATAGAATTTTCCATAATTCTCACGCCTGGGCCAAAACGGCGACCGCCATTTCCAACTGGCGGTCGCAGGACAGATTCGGCGGTCGCCGAATCCATTTCGGCGGTCGCCGAAACCCCCGATTTTTGGCAGCCCCGACTTCGTCATTCGATGACCTTTTCGGCGGGCGTCGGTCTTCTTCGGCGGTCGCTGGACAGAAACGGCGGGCGCCGTTTTCCTCTGGCGGGCGCCGAATCCTCCAACGTCGTTTCTCTTCTCGGTTTCGTGGCAAACTCAACAAATCTCCACCTTGGCACTAAACCGCGAACTTCCTTCGCCATCCGTCTTCCTCCAAAAGCCCCTAAGGGCTTAATCTCTCGATCGAAGTCCAACCAAGGTAGAGCAAAGCTCAAACTTGGTTGCGGGTAAACTCTTCGTCAACATGTCCGCCGGATTGTCGTGAGTACTAATCTTACTCACCTTAATATCGCCTCGAGCGATCACCTCACGGACAAAGTGATAACGAATATCAATGTGCTTCGTTCTCTCATGGAACACTTGATCTTTTGTGAGACAAATAGCACTTTGACTATCACAAAAGATGGACGTCGTCTTTGAACCCTTCGAGAGTTCTCGAAACCAACCTCTCAACCATAACGCCTCCTTGCAAGCCTCGGTGACCGCCATATACTCCGCCTCGGTAGTAGATAAGGCCACCGTACTTTGCAAAATAGCTTTCCAACTTATAGCACACCCACCAATGGTAAAAACATACCCAGTAAGAGATCTTCTTTTATCTAGATCACCGCCATAGTCGGAATCCACGAACCCTCGCACATCTTCTTGATTCCTCCCGAACACCAACTTCTTGTTAGAGGTACCTCTCAAATAGCGCAACACCCATTGCACCGCTTTCCAATGCTCTTTTCCGGGATTCGCCATATACCGACTCACGGCACTCACGGCGTGGGCCAAATCCGGACGAGTACACACCATGGCGTACATTAAAGACCCAACGGCATTGGAATAAGGGACTCGAGCCATATCCTCGATGTCCTTCTCCGTAGTCGGAGAGTAAGCAGAGGTAAGTCTAAATTGTGTTCCAAGGGGAGTACTTACCGAGTTCGCATTCTCAAGGTTGAACCGACGTAGCACCTTCTCTATGTACCCCTTTTGGCCAAGATACAACTTGCCATCTCTTCGATCTCTTGTGATTTCCATTCCTAGGATCTTTCTTGCCGCACCAAGATCCTTCATCTCGAACTCCTTACTAAGTTGTGCCTTGACTCTCTTCACCTCCGACTTATCCTTAGCCGCTATCAACATATCGTCGACGTAGAGGAGAAGATAAACTAAAGACCCATCACGGCCTTTCCGGAAATACACACAACTATCATAGGAGCTCCTTCGAAAACCATTCTTAATCATAAACGTATCGAAACGTTTATACCATTGTCTAGGAGACTGTTTCAAACCATATAAGGACTTCTTGAGAAAACACACCTTGTTCTCTTGGTTTGAACCCTCGAACCCCTCGGGTTGGACCATGTAGATATCTTCATCGAGCTCCCCATGTAGAAAGGCCGTCTTCACATCCATTTGCTCAAGCTCCAAATCATGCATTGCCACAATGCCTAAAATCGCTCGAATCGAGCTATGCTTGACCACCGGTGAAAACACATCATTGAAGTCTACTCCGGGAATTTGGCTAAAACCCTTAGCCACCAATCTCGCCTTATATCTCTCGTCCTCGACCCCAGGGATGCCCTCCTTCTTTTTGAAGATCCATTTGCACTTGATGGCTTTCTTGCCTTTAGGGAGATCAACCAACTCCCAAGTGCCATTCTTATGAAGAGATTCCATCTCCTCTTGCATAGCCAAGACCCATTTACTCGAGTCATCACACGTAACCGCCTCGGCATACGAGGAAGGTTCCTCATACGAATCAACTTCATCGGCTACGTTTAGAGCATAGGCCACTAACTCATACTCGGCTACCCTTTTAGGTGGTCGAGACTCACGCCTTGGCCTATCTCGCGCTATGCATTGCGGCTCCTTCTCTTTTGGATCTTCCGGAGTAGTCGAACTACTCGTCTTATCGGTCGGGGAACTTGACCCATCATCTTCCTCTTGCACCCTGTCCGGCTCCACCTCAATAGGAGTACTTGGAACCTCGAGATTCCCTTTAGACGACCGATCACCCATCATAGAAGCCTCATCGAAGACTACATCACGGCTTAGTATGATCTTTCTCGTCTCTGGACACCAAAGCTTGTATCCTTTAACTCCTTCCTTAAAGCCAACGAATATGCACTTCTTAGATCGTGCACTCAATTTCCCGTCGTTGACATGCATGTAGGCCGGACACCCAAACACCCTCAAGTCCTCATAATTCGCCGGAGATCCTTTCCACAACTCTTGTGGAGTCTTCTTGTTAATCGCCATGGACGGAGAACGGTTGATAAGATAACATGCTAAAGAAGCCGCTTCAGCCCAAAAACCTTTACTCAACCCAGAAGTCGCTAACAAGCAACGTACCTTGTCCATAATCGTGCGATTCATTCTCTCGGCTACTCCGTTTTGCTAAGGGGTGTATCTCACAGTGTGGTGCCTCACAATCCCCGAACTCTTACAAAACTGGTTGAACTCATCGGACACAAATTCTAGGCCATTGTCCGTACGTAGGTTCTTCACGACTTTCCCGGTTTGTTTCTCTATCATCACCTTCCAATCTCTGAAGGTAGAAAACACGTCGCTCTTGTGTTTCAAGAAGAACGACCAAACCTTTCGGGAATAGTCATCGATGATGGTAAGCATGTAGTAAGAACCTCCAGTGGAGGGGACCGGGGATGGCCCCCATAGATCGGAATGAACATACCCGAGTATCTCTTTTGTCGTGTGAGCGCCGGTGGTGAACTTCACCCTCGTTTGCTTCCCATAGACGCACTGCTCACAGAACTCCAACTTCGACAAGCCTTTATCCCCAAGAAGCCCTTGCCTACTCAACTCGGCCATTCCGGAATCACTCATATGCCCTAGACGCATATGCCAAAGTCTCGTTGTATCGACATCCGTGACTTTGGAATCACCTACGGCTACTTCACCTTTCACCGTGGTTCCTTCAAGAACGTAAAGCCTATTCGACTTACGTTCGCCTCTCATAATCACCAACGAACCGCTGGCAACCTTCACGACTCCACCTTCTCCAATGAACGAGTAACCCTTGAGCTCCAAAGTACTAAGCGAAATCAAATTCCGCTTTAAGCCGGGAACGTATCTAACCTCGCTTAGGGTGCGGATCGCGCCGTCAAACATCTTGATCCGGATGCTTCCTATCCCTTCGATCTTGCATGACGCGTTGTTTCCCATAGTCACCGCACCTTGCTCCACCTTTTCAAAAGTATCGAACCACCCACGATTCGGACACATGTGGAACGTACATCCCGAGTCTAGAATCCATTCCTCGCTTGATTTGGAGACCTCACCCAAAGCCATGAGAAGATCACAATAATTCTCGGCTACACCAACTTCACCGGAACTCTTACCGGAATTATTGTTGTTGTTGTTGCCGCCTTCTCTCTTCTCTCTATTCTTCAAAGAATAACAATCGGCTTTGATGTGACCTTTTTTCTTGCAATAGTTGCAAACCTTGTTACTATGTCGTGACTTCGATCGAGACCTATCTTGCCCCGTCGATCTCTGGTTGGTCCGTCCACGGACATTCAAACCTTCACTTGGCGTCTCTCCCGAATTAGGACTCTCCATCATCAAAATATTCTCTCTAGATGAGAGAGCCGAAGTTACGTCTTTAAACGTGAGGCTATCTCGAGAATATATGAGAGTATCACGGAAACTCGCCATAGAAGGGGGTAGCGAAATTAGGAGCCAAAACGCGAGGTCGTCATCTTCGAGCTTCACGCCAATGTTGCCGAGGTCGGCGACTTTCTCCTTGAATTTCGCTACGTGCGCGGGGATTGAGGAACCCTCCGCCATTCTGAGCAAATATAAGCTTCTCTTCAAATTGTGCTTACTTGACACCGTCTTGGTGATGCACATCTCTTCAAGCATCTCCCACAATTCTTTTGCTGTCTTCGCTTTCATGATGTCCTCCGCCAAAGCGTTCGAGACATGGAGCCCTATGGTCGCCATGGCCATCTGATCGAGCTCTTCCCAATCTTCATGCTTCATGTCCGTCGGCTTGCTTTCAATACCTTTGAGGGCGCCCTCTTGCTTCAGGGATCGAAGAACTAACCTCATCTTGTATTGCCACGTCGGGAACCTTGTGTTGAGATCTAGCAACGGTATGTCATACCTCACGCTCGTCATCCTTAGCTCTGATACCACTTGTTGTTGGATCGGACGATGTATAGTATGATAATATCAAGAATACCGAAGAAAAGAAATCAACGAAAAATAGAGAAGACAAGAATTTACGTGGAAACCCAACTGGGAAAAACCACGGGAGGAACGACGAACAATTCACTATAATATTGCTTCACGATTACAAGGATGATATACGCTCTAAACCCTCAAATCTCACGCAATAGCTATAGAATTATAATATGTTATTTATGCCCATGGAGTAGCTCTCTTTATATAGGGGAGAGACCTAATTAATGTATGGAAACATTAATTCTCGCCCATAGCATGCCTTGTAGGAGAAGGAAACCAAAACGGACCAAAAATAGAATTTTCCATAATTCTCACGCCTGGGCCAAAACGGCGACCGCCATTTCCAACTGGCGGTCGCAGGACAGATTCGGCGGTCGCCGAATCCATTTCGGCGGTCGCCGAAACCCCCGATTTTTGGCAGCCCCGACTTCGTCATTCGATGACCTTTTCGGCGGGCGTCGGTCTTCTTCGGCGGTCGCTGGACAGAAACGGCGGGCGCCGTTTTCCTCTGGCGGGCGCCGAATCCTCCAACGTCGTTTCTCTTCTCGGTTTCGTGGCAAACTCAACAACGTCCTATAAATATACTCCATTAATTCAAAAGAAAAAAATAATACCAATTTTATATGGTTTCATAATTTTGAAATATATTTTAGTAACTCATGTTAGTAATACTCAATGTATATGTCTGTCATATTTCTTTCAAGTGCTTGCACATGTGTTGGGAAATTTGTATATGAATTCGCCCAATAAACAATTAAAATTTTACCATTTGTTCCACTAGCTAGAACAATTATAGTTAGAAAGAAAAAAACATTTTGTTTTGGTTATGTCTACCATCACACATGAAATAGTAGTAGATATAATAACCTTTAACATCACTATATATCACCAGAATATGTTTCGGAAAAGGGATAATGTGCAACTTCAAGTTGTCAAACCTTTTAACTTTTAGTGCTATATGTTTTAGTTTGGATAGTTGGAGAGCTAGTCTATTAGCTCTGTGATACGGTGGGGCTTCATTTTCTATGCGCCGTAATGTATTATAACTTTTATTTTTTATGTAATTGACCTTTATAAAAAAAAAAGTTGTCAAAATATATCCTTGAACCGGTAAACTAATTCAAGGGAGTTTGATACAAATATTTAATTAATTTGAACTTGTTTAGTTTTGAACTGAGATCAAGACGAAAAAAAAAAGTCATTGTAATCAGGTAGACTACGCTTCTTTTGTTGAAATAAGGACAAATTGTCTAATTGCACCAATTCTAGTCTTAGAAAATGCCGAAACAAACTATTTGCCTTTATTTCAATAAAAGAAGCAGCACCTTGTATACTTTAGTCTATTTTTTTTTGTCTTGATCTTAATTCAATACTAAACAAGTCCTAATCATTTAAATATTTGTATCTAATTGCTTTTCTAATTACAAATGTTAGTAATTTCTCGATTTACATTCTTCTCGATCGAGAGACTTCCGATCGGGTGGGGATGGAGTTTCTCGTCTCTCTTTCTTATAAAAAAATGTTTATAGTAATTCATAACCAACTCTTGGTAAAATAATAGTAGGTTGCCATTTTATTCAAAACATATTTTTAAAATATTATTTAATCGATTAAAATGAGAAAATTTATATCTCTGACACATGCATCAACATTATTTATATTTTGAATTGTTATTTTCTCCGTCACAAGTATTGTCAAGAAACATCTACAGTGATGAGTCTTGAGCAATTTATTAGTGAAAATATATGTATACCTTCAAAATGCACCACACCTAAATTCAAGGCAAGTTATACTTGTTCAAGTAAACAGTGTAATAATACGACCAGCTAAGCCTTATTAGGAGAGAAAGTAGTATATTGGAACATCAACTTGAAGGATTTTGGTCATGGGACTAGGAAATAGAATCCTAAAATTTGCACCTTATATTTGTGATTTTATATCATGCACAAAAAAATTCGAGAAATAAATTTAACGATTTCAAATTAATAAACACATTGCAAGGTCCCCGTTGCTTGCAATCTTGAAGCAACCTACAGAACAGAAGGAAAGGAAATTACAGATTGGAAGTTTACACGAATTAGATAGTATCCATATACAACAAGCGGGCACATATCTTGAGAGAAGCATCAAAGATGTCAAAACTTAATGGGGTCGTATTTCTCGCCCATGGCACCTCCTTTTTGTTTCTGGAACTGAATATAACGCAAAGTGCTAGTGAAGAATGAGTCGGAAGTAGGATTGCCAGCTGTATTGGTGTCGCTCTGCAACTCAGTTTTGATCAACTCTATGAGGCCCTGAATCACAGATGCCGTTATCTGAGGGTTTCCCTTCTCAAAGAAATAGAGGTACCTGCAGCATACTCGCAACGTTTAACACACACAGATAATAAAGAGACGTAACTAAAAAAATCATGTTCGATAAATTCTGCAAGATAACTTCGACTTTTGTTGTGATTAAACTGAACCTCAAGGACAGATTCACTTAAAATATAATGTGGATAAAAATAGAGGGATCAACTAACTTGTTAAGTATCTCAACGAAGAGTGTTACAGGCCCACTGCTACCCCTGGTAACATTTGCCATTTGCTGAGCAGCATTAGCAATCCTTAACGAACGCTTTAGGCAGAGAAGAACTCTGAAAATTAAGACAAAAATTGATTATCATCCAATACTTATTAGTCAACAGCAACATATAATGTAGTATACAACTTACCTTTCTCCATCTTTGATGCCATCTTGATCATCAACCCAGAAAAGATGTGAACACGCATAAACTGCTCTGCACTGATCTGGCTTCTTTAAAAGTTTAGCTGAATACTGAAAGTACGAAGACAAATGAAATTAGGATTCAGTAATACATATGCATATGTGGAGATGATGTGATATCCAAGAAACATGTTAACGCTACCCCTGTTGCTTTATGGGTCAACGTATCTCTATTCTCAACACCAAAAATGTTCATCCTCTGCAGAGTCCCAATAACTAGGTGTATAGCTGTCACCTGGGCTTTGGAGTCCTAGATATAGAATCATACACAAAAAAGAGTGCGTCTTGAGAAACATATGCTTGTTGGAATATTAGAAAAAATGAGGAATATGAGTATATTTTAACAGCCCAACAAATACAGTCGATATGTACCGCAACTTCTTCCTCATACAGCACAAAAGCTTGTGTGAAAAAATCGTATGCCACCGGCTCAAGATCACAGTCATTCGCTGCCTTTATTTCAAACAAATACAAAAAAACATTAAAAAAAATCAATATTATACTTGTTCTAGAGAAGTAATCACAAAGAAGGGCCCCCATAATAGTTTAAAGACACTCCCTTGGATATACTTCGACATAATTTATATGACATCCTTCCTCCTTACGTACCTCTGCACATTGCAAGTACAGCCTCAATGCCAATTCAGGTGATGGAACAACTGAAAGAGACTCAATAATCTGTGGACAAAAGAAACACTATTCTGTTCAGCAATGAAGAGTTATAGAATATTACAAAAAAGATAATTATAAGCGCCGCAAATAATGAGGTCAATCACATGGTACATTCCAAAGTAGAAATGACAAAGTAGGGTGTTGCATCTTTAATAATCTATATTTAGCAATGCATTGGCCAACTGTGTACATGGTTTCCAAACAGTACATAATAGGAAAAACGAAGAAATGACCCACTCAGGAATTGGGTTCATTGCCAAAAAAATCTCAACACGTTCTCATAGAATATGTGCATTTGCCTTCCTTCTATAATCCCATGCACTCAAATATACTGAGATTTTTTTTTTAGTTTGAGCCTTTATTACCTCATTCAGGAGCTGAAATATTTTCTTTGGAGTGGCTGGAACATCTTCACCGTCTAAATCTCCATCTTGGCCTTGCAATCGTCTGACTAACTACACCATGAATGTGTCAAAATCAAAAGTGTAATCTTGTCTCTTGTTTTGGGTAAATGGGAGAAAAAAATAATGGTAATATGAGAAAATGTTAACTTCTATGCAAGAAAACGGCTTAAGTTTGGAAGGTTTTTACAGAATTACCATATGGGCGCAAAGTAAATGCATCAGGATTTAGGGCATATTAACAATAGGAAATCACCGTAGGTAGATAGACATCATTCTACGAAGGAATATATAGTTAAAAGCTAAGAATAAAAATCTAGAAGTATTTATTTCAAAGCACATCTTATACATTATGACTGCTCAGGAACAGGTTTTAAATCAGCACGTACTCAAAATTATTTCACGGTATCAGAAGATAAATATACTATATCTGGCCTTTTTTGTAAGACCAAGTGCCAAGGGCTCCACAATTATTAAGTAATCTCTAGTAGTCTAGTATAATTCAAATCCTATCTCAATGTATTCTTTCTACCCTTCCCCTAACTACATCTGGACTATCATGTTCTCAACTATGAATAGGATGCAGACATTACTAATCCATAAAAGACTTACCCTGAGGGAGGAAAACACAAGAGGAGGAACAGTGAAAGGTAGACGTGTTGGACCTCCAGCCTTTACATGCTTCCATACGGTACATATTATCTGATAAAGTAGAAAATATACAAATAATCGTGGCATAAGCACATATCAATAATAGACAGAACGATGCAACATAATAATAAACTGTGTATGAAATAAAACTCAAACAAAAAATATAAGAGAAATCATAATAATAATTAATAAGGGATGAATAACCTTCAACATCTCCTCCGGGTCATCATTATACAACATGTGCATGAGGCATGCAACTGAGTTTTGCTCCTCATTGAAGTCTTCTTCATCAAGCTATTGGTCAAAACATACGACACAAAGAAATACAAACCTATAAGTACATACCTAAAGAAATATTATATTAAGAATAAGGCCCTGAAGGTAGAGAAGTGATTGTTGATTACCTCCTCTGTAGAAATCCCTTCCAAATCCATTATAAGTCCCTTTATCAGTTCAAACAGTACCTCAACCTGCAACAGATTTTTTAATCATTATTTTAACAGGTAAAATCAAAACAACATACAAAAATTGAAGAGGATATTACCTTGTCAAATGTTGAAACACATGTTTTATTCTTCATAATGCTTCGGATTATAACCATTGCCATTACTTTATTTGTTCCAGTGTCAAGGTGATCCATCACACGGGGATAGTTAGAAAGTGTAAGAGCTGTGACGATGTCGTCGTATTTATCTAGTGGAGCACTAAGAAGGGCAACAACTTGTTTTGTTGCTTTAGTATCTTCAAGCTTTGGCTTCCCAGATAATTTTTTGACACATGCACCCTTTAAGAGATCAGAAGGTTAAGGGTCAAAACAGGGAATTTCAGATAGTAACTTTGGATTTGGAGAAGAATGGACTTTTTCTAATTTAAGAGTTTCTATGAACTTTGGATTGAAACATGGAATTTTAGTGCCAGCATTTTGAACAAATGGTAAGGTTTGTCGGCAGATGTACTGAAGTGAGGCCAATAATTTTTTTCATGAACGTGAATGGATTAGCAAGTAGCAAGCCAATATGATGGAACCATCAACAGGCATACATATATATATACAGGCATTGCTTTTCTCAAAATACTGAGATGGAACATCTGCATGAAACTCTAAAGGAACAATACCAGCACTTGATCCACATAATCCAGCCGGTCAGGATGAACACGTAGAGTGAAAGTCAGAAGAGACACATATAAAGTAATTGCTCCAACAACAGGCATATCAGCTTGTGCTTCGATGACCTGCATGACAAACCATTAAGCATTTTCTGAATGTGGCACCCCAAAATTATTTGAACACAAGTTCCTCCACACCAAGAGAATCATATATACAATACATATATACATACATACATACAGAAATGAGGGGAAACTCATTTTGTTTAAACAAAACAAAATGAGTTTACCAGAACTGAGTTATGTAGGAATCAAAATGTTACCTTTCCAATTGCATTGCTCAGCTTGGAAAATGCTTCAACTTGCAAAAACTCTGGTAACAACTACGTGAGATAAAGTAGGCAAAGAATGTAAGTGAATGAAATTCTTGAATTTTGTTGAGGAGTGTCAAGTGTGAGAATTACTCACTTCGGGACTTGAAGAAGCATAGTTTGACAACCTCTCCATTAGTTGTGACAACACGGTTTTAAGGTCAACCGTAGGCTGAGAATCAAAGAGCAATATCAAGAAAATCACCACTAATAACACAACATCAATTAAGTTGACCACAAAATATGAAGCAGGGAAGATTCAAATATTAATTTCTTTTTTAGGATAAAAATATTGTGTGTTTTTTCCAAGAAAACAATATTTTCTTGGGAAAATATCAAATGAAGCCTTTTAGCAATATACATCAGCACATTAAAAAGAAAGAGTCAAATTGGAAATTTATGTATTCCAAGATTGATCACTCACTTGAAGTTGGGGGCAGGCACCCAATAATGTCTCGAGCGTCTGCAAGTGGTACTCATCGGGAAACACCTGAATTATGCAGTCCATCAAATAGTATTGCGCTAGTTCATCCTTACAATTGACGATCTGTCAAAAACATTTCATATGCATGTTTAGATCAATCATATCACATATTTTAAGATTTTGACAAGATAGATGTGCAGCAAATTATACAAATCAACCTGCTCCAAGACTCTTGGGAGAACAGTGTCTCTATATAATTCAAGGTCAACACCCTCTATCTGACTAAGGACATGCAAATTTTTCCCCACCTGAAACAACAGAAAAAACGATGAGCAACACACCATCCAAGCTGAAACCTGTAAGCTTGGTTAGGACAAAGTGCTTGAGGCATCAGCATTACAAGATCACGTAGTTCGTTCCGTTCTTTTTCAAGTTTCTCTTTCTCCCTGAGAGGTCCCTGCAGACCAGAAATCCGGAAAGAAGGCCTCAATTCAGGATCACCAAACCAAATATGTGCATCATAGGCATTATCAATCCTGCATGCCCAAAACATGCACTCATGATTTGTTTCACCAAACCAAATATGTGTCATGCAAGTTTTCAGGTGTAGTGTATATCCAAAGTGAGGGCTGAAAAAAATTTATGAGGTATTTCAACAAACCTGATGCTGCATCCGGACCCAGAGTTTATTCATTTCCGTGAAATTCTGCAGCACAAATTCTACAGCATCCAAAGCAGTTTCGCCTTCACTATAGGCAAAGAAATTGATTGACTTACTATGAATAACAGGAATGAGAAGAAAACAGCAGCAGAAGCAAGTTACCAAATAAAGAAACAGATCAGAATTATAATAAAGAAACAGATCAGAATGAAAATACATAATTAAATTAATTTGAAGGCACAATGACAAGTGTGTTTTTGATCCAGTGTTCTCTCTCTATCGCAATGTATGACTTTTATTTCCTCATTGAAACAATCTAGAGCAAGGTACATCAGCCACTCCACTTTTAAGTGAAAAAATGTAATTTGACTAATTTCAACTTTGAAGATATTTACATTGACGAAAACTCGATGAGATTTTTTTAAGATGGAGATAGTAAGTGATGATGAGAAATAACTGATCCGCAGTTGAAAATCACTTCTCTATTCCTCATGATAAGAATTGCTTCTCCTATGTGAATAACACGGACAAAAGCTTATAATTTCTTCATATATACATTGAGAAGTGCGTAATTAAAGGTCATTGCCTTACCCTTCATACTCTGAACCAATATCTGGTAATTTGTCCCTACTCACTTGAGCAAGATAACTCCTTAAAAAGAGCCCACGGATGGGGTGTTGTACAGCACGGCACATTTCTACAAGATCTTTGAGAACATCCTTAGCTGGAGCCTCCTTTGACTTTATATAGACAGACCCAACCGTGCACAGAAGATACCTATAATTAACCAAGAACACTAGTATGTATCAAACAAGCCTCAAATATTTGGTAATTTGACTGAAGATGACCGGTACATGTACAGCTAATGCTTCATAGAAAAATGAGACATGTATCATTACTGAAAAGCTATATGTTCCACTATTGCCTTTAAAGTTGAAAGTGTAATTTTCTTCGACAGTGTAACTCTGGAGTCAATACTTCTGTATAGGCCTCGGTAAAGGAAAACATCAGATTTGTTTTTACAGATTACAACTCTATTCCTTAAACGAGTCAAATTTGTATCTCCAAAAATGTTATTTATGACATCTACACGCTGAAGTGGTGGAAATCTATGGGGGAGATAAGAAGTGAATGTGTTATGATGTTGGCCAAAGCAGACAACTTAGTAGTGGCACTGTTACTCAATAAAAAAAATCCAGCTAAAATGTATATAACATATCTTTTGTGACCGTATACACATGCGTATAAATATAAATGATCATTCCTTCAAATTTCCAAGATTAAATGCCAAACTACATAGCAAAAATGATTTATCTGACTAAGAAAACTTTCAAAACAAAATTTGAATAAAAACGGAATAGCTTAATTCACAGCTAGATTTCCAAAAACACGTACAATCTAGGCAAGATGTTTCCGGCATGCTGAACGAGCTCGTATAGGTCAACCACTGGGCAACCATGCCGATCTTCTTCCTTGAAGAACATTTCCAACCTTCGCAATTCATCAAACGCGCGCATATCTAAAAAAATCAATATAAAAAATAACAATGAATGCAAATCTCACACAATAAACTATACTCCTATTATTCATCAACACTAGGTAATTAATGCTTATCAATTATCGACTAATTACTAAAAAATGGATCGGGAGAACTTTACAGAGCTCATAATATTTGTGAGGCGAGAGCCTCGAAGTCCGAAGCTCAGACAACAATTGCGCGGAGAATTTAAGTGCTTCCCGGAGATTGTTCGAGTCCTGGATTTCCCGAACACATCAACAACCAAAAAAAAAAAAAACAAATTTGCGAATAATAACTGAATTGGCGATAGCTTAGGGCTATGAATTTGATGGGTTTGAAGAAATTGTTGAGTTGAATAGAATCAGATCGGAATATACCAAAGCGCGATGCAAATAGAAGGCGTTGTGTTGGATTCCGGCGATGCCCTCGGCGAGCCATTTCTCCTCGTCTTCGATTACGTTTGATATCAACATTCTCTCTCTTCGCCCAACTCAGCAGCCGGCTCTCAGTCGGAATTGTCAGAGGAGGTGAGCATAAAAAATAATAATGGTAAAAATTGTTTACAAAATTTATATGTATAAAATGCAAATAATATTCCTCTAGTGCCATAGAAAATTAGAAAAAATCTTCTTCGTTACGTCCGAATTTTTGTTATCTAAAATTAAAAAAACCTCTAGTGCCATAGAAAATTAGAAAAAATCTTCGTTACGTCCGAATTTTTGTTATCTAAAATTAAAAAAAAAAGTTATTTTAATTAAGTTAGCAAATATTGAATGATAGAATTAGGTCATTTTTAATTAATTTACAATTGGAATGGTTAAATGGCAAATATAAAATTTTCAAATATTAATATATAAATAAATGTCAATTTTTTAATAAATAAAATAAATTAATATTAATATAAATTGAATCTCGTACATACAAATACATCTGATATTCTAATCCACCCAAGGATATACTAACACTACAAAAATCCTCGAGCAGAGTCTATTTACACAGTCAAAAAACAAAACCAAAAACTCAAAACGGAACCGTGAAAGGCAATGCATACACATCGACTTCTCGCAAGTACTGCGCTCGAGGCCACAATCCTGAGTTGACAGAGCAGGCCAAGCCATTATTTCCAGATGTCCATTTTCTCTCAGAGGATGATTCTCGGTTGTTTCCTTTCAAGAGCCAATCGAGATCATCAGCATCATCCAGCAGCTGAGACGGCACCAGGCTATCCATTAGATTTGTATACTGTAATTCCACTCTTTGCATTGGAGTCTTAACAGTATCAATTGTAGATGGTTTCAAAATTTCCATAGTCTCAACCGGCTGAGATGTCGAACAAATCTGATCTCTATCGTTTCTACTACTAGAAAAAGTATTTGCATTTTGAGAGGCAACATCAGTCCTTGCAGATGTAGAGCAATGCTGCAGCTCAATCTTCTGCTTCTTTAATGGAATTCTTATTCGGATAATCTTACCTGTTTCCACAAACGAAAAAAATCAATAATAATGAAAACAACAAACACGAATAAAAACGCAGGATTAGATATGAGGTATTACCATGACCATGTGTAACCTCTGCAGGCGAGGAACATGTCTTCCTCTTTTTGCAATTATTATCCGTGCTGTCGGAGGAAGTGCTCGGTTCAAGCAAGCAAGTGGGATTACCATGCTCCTCGGTCAAGCTACTTCGTTCCAACTGTTCGGGCTCTGCTTTGCCTCCCTTGAAGAGAAGCTCAGCTTTTGAGCTAGGCAAAAGTTTTTCACATAAATGGGTTTGAACAAGTTGGGACTTGACCAGCTTCTCACTGATCTTGTCTTTCTTATCATTCCGTTTTTCTTTCTTCTCCCTTCTCCTTTCCATTGGTTCATTAGAACCATCCTTCTTTTGTTCCTTCAATTTCTCCTTTCTTTCTTTTGATTTCACCCTTTCGTTCGGGAACTTTAGAGGGGACCAAAATAACAAATTTAGACTTTTTAAGGGCACAAATGAGCAAGGACACAGCCCCAACCATGACATAAACAGAGAGAACAAAGTTCGATCCTCATGAATGAGGATATAAACCAAAAACTATACAAATGTAGTACTCAAAAAACTAAGCGAAAAGCAACATCACATGCCCTCTTTGTTGACAAGAAAATCTATATTAAGTGTTCCTCTTTGCTAAATAAAATTATTTCCCATACAACAAAATAAACTCAATGACACTAATAAACCTACCAGTTTTTTTTGGTATAAACATGAGCCACAGTAAAAACAAGTAAAAAAATATCCAAAATCAAATAGGACATATTTATAGAAATTGTTTTGACATAACCTAATACAAAGGCCTCCCAAGTCCCAAATCAACTACCAGCCAAAACGAATATTTTCAAAACAACCGAAATCCAACTAAACAAATTGTGAAAAATAAAGTTATGAAAAATCAGTTTCAGATACCTTAAAATTCAGTTGAAAATCATCTATGTTTTTAATTTTACAAATAAAAAAGCCAGTCTCAAAAACATTTTCTTTAAGATTTACAAAACAAACCCATACATAAATAAACCCAGTACGAGCCATTCATTCAAAATCGGTTACGAATGGTGCTGATGCAATAATCAATCAGGGTTCTCTTACAACAAACCTTAATTGATTCGATCAAGGACCCTTCGGAAGCTCGGCTCAGAGCATACCCGGCCGGTGAGTATGGAAAACACCGAGACATATCTGCGATATGGATTATTTTTTCAAGAATTAAACAAAATTGAGAAACGAATAAACTAGGGTTCCGATAAAGAATCGGAAAGAGACTCGCGATTTAACGGATCTATGCTTCGAGAAATTCAGATCGAAAATTTTCGTTAACCTAGGGCAAGGGTTTCGGCTACGCAAGGTTGAAAAATAAATTAATGCAGAAATTAGGTTTGAGAAGCGACTAAAGGGGTTTATATAGGCAAGGGGGTGGATGACCTTGACGCGGTTATTGCTATTTGCTCTTTGGTCCTTGTATTTGTTTATATTAGCAGTTTGTCCTCGAGTGGGCCTACTCGCTTTGGGATTGGGCGCCAATTTTTGGAGCCAAATTGTCATTTGGCCTTTTGCTATAAATCATTTATGGGCAAATTATTCAAACCCATAGTTGAACATTATTATAGAGATAGTCAATAATAAATAACTTAAATGCAAATATTATTATAGAAAAAAAAATGTAAAATATAAAATTAATTAAAATAAATAATTTAACACAAACAATTAAAAAGTTTATGATTTTGAATAAAAATATTGATATTTTAAAGTTCAACAATTTATTTCATTTTAGTTCAATTCAAACTCAAATTAAAAAGAATCCAAGTAAATCAATAGTCAAATTATGTGAATTTCTACTGTGCTAGATTTTTTATTGTTCAATGATAATTATTTATTTTTATAATGAATAGTATCTTTTATATTTTAATTAAAATTTGGTGTACGATGTATACACATACATATGTGTACGATAGAGAGATTGTCAAATTATGACATGCATTTTTACTTAGAGATCAATTCCATAATTATGTGCAATTGAATAATTATTATAAAATTTAAATAAAATCGTATTTAAATCGAATCATATATTATTCCGGAATTAGTATAGTTTTTAGAATCGCTCCCAAAATAAAAAATATCCACATCTCGCGAATCTGAGCCCAATAAACGGCCAAATTCATTTCAAGTTGTCGTGCGCAGAGATTCTAAAACCCTCGCAAAACCCAGAATTTTGAACTCATAGAAATTCACCATCTGAGATCGAACACTAGTATGAGAAGGTTTAGCGGACTCGCTGCCGTACGCCGCGCCGTGGATGGCGTCGCCGCCGCTTCTTCAGCGGCCGAGAATCCCGTCTCCCGCGGGCGGCGCCTCTATCAGGCTGCTCGTTTCAGCACAACCATCAGCTCCTCGCCCAGATCTCATTGGTCTTCGTACAAAAGGATCGCCGTTGCAGGGACGGTGTTGTTCTCGGTCGCCGCAGCCACTGTCGTTGGCGAGGTCCAAGCCAAGGAGTCCGTCCAGCTGAAACACCGGCCGAACGACGTCGTTCTCTATCAGTACGAAGCTTGCCCCTTCTGCAACAAGGTTAAAGGTACTGATCTGGTGAATATTTCAATTTAATTTTTGATACGCAATTGAATTGATCCCTAATAAGGATAATTAGGTCGTAGATCAAGTAACCATTGATGATATTTGTGTGTTTATGTTTACATTAATTTTGTTTTTATTAAATTAGACATCAATACGACGAATGTCCCATTTTGTTTTCGATAATTAGATGTTTTATGGAATTCAAAAAATTGTAAAAGTCAGGAGATATGTTCTTACTGTATCTCAAAGAACAAATGTTTCTAAGCATCTGATATGTCGTTTATAGAGCATCTATTAATGCACGATTAAATGAATTGTCCTGTAATATAACATAGCCTCAATATTGGGAGAACATAGCTTTGGTTATATCATTTTGAGTTTCCAAACGGATCACTTATGTATATAATTATAGGTGCATCGGTTTTGTATTGGCTAGAGTTTATGTAGAACTTATTGGTTACTTACGGGCATTCCTTTTCTAGCTTTCCTGGACTACTATGATATTCCATACACGGTCGTGGAGGTCAACCCCATCAGCAAAAAGGAAATCAAGTGGTCCGATTACAAGAAAGTGCCTATACTGATGGTTGAGGGCAAACAGCTGATCGGCTCATCTGGTATGAACACGAGTTATAGATATGCGTCTGTGGGTTCTGGAACCAACTGTTTATAACTATGTGCATTCCTTCTCTATGTAGCTATAATCGATAAGTTAGACAAGCAGATTCATCCAGATGTGGCTATCGATCCTGTTGCAGAAGATGAAGAGAAGAAATGGCGTGGGTATGGATTCTCTGCTTGAGCACCTGATTCTCATAGAACATAGTTCTACTTTTATGAATTTGAATAAAGTCTACATTCCTCGATAACTTCCAAGTTTTAAAATATTGCAGATGGGTGGACAATCACTTGGTGCATGTACTGTCACCTAATATATATCGAAATACATCTGAAGCCCTCGAGTCATTTGATTACATTACTACCCACGGTAAGATAATAAATGTCACTATCATATTTATTAGTTATATTTTAAATTCCATACGCAGCTTACTTGTGCATTAGCTCAACATGAAGATTAGATTCTGATGGCTGCCCTGCCCCCATGCACTTTTGTAACAATACACAAGTGCTAGCACAGAAAAGACTGAAATTGGGAAATCGACGAGAAACTCTAGTCATTTTCCTTTTCAGGTCAAAGCGTTATTTCTTTTTAGATTCCATTTTACATGGGTTTTCTGAAACTGGATATCTATCCCCACACCACCGGCAACTAATTTATACGACTTGGAAACAATACTCATTTGACAATGAATGTGGTCTCTATCGAATATTGCCTGTCTAACTGTCTCTTATTTTTATTTGTGCAATTGTTTAGCCACTGAACCATTTTTTTAGTTGGGAAAAAAGATCATTCATCAAGAACACACGATTCATTGAATTCAGACCAAAATATTCATTGGCATCTCTTTGTAATTATGATGGAAATCTGTGTTACTCCTCACCTAAAATATACTCATTCTGTTCCAAAATATTTTATGTTTAGCCTCTCTTTTTGTCCACAAATAAATGCAGTTTCGACATATCAAGTCATGTTAATTTATCTCAGCCTTCCAAATCACTCTTTATTTGTTTAAGAAAATAGTAAAAAACACAAGATAAGAGCTGAATAGATAATTTATGAAGATTTCACCTACATATGGGTATATTTTAGTCATTTTTGTGAAAATTTCATAATTTTGCGTGATTTTTTTTTTTAAATTGAAACTTATTTTGGAACTGAGGGACTACTGCTACTAGTTTTGCTGATGTGGGTGTTACGACTTCCGCGTGCATGATTAAAATGAGTTTATGCACCCTCCCTTTTTTTCAGCCTTTTAGTGTCATACCAATATGAACCAAGTAATCGAATTAATTTTTTTTCCTGTCGCTGGAACTCAGGTAACTTCAGCTATATGGAGAAATTAACAGCGAAATACGCCGGAGCAGCTGCAATGTACTTCGTCTCCAAGAAATTGAAGAAGAAATATAACATCACCGATGAACGTGCTGCATTATACGAATCTGCCGAGACGTGGGTGGATGCTCTCAATGGTCGAGATTTTCTAGGTTTGTCGGTGTTATTATCTTTGACATATAGATTAGAAATCCATGCGCTACGAGGATTCGCTAATTACTTTTGTAACATTATTTGACCAGGCGGGACCAAGCCAAACTTAGCTGACCTGGCGGTTTACGGTGTCTTAAGGCCCATTCGCTACCTCAAGTCAGGTCGAGACATGGTCGAGCACACCCGAATCGGAGATTGGTACTCCCGAATGGAAACTGCTGTAGGACTACCTTCGAGGATCCAACCACCAGCTTAGATAGTACGCGTCGATTCCTTTCGAGTCAATTATACAGTCAATTATTTTTTTAGAAATTTCGAGTCCAAGTTCCTTTCTTTGTGCAAACAAAGCTCCTGGGCATATGATTGGGTTTTTGGGTTTGTATGAATTTTGATGCATTCTATTCTTACCCGTCTCTTCCATCCCCAATTACAATGATATTCAAGTATAACTGAATTCTTCATGAAATATATAAATACATATATATAAATGGATTATGATAAAAAAAAAAAAAAAAAGGAAATTGTCCATTAATTCCTGTTTTCCCATATTACCCTTTTTTACGGATTAGGATTCTCTACTAATTTTTTTTCCTAACATTTCCTAATAAATAAATCTTGACCATTGATTTGCTTACACGGTCAAGATCTATCCTAATAATTAAATAAATACAATATTTTTGTTAAAAAAAATATTTTCAAGATTCTATTTCCTCCATCCCCATTACATAATTTACATCTCCCAATTATAGAAACAGTGAAGCTCGTCGGACCTACTCCGGCCTGGATTCCCAGTGCCGTTTTCACGTTTATCCTGATGGTTTTGGTTCATCTGCAGTATTTCTAATATTAAGCTGACGACTAAGGGGTGGGTTCGATGCTCAGCCAATTCTAATGAACTGATGCAAATCTTTTTTTCTTACAAAATTAAAATTTTCAACACTCATAAAAGGGCACCAAATTAATCCTCAACAATTAATAAATTCGGGCAATGAAAAATCACAGAAATCGGTGGTAGAAAATTTGAGCTTACGTATGGAGAGAAGTGATCGATGGTTTGGTTGATCTAGTGATGTTCGCTCGTTAAATAATAATTGTTGTCGGAAAACGGCAGCCGCGTGCCGTGGAAATGACGCGCCTCCCGATGTGACCATCAGGATAAACGTGAAAACGGCACTGGGAATCCATGCCGGAGTAGCCGAGTAGGTCCGGAGAGCTTCATCGTTTCTGCAAACAGGAAATATTTTTGTTAAGAAAACTATTGTGCCTATTTAATTATTAGGATAGATCTAGACCGTCTAAACAAATCAATGGTCAAGATTTATTTATTAGGAGATGTTAGGAAAAAATATTAGTAGAGGATCTGATCACCTTTTTTACCCACTGTGTATGTGGACTGTCACAAAATCTGCATGTGTACGTACGTCCCCCTTTCTATTTCTTCTGTGCACCTAATCTGCATCTGCATATCTGTACGTTTCCACGTTATTTATGCTTCCCTTTTTCAGTCTCCCTTCTTCCCTCCCCACACATATTCAAAATGAATTACGGAATGTACTTTTTTTATAAGATGAAGAGGAGAAAGTTCACTCTAAGTTGATCTTGATCGTTCGCCTCTCGATTTGGGTGAGATCTAATATTTCATTGAAACGTCGGAATTTCATTGAAACGTCGGAATTTGCACTCACATCACCACAGGATTTATCACTCGATTGTGCTATGATAGCTTCAAAATGAATTACTAGCTCGTGTTTCCGTAAAATTCACTAATAATATATTTTATCGTGTAAAATAAGTTTGTGTTTGCTAACGGGATCGTTTTAATGAAAGTGCAACTCTTTTTACTAGTTGAAAGGAGAACATTTCTTATGTGCACCGTATTTCATTTTCATTTTACAGTATCAACTTTTTTAGGTCATGACAATACAAAGCCAGAGAATCCCAATAAGGCTTCTTTTTTCCTTTTTCTCATTAATTATTTCATTTAATTAGTGATACAGTGAAATACTACTACTACTATTAATCAAATCAAGAAATAATATTATTATTTTTAAGAAAAAAAAAGTAGACACAATCTCATCCACTATTTAACGTTGTGGTGATTCATTTATCACTACATATAAATAGGTCTTTACCCTGAAAAAGGGGTTCCTTTCTTGCTTCACTCTTCGAGATAAAAGCAACTAAAAATAAATCCCCATTTAATACAAAGAAGTTTCAATTACACTGGTTTCTGTCACGCGTCTATTCTGATGCAACAATACTAAGCATAATTACGCTCTCTCTCTCATTTTTTTTTTCAATTTTTGTTTTATTTAGTTTTTGAACCTCCCACCCCTTTTTAGCTCTCTTGAAAAAGAGTTTCTTGTTTTTATTTCTGGGTAATAAAAAACATGGATTTTGAGGGTGAAGATTTCTTGGTTGAGAACATGGGTTTTTGGAGCTCACATGATTTCTTCATGTCCTCTGTTTTGGGGATTGAAGATGGTTTCGACGACATGCCGCCATTTGTCGCCACGTGTGATGATCTCGGCCGGTACGCCGAGCCCCTGTCGCCTGAGCTGGAGAATCAGAGGGCGGAAATGGACTTGTTTCTTCGCCTCGAGGTAATTAATTTCATTTTACTTTTTCTTCGAAAAAAAGATTCGATTTTTACCTTCGTTTTCGTGTTTCTTGGTATTTCGCGAAATGGGTTCTTGTTTCTCGACGATTGTAAGCTTAAAAAAGTGATCTTTTTTACAGAGCAATCGCCTGAGGAAGCTGATCGTCGACGAACAAAAGCGTCACCAAGCAGCGTTAATATTCTCGTGCGAGTCGAGAATCCGAACTCTAGTCCTCCAAAAGGACCACGAGCTCGCGGCGGCGAGGAGCCGAGCGAGGGAGCTTCAGGAGCGGCTCGGCTCCGCAGAAGTCGAAGCCGCGGCTTGGGAGAAAAAGGCCACGGAGAAGGAAGCCGTGGTATCCGACCTCCTGACACGGCTGAACCGAATCAAGAACGACGACGCAATGTCCTCGTCGTCTTCCTCCTCCGCCGCCGCCTGCTGCCGCCGTGGTTGTAATTCGTGCGGCGGAGGAAGGTTGTGTGTTGTGTTCTTTCCCTGCAGGCACCTCTGTTGCTGCAGGGCTTGTGAGCCGCTTTTGGGCAGCTGCCCCGTCTGTCAAACAGTCAAAGAGGGCTCTGTAGAGGTCTATTTGGGCTAAACATCTTTTCGCATTTTCACCTAATCCGAAACAGAAAGAAAAAAAAAATGTTGTCTTGATTTTCTTGATTGTTCTGTTTCTTGTTTTTGGTGGGTGGGGGACCCAAGTGAAAATGTTCGGGGTGAAAAAAAAAATGAAAAGATAAATGTTGGGGGTAAAAAAAGAAAAATGGAGGTTGGGGTTTTATTTATTTATTTATTTGTTTTGTTTATATGAACTGTTTTTTTTTTTTTTTTTACCTTATTTGGGTTTGTGCTACGGATGATTTGATTTGTTGGGAGAGGGATTGCAGAGCACTCCGTATTTATTTATTTTGGCCTTTTGATGTGAAACTGACAGTAAAAGATTTGTACAACCAAAAATCCCTTTGTACAATCAAAAATCCCAACTTTTTTTAAGTATGATGATAATTGATAGGGCAATAGTAAAAGAGATAAATATAACAAACCAATTGTAACATAAGCTAATTTTATTGGTCTTTTAATTTTATAAAAAAATTAACACTAATGATATTTCATATTTTTTAGTTGAATTTAGGGTATTAGTCGAACTTTCTCTAGCTTTTTGAGTTATAATAATAAGCATATTGAGCTAAATCAATATCATACATATATGAATAAAAATAAATTGTGACGTAAGCTTCACAAAAATTCATTCTTCTAAAATTGTAAAATAGAACTAGTGTTAAGATTTATTGTTTTTTCATCACAATTCACAAGTTGTTTTTGGTCAAATAATTATTGGAAAAAGTGTAATTTTAAATTAATAAAATAAATAATTGTTTACTACTTTTTTAAAAAAATAAATAAAAATGTAACAATATTTTTTTATGCATATAATCATCATCATACTAATTTTTTCTTAGTTGAAAAAGGAATAAAAGCTTATTTTAACGCGTAGGCGTGTTTCTCTTGAATCTTCTTTCTTACCTGCTCCCCTCTTTCATTGATTCGCAGTCTTTCAACCCAAGAAATCAAATCCCATCTCTCTGCAATTATTTCCATCTCGCCGTCAAAAACTAAAAAGAAAAGAAAAAAATAAATCAATCAATCCGTCACCGGAATATTCCTTCTCATTCTCCAAGACGATGCAAAACGCCGATTACACCTCGATTCCCTACTACCAGCCACAACCCTATCCTCAAACCCAGAACCCGATTCCGATTCCGAACCCGATCGAACCCCCTTACAACGCGCTGCCGTCTTACGCATCGGCCCCGCCCTTCTCCCCCAACAATTACACCCCTCCGCCGCCTTCATCCGCCGACTACTCCGCCGCGTACCACCCCGATTCCTCCTCCTACCCGTCTTTCCCCCAAACGCCGGATCCTCTCCCGCCAGCAGCGCCGTCGTATTCGCAACCTCAATCAACGTATTCCTTCCCGCAGTTCGAAGCTCACGGGCCCTACCAGCCCCCGCCCCCGCCCCAATTGCCTTCCTACCATCCGTCGTACGATCAGCCGGCGTCCGATTACACATCAAATCTCAACCCTTATCCCGTTTCCCCCAATTCACGCTACCCGTCGATTCACCCCTCTTCACAGTATCCTCCAAGCACCGATCTTTACAACAACCAAGACGTGAATTTGGGTCGGGCCAGGTCGGATTTGGGATCCGAATTGTATGGCAAACGGGCGGATAGTGGGTACGGGAATGATGCTGGATATGGGAGTAACGAAGGTGTTTTTGCTTACAAGGGAAGCAGTGAGCCGTATGGAGCTCGGGGAACAGGATCCAAGTCTTCAACTTGGTCCGGGTCCGGGTCTGGATTCGATGATTTTGGCAGACCCATTGGTTATTCTTCATCTTCTGGGAAGGAGAGATCGTCGAATGCTGGAACGAAGGTTGTTAAGGCGGTTCCAAAGGCCGATACCCAGCAGGATGCAAAGTCTGGAGTTCAGAAGTTCAGGGTGAAATTGCTGGCAGAAAGTGTCGGCCAGAGCACCATGGATGTTCTTTGCCAGGTTATTTTTGATGATCTTTTCAGAAGTTCAGATGTATTGTTATTATGTGAATATGTAGTTTAGCTATTACTTCTCTTATGATTCGTTGCGTTCAACATCAAATCAATTTGTAATGTTTTTTTTAACCTTTCAGATTGGCTTGGATGGAATTCGTATGCTGGACCCAATTACCAGTCGTATACAGAGAATTTATCTTCTTGACACAATTACCAGATGTGAAGTATGATTTGAGTTACCTTTTATTTTCTTCTTTACAAAGTGGTTATGTTTTGGGGTGACACTTGTATTTTATGAACTAATCTCATGGAAAGCTTAATTTTAGTGTTGAGGATCTGACTTTCCATCAATTACTTATATCGAGCCTTTTCTCACTCTATGACTGGTTTACCTTTCCAGGCTATTGATTCATCGACGTTTGCCTTTTGGTCAAAAAGTTCGGTGGACATTGAATCCAGGCGCATTAGATTGCAGTCTAATAGTTATACCACCAACACTATTTTGGACACAGTTACTGCTGCAATTGTACAGGTTAGATGTCTTTTATATCTTAAAACGTGTCATCCAGTTATGACTTATGACACCTTATATGTCGATAAGTAGGGTAACTTGACATGAAGTTGTTTAATGAAAGATACTTTTTTGAAAGTGCAGTTCAAGGAGATGAGTGAGAGAAGCCATTCATCTGATTATCCCAAGGTTGCTGAACAATCCCAAGATAAGAAGAAAGGTTTGACTGATCTTATGAGCATGATAAAGCCTATCAATGAGGAGAAAGATCACTGGGTAAAATATTTCCTTTATTTTTATATATATTTCCAGCGAGTGAAGTAGATGGCGTTGAATTTCTCTTTGATTTTTGTATACTACTGCTTCTCCTTGTGATGTACCTAATATGTAGAGTATTTGATGGTGATATTCTCTTGTAAATTAATACATGGAGTTGCTGTTGTACTTGAACAGGTCCCTGATGAAGCTGTCACAAAATGCACAGGTTGTGGGGCAGACTTTGGTGCTTTTTTGCGGAAGGTACGCCTTTTATCCATTTGTTTCTCCGCTTTATCTGCTTGTTCTTTCAGTTTTGAATGTGTTAGTTTCCTTTGCTCTGTTCTTATACACACACTGGGGATGGTACGATTATATGTAAACATGTGGTGCATATTTGTTACATACGATTCTTTTATTTACACTATCCTCGGTTTTCAGCATCATTGCAGAAATTGTGGAGATATCTTCTGTGACAAGTGCACTCACGGTAGAACTGCTCTGACTGCTGATGAGAATGCTCCTGTGGTCAGAGTTTGTGATCGATGCGTGGTATGTATATCATCCTCTCGTTTTTTATGCTACTTAAAGTTACATGGAAGTAAAGTAACAGAAATGTCTACAGATCGATATTGGTTTTTGACAAAAAATATGTTTGAATATTGCTCATGCGTATAATAGTTGGCATTTGAATAGTTGTCAGCACAATATTTTTTTTTTGAATCTATAGTGATACATTTTTTACAGGTCGAAGTTTCTCGGAGGCTGAGTAAAGCCAAGGAAGCTGCCAGCAGACCTACTGCTGTTCAAACTCACGAGGATCTTGCCAAGAAGCTTCAGGTGACATACCTTGTGAGATTGATTCAAAATCTCGCAAGCTACTTTTGCACGAGTTTTACTTCTTTCAGTGTTTTTCCAGATTGATGATTTATCAACATTTTGAATCCATTGTCGCATAAATCATGGTGCATATTCAATAGAACTATTCTAGGAATTACCTTTTCGTGGCCCAACTTGACTGCACTTTTTCTTTCCGTTTTCTTTATTGGTGCTATTAATAATTTAGTTGTTTTATTGTGTTAAACTGTTAACTAAAGCACGGGTAATGGAGTTTCTCCTACCAACAAAAGTGCAATGTTCATTTGTTAAGAATTTACTGCCTAATTCGCCCACTTCTCCGACTATCTCTCTGTTGTATGTTTTCAATTTTTAAGTTTTTTGTTTTAAATTTTGCAGGAGGAGATGGAGAGAAGCTGCAAGATCTCAGGTAACAATATAAATATCCAGTAACGAGGTTTTGTTTAATATATATAAGATTCTTGGATGAAGAACCGAATTTGGTTTATTAATATTAGATTTTGGGTCTCAATGATTGTTGAAGGGTTGTGCTCTTTATCCGTACTAATATTTTTATTTTTTTCAGTAGGCTCCAGATCAGATGTTTCTGGAAAGCGGATGAAAGAGGTTGCCTGCCCAACATGTACCGTTCATTTGCAGGTAAGAGAGATCCTTTGTCCGATTCGATGGTTTCTCCGACATGTATATAGTCTGTGATTCTGATGTATCATAATAATTGGTCCAGGTTCAAGTTCCAAGTTCTGGTTCAGAGACGATAGAGTGTGGTGTTTGCCAGCATCCCTTTCTCGTCACTGCCCATTGAAAACTCGTTTCTCTTCATTTCTCGGTGTTTCTGTAAATGATAACTCGTGTATCGTGCTTCCGTTTTCACTGCTTGGTTATGTAAATTTTAAGTTATGTGGTGCATTGCAAGAAAACAGCAAACACAGACAAATAATTTTATTCATAAAGATTTTATTTTGATTTCACAATCTTATTTTTTGATCCATACTTAAAACTAACTATGCATTATTGCTTACAACAAACGGACTTCGAACATTGTACATGTTATTATACCACGTAATCGAACCGAACAAATCTTCCTGCGTCGATGTAGCAAGTATGAACGTCACTCGGAAGCTCTGTTTCTTGACGTACCTCGTGAAGTGCAGTATTTTCGGCACAACTTGTACACGCACGCCAGCTGGAGCCTCTACATCGAGAATGTAGGTAGAATACGATGGGCCCACATTCGTCAGTGTTCTGTTCACCGTCTTTGGTACATGTGGACTCAACCCAGACACGGCTATTGAAGGGTAGTTCAAATCGGAGATGAAATCAGGACTCGAGTCACTAGGGCAAGCAAAGTTATCAGGAACAGTCAACGACAGACGCTTAATCACAGGCGTTTTATATCCCAAGTTGCAGAGAAACAGTATGTAATCGATGGGTTCAGTCTCATAGACAAGCCCTGTCGACAATGGTCTGAATACGCTTATTTGCCCTGATCCGATGTCATAAGGGGTGGCTCTTGTTCCGGTGAATGTAGTGATCGGAGCTCCGTAATTGTTTGTCGAGATTGCTGCATGCAAACGAGGTTTATACCATTGAGAAACTTATAATGTAAACAGAACTGAACTGAACCTGTAGTCATCATGGCTGATTTGATAGCAGATGGTGACCAATTCGAATGCCAATGCTTTACTACTGCAGCTACGGCCGTAACATGTGGGCAAGAAACCGACGTGCCCCACTGCAGGTTGAAGAGTGGTTGTTCTTTACTCGTCTCGTTGAGAGGCCATGCTGCAAGGATGCCGACACCAGGTGCTGTAACATCGGGCTACAAGAAAACATCTTTAAATAAATTCGTCGAAAAAAAAAAAAGAAAAACTAAATAAAATTTTAACCTTGAGAATGTTATGGATGCCAGGTGTAGGACCTCTCGACGAAAACATTGCAACAACGGGCGCTGGCTTGTAGTTCAGTATCGTTTCGGTGTGTAAGATGGTTGCCAGAGGATTTCTGTCAATGTCAAACGAGCGGATTCGGTTAGCTATCTTTTCGGTGTTTTTCATATATAATGTTGATTGAAATGTAGTGAAAATGGATGATTAACTTTGTTGATGTTATGTAAGAAACTATTTGAGTTCCGTCGACTTCGCTGACAGCGGCGATTGGAATAGGAATCGGGATGTGGTAAGTCCCCTGCCTCAAGTAATCGTCGACCATTACAACCCCGAGCGCGCCTTGCTCCATCAACTTCTCGATCTTGACAGTTACATCGGTTGTGTCGTCGTTATAACATAAAACGATTCTTCCCTTCACTTTGACAGGATCTAACGAACCGGGCATACAATGCCTGGAAAAAAACAAACACGCGAATTAAAGTCGTTATCGTAAAAAACTAACACAGAGTTACGATTAATATATGATCATACCACTCATTGAACGAATCACGATTGTTGTATCCGGACGAGCTTCCGTCGACTAAACGATAAACCGGAGATTTTTTGAGACTCGTCGAAAAGCTGATGCCTCCGCCCTTAATCACTGTCTCCTTTCGTCCGCCCAATACGATATCCATCTCGAAATCACGATCTATGGTGGTGGCACCAACCGACACGATCCAAGGGCTGTAATTTTGAACGGTCTCGGAAGAAGGGCCGTTGTTTCCGATCGAGGCTACGACAATAACCCCTTTCTCCATAGCGTGAAAAGCTCCGATGGCGATAGGATCGGTCAAAAGTCCACCGTTCGATTTGCCGCTAATCGATGCGGATATGATGTCGACCCCATCAGCAATCGCGTCGTCGAATGCTTTGAGAATCAACGAGGCGAGGCATTGGTCGTTTGAACAAACGCGATAAACCGCGATTCTAGAATCTTCCGGACCGCCCCTTGCGGTCCCACTAGCGAGGCCGTAATACGACGCACCTTCCACCGGAGCCCCTGCTGCAATCGAGGCGACATGTGTGCCGTGCCCGTCCTCGTCTAAGGCCGAGGTGATCGAGCCCGGTCGACGACTATGATCGTCGTAAAACCTTGCTCCGATAACTTTCCTGTATTGGAAAGATTTCGGATGAATTGGAGATTAAATTTTTATGCAATAGATTGAAATTAAGTTGTTCCTATTGGAGATACCATGTTAAGAAACCGCTTAATCTGTTAGAAAAGTTGGACAACTAATTAAACATTTATAAGTAGGCCGAACATATTCTCCAATAGTTCGTTCGATTCACCTGTTGCAGTTGAACGAAGCCGAAGACATGCACGTTCCCTTCCAGTATTGTGGGATTGGAGTCGAGTACTTGTCGTCGTTGAAACTCGGGTGTCGAGGCGAGATTCCGGAATCTATGATGCCGATGATAGTGTCGTGACCTTCGTTCCACTGATTAGAGCCGGAGACAATATTAGAATACGAGCGAGAGCGTGTGGAATGATCAGCTTTCCTAAACGCGCTTTGGTTCTCCAAAAAAATCCCAAGAACGAGTCGTGTCGAGTTGCAGCAACGAGTCAGGAAATACAGACACAACTCCGGGTCTTTCGACTGTTAATTTCGCTTCTTCAAGGGACAAACGAACCGCATGCCCAGAGAAAGTTCTATTGTAGATGTGTAAAACAGAGTTGTTCTTCCTGGATATATTAAGTAAGCATTTTATAAACATATAATTCGATCAACAAAAATAATACTACCTCTGTCTCAAAAATATATTTTTTCTAATTGAAATAGAAATGGATACAATTACAATTAATCGAAAAACCTTTGTATGTGCTCGTTTAGAAGCTGAGCGTGATCGGATTTTGCCGTGCTTTCCTTCGAGGTTGAGGCTCTTCCCATGTACACAATATAAACTTGATTCTCGTTTCCAGCCGATTCATCTGCATCGGTGTTAGCATCAGCTTCTTCCGGAATCGAGACGAGAAGCAAGAAGCTCATGAAGCCCAAAACAAAATAAGAAACTCTCTTCATGGTTATAATATATCAATTCAAATGAATGTAAGAATTTTGTGAACAACTACGTCCATTTATATAGTGTTTAATTACTTACATTTTCATCAAAGTATTCATGATTATAAGATATGTTTTCTATGGACTCGAGTCTATGTAGTAATTTGGATAACGAAAATACATTTACCACGGTGCGATTACACCAATCAGAATGGATTCAATTGCTCAACAGCAGAACGTTCACATGGCATTTATAAGTTATTTCGTCATGCGGTACGTACATCATGCTGTGTGGACCGTGTGGTTCGATGCCAAATTTTTATGCCCAATTTATATAGGAGAGTAAAATAATTAGTCGTTTGATGCCCAATTTTTTTTAATTTAAAATTAAAGTAATCTTAAAACGTATCTAACTCATGATTTAATGTAATCAAATCAAATCACACTTATTGTCCATATTGAAAATTTTATTTTTTGTCAAAATATGAAATAATTGTATTATACGGTATCTATTATATTGGTGAGTACGTCATGCTGTACGTCATGTTATGTGTATAGTTCATTAAGTGTGACGTGGCATATTTTAATGGGAGAACTGGCTGACAACACGCCACGTCGATCGTGATTGTGGAGCTCTTGTTGGAAAAAATATAGAATAGCAAATTAATTACTTCTCTTGTGATTTGGGACTTTTTGAAATTTCGACTAAAAAATATAATTAAAAATATATTTTTGTTTTTTGTTTGGAGGACAAAAGAAGGCAAGCCCCAAAAAACTGTTGTAGATTTGTACAACAGAGTTGTCCTTCCAGCTGGAAGTAAGTATTTTTGAAACATATAAGAAAAAATTGGATACAATTATAATCATCGAACCTTTCCTCGTGATCGTTTAGAAGCTGAACATGATCAGTTTGCGGTGCGCCTTCCTTCGAAGTCGAGGCTCCCATGTACACGATATAAACATATCATTTTTGTTGTTTTCCGATTCATTTTTATCGGTGTGAGCATTGGCTAATTCTCCAGGAATTGAGACGAGAAGATCAAAAACTCGAGGAAGCTCAAAACAAAACAAAAATCTCTCTTCATGCATGATTAATTATGTGATATATTTTCTATGGACTAAGAGTATATGTAGTAATTTTAATAATTATGAAAATACTACGGTACAATTAAAACATGATTATGTATTCATGTCACAACTCACAACCAAATTATAAGGCAAGAGGAAAGGTTTGACGACGGAAGTTATGAACATCCCTTTTATCCATACAGAACTATGCATTGCTTACAACAAACGGGCTTCGAACATTGTGGAAGGTATTAGACCATGTAATCGAACCAAACAAGTCTTCTTTAGACGACGATGATTCAGCCGTGAGTAGGAATGTCACTTGAAAGCTCAGTTTTTTGACATTTTTCGTGAACTTGAGTTTGCTCGGGACGACTTGAACATGCACACCATCCGGAGCCTCGACAACAACTTTGTAGGACGAATGAACTCGACCGACATTAGTCACTATTCTTTTCACCGTCTTGCTCACATTTTTCATCAACCCAGAAACGGCTATCGAAGGGTAGTTCATATCGGAGATCAAATCAGGACTCGAGTTACTAGGGCAAGAAAAGTTACCAGGCAAAGTCGAAGACACTATTTTAATCACGGACGTGTTGTATCCATAGTTGCATAGAAACAGTATGTAATCGATGGTTTCGATCTCGTAGACGAGCCCTGGCCACAGTGAGCCAGACAAGCTTATTTCCCCGGAGCCGATGTCGTACGGGGTGGCTCTTGCTCCTTCGAATGTCGTGATCGGAGCATTGCGATTGTTTGTTTGAATCGCTGATGTCATTATGGCTGATTTGATAGCCGATGGAGTCCACGTCGGATTCCAAGACTTTACGACCGCAGCCTGACCGGAAACATGCGGGCAGGACATGGATGTGCCCGACGCTAAGTTGAAGACGGGCGGCTCCTTGCCCGGGAAAGCAATGCTCGTGTCGTTGAAACGCCACGCCGCGAGCACGGAAACTCCCGGCGCTGTAACATCAGGCTACAAAACAATAACAACTGATTAAAAATTAATACTCGATAAATTAGTAACAACTCTAAATTAATAAAATTTTATGGTCTCAAAGTTGTTAATTTATATAGGCTAGTTTTACTGTACGAGGTTTTTTTTTTCACTTTAATTTACCACCTTGAGAAGGTTCTTGATGCCCGGTGTCGGCCCCCTCGACGAAAACGTCGCAACAACGGGCGCTGGCTTGTGATTCAGTATCACTTCAGTTGGTAAAATCGTCGCCAGAGGATTCCTGTCAACGTTGAACGGTTCGATTAATCAATATATACACGACATAGTCGAGAGTTGTTTGCTCAGTTGGTTGAACACTTGAATTGAGGACCGTAAGGTCCAAAGTTCGAACCCGAGACATATGTGTGTGAGTATTTATATTTATATTTATATATATATATATATATATATATATATATATATATATATATATATATATATATATATATATATATATATATATATATAAGACATAAACGATCGAGTTTACCTCTTTGATCTGATGTAAGATCGTAACCGAGCTCCTTCCGCTTCACCGACAGCGGCAAACGGAACAGGAAATCGAAAGCTCAGTGTTCGTTGCCTCAACGAATCACTGATCACTATAACCGCGACAACGCCTTGCTTGATCATCGCGTCGGCCTTGTCCAGTATGTATACCGACTCCTTGTTTTCGCACAAAACAATATTTCCTTCGACTTTCGCGTCGTCTAATGAACCAGGCATACACTCCCTGATCATAACACTAATTCGTCAATTAATCGTGCGCATGTCGAATAATTTAAGACCTAAATCGATCACAAATACGTACGTCGCGTTAGCTAAGTCGTGCTCGTCGTATCCGACCGAGCGTCCCTCGACTATGCGGTAAACCGGAGACTCATCGAGAATCGGAAAAAAGTTGATGCCTCCGCCCTCGACAACCTCGTTCGCTCCGCCGAGCACGATCCCGACCCGAAAATCTCGGTCCATAGTTGTTGCCGCGACCGTTAGAATCCAAGGGCTATAGTTACTAACCGTCCCGGGAGAAGGGCCGTCGTTTCCGGCAGAGGCCACCACGACGACCCCCTTCTCGACCGCGTGGAAGGCTCCGATGGTCGTTGCATCGGTGTAGAAGCTCTCGATCGGCTCGCCGAGCGATATGGATATCACGTCGACTCCGTCGGAGATGGCGTCGTCGAACGCTTTCAGGATCGACGAGTCGGCGCACCCGTTCGAGGAGCAAGCGGAGTAAACCGCGATTCTCGACTCCGGCGAGCCGCCCCTCGCGGCCCCCTCGGCGAGGGAGTAGTAAGACGCCACGTGGACGCGGCTCCCGGCCGCGGTCGACGCGACGTGCGTGCCGTGCCCGACCGAGTCCGCGGCCGAGGTGATCGAGCCCGGGAAATCAGGGTCGTCGTAGTACCTTGCTCCGATCACTTTCCTGTCAAAGTTGGGTCAATAATAGCACATTAAGAACATGTTTTTTTTGGAATGAAACTAGTTGAATTGAAATGAAACTTAATAATTGAGAATTGAAATGAACTTAATTAACTTAGTAAGTTTGGCTGAATTGAAATGAAGTTGAATTTAATTTAATTTTAAAATATTGAAATTAAAATAATAGAACTGAAATAAACTGAACTATCGTAACAGAAAGAAATTAACTAAGATTGCCTTTGGGAACCAACAATTCATTTCAAATACTTGATTTAGAATTAAGATTTTGAAATTAAAATTAAGAAAACTCAAATTCGTATTACAAATCCAAAATTAATGTTTGGAAATAATTATGATTTGGTGAATTGGTGAGTTGGGTAAATGGGTGTGGGTGGGCTGTGGATTTACAAATGAGGGTGTAAAGGGTGGGATTCTAAATGAGCTCTTTTTGGTAAGGTGGGAATTTCCTGGGATTTGGGCCAAATACCAAATCCAAATCCGGGTATTTGCCAAACAACTAATTTAACTCTAATCCGAATTGTCAAATGAAATTGTGGCATCCAAACAGACCATAAATGAATTGAACTTAATATATAGGTCTCAACTGAACTTTGAACTAAATGAAATGAAATTAAGTTTAATTTAATTTAATTTTAAATATTGATATAAAAATAATAGGTATGAACTAAAATGAACTGAATTTAATAAGACTGAACCAATTAAACTGAAATTAAATTAAATTAAATTTAATTTTAAAATATTGAAATATGAATACTAAAAAAAACGACTAAACCGAGAATAAGTAAAAAAAAAAAACATGTTTTAAAAGGCACTGTTATTAAAGTGTTATGTTTGTCCAGAAAGTGTGTGAGCTCAACGTTAGTCTACCAATCGATGTGAGATATATTATCATCTACCTGTTGCAGCAGAACGGAGTAGATTCGTTGCCACTGACCATGCATACACCCTTCCAACGTGTCGGGATCGGACTCATACCCTTATCGTCGAAACTCGGATGTTGAGGCCAAATTCTTGATCAATCGATTAGTATACGTACGATTATCGAAAAAAAAGAAGACAGCGAAAAATGATCATCGACCGACCTGAATCCAAGATGCCAATGATCGTGTCGTCATGAGCCCTAGTCGAACCGTTAAAACGGGAGGCGGGGCCGATGTTTGTTTTATGAAACGCGGTTTGGCTCGTCAGAAAATCCCATGAACGAGTGGTGTGTGGGTGTGAGAGGGAGTCCGGAAAAACGGACACCACTCCGGGCCTCCCAGCGACTGATTTCGCTTCTTCGTCGGATAAACGAGCAGCGAAACCCAAGAAACTCTTGTTGTAGGTATGCACAACATATTTTTTGTCGAGCTTTGTCAGAAGTCGAGCATGTTCGAAGGCGGTCGAAGGAGACGAGGCGGATCCCATGTATACGATGTGGACTCGGCCACTTTTAGTTTGTGATTGATCATCATCAGCTGCTGCGTTGATAATGAGAATAGAAACAAGAACCAAAATATTGAATAGGACAACATTAATAAAATGTCTCATGATGAATAAATGTTACACAACCTATAAGACTATATATAGTCATTAAGTTCAGTCTCAGATTGATTTATTTTTTAGAATATTTTGTGATGATTATAAGTGGTTAATTAACTAAATAAAATAAGATATACTGGGTCACATGCGTTGTATCCGAAGGACAGCCAATTAAGAAGGAAGAACCAATCGATCTTCTTTAATAAGCATGTGCTAAATATTATTTTAATTTGCAATTAACGACTTTTTATGTGACTTATGATTCTTTCATATTTTTTAATGTCGGAATTAAATTTTCGTGCAAGTTGTTAATACTAGTACTACTTCCCGTGCGATGCACGTGATTTATTTGTTTGAAATAATCTAAAATTTTATTTAATCTCTAATGTATTTTGTCATATATTTATTAATGGACTAACAAATTATTTTATTTAATAATCAAACTCTTACTTAAATTTGTAAACTCGTATTAATCTCATTATTAACCGTTATCTCAATTATGAAATTTCTATTATTTTTAAAGATTATGCATGTTTGATGTAATTTATAGTATGTAAGTTTCTTGGGACATAGCCGAGTGGTAAGGTATGTGGTGATGTTGGTGTAATATCTCGAATATGACAATTTTTCATTGAAATATTATGAAGTTAGTCCTGGGATGAGACATATTGGCTCTCTCACACATGTGTCTACTACTGGAGCACCTCCCTCATTTACATCCTACCCGATTGAGGAGCCTTTGATCTAGTGAGAGAGGGGTTTCTTGTCTCTGCATTCCGTTTCTCGTCTCTACAAAGTTTCATCCAACAAATACTTAAAACCGGTGGGGGAAAATCAAAATAAATGGAAAATAAAAATTATAAACCTAGAAAATAAATAAAAATATAAAAAAAAAATTGAATTTACTTGATGAACATGAAGGGTATGAGATGGCACAAACGCAATTATATTAATATAATGTTCGAGAAATAAGTTCAATTATTCAATTTAAAAGACATTTTACAAATTTTAAAATATTAATATTTAGGTATTTTCAAAACAAATTATATAAAAAATAAATTATTATGATATTTGTGAAAATGTATTAATTAATAAATAAATTTAATTGAATGTGTGATTAATATTTTGATATTTATATCAATTTATGTGGAAAAATAACATTTTAAATATCACCTAAATTAAAAGGTTATGCATGTTTAAAGTAATAAACAACATCCAAGGCTTTGTTGGTGAGTGTTTCATTTTAATTACAACATAAAAAATTTAAAAATAATTAATAATGTATAATGATCGTATAAAAAATATTATTAAAATTTAATTACATATATTTTTTCATTGTTTACAAATATATATTTGTTAATTATAATAACTGAATCATATTTTTTGGGGCAATTATTAATAATTATAATTGAACAATATAATTTTTTTATTTAAGTTATATTAGTATTAATACTAATACAAAATTCAAAAATATGTTTTAAAATTATTTTTCAATAATAATTTCCAATATTTTCATAGTTCACTTAAATCATACTCCCTATAACTTTGTCAATACTTAGAGTAAAAGATTAGCTAATAAAATTAAACTTTTTATTACCATTTTTATTGTGATATTATCTCGGTATTCAATTTTTCAACGTGTTTATAGATCTTTTAAATTATATAACTCATGTGATTTATAAATTAAATTGTTGAATTACTATTTCTATAAGCTAACTATTTTTTTTATTATTCAAACTTCGTAAGTATATAAGGTGATCTATTAAATTAAATTGATAAATAATTATTATTATTTGTGGTTATATTATATCTCATTCTCAACGAAATAATAATAAAATTATAAAAATAAAGTATAAAATCTCATTATAGAAGATATTTTATTTATTTGATTATTTTAAATATTTAAAAATTCGACACCATCATATTGATCTCGCCTATAGTGAAAAAAATATAGAACAAAGAGAGCAAGATTCGAGAATCATGATTAAGATGTGATGGGGGCAGGTCAATGTCGAGAACCACCGCGTCTGCTGCCCGTACGTAATTACCTTATCGAAAATAGAGCTGTAAAATAGAAAATTAATTTTTTTTCTCTTCCGATCGATTAACTTTACAATTAGCAAATAAATATGCAAATCTTTCCATACTTGTTGTTTATCAAATCTTATATCAATTCTACACCTACTGAAAAGAATCACATTCCAAACGGATTGTAGGCTACAATTCTAATTTAATTTATGAGATATTGAAAAAAAAAACAAAGTCTACAAATAAATTATACCTGAATTTGATTATGGAAAAAAAATACAAATTTAAATTAGGACTTGTTCTTTTAAACATAATTTCAGTCAAGTTCAGTTCAGTTCAGATCACTTTAGTTCAGTTCAGTTCAGATCGCTTTAGTTCAGTTCAGTTCATATCGATTCAGTTCAGTTAGTTTCAAAATAAATTAAAATAAAATAAACAAAAAATAATTTCAATCTATAATTATAAATATAAAATCTAGTTAATTTCATAATATTATTAATATTTTTAAAAAAATATTTAATAATTTATAAAAATTATTATTATTTTTATAAAAAAAATCGATTTTGTTCAGTTCGCTTAAGTTCAGTTCAGTTCATATCGTTTAAGTTTAGTTCAGTTCAGCCGGTTTCAGTCCAAAAGAACTGGTAAAAGAAAAATGAAAAAAAAAATGCATAATGAAATAATTAAAGCGTACATGAAATTTTGGAAAAGATAAAAAATTCGACGAATATATATACGCAAAAATATTGAAGCATGAGAACGTGAAATACTTCGTCAAATTGATCTAGAAATGTTCTATGAAACGCGACTGATTTTTTCTTGGGAAAACATATGATTAATTAGAATTACATATATGAAAATTTACTGAAAATAAAAACTTACTTAAAAATTATACTCCATTAATGTTTAAATTTTGACTTAATAATAATATTACTATTTTTATTTATAATTTATAGTTAATATTATTATTTTTATTTATAATTTATAGTGGGAACACAACAATATTAAACCTTTCTGATTGGTCCACGTGGCATGGAGAGATTCAGGAATTATATATGTATAGATTAATTAATATTACGTCCCTAGTAAAATCTCTAATTTCATTTTTTTAAGAAGAAATATTATATTTTATGTTAATTTGTATAATTGTAATTATTTAAGTAATAGTTTCATAGTCACAGAAGTTATTTTATTGAGCAAATAAATTATAAAGTAATAGTTATTTGATTATCGAGTGCTCGTTTAGAAGCTGCACATGATCGGTTCTTGCTGCGCTTCCCTTTGAAGTCGATGCTCCTCCCATGTAAACGATATAAACATTATTTTTGTTTTCCGATTTGACCATTGGCTTCTCCAGGAATTGAGACGAGAATTAAGAAACTGAAACCCAAAACAAAATAAAAATCCATGTATCAAAAATTCAAATGTGTAAGATTTCATGAACACGTAGTAACATTAAGTTTAGTAGTTGTTCTAGGAATGTAGTTTAATCAAAGTATTCATGATTATATGATATATTTTCTATGGACTCAGATTTATTCATGATTAAAAACATGATTATGTATTCATGTCACAACAAAGTTATGTCATTTTGTGATTATATCATGGGGGACTGTTGGAAAATATAGAGCTCGAAGAGAGCTTCGAGTCGTTATCTCGTTTGATTAAATCGGAGTTGAAATGAATGAGAAATTAATTTGTGAAATATAATCAAAATAGAGAAAAGAAAAAAAAAATGAAATGAAAAGAGAAAAAGCAATCTCCAATTGAAAACTATGTAAAGTGTAAAAGGTATATAAAGTGTTTTCACTTTAGTAACTTATGAATCAATTGCTATAGTATTGCTCCCGCCTCTTACGTGCGCCGATGGATTGCAAACTTATCCGAAATAGCCTACAAACCCTCAAACTTGTGTGCGAGCGCGACCTGCGTACACGAATGTCAGTCCGATTTGGGGACGGTCGACCAAGTTATTTTTTTGCGATTTTTCTTTTTACATACGGTAGGACATACTTTTTACATACGGTAGGACTGCCATAGGTATGCACCTACGGCTTACGCCGTAGGCAACACTCCGTAGGCGCGCGAGAGTAGGCATTTACCCGGTAAACGATTCCCTCCAAAGTTACCTTGACGTAGCGGAAGCTTAATAAACAAGATTAATACTCGTTGATTCCGAAGAATGCCAAGATTAACCGATCAAAGATCGTTAATTGCTAAGAATGCCGAACTTCGATGATAAACCGAAAAAGAAAAACTCTTTATTCAATAATCATCCAAAAACTGCGGAATACGTAACATCCAACGAATATAAATAGTGTACTAAACCCTAATAATAATGGGCTTTAATAAAAGACTAGAAAATAACAAAATAAATAAACCAATTATTTCTTGGGCTTGAAGACTCGATCGTGGGCTTCTAAATATGATAATGCTATAGTTCCTGCATCATTCCCTCCCACCGAAAGAAGGTTCGACCTCGAACCTAAAGCATCGGAAGCAACAACGTCATCATCCCCAGTATACGGAATCAAGTGCTGCACATTAAAAACATCAGACGTGTGAATATGGGACGGGAGACGGAGGCGATAAGCAGTAGAATCAATCATGGCCAGGATCTCTAACGGACCAACTTTACTGTTGGTAATTTCATTAATCTCCTTGCCAGGGGACGTATCATATGGGAGGGCAGCCCACACAAAGTCACCCGGTTCGAACTCAAACAGACGGCGACGATGCTGAATGTCGGCTGCGTCGTACCCCTCGGTAGCAGTGGCGAGCTGGTCATAGGTCGAGCGATGCGTCGGACGAAGAGTCTTAATCAGATCCCGCAAAGGGGGAAAGTCATTTGGTAATGCCGGTGGGAAAATGTTGGGAATCTCCATAATGATGTCCTGCATAGGAGGAAGGGTGATTGTATGACTGAGCAATAGAGGGAAAATTGGTTCGGACTTGATGCATGCACACGTTCAACACGCGATAGGGGGTGCGGAGTAAGGTCTGGTCGCAAGGAGTGATGTGGTAAGTCGTCTTCCGGCAGTAGTTTAGGTGCTAAACAAGAGCGCCGAAGTAGAAGCAGGGGTCCGACGTCTCCAAGTACATTCTCCTCAGGCAGGTCTGGTGTGATTTCTTCGTCAAAACGAGGTGGCCCATCATAAAAAGAGGTTTCCCCATTGTCCAGGAGAAGCGTATGATGATGGGTGCGGGGGCAATCTGATCGTCGGTGGCCTGTCTCACCACAAGTGAAACAATGTATGTCCGATGTGGCAAAGGGAGTGGTGAACAACGCAGGAGTAGGGTCGGGGAGACGATTGGAGGTCTCAGGGGCTTTGGGCAGGGCTCCGGTGAATTGGGCGTCAAAGCTGGTGGCAGCACTGCGACACAAAATTTGTGTTTCGAGAAGAACAACTCGTTGGTGGGCTTCGGAGACGGTCAACGGGGCTAATAGTGTGATGGTATCTTGTAGGGGACGTGCAAGGCCGCTGATAAATCGAGAGACGAGCTGGGCTGGTGAATCGCGTACATCGAGGTGAGATAGGTATTGGTAAAATTCCTCCGTGTATGCGTCAACAGTGCGAGTACCTTGGCGGAGATTAGGAACCTTTGGAAGAGAGTACTTTCAAAGTTGTACGGGAGAAACGCACGCTCCATGTTCTTACGGAATTTAACCCAAGAATCAATGGCAGGCTTGCGGTTGCGACGACGTGTTAATTTCAATTGGTGCCACCAAGAGGACGCGTGATGCCGAAAACGGGTGGCAACAAGAGCAATACGGCGATTGTCGGGGACCGACTTAAAATCTAGGATGTCTTCAACCACGGTGAGCCAATCCAAGAAATCAAAAGGGTCTAGGCCGCCCGAAAATTCGGAGATGTCGAGCTTAAACCCCGATTCCCAGCGGTGGTCGTTGTCACGGGGAGCAAACTGATTGTTGACAGAGAACGTCTCATCGGAGTCGGTGTCGCTGATGTGGGGAGGGGAGGGCTGGCGATGGGGTTGACGTCCTTCGACAGCGCGCTCATACGCAGGAGGAGGTCGGGGGTTGTGGCGGCGTTCCGGGCACGGGTTGGAGATAGCCAGGCGGAGTTCTTCGAGGCCAGCCGTAAGGGAGGCGATCTTGCGTCTTAAGGCGGCGATGTCGGCATCGCAGCGGGCTTCAACCTCAGCGGTGAGTTCGTTGGCGGCTTGACGACGAGTAGGCATCGTACACCTAGAATCTGATACCAACTGACGTAGCGGAAGCTTAATAAACAAGATTAATACTCGTTGATTCCGAAGAATGCCGAGATTAACCGATCAAAGATCGTTGATTCCTAAGAATATCGAACTTCGATGATAAACGATTCGAGAACGAACCGAAAGAGAAAAACTCTTTATTCAATAATCATCCAAAAACTGCGGAATACGTAACATCCAACGAATATAAATAGTGTACTAAACCCTAATAATAATGGGCTTTAATAAAAGACTAGAAAACAACAAAATAAATAAATCAATTATTTCTTGGGCTTGAAGACTCTCGTGGGCTTCTAAATATGATAATGCTATAGTTCCTGCATCATACCTACTGAGGGCCGTAGGTAAAGGATAACTGTAGGTAACTAGATGTCAATCCTTCCCTCCAAATAATAAAAAATAGGGATAATTATAGTTTAGTACTTGAACTATAGGCACTTTCACTTTGGTGGCTCATCTTTTTTTTTTGTGGTTTAGTACCTGAACTATAGCTTAATTAGACTTTAGTAGCTGGATTGGCGGATCCCGGCGACACGTGCAAAACACGTGCCTTCAGTTGTCAAGTGTCACGATTTCGTTGTCTGAAGGTGAGAAATTACTCTATTAGCTTTTTCATTATTTAAGATTTAGGGTTTATTACATTTTGCAACCCCATGTATAGGGTTTTTTTTACACTTTGCAACCTAGTCGGAATTTCGTAACACTTTGCAACCCAATGTATACGGGTTTTACACTTTACAACCTGCATCGGAATATTCGATGGAATATTCTGTTTAAGTGGATTTTTTATTAATAAAAATACTTTTGAATGGTTGATTACATATTTAACCCTCTGTCAATTTCGGTCAACTATTTTTATTTTTAATAAAATAAAATTAAAAATGAAATGAAATTTGAGAATGAGGGTTTTATAAATCGGTGACTTCCGCGCAGTAACGGTGGAAGCAATCTCCTTCTGCACCTCAGCGACTGTTTCTCGTTGTTTTCCTCAATAAAGTTTTGTACCATTTTTGCCAGGCAAACAGAGCTCGGGCCGAACTCCTCCCCGACATCCCTGCAGCAGTTCGGCGGGGGATCGGCCGCGGCGGTTAGCTTCTCGGTCGACGACGTCCTTAGTGTGCCGGAAAAAAGTCGCTCGAAGAGGCGTTTGAACCTCAGCTTGAATACTGGCTTCGCAGCCGCCTCAGGCTTCGGCTGGGGCTCCGGCGGCGAGTTGAAATCAATCGGTTGAATCTTCATGAGGTAGCAAGGCGTATTCTCCAAATGCGATGGTGGAAATTTTCAAATCAACAGCAGATATTTCTCAGTCAATTTTTCTTCGCCTATTTTTCAACAGATTTTGTAAATTCAGTCAACGCTGAAAGCATCAACTCCCAAAGCACACTCTAATTAGGGTTCTTGACGGGAGCTTCTGGAATTAGGATTTTAGTGTTTGGATTAACAGATTATGGTTAGTTTCGGTCGATAATTAGGGATTCTGGTTTTGGATTTCTGGAATTTGTAGAATTAGGGTTCTTGCGAAAATTGGGGATTTTGGAGGTAAGGCGGAGAAGACGATGGTGATTAATGAAACCATGAAACCCGTAATTCTTTTTCCATTTCTTTTACTTAATTCAATTATAAATTAAAAAATAATTAATAAGGGGTAAGTACATTAATACCCCTCCAGCTACTGAATAAATGCATATGTACACGCTTCACTTGCGCGTGATTTCCACTTAGACGGAATATTCCATCGAATATTCCGATGCAGGTTGTAAAGTGTAAAACTCGTATACATTGGGTTGCAAAGTGTTACGAAATTTCGACTAGGTTGCAAAGTGTAAAAAAACCCTATACATGGGATTGCAAAATGTAATAAACCCTAAGATTTATTTTAAAAACTAAATACAGTATACGTATTCGTATACGTATTCACATTGAAAGAGGAATTAAACACAGTATACGTATTCGACATGGAAAGAGGAATTAAACCAGGTAGCTCCTCAGTCCCCTGCATTTCAGTAAAATTTGTGTGGTAAAAATCCAAAATCGAATTTCGACGAAGATTAAAGGTTCAGAAATTAAGACTTGCATAGTGTATGTCTTTCCACTACCAGTCGCCCCGTAAGCAAACACAGTAGCATTGAAACCCTCGAATACTACTGGAATCAAAGACCTCAGTTCTCTCTCGAATATATGAATCACATTATCGTCTTCATGACCGAAAACCGCGTCTAATTTGTAGCATTCGTTTCGACTACACGAAGAAAAAAAATCAAGAAATCGATAATTCAATTTTTTTGAAAATTAGAAGGGAAAAAATTAATTGCAAACCTGGTTTCATGATCTCTGAGGAGAATCGAGATTCCTTATCGTTCGGAGACTCCGATTGTTGAACGGAGACGCAGGATTTAGGGTTTCGATTTGCTCCGATTGTTGAACGGAGACGCAGGGTTTAGGGTTTCGATTTGCCGACGAGATTTCGCGAGGGAGAAAGGGTTGCGAGGGAGAAAGGATCGGAGTCTCAGAACGACCATGACATTCGAAATTGAGCTGGTTTGGGGACGAGTTTTCGCCGCCGTGGAGAAGCTATTTTCCGGTTCCGTGGCGGGAAAATAATTAAAATATTTTTAATTATTTATAAATAATTTTAATTATTTATATATTAATAATATAAAGAAATGTCGATAATACCTTTCATCTCTTTTGTTGACCTCGAAATTAACCACGTGCCAAGCACGTGTGGCCGGGATCCGCCGATTCAGCCACTGAAGTCTAATTAAGCTATAGTTCAAGTAATAAACAAAAAAAAAAAAAGATGAGACACCAAAATCTGAAAGTGACTATAGTTCAAATACTAAACTATAATTATCCCTAAAAAATAATTGTAAGTAACTAGACGTCAATCCTTCCCTCCAAATAATTAAAAATAATTATGTCCCGATGGGTTCAGGGTTCAAACCCCAACGGGTAAAACGAAAACGATTAATAATGTCCTGATGGATTTCCCTACCGCCCATGTTTCTATAGATATTAAAAAATATTTGACAATTTATAAAAAATAATACTATTATTTCGACGGGTAAAACAAAAAACGTCTAGACATATTAAAAAATATTTAACAACTTATACAAAATATTACTATTATTTTGACGGGTAAAACGAAAACGATTAATAATATTGATTGATTTGCCTGCCCATGTCTCCAGTGAGTTCAAGTATCTAATATCTTTAAAAAAATATTTAATAATTTATAAAAAATATTATTATTATTTTTATAATAAAATTCAATTTAGTTCAATTTAATTCAATCAATCCAATTTCATTTCAAAGAACAAGTTTATTGTAATGTTTTGATAGAAAATAAATACGGAGTAATAAATATATTTGAATATTTAATCATCTCGGACAAAAAAAAAAACAATTATATTTTAATGTCTTTCCTCAGGGCTTACGTTTTTAGATTAAAATACATTATAAATTTATAGTGCAAATAAAATAAAATAAAGAGAGAAAATCATTTACCTAATTGAATTTTAGGCTCCATTGCTAAAATCTCACCAATAATCATGATTATACATTTTAATTACAAGTTGTGAATGTTAAATGAAAAGTAAATTTGTTTGATTTTACTTGAAAATTTGTTTAATTTCTTTGATCATTATTTTCAGGGTAGCTAGGAGTCTAATAGTCATGAATCTATAAATATTTTCCGGAATTTAATTTACAAAATATGATCACAAATACTGGCAATCATTATACTCGGGAATACAAGTTAATAAAGTCCATATATAAATGGTGGTACGTAGTTGTTGATGAATCACTACATTAGAATTAATATTGATACATAATCATCATGACGAATATTACATATTTTCATTTTGTTTTGGTTTTCATGAGTTTCTTGATTCTTGTCTCGATTCCTGGAGAAGCTAATGCTCGCACCGATACAGACGAATCGGAAAACAAAAATGAAGTTTATATCTTGTACATGGGATCAGCCTCGAATTCGAAGGAAGGCCGCGCACCAAGAACCGATCATATTCAGCTTCTAAACGAGCACGAGGAAAGGTTTGATATGATTATAAATTGCATCCGCTTTTTCAAATGAATCCTTATGTTGATAAAATTATGCTTACTTCCAGCTGGAAGTACAACTCTGTAGTACAAATCTACAACTCGAGTTTCGTGGGGCTTGCGCTTCGTTTGTCCCCTGAAGAAGCAACATTAATAGCTGGAAGACCTGGAGTTGTGTCCGTATTTAAGGACTCACATCTGCAACTGCACACCACTCGTTCTTGGGACTTTTTGATGAGTCAAAGCCCGTTGAGGATCACTGATTCCACTCGCACTAGCTCGCATTCTAATGGCTCTGAGTGGTCGAGGGGAGGTCGTGACACTATCATTGGGATCGTGGATACAGGAATCTGGCCTCATCATCCGAGTTTCAATGATGAGTTTATGGGTCCGATTCCAGAACGTTGGAATGGAACATGCATGACCGAGAACAATAATTCGACTACTGCTTTCACGTGCAATAGGTGAAGAGAATTTTAAATCTGTATAATTCATTTGAAATCTGTATTTACAAATTGATCGATATGCAGGAAAATGATTGGAGCAAGGTATTACGATTATCCTAAGTACCCGGGTTCGATCACCACAGCCATGGATGGGAATGGGCACGGTACACACGTTGCATCGACAGCAGCAGGGGTGCCGGTTAACGGGGCATCGTATTACGGCCTTGCTAAGGGAGTCGCAAGGGGTGGATCACCATTTTCAAGAATCGCAATGTATCGTGTTTGTGGATCAAAAGGATGTGCGATCTCATCGATTCTCAAAGCATTCGACGATGCAATTGCTGATGGGGTTGATGTCATTTCCATATCGATAGGTGGTGCATCTGATAGTTTTTTCACCGATGCTATCGCCATCGGAGCATTCCACGCTGTGGAGAAGGGGGTCATTGTGGTAGCCTGTGCTGGAAACGAAGGCCCTGATTCTGAGACCGTTCAAAATTATAGCCCTTGGATCCTAACCGTTGGTGCGACCACCATTGATCGTGATTTTGAGGTGGGTGTTGTGTTGGGCGGACAAAAGGAGATGATAATTAAGGTACGTGAAGAAGAATTTATTTGCATCTGACATTTATGATAGTATATGCATCATGATCTGATGTTATTCGATTACTGCAGGGCGGAGGCATCAACTTTTCGAGTCTCAATAAATCTCCAGTTTACCAGCTAGTCGATGGACGTACAGCCAGACACAACAAAAGCAATTCATTCAATGCAACGTATGATCCTAATTTTGTGTAGTTTTTATATCTGCAATTAATGACTTGACAAGTCTTTTTCCTTTTCAGCCATTGTTTCCCAGGTTCGTTAGATGGTGCCAAATTAAAGGGGAGAATTGTTTTGTGTATGAGCCATGACGAAGTCGATATATTCGACAAGATCGATGCAATGAAAGAACAAGGCGTGATCGGAATTATAATGATTAGCGATTCCTTGAGGCAATGGACAGACAACTTCAATACTAGTATTGCATTTGCCTCTGTCAGTACAGCAGACGGAGCTCGAATACAATCTTATATCAACTCAACAAAGTAATCTACTATTTACTATCCCAATGAACATTTTGCATATTATAAAACCATAGCTAATTGAATCATCGTTTTGACATTGCAAGAAATCCTTTGGCGACTATCTTACCCACTGAAACGATAATTAATCACAAGCCAGCGCCCGTTGTCGCAACATTTTCGTCCAGAGGGCCTACACCCGACATTAGTAACCTTCTCAAGGTTGAAAAAAAAATATTACTAAGAGTTTCTTCATCAACTTCTCCGTGTGGCTTTAAATTCGTTGTTTTGTGTCGTGTGTGTTTTAGCCGGATGTTACAGCGCCAGGAGTTTCCATCCTTGCAGCATGGCGTTTCAACGACACAAGCGAGACATTCCCGGGTAAGCTGGAACCACCACTCTTCAACTTAGAATCGGGCACATCCATGTCGTGCCCACATGTTTCCGGTCTAGCTGCAATCGTAAAGTCCTGGTATCCAAAATTGACTCCATCTGCTATCAGATCAGCCATAATGACAACAGGTAACATTTTCATACTAAAGAAATTCTCATTAATTCGTACACACAAACTGAATTATTTTCAAACTCGTTCGAATTCGTGTGCAGCAATACAAAACAACAACCTCAATGCTCCAATCACGACTTTATCAGGATCGAGTGCTACCCCTTACGACATTGGTGCTGGGGAAGTCAACATTTTTGGATTGTTGTGGCCGGGGCTCGTGTATGAGACAGAAACAATCGATTACATCTTATTTCTTTGCAACATGGGCTACAACAATACAGCCATCAAAATATTGTCTTCGACTGTTCCTGATAACTTTTCCTGCCCCCATAACTCGAGTCCTGATTTGATCTCCGATATGAACTACCCTTCGATAGCCATTTCTGGATTGAGGGCAAATGTGAAGAAGACCGTGAAAAGAACAGTGACTAATGTCGGTCGAGTGAACTCGAACTACAGAGTTACGGTGGAGGCTCCTGCTGGTGTAGATGTTAAAGTGGTGCCGAACACACTGCAATTTACAAAGCATGTCAAGAAACTGAGCTTTCAAGTTACATTCATACTTACTACTACATCGTTGCACGAATATGTGTTCGGTTCGATTACATGGTTGTCTGATCATAACTTGTACAATGTTCGAAGCCCGATTGTTGTAAGCCATGCTTAGTCTAAGTATGGATAAAAGATTCCAAAAATAAGATTTTAATCAAAAGGAAACAGAGTATCTGAGTGAAGGAGAATTTTGTGACATCAAAATAAAACAAATTACTCGTAGAATTGTACATTTGTTTCCACCTAAACATCTGTTGTAAAACGAATCGTAAAAAATGATCGATACATCCGAATAAATCAATGTCCAACGCGGAACTCCAGCTGAAATCAGGATCACATCAAGTTAAGAATGACCATAGAACAAAGGTCTTGATCGAGTTTTTGAGAGCCTCGTTCACGAAAAACATTTATGCGCATACTTGCAAATCTCGAATCCAATTAGAAATCTGGAATCCTCTCATCAATATAAGACTAGACATATATAAACGAAGTACTGAAGCATATTGACATGACTGCATTCCGATAACATACTCATACCGATAATTATCTGCACAAAGCTAGAAGCATAGCCGACGAGAATATCAACGTACGAAGATACGAAGAACTTCTACAATGTTCGAAGTCTGTTTTTTGCAATCGCATCGTCTACGTAGCTAAGAAACATTGTTGTAAACTCCAATATCATTACCATTGTTAGTGCATGTTTGAACATCTGCAGGGAGCTCAAATAAAGTGACATACAGCATGACGTGGTAGAGCTCCTTTAGCACATTTTTATAATAAAATTTTCTCATGGGACTAGACCTACGCTCGGGTCCCGGTAATGGTCAACCAGCTCGGTCGTCTCCTGGAGGATCGAAAAGGAAAAGGTGTCGCCACTCCTTCTGCCTCATCGGCCGAAGAGGAAAATCTCCGGAAGCGCCTTTCCGAGCTGCAGGGCAAGTATGAGCTCGAATTTGGCCTGAAGCTGTCCTTGGAGACTGAGGTGGGAGATTTAAAGGGGAGACTTGCTGCTCGGGAGTCCTTGGCGGACGAGAATGAAAAACTGTTGAAGGAAATCGAGGGTTATAAGAAGGCACTGAAAGATTGTGAGACCGCGGTGTTCAGGCACGATGCGGACGTGGCCCAGTTGTCCACTAAGATGGCCGAGATGGTGAACCGCACCGTCGAGGCCGAGAAACAAGCCCGGGAGGCGGTGGAGGCCGCTGGCTTGCAACTAAAAGAGATGAAAGCTTCGATGGCTAAAGAGCGCCTTGACGCGGAGCAAGTCACTGAAGATTTGAAGAAAATGCGGGAAAATGAAGCTGCCCGGCTCGCTGACCCTTGGGAGAATTTGAAAGAGTTCAGTAATTATTCGTATTACTGTGCATTCTTTGATGGCGTCCGAGGCCTGATAAAAGCTGGCCAACCCGTAGATGCTCTGATGTCGGTCATCCAGGCATATGCCTCCGTGAATACCCTCCATCCGGAGATGAAACTATCCATTTTTGATTTAGAGACCGAGCATAAGATAGATCTATCCTGGTGGCCGAATAAAGATCAGCTCTTCGACCCCAAGGACTTGGAATCGGATGTGGACGAGGCGGATGAGGCCGAGGTCGAATCGGGTGAGGCCGAGGGCGAAGCGGATGAGGACTTCGCGAATTCTCTGATCAGTGATGGGGAGGTCCCAGTTCAAGAAAGTTGATGGTTTATAATCCTGTTCATAACCTTTTATTTCAATTGTGGTGTTTGGTCGGTTCGCGGCCCTGAACAATGTTTTGTCTTGTTTTCCTAGGATATCATTTCATGCCGCCTTTTTTTACCTTAAACTGTTTTGGTTGAATATCACGTTTTATCTGCTCGTCCTTTCTCTTAGCTTCCTCGTCTTTTAGGATTTTTTCTTTGGCGGGAAATCTTCCCGCCAGACGTGTTTGATTTTCCTTTTTAGAAAGGGATCTCCGCCAAAAGAAAGGTCTTTTGGGCGGGAAGATCTGAAATTTTAAGCTCTTATAAATAGGCTTGATTTTGACATGTCTTTAAGGAAGAAAAAATGAGTTCGAGCCAGAAGAAAAGTTCAAACAAGGGAAAACAGGTTGCCCAGGAGGTGCCGGAGTATGCAGACGGCTATTATGACGTTGCCGTTCATTCCGACGGTTGGCGCCGTTTGCGCCAGAGATTTGATGGCAAATGGCATCGCAACAACTTTCCTCTTCCCAATGCGTTCGTGCAACCTTTGGAAAAGTTCCTGGGCGAGGAGATCCCATTTCACGACTCCAACGAGCAAGCCTGGGTTGCAACGAAAACCAAACTTAGGCGGCAGGTGGCTTTTGGTGGTCCGGGATGGGTCGACTTTGTTCAGCACGCGAGCATTCAAGCGGGCTGGGAGGTGTGGCTGATATGGAAACCGGGGTTCGGGTTTTGGGTCAGCCTCTTTGACTTGGAGCTTCTCAATGTGTCATTCCCCCCTCAGGACCGTGCGCGCGGGCTGGCTGATTCCCTCGGTCTCCCATATTTGGATTGATGTTTGTTTGGACCCTTTTTCACTCAATTCATATATTACTGGAACGGGGGGTTATAGAATAGGGCTCCAAGCAGATATTTATTTGTTTAGGACATATTATAGATCGGAAAATGTATGGCCGGAATCTGGAAAACATCAGGTATGAACATCATGTGTTCTTGATTTATTTCCTTACTTTAAGTATTTGGAAAATCATAAAAAGTGTGTCCTTTTCTCCTCTCTCTTCCCTCTCTTTTATATTAGTTGTATGCATGAGCATGCAAGCTCTTATTATGCCACCTATTAGCCTCCTATCACATCTAATCCCACTAATGAAGACTTTTAAGCCATTGCATTAAATATCCACTAATCTTGTCTTCCACTTGCTGCATGTCACCAGAGGCGCACCGCCTCTTGCCTGGAGCCTTATCTGGCTGATCCCCTAGTCTGGCACGGGGCTGTCTTCCTGGGGCTACTGTTGGGCTTGCCTGGTACTGACATCATCCACGACTTCAATTCTGACTTTGGTCCGCCGTTTGATCGTCTTCTTGATGACGTGGCTCCGGTCGTCTGGACACGTGTCGGTGTTGGATTTTTATGGTGTAACATTGGCCCCCAGGAAAATTGATGGATTATAACATCTTTTTTCCTGAAGTTCGGTCTTGGATCTCCTGGTAATCGACTCTAGATACTCTTCGGAGTTGGTATTTGGCTTGTGGATCTTGGCAGCAGTGGATTTTGACGTGGGATTTTCTTGGGATGTCTTTGAATTTAGGTGGCTCTAGTGTGGTCTTTGAAAGATAATTCTGAGAGGGACGGAAAGGAGATTGCGATTCTTATCGTTCTGGACTTTGTACCTGCAATGATAAAAAATCTCTTTCGGGATCTTCCCCGATTAGTATTTTTGTAATGGACACATATAGTCCTTAGATAAGAAAATTTTGTATTTTTCTCACGGGGTTGTGTCTTAAGACTCCCCTGTACAAATAATAAGTATGGTACTGGAACCATATATTTTCTTTCCCTGTGTAGATAGGAAGACTTCTTGCATGCCGATTTAATTTCGGTATTTAATTGATTAAAATAAATCAATAAATCAAGAGATAATATGAAAAGATTTGAAAAGATTTGAATTTCAGAAATCACCTTTTTGCAGGCTTTTCTGGCCACGTGGCCTGACGGTTACAGGCTGAATTTATTAGGGTTTTGAGATAGTGGGGCGATAATTGAGTGCTTTCCTCGGTAACCACCCCTATTCTCTTCCCTCACGCAACTGTGCGCCTTATCAGTTTCTTCATCATCGTTTTTGATTTCAAAATTTGAAATCACGATTCACAATTCAGAATTCATATTTTGGGTAAGAAAAATTCACTCTCGATTTATCTTATTTTTCCCTTACGAAATCTGTGTTTTTGCTTTTATTTTCTTCAACTTATACATCGAATCATGCCGCGACTGAGACGAGGCCCTCGAGGGAGGTATCAACCACCCGAAGCTCCTCATGTCGTCTTCGGCAGAGAGTTCAAATCGTTCATGGAGGGCGTCGTGCCTGATCTTCCGTCGCCGGAGGCGCCAGATCCGATTACCGAGGGGCCATACCAACCGGTTACGAGAAAATCGATTCCGGTGGGGCCCGATCCGGATCACCAAGATTGGGGTGCTCACGGCCGGAAAAGTACGGTGGACCCATCAACACTACTAGAGAAGCGAAAGAAATGGAGGATCCCAAATAATGTTCACCTTTATGTGCCGTTGCCTGGAGAATCGGCGTGTTGCCCGCCGGCGGGAATGGTGGCCGTCGGAGAGGACGTACTGAACGTGGGGTTGCGGTTTCCACTGCACCCCTCCATCTCTGGACTCCTCAACCTCTGGGGATTAGCCCCTCACCAACTTCATCCTAACGGATGGGGCCAACTGTACGGTGTACTCACCGTGTTGGGCCAGGTGGGGCTTTCTCGTCCCATTACCGGTGAGGAGTTCCATCAATTCTTCAGCCCAGTCGTCTCCAACTCCTCTTCCCGCGGGGATTACACGGTTCGCCTCAGGCCGAACAAAGTGAAGATTAAGGAACCCAAACTCAAGGACATTCGCTGGTGGGATCGATGGTTGTTTGTTTTGGGCCGCTGGAAAACTCAAACCCGTGATGGGGAAATTGACATTCCTGTCACTTATTCTGAAAAACCTGACTGTAAGCCCCTCGAACTCGTCCTTGTACAATTTTGACTGATCTAAACTTTTTTCAATGATGCAGGTGGTCGATTGCCGAAAACAATAAATCTCCCGTGGGATTTAGAGACGGCGAATCTCCTAGCACTGTGTATACCATCAGAAAAAAGAGATTGCAATTTGTACAACGACGACGTTCGGGACGAAGCCGGTTTATACTACCCACCATACATCGAAGGTCGAGATTATCCAGGTACCCTTTCTCAAAGTATTTAAGTTTTCCCTGTGAGATTTCTCAGATCTCATGGTATTCTGCTTAAAAACCGAGTATTGAGTTTCCCTGGGAATTTTTCAACTCCCTGGTACTTAGTTATATTTTTGTTTTTTAAATGGTCTTCCCTGGGATATCTAAAAAGACTTCCCGGTACTCCATTGTGTTATAAACCAAAACTGCCCTGGGATATCTTTTCAGACCTCCCGGTGTAATGATTTATGTGTTTCCTGTGCAGAGTATTTCAACACTGTCTTTCCTGAGAAGCCTGAAGGCATGGCTGACAACAGTGATATTTTTGGGACACTTGGCCTCGTGGACGCTGCAGTTTTCACCAAGGGGCGAAAAGCTAAAGCCAGCACATCAGCTGGTCGAGGAAAGAGTGTCGTAAAGACCCGGGGTGGTTCGTCAAACACTCCCGCAAGCCGAACCCGATCCCACACTCTGTCTAACCCGGGAACGGAAACCGATCCTCACGGGCTGATGAATGTGGTGGATTCTTATCAGGAAACTCCTCTGACCTCTGACACAGTGATGTCTGAAGCTGCCCCGAGCACAGGATTGCCACCTTCTGGAGCCACGTCACTGCTCAAGATTAAACAGGAAGAAGGGAAAAAACGCAAGGGGTCCCAGGGACCTATAATTGATGTCACAGACTCTCCACCACGTTCCTCCAATACTAGCGAAAACGCTATGTATGGGTTACATGCGGAGCTGTTCTCCAAGTAAGTATATTACTTGTTATGTTTATACTCTAAAAATAAATACAATTTATTTTGAGTCTTCTGCTCTACATTCATTTTCTTTCTCTGTAACCTACCTCAGACTGTCCCTGCAAGACCCTCCAATTCCTCCAGTGCTCGTGTCATTCTATTCCGGGCTCGGTCCCATCCCTCCGGTAGCTACTCAGAACAGCCCTGTTGGTGAGGCTATTAATGCAGTTGGTCGGTGTTGGACTACTGAGTTCAATGACTTGATGGCCAACGATAACCACGCGCTTTCCCTGGCGCTCAAGCTAACCAGTCAAGCTACAGTGGCCATCGCCGGTGCGCATACTCGTACAGAGAAAATGCTCGAAGTAATCATAGCACACGAAGCCAATGCAAAAAAGCTCAATTAGCACATCAAGGAGCTCAATGAGGCATATAAATCTGCAGCCGGGGATCGGGATACTTGCCGGAAAATCATTGACACGGAGCGGACTGAAAAGGCGAAAATAAAATCTGAGTTGGAGGAGGCCCTGAAGACTGTCAAGGAGAACGAGAAGATGATGGAGCAGGCCCTGGACGAGACGTCCCGGGAAATCAAAGATTTGAAGGCCAAACTGGCCCAGACCGAAGCTGATCTAAAGGAGACCACGGATAACTTCGATAATGCCTGCGAGATGCTAGAGTCTCCGGCGCATAACCCTCAAATCTTATCTAACCTTCTTTATGTGACTGCTTATGTTGGAATGGTCAGGTCAGCGGCTAAGGAGCAGAACGAGATTGTCAAAGACTTTGCCCTCAAGACGCTCAAAGATTACATGAAGGAGGACACGCTCGATGACCGGGTGCCTCAGCCTTTCAAGGATCTCGAGGTCGAGTTCGGCATAGACATGAAGTGGTGGCCCACTTTTGACAAGCTCTGCATGCCTGGTGAACTGCCCACTGCTACAACAAAAGAAGCTGTCAAAGAAGATGAAGAGATGAAGGATGGGGAGGCACAGGATCTGGTTGGTGACGGGCCCGGGGGCATGCCAAAAGATTCTACCGTGACTCCTCCCCGTGATGGTAATTCCACCTCTTGAGTGTCAAAACTCAAGAGTCTGCAAAGTTTATGAAGCCTTCCCCTGGGTGTGAAAAACCCAAGGTTTTAACCATTTCAGTTTTTATAAGTATTATCTTTTGGCCTTCGGCCCCAGACAATTCCTTATTACTATTCTGGTTTGTAATAGCTTAAAACTTTTAAGTTTTTGCTAGTTTTTGTTAGGATCCTCTCCTGGGGACCTCTGAATAATTTGGATGCATTCGCACCTCTTTTTATATGTATGTTTTTGTTAGGATCCTCTTATAGGGATCTCTGAACAATTTGGATGCGTTCGCACCTCTTTATTATTCGGCATGGCTCTTTTCACAATGTGTCAGCCTTTCAAAGTCCGAATAATGTGGCTCTACCCTTCGTTCTAGGTACTTTGAGCTCTTAACTTCGTAGGGCGATTCAAAGGTAAATGTACTTTTCCATTTGGTGCTCGCTTTCGGCCTTGGTCCCATTTGCTTACCCCGATCGCATGCCTACGAAGCCCAATCTGGTTCCAGTGGACTTTATCTAAGCCTCTTGGGTTTGCCAGATAATCTCTTATTCTCTCCCCGAGGGACTCAGAGTCTTCTGAGTTCTAATCCCCGAGAAGAGAATTCGTCGGCCCTCAAGTCTTATAGACTTTCACAGGGATGCCGGAAGTTTATTTCCTGGTACACAATCATCCCTCATTCAGGGGTTGCCTGGGTGAAGCTTAAAGTTCTTCCCGGCCAAGATATATTTATCACCTGGGTACGGCTCTAAGCCTCTTCCCGGGAAAATATATATATTACGATATTCGTACTTGCCCCTTATAGAGGTCTTGCCTTAGTGAAGTTTTAACTTCTTGTAGGCTCATTTATATTTATCACATGGGTACGGCTTTTAGCCTTTTCCCGAAGTGATTGTATATTTATAATGAAAATGAAAATAATGAAGGTAAGAAGAAATCGATAGTGGTACATTACCTCAAACTTCAAAACCTTCGTTATAGATAGAGTTTGCTAAAAAGCATTACATTGTATCTCCGGCAAAGGGTTTTACAACATTTTTAGCTCCCAGGCTAATGATAGAATTTTTTCAAATGTAACGCATTCCAGCGATACTGATCTTTCGTGCCGTCGAGTAGCTCTAGTTCATACACTCCGTTCTGGAGGCACTGGCTTACTCTAAACGGTCCTTCCCAGGATTGACCCAGGGCCCCAGGATGTGCTCCCAGGATCTTTTTCAGTACCAGGTCTCCCACTTGGAAGTCTCTGGCTCTTACTTTGGAGTTATACCACCTTGCAATTCTTTGCTTGTTCATTTCGTTCAACGGGTCAGAAGCTAACCTCTTTTCTTCCAAAAGGTCTAGCTCTATTCGGAGCGCTTCCTCGTTTTCACCGCCGGCTCCCTGGGCGGTTCGATGTGACAACACCGTAATTTCCGCCGGGATCACGGCTTCGGTGCCGAACGCTAATGAATATGGGGTTTCTCCAGTAGCCGATCTGGCTGTTGTCCTGTAGGACCATAGAACTTCTGGGAGTTCATCTGCCCATTTGCCTTTTCGCTCTTCGAGCTTGGCTTTAATGGTGTGTTTCAGAATTTTGTTGTCAGCTTCAACCTGTCCATTCGTTTGGGGGTGGTACGGAGTGGAGAATAATCTTCTGATTTTCCATCTCTCACAAAACTCCGCCACCTCGACCCCGTCGAATTGTTTTCCATTATCGGAAATTATCGTCTCCGGTAAACCGAAGCGACATATAATATTCTTCCATAGGAATTTGATGACCTGTGCTTGGTCTATCTTGTTCAGTGATTCAGCTTCCACCCATTTGGTGAAATAATCAACTGCCACTATGGCGAATTTTACCCCTCCCCGGGCCGTTGCAAGTGGTCCTATCAGATCGATTCCCCAATGAGCAAACGGCCAGGGACTGTACAGGGATCTCAGCATCTCCGGGGAAGTTCTAATGGTAGGACCTATTACTTGGCACTTTACGCACTTACGGGCATAGCCAATAGCATCCTTCCGTAGGCTTGGCCAGTAATAGCCTTGACCCATTATTTTATGTGCCAGGGATCTTCCCCCGGCATGGTTCCCACAGACGCCGTCGTGGATCTCTTCCAGGAGTCTCAGTCCTTCCTCCTTCGACACGCATTTCAGCAGTGGAAGGGAATAACTCTTCCGGTAGAGATCCGAATTTAATATTGTGTATTTTGCTGCCCGGATTCGCAATTGCTTGCCTTCGGTTTTGTCTGGCGGCAATTCCCCAGTATCTATGTACCTTAGGATTGGTGCTCGCCAGTCCTCACCGGTCACGGGCAGAATTGGCAGTTGTTCTGCTCTTCGATCTACCGAGGGATTCAATAACTTAGTCAACATGATTTTTGAAAAATCTGCCGAACCTTCCGAAGAGGCTAGCTTTGACAAGGCGTCTGCCTGTGAGTTATGTTCCCTCGGGATCTGTTCGATCACTATCTCTGGGATCTTTTTACAAAGTGATCCTACCAACTCCAGGTATTTGATCATTTGTTCTCCCTTGGCTTCATACTCACCAGTCACATGGTTTACAACCAGTTGGGAGTCCATGAATATAATTAATTTTTTCACACCAACGGCTATGGCTAATTCTAGTCCCGCGACGAGAGCTTCATATTCAGCCTCATTATTCGACGCAGGGAACTCGAATTTAACCGCCTGGGTGATAGAATCTCCCTCGGGTCCAAGTAGTACAATACCGGCCCCCGAGCACGCTGTGGTTGCTGAACCGTCCACGTACAGTCTCCACGCGCGTGATTGATTATTGGACTTTTCCGGGAACGTCAGTTCCACAATAAAATCGGCCAACACTTGGGCCTTGATTGCTGTCCTGGGGCTGAAGGTTATGTCATACTGACTTATCTCCAGAGCCCACTTCAGGAGTCTCCCGGTGACATCGGACCGGTGCAATACTTGCCTTAGCGGCATGGTTGTTAAAACCTCTACGGGGTGCTCAAAAAGATACGCCCGGAGTTTTCTCACAGCCACAATCAGGGCATAAGTGAGTTTTTCTAACGGTGTGTACCGTACTTCTGCTTCATGCAGGACTTGGCTCACGAAGTACACGGGGAGGTGTTTTATTCCGTCTGCTCTCGTCAGAACTGCACTGATGGCATGTTCCGACGCGGCTAGGTACAGAAACAACTTTTCCCCGGGCTTCGGAGCCACAACCACTTTGGGACTGGATAGATACTCTTTGATTTGCTTGAAAGCTTCTTGAGCATCTTTTTTCCAGTGGAATTTATTTCCTTTGATGGATGCAAAGAAAGGACGGGTTTTATCCCCCAGACAGGAGACATACCGGCTCAGGGCTGCCAAGCAACCTGTTAGGCGCTGCACACCCTTGATATCCCGGGGTTAGGGATGGGCGTTTGAGCCCGAAAATCCGAAAACCCGGATCGAAAAACCGGACCGAACACAAAACGAGCCGGGCTTAAAATTTTGAGGGACCGGCCCGAGTAAGGACCGGCCCGAATTTTCCTTTGACGGTCCGAGCCCGGGTTCCAAAATATCTGGGCCCGAGAGCTCGGCCCGGACCGACCATTAAATGAAACAAAAAAATTAAATAATCCAGTGAGTCAAACAAATAAATTAAATAATAGCCCACTTCCTTCTTGGTTTTTAATTTACAATAAATAAGTGCAGTTGACTATTCTTCAAATTTTCCCTACTTCTTTTGCGCATCTCCCAAAATCGTATATGCGTAAATACAAAACAATAAATCGTAATCGCAAATATTCTGGCCATATCTGGTATGTGAGAGTCGACCTCTCTGGCCATAACCGCCTACGAGATCCTTATTTCCTTCCTCAACACTACCTTTTAAGAACCCTTGCCCCGCCGCCGGATCTGGTCGTTTCTCGACGGATCTGAACGAGATCTCGGGTGTTCACTCCGGTGGACGCGATGTCGGCGATGTCGGAGGGTCGACGATGATTCCTAGGGAGTCGCGTACATCAACAATCGTAACTTCAAGTATGATTTGGTGGTTCTGATTTCTGAAAAGGGTCGATCTATGTGAAATCTGAGCAAATGTATGAGTTTGGATCTGGGCCCGATAAAACCCGAAAACCCGGCTCGGACCGCCGGGCTCAGGCCCGAGCCGGTCTCATCTTCAAAAAAACCCGGCTCGGCCCGGACCGTCGCACACGGGTTTTGGGCCGGGTTCTGACTTTTTTGGGCTCGGCCCGGACCGCGCCCAGGCCTACCCGGGGTTCCCGCATATCCAGTATGGCTTTGATCTTGGCCGGGTTGGGTTCAATCTCATGTTCCCCGACTACATGCCCTAGGATCATACCTTTCCTGATCCCGAAATTGCATTTTTTTGGGATTCAGTTTCATATTGTAGTGCCCCAGAATCTTAAAGACTTCTGCAAGGTCTTTTATGTGATCCGCCTCATTCTTGCTTTTCACAATGATATCATCGATATACACTTCAACAGTTTTACCGATTAAATCTGTAAACATCATGTTTACTAACCTTTGATATGTGGCCCCGGCGTTCTTTAAACCGAAAGGCATTCTCTCCCAGCAAAACACCCCTTTCTCCGTGTAGAACGCCGTGTGCTCTATATCATCTGGGTGCATCGGAATTTGATGATAACCTGCCTTAGCATCAATTGTTGAAAATATAGCATGGCCTGTCAAATTATCGACAAGATGATCAATGTGTGGCATCGGAAAGTGGTCCTTGGGACATGCATTATTCAGATCTGTAAAATCTATGCATAGTCTCCAGGCGCCTACTGTCTTCGACACCATCACAGCATTGGATAACCAGGTGGCATCGCTCGAGGCTTGCCTCACCAGTTTATTCTCAATCAATTTGTTTACTTCTCCGGCCAGTGCTTCGCACTTCTCCGGCCCCATTTTCCTTCGCCTCTGGGCAATAGGTTTTCTCTTGGGGTCGATTTTTAACCGGTGGCATGCATGTTTGGGATCTATCTTTCCCAAATCCGCACTAGACCAGGAGAAAGTACTCTGATTTTCCCTGAGGAAATTTATCAGTCCACTTCGAGTGTGCTCTAACATATGCGTACCCACGAGTACTTGCTTATGAGCTTGCTCGGGATCCAACACTATGGAGTCTAAGTTTTCGACCACTTCCATGGCAGTTCCTTTTCGGTGTTTGGTTCCCGTCCTAGGATCATAATCCTCGTGCTCCGGCCCCAGCTGATCCTGAGTTTGGCTGGTGGAAGCTGTTCCCACACAGGGATCTTGCCCTGGGGGATTTGCTTCCTTCCCCGGAACCAAATCTTGGATCGCTTCGGGCCCCACGGTATTTATGTCCTCAGGAGCCTGGGATTCCACACCTGTAATAGTAACTTCAGCCACTCGGGACTTTTTGTTTTGCTCATCCTGTGAGTCTTTGGTTTGCTCATCCTGTGAGTCTTTGGTTTGCTCATCCTGTGAGTCTTTGATATTTTCTTCCAGTCTTTCCTGGGGATTATCCTTTGCATTTATAGCTAAGTTATCAAGATCACAGAAATACAAAATACACTTCTTTGCCATTAGTAGGTCGCCTCTAACGGTGCCAACCGCACCGGAGGGAGTAGGGAATTTTACACAATAGTAATAGGAGGAGGCTACCGTTTCGAAAGCGTCCAAAAAGGGCCTACCTAAAAGTGCGTTATAGCCACTTTCCCTATCTATTATTACAAATTCCAAGTTCCTAACCAACATCAGACCTGGATTATTGACATCTTTCAGCTCCACCGGCAGTACGATCTTGCCAAATGGATGCACCACGTCGTTGCCGAAGCCTTTGAGTATCAGATCGCACGGTGAGACATAACGAGCCAGCTTACCCATCTGATCTAGGGCATTCTTATACAGAACATTGCAGTGAGCACCGTTGTCAACCAAAGTGCGAGATACATCGATTCCCAGGATCCTCGCCCTGATTACCAGGGGTTCATCCTTCGGGAATTTGGCCTCAGCTCGATCCCGTGGCGTGAAAGATATCACCACAGAGTCACAGATTGTTGCGCTCTGCGAAGGCGCAGTAGCCATCATAACTTCCCACATGGCAAAGTCTCTTTTGCGTTTCCGCTTGCTGTCCTCAGTTAAGGGCCTGACACCACCAATCATCATAACTTCCTGGGCACCCGGAGGTCCCGGAATATTTTGATTCTGGCCCGGTGCAGCTGGTGGAGGGCCCTGGGATTCTGACCCCGTGGCTCATTCCCTACAGCCCCGGTACGGGGGAGGTACTGCCACAGTTTTCCCTCATTGAACAGCCTCCACAGTTGCCTCAGTAACTGACGACACTGGTTTGTTGAATGGCCGTGTTTCTCATGGAAATCACACCATAAGTTCGGGTTCAACTTCTCTTGGGGAGTGTTAATTGGCGGGGGCCTGGTTAACACATCTACCCTCTGAGTCAGGAACACCTGCAAAATGGCCTCAGGGGCCTTACCAGTTTCACGCCGAATATTGGCTTCCAGTTCCCTTATTTCATCCATTCTGGGATCAGTACCGGTTTTTACACCGGATTTCTTCCCAATATAGTTTGGCCTTTTCTCTGAAGAGAATGGGGCCTTCTTTTTGTTTCGCCCAGGCCCCGTGGGGTCCTGGTCAACCTCTGATATGCTACCTCAGCGGCAGCTTTCACACGAAATTACTCATAGGATTTTGGATAATTTTTCATAATATATTTGAACAACTTTGAGCTTTTTCTCAAACCGGTCATGGCGGTATGGAGTTTTAAATTCTCATTTATATCCTCTCCGCCAGCCAAGAGAATTTCCTCAACTCGCTCCACATACCTTTCATCCGACTCCTCATCATCCTGTTTTATCCCGAGTAGACGTTGGCTCTGTTCCAGTTTCACAGCCTTAGAGGAAAAATGCGTCACGAACCTTTGCACCAAATCATCGAAACATTTAATCGAGTGGGCAGGGAGGCCCGCGTACCATTTGTGAGGAACATCACCCAACGTAAGGGGAAAAAGTCTACAGCGCGTCGCATCAGATGCGCCGCGCCCGGACATGTAAGACCTGAACCTACTCAGATGAGTCTCTGGGTCAGTTTTACCGTCATAGACTAAGGATGGCACGGGGAGGATTTCAGTTTGCATGGATGCATGTTCAACTTCTGGGGCCAGGGGTTCATTTTTGTAACCTGAAGGTACATGCACACCCTGTCCCTCATTCATTCGTCTCTCCAACTCAGCATATTTCTGCTTCAGATCCACGATCTCCGGGTCCTCCGCCCTGGCCCCTTGGGCCACTGGCACAGGAGAACCCTCCCGATACCGATGCATGTCACTCTGGCTGCCTCTCCTTCGACGATCCGTCGAAGTGGCCGCAGATTCAGCATTTCGGTTTAGATCTATTACCGGGTGCTTTTTTCGCTCTCTCCTGTGGAGGCGTTTGACCTTCTCTGGAGCCACAGTTGTGGCATGTCCAGGTGTCATAAAAGCACCAGTTGCATGTTTCAATGGAGTTGTCAAAACGTATTTTCTGTGCATTAGAGCATGCACGGCTTCATCAATTTTTTCTGGAGTATCCAGATTTCCGAATTTGATTGGGGGCAGAGCCACAACGGGCGTCGAGGCCCACCCAAATCATACGGGTGCAAACGACGAGCACAGCGGCGAGAATGATGACGGCGATGAGGAGATCTTACCTGAGATTCGGTTTGCAGATCGATCTCTGCATGGCCGTTGGCGGGGCTGTCCTCATCGACAATCTGGATCTGCGGCGGTGGCGCGTCACGGTTGTCGGGTTCTGGGTTTTCCTCGGCCGCCGGAGCGTTGGGATCCTCGAGAGCCGCCTTCCCCATGACGTCCTGCCACCTGCCGGAATCAACAGAGTCGTCGGGTGCCGTCTCGCCTTCCTTCTCGTCTGCCATCTCTTCGCCGGTTGAACCTCTTTTTCCGATGCGTAAAACCTGATCTCCTTCTAGCGCCACTGTTTGGACCCTTTTTCACTCAATTCATATATTACTGGAACGGGGGGTTATAGAATAGGGCTCCAAGCAGATATTTATTTGTTTAGGACAGATTATAGATCGGAAAATGTATGGCCGGAATCTGGAAAACATCAGGTATGAACATCATGTGTTCTTGATTTATTTCCTTACTTTAAGTATTTGGAAAATCATAAAAAGTGTGTCCTTTTCTCCTCTTTCTTCCCTCTCTTTTATACTAGTTGTATGCATGAGCATGCAAGCTCTTATTATGCCACTTATTAGCCTCCTATCACATCTAATCCCACTAATGAAGACTTTTAAGCCATTGCATTAAATATCCACTAATCTTGTCTTCCACTTGCTGCATGTCACCAGAGGTGCACCGCCTCTTGCCTGGAGCCTTATCTGGCTGATCCCCTAGTCTGGCACGGGGCTGTCTTCCTGGGGCTACTGTTGGGCTTGCCTGGTACTGACATCATCCACGACTTCAATTCTGACTTTGGTCCGCCGTTTGATCGTCTTCTTGATGACGTGGCTCCGGTCGTCTGGACACGTGTCGGTGTTGGATTTTTATGGTGTAACAATGTTCACCGAGCTTCATCACCTCGGCTTTAAATAAGCGCCCCCTACGGGGTTTGACTGTAGTCACTTATTCAAATATTAATAAATTTTCGTTTCGAAAACATCAAACGCTTTTAATGTGGTCAACTGTTCGTATTTATTGCTCCTCGATCCGTGTTGGTTTCTATAAAGTGAACTCTTTCTGTTATCACACTTATATGCGAAATCGTTGTTCTAATAGTGATGTCGACTCGTATCGAGTTCTCAAATAATTCGCATTCGTTCGAGCGGGCGTTCAATGGCTCCTGGCATAGGGAGGTATTTCCCATTCCCGCGGCCTTTTTACGTCCGATCAACGACAGGGTGACGGATGAGATCTCCATGACAGATCCTTGGGGCCGCGAGTGGAGTCCTTCCCTCACCCGTTTCCGGAACCAAGTTGCCATTTTTGGAGCCGAATGGGAAAGGCTCGTCGGCGGGTTTGGGATACGGGAAGGCTGGATAGTTCGGATTACTTGGACTGACGTCGAGGGCTTTTTAATCGATGTTTTCGACCACGATCGTAACTCGATGGCGTGTCCGGTTAGGGATCGTCCTTGGTCTTGCCAGCGAGGGACTCTTGGATCAAGGATAAGCTCGTGGCCTCCTCGGCCATCCCATGACCGATGGGGGCGTCCCCTTCGTTGATACCCTCGATCGTCGACCTTATCTCCTTTGTCGCTTTTGCTATTGTTTTATGTTTGTATGCTCGCGGAATTTCGAAATTTTCTTTAATAAAAACAATGTTTTTTCATTTATTCGTTTACGGAGGTTTGTGTGTGTGCGGGGCAAAATGTCATGGCCGAGGATGGGACTTATCCGATCCCCGGTCTTACTTTGGATTTTTCCTGTTCGATCGGCTAGGCGACGGATCGCCCAGCTCATCTCAGGCTCGGGGAGAGCGGACTCGTCCCCGGTAAAATAATCACGATCCTCGACGTATCGAAGGAGTCGTGGCCGAGGATGGAACTTATCCGATCCCCGGTCTTACTTTGGATTTTTCCTGTTCGATCGGCTAGGCGACGGATCGCCCAGCTCATCTCAGGCTCGGGGAGAGCGGGCTCGTCCCCGGTAAAATAATCACGATCCTCGACGTATCGAAGGAGTCGTGGCCGAGGATGGGACTTATCCGATCCCCGGTCTTACTTTGGAATTTTCCACGCTTGAGGAAAGAAAACTTTATTCAATCATAGGAAATCCATTCGGGTACAAAGACATTACTGGTAATACTTTTTTAGGTGGAGCGCGTTCCAATAATATTGATCGGCCACCCCGTCGAGATGCTCCAGCTCGTATGACCCCTTCTCTACATGCCTTCTCACTCGCATTGGGCCTTCCCAGTTTGGGCCCAATGCCCCAGTGTTGGGTCCGAGCACGCGCTTCAAAACCAGATCTCCGGTTTGAAATTTTCTGATCTTAGCCTTGGAGTTATAGAAACGCTCGGCTCTTTGCTTTGCTGCTGCGTTCTGGAAAACTGAGTTCAACCTCCGCTCCTCTAGGAAATCCAACTCCAAACGTAAAGCTTTGTCATTGTTCTCGTTTAAATCCTGCGAGGTCCGATGGCTGGCGACTTCTATTTCGGAAGGTATCACAGCCTCAGTTCCGAAAGCCAGAGCAAAAGGCGTCTCCCCGGTGGCAGCTTTACTTGTCGTCCTATACGACCACAGGACGTCGGGTAATTCGGCCGCCCATCGCCCCTGCCGCTCTTCAAGTCTAGCCTTGATTGTGTGCTTCAAAATTTTATTAACGGCCTCTACCTGCCCGTTGGTCTGGGGGTGATAGGGAGTGGAGAAAGCCTTCTTGATTTTCCATTTGTCGAAGAAATTCATGATGTCCTGCCCGTCGAACTGCTTTCCATTGTCCGAGGTAATAGTATAGGGGATCCTGAAACGACATATGATATTTTTCCAGATAAATTTGATGATTGCCTTTTGGTCGATGACCTTCAACGGTTCAGCCTCGGCCCACTTGGTGAAATAGTCCACGGCTACGACCGCGTACTTCACTCCGCTCGGCCCGGTGGGCAAAGGTCCGATCAGATCAATTCCCCAGGAGGCGAAAGGCCAAGGACTGTAAATAGAGTTTAGATATTCAGGTGCAGTTCGGATGATCGGGGCTGTCACCTGACAGCGATGACATTTCCGAGCATAACTGATGGCATCTCTCCTTAGGGTGGGCCAGTAGTATCCCTGCCGGATTTTTTTGTGGGCCAGAGACTGACCTCCTGCATAGTTTCCGCATACGCCATCGTGGATCTCGCCAAATACTATGTTTCCTTCCTGTGGGGTGATGCATTTGAGCAAGGGTAAATATAAACTCCTCCGGTATAAAACGTCCCCGATCATAGTATATCTGGCCGCTCGAATTCTAAGCTGCTTAGCCTCGATCCTGTCCGCGGGTAGGATTCCGTTCACCAAGTAAGATCTGATTGGGTCCATCCAGGTCTCGCCACGATCTACGAGGGTGATCAGTCCTTCTGTCGGTGAGATGGCGGATTGACTCTGGCGAGTCAGCATCACGTTTGTCAGGTCGGCGGTACCCTTCGAGGAGGCTAGTTTGGATAAGGCATCTGCCTGGGAGTTCAACTCTCTCGGGATCTGTTCGATGAATGTCCTCGGTATTTTTTCACACAAGGAGATCACATGCTCGTAATACTTCGCCATTCGGTCACATCGGGTTTCGTAACTTCCCTTGATTTGGTTTAGCACCAAAAGTGAATCCATAAAGATCTGTAAGTGTTCGGCGCCGACCGCCAGAGCGAGGTTCAGCCCGGCAATCAATGCCTCGTACTCCGCCTCGTTGTTCGTCGCCTCGAACTCGAACTTCACCGCATGTGCGAATGATTGTCCACCTGGTCCGATCAGTACTATTCAAGCCCCGGCGTGGGAGGAGTTAGAGGACCCATCCACGTACAACTTCCATGGCGGGACCGAAGAGGACGGGGTGGAGTCAGGGAACGTCAATTCCACTATGAAATCCGCCAAGGCCTGCCCTTTAATCGCCGTTCTCGGGGCATAAGTGATGTAGTATTGCCCCACCTCTAGGCTCCACTTTAGCAGTCGACCATTTGTGTCCGGTCTCTGCAAGACTTGCCGTAGTGGCATGGTCGTTAGGACTTCCACCGGGTGGTCGAAAAAATAAGACCTCAGCTTCCGTACGCTCATCACAAGGGCGTATGCCAGCTTCTCCAGGGGTGTATATCGTGTCTCGGCGTCGTGGAGGACTTGGCTGACGAAATAGATAGGCTTGTGTAACTGTCCCTCTGCTCGGACGAGAACCGAGCTCATGGCATGTTCGGACGCGCCTAGGTAAAGGAAAAGTTTCTCCCCGGTGACCGGTTTAGAGAGGATGGTGGGATTTCCGAGGTGTTCCTTCAGACGTAAGAAAGCCTCCTGACTCTCTTTCCCCCATTTGAATTTCTGGTCCTTGATCGATTTGAAGAATGGGCGGCTTTTGTCCCCGAGCCGAGGAATAAAACGACTGAGGGCGGCCAGACAACCTGTTAATTTTTGTACATCTTTCAGACTTCGGGGTTCCTTCAGATCCTGAATGGCCTTGATCTTTTCTGGGTTCACCTCGATGCCTCTAAGACTGACGATATGCCCGAGGAATTTCGTGGCATATACCCCGAAATGACACTTCTTAGGGTTGAGCTTCATGTTGTAGAACTTCAGGATCTCGAAAGCGACCTTCAAATCTTTCACGTGATCCTCCTCGTATTTGCTCTTTATAATTATATCGTCCACATATACCTCCATAGTGTCTCCAATCTGGTCGGCGAACATTTTGTTTACCAGTCGTTGGTAGGTGGCTCCAGCATTCTTCAGACCGAATGACATCCTTTTCCAACACAGCACTCCCTTATCAGAATAGAAAGAGGTATGCTCTATGTCTTCCTCGGCCATAGGAATCTGATGATAACCTGCGAAACAATCACAGTTAGAAAAAATGGCGTGTCCGGCGACGCTATCAACCAGATGGTCGATGTGGGGTAAGGGGAAATGGTCCTTCGGGCAAGCTCGGTTCAAATCGGTAAAATCGATGCAAAGGCGCCAAGCATCATTGGTCTTTTTGACGAGCACAACGTTCGCAATCCATTGAGGCTCCTCTTCGGCCTCTCGCACAAGGTTGTTATCGACTAATTTCTTAACCTCCACTGCCAAAGCTGCATACTTCTCCGGTCCCATCTTCCTTCTCTTCTGGGCGATGGGATTCTTCTCTGGGTCGATCTTCAGATGATGGCAGGCATGCTTAGGATCGATTCCGACCATATCCTTATGGGACCAAGCGAAGGCGTCTGTATTTTGGCTTAAGAAATCGACCAGCTCGTTCCTCAGCCGCTCAGGGATTTTCTTTTCGATAAAGACTTCTAAATCTGGTATGTTCGGGTCCAGACCTACTTTTTCCACCTCGTCGACTGCTGTACACATCGATGGCCCCCGGGAGTCGGGTATGTCGTTTGGTTCAAAACCGATCCTTGGGTCAAGGTCTTCGGGTTCCACGGTTTGCATGTCCGGCCAGGGTTCAGTATCTTGAGCGATAGGCATCTCGTCGATGAGTATGTGCAAAAATTGTGCTTCAAGCTCGGGAATCATCTCCGCGGAGTCGCTAACTATGCTGGGCTCTATTTCGAAAAACTTGGGATCTCCGGGGGCGCCCTCATCCCACAGGGCTGTTAGATAATCCTGAGCATCTACATCCATTTCATCTGTGGGGTCTATCTCCCGGACCTCGGTTGTAGTGTCCTCAATCCCATCTCTTCGAGGCTCTTCGCCTTTCGGGGTGGATTTTTGGGAAGTTATTTGGGGGTTAACGCCCCCAAATGCCCCAGTGTTAATACCGTTGTTATTTGGATGTATGTTTGCATCAAAACCCGAAAGGTAATTAAAACACTTCCTTGCCATATACTGGTCACCCCGAAGGGTGCCGACCACACCACTCAAGGTGGGAAACTTAATACAGTAGTAATGGGAGGACGCCACGACCTCAAAGGCATCGAGGAACGGCCTCCCGAAAAAAGCATTATAGATATTGTCTGCATCAACGATAACAAAATTCAACATTCGAGTCATATTTATGCTCGGGTCTTGGCAGTCCTTCAACCCTACTGCCATCCTTATACGTCCTCGGGGACGCACCACCACATCACCGAATCCCTTCAAAACCCCATCATATGGTCGGACATAGCTGGAGAGGTCGCCGAGCTGGTCCAATGCCGACTTGAAAATGAGATTGCAATGGGCCCCGTTGTCCACCAGGATCCCGGCCACCTCGATCCCGAGGATCCTCGCAGTGACCACCAGAGCATCTTCCTTGGGATACTTTATCTCTTCCCTGTCCTTCTCGGAGAAGGTTATGGTAATCCCGCGGGCGATAGTCGACTCCGCCTGGGGGATCACCACATTCACGCCCTCAAACTCGCGCAACTCTTCTTTCTTCTGCCTCTTTGATTTGTGGATGATCGGCGTCAGGCCGCCGATCATGTTGACACGTGCTCCTCCGCGGACGGGGGGATCTTCATCTTCGGGTATCACCGCTGGTGGGGGGGGGGGGGGGGGGAAACTAACTGGTTTGGCCCGGGATGATCTGGCTCACGTCTCTGCTGTTGATTAGGTCGATGATTCTGATCATCTTGATACCCCCGGCCTCGGCCTCTTCCCCCTCTTCCACGGCCGCCTCCCCCGCGCCCGACGCCTCCACGTCCGGCGGCTGGACGGCCGCGTTTCGGTGCCCGGAGAAGATCGGCCAGACTCCCGTCTTCATAGAGCTGGCGAAGTTGAGCGATCAGATCGCGGCATTCATCAGTCCTATGCCCGTTTTCTTGGTGGAAAGAGCACCATTTGCGCGGGTTTCTCTCGTCGGGACGGTTCCTCATGGCCTGAGGGGGAGTGAGGATATTAATATCACGCTCGTAGAAGATTTGGAGGATCTGAGTAGGAGTTTGCCCTAGGAACGTCCCCTCCTCGGCACACTCGTTGACGATCTCGACCTTCCGTGGTGCTTGGAAGGTTCCCTGGTACGGCTTGTAGTTGGGCTTCTTCTTTCCACTTTCATGGTATTTAACCGTTGGAGGTGGCTCCGTCCAGTAATCAACAGTTGCCGGGCTGGCGGGCTTCTTCTCGGCAGAGGATTTCTCTTCCTTCTCGGGCTCCAGTTCTTTCATCCGCTGGTCGTATATGCGCTGCTGGGCGATCTCCTCGCCCGCCCTTCTGCGGAACTCAGTGTAGGACTTTGGATAGTCCTTCATCATCGGTTTGAACAGGCTGGACGTCGGCCGCAAACCGCCTACTACGGAGTGAACGAGAATCTCGTCACTCACCCGATCTCCCTGCTTGGCTATTCGCTCTACTCGGTCTATGTAAACCTCGTCGGTCTCATCCTTGCCCTACTTGACCCCCATCAGACGTTGGCGGCCCTCCGAATATATTACTTTGGACGCGAAGTAAGAAACGAACTCGTCTCCCAACTCCCCGAAACTGTCGACCGACCTCGGCGGTAGGCTGGTGTACCAACGGTGGACCATGTCGCCGAGGGTCAGAGGGAAAAGGCGGCACTTCGTCGCTTCTGTTGCTCCTCGGCCGACCATGTATGTGTTGTATTTGTTTAGGTGGACGTCGGGGTTGGACGCTCCGTCATAGATGAAAGTCAGCAGCGGGGCGATGTCGGGTTGTGACCTGGCCTGCTCGATCCTTAGGCTCAACGGCTCGGCGAGAGCAGATCTCTTCTTGGGATCGTTGTCCTGCTCGGCCAACCTTCGTTCTACCTCCTCCAGGCGTTTCGTGAGTCCGGGGTCGGCTACGACGACTGTCCTCGAGTTTGCCGTAGCGCGGTTGGGACTGGCCATCTGTCTTCTCTGTATCGATGCCCGAGTAGCCTCCGCGCGGGCCTCGGCCTCGAACTCCTCTTCTAGGTGGCGGGCGTCAGGGTTTTGCTTTTCGATGATCGGCCTTTTCTCCAGAAAACGAGATCGGGCTTCCAGCTTTTGAATGGTCCTCTTGATTTGCTCGAGGGTATTGACTTGCCTCAGGTCCAGATCTGGTTCTTCTTCGGTAGCGGGCGACATCAGCTTCTCCGCCTCTAGCACCTGTTCGTGAAGGACCCTCTGCTTCTCCCTGGCCTCGGTTTCCTCCGCGCGTAAGGTCTCGATCCACGCTAGCTGGCGACCAATCTCGTCCGGGACTACGGGAGTCGTCGTTTCGGGGTCGTTTTGCGACATGCAGGCCTTGCCCGTACTTAACGCTTTCTGGGGAGCTTCTTCCCCGCTTCCAGCAGCGGCGGTACCTGAAACACTCACGATATCCATTGTCAAAAAATCAAAAAACGGTCAGCTCAACGCTCGAGGATTCCCCCTCCTTCTAGCGCCAATTGTTAACGGGGATAAAAAACCGAGCAGGGCGGTTTAAACCGTCCCGAAAACACGAGAAAGACCTCTTTTTGAGGATTGAGCTAACTGAATCGGATGAAAAAAGGAAATATTACTTAAGCTGAAAAAGGAAATATCATCTATTTTTGGGGGCTGTCAATCTGCCTTTTCTAGTAAGTCTTACAGTGTATTTATAGGGATACAATTAGGGTTTTTCCTCTTTTAACCTAATGGGCTTTAATAAAAACTGTTACATGGGCCTGGTGTACGGACCGGCCCACACTTCCGCCGCTTTTCCAGTCGAGCAAAACGATACGTCCAGCGGGAAAACTCTCAACTTGATCACCTTGTCTATGCTCAAACTCGGCACGGTTCCATGGCTTTTGCAGACTCTCTTCGTCCCCGGTGATCTTCGATCCTGTCCATCTCAGATACGGGGCATCCTAGGAAGGTTGTGGATGGTCTGCTCGACGGAGACTTGCAGGTACCTCGACAGGGCCTCGCTTCTCGGACCTCCGCGGTGAAATGATATGGCGAGTTCTCCTTGACCTCGGGCTTCTCCCCAAGCTGGCGACCGGGTTGCAATCTTTTCAATCGGTTAAATAGGTTAATAATGATAATAATGATAAAAATAGTGATATAACATAGTTTAATCAAAGTATTCATGATTATGGAATATTTTCTATGGACTCAGATTTATTCATGATTAAAAACATGATTATGTATTCATGTCACAACAAAGTTATGTCATTTTGTGATTATATCATAGAGACTGTTGGAAAATATAGAGCTCGAAAAAAGCTTCGAGTCGTTATCTCGTTTGCTTAAATTCGAGTTGAAATGAATGAGAAATTAATTTGTAAAATATAATCAAAATAAAGAAAAGAAAAAATAAATGAAATGAAAAGAGAAAAAGCAATCCCCAATCGAAAACTATGCAAAGTGTAAAAAGTATATAAAGTGTTTGCACTTCAGTAACTTATGAATCAATTGCTATAGTATTGCTCCCGCCTCTTACGTGCGCCCATGGAGTGCAAACTTATCCGAAATAGCCTACGAACTCTCAAACTTGTGTGCGAGCGCGGCCTGCGTTTACGAATGTCAGTCCGATTTGAGAGCGGTCAACCAAGTTATTTTTTTGCGATTTTTCTTTTTACATACGGTAGGACATACTTTTTACATACGGTAGGACTGCCATAGGTATGCACCTACGGCTTACGCCGTAGGCAACACTCCGTAGGCGCGAGAGTACGATTCCCTCCAAAATTACCTACGGAGGGCCGTAGGTAAAGGATAACTGTAGGTAACTAGATGTCAATCCTTCCCTCCAAATAATAAAAAATAATTGTAGGTAACTAGACGTCAATCTTTCCCTCCAAATAATTAAAAATAATTATGTCCCGATGGGTTCAGGGTTCAAACCCCGACGGGTAAAACGAGAACGATTAATAATGTCCCGATGGATTTCCCTACCGCCCATGTCTCTAAAGATATTAAAAAATATTTGACAATTTATAAAAAATAATACTATTATTTCGACGGGTAAAACGAAAAACGTCTAGACATATTAAAAAATATTTAACAACTTATACAAAATATTACTATTATTTTGACGGGTAAAACGAAAACGATTAATAATATTGAGTGATTTGCCTGCCCATCATGTCTTGGAGTGAGTTCAAGTATCTAATATCTTTTAAAAAATATTTAATAATTTATAAAAAATATTACTATTATTTTTATAATAAAAATTCAATTTAGTTCAATTTAATTCAATCAATCCAATTTCATTTCAAAGAACTAGTTTATTTTAATGTTTTGATAGAAAACAAATACGGAGTAATAAACATATTTGAATATTTAATCATCTCGGACAAAAAAAAAAACAATTATATTTTAATGTTTTTCCTCAGGGCTTACGTTTTTAGATTAAAATACATTATAAATTTATAGTGCAAATAAAATAAAATAAAGTAAAGATAGAAAATCATTTACCTAATTGAATTTTAGGCTCCATTGCTAAAATCTCACCAATAATAATGATTATACATTTTAATTACAAGTTGTGAATGAAGAATGAAAAGTAAATTTGTTTTATTTTACTTGAAAATTTGTTTAATTTCTTTGATCATTATTTTCAGGGTAGCTAGGAGTCTAATAGTCATGAATCTATAAACATTTTCCGGAATTTAATTTACAAAATATGATCACAAATACTGGCAATCATTATACTCGGGAATACAAGTTAATAAAGTCCATATATAAATGGTGGTACGTAGTTGTTGATGAATCACTACATTAGAATTAATATTGATACATAATCATCATGACGAATATTACATATTTTCATTTTGTTTTGGTTTTCATGAGTTTCTTGATTCTTGTCTCGATTCCTGGAGAAGCTAATGCTCGCACCGATACAGACGAATCGGAAAACAAAAATGAAGTTTATATCTTGTACATGGGATCAGCCTCGAATTCGAAGGAAGGCCGCGCACCAAGAACCGATCATATTCAGCTTCTAAACGAGCACGAGGAAAGGTTTGATATGATTATAAATTGCATCCGCTTTTTCAAATGAATCCTTATGTTGATAAAATTATGCTTACTTCCAGCTGGAAGTACAACTCTGTAGTACAAATCTACAACTCGAGTTTCGTGGGGCTTGCGCTTCGTTTGTCCCCTGAAGAAGCAACATTAATAGCTGGAAGACCTGGAGTTGTGTCCGTATTTAAGGACTCACATCTGCAACTGCACACCACTCGTTCTTGGGACTTTTTGATGAGTCAAAGCCCGTTGAGGATCACTGATTCCACTCGCACTAGCTCGCATTCTAATGGCTCTGAGTGGTCGAGGGGAGGTCGTGACACTATCATTGGGATCGTGGATACAGGAATCTGGCCTCATCATCCGAGTTTCAATGATGAGTTTATGGGTCCGATTCCAGAACGTTGGAATGGAACATGCATGACTGATAACAATAATTCGACTACTGCTTTCACGTGCAATAGGTGAACGAATTGTAAATCTCTAGCTCTAATTCATTAGAAATCTTCAATTTACGAATTGATTGATACAGGAAAGTGATTGGAGCAAGGTATTACGATGATCATGAAGATCCAGGTTCGATCACCACGGCCATGGATTGGAATGGGCACGGTACACACGTTGCATCGACAGCAGCAGGGGTGCCGGTTAACGGGGCTTCGTATTACGGCCTTGCTAAGGGGGTCGCGAGGGGTGGGTCCCCGTATTCAAGAATCGCAATTTATAATGTTTGTGGAACGAAAGGATGTGTGGTCTCGTCGATTCTCAAAGCATTCGACGATGCAATAGCTGATGGGGTTGACGTCATTTCTGTATCGTTGGGTGGTGAATGCGATAGTTTTTTCACCGATCCTGTCGCCATCGGAGCATTTCACGCTATGGAGAAAGGGGTCATTGTGGTAGCATCTGCTGGAAATTACGGCCCTTCTTCTGGGACCGTTTTGAATTATAGCCCTTGGATCCTAACCGTTGGTGCGACCACCATTGATCGTGATTTTGAGGTGGGTGTTGTGTTGGGCGGACGAAAGGAGATGATCATTAAGGTACGTGAAGAAGAATTTATTTGCATCTGACATTTATGATAGTATATGCATCATGATCTGATGTTATTCGATTACTGCAGGGCGGAGGCATCAACTTTTCGGGTATCAATAAATCTCCAGTTTATCAGTTAGTCGATGGACGTTCAGCCGGACACAACCAAAGTGATTCGTTCAATGCAACGTATGAACCAAAGTGATCGTAATTCTGTCTAGTTTTTATCTCGAATTAATGACTTAAGTCTTTCTTTTTTTTTTTTATTCGTTTCAGCCATTGTTTCCCGGGTTCATTAGAAGGCGCCAAAGTAAAGGGGAGGATTGTTTTGTGTATTTTCCATGGCACATTCAGGGGTATATTTCACAAGATCGACGCAATGAAAGAACAAGGAGTGATCGGAATTATAATGATTAGCGATTCCTTGAGGCAATGGACAGACAACTTCAATACTAGTATTGCATTTGCCTCTGTCAGTACAACAGACGGAGCTCGAATACAATCTTATATGAACTCAACAAAGTAATCTCTATCTACTATTTACTATCCCAATCAACATTATATATGCATATAAAACGATACCTAATAGAATCATCGTTTTGACATTGCAAGAAATCCTTTGGCGACTATCTTACCCACTGAAACGATAATTAATCACAAGCCAGCGCCCGTTGTGGCAACATTTTCGTCCAGAGGGCCTACACCCGACATTAGTAACCTTCTCAAGGTTGAAAAAAAAAAATATTACTAAGAGTTTTTTCATCAACTTCTTCGTGTGGCTTTAAATTCGTTGTTTTGTATCGTGTGTTGTAGCCGGATGTTACAGCGCCAGGAGTTTCCATCCTTGCAGCATGGCGTTTCAACGACACAAGCGAGACTTTCCCGGGTAAGCTGGAACCGCCACTCTTCAACTTAGAATCGGGCACATCCATGTCATGCCCACATGTTTCCAGTGTGGCTGCAACCGTAAAGTCGTGGTATCCAAAATTGACTCCATCTGCTATCAGATCAGCCATAATGACAACAGGTAACATTTTCATACAAAAGAAATTCTCATTCCTACACACGGACTGAATTATTTTCAAACTCGTTCGAATTCGTGTGCAGCAATACAAAACAACAACCTCAATGCTCCAATCACGAATTTATCAGGATCGAGAGCTACCCCTTACGACATTGGTGCTGGGGAAATAAGTATTTTTGGCCCATTGTGTCCGGGGCTCGTCTATGAGACAGAAACAATCGATTACATCTTATTTCTTTGCAACATGGGCTACAACAATACAGCCATCAAAATATTGTCTTCGACTGTTCCTGATAACTTTTCCTGCCCCCGTAACACGAGTCCTGATTTGATCTCCGATATGAACTACCCTTCGATAGCCGTTTCTGGATTAAGGGCAAATGTGAAGAAGACGGTGAAAAGAACAGTGACTAATGTCGGTCGAGTGAACTCGAACTACAGAGTTACGGTGGAGGCTCCTGCTGGTGTCGTTGTTAAAGTGGTGCCAAACACACTGCAATTTACGAAGCATGTCAAGAAACTGAGCTTTCAAGTTACATTCATACTTACTACTACATCGTTGCACGAAGATGTGTTCGGTTCGATTACATGGTTGTCTGATCATAACTTGTACAATGTTCGAAGCCCGATTGTTGTAAGCCATGCTTAGTTTAAGTATGGATAAAAGATTCCAAAAATAAGATTTTAATCAAAAGGAAACAGAGTATCTGAGTGAAGGAGAATTTAATTTGTGACATCAAAATAAAATAAATTAATCGTATAATTGTACATATATAAACGAAGTACTGAAGCATATTGACGCGACTGCATTCCAATAACATACACATACCGATAATTATCTGCACAAAGCTAGAAGCATAGCCGACGAGAATATCAACGTACGAAGAACTTCTACAATGTTCGAAGTCTGATTTTTGAAATCGCATCGTCTAAGTATAAAGTATCTAAGAAATATTGTTGTGACGACGCGAAAACTTTGTCGTGGAAGCTAACGCGCAAAATAAATTTATAAAGTTCCTAAACTCAACACAAGATAGCAAGTGGTAAGTATAGGGTCGATCCCACGAGGAAGCAATTGCAATTTAGTTAATCTCGGCTTTGCCCAAATAGTGTCACAATAAAAAGGTTTAAGGTTTGATTGCTGAGTCACAGCGTTTAATCAAACTACCAACTAACAGAAACAATTAAACTAATTAACCCAAACTAACATGCAGAAATATTAAACTACCACTTTGACCAAACTGTAAACAGAATAGTAATTAATCAAACTGAAATCAAATAAGAGAAAAGTAGGCTTCTGAGCTTTGGCTTCTCTCTGGGTTCTCTGGGCAAACTACCGATCCCTGGCACTAATGGTTTTAACTGATGGTTTGTCAATCGGTTATAGGATGTCTAACAAAGTGAAAGCAGTCCTATTAAGTCACGCCTACAGTCACCCCACCCCAATCCGTCCTTACTGGGTAAAGAAAGGCAAGGTATACTTATGCCTAATCCCCTGAGCCTAGACAATTCGATACCTATGTGGTCGCATGGATCTAGTTTGCCCAAACTCGCATTACTCTCTCGACGAACCCAATTCGGCCAATAGCATGTCCGGAAATCCGAATCATACGACCGCAACTCCAACACGTTCTAGCGCTATGCCCGTAGTACATCTAACGCGGAATACTCGGTTTATCAATCGCTGGTATCTCAAAGTGTAAGGGTTTCCTAACGACCAAATTAGTCTGGCCAAACCTGCAAGAATATGGTTAAACCTCAACTATGTATCGGGAACAAACCTTCAGGCAGTTAACTAAAAGCCCTATCAACCTCACGGTTTTATCCTAGCCCAGAGTCCCCTTCGATCAGCCTTTGCCCAGACGCCCTGCAAGTTTAGCTACTCATACGTGAAGAATTAAAACAAGAAATAAATTGGAAAACGAAACTGAAATTCATATTAACTGGAATCTGAAATCGTTCAACTGGAATAATAAAAACAAAGCAATAAAAACATAAAGCGATAAATTGTTTAATTGCCCGAAGGCTCGATCAACTTCAAAAACAAAAACAACTTGGCCGGAAATCTCCAAGCTTCAATCGCCGGCGGTTGCTTCGTGAACGGGGTCGGAATTCTGTGTGTTCTTCTTCTCCAGCTTCTCTTCCTTATATAGGCATGAATTAGGGTTGCGGAATTGCAGTTGCATGGGCCGCTGCATGGGCTTCCTTTTCCAGGCGCCGCTAAGTTCTTTCCATCTTTAGCTCCAGCCGCCTTTGACTTTGCCCGCTGGCAACCCGCTTCCCAAACTCTCTTCAGGTATTCTTCTCCTCCACAGATGAACGGACCAGGCACGGTACTTAGTAGTCGATTTGGGTCTTCTGCTTCATGACTCAACCCTGAATGGTTTGACTTGCCTGTTAGGCCATCTTTGCTCAGTCACTACACGCTCCAGATCGTTGTTTGCCCAAAGAAGGGGTTTTCCGTGCCTCTTTTGCCCAGTGCGCCACCTGCTACCTGTTTGCCTGCATACCCTGACCAAACACTCTACTGTGCCCTCCCAGACACATAAAACAGACTCAAACTGACTCTAAAAGGGGCTCAAGATGAGCAAATAAAATGGCTCATCATGTTGTAAACTCCATTATCATTACCATTGTTGGTGCATGTTTGAACATCTGCAGAGAGCTCAAATAAAGTGACATACAGCATGACGTAGTAGAGCTCCTTTAGCATATTTTTTATAATAAAGCGAATAGACGAGAAACTCAAATCTCACATGGAACTAGACCTGCACACGGGCCGGATCCGTGCAGGATGGGCTGGACCCAGTAGGCCAAGGGCGGATAAAAACAGACTCGGGCCGGGTCACAGGTTGAAAAGTCTGAACCCAAGCCCGCACTCTTTATATAAATACTGAGTACATGATTTTGTTTTAAACTGAACAACGTACACCTGACATTTTTATTATTACAAAAAATGTAATTTTTTCAGTAAATTAAAATGAATTATTAAGATAATGTTCATTCATTAATTACGTTATTTTTGCAGTGAAATGCACCGCAATTGTTGTTATCTATTTGTTGGTAGCAGTTACTCAGGGACTTAAAACGGCATTTACACATGCTTTTTGTTACCGGTAATAGGTTTCTCTATTTTATTTAAAGGTCACAATCTTCCTACTTAGATTTAGATGTTACTTTATTTTGACCTTTTTTTAGCATCTTTTATGCATACTACTTAACTATGCATTGCTTACAACAAAGGGACTTCGAACATTGTAAAAGTTACTAGACGACCATGTAATCGAACCAAACAAATCTTCACGCGACGATGTAGTAAGTATGAACGTCACTTGAAAGCTCAGTTTCTTAACGTTCTTCGTGAAGTAAAGCTTGTTCGGTACAACTTGTACATGCACACCGGCAGGAGCATCCACGGTGACCGTGTAGGAAGAATATTCTCGGCCAACATTAGTCACTGTTCTTTTCACCGTCTTTGGTACATTTGGCATCAACCCCGACACAGCAATCGAAGGGTAGTTCAAATCGGAGATGGAATCAGGACTCGAGTTACTAGGGCAGGAAAAGTTATCAGGAACAGTCGACGACATACGTTTAATCATGTGTGTATTGTATCCCAAGTTGCACATAAATAGTATGTAATCGATGGGTTCTGTCTCATAGACAAGCCCCGGCCACAACGGGCTAAATAAGCTTATTTCCCCAGATCCGATGTCGTAAGGGGTGGCTCTCGACCCCGTGTATTCCGTGATCGGAGCATTGTAATTGTTTGTCGGGTTTGCTGCAAATGAGAAAATATATGACTAATATAGAAACAGAAAAAAGTGTGACTACTGATATGTGACAGAGTGAGTATCGAACTCGAACCTGTAGTCATTATGGCTGATTTGATAGCAGACGATGTCCATGTCGGATGCCATCGCTTTACGGTTGCAGCTACACCCGAAACATGTGGGCAAGACACTGATGTACCCGAACGCAAGGTGAAGAGCGGTGGTTGACCCATATCACTTGTGTCGTTGAACATCCATGCTGCAAGGATATTCGCACCTGGTGCTGTAACATCAGGCTACACGAAGAAAACAAACGTACGTACAGTTAATAAAACTATTCAAATTAAGTAGTACTACAAGAAGATTGATTTTATAATTTTAATTTCAACCTTGAGAAGGTTCTTAATGTAAGGTGTAGGCCCCCTTGACGAAAAAGCGTAAACAACGGGCGCTGGCTTGTAATTCAGTACCGCTTCAGTGGTTAAGATGGTCGCCCGAGGATTTCTTTCAATGGTGATCAAAACAATTCAATTAGTCTGTCATTTCATTTTTCCATAAATAATGTTGATTGAGCTAGTAAATTAAAAAGTACATTGTTGATTTTATGTAAGATTGGATTTTAGCTGCATCTGTTCTGTCGACGGCTGCAATCGGAGTAGTCATTTGGAAGTTTAACGTAAATTTGTGCCTCAAGTTATCGTTAATTAATATAATTCCGATCACCCCTTGTTCTATCATTGCGCTGAACTTGTCTTCAACTTGGTCATCGTCGTCACATAACACAATTCTTCCCTTCACTTTGGCCTCGTCTAATGAACCGGGGATACAATGGCTGAAAAATTGGAATTGGTCAGAAACATTATTTTACACCAATAAAAATTAAAACGATTCTTATGTCTATGTATCATATCATACGTTGCATTAAATAAATCACTTTGCTTGTATCCGGCTGAACTTCCTTGGACTAGCTGATAAACGGCATATTTATTCAGACCCGAAAAGGTAATGCCTCCGCCCTGTAATCGAATAATATCCAGATCATACATTATTGGAGAATATATTCGACCTGCTATAAATGTCAAAATACAATATATGTGTACGTACCTTAATGACCTCGTTTCGTCCGCCCAATACGATACCCACCTGAAAATCACGATCTATGGTGGTCGCACCAACAGATAGGATCCAAGGGCTATAATTCTCGATGGTCCCAGGACGAGGGCCGTCGTTTCCAACAGAATTTACGACAATAACCCCCTTCTCGATAGCATGAAAGGCTCCGATGGCCATAGCATCGGTGAAAAAACTTTTGTATTCGCCGCCCATGGATGCGGATATGATGTCGACCCCATCAGCAATCGCGTCGTCGAATGCTTTGAGAATCGACGAGGTCCGACAGAATCTTGGACTACAAACACGATAAACTGCAATTCTTGAAAATGGTGATCCACCCCTCGCGACCCCCTTAGCGAGGCCATAATATGAAGCCCCTTTTACCGGAATACCGGCTGCAGTCGATGCAATATGTGTGCCGTGCCCGTCCTCGTCCATGGCCGAGGTGATCGAACCCGGTTCAAGAGGATCGTCGTAAAACCTTGCTCCGATCACTTTCCTGTATTGAATAAATTTCATCTGATTGAACCTGATTATTTTAAACTTAAAATACATTTATACTTTTCACTTTTTTGGTTAAAAAGTTAAAAAAAAATAACATTTTTCTTAATTTCCGTGTTCGAAAAAGTGGTCATATATTTACGATTTATGCAACGGGTTAAAGTTGTTCGTTCACCTATTGCACTTGAACAACGAAGAAGTCGGAGGATTATTTTTGCCAATCATGCATGTTCCGTTCCATCGTTTCAGGATGGGGCCCATATGCGTGTCGTCGAAACTCGGATGCTGAGGCCAGATTCCGGAATCCACGATGCCGATGATAGTGTCGCTATCTCCGCTCGACGAAGAGTCAGAGACATTAACAGAACGAGAGGTCGTGGGAGAGATATCATCATCGATATAATTCTTCTTGAAGGCACTTCGACTCGCCAAGAAATCCCAAGAACGAGTGGTGTGCAGCCGCAGAGTCGAGTCCGGAAACACGGACACCACTCCGGGCATCTCGGCTATTAGTTTCGCGTCTCCATGGGACAAACGAACCGCAAACCCCAAGAAACTATTTTTGTAGATTTGTACCACGGAGTTGTTCTTCCTGCATGCAGGGGTAATTAATTAGCAATTTAATTAATATGATCATATAAATTATAATTAAGGATTCAACAAAATAAAAAATGTACAATATTGAATATTCATTCAATCTAACCTTTGCATTTGCTGGTTTAGAAGATGGAAATGATCGGTTCTCGATGTACCTTCCGTTGAAGCTCCCATGTACACAATATAAACTTCATGACTGGCATTAATACAAGTATTATATTCTCCAAAAAACAAAAGACTGATGAAGAAGCTCAAAACAAAATAAAAAGCTCTCATATTATGAATTTTCAAATGTTATAACATTAATGATGGAGTGAGTTCACATATCACTACATGCCCTTTAAATAGAATAGAACACTATATTTTACAATCCCTTAAATTATGGAGTTATTCTCATCGTTCAAAATTTTAATATTATTTAAAAATTATATTATATTTTGTTTGGTGTCCTGACTCCTGAGTGCTAAGGAATGAAGATAAATTTGTATTTGTTGTTTTGGATTTAATTTCCAGTTTAGTTCACACTTTTTCAATTTAGTTTAGTTCAGTTCAAACCCGCTAATTTCGTTTCAAAATAAATTTAAAAAATAAATAATAAATAATAAATAATTTGAATTGTAATTTCATATATATAATGTAGTTAATACTAGAATATTATTAATATTGTTTAAAAAATATTTAACAATTTATAAAAAAATATTATTATTATTTTTATAAAAAAATTAATTAAGTTGAGTTTAATTATTTCAGTTAAGAAAACAAATCCATAGTAATGTTTTTTAAGAAATATATTTTAATATTTATGATCATCTCGGACAAAAAAATAAATAAACAAGAGCATATTTTGATGTCTTTCCTCATGGCTTACATTACAAGAGCATATTTTGATGTCTTTCCTCATAGCTTACGTTTGGATTAAAAATTAAAATACATTATAAATTTATACTGCAAATAAAATAAAATAAAGAGAGAAAATCATTTACCTAATTGAATTTTAGGCTCAATTGCTCAAATCTCACCAATAATCATTAAGCTTACCTTCCTACGTACCTATAACCATTTTAGTCTCAGCACACATCATTAATTAATCATGACGATTATGAAATTCTGTTCAATATAAATAAAATATTTTTATAATAATTATTACTTTATGTAATTTATTTAATTTTTATAATAGTAAAAGATACTCTATTTTTTTAATGGTTACGCTTTCTTTGTAAATTAGAAAAAAAATAGAAAAAGTAATTTATTTACTTTAATAGTAATATTTATAATTTATGTACGATAATAATAATAATTACATTAAAAACATGACAAATTGTTAATGTTAAAAAACAAATTTTAAATTAGAAAAGAAGTGTGATCATTGAAAAAATAGAAGAAATAATTTATTTACTTTAATAGTAATATTTATAATTTATGTGCAATAATAATAATAATTACATTAAAAACATGACAATTTGTTAATGTTAAAAAACAATATTTTTTCAGTCCCAAAGAAGTAGATTAAAGAATCTACTACTCCTTTTGTAATTTATTAAAAAAGTAGTGCAATTTGTTTGGGATTGAAAGCGTAAATTTTCATGTAATTATATTTTTAATTTTTTTTTTACATAAAAAGTATTTTATGTTTTTGACATTAAAACATAAACTCAAAATAGGATAAATATTACTAAGGAAGTAGTGGAATATTTTCTAATGCATTGGAGATGCTCTTTCAAAGGAAGTAGTGCAACTTTTTTAGGATAGGTCATAGGAGTAGTATAATTTTTCATGTAATTATTGTTAGTGTGTAGTTCTTTGTAGTTCAACATAGAATCATGTTGTTCTTGCTTGAACTACGTTGAACTATACACTATTGTTTTGTAGTAACTTCATGTGATTTGTTTGTTTGTTTTAATTGATTAAATTCACACAAGTCTGCTAGGTATGAGTAGTGCTAACTGGAAAATACAAGTGGTTCTTCCTGGAGCCACGATATGCAAGCGTACTCAGAGTTGGACTAGCGGACTTGGCGATACAAACAACATGGAGTTCCTTGTGTGCATAACAGTGAATGACCCACGTAGTTCTATGTATACCAGCGTGGTCCTCGAATTCACTGTTGCACCACCAACAAGAGAGTTCAAGTTCTATTGTATAAAGATCTTGAATCAGTGCTAACACATTGATGGACATGGAGCAAGCACAGATAGACACTGGGCTGAGGGAATGACTGCTAAGGAATGAAGTCAGCCACGGGTGCGACTAGAAGACTTCGCTAGAAGAATTCAAGTCAAAGAATAAAATACGAAGTAATCTAACTGTGCATGCAACAAGCTCGAAGCGCGAACACATGCTAATGTGGCAGCGGGTAGAGCTACGTTCATCAAGTACGGAACAATGGAATATTCGCTTGAGATGCCTTGGGGTCGTACATTCCATTGGGCCGTCATGGGCTTGGCCCATTAAGCGTGAATTCCGGAAACCCTACTTTTCGATGCCTATAAATAGTGGGTTGTTGGAATTCATTCATTACACTTTTGATTAGACATATTCTAGAGAGAGAATTATTGTAGACCGAGAGACTTCGCTAGAAAGCTCCGGTCGTACCCTCTATTTAGTCTTAGTAGTACTCATCGCTAGATTAGTTCTACCTAGACTTAGTTTTTGGTCGTGTGACCTTTCTACAAGATTCGCTAGAATTTTGTAGATGTTTTTGTAAAGTGGTTCCACCCATTACAGATCAATACAAGTTTACTTTATAGAATCTCAAATTGTGTTAAGTAATTGTACTCTACCCTTCACTACTACTCTATAGGTAGATCACAGTACAATATACACAATTTCAATTGGTATCAGAGCGAGTTCACCCCTTTCGGTGTGATCCTAGGAAGAGATTCTACCATGGAGTCGTTTACCGTCCTCAAACCCGTCATTCTCAACTCAACAAACTACTCCTACTGGAAGAGCAAGACAAGGTTGAAGCTGAAGAACGTTGACTCACGTGTTTGGGCTGCTGTTCTACACGGATGGAGTCCACCAACCTACACTGATGAAGATGGTGATGTGCGCATCAAGGAAGAAACTACGTGGACTACCGCCGAACATGAAGCCGCTACTTTTAATTCGAAGGCCATTCACATTATCACCGATCTCATCGACGTTCATATGTTTTCGGTCGTGAGGCACCTTGTTTCTGCTAAGCATGTGTGGGACACATTGGAAAGAATGTGTGAAGGAAGTGAAAGCATCAAAAGGTCCAAGCTGAGAGGACTCACTACTACCTTCCACAAACTTGAAATGAGGGAAGATGAGGATCTTGATTCCTTCTTTAACAAGATAATGGCTATCGTCAGTGAATGTCAAGAACTTGGAGACCCCATACCTCCACCACTCATCTGTACTAAAGTTCTTCGAGGTGTAACAGAGAAGTTCTCTGTCAAAGTGACAACTATGGAAGATACTAAGCTTGGTCTCTCTGGGGACTACAACGAGATCATGAGTCACTTAAAGAACTATGAGTTGAATCTGAAGCTGAAGGACAAGTCTTACTCCATGACTCCATTTGAAAATTCAATGAAGGCACTTGCTATTACTCAGAGTGGCTCCAGCTCTACCTCCAACAACATAGGAGGTACTCATCCCTCTCAGTCTACCGATCAGAATGCTTCTCTTGCGGAGGACTCAGATGATGAAAGTGAAGCTCTTTCTCTCCTCAACTCTCCCAATCCCGATAAGTTTGCTGCTCTCCAAGATTCCGTTAGCTACTTGGTCCGCCAAGATATCAAGAGGAAGAGAAGGTTCAAACAATTCCGCAATCAAAGGAGCCCTGGAAATTCCTACTCTACTCCACCTGCTGCTGGCTCTAAAGGGTATACCCCCAACCGACGGTTTGTGGCCAGCAACCCCGGCAAGGACATGTCGAAAATCAAATGCTTCGAGTGCAAGGGCATGGGGCATGTGAAGAATGAGTGCCCCAATCTACACCGGAAGAACAATATGGAGGTTAGCTATTTGGTGTTCGATGGAGATGATACCTTGTACTCGTCTGAGGAAGAGCAGGGAAAGATGGTGGAGACAAATAATGTGAATGCACTCTTAAGTGCTATTGACAGTGAGAGTGATGAAGAGTATGAGGTAGACCAAGCTAACTTGGCCACTCATGAAAATATTTTTTGCTATACCTCTGTGATTGCAGGTATGACTGAGAAGGTTGGCACCTCCACTCCCTCTGCTGAGAAGGTGAACAAGAAGGATTTTGATGTTGTGATGTTGGAGCTGGAGAGAGCGTTGGAGAAGGTGAAGGAGCTGGAGGCGATTGTCAACAAGGAAGACTCCGAGAAGGACTTTCTCAGAGATTCTCTAGCCAAGATGGAGGAAGGCTATGCTATGCGCACCAAGGAGCTTTATCAAGCAAAGGACAAATTGGATGTTGCAAATTGTCTATTTAAAAAGCTTAACACTGGCACCTCTAAACTTGACTCTATGTTGAACTGTGTGAACACCAAGCATTTTGGTCTTGGCTTTAAGGAAACCTTTGATTCCGTTTACTCCGATTCTCTTAATACTTGTCCTAAATTTGTGCGTGGTATTGACAAATCTATCATTGAATCTAATATGGCTAAGCCGGAGGATGCTCAAACATCCAAAGGAAACTTGGCCTCTACCTCGAATGTGAAAATTCTCAAACGCATTACTACGAATCCTCAAACCCAAATTGCTTCTATGTCCACGTTGACACCTACAACTAGCTCGAAGTCTACCTACAACAAGAAAAATTTCACTCGAAATGTCTCGAATCGATCCAAGACATCTAAACTTACCTCCACGGCGTCTACTAAAGCTGGGTCGTCCAGCTCTACCTCTGCTCGTAAATCTGATGTGAGCATAACCACTCAGAGGAAGAAAAATGCTACTGACCATTATAAGAAAGTCTACGTGTGTGATTATTGTGGGAAGAAGGGACATATCAAACCTTTTTGCTACAAGCGTATTGATGATTTAAATATGCACGGTGTGAGGATGAGACAAGTTTGGAGACATATCTTGAAACCTATTCATAGTCAAGCTAAACTAGTGTGGAAAGTCAAAGCAGCTCTTCCCACACCAGTGACAACAAAGAGTAAACAAGTTTGGAGAAGGAGGGAAGAAGAAGTAAAATGCAATGTTGCATTCACTGTGGCTAAGGGCACTACAAAAGAGACATGGTATTTTGATAGTGGGTGCTCCCGACACATGACCGGCACCAAAGACTCTCTTATTGATTTTGTTCCACACTCTGGGGGTCCTGTTACCTATGGAGGGGGAGCAAAGGGAAGTATAGTGGGCAGTGGTACTCTTAATGTGAAAGGTCTTCCCGCATTAAAGAATGTTTTACTTGTAGATGGTCTTTGTGCTAATCTTATAAGCATTAGCCAATTGTGTGATGATGAGCTAAATGTGAAGTTTAACAAAGAAAATTTTGAAGTGTACAACGCAAAAGGGGAATGCATACTCACTGCTGCCCGAGCAAAGAACAACTGCTATGCCATCAGTGAATCTTGTCTGAATGCCTCTACTCATGATGAGATAGATATTTGGCATCAAAGGCTTGGACATACTAGCCTTCGAAATCTTGAAAAATTAATTCAAATAAAAGCGGTTAGAGGCATAGAGAGCTTGCCCAAGTTTGATAAAAGAGTTTGTGGAGACTGCCTCATGGGAAAACAAACAAGGTCACCACACCCCGCTCTCTCTACCCTCACCCGGACGACTGAGTGTTTCGAGTTGCTACATATGGATCTTATGGGTCCTATGGAGGTTCAAAGTCTTGGGAACAAGTGGTATACACTTGTGATTGTTGATGATTACTCTAGGTTTACCTGGGTAAATTTTCTTGGTACGAAGGATGAGGCATTTGAAAATTTTCGATCTCTTGCTCGGAAAATTCGTACTACCCATGCCAAGAGAATCCAACGAATTCGAAGTGATCATGGTGGAGAGTTTCAAAACAATGTATTTATTGAGTATTGCACTCGCAAGGGAATTCATCACGAATTCTCTGCCCCCAAGACGCCTCAACAAAATGGTGTTGTGGAGAGGAAGAACAGGACATTGCAAGAAATGGCTAGGGTGATGTTGGTTTCAGCGGGTATGGCAAAGGGGTTTTGGGCTGAAGCACTTAGCGCGGCTTGCTATGTGATTAATAGGATTAGCATTCGTGCTGGAACCCAATGCACGGCATATGAGTTGTTAACTTCCAAGAAACCAAATGTTGCTCATCTACGTGTGTATGGGTGCATTTGCTACATTTTGAATGATCGTGATGCCTTGAAGAAGTTTGATCCTAAGTCGGACAAAGCTATCTTTGTTGGCTATGCCCTCAACAGTCATGTCTATCGTGTGTTCAACCTAAGAACTAAGACAGTGCAAGAATCCACAAATATCAAGTTTGATGAACATCATTTTCATGATCATCCTTCCAAGTCTACCTCGAAACAAGGTGTTTCACATCCTGTTCTACCTCCGATGGATGTTATAGTTGAGGGGGAGGTGAACCAAGGCGAAGGAGTGGTCCTACCAGCTCCTGAAAATTCTATCTCTCACAACTCTGGTGACTCTACCTCCACCGGTAATGGTGATGGGGATTCTGCTCAATCTACTGCCAACCCTGTTCTGGGTACAACTGGGGCATCTACTTCCACCGGGGTCCCTAACTCCGGTCCACCCGCATACATTCGAAAGAGACATCCGGGTCAACAAATGATAGGAGATCTAAATCAAAGAGTTACTCGATCTACTCACTCTACCACCACCTTGCCCGCCACCTATCCTAACACACTTTCAAATTTGGCTTTTCTATCTCCCGATGTGGGCATTATGAGTTTTGTCTCTGAAATTGAGCCCAAGAATATTAAGGAAGCCATCAATGATGAATTTTGGATTGCGGCGATGCAAGAAGAGCTACATGAGTTCGAACGAAACAAAGTATGGTCTCTGGTTCCTAGACCCAAGAATGTGAATGTGATTGGCACTAAGTGGATCTATAAAAACAAAACCAATGAATTCAATCAAATAGTGCGCAACAAGGCACGCTTAGTTGCTCAAGGGTACACCCAAGTAGAGGGCATTGATTTTGACGAAACTTTTGCCCCTGTGGCACGCATAGAGTCAATCAGACTACTTATTGCGGTAGCTTGCTAAAAAAATATTCCACTCCGGCAAATGGATGTCAAGGCAGCCTTTCTAAATGGAGTGTTGGATGAAGAGGCATATGTAGAACAACCCAAAGGGTTTGTGGATCCCCACAAACCAGACCATGTCTACCTACTGCACAAGGCACTATATGGTTTGAAGCAAGCACCTCGTGCGTGGTATAGCTGCTTGACGGAATTTCTGTTGAACTTTGGTTTCACTCGTGGTAATGCCGATACTACTCTCTTCATAAAGATTGTCAAGACCGAGATGCTCATTGCCCAAATCTATGTGGACGACATTGTGTTTGGTGCCACCCATGACCGTTTAGTCAAAGAATTCACTGAAGCAATGTCCTCATCTTTTCAAATGAGCTTGGAGGGAGAACTAAGTCACTTCCTTGGTCTTCAGATCTCGCAACGACACAATGGCATCTTCATTTCTCAAACTAAGTATGCTATCAACATGTTGAAGAAATTTGATATGGCAGATGCTAAACATATGAAGACTCCTATGGCTACCACTGACAAGCTAAGCAAGGCAGAGAATGGCAAGGATGTTGATATCTCCACCTACAGATCTCTTATTGGAAGCTTACTCTACCTCACAGCCACCCGACCAGATATTATGTATAGTGTGTGCCTCTGTGCCCGCTACCAAGCACAACCCAAGGAAGAACATCTTGCTGCTGTAAAGCGTATCCTTAGATATGTTGCCGGGTCTACCAACCTTGGCTTATGGTATACTAAAGAAACTTCTTCTTATCTTGTTGGTTTTGCAGATGCTGATTGGGGGGGTGACAATGATGAAAGAAAGAGCACTAGTGGTGGGTGCTGCCTCTTGGGAAACAACTTGGTCTCGTGGCATAGCAAGAAACAAAATTGCATTGCCCTCTCTACTGCTGAGTCGGAATACGTGGCTGCGGGTAGCTGCTGCACCCAGCTGTTATGGCTACAACAAATGCTTGCGGATTATCAAATCGAGAGCACACCACTAACCTTGTTTTGTGACAACGAGAGTGCTATAAAGATAAGTCAGAATCCAGTACAACATTCAAAGACCAAGCACATTGACATCCGACATCATTTCATTCGAGACTTGGTTGAACGGGGTAAGGTTGTAATGGAACATGTTCCTACCGAGAAACAACTCTCAGACTTCTTCACCAAACCACTTGCTTCGGAAAGATTTTTGTTTCTAAGGAATTCTGTCTGCATGGCTGCGTTTTGAAGGGTAGTAGGCCGCAAATGGCTACCTCCACCCACAGCCGTTTATTTTGTCAATGGAACCATGAGGTAGAGCAAGGTGAGGTTTGTAGTTGACAGTTGCAAAGTGACGTAGTATTTGGACATACTGTTATTTAAATATTTATATAAGCAATTCATTGGAGTGAACTTAGTTTGCTCTATGTCTAGCAGGAAAAGTCGGCCTAAAGATTTCCTCGATGGATCGGGTCTTGACTGACTTGGTCTTCGGGCAAATGCAAAAGACATGGCCTTATACATATAATGGTGAAAACAAAAAATACATAAGGAAACACCATCTATAACACCCCTCTTGGGTACTAATAAGCCTGCTCTATGCTTGAAAAAGCTAAAGAAATGGTCGTGGTTACACATTGAACTGGCCAAAATAGCAATACCGTCCATAAAGCACTGTCACTCTACCTCCAGTATCTCTACTTAATGTTCTTTCCAGCGATTTTGATTCACTGTGTGGTGGAACGTATGTCCACCTTGTGTGTGCTTACTATGCCTTTAACTGAATTTCATTTTTTTTAATTTGCAGAGTTCCTCTGATCACCGAAGTATGCTTGTTCTACCGTGAAGTGCTTCTTTAGGCTTGTTGGTTAAGACAATTTTTGTGAATTTTGAAATCTGGTTATTTCTGTGTAGGTCTATGTGTAATTACACCTGCTCTACGTATATGACTTTGAGTTCTCATGATAAACTGTCTGTCTCACGTGCTACTCTTTGTATTTTGTACTCTTTGCTGAATTTTCACATAGTTGTGTTGTCCTACCCACAAGGAACCGTGGTGTGCGTGCTTCGGTTTGTTATTAATACCTGTGCAGATGTACAAAAATGAATGAAGGATCGTGTTATGGGTGCTCCTGCTTGTTCTAATATCTGTGCTGAAGCGTTGGATCTTTTTCCTTGTGTACTGTTCCTGGTCACCGCATTAACGGATCTTCAACACTGCTCTCCTCTACGCGAACCTGCCCACTCTACCTTGGTTCCCATATCATGTTTATGTTTATATATTCATATGCTTTAAGTTTCTTATTATACCCTAACCCATCCCTGCTATTCGTCCTCTCGTATTGATTCCAATGCTGCAGGTACACGTACCATTGGGAGTACTCTGTTTGTTCCCTCAACGCTGACTTACGTCGCGTACACGTGGCTAAGTCTGGACCACAGAATTTGAATCGCTACAGTTTCCCTATAAATACCTCCTCTCACCCAACACATAGTACACCTTTCACTACGTGTTTTTGAGAGTAAAATCGTATCTTCAAACTGTTCTTGTTGTCTGCGCAGAGATTCATATTCTCTACCCCGGATTTTTCTCTTCTCTCTACGCTACTCCATCCACCTCACGCATCTCTCACTATGTCTACCTTTGAATCTCCCGAATTTTATGCTGCCCAAATTGTTGAGCTCAACGCCCAGCTGGTCGTTCTTGAAAAACAATTTGATGAGGAAGAGGATTTCTCCAAGGCAGAACCCATTGGAAATCAAATCTCTGATCTACGTAAGATCATCACTGAGCACAAAAGAAACAAATTTCTGGCTGAAAAAGAAATTGCACGCATAGCCAAAGAGAAAAAGGCTGAGGAAGAAAGGCTCGAGGCTCTACGGTTAGAAAAATTGAAACAAGAAGAGGACGAACGCAGAGCAAAGGAAGAGCAGAGAAAAAGGGATGAGGAGGCACGTATTGCCGAGGAAGAGAGAAAACGAAAAGAAGATGAGGAGGCAGAACGCATAGCAGAGGAAGAAAGAAAAAGAAAAGAACAGGCTGAACGTATTGCCAATGAACAGAAACAGAAGGCTGATGAAGATGCTCTACGCATACGTGCGGAGAAAGAAAAATCTGATAAGGCAGCGGCTGACCATAGAGCCCGCATGGAACAGAAACGGCTTGATGAAGCCAACGCTCTTGTAGCTCACACTCTTTCACCGCAGACTCAGGTGATTGAACACCCCGCTGCCCGTACACCCTCTCCTGATAGCCCTGTTGTTACTGTTTCTCCCACCGAGTCCCCCGTCCACCAACCCACTGATACTACTGTGGTTATACGTGATTCCACGCCGCCGTTCGTGGAGGAGGAACGTAAAGTTGCCTCTAATTTAATCGTAAGAGCCTCGCCAACACGGGTTGTTGGGCCTGGATACTCTGACAATTTCCACACGGAGCTGGCGGCCATACGTTATGAATTTTTACAAGGCCAGGATGTCAACTCTGAACGCTACTATGGGCAAAGTAAGTGGGTCAAACGTGGACTGGAGGCCTTCATGCGTGAGATGCATTTGGCTGATTCGATTAACTTCGACGTGGATTACAGTATGTTTGTCCACCGTGTATTTTTCGCCCACGTAGACCGGGCGTTTGGAACCCCTGGCTCTGAGTCATATGGGAAGGTGATTCTTCGTGGCACTGAGTATGATTTTAGCCCCCGCACGATTAACAAACTTTTCCGTCGTTCGCGGATCCAGGCTACATGGGAGGAGCCCTCTACGAACCACCCTGACAGCATGCTGATGGGTTTTATTCTCACTGGTGGTCTTGTCTCTACGGACCAGCCGCCCATTTCAAAGCTCACTCATTTTTTCTCTCATCTTAACCGTGTGGTTGCTAACAATTGGATCCCTACGTCCAACACCGGTGTGCTACATGCTGATGCCCTTCACCTTATGTATAAACTCAGCCGTGGCATCCAGGTGGACCTTGGACAGGTTGTGTTTAACAAAATCAAGTCATACGGTGAAATGACAGATACTCAGATTCAAAGTGCCAAGCTGCCGTGCCCACATCTAATCAGCACTATTTTGCAAAGTCAGGGGTTCAGGTATAGGAAGACTGATGCTCCGTTTACCAAGATCATTGGGTTTCGTTTTGATTGTGCGTATGAGCACAAAAGCAAGGTGAAGGATCTACCCTGGCGTAGACTTGGGAACATTGAAGCAGATCGTGCTCTGTTCAACGCTGGCCCGGCGCTTCCTCTGCACCCACATCAAAACCAAAAACGTGGCAACTCCAAGTCATCCCGTTGTACGCAGCGTCTATTGCAAAAAGAACTGGACTCTTCGTCTGATGAAGCTGATTCTTCGGAGGACGAGCTCTATCTGTGTCAGCCGAGCACGCTTCTACGTGACTTTGAACGGTTGAATTACATCATTGATATGAGTTCGGGGCTGTGCGGTCACATGCACAACAAAGCACGTAGAGCGGCCCGTCTAGGGGGAGATGGGTCGTCCTACGAAGACCTAGGACCGTTGAAGGTGTTACATGCACGTTTAGCCGCTGTAAATGAGTTGATTGAGGAGCAGATGGAGGCCTCAAGGAATGCCGCTGACCGTCCAGCCAGCAAGAGTGATAAGAAAAATTTAAAAAGAAAAGTTGAAGTGGTGGACGTTGATCAGGATGATGATGAAATGATGAATGAGGAAGAAGTGTTACGCGCGGAGCGTAAGAGAAGGAGAACTGAAGCTGCCTTTGGGCACAGTGATTTGGTTAAAGAAGTTGATGGTACGGTGAGGGAGGTAGATGAAGTGAAGAAGAAGGAGAAAGCCAAGGGAGCTGGCTCTTCGGGCTCTGGGACTGCTGCCAAAGGAAAAACGAGTGGGTCTACGGGGATCCCTAAATCTGGTGCTGCAAAATCCAAAGTGACTGGCCCTACGGTCCCCAAAGTCACTTTTATTAATTCTGGTGCCCCCAAGACTGTGATGAAGCGTGGACCAGGAGCTGGCAAAGACGTTTCTCTACTTACCCCTGATATGTTCAAAGATAGTCTGGAGGTTGCACGCAGACCCCTACGGCTTTCACCCATCAGAGAAAAGAAAAAGGGAACAGGTCAACGCAGGAAACAGCTAGCCGTCAAAACGCCAGTCAAACCCACGAGGAAAATTATTGATGAGCCCACCGACGACGAGGAAGAGCAGGAGTACGAAGAGGAAGAGTTCTCTGATCCTGACAACACTCGTGATCTGCGTCAACATACACCCACACTGGACTCAGACGAGGAAGGAGCAAATGAAGATTAAATTCTTCATATCAAGTGTTTTCTTATCTCTATCCTACCCATGAACAATATTTATTTTCTGTTGTTTTTCATAACTCTGATCTACTCTGTTTTGATACTCATGTTTTTCTGTTTTGATCATTTTGAGTTATCTTAGTTTGCTATCTCTGCTACTTATTCGTATGAATGATTATTTTCTATGCTTCACTGCTCGCATGATTAATTATATGCTTGGTTGTCATACGTTTACTTTTTGAGTATGATACTTGTTTGAGGGGGAGTTGCTCTACGGACCCCACTTATGAAGTTGACTCAAAAAGGGGGAGATTGTTAGTGTGTAGTTCTTTGTAGTTCAACATAGAACCATGTTGTTCTTGCTTGAACTACGTTGAACTATACACTATTGTTTTGTAGTAACTTCATGTGATTTGTTTGTTTGTTTTAATTGATTAAATTCACACAAGTCTGCTAGGTATGAGTAGTGCTAACTGGAAAATACAAGTGGTTCTTCCTGGAGCCACGATATGCAAGCGTACTCAGAGTTGGACTAGCGGACTTGGCGATACAAACAACATGGAGTTCCTTGTGTGCATAACAGTGAATGACCCACGTAGTTCTATGTATACCAGCGTGGTCCTCGAATTCACTGTTGCACCACCAACAAGAGAGTTCAAGTTCTATTGTATAAAGATCTTGAATCAGTGCTAACACATTGATGGACATGGAGCAAGCACAGATAGACACTGGGCTGAGGGAATGACTGCTAAGGAATGAAGTCAGCCACGGGTGCGACTAGAAGACTTCGCTAGAAGAATTCAAGTCAAAGAATAAAATACGAAGTAATCTAACTGTGCATGCAACAAGCTCGAAGCGCGAACACATGCTAATGTGGCAGCGGGTAGAGCTACGTTCATCAAGTACGGAACAATGGAATATTCGCTTGAGATGCCTTGGGGTCGTACATTCCATTGGGCCGTCATGGGCTTGGCCCATTAAGCGTGAATTCCGGAAACCCTACTTTTCGATGCCTATAAATAGTAGGTTGTTGGAATTCATTCATTACACTTTTGATTAGACATATTCTAGAGAGAGAATTATTGTAGACCGAGAGACTTCGCTAGAAAGCTCCGGTCGTACCCTCTATTTAGTCTTAGTAGTACTCATCGCTAGATTAGTTCTACCTAAACTTAGTTTTTGGTCGTGTGACCTTTCTACAAGATTCGCTAGAATTTTGTAGATGTTTTTGTAAAGTGGTTCCACCCATTACAGATCAATACAAGTTTACTTTATAGAATCTCAAATTGTGTTAAGTAATTGTACTCTACCCTTCACTACTACTCTATAGGTAGATCACAGTACAATATACACAATTTCAATTATACTTTTAAATTTATTTGATTTTTTAATTATTTTTTATTTAAAATTATTTTACATTAAAACATAAACTAAAAATAAGATAAATACTAGGTTGAGTACCTTTGTAAGCATTTTTATTCTCATATCACATACTTTCTTATGTATAGGACGTACGTTATTTGGGACCTTCGTGCATTGCTTACAACAAACGGACTTTGAACTTTGTGGAATTTATCGGGTTAGAATCATATTTGGTCCAGTCGAAATTTTCCATTTACTTAAAAGTTCTTTAACTTTTTTTTTATCAGATCTAGTCCTTTGACTAGTGAACCAGACATATACTCCCTTATAAGAATCGTGTAAACGCTTTGAGGAAATTGTTAATTTGTATAATTGTAATTATGTAAGTAATAGTTTCATTGCAATTATTTAAGTAATAGTTTCATAGATTCGAGCACAAAATATCGTAAACTTACTAGTACAGTATCTTTTTCTTATAATTATTAGTCAAAATAAAATCCACAAACTAATTTAAGACAACAAATTATTTTACAAACAATTTATTTTTCCCAACTTTATTCATGCTGATTTTGACAATCTTTATTTATTTATATTTTAACAATAAATCTAGTAATTATGTTCTTTTGCAATGATGATGAAATTCATAACAATAATTATTTTATTCATGAACGATAGCTATCCCTATTTTTATTTTAATGTCACAATCTTTCCTACTTAGGTTAGTTTATTTTGACATTTTTTTAGCATCTCTTATCCATAACTATGCATTGCTTACAACAAACGGACTTCGTACAATGTAGAAGTTGCTAGACAACCATGTAATCGAACCAAACAAATCTTCCCGCGACGATGTAGTAAGTATGAACGTCACTTGAAAGCTCAGTTTCTTAACGTTCTTCGTGAAGTATAGCTTGTTCGGCACAACTTGTACGTGCACACCGGCAGGAGCCTCCACGGTGACTGTGTAGACGGAATAAACTCGACCAACATTAGTCACTGTTCTTTTCACCGTCTTTGGTGCATTTGGCATTAACCCCGACACAGCAATCGAAGGGTAGTTCAAGTCGGAGATGGAATCAGGACTGGAGTTACTTGGGCAGGAAAAGTTATTTGGAAGAGTCGATGAGATACGTTTGATCATGGATGTGTTGTATCCCAAGTTGCACATAAATAGTATGTAATCGATGGGTTCTGTCTCATAGACAAGTCCCGGCCACCATGAGCTAAATAAGCTTATTTCCCCGGATCCGATGTCGTAAGGGGTAGCTGTCGACCCCGTGTAAAATTCCGTGATTGGAGCATTGTAATTGTTTGTCGGGTTAGCTACAAATGAAAAAAAAAAGACTATTAATACATAATGTCTGAAACAGAAAAAAGTGTGACTATTGATATGTGACATATAAACCTGTTGTCATTATGGCTGATTTGATAGCAGAGGGTGACCATGTCTGATGCCAATACTTTACGGTTGCAACTACACCCGAAACGTGTGGGCAAGCCATTGATGTACCCGACATGAAGACGAAGAGCGGTGGTTGATCCATACCAGGGTAAGCATCACTTGTGTCGTTGAAAGAACCTGCTGCAAGGATATTCACACCTGGTGCTGCAACATCAGGCTACACGAAAACAACATTTAGGATGTACGACTAGACGTATTCATAAAAATTCAATTAATAAATCTATACAAATTTAAGTACAAGATTTTTTTATTTTTTATTTTCAACCTTGAGAAGGTTCTTAGTGATAGGTGTAGGCCCCCTTGACGAATAAAGGTCAACCTCTGGCGCTGGCTTGTAATTCAGTATCGCTTCAGTGGTTAAGATGGTCGCCAACGGATTTCTTATGCAATGTCAAAACAATTTTAAATTAATTAGAAAATGTTGAGATTCAGATAGTAAACTAGCTAATTAAATGTGGATATATATTACATTGTTGAGTTTATATAAGATTGTATTTTAGCTGCATCTGTTGTGTCGACGGCTGCAATCGCAGTAGTAATTTGGAAGTTGCGCGTTACGTGCCTCAAGTAATCGCTAATTATTATAATTCCGATTACCCCTTGTTCTATCATTGCATTGATCTTGTTCCGTGTACCCACAAGGTCATCGTCGTCACATAAAATGATTCTTCCCTTCACTTTGGCCTTGTCTAATGAACCGGGGATACAATGCCTGAAAATTGAAGTAGTCGAGAGTCGAGACATTATTTAATTTACAGATAAAAATTAAACTATACATATGTGTACATATATATCATCATACGTTGCATTAAATAAATCACGTTGCTCGTATCCGGCTGAACTTCCATGGACTAGCCGATAAACTGCAGAATTATTCAGACCTGAGAAGGTGATGCCTCCGCCCTGTAATCGAATACGACCAGATCATGCATTATTATTGGAGAATATATTCGACCCACTATAAATTTTGATTACGCGCATACATACCTTAATCACCTCGTTTCGTCCTCCCAGTACGATATCCACCTGAAAATCACGATCTATGGTGGTTGAACCGACCGATAGGATCCAAGGGCTATAATTCTCAATGGTCCCGGGATCAGGGCCGTCGTTTCCAACAGAGTTTACGACGGTAACCCCCTTCTCGATAGCATGAAAGGCTCCGATGGACATAGAATCGGTGAAAAAACTTTCGTATTTATCGCCCATGGATGCAGATATGACGTCGACCCCATCAGCAATCGCGTCGTCGAATGCTTTGAGAACCGAAGAGTCCGGGCAGTAGTCCTTTTTACAAACACGATAAACTGCGATTCTTGAACTTTGTGAGCCGCCCCTCGCGACCCCGTTAGCAATGCCATAATACGATGCCTCGTTTACCGACATCCCTGCTGCAGTCGATGCTACGTGTGTGCCGTGCCCATCCTCGTCCATGGCCGAGGTGATCGAATCCGGTTTGTCAGGATCGTCGTAAAACCTTGCTCCGATCACTTTCCTGTATTGAATAAATTTCATCTGATTGAACCTGATTATTTTTAACTTAAAATACATTTATACTTTTCACTTTTCTGAATTTTCGTGTTCGAAAAAGTGGTCATATATTTAAGAAAAGGAGGGAGTACGATTTATGCAACGGGTTAAAGTAGTTCGTTCACCTATTGCACTTGAACGAAGAAGTCGGATTTTTGCCAATCATGCATGTTCCCTTCCAACGTTTCGGGATGGGGCCCGTATGCTTGTCGTCGAAACTCGGATGGTGAGGCCAAATTCCGGAATCCACGATGCCGATGATAATGTCGCTATCTCCGCTACACGAGTCAGAGACATTGACAGAACGAGAGCTCACGATAGAGATATCATCATCGATATTCTTCTTCTTAAAGGCGCTTCGACTCGCCAAGAAATCCCAAGAACGAGTGGTGTGCAGTCGCGTAGTCGAGTCCGGAAACACGGACACCACTCCGGACATCTTGGCTATTAGTTTCGCGTCTATAGGAGACAAACGAACTGCGAACCCCAAGAAACTATTTTTGTAGATTTGTACCACGGAGATGTTCTTCCTGCAGGGGAATTAAGGATTCAATTAACAAAATAAAAATGTACAATATTATTCATTCAATCCAATTAACCTTTGCATGTGCTGGTTTAGAAGATGGAAATGATCGGTTCTCGACGCGCCTTCCATCGAAGTTGAAGCTCCCATGTACACAATATAAACTTCATCACCACCATTAGAAGTATTATGTTTAGCTTCTCCAAAAAACATAAGAGTACTCATGAACAAACTCATCAACACAAAATAAAAAGCTCTCGTCATCATTGTATGATAATATCAATTTTCAAATGTTTAACATTAATGATCGAGTGAGTTCACATATCTGTACATGCACTTTAAATAGAATATTACTAATATTTTTACAATCCCTTAAATTATGGAGTACTTTTCATGGTTCAATTTTTTAATATTATTTTAAAAATTAAATTATGGACTATTTTGTTTGGTGTCCTAGTGCTCGAGATTAATGAAGATAAATTTGTAAATGTTGTTTTGGATTTAATTTCATACAGTTTAGTTCACAACTTTTCAATTCAATTTACTTCGTTTCAAATTACTTTCAAATAAATTAAAATAAAATTTAAAAAATTTAAATGGTTAATTTCATGTATAACATTCAGTTAATAATTAATACTAGAATATTATTAATATTTTTTTAAATATATTTAACAATCTAGTTCATTTCAATTCGGTCTAAATTCATTCCGTTCACTCCGGTTTAGTTCAACCGTTTCAGTTCAAAAGAACAAATACATAATAATATCTTTATAGAAATCATATAATAAATATATTTGAATATTTATCCTCTCGGACAAAAAAAAAGCACAATTATATTTTAATGTCTTTTGTCATGGCTTACGTTTGGATTAAAATACATTATAAATTTAAACTGTAAATAAACTAAAGAGACAAAATCATTTACCTAATTGAATTTTAGGCTCAGTAAAATCATTAAGCTCACCTACCTATAACCATTTTAGTCTCAGCATACATCATTAATTAGAGCCCGTTTGGGTGAACTTATTTAAAAGAGCTTATAAGATGTTACGTCTTATAAGTTGTTAATTTGTTTGGCAATTTAAGATCTTATATAAATAAAATTACCAAAAATAAATTGTTATATATGAAAAAAATAATTTAAAATATTTATATTAACTAAATAATAAATTTGGAATTTTTGTATATATATAAAAGGTAATAATTATAAGGGTAGTTTGGTCTTTTATTGTTTAAGTTACGAGAGCTTATTAGCTGTTGAAAAAAAAGTACCTCCCCCCTTATTTTTTTTTAAACAGCTTATAAGCTGTTAAACAGCTTATTTTTAAGTTTTTTAAGATCTTTTTCTAAAATTTTACCAAACAAATTTGAAGAGCTTATAAGCTCTTAAACATCTTATAAGCTGTTTTAAAGAGCTTATAAGCTCTGCCAAACACCCTCTTAATCATGACGATTATGAAAAAAAATTCAATAAATTCTCTAAATTTAATTAGTAGTATCTTTTGTGTGGGTTTTTAAAAATAATTAAAAATATTAGAAGAAATTTGTTTTAAAAAATTAATTATATATATCAATTAAAATAAATTAATTATCTTATTAATTAATGAGTTAATTAATTAAATGAACGAATAGGATATCTTAATAGAAGTCCTTATATCGTGCAACTACATGTACAATACATCGTACGGCCATTTAATAATAAAAATACGGCAATTTATAATTTGTTCAATTGTACACATATGATTATATCTTCATGTATTTTTGGATAAATATTCATTAGGTATTGTTATGCTAATTTAATGTTTATAATAATTATTTTTTGTAATGAAAATTTATTATTATTAAATGATGATTTTTATATTTTAAAGGGTGACAGCACTATTTATATGTACTCCCAAGAGTATATATAGGTATTGTAAAAATACAAATTAAAATTTTAACTTGCCGTTAAATCCTTAAATAAAAAAAAAATCACCATTAAATAAAATAATACAATAATATAAATTTAAAATATAAAATAATACAATAATATAAATTTAAAAAGGTATTTAGAGACTGTTTGGCTGAGCTTATAAGCTCCTTAAAAGACAGCTTATAAGCTGTTTAAGAGCTTATAAGCTCCTCAAATTTATTTGGTAAACATTTTAAAAAAGATCTTAAAAAACTTTAAAATAAAAGATCTTAAAAAACTTTAAAATAAGCTATTTAAAAAAAAGTAAGGAGGGATATACTTTTTTTTAAACAGCTTATAAGCTCTTGTAACTTAAATAATAAAAACTAAAATACCTTAAAATTATTACCTTTTATATATATACAAAAATTTCAAATTTATTATCTAGTTAATGTAATTATTTTTAAATATTTTTTTTCATATATAACAATTTATTTTTGATAATTTTATTTATATAAGATCTTAAATTGCCAAACAAATTAAATTTTATAAGTTTATATATCTATTTTATCAAGATATAACAACTATCAGCTCTTAAAACAACTTATAAGACGTAACATCTTATAAGTTATTTTAAATAAGTTCGCCCAAACGGGCTCTTAATCTTTGCATAATAAAAAAATATTTTTAATTTATATATATATTATTAATATTTATTATAAAATCAAATATTCATTACGTGAATCTTCATTTAGGTAAATCAAATCTTCGTCTTGAATTTTCAACAATTTCATTTATAACAATTAATCAAATATTTATCACACGTAATAAAATAATCAAATCTTCATTACATAATATAACAATCTTCATTCATCTACATCTTCATAAAAAATATGAAAAATAATTCTTATATTATTCACAAATTTTTAATACAATAATCTTCATTATCGTACCTAAGATCTTCATTATTTTACAATTTTCAACATGAATAAAAAATGAAAAATAATTCTTATATTACAAAAATAAAATAAAAAAATTAAATAAAAATATTACGCAAAAAAATAAAGTAATTAAATAAATTAAATAAATTTCCAACATGAAAAAAATATGAAAGTAATTTTTATATTACGCAAAAAAATAAATTGAATAAATTAATTAATTTTTTATAGTACATCAAAAAATTTATCGAGATAAAAATAAAGGGAAAAATTAAAAAAGAAGGATATAAAGTCAAATAAATAAATAAATTTAAATTTAAATATTAATAACTAGATGTACCATGATTTGTACACCTAGTTGTACGTTATAAATTGACATCTTAATAGTGTATTCGTGTTTTAAGAAAAATATTGTTTTTTAACTTTTTGATCAAAAAGTCAAAAGTAATTTTAATTTAAAAGTAAAGTAATCGTGAGTGGAGTTTAAAAAATAGATTAATAAAATAAGATTAAATTTTATTTTAAAATGAAAAATATGATTTTTTTAGGTGTATCAATTATTATAGAACATCCAAAAATTATATATATATATATTACAACTTTTATAAGATGGAAGGAGTATTATATTATTCAATTGAAGGAATAATTTAATTAATTGGTTAAAAATTGGTGGAGGTTATTTATGACAGGTTCTTTTGAACTAAAATTGACACTTGAACTGAACTTAATATGTTTGAATTGAACAGAATTTAATACGTTTGAATCGAACTGAACTGACCTGAAATTAAGTTCATTTTAATTTAATTTTAAAATATTAAAATAATAATAATAATAAATAAATAAATAAATGCTTAATGAACTGAACTTAATGATATGAACTAGGAGTGTCAATAGGTCGGGTTCGTGTCGTGTCAAGGCTATTTGCGGTTTAAAAAACATAAACTCAAACATAACTCATTTAATAATCTTGTCGAAAAATTAAACTCAAACTCAACCTATTTATAAACGGGTTACCATTTATAATTCATTTTCAATCCATTTAACCAATTTAATTAATAATTAACTTATCTAATGTTGAATAATATAGAAAAAAAATATTAACAAATAAATTTAAGTGAAAAGAATGGGAAAATAATTATTTGAATTATTAAAATTAAAATTTTATATTTTTATAAATAAAACTATAATTAAATTATTTAATTTATAAAATGCTGACATATATAATGTAGATGTGTCATGAAACTTTGTATGATTGACGTCTTACATATTATATAATTATACTCATTTGAATAGTTACTCAATTAAATATACTATCAAAGTACACATTATCACAAATCATATAAACTAAATAATTTAGAGTGTTAAAATAACACTTTTATTATAAGAGAAAATGGGTGTTATTATAAACTTAATTGCAGAAAAGAAAAAAAATCATACTTCTAAACAAATATTATTATTATTATTATTATTATTATTATTGTTATTATTATTATTATTATTATTATTATTATTTAATAAATAATGTATTATGGTAATTTAATAATTAAAAATAAATTTAATAAATGAGTGAGTTAATTTCGAGTTCGCGAGTCAACTCACGGTTGACTCGTTTATTAAATGGATCATGGCGGGTTGACCCGTCATTGACCTGCTTTTTAATCGTGCGTGTTCAACCTGCTTTATTTCGAGTGGTGTTACCCGATCGTGTCGAAATTGACAGGCCTAATATTAACTGAATTTAGGACCTGTTATTTTGGACTTAATTTCAGTCCATTTCAGTTGAGTTCAGATCGCTTCAGTTCAGTTTCAGATCGCTTTAATTCAGCTTCGAAAATTGAAATTTACAGCCAAAAAGTACTAAATTGAAACTCAATTCGACATATTTGAGACTAAATTGAAAACACGAATATATGTAAAACTAAATCGAAAAAAGACTACATTAATGAAAAGAACAAAAATTTTATCTCACATATTGGGCCTACATAAAATAGTACTAAGTATTAAAAGAGTACTCCGTATTTTATTTTTCAACTGTCCAATAAAATAATTTTATTACTTTAAATGCGATAGTAATAATAATTATATTAAAAACATGACAATTTTTTAATGTTAAAAAACAATACTCTTACTCATCTATCTATTTATAAATATATAATTTGGAATTTGAACTAATAAAAAATCAATAATAATATTGTGTTCACACTATAAATTATAAATAAAAAATTATAAATTCTAGATAATAATATTATTAACCATATTTAAATTATATATAAATTTTAAATATTAATTTGAAATTATATATTTTTTAATAATAATTAATCATTATCTTAAATATAAACTTTTTATTTATTTTCTCAAAATTCTTTTTTATTCCATTAATATTAATTTATTTTTGGATTTGGACAAAAACAATAATAATATTGTGTTCACACTATAAATTATAAATAAAAAATTATAAATTTTAAATAATAATATTATTAAGCATATTTAAATTATATATAAATTTTAAATATTAATTTGAAATTATATATTTTTGTAATAATAATTAATCATTATCTTAACTATATAGTTTTTATTTATTTTCTCAAAATTCTTTTTTATTTTATTAATATTAATTAATTCCAATTAATCGTATCTTATAAAAATCATCTCCTCTCATTACTTAATCCATTTGAGTTAAAAAAAATTCATCAAACTTTTTATGTATATTATTTTCTTGCTTCGTATGTCCTTTTTTATTTTCTGAACATTGAATCGATTTATTCTTCTATTCATTCATTTTTTTTTCTCGAATTTTTTAATTTTATGTATTAATTATGATTTTTTGCACATCCCACAATCAAATTGTGAGGTATTAATTATGTTGACTATATTTTTTTTAATTTTTAGTTTATCCATAATTCAGTTATGTTAATATACGTTTATGTTAATATAATTTCATTTTTGCCATCTCATCCTCTTTATGTTCACCAAGTAAATTCAATTTTTTTATATTTCTATTTATTTTCTAACTTTATAATTTTTATTTTCCATTTATTTTGATTTTCCCACATCGGTTTTAGTTATTTGTTGGATGCGTTTGACATTCGAGAAATATAGAGACGAGAAACTCATCTTCTACTTTTATATTTCTATTTATTTTTCAGCTTTATAATTTTTATTTTGCATTTATTTTGATTTTCCCACGGTGGTTTTAGGTATTTGTTGGATGCGTTTGACATTCGAGAAATGTAGAAACGAGAAACTCGTCTTCCACCAAATCAGAGGCTCCTCGATCGGGTATGATGTAAATCGAGTGATGTGCCCGAGTAACAGACACATGTGTGAGAGAGCCAATAGATCTCATCCAATGACTAACTTCATAATATTTTAATGAAAATTTGTCACATCCGAGATTCGAACTCTGCGTCGTCCGGGAATTACACCAACATCGCCACAGACCTTATCACTTGGGCTTACATACTATAAATTACATCAGACGTAGTCTTGTAAAAATAATAAAATTTTCATAATTGAAATAACGGTTAATAATGAGATTAATACGAGTTTACAAATTTAAGTGAGAGTTCGATTATTAAATAAAATAATTTGTTAGTCCATTAATAAATTTTTGGTTGAAATACGTTGGAGATTAAATAAAATTTTAAATTATTTTAAACAAATAAATCAGGTGGCAGTGGTACTAGTTAGTTGCAAAGAAGTAGACCAAAGAAATTGAACTACTTTTGTAATTAGAAAACAAGTACAGTAGTGCAATTTCTTTGGCATAGAGGGTATAAACTCAAAATAGAATAAATATAATACAGATAAAATGCAAATACAAAAAGTTGTTGCCAAAACATAAATATAGATATTTTGATGTCACAAAATTCTCCCATTACTCAGATACACTGTTTCCTTTCTATTAAAATCTTATTTTTGAAATCTTTTATCCATACTTAAACTAAGCATGGCTTACAACAATCGGGCTTCGAACATTGGGCAAGTTATGATCAGACGACCATGTAATCCAACCGAACACATCTTCGTGCAACGATGTAGTAGTAAGTATGAACGTAACTTTAAAGCTCAGTTTGTTGACATGTTTCGTAAATTGCAGTGTATTTGGCTCCACTTTAACATTGACACCAGCAGGAGCCTCCACGGTGACTCTGTAGTTCGAGTTCACTTGACCGACATTAGTCACTGTTCTTTTCACCACCCTCTTCACATTTGCCCTCAATCCAGAAACGACTATCGAAGGGTAGTTCATATCGGAGATCAAATCAGGTCTCGAGTTACGGGGGCAGTTAAAGTTATCAGGAACAGTCGAAGATAATATTTTGATGGCTGTATTATTGTAGCCCAAGTTGCAAAGAAATAAGATGTAATCGATGGTTTCTGTCTCATACACTAGCCCCGGACACAACGGGCCATAAATGCTTATTTCCCCGGAACCAATGTCGTAAGGGTTAGCTCTCAATCCTGATAAATTCGTGATTGGAGCATCGAGGTTGTTGTTTTGTATTGCTGCACACGAATTCGAATGAGTTTGAAAATGATTCAATTTGTGTACGAATGAGAATTTATGTTGTATGAAAATGTTAGGTGTATCGAACCTGTTGTCATTATGGCTGATTTGATAGCCGATGGAGTCGATTTCAGATAGGAGGACTTTACGGTTGCAGCCACACCGGAAACATGTGGGCAAGACATGGATGTACCCGAGATTAAGTTGAAGAGTGGCGGTTTCGGCTTACCCGGGAAAGCCGCGTTTGTGTCGTTGAAACGCCATGCTGCAAGGATGGACACTCCCGGCGCTGTAACATCAGGCTACAAACACAACACATAACAAAAAAATTAAAGCCACAACAAGGTCTCCTTATACAATTATACAAATAGGAACTTGATGAAGAAACACTTAATAATTTTTTTCAACCTTGAGAAGGTTACTAATGTTGGGTGTAGGACCTCTGGACGAAAATGTTGCAACAACGGGCGCTGGCTTGTGATTAATTATCGTTTCAGTGGGTAAGATGGTCGCCAAAGGATTTCTTGCAATGATAAAACGATTCAATTAGCTATGGTTTTATATGCATAATGTTGAATAGGATAGTAAACAGATTACTTTGTTGAGTTCATATAAGATTGTATTCGAGCTCCATCTAATGTACTGACAACGGCAAATGCAACACTCCTTCGGAAGTTGTGTGTCCATTGCCTCAAGGAATCGCTAATCATTATAATTCCGATCACGCCTTGTTCTTTCATTGCGTCGATGTTGTCGAATATACCATCGAGTGTGTTGTCTACATTACACAGAACAATTCTCCCCTTTACTTTGGCGCCTTCTAATGAACCCCGAAAACAATGGCTGAAAAGGAAAAAAGACTTGTCAAGTCATTAATTGCAGATAAAAACTAGACAGAATTACGATCAATATATCATACGTTGCATTGAACGAATCACTTTGGTTGTGTCCAGCTGAACGTCCATGGACTAACTGATAAACTGGAGATTTTTTGAGACCCGAAAAGCTGATGCCTCCGCCCTGCAATATTGCAGATCATGCATATATCATAAATGTCAGATGCAAATAAATTCTTCTTTCACGTACCTTAATCATCTCCTTTCGTCCGCCCAATACGATATCCATCTCAAAATCACGATCCATGGTGGTTGCACCAACGGTTAGGATCCAAGGGCTATAATTCAAAATGGTCCCAGAAGAAGGGCCGTCATTTCCAGCAGAGGCTACCACAATGACCCCTTTCTCCATAGCGTGAAACGCTCCGATGGAAATAGGATCGGTGAAAAAACTATCGGATTCACCACCCATCGATACAGAAATGACATCAACCCCATCAGCTATTGCATCTTCGAATGCTTTGAGAATCGATGAGACCGCACATCCTTTCGTTCCACAAACACGATACATTGCGATTCTTGAAAATGGTGATCCACCCCTTGCGACCCCCTTAGCAAGGCCGTAATACGATGCCCCGTTAACCGGCACCCCTGCTATGGTCGATGCAACGTGTGTACCGTGCCCATTCCAATCCATGGCTGTGGTGATCGAACCTGGGTTTTCAGGATCATCGTAAAACCTTGCTCCAATCATTTTCCTGTATATCGATCAATTTGTAAATACAGATCGATTTCAAATGAATTATACAGATTTCAAATTCGTTCACCTATTGCACGTGAAAGCAGTAGTCGAATTATTGTTATCAGTCATGCATGTTCCATTCCAACGTTCTGCAATCGGACCCATAAACTCATCATTGAAACTCGGATGATGAGGCCAGATTCCTGTATCCACGATCCCAATGATAGTGTCACGACCTCCCCTCGACCACTCAGAGCCATTAGAATGCGAGCTAGTGCGAGTGGAATAATCAGTGATCCTCAACAGGCTTTGACTCATCAAAAAGTCCCAAGAACGAGTGGTGTGCAGTTGCAGCAGTGAGTCCTTAAATACGGACACAACTCCAGGTCTTTCAGCTATCAATGTTGCTTCTTCGGGGGACAAACGAAGCGCGAGCCCCACGAAACTCGAGTTGTAGATGTGTACAACGGAGTTGATCTTTCTGGAAGTTATAAGCATGTTATTAATATCAGCAAAAGGATTTCAATTGAAAAGGCGGATGCAATTAATTTATAATCAAACCTTTCCGTTTGCTCGCTTAGGAGCTGCACGTGATCGGTTCTTTGTACGCCTGCCTTCGCAGTCCAGGTTCCCATGTACACGATGTAAACATCATTTTCGTATTTTTCCGACTCATCTGTATAGGTACGAGCATTAGCTTCTCCAGGAATTGAGACGAAAATCAAGAAACCGAAAACCAAAACAAAATGAAAATATGTATTAACCATGATATATTATTATGTATCAAAACTGTATTAATTCTATTGTAGTGATTAATGAACGACTACGTACCACCATTTATACAGAGTTTAGCAGGTTGTATTCACGAGTATAATGATTGCAAGTATTTGTGATGATATTTTTTTAAATTAAATTCCGGAAAAAAATGAATATAGATTTAATGACTATTAGCTAGACTCCTAGCTACCCTGAAAATAATGACCTAAAAATTAAAACAAATTATCAAGAATTTACTTTCATGGGTGAGTCCGGTCGAGCCCAAAACCCGTGTCTCTCGGTTTGAGCCGAGCATAGATTTTTTAAATTAAGGCATGGCTAGGGACCGTCCGGCGGTCCGAGGCAGGTTTTGAGCTTTTTCGGGCTTAATATTTTTAATAATTTTTTAAAATAAAAACATAAAATTTTGAATAATATTAATATAAATATTAAAATTTTATTTTAACAATTTAGTTTAGTTTAACAATTTTCCGTTTAAATGAACAAGTCCATAGTATTGTTTTTATAGAAATCAAAATATATTTTATTGTCTTTGATCATGGTTAACGTTTGAATTAAAATACATTATAAATTTATACTTTTAAATGAACAAGTCCATAGTATTGTTTTTAATTACTATTTATTGGCATCTTTGTACCTAACACGCGTGGCGAGTATCTAGAGGTATATATGTAGGAACTCCGCGCTTCTACGGCGAGCCTCGTACACCTGCAAATACACAAACAAACAAACAGAGTCAGATCTGTTCAAGCCCTAAAACCAGAGCAACTCCCAGACCACAACAGTCAACGGATCTCCTTGAGGATCACCGGGCTGATCAAGGATCTGGGTTTGAGTGGGATACAAGGGCACATGCAGCGGAGTAAATATATATGTATATATATATTAAGAACAGAGACAGAGAGAGATAGAGATTTGAGCTTCGGCTCAGGACTGCGAAGATGCAATCACAGCAGGATCTCCAGGCGCCGCCAAACGAGGGGAGAAGCACAGAAACCTCGCCACAGCACCCACAATGCACAGCTCTCTCACACACTCACTCACAGCCCTCACTCACACAAGGATCTCACAGATCTACACCACAGAACACCACAGGAGGTGAAGAAGGTGAAGGAATCAGAAATCGCACACAGTAGAGGTAGGGTTTACACACAGTTCAGCTGAGTGGAGTGAGGCTAGGGTTACGGGTGAGGGGGCATTAAGTAGGAGAGATCAAGGGTCCAGATCAAGCCACCACTTACCAAAACAGATCAAGGGTCAGGATAGGTCAAAGCCCACAGGGACTGGGCTGAAGACAAATGGGCCAGGTAAGTGAGGTGGGTTGGGCTGCAGTAGGTGCTGGGCTGCTTCAGTAAATGGGCCGGCTCCAATGAATGGGCCAACACACATTTATAACATTCTCCACCTTGTTGGCAACACACTGGATCAACCTGCTCAAGTACCTTATAAAGACATTACATGCTGGTTATAAGCCACACACATGCAAACACAGTCTAACACAGTTCATCATAGCCTTAGCCCTGTACACCTAAGTGCACAGGGCAAGTTACACAAAGTAACAAAAGATTATAGTGACTCCTCAGCCCTACCTGAGGCATTCAGAGAACACTATAAGGATAGTCCCAACTAGGGACTCAACTTACACACAGTAAGAAGTAAATGGGGTAATAACCTAGGGGTCAAAACTCCAACAAAGAACACAGAGCATAGAGCAAGTAGTAACAAACAGGGACAACTAATCACAGGCATCAAAATGCAGAAATTTCAAACAGAAAAGAAATTTTTCCAAGGGCAGTGATTTAGTTCCCATATCAGAGGGGTTATGATGAGTGGATATCTTTTCAAGTAGAATATAACCAGTTTCAACAAGTTCTCTAATGAAATGGTACCTAACATCAATATGCTTAGTTCTATCATGAAAAACAGGATTCTTACATAACTGTATGCCAGATTGGGAATCAGAAAACACAGAGACTTTTCCACTTAACATTTTAATCTCAGATAAAAGACCTTTCAACCAAATAGCTTCCTTGAAGGAATCAGTTATAGCAATATACTCAGATTCAGTAGTAGAAAGGGCAACAACATTTTGCAACTGAGATTTCCAACTAACACAGCCACCACACACAGTGAAAACATAAGAGGTAGAAGACTTTCTAGAATCTCTATCATTAGCATAGTTAGAATCCACATAACCACTCAAAATAACTCCAGCCTTTGACTTAGTGAATCTCAGGCCAAAGCTTCTAGTACTGGACAGGTACCTGAACAGCCATTTCATGGCTTCCCAATGAGGCTGTCCAGGGTTAGCCATGTACCTACTCAAACAGCTAACACTATAAGCTATATCAGGTCTAGTAGACACCATCAAGTACATCACAGACCCCACAGCACAAGCATAAGGCACATTAACCATAGAAGCAATTTCAGACTCAGTCTTTGGACACTGGTCCTTAGACAACACAAAGTGTGAAGCAAGGGGAACAGAAACAGATTTGCAACCTAGCATGGAGAACCTTTCTAGCAATTTATCCACATAGGCAGTTTGATTTAGGTGAATGTAACCTTCAGTTCTATTTCTCACAATGTTCATACCTAGTATTTTCTTAGCATCTCCTAAGTCTTTCATTTCAAACTTAGTACTTAAACTATGTTGAACAGATTTCACAGAGTTCAAATTAGGAGAAAGGATTAACATATCATCCACATAAAGCACAAGAAAAACAGGTATGGCAGACTTCAAATAATACAAGCAAGGATCATAAGAACTTCTGCTAAAATTTTGAGAAATCATGAATTCATCAAACTTTTTATTCCATTGCCTAGGTGACTGCTTCAAACCATAAAGAGATTTTTTCAAAAGACAAACATGTTCAGTTTTAGATTTATCAACAAAACCCTCTGGTTGCTTCATAAAAATCCTTTCTTCTAAGTCACCATGTAAAAAGGCAGTTTTAACATCCATTTGTTTCAGTTCCCAGTCATAATGAGCACACAAAGCAAGCATTATTCTCACAGTAGTAAACTTCACAACAGGAGCAAATATTTCATTATAATCAATTCCTTCTTTTTGTGAAAAACCTTTGGCAACTAACCTAGCTTTATATCTTAAATCATTACCCTCTTGTTTAACTTTGAAAAGCCATTTACAGTCCACAACAGAACACTTAGAGGGTTTAGGGACTAAAGTCCAAGTTCCATTTTTCAATAAAGAGTTCATTTCTTCATTCATGGCAGAAAGCCAGTTTTTGGAATTTTCAGATTTTAAAGCTTCCACATAGGATTTAGGTTCAGAGTTGTCAATCACATCATGCATACTAAAGGCAAAAGCACCCAACTGAAAATCATTTAGCCTAGCAGGAGCCCTAGGGTTTCTTCTAACCCTATCTCTAGCAAGTTGGTAATCATCAGGCATAGAGGTGTTTTCATTATCATGCATGGGGGAATTATTATAATCATTAGGGTTGTCAGTTTGAGAATTAGCTGGAAAAGAGTGGCCTGATACATCAGGTACAGGTCCACTAGGGTTCATCACAGGGGGTATAGGCAAATTCACAGATTCAGGCACACAAGCAGGATCAGAACTTTGCACACAAGGATCAGGCAAATCACTAGAATCATGTTCATTCACAGAATCAATTTCAGGAGCAAGCTCCACCTTATTTTGGACATCCACATTGGACTGACTCACAGGCAAGCAAGGAAATTCAGATTCATTAAACACAACATCCCTACTAGTGATAGTTTTAAAACCAGGGTCACACCTAAGCCACAGCCTATATCCTTTAGTACCTTCAGGGTAACCTAGGAAAACACATTTTTTAGCCCTAGGTTCTAATTTATTTCCAGAGTGATGGACCAAGGCAGAACAACCAAAAATTCTCAAGTTTGTCAAATCAATAGGTTTTCCAGAAAACACATGTTCAGGGCACTTACCCTTAAGAGGCACAGAGGGAGACCTATTTATCAGATAAGTTGCAGTTAACACAGCTTCACCCCAAAATCTCTTGCTAAGACCAGAAGAAGCAAGTAAACACCTAACTCTCTCTAATAAAGTCCTATTCATTCTCTCAGCCACTCCATTTTGTTGTGGGGTATAGGGGACAGTCCTATGTCTTCTAATACCAGCTTCAGCACATAAATCATCCATAGAGTTATTACAAAATTCAAGACCATTATCTGTCCTAAGAGTTTTAATTTTCAAACCAGTTTGATTTTCAATTAAGGTTTTAAACTCTTTAAATTTTGCAAACACATCAGATTTATTTGTCATTAGAAAAACCCACACTTTTCTGGAAAAATCATCAATCACAGATAAAAAATACCTATTGCCACCTTGGGTTGGAACAGGGGAGGGACCCCACACATCAGCATGCATATATTCAAGGATACACTTAGTAGAGGGCACATTAGGGGAGGGAGACACAGGAAAGCTCATTCTAGTTTGTTTACCTAGCACACAAGTATCACAGAAGGTAGAGCAAGTCAGTTTAGCATCACCAAAGACACCTTGTTTTTGCAATAATTCAAGACCAGTTTTACTTATGTGTCCAAGCCTTTTATGCCATAAATCAGAAATATTTTCATGAACAGAATTTGCATGATTATTCAAATAGCACTCAGCTTTGCAAACATACAAGTTGTACTGCCTAGCAGCTTTGCAAACAACCTTAGAACCCTCCATAATAGTCATGCACCCATTACCCCATTTACCACATAAACCCTCAGTTTCAAGTGCAGCACATGAAATCAAATTTTGACTCAAGTCAGGCACATGCCTAACATTTTTGAAAGTGTACACACTACCAGTTTCAAATTTCACAGAGATATCACCAATACCATTCACAGAACACCTTTTATCATTAGCCATGGAGACATATGAGTTTTTAAGTTCTTTATAAGTTGAAAACAAATGCAGGTATGGGGACATATGATAAGTGCACCCAGAGTCAATTAGCCAATCATTTTCACACAGAAGAGAGGCACTAGTAGCATTCACATTGGACAGCAGAGAGAAATCATGCATCATAAACACATCACCAAGATTATCAGAAACCACATTAGCATTATTACTATTTTGTTTCTTAGGTTTATTGCAGTCTTTCATATAATGTCCAATTTCACCACAGTTATAACACTTCCTACCCTTAGCCTTAGGATCAGATTTACCCTTACCCTTGCTATCATTGTTTTGACTCACAGAGCCTTTTGAGCTCTGAGTGCCATACTTCTTATTCTTAAACTTACCCTTAACATAATTAACATCATTAGTGGCCTTAGGAGTTCTACCAGATTTTAAATCCTGTTCCTTACTCTTAAGGCTGTTAATCACAGTTTCAAGGGTCACAACATCTCTACCATACTTAATAGCAGACTTAACATCAGAATAAGACTCAGGTATGGCATTCAACAAAATAATAGCAGAGTAGTCATCAATGTGCTTATCACCAGTTAACTTGATATCTTGGATTAATTTATTGAAAGAGTCAATGTTTTCATTTATATCCTTACTCATATCAAGTTTGAATCTAAAAAACTTTTCAAGTAAAAACAGCTTGCTGTTCAAAGAAGTTTCAGTATAAAGTTCTTCAAGTTTGTCCCAAAGTTCTTTTGCAGATTCAATCCCACTAACTTTCCTAAGCACAGTAGCAGATAAACCAAGTATAATGGCAGAGTGGGCAAGTTCATTAGTTTCAGCTTGAATAGCTTCAGTATCAGTGGTAGCATAATTGCCACTTATAGCTTTGTAAACTTTTTGTTGAATCAAAATACCCTTCATTTTCTGTTTCCAAATCACAAAATCACTTTTACCATCAAAAGGGGGAAGGTTATACCCTGACATTTTGAAAAACAGATTACTAGTTTTGAAAACTCCAGAAAAACAGGAAGGGAACACACAAGAGACCACACCACAGTAGACTCACAGAGCTCACACAAAGCTAGACACACAGAATTCAAGCAAACACTCAAAACCCTAATTAACTATCCAATCACACAGAAACAGTTAACTCAAGAAAAACAGGTTGTTCAAGTTATTTTTAATTTAAAATTTTCAAACACTTAGTTTCAGAAAACTTTTTCCAGAAAATTTTTGAACCACACTTTTGAAAAACGGATTTTCAACACTACACGACCACCAGGCGGGCCACACCTTCACAGAATGCCTCCAGGCGGGCTGACCATCAAGTAGCAAGCAAGAGAGGGGGTTCACAGAGGCTTACCTAGCGAGGTGTTCGCAAGTGACCTCAATTGCAGGGCCCGTTTCGCGTTTCACAGGCGATCCGGGTGCCAACCTTACAGCCAAGGGGGTGATGAAATCCCGGATTTACAATGGCTGGGGACACCTAATTCGGATCTGCGACCTGGGCCTCCTAGAGGTGTCGGGCTCGGGCCGACCTTCACAGATCCGTGCAGATCTGAAACCCTAGGGTACAGATCTGCCTCACCGGTTGCCGACCGTTACCGGAGCACGGAGCAGTAGCTCTGATACCACTGTAGGAACTCCGCGCTTCTACGGCGAGCCTCGTACACCTGCAAATACACAAACAAACAAACAGAGTCAGATCTGTTCAAGCCCTAAAACCAGAGCAACTCCCAGACCACAACAGTCAACGGATCTCCTTGAGGATCACCGGGCTGATCAAGGATCTGGGTTTGAGTGGGATACAAGGGCACATGCAGCGGAGTAAATATATATGTATATATATATTAAGAACAGAGACAGAGAGAGATAGAGATTTGAGCTTCGGCTCAGGACTGCGAAGATGCAATCACAGCAGGATCTCCAGGCGCCGCCAAACGAGGGGAGAAGCACAGAAACCTCGCCACAGCACCCACAATGCACAGCTCTCTCACACACTCACTCACAGCCCTCACTCACACAAGGATCTCACAGATCTACACCACAGAACACCACAGGAGGTGAAGAAGGTGAAGGAATCAGAAATCGCACACAGTAGAGGTACGGTTTACACACAGTTCAGCTGAGTGGAGTGAGGCTAGGGTTACGGGTGAGGGGGCATTAAGTAGGAGAGATCAAGGGTCCAGATCAAGCCACCACTTACCAAAACAGATCAAGGGTCAGGATAGGTCAAAGCCCACAGGGACTGGGCTGAAGACAAATGGGCCAGGTAAGTGAGGTGGGTTGGGCTGCAGTAGGTGCTGGGCTGCTTCAGTAAATGGGCCGGCTCCAATGAATGGGCCAACACACATTTATAACAATATATTTTCTATATCTAACTTTGTACTTTATTATATACTGTATATTTTTATTTTTGCTCTATAACAAATTTTTGTCAACAATTATATTTTAATGTCTTTGGTCATGGCTTACCTTTGGATTAAAATACATTATAAATTTATACTTTTAAATGAACAAGTCCATAGTATTGTTTTTGTAGAAATCAAAATATATTTTAAAATTATAACAATTATATTTTAATGTCTTTGGTCATGGCTTACGTTATTAAAATACATTATAAATTTATAATGCAAATAAAATAAAATAAAACGAAATCATTTACCTAATTGAATGTTTAGGCTCAATTGCTCAAATATCACCAATAAACATACTTATATCCATTTTAATATATATATCTCTCTATCCCACACCAATAGTCACAGGTGGTCAACACTTTTTTTGTCCGTCCAATACATATAATAAATAATATAAAAAAATTATGAAAAAATAACTAAAATAAAATATATTAATTAAATTTTATTTTAGTTATTTTTTCATAATTTTTTTACACTATTCATTATATGTATTGAACGAAAAAAAGTCAATTGACACTATTGTTATAGGACATAGAGAGTATTAATTTTTTTTGTTAATGATTAATATCATATAAAGCAAAAATAAAAGAAGTTGGAGATCTGCGCAGCACATAGGAAGATAAATACATGCATAACTAACATGCTACCTCTCAAATCTCCAAAAATAAATAAAAAAACACGTCATAAAATTTTGTTCAATAAATTTTCTAAATTTTAAAATAGACTTTTTCATATAAGAAATTAAGAGTGATTATTCGGTACAGACGAATACTCAGCACCCAATTTTTTTTAGTACACGTACCCTAATAACCGTATCCTAATAAGCAAAAAAATATCATCTTATAACCCAACCATTTTTAGTAAATCATATACTCAGTACTCGGGCGGAGTAATCGGGTATGTAATCGATACCTAAAATTACTCTAAAAATTTAATTAACAAAAAATCAATAATATTCAAATTCAATAATTTATTTCCAATCAACTAATAAGCAAAAACATCCATTTAAGTTCAAAATAGAAATAAAAAACAAAATAAAATAATTTTTAAATAAATTAAAGACATTTTCAAGTTATTAAAAATATTTTTTTTGTTTTATAAAAATTTACACCTCAAAATTAATAGTTTCTAACAAATCAAAAGAATAAGAAATCCAAATGATTTTTTTTAGTCGGAGCTCATCTCAGAGATATAAAAAATTTTGGTCCCACAAATGTAGTTTTTTTTCGATTTAGTCCCACATATATTCGCTTTTTCAATTTAGCCTCAAATATGTCGAATTTAGTTTCAATTTAGTCTTTTTTGTACGGAAATTTTAATTTTCGTCGAAATGTTTTTATAAATGCTGACTTAGCGCCACGTGTCAGCATCTCATTGGTCAACGACTTTTTTCTTTTCTTTTTTAAAAAGTCGTTGACCGGATGCTGACACGTAGCGCTGAATTGAAAAATGACTAAAGTGAAACTAAATTCGACATATTTGGGGCTAAATTGAAAAGGCGGATGTATATGAGACTAAATCGAAAAAAGGCTAAATTTATGGGACTAAAAAGTTTTTTATCTCGCTCATCTCACGTCACGGGAGTGGAGGTCGAAAGCTAGTCTCATTGTTTTCACTTTCTGTTTCTTGGAGGTTTTCTCGACTTCGGCGGCGGCCCTTCTTGATGATGTTTGAAGTCGAAATAAGGAATCATCCTCTTCGTCTATCTTCACATATTCAGTAACGGCAATAGAACTTCTCCAATATTACAACCATGAAAACAAAAAGTACTTCTTAATCATATCAAATTGAACAGCTTTATGTTATATTGTGTAATTTACATTTACATTTCTTACTTTGCAATGAATTGAGAATTTAGGGTTCCTTTCCAAGAAGATAGAAGGATGACTTCGTCATCAACATGTAATCGAATAAGATCAGATCATGCATATCATAAATGTCAAATGCAATATCGGTATGTTATCCGTGCTTAACTATGCATTGCTTACAACAAACGGACTTCGAACATTGTAAAAGTTACTAGACGACCATGTAATCGAACCAAACAAATCTTCACGCGACGATGTAGTAAGTATGAACGTCACTTGAAAGCTCAGTTTCTTAACGTTCTTTGTGAATTGCAGCTTGGTCGGCAAAACTTGTACACGCACACCGGCAGGAGCCTCCACGGTGACCGTGTAGGAAGAATAAACTCGACCAACATTAGTCACTGTTCTTTTCACTGTCTTTGTTACATTTGGCATCAACCCCGACACAGCAATCGAAGGATAGTTCAAATCGGAGATGGAATCAGGACTCGAGTTACTAGGGCAGGAAAAGTTAGCTGGAACAGTCGACGACATACGTTTAATCATGGGTGTATTGTATCCCAAGTTGCACATAAATAGTATGTAATCGATGGGTTCTGTCTCATAGACAAGCCCCGGCCACCATGGGTTAAATAAGCTTATTTCTCCAGATCCGATGGCATAAGGGGTGGCTCTTGATCCATTGATTTCCGTGATTGGAGCATTGTAATTGTTTGTCGGGTTTGCTACAAATGAAAAAAAAAAGACTATTAATACATAATGTCTGAAACAGAAAAAAGTGTGACTATTGATATGTGACATATATATAAACCTGTTGTCATTATGGCTGATTTGATAGCAGAGGGTGACCATGTCGGATGCCAGCGCTTTACGGTTGCAGCTACACCCGAAACATGTGGGCAAGACATTGATGTACCCGACTCAAAGATGAAGAGCGGTGGTTGATCCATACCAGGGTAAGCATCACTTGTGTCATTGAAAGGCCCTGCTGCAAGGATATTCACACCTGGTGCTGTAACATCAGGCTACAAGAAAACAACAATGTTAAAGATGTACGACGAGAGTTATTCGTAACATTCAATTAATATACCTATACAAATTAAGTACAAGATTGATTTTATAATTTCAACCTTGAGAAGGTTCTTAGTGATAGGTGTAGGCCCCCTTGATGAAAAAATGGCAACCTCGGGCGCTGGCTTGTAATTCAGTATCGCTTCGGTGGGTAAGATGGTCGCCAAAGGATTTCTTTCAATGTCAAAACGAGGATACAATTAATTAGCTATTGTTTCGTTTTTCGTTGATAATATATGTTGATTGAGCTAGTAGAGATTACATTGTTGAGTTTATATAAGATTGCATTTTAGCTGCATCTGTTCTACCGACGGCTGCAATCGCGGTTGTAATTTGGTAGTTGTACGCCGTGTGCCTCAAGAAATTGCTAATTATTATAATTCCGATCACCCCTTGTTCTATCATTGCGTCGATCTTGTCCCATGTGCTCACGGGGTCATAGTTGTCACATAAAACAACGCTTCCCTTCACTTTGGCCTCGTCTAACGAACCAGGGATACAATGCCTGAAAAATGGAAGTCGATACATTACTTACCTATAAAAATTAAACGATTCTTATGTGTATATATGTATCATACGTTGCATTAAATAAATCACGCTGCTCGTATCCGGCTGAACTTCCATGGACTAGCCGATAAACTGCAGATTTATTCAGACCCGAAAAGGTGATGCCTCCACCCTGTTATAAGACCATAATTAATCTCAAATTTCAGATGCTAGCTAATATTATCCGTGTTGTGTTGTGTTGTGTTGTGTACCTTAATCACCTCGTTTCGTCCGCCCAACACGATACCCACCTGAAGATCACGATCCGTGGTGGTCGCACCAACCGATAGGATCCAAGGGCTATAATTCTCAATGGTTTCGGAATAAGGGCCGTCGTTTCCAACAGAGGCTACGACAAGGATTCCCTTCTCGATAGCATGAAAGGCTCCGATGGCGAGAGTATTGGTGAAAAAACTTTTGAATTTACCTCCCATGGATACTGATATGATATCGACCCCATCAGCAATCGCGTCGTCGAATGCTTTGAGAATCGACGAGTTCGGACAGCTGTCATTTCCACAAACACGATAAACTGCGATTCTTGAAGTTTGTGAGCCGCCCCTCGCAACCCCCTCAGCAAGGCCATAATACGATGCCTCGTTTACCGACATCCCAGCTGCAGTCGATGCAACATGTGTGCCGTGCCCATCCTCGTCCATGGCCGTGGTGATTGAACCCGGTTTACGAGGATTGTCGTAAAACCTTGCTCCAATGACTTTCCTGTATTGATTTGTAAATTGTTTCAAGAAAACTTAAATTCATCTGATTGAACTTACTATTTCTAACTTCAAAATATGTTTATATACTATTCACTTTTTGGTCAAAAAATAAAAAAATAACATTTTTCTTAATTTTCGTGTTCGAAAAAGAGTTAGAATCATAAATCGTCCTCCCAAGATAGACCATTTACCTAGATGTCCTGTAACTTTAATTTTTATCAAAAGTCGTCATTTGGCCAATGACCAATGGTTCCAATCTCATGCCAACCAAATTTGTTTTTGAATTTCCTGCAAGTGCTGAGGTGGCAAATTCTGCTGACGTGGCATGCTGACGTCAACTTTCCGGCAAGAAAACGAAGTCACGTGACATTCTCGTGACTTTTTCGCCGGAAAAAGAGGCCAAAGGACGGCCTTTGATAAAAATCAAAGTTACAGGTCATATAGGTAAATGGCTTATCTCGGGAGGACGATTTATGATTCTAACTCTTCGAAAAAATGGTCAATATAAACAGAGGAGTACAATTTATGCAATGGATGAAAGTTGTTCAATTTGATCACCTATTGCACTTGAACGAAGAAGTCGGATTATTTTCAGTCACGCATGTTCCGTTCCAACGTTTTGGGATCGGACCCGTATGCTTGTCGTCGAAACTCGGATGTTGAGGCCAGATTCCGGAATCCAAGATGCCGATGATAGTGTCGCTATCTCCCCACGACGAGTTAGAGACATTAACGGAACGAGAGGTCATGGAAGAGATATCATCATCGATATAATTCTTCTTAAAGGCAGTTCGACTCGCTAAGAAATCCCAAGAACGAGTGGTGTGCAGCCGCAGAGTCGAGTCCGGAAACACGGACACCACTCCGGGCCTCTCGGCTATTAGTTTCGCGTCTCCAGGGGACAAACGAACCGCAAACCCCAAGAAACTATTTTCGTAGATTTGTACAACGGAGTTATTCTTCCTGCGAGTTTAATTATAAGCATATATAAGGATTCGCGATCAACAGAATAAAAATGTACATTCATTCAATCCAACCTTTCCATGTGCTCGTTTAGAAGCTGGAAATGATCGGTTCTCGGCACGCCTTCGGTCCAAGTCGAAGCTCCCATGTACACAATATAAACTTCATCATGAGCATTACAAGTATTATAATTAGCTTCTCCAAAAAACAAAAGACTGATAAAGAAGCTCAACACAAAATAAAAAGCTCTCATCCTCATTGTATGATATTATCAATTTTCAAATGTTAACATTAATGATCGAGTGAGTTCACATATTTGTCCATGCCCTTTAAATAGAATATTAGTAGTGTATTTTACAATCCCTTAAATTATAAAATCCCGAGTAGTTGTGGAATATTTTTTGTAAAATCCCCTGTCCCGAACTAACGAGTAATGAATATCCTAAATTTTTTGAATTAGTGTAGTTCCAAATATAATTTTGAATGAATTTGAAAAAAATACATTTTAATTGAATTTATTGGATAATGTGAATATTCATCAAGTACAAATCAAATATAAATATATTTAAATATTTCTCAGGTCGGAAATTAAATAATAAATAAATCATATTTTGGTGTACTTTTGCATTCTGCCATTATAGCTTTTGTCATTGCTTACGTTTGGATTAAAATACATTATAAATTTATACTGCAAATAAAATAAAATAAATAAAAAAAGAGAAAAGAATTTACCTTAATTAAATTTTAGGCTCAAATCTCACCAATAATCATTAAGCTTAGCCTACTATAACCTTTTTAGTCTCGGCATACATCATTATGAATCATGCAATTAGGAAAATCTGTTCAAATAAATTCTCTGAATTACGTTGATAATTATTGATAATTAAAATAAATAAATTATATTTATAAAAGAATGCCAAATAATTATATTATATTTAAAAAAGCATTTGAAATAATTATGAAAATGTAAATAACATTATTATTTTTGAAAGAGCATTCGAATATATATGAAATGTGAAATTTGGGTTTGAAGTTTGTCTCAAACGACTGTCCCTGGGCTGATTCTGCAAATTTAATTTGGATCTAGATAGTGGGCCTACACGACCCACAAATAAAAATAATGCTTATTTACACATTTTTTATTACTTTAAACACCTCTTTCTTTTTTTATTTTTATATAGAATTATAAAATTATTATTATAAAATGTCTATTATAGCTTTTTTAAAAATAAAATTTAATTATTTAATTACCTTTTTCATTACTTTACACCTCTTTTTTTTTTTATAAATAGAATTATAAAATGTCTATTATACCCTTTTTAAAAATAAAATTTAATTATTATTTATCTGCATTTTTTATACAATTTCATGACCGAACCCTATGATCTAAACAGATAACAACACACAGAGATATATGTATGTATCGTATGTATGTATACAATATTATGGAAGAATTCAGTGGATTTTTGCACATATTTCATCTGCTTGTCATATGCAAAGTCTCAGTGCCGTCAAATCAAGTAAACCACATTCCAATTTTCGATCTTCTTCAATAACGTGAATTTAGAATTAAAGATTTACTGGAGTAGTTTTTTTTATTGGAAGAACATTAAATAAAAACAATTAAAAAAATTGAAAATTGGTATTTCTTGTTGTCGTCTTTGTCTCTTACGCACAAAGATTGATAGATCCATTGAACCCAATGCGGGCTGCTGCGACCCGATTTGAGACTTGTTGACGATCTTTGTTCTTTGATCAAAGTTATTAAAATTATTATTACTATTAAATGTTAAAAAGTTAATATTGGTATTTTAGGAGGGGTGCATTACTCAAATTAACTAAGTTAGGGAGGTGAATTTTAAAGGTGGGGTGTGCAAGTAATAAAGAGGTGTAAATAACTAGCTTAAAAATAAACTTTCATATAGCAATTCTATTCATACATAATTTGCTTGAAAACGAAAACAAAGGTATATTTTATTTCCCAACTGTAAAATATAATTAAAATATTTTTATTACTTTATGTAATTTATTATAACAGATAATTTATTAATTTTAACAGAAATATCAAATATCTATAATTTATGTGCGATAGTTATAATAATTACATTAAAAATAGGGTTTATTACATTTTGCAACATCAGGAATAGGGTTTTTTACACTTTGCAACCTAATCGGAATTTCGTAACACTTTGCAACCCAAAGTATACGGGTTTTCATTTTGCAACCTGGATCGGAATATTCTATCGAATATTCCGTTTAAGAGGCTTTTTTATGATTTTAAAATTCATCACATTGAGTTATTACATATTTACCCTCCAGTCTAATTTCGGTCAAATGAGTTTATTTATTAAAAAAAAAAAACGATTATATAAATAAGAAGAACAGAGGGGCGATTATACTTCACCCCTAATTTCCATGAACCCTAATTGCAGCCTCCCTAAATTCAGCCCCTCTCGCGATCGACGAAGAAAAGAGATGGACGAATTCTGCCGTTGCGGAAAGCCAGTGGTGAGTCGCACTTCTTGGAGTGATTTGAACCCAGGAAGGAGGTATAAAGCATGTAATCAGTTTCGGGTAAGTGATTTAATTTCTGAAATTTTATCTTCTTAGATGTTTAGGAATTAAGGGTATTCTGTTCCAACCCCAATTTCTGTAAAAACCCTAATTTATGTAGAAATCCCAAATTCATGTGAAACCCGAATTTCTGAAAAATCTCAATTCGTGAGAAACCCTAATTTCTGTAAAATTCCCAATGAATGCGAACCCCTAATTTCTGAAAAAATCCCAATTCATGTGAAACCCTAATTTCGGTGAAATTCCCAAATTCTGTAAAAACCCTAATTTGACAAATTTCTGATTTATCTCAATTTCTGCAGAATGGAGGGTGTGAATACTTTGTTTGGGTTGACCCTCCCGCATGTGAAAGATGCCATCAAATAATTCCTGGCCTTTTGAGAAATATCAATTCAAAGGTGGAAGAATTGGAGGTGCAGAAGAAAAAAGTTGAGGAATTGGACCAGTTGATGAAAAAAAGGATCTTGAGGCTGACTATTGCTCTTGTAGCAGTCATGGTCCTTCTCTGCAGTTTTTTGAAATAAGTTGTGATTGTGTAATGGCATGTAATGGATTCTGTTTTGTGTTGTCTACTGTAATGGATTTAATGTTCTTGTTCACTGGATTTGTATGTTTTGTTTCTATTATGTATGGATTTAATGTTCTTGTTCTAATGGACTGGAATTGGAGAAAACACAGTACTAAAGTTCCTTCTTGGGCATACTGAAGTTCAAACTCATAGCAAAATACTAAAATTCAAACATGAACCATAACAAAATACTAAAGCCATAACAAAATACTTAAGTACATTACTGAATGCTTTTTCATTACATTATAGCTAAAACTGAAGTTCAAACTTAAATCACCCATACTGAAGTTCAAACTTAAATCACCCAAACTGAAGTTTCAAACTTAAAACACCCAAACTGAAGTTTCAAAGATGTTTACTAAATCACAAAATACATGACAACACTGGTTCACTTGAATTTCTTTTTTGGAACTGTTGAAAACATAGGCCCAATATCAGCCGAATTTCTAAGTGTGATCAATGATCCACCAAGCCTTTTCAGAAGTTCTGGTTGTGATAATGGTACACGAGCAGCTGCAACAGGTTGAGATGATGAGGGTCTAGCAGCATCAACAAGAGGGGCAGACTGAGCTGCAACAGGTTGAGAAGCAGTCACCTTAGCCACTTTCTTCCTTGAAATAACAGGCAATTTTTTACTTGGATTGGCTTTAGGAGCATCTGGAGAAGGAGCAACTTCCTTTTGCCTTGGACTCCTCCTCAATAGAGTAAGTGGAATTGGAGTAGGGGCAGGTTCCTTCTTCCTTGGACTCCTCCTCAATGGAGTAACTGAAATTGGAGCAGGGGCAGGTTCCTTCTTCCTTGGACTCCTCCTCAATGGAACCTGAGGTTGAGTAGACACTGGTTGACTTGGAGCTGGTTGACTTGGAGCTGGTTGAGTAGACACTGGTTCATGCCCTTGGCTCTTTGACATCTTTTCATTCTTGGCCTAACAACAAAGTAAAGACATCTTTTCATTCTTGACACAGTAAAGACACTCAGTACACACAAAACATTTCATTTTTCCAAATGCGCGCATTTAAAAAAAAATGCGCGCATTTTTTCCAAATGCGCGCATTTTTTCCAAAAAAACAGCTACAATTACTGAGGACACACCAGTGATTACAGAAAAGTCTGAAATGCACTATTTGATCAAAACATGTCCATTTGCACTTTTTTTTTAAAAAAACAGCAATTATACACTCTACAGCCCAGTCAAATGAAGTTTTTTTTCAAAACTTGTGAAAAGCACTATTTTTCATAACATGTCAGAATTGATTTTTTTTAAAAAAACACTACTGATTTACCTGATTCAGTGGACACCCTCTTGAGTTGTGGCCTATTTTCTTGCAGCTGCTACATCTGGCATCCACAATGACCCTTCTCAGCTTTCCAACTTTGGCAGTGCCCCTGACTTCCCCAGCCTCCAACTTTCTCTTGTGCTTCTTGGGCCTACCTGGCATATTTTGGATTTCAGGAGGAATCAGAGGCAACCTAGAATCAGTTGGAGGGGAAGGCCATTCATCCTGATTGTTCAGGGGACTCATGAAATGGCTGTAGGTTCTCAGATATGAGGATGTGGTGTAACAGTCAGCAACATACTCCTCTGGCTTGTACCTCATGTAGTGGAGGCATGCTATGACATGAGCACATGGTATTCCACTGATTTGCCACCTTCTACAACCACATGTCCTTTCTCCAAGATGTACAGCATAATACTTATCATTTGGCCCACTAACTTCAAATGCCTTCTCCCCATTCCAGGTTGGTGACCACCCAAATGATTTTCTCTTATTTTTTTCCAACAGCTTTTGTGGATTGGGACACAAAATCCCAGAGTGCTTTATCATATCTGCCCTGTTCAGTCCAACCCTCTTCATTAGCAGCCTCCTAATGTCCTCCAGCATTCTGAGTATTGGCCTGGCTCTTGCCTTCAACAACACAGCATTAAAACACTCTGATAGATTGTTCACAATCATATCAGTGTTATTCAGTGTTCCAAAATGGGCCTTTGACCAGTGTTGAGGATTTCTTTCACTGATCCATGCAAAGGCAGCAGCAGATCTGCCCTTCACTTCTTCCATCACCCTCTGCAAGTCCACAACTCTTGTTGCCCTAGCAGCCTTCCATATCACACTTTTCAATCCTATCCCCTTGTGAGTTAACTTGAAGTTTGCATATAGATGTCTAACACAGAACCTGTGTTCAGCACCTGGCATTACATCCCTCACAGCATCAACCAAGCCTTTCTGCTTATCACTCATAATTGTCCACATGTGACTTCCACTGTGAGAGATGTCTAAGTCAGTACACAACAGGTTTATGAACCAATGCCAAGTGTTTGAAGTTTCCTTCTCAACAACTGCATATGCAAATGGGAAAATCCCATTGTTACCATCAATCCCCACTGCTGTGAGCAACATACCTCCAGAACCTGACTTCAAATGGCATCCATCTAAGCAAATGACCCTCCTACAGCCCTCAACTAAACCTCTCTTCAAGGCAGCCCAACATACATAAAACCTCCTGAAAACAGCATTTCTGCCCACAACAGATGACTTTATCACACAACTGCTCCCAGGGTTGCTTCTGAATATCTCCTCAGCATAGTTGTACAGAAGAGAATACTGCTCTTTTACATCACCATTGCCAATCTTAAGTACCTTGTTCTTAACCCTATACATTTGAGCCCTGTGAACTATGCACCCAAGTTCTTTTTGAATTGTCTCAATCATTGAATCAATAGGCCATGTAGGGTTACTTCTCAATCTGTCCTTGTAGTGCTTGAACAAATACCTTGTGTCAACCTATGTGACCTTCTCCTGTCTCACACAAACATGATCATCATGTAGTGTCTTTATTTGCACTGTGTCCTGACCAGACATTTTTGAACAATAAATCATCCATGGGCAGTTGGTTGTCTTGCACCTAGCTTGCACTTTGGTAGCATGGTTGAATTTAAACTTCAAGTCCCTCCCATTTTCAACAGCATACTGTCTAAGTGCCTCTCTGAAAATTGACATTTCAGGGTACCTCAAACCTACTTCAAATTCAATTGGCTCTCCAACTTTAACTTGGGTGAATACTCTGAACCCCCTGTGCTTCCCCTTCTCCCTAACAGCCTTAGACTTCTCTTCAATCTCCTTTTTGAACACCTGCCTTTTTAATTTTGTTTTGCTCCTGGTTACTGGCCTCTTGGATTCACCTCCATCAGATTCATTACAACCCTCACTATCAGCCTCATGATCTATAAATTTCTTGAACTGCTCAATATCATCATCATAGCAACCATCACTGTCTTCAAAAAAGTCAGATAGCTCAGAATCCTCTCCAAAGGACAACTCCACTTCACTATCCCCATTAGGATGTTCATCACCAACTCTCTCCTCCACATCACTGATTTCTGCATTAGGCTGTTCTTCAACAACCATCTCATCAACCTGCTCTTGTTCTTCAACAACCATGTTTTCATTATTTGCACTTTGAGTATTGGCAGGATCAGCATGATTTCCAACCTCGTCACCATCTTCATCAACTACTCTATTGACACTGCTATTCACTACCAGAAAATAGGCTTTTAGCGACCACACCTTTTGCGACCACAGGGGGTGGTCGCTAATAATCAGTTTTTGCGACCACACATGGTCGCAAAAAAATGTGGTCGCTATTTGTTCAGGTATTAATTCCGCCAAATTCCCACGTAAATATTCGCGACTACAATTGTGGTCGCTATTAAGTACGTGGTCGCGAAAAAGTATTAATAGTATTTGCGACCACATCTGTGGTCGCTAAAGACTCTTTTTCCGAAATCCTATTTTCCACCGTGGAAAATAGTCTTAATATACGACCACGTGGATGTTTTTTGCGACCACAGCGTGGTCGCTAATGCCGTGGTCGCAAATAATTTCCTGATATCAGCGGCCCTCTGCCCTTTTCCTCCTCACTTTTCCTTTGCGTTTCTCCTCTGCACACTTAGGGCGATTTCCGGCGACGAAGAAACTTCCGGCGGCGGCGACTACGTGAAGCTGGTCCAGGTATGCTTCTCCTCTTCTCCTCTTCGTAATTTCTTTGATTAGAGTTTCTTTGATTTCTAGTTTCAATTTCGACTTGTACGGCGAGCATCTCCGGCACCGCGAGCATCTCCGGCAGAGGCGCATCCACGGCGGCGACGACGACCTGAATCCGACCAGGTATGCCTTTATCTCCTTTGGCTTCGATTTTCTTCGATTAGGGTTTACGTTTGATTAGGGTTTTCGATTTGAATTTGGGGGTTTTTCGATTTGGTTTAAATTCATGAATTTTTGTAGTGTATAAACTACTTTTCTAGGGAATAATGAAGATTTTGTTCTACTCACTACTTCTCAGTGATAATAATTATATTTGTTCATAAACAATATTTCTTCGGTTCTTAAAAAAATATTATTATCCAATATTTATTTGGGAAGCAAACACTATTTTCTCCTAATTTAACTTGCATTTTCAGATTTAATTATGAAAATGATGTGATTAATGCATGTTTATGTCTATATCACTTGCCGAAACAGCAGCTGTTCAAAAGAATTGAATATCTCATTGACCGACCAAAAAAGTTGGTATCTTTGGGGTAAAAAACTAATGCACAGTACACTATTGTTAAGTTACTTTTTACCCTTTGGTGCTCAATGATTCGAACAAGTTTTCCCGAATCAGAAAATTAGAAATGTAAAAACATAATATTTTTTTTAAAATGTAAGTCTACTGTATATATATAAGTTTGATGAAATGTTACTGAACACTAAAATTTAGTAAATGTTCAATTGGAATTATTCTTATAATTTATTTATCATAGAAACATGCTTATATTTTTCTATGTAGTTGAATAATGAATAATCAAATTTTTATTCATTTTGCATTTTTCCTCTTTTTTAATGAAATTTTAATTAGAAGTCAGTAATTTAAAACAATCTAATAAGGAATCTTTGTATTAATCAACCAATATGACAAAGCAAATACATATGCATGCTATCAAAATGACATTTCTTTGAATATTTCTGATCGTATAATTTTTGTTCAGCTAGTTATGACTCTCTCTATGATGCTACATCACCTGTTGGTTCTGGTATTTTTTCTAAAAACCTTACTTTAATGCTTTTCACATCTCTATGTTTCTATGAACTATGAATGTTATTTGTGTTAATTAATTTATATGTTCGAATTGTGCATGTTTCTTATGATATGACTTCTATTTTTAATCTGAAAACTTTTCTAACCAAAACATTTTTTGATTTTTACATAGATATAGTAATACAGTTGTGTGTGGTTAATTTCAAAATGTCGTTGGATAAGAGTTGGATGCGAATACAAAATCGATTGTCTCCAGAATTCCAAAACAGTGTACGTGGCTTTATAGAATTTGCAAAAAACAGTGTCAATGAAGAAGGTCGGGTTCGGTGTCCTTGCAAATATTGTCTACATACCAAATTCTATCCTCTGGACACTGTTCGCAAACACATAATTTGCAGTGGCATTGATCTGACCTACACAACATGGTCTCACCATGGTGAGCCTCGAATGCCTAGAAGACCACGAGAAGAACAACCTGTTCAAGAACAACATGTGAACGAGATGAAAGACATAGTGCAAGACTTTGTTGGGAATTCAGGAGTAAATCTCGACGCAGACAATGATGCTGATTTAACATCATTATTCTCAACACTTGAAGAAGAGTTGTACCCCGGTTGCACCGGACCTTCGACTTTGCACTTTATTGCTCAGTTGTTGCACATAAAAGTTCTGTATAAGTGGCCTAACGAGAGCGTTGACGTGTTGCTGAAATTACTTCTGAAAGTTTTGCCTGCTGGTTGTAAGTTGCCGACTTCATTCTACGAATGCAAGAAACAGCTGAAGAAGTTAGGATTGGGATACGAAGTAATACACGCTTGTCCTCATGATTGTTGTTTATATTGGAAAGAAAACTCTGAGATGCAGAAATGTCCAGTGTGTGACACAGATCTGTAGGGATATGTCCTTCGATCCTACGTGTGCAATCGATAAAGTCATAAGGTCGTCTATGGATGTTAAATGATTATTTGATAATATTAATTGTTGGGAACAATATAATATTGATCAATTAAATCATACCTACAGGGTCACACACGGACTCAAAGATGATGTACGTTGCTTGATAAATATATTGATTTAGAATCAATATTTACGTGGAATTAATTAACATGCATGGGATGCATGGCTTGCATGGATGCATGTCATATAGTGTGACATGGCATGCCACACAAGCAAGTGGGGACCACATACAATGCATAGTGGCATGTGTATGTGGCATGACCTTTCACCTCCTTTGCAACCCCTTTGCATGATTATGGTGCATTATGATGCCCATTATGTTGTAGGTTACAAAGGGGTGTAATGGCATGCATAATGATTGACTTAGATAGATGAAAATCAGATTTTCATCACACAATTATTCAGCCACGAAATTCCACACAAATAGAGAGAAAAGAGGTGATCTTGGAGATCCATTCTCAAGCAAGCAAGGTGTTCATTATCCGGGTTCGTGTGCAACACGTAGAGGCCGGGCCATTTGTGCGGCTTCCACATCCGGACGATCTAAAGGAGTGACGAGGTCATTCACAAGGAGAGCATCTAGTGACTGATCCATGAAGGTGGTTCAATCGACTCAACACCACCTTCATCAACATCAACGAGGCACGCTACACCGGTTGTAAGTGATCTCGTTAATCTCTCTCTATATATATATATATTGGATGTATATATATAAACGTGTCTATACATATAATGTGTGCCTAGATCTTCATGTTGTTCGTGTTCTATTGTTTTACACGCTTCCGCACACACGAACAAGGTAATAGAGCGATTGGATCGGCATCGAAAACCATCAATTGGTATCAGAGCCTAGGGCTCGTGCACATGTTTTGTGTTGGACACAATTTTAAACAACATAATTTCTCTTATGTGCTTCTTTGTTGTGGTGTTGGTTGCTTGTCTTAGATGTAAGGCCAACCACAGATAGTGGTTGGGTGAATGCAATCGTGTTTTTTACGTACCGAATGGCTTTAGTTTTGAGGCCTGCGTGCCTTGGAATCAGTTGTAATTTGGAGGACTGTGTGCCTTGAAATCATTTGTAATAGATAGATTTCTTTTACATATGTATTGTACAACTTGTAAGCAGTGGATTTGATCCACGGATCGACCTTGGATCTCGGAGCACCGACGAAAACGAAGAGAAACGAAGCAAGAAGAAGTGTTTTTTCAGCTTCTGGAGCAGGTAGCGGTCGCTACCCTAGGGGTAGCGGTCGCTACCCCCTCAAAAATCAGCTTGGCGACGTTTCGGTGTACGGGGCGCTACTCATGGAGTTTTGCTTATTTTTCGTTCGTTCTTTTTCCTCTGTGTTGTGAGGTTTAGGGGCCATTCGAGTATGTATTGCTTGCTGTGCTAGTTCTAGGTTTATATATGTTATAAATGTTCAACCAACATACATACAACCTTAAACATGCATGTTCCCAGAATAATGAGTATAATGTCTTGTCCAAAGCATCACACTCATGAAGCCCTCGATCATAAGTTGGTAGGTCCGCCTCAGCGGGGTACTACTTGTTATCTTGGGATAAGTGGGAGTAAAGGTTAGACCTTTACACGTGAGTTTGGTTTTCTCATCGATAGATCCACTGCAGGCGTGGCTATCGAGACATGAGATGAGAATGGGATTCTCATCGACCGAGAGTGATATTAGATATCATTGACATGGGTATGTTTACCTATCTTGAAATACTTAAGTGCGGACTCAGTCGGCTTAAAGATTTGCAAGATGAGGATCTCGGGATCGTTTTGTTCTAAGGGACAATGATATTGGATATCAATTGAACAAAATGAAATAAATAAGTACAATTGTTAGACAACCTTATTTGTTTACCGTTTTGTGGATGTTTACAAACTTTAGTTATCTTACTTTTATAGTTTATCATGTCAAATATCAACTTAATTCAAGTTTGGTTCAATTCTTGATTATGAAAAATTGAACAAATTTTCTTGATTCACAACGTAATTTGAGGATGGTCCTCAAATATGAAGACAAGAAAAATGTGTTAGATAACCACATCCTAAGATATCATTGAACAACTCAATAGCATGTTCGGGGAATATGCTAAGATTGAGCGGTTCGGTATGACCAGGGTCATCGCTTCAGCTAGGCTGGAAAAATGGAAATCTATGGAATCACATGTGCAACAAATGATTGGATTATTTGCTTCAAGTGACCGCCTAGATTTTTCCTATGATGATTATTTGGCAACCGATTTCATACTTCAATCTCATGATGGTTATAATGCCTTTAGGCTAAAATTTCCACATGAATGGTTTGAAGAAATCGCTTCGTGAGCTCCACGGGATGCTCAAGGCTGCTGAGCCGGCGATAGATAAGGACCCTAAGAGGGAAATTCTTATGATATGGGATAGGGTATTCAAAAGAGCATGGACAAGAAGGCTACTAGGGTTCCTAGGGAATCTCAATGCGTCTACTGCAAAAGTGTTGGACACTACTTGCAAACATATAAAAATTCATATTTTATTCAATTTCAAAACAAATGCCTAATTTTTCTTTCATTTGATGGATTATAAGGTTAGGATTATTTACACCTCGGGGAGTGATTTAATCCAAAACACTTAAGTTCATCAATGACACAAATTAGAGACTTTCGAGCCATTGGATGGCGTGAAACGATTGTCTGGTTGGCTCCCTCATATTTTATGAGAGATAGGGCTTCAATTGCATGATAATATCGCTGGTTAGAAAACTTCGATTTTTCACTTACGATTTATCACGTTTTGACATTGTATTAATTTTGAATGGGAAATTTGAATGAGACTCGATTATTGGGAATAATTGAATTTGCCCAAAGTTCAATGAAGATGTGAAGAACGGGGTTGCTTCATCTTCAGGTATTAATGATATAGACATTAAACTTCACAAATTCTACTTCTTGGGTATTGGATGCCAAATGTGGTTCTCACATTTGTATGTGGAGGAACTACATAGAAGTATAAGTTTGGTGAGTAGAGATGTCGATCTAAGGGCGAGAAATGGAGCGAAGGTCGTTGCATTAGCCGTATGATCATATGATGTTGTTTTGCCTTATGGACTTGTTTTAGTATTATAACCATGTAATTTCGTACCTTCAATAAACAATGAATATTGGTTCAGTATTGGATACTGATGGATTAGTTTTTCACTATTAAATAGTTTGGTAACTATTTTAATTGTGAATTATTCTTTGTTTTGGTACGATTATTATATTGTTTATGTATACTTTAACTTGACAAATCATATATAACATTAACACCAAGGGCCGAATCGAATAAGTCTCAATGAGACATAACTATAACATTGTTGATTAGGTCAAATCAACTTCTAAACATGTAACGAAGCTTCTTTAAGAAGGCATTCTAAAATCATTTGACTTGGAGTCATTTGATACATGTGAATGATGTGTGATGGACAAGATAACAATGTCATCTTTCTTGGAGAAAGGAGTACATGTGAGTAATTAATTAGGGATGATCCATACTGATGTATGTGGAACCTATTATTTCACAAGCACATGAAGGTTATGTTTCGGAAAAGAGAAAACTAACTCTATTAGATAGAGTTCAATCTATCGATGATGGGTCTAAATGAACTACTGGTCTCTTTTGGGAACACACAATTCTTGACTTCAACTTATACACTGAATAGGACGCTGTCAAAAGCTGTTGATAAGACACCATACTAGGTATGGAAAGGGAGGGTCCCTAAATTGTTTTCATCAAGATTTGAGGTTCTAAAAGCTTCTCTGACGAGATTTATCTCTATAGAGCTTGAACTCAAATGGGATAAAAGTTTCCTTATAGTATGTCCATAAGAAACTCGAGGGTACAACTTCTACGATCTATCTGAGAACAATATTTTGTTGCTCGAGATAGTGATTTTCTTGAAAAGAGTAATATTTCCTAGAAAGTCAGTGGGAGCTCGGTTATCTTGAACGAGGTTCAAGTGGAACAGCCAATGATGAATACTCAAGATTAGGTTGAGAGTATTCCTATGGTTTTGGAAACCATACCAGCCCTTGTAGGTCAAGAAGGCATATATCTCGTTTAGTCAGATACTTAGGTATTGTGACCAATGAGAGATATGAATTCATGCTTTTGGAAAGCGGTGAACCTTCGACTTAATTCCAAGCTATGACGAGTCCAGCTACTGAAAATTGGCATGGTGCCATGAAATCTGAGATGATATCAATATCTGATAATCAAGTTTGGAACATGATATATTTGCATCACGGGGTTAGACCCAATGAATGCTAATAGATCTTTAAGATCTAAACAGACAGATGGAAAACCTAGGGTTTTCAAAGCAAGGTTGATGGTAAAAGTTTTATTCACGAGGTGGATTATGGAAAAACTTTCACCAGTTGCTTTGATTAAATCATTCAGATTATCTTAGCCATTGCTACTCATCTTGATAATGAGTTATGGTAATATTGGATGTTAAAACTAACTTCTTGAATTGGATTCTAGAAGAGAATGTGTTTTGACAACAGCCAAATAGTTTTATCGATCCTAATAAGGCTGAGAAATTATGCAATCTTATAATTCCATTTATGGAATAAAGCAAAGCATATCGGAGTAGCAATCTTCAGTTCAATGAATCCATACTGGGTTTTGGATTTCAGAGGAACTCGGAAGAGTCTTGTTTTACAAAACAAACAGTGGGAGTTACGTTGTATACATTGTGTTGTATGTCGATGACATACTCCTTATTGGAAACAATGTTTCTATTCTATTAAAGAATGGCTTGGATATTGTTTTTCAATAAAGGATCTTGGAGAAGCACAGTACATATTGGGCATCAAGATCTGTCGGAACAGATCGAAAATGATGTTTGGACTTAGTCAAGTGACCTATATTGATAAGGTACTTGATAAGTTCAGAATGAAAGACGCCAAAAAGGGTCTCATTCCAATGAGTCATGGCACATCTCTTAGCAAGATGCAAGGCCCTACGGGACTTGATGAGCAAAAGATGATGGAAAACATTCCTTCTGCTTCGGCAATAGGGTCTATAATGTACGCCATGATATGTACACGACCGGACGTATCGTATGCTTTGAGCATGACGAGTCAGTTTCAAGGAAATCCAGGTGAGGCGCATTAGACTGCGGCCAATAATATTCTTATGTACCTTAGATGGACTAAAGAATATTTTGTTGTCTTTGGAAGAAAAAAAGAGTTGATATTAACAAGCTGCTTGAATGCTAACTTCAAAACAGACTAAGATAATTTCCGATTTTAATCTGGTTATATCTTTTGTCTGGTTAGAGGTGAAATTTGCTGGAATAGTTCCATGCAATGCAATATAGCTGATTAAACTACAGAAGCTGAGCACAGTATTGCATTGGATGCAGTAATGTTGACAGTTAAGATTTGAAAGTTCTTGAATGAACTAGGTGGCATAGCTGGCTCAGCCCATCCGATAATTCTCTATTTATAGTAGAGTTATCGCGCAAGCCAATGAGCTAGAAAGCACCACAAGTCTAAAACTGGTGCTCAGGAAGTTCCACATTATCTGGGAGATAGTTTTGTGGAGACATCGAGATAATAAAGTTGCAACTTTTGGTAAGGTTGCAAACCCGCTTTCTAAACCTCTCTAGTAGTCTAAGCTTAAAGCTTTCACGACTGCAATAGAGATCAGACATCTTAGAGATGAGTTGTGATTTCTATTACTGTATTAGATACTTTTAGAGATTTGGTAAACATTCACTCATATGTATAATACATATTTCTTCATATAAATATGGTTTAATGTATATGAATTGCCCAAATGATTAAGTGATATCAATTGGGTTATGAGGTCGACTTACCGCATAATGAAGTCCCAATTGTTGAACTGATATACTTGAATCATATAGTTGTTCCTGGTTCGTATAATCGAGTACGGACAAACCGATAATACAATGAACTAGATTGTAATGTGTACTATAGCGCCGCTTCATGGGCTAGTGATGTGGGACATCAAGTACAATTACATAGATATTAGCTGGGAGCTAATGATCGAACAGACCCGACTGGAATAGTATTTAAGATTTCGAGTCATAATACTATTTCATTGACTGTCGAGCAATTTCCTCTGACCTGAGTAGTCCAGAGTGATTCCATTGTGAAATGGTGTACTTTGATACAAGTAAACGCCTTTCGTAAAAGGAGGTTATAAAACTTGTTATTGGGTATATCAGGAAGCAAGTGGGAGAGCTTGGATTGACAAGATGGGATTGTCCTCCATTTTATAATGGGATACATGTCTTAACGGCCACTTGGAGAGTCGAGACTGTGGAAAATACGTGGCCACGTCCAGATTCGTATCATAGTGATAAATCTGGTTTTACAGTCTGTCTCAAAGTCCAAGAAAGGTTTGAACCGATTGAGGATGACTCGAGTCTTGCCTCAAGTTCAAACTTAGACATAAAGTGACAACAGGAAATTGGCAGCACACTGGCTCTGAAGGCCAAGTGGGAGATTGTAGGGATATGTCCTTCGATCCTACGTGTGCAATCGATAAAGTCATAAGGTCGTCTATGGATGTTAAATGATTATTTGATAATATTAATTGTTGGGAACAATATAATATTGATCAATTAAATCATACCTACAGGGTCACACACGGACTCAAAGATGATGTACGTTGCTTGATAAATATATTGATTTAGAATCAATATTTACGTGGAATTAATTAACATGCATGGGATGCATGGCTTGCATGGATGCATGTCATATAGTGTGACATGGCATGCCACACAAGCAAGTGGGGACCACATACAATGCATAGTGGCATGTGTATGTGGCATGACCTTTCACCTCCTTTGCAACCCCTTTGCATGATTATGGTGCATTATGATGCCCATTATGTTGTAGGTTACAAAGGGGTGTAATGGCATGCATAATGATTGACTTAGATAGATGAAAATCAGATTTTCATCACACAATTATTCAGCCACGAAATTCCACACAAATAGAGAGAAAAGAGGTGATCTTGGAGATCCATTCTCAAGCAAGCAAGGTGTTCATTATCCGGGTTCGTGTGCAACACGTAGAGGCCGGGCCATTTGTGCGGCTTCCACATCCGGACGATCTAAAGGAGTGACGAGGTCATTCACAAGGAGAGCATCTAGTGACTGATCCATGAAGGTGGTTCAATCGACTCAACACCACCTTCATCAACATCAACGAGGCACGCTACACCGGTTGTAAGTGATCTCGTTAATCTCTCTCTCTATATATATATATATATTGGATGTATATATATAAACGTGTCTATACATATAATGTGTGCCTAGATCTTCATGTTGTTCGTGTTCTATTGTTTTACACGCTTCCGCACACACGAACAAGGTAATAGAGCGATTGGATCGGCATCGAAAACCATCAAGATCGTTGGAAGAGAACTAAAGGAAAGAAAGTACCACAGAAAACTCTACGGTACTTTCCACTTAAGGACAGACTGAAACGATTGTATGCTTCGCGTCAAACGGCTAAACATATGACATGGCATTTGAAGGGGCGGTCAAATGATGAAGATGTAATGCGCCATCCGGTGGATGGGAAAGAATGGAAAGACTTTGATTTAAAGTTTCCTGACTTCGCTAGAGAATCGAGGAATGTACGGTTGGGGTTGGCAACAGATGGGTTTAACCCGTTCGGAGATATGAGTTTGTCGTACAGCATGTGGCCTGTTATTACCACGGTGTACAATTTGCCTCCGTGGTTATGTAATAAAGACCCGTACAGACAGCTCACATTACTTATATCAGGTCCAAAATCACCTGGTAAGGAAATTGATGTTTACCTGAGACCTTTGATTGATGAATTGAATGAATTGTGGTCTGAAGGAATGTTAGTGAAAGATGCTGAGTCACAAACTACGTTTCGAATGAGAGCGGCTTTATTGATGACTATAAATGATTTTCCGGCTCGAAGTATCCTATCCGGTTGGAGTGGTCAAGGTTACATGGCATGTCCCACATGCAACGATCAAACTCCTTCTGTGCCCATCACGAGTAAGTTGTGTTATGTGGGGCATAGACGATGGCTAGATATGAATAATCCTATGAGAAAGAAGAAAATCTTTGATGGCAAACCCGAGAAACGCCCACCTCCTGTTCCTAAAACCACCGAAGAGTTATTGGCACAGATGTACCATCTGGAGAATCGGATACCTGGAAAACATGAAGGATACGGTGGCAAAAAACGTAAACGTCAGGTAGGAGATTTGAACTGGACAAAGAAGAGTATTTTTTGGACATTACCTTACTGGAGTTCGCTGTCTCTGAGGCATAATTTGGACGTCATGCACATAGAGAAGAATGTATGCGATAATTTGTTAGGTACTCTACTTAACATAGAAGGTAAAACGAAAGATACTGACAAAGCACGCTTAGATTTGCAAAAATTGGGGATCAGGCCGAACTTGCATCTCTACAAAGATGGTAGTCGAATGATGAAGCCGCATGCACCATACACATTGACTCCTGACCAGTGTAAGAAATTCGGCGAATGGTTGATGAATATAAAATTCCCCGATGGGTTTGCTTCGAATCTGAAGAAGAATGTCATTGTAAGTAACAACAAGTGGAAGGTTTCTGGGTTGAAATCTCATTATTGTCATGTTTTAATTCAAAGACTGATGCCAACTGGAATACGCAAGTTCATGGATAAAAACATTGTTGACACTATAACAGAGTTGTGCAATTTTTTCAAGCTTATATGCTCTCGAACTCTGAAGGTTAGTGACTTACAGAAGGCATGTGATGACATTGTAGTCATATTATGCAAACTAGAAGCAATCTTTCCTCCGGCGTTCTTCGATGTGATGTTACACTTGTTAGTGCACCTCCCAGATGAAGCAATACGTGGAGGTCCTGTATATCTCAGGTGGATGTATCCGGTTGAAAGATTTATGGGTACATTGAAAAAGTACGTAAGAAATCGGGCGCGAGCTGAAGGGTCGATTGTTGAAGCTTACATTGCGAATGAATCTTTGACATTCTGTTCGATGTATTTCGAGGGTATTGAAACCAAATTCAACAGGCCTGAAAGAAATTGGGTGGAGAATGACGGTGCCGACAAGAAAACAATTTCTGTATTTCGAAATCAGTTTCGCCACATTGGAAAAATGAGTTTGGTTTCGTGGGATTACAAGACACGGACTAAAGTTGAACATTTTATCTTGAAGAATTGTCCAGAAGTTGAAGACTATCTCACTCGTACTTCATCTCAGTTAGATATCGACCAAGTTCCCGAGACCGAGTTTGCAAATTGGTTTAAGAAGAAGGTATTACAACTATATTTAATAATATATCCCAATTTTTCACTCTTTAATATCTTAAACTTAATTTATGTCTCAGATACATTCCGATATTGCACAAGCATCAGTACAGGATAATCAATTGCTTTGTCTGGCCAAAGGATCCGGCCCGGGAATCAAATCGTATCCTGGTTGTGTGGTGAATGGTGTTAAGTTCCTTGTACATGATAGAGATGCAAATCGATCAACGCAAAACAGTGGTGTATACGTGCAGGATGCAGACAACCAACAATATTATGGCATATTGACAGGTATTTATGAAGTACCGTATGTTGGGAACAACTCTGTGATCCTCTTTGAATGTACTTGGTTCAATACCACTCCTAACCCACGATACGTACGGGATTACAAAACCCGAATCAGCATCAACACGAAGGCCATCTGGTATAAAAATGACCCTTACATACTAGCTTCTAATGCTGAACAAGTGTTCTACGTGGATGACTTGTTCAATGGAGAAGGGTGGAAAGTCGTTGAACATTTCCGACATCGTCATATTTGGGATTTACCAAATGATGAACAAGCAGAAGATATTCCGAACGAGGGAATTCAATTGTGTGTTGAGCTTCCTAACCTCGACACAATCCTCTCTACTCAAACAATAACACAACCACAGCCTGTGACATCCAATGTTGGAACACTTGATGATGACATTCTAGAAGATGACTTCATCAATGATGATGATGAACCAGAGATTGATGTACATGCTGACGAGGAAGAGGATGTTAGCGATGATTATGATTTGACTGATTCTGATTCTAACTCAAACGACATTGACTAGAAGGTTCACATTAGAATTCCCTTTAATACTCAAATGACATTGACTAGAATTCCTTTTAATACTCTGTGTACATATATATATATATATATATATTGTTATAATATTGTGATAAATTTTCAGGCTGTGATGATGCTAGCGGGCTCTTCTGGTGGAGGTGAGCCACCACATGGGCATCCACATTCTTTCGGTGCTCCTTGCCAGACAGGTCACATTTTACTTTTAGTTTATATCCACATGAAGCATTATATATAATACTTTCTTTTTTTTACGAGTTGATTAATGTTCGATCGTGTAGGTGGAGACCCCGATGATCAGGCGACACCTCCAGTACGTAGGAAAAAGTCTGGGCGAGGGATAGCAAAAGGCGCTCGGACATTGTTGAGGGTGGCGGAGCAAGGTCGTCCTGTCCCATTAGCTTGGGAAGACCAGAATGGGACGATGAAAGCTGTTGGAGAGAATGGTGCTTCATATTATTCCTCTGTCGGGATACAGGTAAGCTAACTACATGTTGTGATTATAAATAAACATTTAATGTTAAAAGATCATTCAAGTTTTGTATGTAACAGGTGAGACACTACTGCGATCCTTGCCATACGAATTGGTCTTCGGTACCAGCGGAGCAGCGAAATGCTGTACTTTTGCACCTACAGGTAATTTATGATCTTGATTATTGTAGTTAACTCATTATGATTCTGTAACACGATTGAATATTTTGTAGGATTTGTTTGAAATCGACATGAACGACCCTACGATTTCAGCTGTTGTAAATCGAGATTGTAGGGAGCGTTACACAGATTGGAAGCACAAGCTTCATAAGCATTTCAAGAAAAATGGTGGAGCAGATGACCTAGTGTTAGCTAGGAAAAATAAGCCTGACTCTATCCGTTCAGATCAGTTGTGGAATCAGTGCGTGGATAGGTTTATCGATCCAGCATTTCAGGTAACCATGTATTTATATATATAATATTTTGGGTCAAATTAATGAATATACGTGTTTTAATATTTTGAATGTTTGAAACAGACCCGTTCGCAGAAGTCCAGTCAGAACCGGTCGAAGAATACTATGCGTAGTCTTCATGGTCGATTGTCTTATGCTGGACATATGGATAGATCGGTAATAAATCATTTTATTCATTGTTATGTATGTTAAATGTGTTGAACATTACATAACGTTTGTTTTCTTTTAAATATATAGGTTGATCCGCAAACCCAACAAGGGGTTACTCCGGTTGAGAACTGGATCAAGTTTCATGTTGGGCCAGATGGTCAACCTTTAGATGCCGATTATGCAGCTAAAATTGTAAGTAATAATTGATTTTTTTGATATAAAAACTTCTATTGTTTAAGAACTAACTAATCGTGAATTTGAATATTGTAGGCTGAACTAAATGATAGGTCGACACAAGCATCTGCCAGCGGTACACCTGTGGATGATGTTGCCATATTGGAGGAGGTTTTAGGGACTACTCGTGGATACCGTAAGGGCCTTGGTCCTTCAATTCCAGGTTAATTTTAATATATATACAACCTTTAACTTTAACTATTTGAACTTAAATCAAATCAACAACTACTAAGATCACTTTTATATTGTGTGTTATAGGTTCTTCTCCATCGGTATCGTCTCGTTCCTCGTTTTCAGGTCAATCTTCTGCTGCTGCATTATCCCAGGCTGAGTACGACAAGCGAATGGCTGACATGCTCTTCTGGAACGAGCACATGGCTAGGATGTTTCCTGATATGCGACCTCCTTCCATGTCAGGTGCAGGTGGTTCGACTACTCCTCCTGGTTCTCCTCCTGGTTCTCCAGCTCGTGATTTGACCCGTGACTCACCGTAGCTTATGTTTAGTTTGATTACGAATTGTACTATTTGTCTACTCTATTAGGATTGTGTTGATGAACTTGAATAAATGTTTTGATGATTTTGGATTGTATTTGTGTTTGAACTGTATTTTGGATTCGGTTTGTATTGCGATTGGAATTGATTTGCAGGTCGGAATTTGCAATTTTAAAATATTTTTTTTTTCAGAAAAATAGGTATTTGCGACCACGCGTGGTCGCTAATACTGAGGAGCTGTTTTTTCGAAACATGAGCATTTGCGACCACGCGTGGTCGCAAATGCCTTCAGACCGAAAGTTGACCATACGTATTTGCGACCACGCGCGTGGTCGCAAATAGTCTGCCACGTCACCGCTCAGTGCCACATCAGCATAGAGCATTAGCGACCACGCGCGTGGTCGCTAATAACGGGCGTGGTCGCAAATGTAGTCGCGACCGCGCCGTTGTCGCCAAAAAAACTTTTGCGACCAAGTATTTGCGACCACACGTTTGCGACCACGCGTGGTCGCAAATACTCCTTTTGCGACCACATCCCGTTTTTTGCGACCACATTGCGTGGTCGCAAAAACCTCTTTTTTTTGTAGTGATTTCCAGATCTCACTGATGACATACTGAGCAGAGATTCATCACATGGCTCACCTTGATAAATAATGGCATTAGGGTCTATCATCTCATGATCTCAAATCTCAACTCTTCAGAACAGTCGTCAAAGTAATTCACCTTCCCATAAACATAACGGACATTACCTCCTTTGTCTTGACGAAATTTTCCACTGTGATGCACTCTGAGGGTGAACTTCTCATGATTCAAGGGCTCAATCACCGGCGGGGGTGCTGAATCGGGCCGCAAATGCCAGCGCATCTCTCTTTCTGGATTTGGGGATTTCTGGGTTAGGGTTCTTTCGAATTTGGGGATTTCTGGGTTAGGATTTCTGGATTTGGATATTGAATTTCTGGAAATTAAGGAATTAGGGTTCGTTCGAATTTGGGAATTTTTCAAGGAATTAGGGTTCTTCCCAATTTGGGAATTTTACAGCTTCGGGAATTTGGATTTTGCAGCTAAGGAAGGAGAAGAAGTATGTAATGTGTAATGAATCCCGCTTTTTGTTTATTACATATTAATTCCTTAATTTCAGAATTAATTCAAAAACAATTAATATGGGGTAAGTACATTAATACCCCTCCAGCTCAAATATAAATGTACACCCACACACTTCAATGGAGCGTGGTACTCAATCTCTCGGAATATTCGATAGAATATTCCGATCCAGGTTGCAAAATGAAAACCCGTATACTTTGGGTTGCAAAGTGTTACGAAATTCCGATTAGGTTGCAAAGTGTAAAAAACCCTATTCCTGAGGTTGCAAAATGTAATAAACCCTTAAAAATATGATAATTTACAATTTTTTAAAGTTTAAACGCAATAGTATAAATTTTCATTTAATTATATTTTTAAAATTATTTAAGTTTTAAATTTTACTTAAAATTATTTTACTTTTTAACATTAAAACATAAAACTCAGATAAATATTGCATCCATAATTACTTTATTCATGATAAGCTATTTTATCCTCGTGATATTACTTTATTTTGATAGATAGCTAGGTTGTATGATCAATGTACTATACGTATAATTGATCATGTATTGCTCACAACAAACGGACTTCGAACTTTGTGGAAGTAATCCGACCATGTAATCGAACCAAACAGATCTTCCTGCGACGATGCAGTAAGTATGAAGGTCACTTCGAAACTCAGTTTCTTAACATTCCCCGTGAACTCCAGCTTGTTCGGGACTACTTCAACATGCACCTCGACGGGAGCCTCTACGAGGACCTTGTAGGTCGTCGAATAAAATGGACCCACATTAGTCACTGTCCTTTTCACCGTCTTTGCTACGCCGGGCACCAATCCAGACACAGCCATCCAAGGGTAGTTCAAATCGGAGATGTAATCAGGATTCGAGTTACTAGGGCAAGAAAAGTTATCAGGAACAGTCGACGACATGAGTTTGATCATGGAGTTGGTGTATCCCAAGTTGCATAGAAACTGCATGTAGTCGGCGGTTTCTGTCTCGTAAACGAGCCCCGGACATAATGGGCCGAATAAGGTTATTTCTCCGGATCCGATGTCGTAAGGGGTTGCGCTTGATCCTTGGAATGTTGTGATCGGAGCATTTTCGTTGTTCGTTTGGATTGCTGCAAATGAGGTAAAGGTTTACCAATCGGAAGGAGTATATATATATATGTATATGTATCGAACCTGTCGTCATTATGGCTGATCTGATAGCCGAGTTTGACCACGTCGGATGCATATACTTTACGGTTGCAGCTACACCCGAAACATGTGGGCAAGCCATTGATGTACCCCCGCCGCCACCTTTCCCAAAGCTGAAGAGTGGTGGTATGTTACGCGGGTAAACCCGACTTGTGTCGTTTAAAGGCCATGCTCCGAGGACAGCTAGACCCGGGGCCATAACATCGGGCTACAAAAATAACATTTTTAAACTACTAAAAACATAAATCTATACGAAATAACACGAAATTGGCTTTTGTTTTCAACCTTGAGAAGGTTCCTAATGCCGGGCCCTCTCGACGATTCTATCGAAACAACGGGCGCCGGCTTGTTTCTCAGTATCACTTCGGTTGGTAAGATCGTCGCCAACGGATTTCTTTCAATGTCAAATGAACGATTGATTCGGTTAGCTATATATTTAGCTAATCAATAATATATACTAGTATATATGGATAAATAATATTGTTTGATTACTTACTTTGCCGAGTTTATGTAAGATTGTATTTGAGCTCCATCCGCTTGACTGACAGCGGTAATCACGATACTTTGTGGGTAGTTGAATGTCTTTTGCCTCCTGGAATCGTCGATCATTATGATCCCGATCACGCCTTGTTCTACCATTGCGTTGATCTTGCTGAATAGACGGTAATTGTCGTTGTTATTGCATAGCACAATTCTTCCTTTCACTTTGGCAACGTCTAACGAACCAGGAACACAATTGCTGAAAAATTAACGTATGTCGTTGATCATTAACTATACCAATAAATTAAGTTACGATTCATCATTCATATATATGTTACGTATCATACTCTGCGTTGAACAAATCACGTTGGTTGTATCCGGCTGAACCCCCGTCGACTAACTGATAAACCGCAGATTTATTCAGATTCGAAAAGTTGATGCCTCCGCCCTATAATCGAATATGACCAGATCATGCAAATCAATGAAATCATTAATGTACATCAAACATAATACAGTAAAATCTCTGCAAATTAATAATCTCGAAACGTGAAATTTATCGAGTATTTTATTAATTCAAAAGCCCCACAAGGGCTGGGCGGCCTGACTTTTTTTTAGAGAGGTTATTAATTTATAAAAAAATTACTGTATTTTGTACCTTAATCACATCCTTTCGTCCGCCCAATACGATACCACACTGAAAATCACGATCCATGGTGCTCGCGCCGACCGATAAGATCCAAGGGCTGTAATTCACGACGGTCTCGGGATCAGGGCCGTCGTTTCCGACCGAGGCCACCACAACGACCCCTTTCTCCGTAGCATGAAACGCCCCGACGGCGACGGGATCGTTGAGAAAACTATCCGCATCGAAACCGATCGATGCGGAAATCACGTCGACCCCGTCGGAGATCGCATCGTCGAACGCTTTGAGAATCGACGAGGAGGCGCACCTGTCGTTTCTGCAAGCGCGATAAACCGCGAGCCTCGAGCACGGCGAGCCGCCCATCGCGGTCCCGTAAGCGAGCCCGTAATACGACGCGCCCGGAACCGGGACCCCCGCCGCGATCGACGCGACATGGGTCCCGTGCCCGTCCTCGTCCAGGGCCGTGGTGATCGAGCCTTGTCTAATCGGATTATCGTAGTACCTCGCTCCAATAACTTTCCTGTTTACAAAACATAAAAAATGTTCGACTTATTAATATAAATATGAAGTTATCCAATTTCTATAACAGTTCGAACTGTTTAGATGATGCAATAACTAACTGTTAGATATCTCATGTATCATTGGGCTCACATATAAGTTGAATTACTTTATCACCTTAATAAAGCTTTTTAAGATCTTATTGACTTAACTTTGACATGGTATCAGAACAGACCCAATACGACGTGGGTCCCGGCCTCAGCCGATGGAATTTCCGGCTTGCCACAAATTAAAGATGACATTGATCCAAGAGTAGAGCCTATGAAATTTCTGGTCTACTCGTGTGAGGGGGAGTGTTAGATATCCAATATCGATTTGATATCGATCATTGGGCTCACGTACATATAAGTAGTTGGATTACTTTATCACCTTAATAAGACATTTTAAGGTGTTATTAGCCCCAATTTTGATACTAACATTTAATAGACTCTTGAGATAAACAAGTTCGGTAGAGAAGTATGCAAACTTCAATTTTTATATTGATGGGTCGAATATATTCTACTGAGATCTAGTTGTTCACCTGTTGCACTGGAACAAAGTCGAGTTTTCGCATGTTCCGTTCCATTGTTTCGGGATGGGGCCCGTGTGCTCGTCGTTGAAACTCGGGTGCTGAGGGCAAATTCCGGAATCTATGACGGCAATGATAATGTCACGACGTCCTCCGCTCGACCAGTTGGAGACGTTGTAGCGCGAGCTAGTTGGAGTTGAATCGTCGAGACTCTTGTAAAAAGATTGACTCGCCAAGAAATCCCAAGAACGAGTGGTGTGCAGTTTTAACATCGAGTCTGGAAACACGGACACCACTCCGGGTGTCTTCGCTATCGACTTCGCTTCTGCTTCTGACAAAAGAGCCGCGAACCCCAAGAAGCTCTTGTTGTAGACATGTACAACAGGCCGGTTTTTCTTCCTGAATTATATATATGTATTTCATAAACATAAGGATTAATCAAGAAGTTGAATAAAAATTGAAAAAACGGATACTTATATATGTGAGTAATCGAACATATTCGTGTGCTCGTTTAGAAGCTGGAAATGATCGGTTCGGGGCGCGCCTTTGTGCGAAGTCGAAGCTCCCATGTACACAATATAAACTCTACTTTTGTTTGTAGACTCATACTGGGAATTAGTAGTAAACATCAGAGCGAAGATCAACACAAAATAAAAACACCTCATCATGATGTATATATTTATGATTATCAATTTCTAAATGTAAGTTCACATTTATGTGTTCTGTGACTTCTGTCCATGCCCCTTTAAATAGAATTTAAGTAGTTGCATGCAAGGAAAAAAATATTACTTTATTTTTAGTTATTTTAATATTTATTAATTAATTACAATCACTTTTTCTCTTTTTTTAAGAGTTAGGACAAAATGTTAAACTTCATTTACAATTAAACATACTTAATTACAAAATAAAATTTATTTATTTGTAATGTTTGTTTAAAAAAAAAAGGTATCTTTTTCAAAATTCATGGCCTTTAATTATTTAAGCGTACAAAATCCATATTTTTAGCGTCTTTTTGCACATTACATCTTCCAAGAAAAACCCAAGAAAAACGAGCGTGACACACTAACACTATTCTCTTTTACGTAGGTCATAACATGCGTTATGAGTTGAATTAAAATACTCGTACATTAAAAAAATTATAAAAAAAATCCCATAATTTAATTTTATGCATTAATTAATCTTGATTACGCCTTTAATATTGTAGGATTTGATTGTGATACGTTTCATTCACTAAACAAATCTACAATCAAATTTTATCAAATCTTATCTTATAATAATAATAATAATAATAATAACACTCCATATACAGTATCTAATTACTTATGGTAAATTTAAAACAAATTAATATAATTGCACATAGAATCACACACCCTCATGTACTATTCTTTCACACACCGCTAGAATGTTAACTTTTCCTTTATTTAAATGAAAATTAAATTAGAATGCAAATTTGTATTTTGACATTAAATTATTTGTTTCACACACCCTAGAATGTTAACTTTTCTTTTGTAAAATGAAAATTATTTTAGAATGCAAATTTGTATTTTGACATTAAATTATTTGTGTCTCTCACTTGACTTGATATTTGTCCGGTTACAGGAAATAACTGAATTTTAACATACAAATACATTTTTGTTTTACATTTTTTGGTCAAAATATAATAAAAAGAAGTTAATAATTTATAAATAAAGTATAATAAAAAATGTGAAATAGTTCCATAAAAATGTAATTTTTAATAAAATCTAATTTTACTTTTCACTATTGAAAAAAAATGTACCATTTGCAATGCGACGTCTCAAAATAGAATGCGGGTGAAAAAATAATACATTTTCACCGTGGGCAAAAGTTTAATTACAACGCTAGTCAAATTAAACAAGACAAATGACATTATTTTTCTAAGAATTATAAATTCAATGGAAGGAATATTTTACTTAATTGATTAAAAATTTGAGGGTGGGCTTAGGCTCATCTTAAGCCCTTTACTGGACCAAATGTAAGAATTATTAATTCTGTTTGATTTTCGATTAACAAATTAAATAACAACTTTAGCTCGATTTTGATTCATGTCTTTTTTGGTACGGTTAACCAAAAATTTCGTATCAATTATCCTAGAAATCAAACAAGCTACTTTTATAAATATCTGACGAGTTTACTCGAAAGTACACTCAACACAAGTAATAATCAATGCAAGAAATAACACCAATGAAACAAAAAATAGAAATTCTTATATGAACAATTTGAGGCCAAAGCATTTAGTTAATTTCTCAATTATTTTAGTTCTCCAACAACCTCGTCTTAATTGCAATCTTGATCAACTGGTTAGAAACACGTACGAGTGTCTAGCTATTAATTCTAGGTCGTTTTATTATGTCCACAATAATAACCCATTAATTAATTAATCAATTCGGTTTAGTTATTATTATATATTATTATAATTATTCAATCATAATAAAGTAACAAATTATATTCAAAGAATACATGAACTATAAAAGTTGTTGAAAGTACCACCATAATACAACATGCTAGGCCGGCACATAATATACTTTCATACTTTTGAAAAATATATATTTTCAATAAAATCAATAAAAAGTAAAATTGTATTTCAAACAAAATAAGTTCTAATATAATTGGGATGAAAGAAATAATTATAATAATTATATTTATTGGATATTTATTCATTTCTCTCTCTATATATATGAACAACTTGTCACATTTTTAGTATGAAAAACTTTAAACAACAAACACCCTAATTAGAAATGAATCACCTTCCCAAAAATAATCTAATTATTGTTGTTGCATTGTTGTTGTTGTTATGCAGTGTTTGTGAGGGGGTCATAACGCTCCCACCGGGCTTACAAATTCCGGCAGTCATTTCGTTCGGAGATTCGATCGTCGACCACGGCAATAACAACCGAATCAAGACTCTAATCAGCTGTAATTTCCCACCCTACGGGAAGGACTTCCAGGGCGGAAGGCCCACCGGCCGCTTCACCAACGGGAAGACACCTCTCGATTTAATCGGTAAATTCATTGTTCATAATAACATACAATACATACATATGCATGCTCTATATAAACACACGCAAGTTTTTTCTCATATTGCAGCACAAGAATTGGGAGTTAAAGAGGTGGTGCCGGCTTATAACGAATCCTATTTGACCGATAGAGATCTTTTGACCGGCGTTAGCTTTGCGTCGGGCGGATGTGGTTACGACCCTCAGACGTCAGCGCTAGTGGTACGTAGATATCATAAAACGTTCTGTATCATAAAATATAGCTCAATTTTACATTTAATTCTTTAAGTTTAAGAAAATCAAATTTGGTTTTATTTAACAAATTTTGATGGAATTTCAAAACGTTGATCGTATTTAAAGTACTGTACTTGATAGGTTACTTTCGCGTTCTGTTTTGTGTGGAGTCAGTTCAATCGAGTGAGTATCACGAAAACATGACTTTTAAAAACAAAATACATTCAATTTTTTTCTTCATATTTGTGTGACACTTGCTTAGTTGTATATATACATATGCAGTCGGTTATATCGTTGTCAGATCAACTCGAGCATTTCAAAGAGTACATCGCGAGGCTGAGGAGGGCGGTCGGGGACGAGTACACGACCTACACTCTGCTCAACAGCTTGTTCTTGGTGGTGGCGGGAAGCGACGACCTCGCCAACACTTATTTTACTATCGGCACTCCGCGCCCTCAGTACGACGTTTCTTCCTACGCCGATCTCCTCGTAAATTCCGCTTCCAATTTCATAAGGGTACGTACGTACATACACATTAATATAGATGTCAAGTTGTCTTACTTCTGTAACAGTTCAAGCTTTTAGATAATGCAGTTTCTAACAAACTGTGTTTTGCTATGATTATAGGAATTGTATGCGCTCGGGGCAAGGAGAATGGCCGTGTTCGGGCTTCCGTCGATAGGGTGTTTGCCGTCCCAGCGAACAATCGCGGGCGGAGCGCAGAGAGTGTGCGCGGAGGATCGAAACCAAGCGGCGCAACTCGTCAATTCGAAGCTAGTGAACGCAATCCAAAACTCACTCAATCAATATGCATTGCCTCAATCTAGGGTTGTCTTCATAGATATTTACAACCCTTTGCTTGATCTCATCCAAAATCCATATAAATACGGTAATCGAAACTCTTTCCTTTCTTGCATTGTTCGATTCGATTGGTTGATGTATAATCGAAATGGTCGATATTTAGGGTTTGAAGTAAACGACAGAGGTTGCTGCGGGACGGGGAATATAGAAGTGTCGATATTGTGCAACAAGTATAGCGAGACGTGTGCGGATCGGTCCAAGTACATCTTTTGGGACAGCTATCATCCTACCGAGGCTGCGTACAAGATCGTCGTCGAGAGTATCATACAAAAATACATTTATAGCTTCGTTTAGAAACCGAATGATCGACCGACGATCGATGATGATGAGAATTCGATCGACCTTATCATCACTCACTACATAATTTCCTCCTCGATCACCTAATAGTGGAATGTATTTTGATGGATTTATCGTGCAATCAATTACTCATTCCCAATTCAAAAAAGAAAAAAATCCTTACCCATGATAATAGTGGCACTTCTAAAATTTTTTTTTTGTTATGAATATTATTATATTATAGTGAATGACTTGTTGGCTAAGTCAGAAACCCTAGATTGTATCCTATAAAGGGGTCTCCCCATATGAATGAATACACCAATTCACAAGAATTGATAACAATTCTATTCTCTCTCCATATTCTCTCTTACTCTAATATATTATTCTCTCTCAATTTCCTTTGAGTTCATAACATGTTATCAGCACGAACGCTCAATCACGTTCTTCATCGAAGTTCTACTTATCCAAGATCCGAACTCCAAGGCAAGAATTTTTATATTTGTTTATATTCATTAATAATTATAAATATATCTACTTCTCCTCCCTTCTTCTTAAATTCATATGTTCCGAAGAACATTATAACCTGATATTCCTGAAGTAATATCATATGTTCCCGAAGAACATTATAATATGATATTCTTGAAGTAATATCAAATTAATTATGATTAAGTTCCTGAAGAACATTACAATATGATATTCTTGAAGTAATATCAAATTAGTTATGCCTAGTAAATCAATTAAAATTTTAATGTTCCTGAAGAACATTGTGGTATGATATTATGATCCTAAGAAAATTTTAATTTTCTGCTGTGACTCCATTTTGCCTAAATTTGACATATTGCTAATCTGAGTTTGTTTAAACTAAGCAGGGGTCTTATCAAAGGGACTTTTATTGGGTTGTAGTGTAGGGCTCATATGGGTGGATTTTGAGGAGTAGGCTCTATCTGGGCAGAGGGCTTTTTGATTTGCCTTTCTCTGCCACTTTGCCCCTTCTTACGGGCCTCAGCATAACAACTTGTATCACTTTTTTTCTTCTTTTCTGATTTTCTGATTTTTTTTCTCTTTTTCTCTTTTTTTTTTTTTTTTTTTTTTTGAACACTATGCCCTAACTCCCTCTTTTCTCTCTGGCTGCCTATGTAATGTGGGCATAATATACCAGATGGATTCACAAAGAATATTCAATCAAGCTCAAAGGGGCTAGCAAGGGACAATGTTATTTATTCTGGGGAAATGAAACAAAGAAGTGCCATAATCATTTAATAACCCTACTCAGTCAAACTACTCAATTCAGCAAACAGGCAAAGGTAGGCATTGTAAAAGATCACAGCAGACTCTTAAAGAAAGAAATTATATATAATGTAGGCTCAAATCTCACAAGCTGCCTAGAACAGTTCCATCATCCCTATTTCATGCATCTTAACTATAAAGTTTGAGTTACTGTATGTATGTTTGCCCAAGGTGATCACATAATCATGCTAACTCGATTAGAAACAGAGGTTTGCCCTTTCCCTTTCCCCCCTCACACACTTTGCCTGGGCAAAGTGTGCAAAAGTAATAAGATTGGTAGGGGCTACCCACGACCAGACTATGACTCAAAAAGTTGGCGCACCTGCCCCCTCACACACTTTGCCCTGGCAAAGTGTGTCAGCAGGGAGATCGACCTAGTCACCAGAGTCAAAGTGACTCGAGGTGACTTTCAGAAAATAAAAAAAATAAAAAACTAAAAACTACAACAATTGGGAGGGAACAATTAGGAGGTGGAGTCAGGTGAGTACATAAATCCAGTGTGGGAAAAGTGGGCCATTAACTTGTTCAGCAGCTCCGCAAGACTTTTTTACATGTTGCCCTGTCGTCTTAGAACTTTGCCCGGAATCAGTAGCGTGAGCACGTCTGCCCAGACCTTGACTTCGTTTCATGGGTCATCCTTGCAACTTCAGGGGGCTTGTTGACGTCTAGTGTCGTTTGAACAAGTGGTCTTTTAGTATGCCCACACAGCTACCTCTGGTCAGTCTCTTTGCCCATAATCTGCAATACAAAGCACACTACCTTTCGAGGAGAACACTGCTCAAGGCTTATTTATTAAACAAAATAAAAAGAGATAAAGAAAATACCAGGTTGCCTCCTGGCAAGCGCCTTAGTTATTGTCATGGCATGACATTTGTTTCTGGGCGGCACGTGCTCTTTGCCCTGCTCCTCCCGTTCTTCCCTTGTTTGCCCTGTACGGTCAAGCTGGAGCAAAAACAAAAAATCACAGGTCAAATAGCACAGACGACTTACTGCTGGAATATTGCCTCCCCGGCAACGGCGCCAATTTTGACGACGACGAATGTTTGTCGTTGGGAACAAACGCGCTGCCAAAATAATATTTGTATTTAGCCAGTACTCGTATCACTACAAAATAGTAGATAATGGTAAGTACGTGGGGTCGGTCCCACAAGGAGGCAATTGCAGTAAGTGATCTCGGCTTTGCCCAGAGGGTTGTCACGATTTAAAATGTTTTGTTTTGATTTGCTGTGGGCACAGCGGTTCTCTCATGAACAACTCGATAGGGTGTTCGGGCTTCCGTCGATAGGGTGTTTGCCGTCCCAGCGAACAATCGCGGGCGGAGCGCAGAGAGTGTGCGCGGAGGATCGAAACCAAGCGTCGCAACTCGTCAATTCGAAGCTAGTGAACGCAATCCAAAACTCACTCAATCAATATGCATTGCCTCAATCTAGGGTTGTCTTCATAGATATTTACAACCCTTTGCTTGATCTCATCCAAAATCCATATAAATACGGTAATCGAAGCTCTTTCCTTTCTTGCATTGTTCGATTCGATTGGTTGATGTATAATCGAAATGGTCGATTTTTAGGGTTTGAAGTAAACGACAGAGGTTGCTGCGGGACGGGGAATATAGAAGTGTCGATATTGTGCAACAAGTATAGAGAGACGTGTGCGGATCGGTCCAAGTACATCTTTTGGGACAGCTACCATCCTACCGAGGCTGCGTACAAGATCGTCGTCGAGAGTATCATACAAAAATACATTTATAGCTTCGTTTAGAAACCGAATGATCGACCGACGATCGATGATGATGAGAATTCGATCGACCTTATCATCACTCACTACATAATTTCCTCCTCGATCACCTAATAGTCGAATGTATTTTGATGGATTTATCGTGCAATCAATTACTCATTCCCAATTCAAAAAAGAAAAAAAATCCTTACACATGATAATAGTGGCACTTCTAAAAAAATATTATTTTTATTTTTAATTATAATTATGTTATTTTTCAATTTAAAATCATATTTTAATTTTTTTTGGTCAAACAATAAAAAAAATTAATATATAGTTTTAAAATTTTCCTGTCTAAAAATCGTATCTATTCTTGTGGTTGTGGACTTGTGGAACACTGCATTTTCATTTATTAATTTAAAATAATAAAATAGTCGGTCAACATTTTTTCTTGACTTTTTGGTGGTGTAATCTGTACAGCTGTACTGGTTGCCATGACTAAAGAACACACATAAAAATTAACCTTTAAGCGTGATCACGTAAACGCGATTATTGATTAATCTTTACTCAGAATTCACCTCAGTAAAAAACATTAAATGAAACTGCCCAGAAACAGAACATAGTAGTATTACAAACATATAAACACCAAATATTAATTAAGCTAAACATATAAATATAATAGCCAGAGCAATGCGTGGTTTCTTCTTCATCCCTTTCTTGACACTATGTACTTATTGCCTTTCCGAGAAATCGACAAAGCCCGAAATCCCGGCCCTGTTTGTGTTCGGAGACTCTATGGTCGACACGGGAAACAACAACTACATCAAGACCTTTGCCAAGGTTGACTTTCTTCCGTACGGTAGGGACTTCATGGGAGGCAAGCCCACCGGTCGATTTTCCAACGGAAAAGTTCCCTCCGACCTTATCGGTAAGTACATTTTTTTTTCCGGTTATTTCTGTTAATTACAACTCCACCACTATATTTTCCGGTTATTACACTTTTGACCCAACCGGGGCGATTCTGTAAATGTTATTCAGCTGAAGGCTTGGGGATCAAAGAGTTATTGCCACCTTATTTGGATCCAACATTGAATGATTCGGACCTCTCGACGGGCGTTAACTTTGCTTCGGGAGGTGCCGGCTACGACCCGTTGATGTCTGATCTTTTTGTACGTACTTCTCTATAATTACAAAAATCACCCTAAAGTTTAATCTAATAACAAAAAAATGAGAAAAACACTACTTTGATATGTATTTGGGGTGTTTATGTAATAATGATGTTTCCGAGTTTCTATTTTGTAATTAGGCCAAATGTACATGAGTGTGAGTTTGTTCTGTTTTTGGTTATTGCAGTCAGCATTGTCGTTATCCGATCAGCTCGCGATGTTCAAAGGCTACATCAGCAAGCTGGAAAAGGTAGTCGGGCACGAACGAAGTTCCGACATAATAAGCCAAAGCCTGATCGTAATCATCGTCGGAAGCAACGACATTGTCAACTTATATTACAGCACACCTCTCAGGATACTTCAGTACAACATTTCTTCGTACGCAGATTTTCTCGTCGGATACGCTTCTAGCTTCGTGAAGGTAGTTAAAAATCTCTGGGAATTTATGCGATCAAACGATATATTTATGCACGCGTGCTTTTTAAAATATTAGGACTTACACGAACTTGGGGCTCGACGTTTTGCCGTGTTCGGTGTACCACCTCTCGGATGCGTGCCGTCGCAACGGACTCTAAGAGGAGGGCTCGAGAGAAAATGCGTAGATTTATACAACGAAGCCTCGGAAATGTTCAACGATAAGCTGTCGGCTGAAATGGTAACTATCAATCAAACTCACCCTTCTGCAAGAGTCGAGTACATCGATGTTTATAAGCTTCCCCTAGATATCATGCTCAACCCGAAGAAATACGGATTCGAGATTTCGAATAAGGGCTGCTGTGGAACGGGGACAATAGAAGTAGCGTTTCTTTGCAAGCACGCGTGCCCGGATGCCAACGAGTACGTGTTCTGGGACAGTTTTCATCTCACGGAGAAAGCGTACAGGCTTCTCGTGCACGAGTTTCTCGAAAACTCGATCAAGAGTTTTGTTCCATGATTGTTCTTATTACAAAATTCACAGTATAGATGGTAAAAATTCTTAAAGAATATGACATATATCTCTAAACTCTATATAATGCTCTATAATTATGACATACTATATGTCTGAACTCTATATTATTCTCTATAAAATTATGTGTTATGTTTATAGGGTGAATTGTCAAGTAGAGGCTTTATAATTTATAAATACATACTACAAATCTGAAGTAATTATCTATCTGCCCAACCGGGGCGATTCTGCAAATAATACCTTATGTTATTCAGCTGAAGGCTTGGGGATTAAAGAGGTATTGCCACCTTATTTGGATCCAACATTGAATGATTCGGACTTCTCGACGGGCATTAACTTTGCTTCGGGAGGTGCGGGCTACGACCCGTTGATGTCCAATCTTGGTATTTTCTTCTCGATAATTACAAAAATCACCCTAAAGTTTAGTCTAATAACAAAAAAAAAAAAGGAAGAACACTACTTTGATGTAGACCTGCCCAACGGTTCCGAATTGAACAGGGGGTTTCACGGTTCCGGTTCCAAGGAAAAACACTACTTTGATATATATATATATGCCTCTATTTATTTGGGGTGTTTATGTAATTATGATTTTCTGAGTTTCTATTTTGTAATTAGGCCAAATGTGAGTGTGAGTGAGTTTGTTCTTTTTTCGGTTATTGCAGTCGGTGTTGTCGTTATCTGATCAGCTAGCGATGTTCAAAGGCTACATAAGCAAGCTGGAAACGATAGTCGGACACGAGAGAAGCTCCGCCATAATAAGCCAAAGTTTGATTGTAATCATCGTTGGTAGCAACGACATTGTCAACTTATATTACAGCACGCCTCTCAGGAGCCGTCACTACAACATTTCTTCGTACACTGATTTTCTCGTCGGCTATGCTTCTAGCTTCATGAAGGTAGTTAAGAATCTACTAGTACATCCGTGAAGTCTGCACACTTTCTTTGTAATTTACAAAGGAAATGTGCAGACTTTTCAGAACCGAAAGGAGTATATAATTTATGCGACCGAACGATATATTTTATGCATGCATGTTTCTGAAATTAGGATTTATACGATTTGGGGACCCGACGTATTGCCGTGTTTGGCGTGCCCCGCTCGGGTGTGTGCCGTTGCAACGGAATCTACGAGGAGGGCTCGAGAGAAAATGTATAGAGTTATACAACGACGCCTTGGAAATGTTCAATGATAAGCTGTCGGCTGAAATGGTAACTATCAATCAAACGCACCCTTCTGCAAGAGTCGCATACATCGATGTTTATAAGCTTCCCCTGGATATCATGCTCAACCCGAAGAAATACGGTATGCGTGTCGCAATGACGAAGAGTACGTGTTCTGGGACAATTTTCATCTCACGGAAAAAGTGTACAGGATTCTCGTAACAAATAACAATTCTGAAAGAATATGTATAGATGGTAACAATTCTAAAAGAATATGCTAAACTCTACATAATTCTCTATAAAATTTAAAAAATTATATCTTCCGTTTATAATGTTAGAGGCTTTATAAATAAGAATCAAAACTATAGAATAATATAATATAGAAATACAACAGATCACCATAAATACATCATTTAGAATCAAAACTAAAGTATAGAATAATATAATAAAGAAACCATAAATGCATCATTTAGAATCAAAACTAACAAGTATAGAATAATAAATAAATAAAACAGAATAAAGAATTCAATATATATATTTTTTATATTTTATGTAGTACTTATTATATATATTCCACATGTTATCCTATCTCAATTTTTAATTTTATTATTTATTCAACTAAAATAATGAAACTGCTCAGAAACAGGCAATCACAAACTTGCTCGGCTATATATATATACTTAGTCAACACAAATAAGGTAAACATATTGCTAGAGCAATGAACAATTTCATCTTAACTTCAAAACTCCTAGCAATATTAATACTTATTCCGTTCGTAATATGTCACGTCGCCGAGGCGGAGCAGAGCAGCACGATCCCAGCCGTATTTATGTTCGGAGACTCGTTGCTTGATACGGGGAACAACAATTTTATCGTGACCGTAGGCAAGGGGAATTTCCCTCCGTACGGTGAGGACTTCATCGGAGGAATACCCACCGGACGGTTTTCCAACGGAAAAGTTCCATCGGACCTTATCGGTATGTATGAACACCTATATTCATAACATTACCCGGCCCGGCCCGGCCCGGTAGTCACATTATAATGTAATTAATTTATTAATTACTTATATATATTTACTCATTCAGCTGAAGTCTTGGGAATTAAGGACCTATTGCCACCTTACTTAGATCCAACATTGAAAGATTCTGATCTCTTGACCGGCGTTAGCTTTGCGTCGGGAGCTTCTGGGTTCGACCCGCTCACGCCTGCTATCCTGGTACGCTAACTTACAACCTTGTAGATCGATTTTTGATAAATTATTACAAACATTACCCTGAAGTTTAGTGTAATTACAAAATGAAGGAAAAACTCCACTTTTGGGGTGTTTATGTAATTTTGATGTTTCTGACGCACTTATTTGTAATTAGTCCAAAATGTGAAGTTGTTTTCTTTTGGTTGTAGTCTGTATTGTCAATACCTGATCAGCTTAAGATGTTCAAAGAGTACATAACCAAGATCGAAAAGATCGTCGGGCCCGAAACAAGTTCCGCCATAATAAGTCAAAGTCAATTTGTAGTCCATGCCGGCGCTGTCGACTTTCTCAATACGTATTACGGCCCAACTCTTAGGAGAGCTCAATACGACGTCTCTTCTTACGCTGATTTTATCGTCGGCTTCGCATCTCGTTTCGTGCAGGTAATTCAAAAATTTTAAATAAATATATGACAAATTCTCTTTAGCCCACAAAATTAACTTTTAGATATCCAATCAGTTGGATAAAAAACTTTGGACTCAAATATAAGTTGGACAACCTTATCAGCTTAACAAAACATTTTAAGGTGTTATTGATTCAACTTTACATTAACATTTAACTCGGTTTATGTCTTGGTACAAGGATTTGTACGAGCTCGGGGCAAGAAGAATCGTTATGTTCGGGATTCCACCTATAGGGTGTATCCCGTCTCAGAGAACGGTCGCGGGTGGCTTGCTGAGGGCGTGCGCGGAGGATCGTAACCAGGCAGCTCGAATAGTCAACGCCAAGCTAATGAATGTGATCCAAAACTCACTCAACCCAATAGCGTTGCCTCAATCCAGAGTCGTCTACGTGGATACTTATAACTCCTTGCTTACCCTCATTCGGAATCCGCAGTTATATGGTAACCGATTCTATGATCATCTTCATTTTGTGTTCAATCGTAATAACAACACTCACTCCATGCATTAATGAACGACGACAGGGTTTGAAGTTTACGACAGAGGTTGTTGTGGGACCGGGACTTTAGAAGCGGCGTTTTTCTGCAACAAATTAAGTGGAACATGTGCGGATCGTTCAAAGTACCTCTTCTTCGACAGCTTTCACCCTACCGAGAAAGCGTACGAGATTCTTATGGACAATATCATTCAAAAATTCTAGACGGACAGATCAATGATGATGAAGATCATATATATATATATATATATATAATCGACCTCTCTATATGAATAAAACCACACTTTATATTTGTATTAATTAATTATTCATGATGTATTTTGCAAGCAATTACCATTTCTTTTGATGAAAGTCTGTACTTAAGTAATTACCATTTCTTTTGATGAAAGTCTGTATTTGATAAGATTGTTATAATAAATTCAAAAAATATAAACTGAATATTTTTCTTGGTTTTTGATTTTTATATTTAATACTCTTATTTTTTTTCCATGAATTTCTTTTTATTATAGTATAATTTTTTCATTTTGTTAATGATACGTAGTATTAATTAAAAATCAATAGACTTGCATAAATAATATTTAGACTCATAATAATTAATTTTATAAAATGTTAAAAAAATGATTCATGTTTATAGGTAATTGTTACTTTACGATTGATTTTTTTTATAAAACATTAAAAATAATATTTTATCACATAATTTTTTTCATTATTTTTATTTTTAATAACATGTTTTAAAAATATATTAAATTGAATGTTTTCATAAAACTATTGCACATTTAAATTATATATTAAAACTTTTTAAAAAAAAATTCTTGCATTTTATGTCAGGCAATAACTAATACAGTTAATTTGATTTTACTTTTTATCATGTTTTTGCATTGGATAAATTAATTGTTGTTAAGTAAGAATCAAATAATTTAAAATATATAAAGTGAACAATTAATTAATTTAAAATATACAAATATACATAATTTATTTGTTTAATAAGTAAAAATTCTTAATGGTAGGTACGTGGGCCAAGACGGGCTCAGATTTAATGTTGAGCCCGGCCCGACCCAGCATGTGATTTCATTTTTTTTTGTCTAAACCTTATGGGTTATTTGACTTATTTCAGTTAATTGTGGACGCGCAGCGTTACGTTTACTGCACCCTACCCCCACCCCCACGTAATTATTTTTGTACCTAAAAAAATACTTAAAAAGTATTTAAATGATCAAACTTCAAACCGTAAACTAATGGATTCCATATTTTTCGTATCCATTTTTTTTTATATTTAATTTACGATTCATTATTTATATTCCACATGTTCATGCTCTCCAATTTTTAATTTAATTATTTAATTAATTCATTATTTATTCAACTCTAAATATAGTAAAATAATGAAAGTGCTCAAGAACAGGCCATAACAAACTCACCTGTTACATATCATATACTACTGCTAAGTATATACATATATGAGTCAAGAAGAAATAAGCTAAACATAGCTACTACAGCAATGAACAATTTCTTCTTGCATTCGAAACTCATAGTAGTAATACTAATTCCGTTGGTAATATGTACTCATCGCATCGTCGAGGCAGTGCAAAACAGCTACACGATCCCAGCTGTATTTACGTTCGGAGACTCGGTGCTTGATACGGGGAACAACAATTTTATCGTGACCCTAGCTAAGGGGAACTTCCCTCCGTACGGTGAGGACTTCATCGGAGGAATACCTACCGGACGGTTATCCAACGGAAAAATTCTATCGGACCTTATAGGTACGCTACGACTCTTTTTAGTTTTTACATTATAATAATTAATTAATATCAATTATAGTTATATATATTTACTCATTCGATCAGCTGAAGGCTTGGGAATTAAAGAGCTATTGCCACCTTACTTAGATCCGACATTGAAAGATTCCGATCTCTTGACCGGAGTTAGCTTTGCGTCCGCGGCCTCCGGCTACGACCCGCTCACGCCTGCTGCCCTGGTATAGATCGATTTGCGATAAATAATTACAAACATTACCCTGAAGTTTAGTATAATTACAAAATGAAGGAAAAACTCCACTTTTGGGGTGTTTATGTAATTTTGATGTTTCTGAGGTTCTAATTTGTAATTAGTCCAAAATGTGAAGTTATATTTTCTTTAATTTGGTTATTGCAGTCAGTATTGTCAATGCCTGATCAGCTGGAGATGTTCAAAGAGTACATAACCAAGATCGAAAAGATCGTCGGGCGCGAAACAAGTTCCACCATAATAAGTCAAAGTCAAATCATAGTCAATGTCGGCGCAGCCGACTTTCTCAATACGTATTACGGCCCGTCTCTGAGGAGAGTTCAATACGACGTTTCTTCTTACGCTGATTTTATCGTCGGCTTTGCATCTCGTTTCGTGCAGGTAATTAATCAATTTTAATTACATAATTGACGAATTCTCTCGTTAGCTACATTAATTTAACTCGGTCGGTTTATGTCTTGTTATATAATTATACAAGGATTTGTACGAGCTCGGGGCAAGAAAAATTGCTGTGTTCGGGATTCCACCATTAGGGTGTATCCCGTCTCAGAGAACCCTCGCGGGTGGCTTGCTGAGGGCGTGCGCAGAGGATCGTAACCAAGCAATGCAAATCGTGAACACCAAGCTAATGAATGCAATCCAAAACTCACTCAACTTAATCGCGTTGCCTGACTCGAGGGTCGTCTACGTAGATACTTACACCCCGTTGCTTGAACTCATTCGAAATCCGCAGAAATATGGTACTCCTTCTAACTCAATAAAGATGCAATTGAAAAATGTTGTTTTTTGATTTTTTGACTAAAAAATAAAGGATTTAATGTATTTTTAAATTGAAAATTAAAGTAGTTTTGAGTAGAGTTTAAATAGTACGTAGATAAAGTAAGAGTAAATTGTATTTTAAAATGAAAAAGTATGAATAATTATTTTCTTTTTTAAGGATGAATCAATTATTATGGAACACTTCAAATAAAAAGAAAGTATTACAATTTTGATGAGATGTAGGGAGTAACTAATCCGAACCATTTCGATTCTTCTAGCTCGATATCTTTCATCTTCATTTTGTTCAATTTTTCCACCTTATAACTTTCTTCATGTAATGCATGATCGACGACGATGACAGGGTTTGAAGTTTACGACAGAGGTTGTTGTGGGACCGGAACTTTAGAAGTGACGTTTTTGTGCAACAAATTAAGCGGAACGTGTGCGGATCGTTCAAAGTACCTCTTCTTCGATAGCTTTCACCCTACCGAGAAAGGGTACAAGATTCTTATCGACAATGTCATTCAAAAATTCTAGCTAGAGACGAATCGGACAATGAAGATCTTATACATGAATACCACACTTTATATTTGTATTAATTAATTATTCATGATTCCTTTTGCAAGTAATCACCATTTCGTTTGATGAAAGTCCCATGCGTGCAAATAAGATTATTAGTAATTAATTGAAAAAATATAAAGTGAATATTTTTCTTGGTTTTTGATTTTTAAATTTAATATGTTCTTTTTTCAATTGTGAATTTCTATGATATAATGTTATAATGTGTAGATGTTAGTTTTGGCAACAACACATGTACTTGTTGTTTTGTCTTTGATTTCAGGTGAAGGCTGAGTGAATGCAAAGAATCGACTGAAGTCCATCCTCAAGTCTCACGCGACAGAGTCGCGTAACTATGCATCTCCTCATCTCACGCGACAGAGTCGCGTAACTCAGCCCCTCTCCCTTCGCGACGGTGTCGCGCGCGACAGAGTCGCGTGACTCTGCCTCTCCCATCTCACGCGACAAAGTCGCTTGACCATGGCTGTTCCTCGCAACGGGAGTCGCACGCGACAATGTCGCTTGATCACGCTCCTCCAGCTTGTGCGACTGTGTCGCACGCGACTGGTGTCGCGAACGGTGCTCCTTCATCGCACGCGACTGGAGTCCCATGCCATGCTCCTTTGACTTCGTGTATCACCTGATGCATGAAGTGTTGTATACTACTTCAACTCTATTGACGACAATGAAGACGATGAAATATGAAATGTTCAACGACGAGTGTTTATCACGATGAAGTTGAAGATGAAGTATTGAGATCGACGGAGTCAAGATGTGTTGAAGTCTGAAGTTGAAGAATCGAAGATTCAAGATTCGAAGATTCAAGAATCGAAGATTCAAGATTCCAAGATTCAAGAATCGAAGATTCCGAATGTGATGTCATCCATGGAATTGTGATGTAGGCCAAGCATGTGACCAATCAGATTGCACTACCTCAAGGCTTCACATGTGCGAGACTACTATATATACCCATGGAGTTGGATGACATCCTTTGACGATTTTGAGAGAACGAAATCCGATATCTGAGTATCAACGTTCGTTGTTTACGGCTTATAGCTTTAAGAGTTTTGGTAGTTGTTTTGTGCTGTGCACCGATAGTAGAGTTATGCGATTTAGCTCTAGGTGATATAGTACTAGATCATTAGTTCGTTGGAGTGCTGCGTCACTTGGGATACGACTTTTGATCATACCGTCTACCTTTCTCCACAAGTGTAATAGTTAGTTTTGTTTATCAATGAAATGAAACTATTATACAACCTTGTCTTCAGCACTTCACTTTACTCTTGTTGATTTCGAACACACCACATACACCTTACAACATTCATAGCAAGCAGAGCTGAGTGTGTGAGAACGAAGTTGCTGAAGTGACTGTGTTTAAGACCGACTTCACGAAAAGTTGGTATCCTACGTCGAAGACGTAATTTCAATTGGTATCAGAGCGGGACGTCATACGTATAAGACGTGATCCGTTACTTGACTCCATATTTCCGCTACAATGGAGTCGTCTATGTTTGTTCAGAAACCGATTATGCTTACTCATCAAAACTATTCTAACTGGAAAGCGAAAGTATCTGCTAGAATCAAGGGATTTGACTCGAGAGCATGGATGGCTGTGTTGGAAGGATGGGAGCATCCTTACACTGAAGATGCTGATGGACTTAGGACCCCTAAGCCTGAACGTAGTTGGACTAGAGAAGAGCATGACTTGTCTACTGCAAATAGCAAAGCTCTTCTACTTATATGTGAATGGCTGGACCTCAGCATGTATCAGTTGGTCAAAAATTGCACATCTGCCAGAGATGCATGGGAGACACTGCAGAGAACATGTGAGGGTAGTCACGCTGTTAAGCGCTCAAAGATCCGAACTATAACTGCTCAGTTTCATCAACTCCGCATGAGAGAAGATGAAGACATAAATGACTATCTAGACAAGGTGATGAGATATGTTAATGAGGCATTTGAACTGGGAGAAGTCTTTCCTGCTATCATGGTCTACGAGAAGGTCCTATCAAGTGTAAGCTCGAGATTCGAGAGCAAGGTGCTAACTATTGAAGCACGTAATGATGGAAATCAAAACTGGGATTATGCTGACTTGATGGCTGACTTGAGAAACTACGACTTAACTCTCAAGGTTCGAAGCAACCCAGATATGTCTCTTGTTTATGAGCCGATGACTGCTCTTAAGATATCTGAGAAGGGAAAGAGTTCAAGAAGCACAAAATCTCAACAATCTCGTTTGAAAAATGAGAAGTGTGAAAGTAGCTTCTCAGCTGATTTAAATGAGTCCGACGATGAGGAAGCTGAGGACATTGAACGATTGATGAATTCTAACAATCCGGACAAGCTTGCTGTTTTGACTGATATAGTCACATATCTTGTGAAACAAGATTTTAAGAGAAAGAACCGAGCTCGAAATTTCCGAAAATTTCAGAAAAGTTCTAACTCATATCCGAACACTCCAGACAATCGAAATCAGGGGTCTTCATCTGACAAGAAGTTTAAAGGCACAAAGCTATCACCATACACCTCTAATAGCAAAGATGTATCAAAAATGCAGTGCTATGAGTGCAAGGGATATGGACACGTCAAGAATGAATGTCCTAACCTGCATCGAAAGAAGAAGCTACCAGTGAGTTATGTGGTGATTGATGATGAAGATGTGATCTCTGAGAACGATGTATCTGATGATGATAACTCTGATGACGAGGAAGACAACGATCTAGTTGTCACTTTTGGTGAAACATTTGACCTCGAAAATGTTGAGGTTGAAAACTTTGTTTTCGATTCTTTTCTAAAAGACACTGCAACAGCCGATAACATCTTTCGTGTGGCTTCAGTGAATCGAAACTATTGTGATGATGATATTTTCTCAGATGATGAATCTGAGTCTGAAGCTGAAGATATGAAGATGACTGCTGAAGTGAGTCAAACTGAAGCAGTGAGTGATGAGCTACTTACTCTGAGAGATGATCTCTCTGAACTTCAAAGTTTGAATGACTTAGCTATCACTGAGAACGTTACACTTGCAGTGTCGCAGAAGTTTCTGACAGAATCCATTGCCGAACTCTCGAATGAGAAACACAAGATGTATGATGTGACTGTTGAGTTGAAAAATTCGATTGAAAAGACAGAGGATGAGAAGGTAAGGCTGAATAACTCTCTGACAATTCTGAAAATTAAATTTGATGCTCTCTTCGAAGAGAAACATAAATATTACAAGGAAGTTGTCGAACTGAGAGAATCATTTGAGAAGTCGAGTTCTGAAAACTCGAAACTGAAGGCATCACTGAAGAAGGAAACATCAGAAGTGAAGAAACTCCAAACTCTTTTCAAGAACACTGATGCTGAGAATGATGAGCTAAAGTCATCCTTGATGAAAGCTCAAACTGACCTAGCTATGTGTGACAAGGAACGTTATGTTCTAAAGGAGAAGCTTCAGATGACGGACGAGCTTTTGAGAAAGATGAATACTAACTCTTCAGTGTTTGACAATGCCGCATCTTATATGAACCCAGGTCGTGTTGGACTTGGATTTCAGAAAGTCTTTGAATCTATCTATACTGCACCTGAAAAGAAAGAAGTGACCTTCGTCAAAGCTTCTACTGACTCTTCTGAGAGTAAGACCATAGATGATTCTGAAACTCTGAAACGAAAGGACATAGCTGAAGGAAAGAAAGTTGCTACATCTCCGAAAGCTGAATCTCAAAAGTCATTCTTGACTACTAGCTTAAAGGCGGAGACATATCAATTTCCGAAGTCCATAGTAAAGCATCCTCGTGGTATCTTGCCTTACGAGAAGACGTTGCTGAAGAAGTTGAGTAAGCCTCAGAACGTAAAACCGAATATAAAATTCTCTCACTCTAAACCTGTTATGGTTAAGACTTCGACGAATGCTGAACCTCGTCGAAAGAGAAAATATGTGTGTCACTACTGCAATGAGCCCGGACATATTAGACCCTTCTGCTTTAAGCTGAGAGATGACATCAACTGGGATCTGGTGACTGAGAAGACGAGTATTTCGGTTAAGAGTGTGAAGAAACACAAGTCTCCAGTGCCAAAAGTTGAAAAGAATGTAACATTTGTGACTGAGACTAAGTCTCGAAATTTTGTTGTGAAAAAGAAGTGGGTGCCTAAGTCCCGAAAGAGTAAAGTTAAGCTTAACTCCACCACTTCAACTGCATGGAGACCAAGAGAACTCATATTTTGCAATGTTGCACTAAATGCCTCCGATTCCGGAAACAAAGGCATTTGGTATTTTGATAGTGGTTGTTCCCGTCATATGACCGGAACCAAGAAATTTCTGAAGGAATACGAGTCTATGACAGGTTCTCCCGTGGTGTTCGGAGGGGGAGCTAAAGGTGTCGTTATGGGGAAGGGAACACTACATATCAAAGGATTGCCACCAATCCGAAATGTTGTCCATGTGAAGGGACTCGTGGCAAACCTCATCAGCATCAGCCAACTCTGTGATGAAGGGCTGAATGTTAGTTTTGATAGAGACTCCTACAAGGTCTTTGATGCTGAAGGGAAGTGCATCATGGAAGGTCCGCGTGCTAAAAACAATTGCTATACAACTGAGTATAGTTGCTTCTCTGTGACTGTTCCTGATGAAGTCGACTTGTGGCATCAACGTCTTGGACACACCAGCACTCGAAATATGAGTAAATTGGTTAAGGGAGAGATAGTTCGAGGAATCTCTCAACTCCTCAAAATCGAGAAAAGAGTGTGTGGTGACTGTTAGAAAGGTAAGCTGACGAGAACTCTTCATCCTGCACTACCAACACTGATGAGCACATCTGCTCCCTTTGAACTACTCCACATGGATCTCATGGGTCCAATGGAAGTGAAGAGTATTGCTAAGAAGGAGTATGTACTGGTGGTAGTCGATGATTTCTCTCGTTATACTTGGACGAGATTTCTTGCTACAAAGGATGAGACTTTCAATGCCTTCAAAGGTATTGTGAAATGGATTAGAACAAATCATGAAGCTAAGGTGAAGAGGATCAGGAGTGATCACGGGACTGAATTCGAAAATGCTAGCTTCAATGAATACTGTCTGATGAAGGGGATTCATCATGAATACTCGGCTCCGAAAACGCCCCAACAGAATGGGATAGCCGAACATAAGAACCGTACGCTGCAAGAGATGGCTCGTGTCATGCTAATCTCGAAAAATCTTGATCGTACCTTTTGGGCAGAGGCCGTCTCTACCGCTGGATATATTCTCAATCGCATAAGTATTCGATCCGGCACATCGGCAACTGCTTATGAACTCGTGAATGGCAAGAAGCCATCTGTATCTCACTTTCGAGTCTTTGGCTGCACGTGTTACATTTTGAAGGATCGGGATCCTCTAAAGAAGTTTGAAGCCAAAGCTGATCGTGGTATATTTGTTGGCTACAGTCAGAATAGCCATGCTTACCGTGCATACAACCTCCGAACTAAGAAAGTCATTAAAACTGTTAATATCAACTTTGATGAACAAGACTTTCTCGGAAAGAATGCTAATGAAGACTGGGTGAAGGAAGGGATTCTGGAGTGTCACACATTTCCATCTACACCCACTACTGAGATGCCAGATATTCCTACTCCTAACACTTCATCTGATGTTGGAGAGACTAGTCAGAGGAACAATGACACTTCATCGTCTGATGGTGAAGAAAATGAACATGTTGAAAATCCAGCTGATGCTCCAAGAGAAGCACCTGGGTACATTCAAAAACGTCATCCTCCGTCTCAGATGATTGGAAACATGAACGAGCGAACTACACGCTCAAGGAAACAAATTCCTTCTCCTGATGAACTATATAACATCTGTACTTCTGCTGTGTGCCATGAAATCGGAGTCTCTTGCTTCCTATCTGAAACGGAACCGAAAAACTACAAGGAAGCTATGAAGGATGACTTCTGGATAATGGCTATGCAAGAAGAACTTAACGAGTTCACGAGAAACAATGTTTGGTCATTGGTTCCCCGTACTTCGAACATCAATGTTGTTGGGACCAAGTGGATCTTTAAGAACAAAACGGATGAGCATAACCAAGTTGTTCGAAACAAAGCTCGTCTCGTTGCACAAGGCTATGCCCAAGTGGAAGGGATAGATTTTGATGAAACCTTTGCTCCAGTTGCACGCATTGAGTCTATTCGTCTCTTAATCGCTATTGCATGTCATCTTGGCATCAAACTTAGACAAATGGATGTTAAAGCTGCATTCCTAAATGGAGTACTTGAAGAAGAGGTGTATGTTGCTCAACCAAAAGGATTTGAGGATCCTAAGAAACCTAATCATGTCTATAAGCTTCATAAAGCTTTATATGGGTTGAAGCAAGCTCCTCGTGCTTGGTATGGGTGTCTGACAGACTACCTTCTGAAGTTTGGCTTTGAACGCGGCTCAGTGGACAAGACTCTCTTTATCAAACGTGATGGGAAACACATGATCGTTGCCCAGATTTACGTCGACGACATTGTCTTCGGTGCTACTTGCTCTAAGCTCGTGAAAGCATTCACGGATTCTATGTCTTCTACATTTCAGATGAGTCTTGAAGGCGAGCTACATCAATTTTTGGGTCTTCAGATATCTCAACGACCGAATGGGATCTTCGTCTCACAAAGCAAATATGCGAAGAATATGGTTGAGAAGTTTGAGATGCACCATGCCAAGCCAGCTAACACTCCCATGGCGACAACTGACCGCCTATCTATGTCGACTAAGAGTCGAAGTGTTGATCAAACTCTCTATCGTTCAATGATTGGGAGTTTACTTTATTTAACTGCTACTCGCCCTGACATAATGTTTAGTGTTTGTATGTGTGCCAGGTACCAAGCTGATCCTAAGGAGGACCATCTACGAGCTGTGAAACGGATACTCCGCTACATCTCAGGAACTTCTGATCTCGGTCTCTGGTATGCATGTGACACCACATCAAATCTCGTCGGTTTCTCCGATGCGGATTGGGCGAGTGACACTGATGAACGAAAGAGCACCTCTGGATGCTGCTGCTTCCTTGGCAATAACATAGTGTCATGGCATAGTCGGAAGCAAAATTGCATCGCTCTATCGACAGCTGAGTCTGAGTATGTTGCAGCCGGGAGTTGCTGCACTCAATTGCTTTGGCTAAAGCAGATGTTGAATGATTATCTTATCGAGAGTGCTCCCTTGGTGCTGTACTGTGATAACCAAAGTGCTATCAAAATCAGCGAAAATCCTGTTCAGCATTCTCGCACTAAACACATCGACATTCGACATCATTTCATTAGAGATTTGGTTGATCGTGATATAGTCAGTCTACAGCATATTTCAACAGAAAAACAAATCGCTGACATCTTCACCAAACCTCTTGACTTTGAGAGATTTAAAAAATTAAGAAATTCTCTCTGCTTGTGTTCTCTCTAAGAGTCCACGAAAATTTTGAAGTCTGAAAGATTGTTTTCTTTACTTCTGAATACGCACTATGGATCGTCGTGGATTAATCTAATAAGATGAACATGGATCGAGGCTGCTTTAGTCTTCGGACCCAAGTGCATTTATTCCTCTGAGTGTAAACATGTGAACTTGGCATATAACTCCCATAAGCTCATTTGCATTGATCTATAATACCGAGTAGCGGAGGACGCCGGATCACTTTGTCCGCCGGCTCCCCTCTTCGAAAGGTAGCACATAGACGCTATAATTTAAGATGCTCAACCATCACACTTCGGAGATGCAGGATGATCCTTGCTCCCCTCTGACTGCTGTAATGAGCATCTGTTGCATAATTATTTAAAAGCTAAAACTTGTCTAGAGGACGCCGGATCACATTGTCCGCCGACTCCCCTCTGATGTAGTAACGCTTGTCCCAAATGGAGTGCCTTAAGAGTTCACATTACACTCATGAATTAAAATCTCTTGTGCAGTGTTAACTCACCATAAAATGTTCCGATGAAACACGATTGCATTCTTGTGATTGCGACGAAGGACAAGTTAAACTTATTTCAACATACTTCGGTCCGTTTCACCGGTTTTTACTTCGAGAGATATTTCATTATACCTCAAAGTGTTTATTCACCTTGGGTGATATTTTTGATTTGGAGATTGATGAAAAGTGAATTTTTTTTTTTGGGAAAATATTTGCTCTTCACTGCCTGGTATCACCGATTGAATCTCCACTAAAATGTTTTTGAATGTTTGCAGTGTGTTGAACGCTTGAATACTAACTCGGGATGTGTTGTTTTGATATTCTTATAACTCATGTTCAGCATCTCGTGGAGTACAACCCTTAAGGCGGAAGATGAGTGTAGCAGCTTCCAATGCATCACTCCTCATGCAGAGATGGGTATGCTGATGGTCACTTGGTGGATCTGTGCGACACAGTCGCACGCGACAGATTCGCGTGGCCAGGACTTGCGACGCTGGTCGCACGCGACGCATGTCGCATCTCCAGCGACTTGTGCGACACAGTCGCACGCGACTCTGTCGCTTAGCCAGTGATCTTGCGCTATACACTCCATCTTCACCTCTGCTGTTCAACACCTATGATACAACACACCTCACATACGCCAACCTGATATCCGACGATGAACGTCATTGCTACATCTTGCTCGTCGACGAAAATTTTCGAAATTTTTTTGAAAATTTTGAAATTTTTTTTTACTTAGAATATTTTCCATGATTTTCAGTTGATTATTTTATTCTATTTTATTCGATTTTTGTACTGATGGGCCAATTTTGTACTGTTAAATGGGCTTTTTCGCAGGTCTTTTTGTCCAAGACGAGCCGGCCCAAAATTTTTCTATATATAGGCCATCAAATTCTTGGATTAGGGTTACTTGCATATCAGAATTTCCTAAGTATCGTTGCTAGCCTGCTCTCGTGGTTGAAGTATCATCGATCTCTTGCTTCTCGCATCCGGCGATCGACGTTCGATTCTTCTCTTACTTCGTGCATCAGGCACTAGTGTTCTTCACTTAGGTTATTAGATCGTCAATCTCGCTAACTCTTGCTTACTATCACTATGACTTCTTCTGCTGCGAATATGTTTGAAGAGGTTGATAAGGAGGTCCTCTCTGAACTCACGACTGCGTGGAGAGATGCTTCTCCAAACTCAAAGAAGAAGGCGTTACATGCGCTTCAAAAGCACATGGATAAGATGGACTCGCGTGGTGGTAAGTCCCCGTCAGTCGATCTGACGAAACCTGCGTTGCCTGCACACTCAGTATCGAGGAGTGGAGGTCCAAGTACTAAGACTGAACAACCGCCGAAGAAGTATCCATCCAACTTCCTTCGTTGCTATAAGGGACTTGTATCCCCTACTGAGTACAAGAAACTGGTTGATGATGGGTTAATGACCGATGATGGAAAGAAAATTGTGAAGACCCCGCTGCCTGCTGTTGTTGTTGCGGGTGAGAAGAAAACTATCTCTGGCCCTGGTGCCAATCCTAAGAAGACGTCATCTGACGTCACTGCTGAACAGAGGAGATCTAAACCCTCTATCACTGTTGATGTTGATCCTAGGAAATCAAAATCCTCTATCTCCGCTGCTGTTGATCCTAAGAAGGTTATCCCTTCTATCTCTACTGCTGAGACTACTCCGAAGAAAGTTATTTCTTCAACTCCCACTGCCTCTGCTGGAGGTTCAAAGAAAAAGTCTTCTGGCTCCGTTGAGGGAGAGGAGTCGTTGTCTCATGATTCTAGGAAGCCACCTCGTGCTCCTACTACTTCTGGCTCAACTGGAGCCACTGCTGAAGTAGTCTATTATCAAACTGTCGAAGAGTGCGGGAAGCACTATAAACCGGATTTTTTCTATGCCAAGGCCGAGCGTCGGCTTGGTTTGATTGAGAACCTTCCTATCCTCAATGACCGTCACATCCGCCCTGCGGATTATGAAAAACAAGGTATTACCAAGTTCTTTGAAGATATGAAGTTGCTGGAGTCTGTCACTGCTACATATCGCTACTCCATTCCAATCATCCAAAAATTCTATGCTAACCTCACTCCTGAGTTTGCTGATCCTTCGAGCCCGATGTATGGGCGTTTTGTTTTCAGAAATAAGTTGTATACTCTCCGACCTCTGAACATCAATATATTCTTGAAGAGAATAGAGGTTGATAGTACCTGGACTACACCCTCTGATGATGATCGCATGAATGCGACGAAGATTGGTTCCTTCTTGACTCATGGCAAAGTAAAGTCTCCTCTTCCACACCCTAGCAAGTTAACTGCCTTCTACGGCAATCTCCATAGGTTTGGTGTGACCAACTGGGCGGCTCATCCTGATGAGAACTATCTTTCGCCAAAACTGATGCATATCATCTTCCGTCTCGGCTGCGGAGAACAGGTCGACCTCGGCGAAATGATCTTCGCTGATATTTGTAGAATAGCCACGGCGTCTGACTCCTTACTCGTTCAACAGTCAGAGGTTGAAGAGGAACGTCGTATGCACTTAACTCATCCTTGTCTCATTTATGGGATGTTGACTGAACAGAAGTTCATTCCTATGACGGAGACGGAGAAAAAGGTGAAGAAAAACTCGCATGTCAATATCACTCCGACTTGGTTGAAGAATAGAGTTTTTGATCTTCCGTGGACGAAGTATGCGAAGAGGGAAGATGTTAAAGAACCTATCACTCCACCTCTGTCACCGGTGAAGGCGAAGAAACGTTCTGCTGCAGCTGCCAAGCTTGAACCCTCTGGTTCTAAGCGTCATAAGCCTGAGGTGATTCCCATTGAAGATGTTGATGAGGGTGATGAGTTATAGAAGGATGTTGATGTGAAGGAGTTGAAGCGTGAAAAGGTGGCGCCTCAGAAGTTTGGTCCTCAGTCTGGGTTACCGCCAAAGGAGAACCCCTATCACCCGATGCACAATTATCGTTCGGTGGTTCCCTCAGCTGCGATACATCAATGCTATATCACGACTCAAAGACTTGAGCGTAAACAAGCAGCTCATGCCATTGCCCTTGCTGAGATGTTGGATGCTCAGAAAGATCAGAAAGCCGCTTTCACTCATCTTCACCAGCTGACCCATCAAGGGGGAGGATTGGGTGGTATATCTCGTGCTGGCTCATCTGGTCAAGGCTTAAGTGATACTTTCATCTTTCAGCTGATCAAGGATGGCATCAAGGAAGCAATGGCTGATCTAGCCAGGCCTAAACGTGAGGAGAGTGAAGATGAGGGTGATGAGGGTGTTCGTGAAATGTTGGCAGGAGAGGTATTTGAAATGCTGAGAAAAGGAAAAGAGAAGGTTGATGATGAAGGTGATGATACTACACATCCAGGGGCATCGCGTGCGATGCCGTCTGACGGTTTGAAGGATGAGAGTGAAGACGTTGATATCGAAGGTGTTGGTCTTGACGATGATGATGATGAAGAGAGGATCAAGCTCGGTGAGGATGAGTTTGGTCAGTATGAAGTCTACGGCAACCGAGACGATGACTTCGCGACTGATGAGGATGAAGTTGAGGAAGACGCAGGTGATGATGATGATATGAAGACTGGTGAGGCTTCACCACACACTACTCCAGTGCGCTCACCATCTCCTGCTGGATCTCCGAAGACTTGAAGTCTTCATTCCTTGTTGTTTTTGTTTGAACAATTTCAGTTTCATCTATCTCTTGCATGCATTTGACATTGATATTTTCCATCATGCATGTTTTTCATATCTGTTTGTTGAACTTTGACTCTGTTGGTTTGATGATCGAATTCTTATCTAAGTGTTTGGGTTTTTCATATCTATTCATTGATAATGCTTAGTGGTTGAATGTTTGTTTGAGTTTTATTTTACTTGTTTGTTTTTGATATGCTTTGCTTGAGGGGGAGATTTGTGCATCTCCGTTACTAACCTTTGGTCACATGAGTTGTGCCAAAAAGGGGGAGATTGTAGATGTTAGTTTTGGCAACAACACATGTACTTGTTGTTTTGTCTTTGATTTCAGGTGAAGGCTGAGTGAATGCAAAGAATCGACTGAAGTCCATCCTCAAGTCTCACGCGACAGAGTCGCGTAACTATGCATCTCCTCATCTCACGCGACAGAGTCGCGTAACTCAGCCCCTCTCCCTTCGCGACGGTGTCGCGCGCGACAGAGTCGCGTGACTCTGCCTCTCCCATCTCACGCGACAAAGTCGCTTGACCATGGCTGTTCCTCGCAACGGGAGTCGCACGCGACAATGTCGCTTGATCACGCTCCTCCAGCTTGTGCGACTGTGTCGCACGCGACTGGTGTCGCGAACGGTGCTCCTTCATCGCACGCGACTGGAGTCCCATGCCATGCTCCTTTGACTTCGTGTATCACCTGATGCATGAAGTGTTGTATACTACTTCAACTCTATTGACGACAATGAAGACGATGAAATATGAAATGTTCAACGACGAGTGTTTATCACGATGAAGTTGAAGATGAAGTATTGAGATCGACGGAGTCAAGATGTGTTGAAGTCTGAAGTTGAAGAATCGAAGATTCAAGATTCGAAGATTCAAGAATCGAAGATTCAAGAATCGAAGATTCAAGATTCCAAGATTCAAGAATCGAAGATTCCGAATGTGATGTCATCTATGGAATTGTGATGTAGGCCAAGCATGTGACCAATCAGATTGCACTACCTCAAGGCTTCACATGTGCGAGACTACTATATATACCCATGGAGTTGGATGACATCCTTTGACGATTTTGAGAGAACGAAATCCGATATCTGAGTATCAACGTTCGTTGTTTACGGCTTATAGCTTTAAGAGTTTTGGTAGTTGTTTTGTGCTGTGCACCGATAGTAGAGTTATGCGATTTAGCTCTAGGTGATATAGTACTAGATCATTAGTTCGTTGGAGTGCTGCGTCACTTGGGATACGACTTTTGATCATACCGTCTACCTTTCTCCACAAGTGTAATAGTTAGTTTTGTTTATCAATGAAATGAAACTATTATACAACCTTGTCTTTAGCACTTTACTTTACTCTTGTTGAGTTCGAACACACCACATACACCTTACAACATTCATAGCAAGCAGAGTTGAGTGTGTGAGAACGAAGTTGCTGAAGTGACTGTGTTTAAGACCGACTTCACGAAAAGTTGGTATCCTACGTCGAAGACGTAATTTCATAATGTTTGCATTTTGTTAATAATGTTATAATGTTTATGATATAATGTTTGCATTTTGTTAATGATATTATTGACTTCAATAAATACTAGCTAATTTAGACTCATTAATAACTAAATAATTCATGTTTATAGGTTTACAGCTAGTATTTGTAGTATTTGTTGGAGTACTTTACGATTTAAATTTATTTGAGAAAAAAATTATGTTGTTCCGTAAAGTAGCTCATTGAATTCTCTCCTATTTTGTTTCACTTTCTCAATTTTATATGTATACTCCAACTGCGCAGGAACAGGTCATTACAAACATATACTCCTTCCATTTCATTTCATTCATAAATATACAAATCTTTTTGAATTTTTGAACAAAAAGAAAAAATATAAATGTATTTTTAAGTTAAAAATTAAAATAATTGTGAGTAAAATTAATAAAATAATAAATAAAACAGAGGTTAAATTTTATTTTAAAATTAAAAATTAAAAGTATTTATTTCCATATTTAAATTATTGTAAAATGTTTATTTAAGAAAAATTATCCTCCTCTTATTATAAAAGGGAGGGAGTACTAGTAATTACTACTACTAAGTATTATATATATATAGGGAAAATTTTTTTGTTAGTCCCTTAAATGTGATCAAATTTCATTTTGGTCCACCAAATGAGTCTACATTCAATTTAGTCCTTTAAATCATAAAAAAGTAGTTGATTTGGTCCAATTTCACCGAAAATTTTGAATTTCAGCCGGAAAAGACCACGTGCAAATCACGTGATGTTCAATTTGGGGGTTTCCGGCAAATTTTTACACATCAGCAGCCAAGTGTAATTATCTTATTGGGCCGACTTAAATTAAATAACAAAATACACATGCAATATTCTGATTGGGCCGCGTAGAAAATGATATAAAAAAACATAAAAAAAAAAAACAAATTCTTGCAGAAATAAAAAAGGTATTTCACTTCTCATTACGGGAAAGAATTACCACAATTTGATCGAACCCTAATTCCCCAATTTCTCCCGAATCTCAATCCAACACTCAAATCGTAATCCCTGAGTCACGAGAATATTTCCTGCGTGCCTGTCGAGATTCATGAGCCTCACGTCTAGAATACCTATGTGGTGCACGGAGGTGACCAAGAAATTCGAGGGGCCGAGAATTGTTCACAGCCAGGGGCTCCTCGTCTACGGGCTTCGCAAAGGCGATGGTGTGGTCGTTCTGAGCCTGAAAAAATTAAGCCCCACCGAGCCCGCTAGAAACGGGCTCGGGGCTGGCGCCGGAGGCCATGGCTATAGCGACCTCGGCCACGAGGGCCCGCACTCTCGGTGAGGTGCTACCGACGATGATTTTGATCCTCGGGATGGTGTTGGGGTCGGGGTCGGAGCGGGATAGGCAGGGGGTGGAGAAGCTCCGGTGGATGGTGGCGAAACCGAAGGTGGAGGGGTCGAGCGTCTGGTCGAGCTGAGGTCGAGCATGTTGTAATCAAGCTTTAATTGAGTTTATTACTTTATTTGTGATAGGGACGAATTGAGACTATGAAATTGGGGAGTAAGAGTTTATTTTTTGAGTGAATTTATGATTTGAGAGTTAAGGTTGAAGTTTATGGAATTGGGGATTAGGGTTCATAGAGTTTCTGTAAATTATTTTTAAGGGTTTACAATTACTGAAAAAGAGAGAAATGAGAAATGAAAAGTGAAATTGTCTTTTGAATTTTTTTCTACTTTTTTAAAAGTTTTTTTATATCATTTTCCACGTGGCCCAATCAGAATATTGCAGGTGTGTTTTGTTATTAAATTTAAGTCGGTCCAATAAGATAATTACACCTGGCTGCTGATGTGTAAAAATTTGCCGGAAACCCCCAAATTGAACATCACGTGATTTGCACGTGGTCTTTTCCGGCTGAAATTCGAATTTTCCGGTGAAATTGGACCAAATCGACTACTTTTTTATGGTTTAAGGGACCAAATTGAATGTGACCTCATTTGACGGACCAAAATGAAATTTGACCACTTTTAAAGGACCAACAAAAAAAATATCCCTATATATATATGAGTCGAGAACAAATAAGCTAAAAATAGCTACAACATGAAGAATTTTTTCTTGCCGTCGAAACTCATAGTATTAATACTTATTCCGTTCGTAGTATGTACTTATTCGGCTGTGCAAAATAGCACCACGATCCCAGCCATATTTACGTTCGGAGACTCGTTGCTCGATACGGGGAACAACAATTTTATCGTGACCGTAGGCAAGGGGAATTTCCCTCCGTACGGTGAGGACTTCATCGGAGGAATACCCACCGGACGGTTTTCCAACGGAAAAGTTCCATCGGACCTTATCGGTACGTATGCGTATATGCAAAATGACCGAAGTAACCTCATGTTCTGTGTAGAATTACTTATACTGTAGTACATATTTACTCATATATTCAGCTGAAGGCTTGGGAGTTAAAGAGCTACTCCCACCTTATTTGGATCCAACATTGAAGGATTCCGATCTCTTGACCGGCGTTTGCTTTGCTTCGGCAGCTTCCGGATACGACCCGCTCACGCCTGCTCTCGTGGTACGCACGTGCTTCTCGATCGGTAGATCAATTTGCGATAATAATTACAAAAGTTGCCCTGAAGTTTAGTATAATCCACTTTCGGTCCCTGATAATTGGGGAGTACTTTTTTTTGTAATTTTACACTGAAGTTGGACAACTTGATATTTATATTAGTGGTTCGAATATGAATATATTCTCCAATAATAATTAATCGAAATGTAAAGTTATATTTTCTTTTGGTTATTGCAGTCAGTGTTGTCAATAGCTGATCAGCTGAAGATGTTCAAAGAGTACATAACCAAGATAGAAAAGATCGTCGGGCGCGATAAAAGTTCCGCCATAATAAGTCAAAGTCAATTCATAGTCAATTCTGGCGCTGTCGACTTTCTCAATACGTATTACGGCCTGACTCCGAGGAGAGCTCAATACGACGTTTCTTCTTACGCTGATTTTATCGTCGGCTATGCATCTCGTTTCGTGCAGGTAATTCAAAAAAAAATTATATATATACGACGAATTCAACATTTAACTCGATTTATGTTCTTGGTATATATACAAGGATTTGTACGAGCTCGGGGCAAGAAGAATTGCTGTGTTCGGGATTCCACCATTAGGGTGTATCCCGTCTCAGAGAACCCTCGCGGGTGGCTTGCTGAGGGCGTGCGCAGAGGATCGTAACCGGGCAGTGCAAATAGTCAACAACAAGCTAATGAATACGATCCAAAACTCACTCAACCGAATCGCGTTGCCTGACTCGAGGGTCGTCTACGTGGATGCTTACACCCCCTTGCTTGAACTCATTCGAAATCCGCATAAATATGGTAACCGATCCATACCATTATTGATCGACCCATTTTCATATAAATGTCAAGTTGTTTAACTTCTCTAACAGTTCGAGGTTATATATAACTTTATATCTTCATGCAATGATCGACGACGATGACAGGGTTTGAAGTTTACGACAGAGGTTGTTGTGGGACCGGAACTTTAGAAGCCGCGCTTTTCTGCAACAAATTAAGCGGAATGTGTGCGGATCGTTCAAAGTACCTCTTCTTCGATAGCTTTCACCCTACCGAGAAAGGGTACAAGATTCTTATCGACAATATCATTCAAAAATTCTAGAGAGGGATGGATGGTGAAGATCATATATGGACCTCTCTACATGAATAAAACAAGACTTTATATTTGTATTATTAATAAATTATTCATGATTTGATCTTATGCAAGTAATTACCATTTCGTTTGATCAAAGTTCCTTGCTAACATTATTAATTAATTCAAACTTTAAAAAATATGAAGTGTATGTTTTTCTTGATATTTTAATCCACTTGTCTTTACCATGCATGTTTTTGTATATTTAATAAATTAATGTTAAACAAGATTCAAATTATTTAAAATATATAAAGTGAATAATGAATTAATTAAAAATATATAAATATACATTTTTATAGGTTTATATTTTTTTATGTATAAGTTATATATATAGTTCTCATAATTTAAGTGACAGTAGTGATTTATTTTAAACTTTTAAAAATATTAAATTATTTTGCAATTCAAGCAAAAAAATTGTTATTTTATACGCAATTTATTATTATTATTATTATTATTATTTAGGTTTTAGGGGAAATTTATTTATATGATTATAAAATAAACTTTATAAATTTTACTTTATATTTTATGTTTTAGTGTTATTTTTTTTTTACTTTTTTTTTATTATTTAAAGTAATTTGAATATTGTATTTATGAAAAAGGGTAACCTTTCAAAATTAAAATGTCTATTTTACCAATTGAAGTAATTATTTAATTTTAATTTCAATTTATCATTCTAAAGACACGGATTGGATTCAGTTATTTTATCTACGCTTCTGATCAAATTATTTTTATGTGATAAAATATTATTTTATATAATTAAAATGTTAATTTTGGTATCTAATCCCTGAATTAAAATTTTAAAAAAACTAGGATATATAATTAATTAGTTTCCCTTTAATAAAAATCTCATTATTATTAAATCATGGCTATGTGCTAACTACTTGGTAGACTAATATTTTATTAACTAACTTAAATAAATTGATTTACTATTGAATTGTGCTTAAATAAATAGATTATGGTACACATACTAAAGAAATGTACCTAACTACCTATATCCCTAGTCTTTTTCGCCATCTTTTTTTGTAATTTATAAAGGACTTAGACAACTTTATTTATTTGGCTAGTTTCTTTGTACAAAGTGGTTAGGCAAACAATTTACAAAGGAGTTAGGCAACCTCATTTATTTGGCTAGTTTTTTAGTTTTAAAAAAACATAACCAAACATATTAGGAATAAAATATCAAAGTTAGACCAATAAAATTTTAAAAAGGGTTTATAAAGTTATAAGAAAATCTAACTTTTATGTGAGTTCAATGTTCTACTTCAAATTCATGTTGAATATTTAACATTTCTTTTCACAGTAGACTAAAAATTTCATCGGCTATACTTGTGAATTGATACCCCATCTTTGAGCAAGCCAAAAATTCCATCGGCGGGACTATTCACACTGTAGTTGGTCTGCTCTGATATCATATCAAAGTTTGAGTCAATTGTAATGTTAAAATGATATCTTCACCCACATTTTAGTGGACTTTTATAACATGTCAAAGTTGAATCATTAATTATTTAAAATGTCTTGGTTAAATGATAAAATAATTCAATTTATATACAATATGAGTCTTATGTTCAATTTTCAACCGACTGGAATATTTTACATAAAAATTATATATTTTTCTCATAAAAAGTACTACACTATTGGATATATTTATTAAATAAACATATTTTAATATTATTTATGAAAATATTTAAATAGCACTAAGAAAATATTACTCACGCGCAAATTAAACTATTCAAAAACTTATCGACTGTTCGAAGATTTGTTTTTTTAGAGCATAATTTTGAGCATTTAATGTGTGCATATGTTAGTTGAGAGCTACCAAAATCATTAAATTAAATGAATTAAATAAATATACTTTTACTTTAGCTATTATGCTATCTTCAAGTCTTCAACCAAGGGCGGATCTAGGGGGTGGCTAGGCCGGGCTCTAGCCCCCCCTAATATATTAATGTCTTCTAAAATTTTCAAGTAATCTTGATGGTCCAAGTGGTCAGCCCTCAACCTTACATCCAAAAGGTCAGGAGTTCAATTCTTGATAGCCCATTTTTCAAGCTTTTAGCCCCTTCAATTTTTTGATTTTCTTCCCTTTAAGTTTTAGTCCTCCTCAATTTTTTATCCTAGATCCGCCCTTGTCTTCAACCATACCTTATCGATCTAGCTAGACATACATATTATAACGAAAAATATATACTCCATACTTCGTAAAAAAAAACACATGAATACAAAATAACAAAAAGACTATAAATAAATGTACTTCCTTCGATACAATAAACAAAAAAAATGTGACCATTAAAAAATGTCGGAGGGAATAATAACTAATGATGCATCCCGTGGCGCAGAGAGAGGGGGGTCCAAGGGGTCAGTGGACCCCCCTTTCATAATAATTTTAAAAAAAAATTAAAACTAAAAAAATAAAATTTATTTTAATTAGAATAAAATAAAAAAGTAAATTAATAAATATAAAATACAATTATTTATTCTAAGTAAAAAAAAATATACTCAATTTAATTAAAATAAAACAAAATTAAAAAATACAAATGGGCTTAAAAGTTTTTTTCATTCACACACTTATCCTCATCGTCTCATTAAATGGAACCCTAATTTTTCACTTACCAGGCACTACAAAAAATTCGCAGATTCCCTACGGCCATTCCCGTAGGGAAATCCGCAAAAATCCGTAGGGAACAGGGTTTCCTACGGCATCCCCTACGGGAATCACGCCGTAGGGGTTCCCTCGTAGGGAACAGATTCCCTACGGGAATTTTAGAGCCGTAGGGGAGATCCCTACGGGCGGGCCGTAGGGGATCCCCTTGGGAAGCCCGTCTCCGCCTCCCCTTCTCCCCGTAGGGGTTCCCTACGGCATCCCCGTAGGTTGGCCCGTAGGGGTATTCCCTACGGCTTAGCCGTAGGGAATACGTTTTTGAATAAAAAGTCCACGTAGGGGTTCCCTCGTAGGGAACAGATTCCCTACGGGAATTTTAGAGCCGTAGGGGAGATCCCTACGGGCGGGCCGTAGGGGATCCCCTTGGGAAGCCCGTCTCCGCCTCCCCTTCTCCCCGTAGGGGTTCCCTACGGCATCCCCGTAGGTTGGCCCGTAGGGGTATTCCCTACGGCTAAGCCCGTAGGGAATACGTTTTTGAATAAAAACGTGGGCCATATGTTACTCGGGCCATCGGCCCGACAATGTCTATACCACCCAAGGCCCGACCCAAACCCAGCCCTCATCATATTAATTAATAATGTGTATTGCATAGCCCAGGGTTTGAACCTTGTACCTCATGAGTGAAGAGGAGGAAGATAACCGCTGGGCTATCTGATTTATATGTATAATTTTTAAAAGATAATATATATGTATTCATTAATCTATATTAGTTATGTAGTATAATGTAATAATAAGATAAAATACAATAAATATATATATATATATATATATATATATCAAATTATAAATATAAATAGTGGTTTAACAAAAGTTAATTTTAAATAAAACACCATTTAAATATATTAAATTCCGAAATTTTTGTAATTGTTTATTTTTATAAAATTGCGTAATTTTTTGGGTAATTGTATATTTTTTTTTATTAATTATTTTTATAAAATTGCGTAATTTTTTCCGTAATTGTATAATTTTTGTAATTAATTATTTTTATAAAATTATAATTGTTTAGTTGTATAATTGCGTAGTGCTTAAAAAAAACTTGTCAAAATGTTGAACCAACATTGTATAATTTTTGTTATTAATTATTTTTATAAAATTGCGTAATTTTTTGCGTAATTGTATAATTTTTGTAATTAATTATTTTTATAAAATTATAATTGATTAGTTGTAATTTATTATTTAGTGAAATATTGGTTTAAAAAAACATTTCAAATAATTTAGCATAATTTTATAATAATATTTAATTTATTTATTATTATATAAATGGATATTAAAAAAAAAAAAAAAAAAAAATTCCCCTACCGCAAATGCCGTAGGGAATATTTTTAAATTCTCCCCTACGGGAAATAGCCGTAGGGGACCCCTACGGGAAAAATTCCCGTAGGGAATTTATTATTCCCCTACGGCTGTGGCCGTAGGGACAATGGAGGGAAGCTATGCGCGCGCATTCGCGCGCAGTTCCCTACGGGAATCCCCTACGGGAATCACCCCTACGGCTGAGGCCGTAAGGAATGCCGTAGGGGAACTCTGAATATGATTCCCGTAGGGAATGCCGTAGGGAATCCCTACGGGAAAATTGCCGTAGGGAATCCCCGTAGGGATTCCCTGTTTTTTTGTAGTGAGGTTCGATTCAATTGTTGTTTAATTTAATGGAACCTGAAAAATTGGTTCGATTTTGAACTATTAAATTGATTTAGGGCTGTGATTTGTTTTGATTTAATTGTTGTTTTTGTTGTTGGTTTGACCTTAGAGGTATTGAGTTATTATTGAATTTTATGGGTTATGTTTTTTTATGCTAACTATAGTCTCATCGTATTTGAATTTTTATGACAGATTCATGGATAAGTTTGTTATTCAAAATAAAAAGTTACCGGACTTAGTACAATTCTTCTTACCGAATCTCCGAATGTTGAATCTTTTACTATTGAGAGAATTTTCGGAATGTTGAATTTTCTACTATTGACAGAATTGTTGAATCTTCGAGTGTGGATATAAAACCAAACCAATTGTTTGGTTTGTTATATCGAGAAAGACGTCTTCAGAAGTATTGATAATAAATTTATTATCCAAAATTTTTAGAATATGAGAACTCGAATATCGGATTTGTCTTATTTACATCCATAAATAATACAATGACGAAATTATTGTATACTTTTTTAGCAATAAAATTTATTATAGTTATTAAAAAAAATTGAACCCCTCTTTGTAATTTCTCTGGCTCCGCCACTGGATGCATCCGTCCCAAACGAATGAATAATACAAGTGAGACTGTGAGAGTGAGTCAATCTTTAAGCGTCGAGGATTCGTCTTTACCAACATAAATAGATCGGAGGGAGTAATAACTAATGCTCGATCCGTCCCAAACGAATGAATGAATAATACAAGTGAGACTGTGAGAGTGAGTCAATCTTTAAGCGTCGAGGATTCGTCTTTACCAACATAAATAGATCGATCAAAGTCGATGATCGATCCCATACTCAATATAAGTATATATCAACATAACATAGTCAATATAGTCAGTTTGTTACATGTGAAATGAAGACATCGTCACCTAACATAGCATGCTGCTTCATCAATACAACACGGCAGATCGATCCAAGTCATCCAACCATCGATATTCGATTAAATATAACCCACATGATTAATTGTCCGACATTTTATTTCTTTTCGACCCGAAATTTAATAAATACGGTATTTAATTAGTGTGCCGCGAGCCTAAAAAAATTAAGGGGAAATTTGGAAAAGAAGTAACCGTTAATGTTTGTTCAGACATGTTTTTAATTCAAAAAGTGTCTCCAATTTAATTAAAAACATGTCTTAACATATTTAAAAAATAAATAAATAATATATTAACTTTTATCATAAAGTGGAAAAGATGATTTTTTTTTCATATATATTTAGTAAAATCAATAATACCTTCTCCCAAATAAAACCAAAAATTAATGATAAGTAAGAAAAAATATATTTGTGTATTTCATAATTTAAAATTTTAATTTAATTTAATAGTTACTAAATATACATATAATACCTAAATTGATTGTATGACTTCCAAATATATGTGTTCAAATTTTAATTTACCAAAAGAAGGATTTACAAATCCTCAAAATAATTAAATAAAAGGCAATTGCACCAATAACGGATCCACATTTTGTGTCCCCATTTCGTCACTTAGTTTAATACAACATTCATTATTATTGAGAAAATTACCAAATTAGTCCCATAAAGATGACTTGTTTTTCTTTTGGTACCATAGAGTCACACTTTCTCAAATTAATCCAGTAAAGCTTAAAATTGAGTCGATTACATCCAATTTTCGCCTGAAAATTCAAATCTCGCCGGAATTTCAGCGCGTGACTCGCACGCGCCTGAGGATTTGGGACTTCCCGATGACCTAATCCACATGGCGATAATGTATTGGCTGGAGTTGTTTAAAAAAAAGAAATTCCACGTGGCATGACACGTGGATATTAGTGCATTAAAAAAATAGAAAAAGAAATGAAATTCATAAAAGAAGCGGAGGAGAGGGCGGGCTTCATTCATTCCCCCCCCCCCCCCCAACTCGTTTTATTACAAAAATCCCTAACCCCGAAATTAACTCTCCACACAAGAACACTAATTATCGAATTCAAAGTAAAAATCATCCAAATTCATCACAATCAAACTCCTTGGTGCAGCTGAAGAAATGGTTTTCAGGCGACGGAAAAAGAAAGGGGCGGCACTAAGTGGCTTGCCAACATACGGTGAGATGATTCGATTTTTGGAGATTTCATTTTATTTGTATTTTTTTCTCAACCTGAACAAGAGTAGTACCTGAATAAGAGTAGGATGTGTTCTAATTTTATTTTTTTTCAGAATCAAAGAGCAAAGAGCTGACAATTGTTCTGCATGTTGTAGGGACATTCACAAATAATTCTCAGTATGTTGGGGGTCAGGCCATTCATCTAGACTGGTGTCATGCAGATAAGAACAGTAGCTTGCTTTCGTATTCTCACTCGACTGAGACATTTCTTAATGGAGAAAATTGGAATAGAGATCGAGCAAATGATTGATTGAGGATGGTCGACCAATCTAATATGGGTAATTGAGAAAATTGAGGTGGTAGAGAATTAAGGTTCTTCGAAGAGGAGAGTAATTTGGGATTTAGAGTTTTCTGGAAATGGATTTGGGGGAGAAATGAATGAACCCGCCCCTTCCGGTTTTAAATCCATTTTCATTTTTTTTGTTTAATCACTTAATATTCACATGGCATGCCACTGTGGATATTATTTTTATTTTTATTTTTTAAAACAACTCCAGCCAATACAATGTCGCCATGTGGATTAGGTCACCGGAAAGCCCCAAATCCTCAGACGCGTGCGAGTAACGCGCTGAAATTCCGACGAGATTTGAATTTTCAGGCGAAAATTGGATGAAATCGTTTCAATTTTAGGTTTAGTGGATTAATTTGAGAAAGTAGGACTCTATGGTACCAAAAAAAAAACATATCATCTTTATGGGACTAATTTGATAATTTTCTCCATTATTATTTTCCACATTTTCTATTCATTTGCCCACATATTTTTATTTCTTATTCAATATAAAATTCATTAATTTAGTCAAACTTATATATAATTAAAAATAAAATAAAACATATAAGTATATATTTATAATCTGATACAACAACAGAACAGAGTCAACAAAAACATAGAGCTAGAACAATGCCTTGTTCCTTCTTCTTGCCTTCAAAACTCATACTAATAATAATATTTATAATTCATTTCTCGATATTCGTTGCCGACGCGGTCCCGGCCCTGTTTGTGTTCGGAGACTCCATCGTCCACACGGGTAACAACAATGACATCAAGACCATAGTCAAGGTTGACTTCCCTCCCTCCGGTCGGGACTTCATCTGTACGTACATTTTCAGTTATATTTTCCGTTTATTACAATTTGCCCCAACCGGGGCGATTCTGCAAATAATATAAAATTCGGCCGGTAACTTGTTACATTATTATTCAGCTGAAGGCTTGGGGATCAAAGAGATAATGCCGGCTTATTTGGACCCGACGTTGAACGATTCGGATCTCTCGACGGGCGTCAACTTCGCGTCCGGAGGTAACGGCTACGACCCCCTGACGTCTGATCTCGTGGTACGTACTTCTTGATAATTACGAAAATCACCCTAAAGTTTGATATGCATCTATGAATTTGGGGTGTTTATGTAATTATGATGTTTCCGAGTTTCTATTTGTAATTAGGCCAAATGAGAGTTGTGAGCTTGTTCTGTTTTCGGTTATTTGCAGTCGGTGTTGTCGTTATCCGATCAGCTAGAGATGTTAAAAGGCTACATAAGCAAGCTGGAAAAAATAGTCGGGCACGAAAGAAGCTCCGCCATAGTAAGCCAGAGTCTGATCGTAGTCGTCACCGGTAGCAACGACATTCTCAACACGTAATACGGCGCTCCTTTCCGGAAGCTTCAGTACAATGTTTCTTCGTACGCTGATTTTCTCGTCGGATACGCTTCTAGCTTCTTGCTGGTAATAATTTAAAAATCTCTCTATATAAAGTAAAACCTCTATAAATTAATAACCTTGAGACCGTGAAATTTTATTAATTTATGAGTATTTTTTATTAAGAGACCATGTCGAGACTGAAAATTTTTATTAATTTAGAAAAATAGATTAATTTATCGAGTATTTATTTATAGAGTTTTTAGTGAACATGTTGATGGGAATTTACATATATTTATGAATTATGAGTGTTTTCGAAATCAGGACTTGTACAAAGTGGGGGCCCGACGGGTGCTTGCCGTCCCAACGGACTCTCAGAGGAGGGCTCAAGAGGAAATGCGTGGATTAATTATACAACCGAGTAGCGGAAATGTTCAACGACAAGCTGTCGGTTGAACTGGGAACTGTGAATCGAATATCGAACCCTTCCGAAAGAGTCGCGTACGTCGATCTTTATAAGCTCTCCCTAGATGTCATGCTTAACCCGAAGAAATACGGTATGTCGAGTATGTTATATTTATCGAGTAGGGGATGCTGTGGGACCGGGACAATAGAAGTAGCGTTCCTTTGCAAGTACGCGTGTCGGGATAACGACGAGTACGTGTTCTGGGACAGTTTTCATCTCACGGAAAAAGCGTACAGGATTCTCGTTGACGAGGCTCTCAAAAACTCGATCAAGAGCTTTGTTCTATGATCATTCTTAACTTGATGCGATCCTGATTTCAGCGTTGGACACGGCTTTATTAGGATGTATCGATCATTCTTTACGATTCATTTTCGCATCAGTTGTTTAGGTGAAAACAAATGTACAATTATATGAGTAATGTTGAAATATGACTCGAATAGTGTTGGCCGGAAATCAAGTATTTATTTTAGAAATATTATAGTATAATTATATATTGATAATATAATTATATTTTTTATGGATTTGAGCAGAAAAATGATTTATTTTTAATCTTAATTGTTTTCTATTTGATAGGTGAATTATTGTAAACCCAACGATTTAATGAAATTTGTCTTTATTCTCGTGGTTTTCTCGTGTTTTGGGTTTCACGTTAATTTGTGTGTTTATGTTTTCTCGTATATTGTTTTCCTCATCATCTTATATATATTTGAGAGCCGTAACAATTTATATTCAATAATTGCAACCAGTGATATCACAATAAGTAATTTATTTTATTTTGATGTCACAAAATTTTCTTATTATACTCAGAAACTCTGTTCCATTCTGATCATACGATCTTATTTTTGGAAGCTTTTATCCATAACTAAGCATCACTTACAACAAAGGGGCTTCGGACATTGTAGAAGTTATTATCAGACGACCATGTAATTGAACCGAACAAATCTTTGTGCAACGATGTAGTAGTAATTATGAACTTCACTTGAAAGATGAGCTTCTTAACCTTCTTTGAGAAGTGCAGTTTGGTTGGGGCTACTTCAACAGACAAACCATCCGGAGTCTCTACATTTAACAATTATATTTTTGTAAGAGTAATAGAATAATCAAACTTTTAAAAATGGCAATAAGACCAATTTTCAACATTTTTTAGGCAATAAGGCTTTCGAGAAATTACGCGTGTCAATTAGGCCGCTTAAAATGCGTAAAGACCCTATTACCCTTCTTTGTACTTGTACGCTCACCCACCCCTCCTCCCTCACACATCCATCGAGCCAATTCAGTTCGTTTCTAGAAACCGCGTCCCCTCCTTTCCCCACAACCGACCCGCACGAAGTCCGTATCACCTTCGTTTCCGAGCCTCACCATGTCGACGCCGCTGCCGGCGACTCCAGACCAGCCAAACCACAGGTCAAGCCCCCGCCTCCGATTTTCCTCTCGTCTCTGAACCGAAGCCTCGGTCCTCTGCAATCGCCTCGATCGGATGTTCTGGAGTCGGGAACCGAATTGGGGAAGAAAACGCATCGTCACCGGATCTATCGGCTTCGACGACGAGCCCCCTCTCCTAGGGGGTTCGGTCGGACTTCAACCACGCACCACCACCGCCGCCCTCCACGGTTCAGATCTCACCGTCGCCGACGAGAGCTTCGGAGCGCTAGCTACGAGGATCTCGACCTCCGGATCAACCCGCCCGCCACCTGTTCGACAAAATGCGCCTGGGAATTTTTGGTGTGTTTTATTATAGTTTTTCGTTTCCTGATTTCAGTGTCTTAGCTAATCGAAAGAGCAAACTGAAATAATGTCTCAATGCGTTACAGAGGTCTTGCTAATACAGTGCATTTTTGTTCAACCCATCGTGTGTGCGTGTGTGTATATACATTACATATATATTTAATACACACAAACACACACCCTGTTTCCGAAGTTTCTGGAGCTTCTTGATCATAGAAGTATCTCTGATATTCATTTGTGATCTTGGGAGTGATATCTGAATCAACGATATGTATATGTATGGTGCAGGTTCGTACTATAATGGTGGACAACATTGACAAGATACTCGAAAGAGGTTCTTCGTGGTTCGACGCCACCAACCCTGCCCCCGGAGCCTTCACTCTCCGGCTGGTGGTCCTCAAACAACGATTTATTTATGACGAAGTTGAAGCTGAGGTAACCTTATCTAAATTATCAAAACCGTTATTTTCAAGAGTTCGGGTTTTTTGGCATTGGTTTGAATGATCAACTGACCATTTTTTGGTGAACTTTCCTTTTAAATATATTCAAGATTTTGAAGAGTTTTTTTTTCGTCAGGTCGACAGTTGCTGTGACATATTAATATCGAAATTGTGTGACACTGTTTATACATACGATAAGAGTTGGGCAGCAAGGTACGTGCCCTAAATGTGATGGTATGATGAATTTTGTTGTATCTTTTAATTGCAGCTTGTGTATTGAGATCGATGGATGGTGCAGATATGGAGTAGGCTAAGGAAGTTAAAGGAATAGTCTATGATATGGTTGTGGAAGGTTTTCAATTCCTAAGTAGATGGTATATGGGAACAGTGTGCATGGAATTCTCACAACTATGCAAAGATCCTATTTCTTCTGAGTCACATGGGATAGGATCATTATCTGAATACGAGAAGGTCCTAACTTATTACTATTCTTTTTAAGGATCTATATTCTTTCATTTTTCTTATGGGAAGGTTTGAAAATAGTGTGGGAGTTTTATAAATAACCTATATAAAAAATTATAAGTAAATATATAATTTATTCCTCAGTTCGGTTTGGCTGACCAAACCAAAAAACTAAATATAGTTTAATTTTCATTTTTGTCGTCTAATATTCTGCCAATAAGAAATGCTTGTTTCTGCTATAGGTAGTCCGGTATAATTATAGTTCCGAGGAAAGAAAAGCCATGGTAGAACTTGTGAGTTACATCAAGGGGATTGGTTTGTTGATGCAAAAGTCTGATACATTGGTGGCAGATGCATTGTGGGAAACTGTTCATGCGATGGTTCAAGACTTTGTGCAAAATATACTAACCACTATGCTCCGAACTACCTTCCGGAAGAAGAAAGATCTTTCTAGGTAGAAATATGATTATTTGTTTGTATATTTCGACTTTTTCTAATTTTAGTAACTGTGTTGATTGAAAAGTAACTTATGAGTTCATTCATTTGCTTTTTTTTCAGGATTCTTTCTGATATCCGAACACTTTTAGCTGATTGGATGGCAAATACGAGCAAGCCTGAGTCCGAAATGCAACATGGAGGTGAAGAAAGTCGAGGGAAGTTTTTTTATCCAAGATCTGTAGCACCCACAGCAGCACAGGTTTGTGTTCTTTATAATATTAGTTTCGAAATTTATTTTGCATATTTTTTAAGTGCTCATAGTATGTAAAACTCTTTGTGAAATGTGAATGCTACTTGTGTTTCATTGTACTCGAGCTTGATATACAATTTGACCGTACAATTGGATTTTGATCGCAAGTGTCGAGGGAACTCGAGGGGTCTTGTAAGCCCGACTTGAAGACGATAAGTCCGAGCACGTCGTCGTTGAGGGCGAGAGTCGTTGTATTTTTTATTTTATTTTTTATTTTTGAAATATTTATTTCATTTTCATTGTTTTTTTACGACGTTCAGTGTTCCTTTATGACATTCAGTGTTTTTATAATATTCAGTGTTTTTTTATTAGATTCAGTGTTTTTTTATGACGTTCAGTGTTCTTGTAATATTCAGTGTTTTATAATGATATTCAGTGTTCATATAATATTCTAGTGTAAAAATCCGACATTTCAGTGTCTTTTAATGGTATTCATTGTCTGGGGTGACGTTCAGTGTCTTTTAATGGTATTCAGTGTCTTTTAATGTTATTCAGTGTTATTCAGTGTCTTTTAATGTTATTCAGTGTCTTTTAATGGTATTCAGTGCCTCTTTTAATGGTATTCAGTGTCTTTTAATGATATTCAGTGTCTGGGGTGACGTTCAAAGTCTTTTAATGTTATTCAGTGTTATTCAGTGTCTTTTAATGTTATTCAGTGTCTTTTAATGGTATTCAGTGCCTCTTTTAATGGTATTCAGTGTCTTTTAATGTTATTCATTCAGTGTCTTTTAATGTTATTCAGTGTCTTTTAATGGTATTTAGTGCCTTTTAATGGTATTCAGTGTCTTTTAATGTTATTCAGTGTCTTCCAGTGTCTTTCAGTGTTATGTCTTTTAGTGTTATTCAGTGTCTTTTAATGTTATTCAGTGTTATTCAGTGTCTTTCAGTGCTATTCAGTGTTATTCAGTGTCTTTTAATGTTATTCAGTGTTATTCAGTGTCATTCAGTGCCTTTTCATGGTATTCAGTGTCTAACATTCAGTGTCTTTTGAGGTGAAGTGGATTGAGTAGAAGAAAAAATCTAACATTCAGTGTTTTTTTATGATATTCAGTGTCAGGGGTGGGGTGGGGTAGGTGTGGGGTGGGTTGAGTAGAAATAGAGTAAGGGTATTTTCGTCCTTCCATATACATTTTTTTGGCCTAATTGGAACAAAAAAGCCTAATCGACACATAAATTGGAATTTGGCCTTATTGGGCAAAAAATGTTGAAAATTGGTCTTATTGCCATTTTTCCCTTTTTTTTTATTATAATTATTTAAATTATAATTCTCTAATAAAGTGCATTTTAGGTGATTTAAATTGTAAATTAAAACAACCAAAATGTCATTTTTCCCAAATACTTCTTATTTTTCATAAATTTAAAAATTAACGTGTAATCGAACCATGTTACGAAACGTTTTACTATACAACACTATTCTATTAAAAAAAAATTATTACCTCAGTCACAAAAACTTATGCACACAATTCGATTACAAATAAAGTTTGCATAATTTATTGAGAACCGGTACGTCTTTAAAGTTAGATCACGTGACTATTAGAGTCGATTCTACTCAAAAAATAGTAACTACTAGGAGTACTATTTAAATTATCAAACTTCAACGGCAACTAACGGAGTATTTAATTTACTGATTCATTATTTATTTTAATGTAATTATTTAATTAATTCATTATTTAGTCAACTCTAAATATAGTAAAATAATGAAACTACTCAAGAACATGCCATCATCACAAACGTACTCAGTTACATATATATACGAGTCAAGAAGAACTAAGCTAAACATATAGCTACAACAATGAATAATTTCTTCTTCCCGTCGAAAGTCATAGTAGTAATACTTATTCCGTTCGTAATATGTACTCGTCTCATCGCCGAGGCAGTGCAAAACAGCAACACGATCCCAGCCGTTTTTACGTTCGGAGACTCGTTGCTCGACACGGGGAACAACAACTTCATCGTGACCGTAGGCAAGGCGAATTTCCCTCCGTACGGTGACGACTTCATGGGAGGAATACCCACAGGACGGTTTTCCAACGGAAAAATTCTATCGGACCTTATCGGTACGCATTGTTTCTGTACTCTATTAATGATTATTATCCCAACTATTTATACACACTTTTTTTTTGACGTCCCAACTATTATGCACACTCTTGAAAATAATATATTATTTTAGTTTTCCACTTTAAAATACTATTTTACTCTTACTTTTTTGAAAACCATTCAAAAATTAACAGTTTTGGTCATCCTGTATATTATTGTTGGGACGAAGATAATATTTGATTTATTACTTATACATATTTACTCATATATTCAGCTTCAGGCTTGGGAGTTAAAGAGCTATTGCCACCTTATTTAGATCTAACATTGAAGGATTCCGATCTCTTGACCGGCGTTAGCTTTGCGTCGGGAGGTTCCGGATTCGACCCGCTCACGCCTGCTCCCTTGGTACGTACGTGCATCTCGGTAGACCGATTTGCGATAATAATTACAAAAGTTGCCCTGAAGTTTAGTATAAAATCCACTTTTGGTTCCTGATATTTGCGTAGTTTTTGTAATATTTATGTTTATGAGGTTCTCATCTGTGAGTAATTACTAATTCTTTAAAACAAAGATTTTTTTTAAGATTCATGTAGTACTACTATTCATCTTTGTCCCAGAAAAGTTACTCACATTCTTTGTAAATTATAAAAGAAGTAAATTAGAAAAGAAGTGAGTGTAATTCCCCGACGACCTAGCCCAGAAAAGTTACACACATTTTTTGTAAATTATAAAAGAAGTGAGTGTAATTCCCCAACGACTCAGGGTTCGAACCTCGGATGTTACAAATTTTCATTGAAATACTATGAATGTTTATCCTGGGGAGAGACCTGTTAGCTCTCTCGCACAAGTGTCTGCTACTCGAGTACATTCCTCGATTTACATCCTATCCGATCGAGTGATTTACGATCGAGTGAAAGTGGAGCTTCTCGTCTACCCTCCTTATAAAATATATATATATATATATATATATATATATATATATATATATATATATATATATATAAAAGGAAATATTATTTTACTTTTTCATACTACAGTAAAACTACAAACACGCTTTTGATATATTTGTTAAAAAATATTAAAATTTAGATGGAACAATTTTTATTTTTTTTAGCAACTTTGATATTTATATTTTATATTAGTGGTTCAAATATATTCTTCAATATTAGTTAGTCACTTAGTCGTGAAGTTATTTTGTTTTGGTTATTGCAGTCAGTGTTGTCCATGCCTGATCAGCTGGAGCTGTTCAAACAGTACATAACCAAGATCGAAAAGATCGTCGGGCACGAAACAAGTTCCGCCATAATAAGTCAATGTCAAATTATAGTCAATGCCGGCGCTGCCGACTTTATCAATACGTATTACGGCCCGACTCTTAGGAGAGCTCAATACGACGTCTCTTCTTACGCTGATTTTATCGTCGGCTTTGCATCTCGTTTCGTGCAGGTAATTAATCAATTTTAATTACATAATTGACTAATTCTCTCGTTAGCTACATTAATTTAACTCGGTCGGTTTATGTCTTGTTATATAATTATACAAGGATTTGTACGAACTCGGGGCAAGAAGAATTGCTGTGTTCGGGATTCCACCATTAGGGTGTATCCCGTCTCAGAGAACCCTCGCGGGTGGCTTGCTGAGGGCGTGCGCAGAGGATCGTAACCAGGCAATCCAAATAGTGAATACCAAGCTTCAAAACTCACTCAACAAAATCGCGTTGCCTCAATCTAGGGTCGTCTACGTAGACACGTACACCCCCTTGATTGACATGGTTCGAAATTCACATAAATATGGTAAGCGATCCATACCATTATTGAAGAATATATATTCGACTCATTTCATATAAATGTCAAGTTGATGTTCAACTTCTCTAACCGTTCGAACTTTTAGATTATACAGCTTTCTAATTCTACGATCAATAGTAATGTCTATAGTAACTTTATATCTTCATTGCAATGATCGACGACGACAGGGTTTGAAGTTTACGACAGGGGTTGCTGTGGGACCGGAGTTTTATTAGAAGCGACGTTTTTGTGCAACAAATTAAGCGGAACGTGTGCGGATCGTTCAAAGTACCTCTTCTTCGATAGCTTTCACCCTACCGAGAAAGCGTACAAGATTCTTATCGACAATGTCATTCAAAAATTCTAGAGACGGATCGATCGATGATGAAGATCATATATGGATTGGACCTCTCTACATGAATAAAACCACACTTTATATTTGTATTACTAATTAATTATTCATGATTTCTTATGCAAGTAATTACATACACAATTAATTATTATTATTATTATTATTATTATTATTATTATTATTATAAAATCATGGCTAAGGCTAACTACTTAGTAGACTAATATTTTACTAACTTACTTAAATTAAATTGATTTACCATTGAATTGTGCTTAAATAAATAGACTGTGCTACGCATACTAAAGAAATATACCTAAGTACCTATATCCATTTGACCTTCTTTTTTTTGTAATTTATAAAGGAGTTAGACAACCTCATTTACAATGAAATCTCTATAAATTAATACTCGATACATTAATAATATTTTTAAATTAATAGAATCTTTCGATCCCGACTTGATCTTTTAAATGAAAAAAAATACGCTCGATAAATTAATAACTTTTCTAAATTAATAAATTTCACGGTCCCGAAGATATTAATTTATAAAGATTTTACTGTATTTGACTATTTTTTTTTTTGTACAAAGGGGTTAGGCAAACAATTTACAAAGGAGTTAGGCAACTTCATTTATTTGGCTACTTTTTTTTGTAATTTAAAAAAAAAAACTTACCAAATATATTAGGGATAAAATGTCAAAATTAGATCAATAATAACTCCTTAAAATGTTTTGTTAAAATCATAATGTAATTTACTCGTGAATTTCATCGACTCTACTCGTGAATTAATTAATACCCCATTTTTTAGCAAGCCAAAAATTCCATCGGCCGGGCCACTTGGATTGTAGTGGGGCTTTCTCTAATATCATGGTAAAGTTGAGCCAAAATCTAATTAAAATGTCTAATGATATCTTCACCCTCATTATATGTAGGGCTGTCAAATGGGCCGGGTCGGGCCAGCCCGGCCCAAGTCCATGGGCCTACAAAACTTTTTGGGTCGGGCTGGGCCAGCCCGATTTTCAATGGGTCGGAATTTCTGTGGCTCAGCCCGGCCCTATACGGGCCACTGGGCCATCGGGCCATTTCGGGCCATTAATTTTAAAATAAAAATAATATAAAATTTATTAAAAAAAATATAAATTAATATTTATACAATAAAATTATATTTAAATTAACAAAAAAAATAATTATTTATTTTATATACAATTAAATCGTCTTTATAATTTAAATTTATTAGTCAAATTATCTATTTATAATAAATATATTAAAATAGTAGCATGAAAATTGTATATAATCAACAAAATAAAAAAAATATATTAAAAATACTCACACAAATTTATATTTCAATAAAAAAAATAACAATAATAATTAAAATAGAAGTTTTAAATATAATTGTTTAATCATTTTATTTAAATATTGAAAAAATATAAAAAAATAAGTTCAAATAATAATTTATAAAAATATTTATTAAAAATATCGGGCCGGTCCATGAAATCGGGCCAAACCCGAGTCAAGCCCATTAAGCCCAATGGGTCGATGGGTCGGGCCAAAGTAGGCCCGTTTTTTTTCGAGCCACCATATTCCATGGCCCAGCCCAGCCCAATGGTCGGGCCGATCGGGTCGGCCCATCGGGTCGGGTCCATTTTGCCAGGTCTAATTATATGTAAGCTTTATGTTCAATTTTCAATAGATATGAAATATGAAGCATAGAGATTATATATTTCTCCTCAAAGTAAAAAATATTACACTATTTAATATATTTATTATATAAACATATTGTAATATTGTAGACCCTTATTTATGAAAATATAAAAATAGCACTAAGAAAATATTACTCGATCGAACGCACGAATTAAACTATTCAAAAACTAATAAACATATTGTAATGTATATTCAGTTTGTTCCATGTGAAATGAAGACATCCTCACCTAACATAGCACGCTGCTTCATCAATACAAATTATACAACACGGCAGATCGGTCGATCGACCGACATTCAATCGAATATGACCCACATGATTTGTCGGACATCTTATTTCTTTTCAGACCCGAAATTTAATAAATACATTATTTATATTAATGATAAGTGAGAAAATATTTATATTTGTGTATTTCATAATCTAAAATTTTAACTTAATTCATTAGTTACCAAATATACATATAATACCTAAATATAGATTGCATGACTTCCAAATACAGTAAAACCTCTATAAATTAATAGCATCGGGACCGTGAAATTTTATTAATTTAGAGAGGTTATTAATTTATCGAGTATTTTTTTGAACTTAAAAGACTAAGTCGGAACCGTAAGATTCTATTAATTTAAAGAGGTTATTAATCAATCGAGTATTAATTTATAGAGGTTTTACTGTATATGTATTCAAATTTAAATTTACCAAAAGAAGGATTCACATATCCTCAAAATAATTAAATGAAAGGCAACTGCACCAATAACGGATCCACATTGCGTCCCCATTTCGTTCATATTCATTAATTATTTCCCACATTTCCCTGCCCACAATTTTTATTTCTTATTCAATTTAATATTCATTAATTTAGTCAAACCTAAATATACTTCGATAAAAAAAAAAAACTTGTCATATATATAATCTGGTACAACAACAAGAGCAGAGTCAACACAAACATAGAGCCATAACAATGCATAGTTTCTTCTTGCCTTCGAAACTCATACTAATAATAATATTTATTCATTTCTTAATATGCTTCTCCGATGCCGCCACGGTCCCAGCCCTATTCGTGTTCGGAGACTCCATTGTCGACACCGGAAATAACAATGACATCAAGACCATAGTCAAGGTTGACTTCCCTCCCTACGGTCGGGACTTCATCGGAGGAAAGCCCACCGGTCGGTTTTCCAACGGAAAAGTCCCTGCTGACCTTATCGGTATGTACACGTTCGGGCCGGGCTGGGTCGGTTCAGCCCGGCATTTTCTGACACCTATGGAATATAGATCATTTTCAGTTATATTTTCCGTTTATTACACTTTTTCCCCAATCAGGGGCAATTCTGCAATTAACACAAGTGTTTGTCAGGTTCTTTGTATTAAAAACGGGACTGAGGGAGTACTATACATTTGTTCATGATCATTTTCAGTTAATTAATTACAATTTTACCACAATATATTTTCTGTTTATTACACTTTTTCCCCGACCTGGGGCGATTCTGCAAATAATATAAAATTCTGTGGTAACTTGTTACATTATTATTCAGCTGAAGGCTTGGGGATCAAAGAGATACTCCCGGCTTATTTGGACCCGACGTTGAAAGATTCCGATCTCTCGACAGGCGTTAACTTCGCGTCAGGAGGTAACGGCTACGACCCCTTGACGTCTAATCTCGTGGTAAGTATTATCGCGACTCGATACTTGTAATTAGGCCAAAATGTGAGTGTGTGACTATCTAAAGATTTTTTCGTTTTTTTGTTTTTGTTTTTGTTTTTCGGTTATTGGCAGTCGGTGTTGTCGTTATCCGATCAGCTATCGATGTTCAAAGGCTACATAAGCAAGCTGGAAAAGTCAGTGGGACCCGAAAGAAGCTCCGCCATAATAAGCCAGAGTCTGATCGTAGTTGTCACCGGTAGCAACGACATTCTCAACACATACTACGGCACGCCTTTGCGGAAGCTTCAGTACAACAACGTTTCTTCGTACGCTGATTTTCTCGTCGGACACGCTTCTAGCTTCGTGCTGGTAATAATTTAAAAATCTCTCTATATACAGTAAAATGTAATAACCTTGAGACAGTAAAATTTTATTAATTTAGAGAGATTATTAATTTACGGAGTATTAATTCAGAGAAAGAGATTAATTTATCGAGTATTAATTTATAGAGGTTTTATTGTACATGTTGATGTGAATTTATATATATTTATGAGTGTTTTCGAAATCAGGACTTGTACAAAGTGGGGGCCCGCCGCGTAGCCATGTTCGGTTTACCGCCGCTCGGGTGCTTGCCGTCCCAACGGACTTTACGAGGAGGGCTCGGGAGAAAATGCGTAGATTTATACAACCGAGTGGCGGAGATGTTCAACGACAAGTTATCCGTTGAACTGGAAACTATTAATCGAATATCGAACCCTTTCGAAAAAGTCGCGTACGTCGATCTTTATAAGATCTCCATAGATGTCATGCTTAACCCGAAGAAATACGGTATGGCGTATGTTATATATAATCGGTATGGAGTCGGTTCATTTATGTATGATCACTGTTTTTATCGATGACAGGATTCGAGATTTCGAACAAGGGCTGCTGTGGGACCGGGACAATAGAAGTAGCGTTTCTTTGCAAGTTATATGCATGTTCGGATGACGAAAAATACGTGTTTTGGGATAGTTTTCATCTCACGGAAAAAGCGTACAGGCTTCTCGTGGGCGAAACTCTCAAAAACTCGATCAAGAGCTTTGTTCTATGATCGTTCTTCACTGGATTTGATCCTGATTTCAGCGTTGGACACGGCTTTATTCGGATGTATCGATTAGGTGAAAACAAATGTACAATTATATGAGAAAATTATTTTATATTGATGTCACAACATTTTCCTATTACTCAGATACTCTGTTCCATTATGATGATCATATGATCTTATTTTTGGAACTTTTTTTTTTCCATACTTAACTAAGCGTTGCTTACAACAAACGGGCTTCGAACATTGTACAAGTTATAATCAGACGACCACGTAATCGAACCGAACAAATCTTTGTTCAACGATGGAGTAGTAAGTATGAACTTCACTTGAAAGCTGAGTTTCTTAACCTTGTTTGAGAAGTGCAGTTTGCTTGGGACTACTTCAACACGCAAACCAGCCGGAGTCTCTACATCGAGTCTGTAGGAGCTTGAAATTCGACCGACATTCGTCACTGTTCTTGTCACCGTCTTCGATACATTAGGCACCAATCCGGAGACAGCAATCGAAGGGTAGTTCATGTCGGAGATGGAATCAGAACTCGAGTTAACAGGGCAGGAAAAGTTATCAGGAAGAGTGGACGACACTCGTTTAATCTTTGATATTTTGTATCCCAAGTTGCACATAAACAATATGTAATCGATGGGTTCTGTCTCGTAGACAAGCCCGGCCAACCACGGGGTAAACAAGCTTATTTCGCCGGACCCGATGTCGTAAGGGGTGGCTCTCGACCCATTAATTTCCGTGATCAGAGCGTTGAGGTTGTTGTTTTTTATCGCTGTTACACGACAAATAATGATGTTTGAAAAATAGTTCACTATATATATTTATATATTTCAAAATGTTTTTGTATCGAACTAACCTGTTGTCATTATGGCCGATTTTATCGCTGATGGAGTCCATTTGGAATTCCAAGACTTTACGAATGCAGCCACACCGGAAACATGTGGGCAAGAACAGGATGTACCCGAATGCAAGGTGAAGAGTGGGGGTTCCATACCCGGGAAAGCCTCGCTCGTGTCGTTGGGAAGCCATGCTCCAAGGACGGCGTCTCCAGGCGCTGTAACATCAGGCTATACAGAAACAACGAATTTAACGAAGAACAAACAGACACTTATAATATTTTGAAATTAACCAATAATACTACTCTCTTTTTCAACCTTGATAATGTTCTTAGTGTTGGGTGCAGGCCCTCTCGACGAATAATGTGAGACAATGGGTGCTGGCTTGTGATTGAGTATCGTTTCAGTGGGTAAGATGGTTGCCAAAGGATTTCTTGCAAAATATCGATGATTCAATAACTGTTTGCTATCGTTTTAATTATATATATATATATGTTATATGGATTACGTACGTACATTGTTGAATTGATATAAGATTGTATTCGAGCTCCGTCTGCTTGACTGACAGAAACAAACGCAATACGAGTATTGTAGTTGTATGTCCAATTCTTTAAAAAATCGCTAATCATTATAACTCCGACCACGCCTATTTTTGTCATTGCGTCCAACTTGTCTCTCGTATGGACTGTGTCCCCGGTTTTACACAAAACAATTCCCCCTTTAACTTTGGCAACATCTAATGCACCAGGGAAACAATGGCTGATAAAAAAAAGACTTTTGTTTAGTAATTAATTGAAAACAAAATTAGGATATTCAAAATTTACATGATACCTTGCATTGAACGAATCAAGTCGGTTGTATCCGGCTGAACGTCCATCGACTAACTGATAAACCGGAGATTTTTTGAGACCCGAATAGCTGATGCCTCCGCCCTGAATCACCACCTCCTTTCTTCCGCCCAACACGACATCCATCTCAAAATAACGATCCATGGTGGTGGCACCAACGGTTAGGATCCAAGGGCTATAATTCTCGACGGTCCCAGCAGAAGGACCATCATTTCCAACGGAGGCTACAACAACGACCCCCTTCTCGATAGCATGAAAGGCTCCGATGGAAATCGCATCGTTGAAAAAATCTTGTTGTCCAGCGCCCATGGATGCTGATATGATATCAACCCCATCAGCAATCGCATCCTCAAATGCTTTGAGAATCGATGAGCCCCGACAGTCTTCTGGCCCACAAACATTATAAACTGCGATTCTTGAATACGGTGATCCACCCCTAGCGACCCCCTTAGCAAGGCCATAATACGATGCCCCGTTGACCACACTCCCAGCTGCAATCGATGCAACATGTGAACCGTGCCCATCCATATCCATGGCCGAGGTGATCGAACCCGGGAAATAAGGATCATCGTAATACCTTGCTCCAATAATTTTCCTGTATTAATTTTGTAAATTTTATGATGATGAATTATATAGAGATTTACTAGTTGTCGTCACACCTCTTTTGTATTTTGTGAAGAAAGTGTGACAATTGGTATGAGACAGAGTTAGTACAATTCACCTATTGCACATATACGCGGTCGAATTGTTGTCATCGGTCATGCATACTCCTTTCCAACGTTTTGGGATTGGACCCATAAGCTTGTCATCGAAACTCGGATGTTGAGACCATATTCCTGAATCTATGATGCCAATGATAGTGTCACGACGTTCACTCGACCATTTAGAGTCGGAGACATTCGATTGTGAGTGAGCGCTATTTGAATCAGTATTCGTGAACAGATAACTTTGACTCATCAAGAAATCCCAAGAACGAGTGGTGTGCAGTTTTAACCTTGAGTCGGGAAACACAGACACTACTCCGGGTCTTTTAGCTATTAACGTTGCTTCCTCAGGGGACAAACGAACCGCATGACCGGAGAAAGTTCTGTTATAGATGTGTACAACGGAGTTGTTCTTCCTGGATTAAGTAAGCATTTTATAAACATAATTAAGGATTAATTCATAAAAAAATAAAAAAAAAAAATTGATACATATATGCATGAATTAATCATCATCAAACCTTTTCGTGTGTTCGTTTAGAAGCTGCGCATGATCGGTTCTTGGTTCGCCTTCCTTCGAAGTCGAGGCTCCCATGTACACAATATAAACATCATTTCTGTTTTCTGATTCATCTGTATTCGCCTGAGCATTAGCTTCTCCAGGAACTGAGACGAGAAAAAAAAAACCAATGATGCTCAAAACAAAATAAAAATCTCTCTTCATGATTACATATATGGGTATATTGAATTCAAATGTACAAATTTCGTGAACAACAACTACCACTTATATATATATAGAGTTCAGTAGTTGTTCGTAGTGCAAGTAGTTTATCAAATTACATATATTCATAATGATGATTATAAGATATGGAGTATTTTTTATAGACTCGAGTCTAAGTAGTCATTTGCATGAAAAAAAAAAATACTATTGTTGGTACCTAAGATTAAAACATGATCATTATGTATTCATGTCACAACAAATTAAGTATAGATAGAGATTTTAATTATATTTTTTTTATTCAAATTAATTATAGAGTGTCTTTTGAAATTTAAAAAAGTGATCTAGCTAGACTTCTAGTTATAGTACGTCATGATGTGCGTAAGTTATCCAAAATATGCCTTTGGAAATACTAGTATACAAATACTGTATTATTACTTGGGTAATAATATCATTTTACCTTTTACTTTATTTACATATTTTTTAAAATTTACTTAAAATTATTTTACTTTTTAACTTTAAAAAATATTTTAATCTCTTACTTTTTAGTTAAAAAGTAAAAAATTAACATTTTATAAACAACCTACCACTTAGAGTTCAATAGTTCGAATAATGTTATAATTTACGTAGTTTATCAAAGTTTATATATTGATGATGATTACGGAGTACTTCATAAGTTCATCTTTAATTGTTGACTTTAAATTACTACTAAAATACTCATTTTTCTATCAAATTTGAGTTCAAACGGTACTTCATAAGTTCATCTTTAATTGTTGACTTTAAATTACTACTAAAATACTCATTTTTCTATCAAATTTGAGTTCAAACGGTAAATTATCTGAAATCATTAAACTAAAATTCTAACTCAAATAAATAAACTTTAATTAATTTTATTAGAAAATCTATTTTTATATAAGATGTGTTTTAATAATATTACATATCAATTCAACTAAAAAAAATATAATACAAAATTAAATAATACAATATCATATTAATAATTAAAAACACACATACTTTTTATATTGAATTTTATAATTTGTATTTCTTTTAATTATTATGTATTTTATTTTATAATTTATTTTTGTGACATGTATGTTTAATTTTATTTTCTATTGTATATTATAATATAAATGTTTTGCTTATTATTGAATTTTTACTTCAATTTATATTCTAATCTACATTATAAATAGTAATCACAAAATTAAAATTAAATAATATAAAATAATAAATTATATAAATTTGAGTAAAAAAAAAATTAAAAATATAGTTAAAATTTACAAAATAATCATAAATTTAAAAATTAAACAAAAATATTTTGATATGATTTTTAAAAAGTATTTAAATGTTAAATTAATGAAATTTTAATCATTTATAAATTTAAAATAAATAAAAAATGCATAAATAGTATTTGAGCAGAGATTTGAATTGGAGGCAAATTTAAGTTCTTCTATTCACAATACTAAACTTGAGTTCAAATTTAAGTTCAAAAGCAACACTACTAGAAGTGATTTTGAACTCAAACTAAAAATTAAGTACAATTGTAAAGACCATTGGAGTCTTGGAGATGGTCTAAGATATGGAATATTTTCTATAGACTCGAGTCTACTTAGTAATTTTAGGAAAAGGCTACAGTTACACAAGGTGTACCGAAAGCTCGGTACACCGCCAATCAAAATTTAACATTTGTTATTATTAAATTAATTAATTAAATAAATAGTATTTTAATTATTATTAAATTGAATTATTAATTAGGAAAATAAATCATAAGAATCTTCTAAAAAGTTCAAAAAATAAAATTAATATAATCTTTTCCAAATATTAAATATACTGCAAAATCTATTAGATTTTTTCCTTATAATATAATAGTAACTAACAAATAAAATAAAATAATATATATACAAAATTTAAAAACAAAGTACAAAAAATTAAAAAAAAACGTATTTTTTTTAAAATATTTATATTTCATTTTTTAAATAAAATTAATGTACATCTTATTAAATTTTATATACACTAGTTTAATTATTTAATTTATAAATAAAAATATTAAAAAATATCAATAATATATGTGTAGTGATAATTATCGTTTTAAAATGACTGATTTATTCAATAAAATAGATTATATATGTAATATGAAATAAAAATGAATTCATAATTAGTCATTTATATATTGAACAAATAATACATAATAATATTCATTTTAGTATTTAATTTTTTAAGAACTATGAAAATTTAAATTAAATCTCGAATTGTGTCAAATAATTCTATTAATTTTTTATTTTATCGTTATTTATATACAAATATCAATGATTAATTTTATTTTTTAGGATTAATTGTATGAAAAACTATTTTGCATATAAGGTCAAAATATTTTAATATTATTACTAATATGTGATATTATGTTTCTTATTTATTTAAAATAGAAATAATATAATTTAAATAAAAATAATGTTTTGATTTAAATATTACATTGATAGCTCAATTTTCAATATTATCTAACTTTTAATTATATATTTCAATAAAATAAGAATGTCATAATATTTAATTCGAATATTATTATGTTCAATTTTAAAATATTGTCGCAATTGAGATCTACGCCAACTTATTTATATATTTTATCTTGTATGACTATGCATCAATGTTAAGTATGATTTATAAGTTTATTTCGTTTCAAACAAAAATAACATTATATAACAAATTGACATTCAATTTATTCATTTTTGTTAGCAATAACTCACTTGATTTGTAATCATGCAAGATTAAATTAAACAACATAGTAAAGTATGATTTTATAAGTTTATTTCGTTTCAAACAAAAATAATATTAAATAAATTGACATTCAATTTATTCATTTTTGTTAGCAATAACTCACTTGATTTGTAATCACGCAAGATTAAATTAAACAACATAGTAAAATGTCGTTTAATTTTCAAATATATATTATCAACTTGTAAAATTAAATAAATATATTAAATAAAATAAATATTGATTTTTCACAAAATTAAAGAATTCATGATTTATTCATATTAAGTTTAGAAAACTACATATATTATTATAATTTTTAATACCTAATTATAAATTCAAAAACACTAAAAAATAATTTCCTTATAAAAAATACAAATTTTCTATTTAATGTGGATAGTAAAAAATATAATAAAATATAACTATACTAAATTACTCTTTAATTTAATGAATAAATTGTACTCCATGTTTTTAATTTTAAAATTAGGTGTTAGAGGAAAATTACATGTAATTTTCAAATATTACAACATTTTTTTAAAAGAAAATTAAACTCAATCAATGAATGAATGTGACATTTTCTAAAGATAATACAAAAATAAACTTATAAAAATCATTTTTAATTAACGTTGATGAATAATCATAAAAGATAAAATGACAGAGATAACTTGCACGTAGATCTCTAATACGATAATATTTTAAAATTGTATATAGTATTTGAAATTGAATATTATTATTATTTTTTAAATAAAAAATAATAATTTAAATAAAAATCGCATAGTATTTGATTTAAATATTACAATAATATCTCAATTTTCAATATTATAGATTATTATTATTATTATTATTATTATTATTATTATTATTATTATTATTAATTTTAAAAAATTAAAATATGTTTTTTTACTTTAAATATTATTTTTTAACGAATTGACATTTTTTTAAATTTAGTGTGAAGTATAATTTTAATATAAAATTAAAAAATTAATTATGTTATATCGTTTTATTTTTAAAAAATAAAATATTTTTAATGTTTTTTTTATTACGCTATTTTTTTTCAATTTAGTATATATATATATATATATAATATACTAATTTATTTTATTTTGTTAGTAATAATATAATAGAAAAAAATCTTATAGATTTTGTAGTATATTTAATATTTGGAAATATAATATTGATTTTATTTTTGGCTATTTTAGAAGATTTTGAAGATTTATTTTCTTAATTAATAATTCAATTTAATAATAATTAAAATATTAATTATTTAAATAATTAATGTTATAATTCCATGTGGCGTATTTTGATTGACGGTGTACCGAAAGGTCGGTACAACTTGTGTAACTGTATCATCTTCCGAAATTTTAGTAAAAAAAATACTATTGTATCCTAAGATTAAAACATGATTACAAATAGACAAATACTTATTATATTTTAGTTATTCAAATTAACATGGAGTGTTTTTTGAAATTTGGAAAGTGAATAAGTCATGGTGTTCTTATGCCATGTAAAATGTAAAATGCGCAAGAAATATCAAATAAATTACTGTTCAAAATTGTAATCAACACATTTACAATAAATTATACATTTTATAGGAAGTATATCATTAATTTGTATGGCTAGAAAGTTTATTATTTTGTGAGGGATTATTTTTGTATTATTGATTAAATTTAATTATATATTTAATTCAAATTAATTATGGAGTGACTTTTGAAATTTTGAAAGTGGTCTAGCTAATGTTAAAGTAGTATTGTGAATTGTTCCGTAATATTTAATTTGAGTGGAAAGGATGATCAAATTAGAAGTATAGCGAGCTAAGTTACTCCACCTAGTACCAATTTATTTTAGGATAGAACTTCCTTAGAGTTTTATTTTCCGGTTTTTGTGCGCTAGTCCTCAGACGCATGTTTAACTTTTGGACTGAAACTGCTTGAGCTGAAATGAACTTAAGCGATTTAAACTGAACTGAACTTAAGCAATTTGGAATTGAATTGCTTTTTTTATAAAAATAATAATAACTTTTATAAATTATTTAATTTTTTTTTAAATATTAATAATATTATGACAATAACTAAATTGTACAACGAAACATTTATAAATTAATACTCGATACATTAATAACCTCTTTAAATTAATAAAATCTTTCTATCGAGTTGGTCTTTTAAATGAAAAAAATACACTTGATAAATTAATAACCTCTTTAAATTAATAAAATTTCACGGTCTGATTGAAATTATTTTTTATTTATTTTATTTTAATTTATTTTAAAGATAACTGAACTGAATTTTAAGTGAATTGCACTTAAGCGATCCAAAGTCCTCAAACATGATTCAGCATTTTTGGACTATTTTAGGCCTGACCGATTAGTTGGGCCACAAATATAACATTCCAAAAATGATTCAGCCTTTTTCGGCCTGACCCGATTGACCCGATGGGCTTGGAGAATCCTAATCGTAGTTAAAGACATTGTAATGTTATATATGTCGCTGCTATTATCAGTTTGTAATAAGGGTTACACACACCGCATGAAATAATTCCCAGTTCAAAACCCAATTAAGGTTCTTAATCTATAATTCGTGTGCTCAGATACTCTATTCGTTTCTGATCATATGATCTTATTTTTGGAACTTTTTTTTTCCATACTTAACTAAACATTGCTTACAACAAACGGGAACATTTGATGAGGTACCACCAAGGGGTTACGTATTTCAGGATATACCCTTGTATAGCTCTTGTATTTCAGTAATAATAAAATAAATAGAAATACATGATAGATAATGTAAAAATGCTGGAAAAGTCATATTTGCCCTCTTTCAATTCTACTCTTTTCAATTTTCATTACTTCTCTCTCGCTCCTTCACTTCGACGCACGCAGAGAAAGTAATGTGGTTTCAACTCCCGTTTTTTCCCGTCGAAATTCTACATAAACCCTAGCCCACAACACTTTTGGCCCGATTTGCTATCCTAAATTCCCAAGGTCGAGCTACGAGCGGGAACCCCTAGTCTACAATGCCGACGGTGAAGTGCTAAATTCCACAACTCTGGCGGCCCACTGTGCTAAATCCAACAAATCTGGCGGTCGAATTCTCTGGAACAAGAAGAAAAAGGCTCGTACAAATAAACCCCCAATTTGTCGATTCGAAATAAAGGTTAGGTTGAATTTTTCTATTTTTTTATTGCATTGCTTACACAAGTTTTGATTCGAAATAAAACTTCATTTTTTATTGCGTTTCACTTGCTGAAACAATTTTTATTTTTGATTTTGATTGCATTGCTGAAACAATTTCGATTTTTTTTTCAGTTTTGTTTGAATTTGACTTTGATGCTGGTTCATTTAGAGGAATTTCATTTGAATTGAAGTTTGCTGAGGATTCAATTTTGGGTTTGGTTTTTGTTTTGAACTTTCTGTTTAATTTCTATTTTTTTCTTTAGTTAATTGTTGATTTTGTTTATGAATTCGTTATTACGGCCACCAACACGGTGAAGCTGTTGTTCAAAGGGCTTGCCCCTGCAGTGCAGCTGAGTGTTGGCATCTTCTCAGAGTTGTCGTCCAAACACATGATTAATTAGCTCTATTTTTGTGTTTTTGTTTGTGTTTAAGGTATGAATGTGTTAATAGTTTACTGGGTCCGATTCGTTTTGAACTGTAATTTTTGTTATATAATATTGCAGGTATAGCTTGCAGGGATTATCCTCATCCAAGGCACACGTGTGCAAAATATCCTTTCGAGAAGACGGCTCACGACAACCACTGCAAATTGGTAGCTTTTTCTTTTTTGTTTGTTGTTTGTTTCTTCTTAACAATTTCTGAGGCTGAATTTTCTTGTTGATTCGAACTCTGTCGTGTCCTTGTTCAGAGTGGTTGGGGTCCAGTGGCCCCATTGCCACGCATTTAACAACGAGGCTTGGAACGCTTATAGAATCGAGACGAAAATGTTGCACCAATGTACGAACAAAGTGAAGTGATAATAATACTGGAGAACAGCGAACCTGAAGTTGCAAACGACATGAATCAGTTTATGCTTTAAGCTGATTAAATCTTCAACTGATGTTTATCGTATATATATTTATGAGGTGGTTGATCACTTGATAGTTTTGTTATTCAAGCAATGGTACCACCATTTCTGGGTACCGTGAATTTGAATGGTTGTGTTATTTGGTTCTTTTGATTTTATTTCGTTGAATTTACAAGCATCGAGTGTTCTTTATACATATTTTGAAAGATTTTTTTGATAAATTAGGATAAACATACGCATAAATATAAAAGATCAATAAATATAAAATAATAACCATTTTTCTTTTGAATATGAATAGTTGAAAGCGAATGAAAATTAGAATGAGCGGGAAGTGAAAATTTTAAACAGATTCAAAGGAATGTCAAAAAAATTAAAATTTTGAAAAGACATACCTAAGTATAGTTGTAATATACCTTATACAATTCTAAAGTGTTTTAAAAAAAAAATGAAATTTGGAAGAGACATACCTAAGTATTGTGGTAATATACCTATGCAATTCTAAGCTCTTTCATATGAAGATAGCCTTGCAGGCAATATGCATGTACCTAACCCATTGTTTAAACTTATCACGTATGTATTAGTTAGATTTTTCATACACCTAACAACTAAATGTCATATACCTATTTATAAAATGTCATTTCATGTAATTAATTAACTTTATATTAGTATTTATAATGTAATGTCATGTAAATTAATTTTATATTAATAATTAAAATGTAATTTCATGTAAATTAACTTTATATTTAGTATTTAAAATGTAATTTCATGTAAATTAATTTTATATTACTATTTAAAATGTAATTTAATATAAATAAACTTTAGAAGTATTAAATTTAGGAGTATTAACTTTATATTACTAATTAAAATGTAATTTAATGTAAATTAACTTTATAATAGTATTTTTCATATACCTAGTACTGAATGTCATATACTTTTTCGTATAATTTTATTAAAATAAATGTTATTTTTATATTAGTACTCAAAATGTAATTTCATGAAAATTATATTTATATTAGTAATTAAAAAATAATTAAATGTAATTTTAGGAAGATTAATTTTATATTAATAATTATAAAGTAATTAAACTGTAATTTCATGAAAATTAACTTTATATTAGTAATTAAAAAGTTATTAAATGTAATCTTATGAAAAATAATTTTATTTTAGTAATCATAAAGTAATTAAATTGTAATTTCATTAAAATAAAAGTCAACACACAATTTTTAATAAAAATCAACCAAATTAAGTTATGAAAGTCAAACGAAAAATGTCGAATAAAGTGAATTTCCAATCTAATATAATCGATCAACTTGCGCATTTCTTACGACTCTTCCTCCATATCCCAATTAGTTGATGCTCCAACGGATCGAGCTCTGAACTTGCTTCTTCAGTGTGAAGAGGTTGCTGCTCATCAATATCAATTGCAAGTTCAGTGGATGCTGCTCTTTAACACCAACATCTACACCTACTGTTGCACAGACATTGTAAAAGCCAAACAATACTCACCAGACTAATATAATTGAGCACTAGACATAGGATAGGATAACAAGTATTCACTCAACATAACATCCGCTGAGCCAAACTTAAAAATCTAAATGGAGAAAAAAAAAATAACAACACTGGCACCCTAAACGAAATCTGGATTACACGAGAGGTCATTCGAACCTTCATAAGGGCAAGATACATGAGAATGTCTTAATCAAACATACGAAAAAAAAGGAAAATCAGCCTATGTGAAATTGTCAATCTCCGAAAAACTCAAGGTTTAAAATTCAAGTCGATCATGAACAATTAGAAATAAAATCCAGTCATTTAACAGAAAAACACGACCAACACTTACAATCTTCACGACTACAATCTCAAAACTGTCGATATGCGTAGCTACACAACAAGAAACAAACGGCGAAAATCAGCACAGTGCGTATATTGGGGACTGCGGGCATCGGATTGGAGATGGAGTAGGCGACGATTAGCTCGCAGTATTGATGGTCGGAGGACGGCGAACGGAGAATGGCCGGTGAGCTGCTGGTATTTAATTAGGAATTCTCAAGAATCGATTTTGGAGGAATTTAGGTTTAGAGAAAATTAGGTTTGGGGAATTAATTTTTTATTTTGGAAGTTGCAGCGGTGCGGGTAGCAGATGAACAGGTTTGGGTTTTGTTTGTTGGGTAGGATATTTGAATATGGGTCGAGGGTGTTAATGTAATTGCACATTTAATTTAATTAGTAAATAAGAAAAGGGGTATATGATAAAGAAAATTTGAGAGAGGGATAGTTTGTGAATAAACACCCGACACTAGGATCTTTCGTCAAAGAGGCCCAACAAACGGGCTTCGAACATTGTACAAGTTATAATCAGACGACCACGTAATCGAACCGAACAAATCTTTGTTCAGCGATGGAGTAGTAAGTATGAAGTTCACTTGAAAGCTGAGTTTCTTAACCTTCTTTGAGAAGTGCAGTTTGTTTGGGACTACTTCAACACGCAAACCAGCCGGAGTCTCTACATCGACTCTGTAGGAGCTTGAAATTCGACCGACATTCGTCACTGTTCTTGTCACCGTCTTCGATACATTAGGCATCAATCCGGAAACAGCAATCGAAGGGTAGTTCATATCGGAGATAGAATCAGGACTCGAGTTAACAGGGCAGGAAAAGTTATCTGGAAGAGTCAACGACACGAGTTTAATCTTGGATGTGTTGTATCCCAAGTTGCACATAAACAATATGTAATCGATGGGTTCTGTCTCGTAGACAAGCCCCGCCCACCACGGGCTAAACAAGCTTATTTCTCCGGACCCGATGTCGTAAGGAGTGGCTCTCGACCCATTCATTTCCGTGATCGGAGCGTTGAGGTTGTTGTTTTTTATCGCTGTTACAACAATACAAATCATGAGTTTGAAAAATATATAATTGAGTATATATATCGAACTAACCTGTTGTCATTATGGCTGATTTTATAGCAGATGGAGTCCATTTGGGATTCCAAGACTTTACGGTTGCAGCCACACCGGAAACGTGTGGGCAAGAACCGGATGTACCCCACTGCAAGTTGAAGAGTGGAGGTTCCATAGCCGGGAAAGCCTCGCTCGTGGCGTTGGGAAGCCACGCTCCAAGGACAGCGTCTCCAGGCGCTGTAACATCAGGCTATACAAAAACAACGAATTTAACGAAGAACAAATAATATTTTGAAACCAATAATACTGCTCAATCTCTTTTTCAACCTTGATAAGGTTCCTAAATTTGGGTGGAGGCCCTCTCGACGAATATTGTGAGACAATAGGTGCTGGCTTGTGATTGATTATCGTTTCAGTGGGTAAGATGGTCGCCATAGGATTTCTGGTAAAATTTCGGACGATTCAATTACTGTTAGCTATCGTATTAATTATATGTACATGGATTACATACGAACGTACGTACGTACATTGTTGAATTGATATAAGATTGTATTCGAGCTCCGTCTGCTTGACTGACAGAAACAAATGCAATACGAGTATTGTAGTTGTATGTCCAATTCTTTAAAAAATCGCTAATCATTATAACTCCGACCACGCCTATTTTTGTCATTGCGTCCTGAAATTGTGTACTTTGTACTTTGTTCTACCTAGAACTAGATTGTACAGGGTAGAGTACAAACACTTAACACAATTTGGAGATTCTAAAAGAAAACTCTTTTATATATCTTGTAAAGGGTGGAACCACTTACAAACACATCTACAAAATTCTAGCGAATCTTGTAGAAAAGGTCAACACGACCAAAAACTAAGTCTACGAAGAACTAATCTAGCGATGCGTTCTACTAAGACTAAACTGAGGGTAGAACCGGAGCTTTCTAGCGAAGTCTCTCGGTCTACAAATTTTCTCTCTCTAGAAAATGTCAAATCAATGCATGAATAGTGAATTCCAACAACCCGCTATTTATAGGTGTCGAGAAATAGGGTTTCCGGAATTCACGCTTAATGGGCCGAGCCCAAAGCATCTTCATGGAATATTCGAGATTCCAATTCGATTGTACTTGACGAACCCAGCTCTACGCACCGCCACACTAGCGTGTTCTTCGTGCTTCGAGCTAGTGGTGGGCATAGCTGAAATACTTGAGTATTTTCCATTTGACTATCATCCTTCTAGCGAAGTCTTCTAGTCGCACCCGCAGCTGGCTTCATTCCTTAGCAGTCATTCGTCCAGCCCTTATGTGTAGCTATGCTTGCACCGCGTCCGTCAAGGTGTTAGCTCTGATTCAAGGTCTTCACGGTAAGCCTTGAACTCTCTGATTGGTAGTGCGTTGGTGAACTCGCATTTCACTCTGATCCACGTTGAACCACGTTGATGAAATAGCTCGTTCCACGCTGACGTACTGATGTAACTCCATGATGCTTGTAGAGCCTAAGTCTGCTTGCTCCATGCTGATGAACCGTGGTCACGCGTTGAGCCACTTGTTAATTCCACAGTTCAACAGCTCGTACTACGTTGACCTAGCAGACTTGTATGAATTAATGAATAGAAAGCATACAAACATGAAACATGAAGTTACTACAAAACAAAGTGTATAGTTCAACGTAGTTCAAACAAGAACAACGTGGTTCTATGTTGAACTAGGAAGAACTACACACTAACAATCTCCCCCTTTTTGAGTCAACTTCATAAGCGGGGGTTCGTAGAGAAACTCCCCCTCAAATTAGTATCATACTCAAAAAGTTCGACGTTGAGCAAAGAAACATAATAAACATTCATACGTACAGCAGAGAGTAAGATATAAAATATGCGTACGTAGAACAAGAAATGATAGCATAATAATTACATAACTCAAATTGAGTAAATCAAAACATTGTATCATGAGTAGAACAAAGTAGTGAAAACATCATGAATAAACAAAATAGAATTGTTCAACGAAGAGCAGGGATAGAAAGCACTTGATTTTAATCTCATTCACTGGCTTCAGCGTCGGATTGTTCGGGAGTAGTGTGGTGTCGCAAGTCCTCTTCATCCGACGCTTCATCAAGCACCTTGAGGTTTGATTGGTATGGCTTGCGTCGAGGCTTGTTCGCGAATTGCTTCCTACGTTTTCCCATGGCCACTTCACTTTTGGCCAATCCAACGTGGTGCGCTTTTAACTTTGCCTGAGCCTGCGGGCCACCAATAACAGTTAAACCCTTACCTCCCACAGTGGTGCGTGGAGCTGTATCTTTGGCGCCAGTGTTTTTGAAAGTGATTTTGGGAAGCTTGGGTGGCACGGGTGGCGCATCACTTGGTTTTGGCTTCTCAACTGCATTGCTCCCCGAAGAGCCCGCGCCCTTGGCTTTTTCTGCCTTTTTCACAGCCTCCACTTCGTTCACCGTGCCATCAGCGTTTTTCACCAAACCGCTGTGCGCATCACCGGCCTCTTTCCTACTCTTCTTCAACGTTGTACGCAAAACTTGCACCTCATCTTCTTCTTCTTCCTCAACCTCCTCCTCTACGTCCACCTCATCAATTTTTCTCTTCCCACTCTTCTTTGTGGGACGGTCCGCCGCGTTCTTTGACGCCTCCATCTGTTCAGCCACCAAGTTAACCATACCTGATAGCCGTGCGTGGACCAACCTCAACGGGCCCAGATCAGCGTAGGACGACCCATCTCCCCCTAGACGGGCCGCTCGACGTGACTTCCTATGCATATAGGCAGCGTACTGCGACGCTGCATCAATCTGAAAACGTAAGTAGGAAAAGTCACTTAAGAGCGTGGTCGGCTCACAGAGGTATAAGTCGTCCGACGAGTCCTCCCCCGATTCCTCCGACGTCGAGTCCAATGCAGAGGCAGCCTTGCGGCGCGATGAGCTGGGGGCCTTGGTTCTTTTCCTCCTCGGGCCACCTGCAATAGTTAGTGGCTCAACGATCGGCCCCTTTGCGTAGCGCCGCCTGTCGTCCTCCTCGTTCCCCAATTGGCGCCACGGTAGATCAACTACCTTGTGTGGTGCAATATACTTAGAGTCAAATCTGAACTGGATGATGGACTCCATTTCGTCATCTTTGTCGTACGTGAAGCCCTGGCTCACAAGTATAGCACTGATCAAATGGGGGCACGGCAGTTTGGATTGAGTAAGCTCAGAATCGGTCATTAGGCCGTATGACGCGATCTTGTTAAACACCACTTGACCCAGATCTACCTGGATACCACGACTTAATTTATACATTAAGTGTAGTGCATCCGCGTGCACCACTGATGTGTTCGACGTCGGGATCCAGTTGTTGGCAATGATTTTGTTGAGGTGAGTGAAGAATTGGGTCAACGTGGTGCAAGCAGGTGCCTCCACCGGTGAAAGACCGCCTGTAACGACGAACCCCAACATTTTGCTATCAGGGTGATGCTTGGGAGGCACGTCCCACGAGGCTTGGATGCGGGAACGTTTGAACATGGCGTTGATCGTGGCAGGAGAAAGATCATACTCATGCTCCCGGATGATAACTTTCCCGTAGGACGCTGAGCCGGGGTCGCTGAACGCAGCATCAATGTGGCCAAAAACGACTTTGTGGACGTACGGGCTGTAGTCCACGTCGAAGTTCACTGCATCCATGAGATGCATCGTATTCATAAAGGCCTGAAGGCCACGTTGAACCCATTTCTTGGTGCCGTACCACCGTTCGGCGTTGATTTTCTGATCCACCAGGGTTTCAAAACGGTCACTGCACCATTCGTAGAAGAAATCGGCAGAGTAACCCTCTCCAACGTGGCGCGCGGCCACAAGCCTGTGTTCAGACACCTTTTCTTCCTCAGCGACGGGCTCATCGTTGAGTGGGGATGATGGAGTAGGGGCAATAACAGTGGTGGACGCACCACTAGCGTCCTTGGGCTGTTCAATAGGAACAGTAGTGGTGGCAGCAGCAGATTCGGTGGAACGGTCCACCACAGCTTCAGTATTGGTGGCTCTACGGTCAGCCACTTCCTTTTTCTTCTTTTCCAAGACGGCTAAACGGGCAGCCGCCTCTTTTTCCTTCTTCTTTTTCTCCTCAGCGGCTACACGTGCCGCCTCTTCATCCTTCTTTTTCTGTAACTCGGCTAAACGATCAGCCTCTTCCTTTTCCTTCTTTTTCCGCTCCATTTCGGCTACACGTGCAGCCTCGTCAGCAATACGTTTGCGCTCCAACTCCGCCAAACGTTCGTCCTCCTCCTTTTTCTTTCTTTCTTCCTCTGCTCGACGAGCCTCCTCTTCCCTTATGGCCTTTTCAACCATCATTTTGGTACGCCGATGCGCAAGGATAGTAGCACGTACAGCACTGATTTGTTTTTCCAGTTCATCGACTTTGTCAAAGTCCTCTTCCACGGCTTGCGCGGCTTCCAGTGTGGCCTCCTCTGCCTTAAGTTCAGTAATTTTGTCCGCGTAGAACGAGGGCAATTCGTATGTGGGCTTGGTGGGAGCAATTGAATTTGAAGAAGTCATTTTGTGAAACGGTGGGAGAGTGTAACCTGCGTTGAGCAAAGAAGAAAAGTGCAGGTAGATGATATGAGCTGGCACGTAGAAGTTATGAACAATAAATTTGCAAGGGTTTCTCTCTCTAAAACACGCAGTGTAAGGTGCACTGTGTGTTTGACCCGAAGGGGTATTTATAGTGGTGGCGTAACGGTTGAAATTCTGTGGCGTAGAGTGAGCCACGTGTCCACTGGTCGGTCATGCGTAGAGGTAGATTAGTGGATGCAAGTGAGACAGCGTGATACACAACCGTAGAGTGATTCATACACGTTGATCACGGAAAATGTAGTGCAACGTTCCTGTAAAAGTTCAATCCAAATAGACCAACGCACCACAAAAATATTAAAGCGTGTAACCAAGAGACTTAGAAAGAGACGAGAGAAAGTATAAACCAAATGTGATAACGGGCAGATCAGCGGTGTAAAGTGTGGCAGATTCACATGGTAGAACGCTCCAGGAGTAAAGTATGGGCTGCCAGAGTGTGTCCATGAGCCAGGTAGCACAACGTATAAGTAGCAACCTAAATCACAGAGTAGCACGCGCTGCAAAAGAAGTTATGGGTAGGACAACCATACTTATAATGTAAAGTCAGCAAACAGCACAACAAGCAAAGAGTAACACGTTAGACAGGAACGACGTTCATGAGAACTCAAAGTAGCACACGTTGAGCAGGAGTAAATACACATAGACACACGTCGAATTACCCAGATTTCAAATTCACTAAAAAAAATTGTCTTGACCAACGAAGCCTAAAGAAGCACTTCAAGGGTAGAATAGCTATGCTTCGTCGAACAGGAGTACTCTGCAAAATTTAATAACACGAAATACAGTTAAAGGCATAACAGACACACACAAAGTGAACGTACGTACCACCACACAGTGAATCGAAATCGTTGGAAAGAACACTAAGTAGAGATGTTGGAGGTAGAGTGACAGTGCTTTATGGACGGTATTGCTATTTTGGCCAGTTCAACGTGTAATCACGACCATTTCTTTTGCTTTTTCAAGCGTAGAGCAGGCTTATTAGTACCCAAAGAGGGGTGTTATAGATGATGTGTCCATATATATTTTTTTTGTTTTCATCATTATATGTATAAGACCATGTCTTTTGCATTTGCCCGAAGACCAAGTCAGTCAAGACCCGATCCATCGAGGAAATCTTTAGGTCGACTTTTCCTGCTAGACATAGAGCAAACAAGTTTGCTCCAATGAATTGCTTATATAAATATTTAAAGAACAGTATGTCCAAATACTACGTCACTTTGCACTGTCAACAACTAACCTCACCTTGCTCTACCTCATGGTTCCATTGAGAAAATAAACGACTGTGGGTGGAGGTAGCCAATTTGCGGCCTACTACCCTTCAAGATGTGGTCATGCAGAGAGACTTCCGTAAGTTCAAAAATCTTTCCGAAGCAAGTGGTTTTGTGAAGAAGTCTGAGAGTTGTTTCTCCGTAGGCACATGTTCCATTACAACCTTACCCCGTTCTACCAAGTCTCGAATGAAGTGATGCCGTATGTCGATATGCTTGGTCTTTGAGTGTTGTACCGGATTCTGACTTATCTTTATAGCACTTTGGTTGTCACATTTTAAAGTGAGTGGCGTGCTCTCAATTTGATAGTCGGCGAGCATTTGTTGAAGCCATAGCATTTGGGTACAACAACTCCCAGCAGCCACATACTCGGATTCGGCGGTAGATAGAGCAATGCAATTTTGCTTCTTGCTATGCCATGAGACAAGATTGTTGCCTAAGAAGCAACACCCACCGCTAGTGCTTTTCCGTTCATCATTGTCACCGGCCCAATCTGCATCTGCAAAACCAACAAGATAAGAAGAAGTATCTTTAGTGTACCATAGACCAAGGTTGGTAGACCCGGCCACATATCGAAGGATACGTTTCACGGCAGCAAGATGTTCTTCCTTTGGTTGGGCTTGGTAGCGGGCGCAAAGGCACACACTATACATGATGTCCGGGCTAGTGGCGGTGAGGTAGAGAAGGCTTCCAATAAGAGACCTATAGGTAGAGATGTCAACATCCTTGCCCTGCTCAGCCTTGCTCAACTTGTCCGTGGTAGCCATTGGTGTCTTCATGTGCTTGGCGTCCGCCATGTCAAACTTCTTGAGCATGTTGATGGCATACTTGGTCTGAGAGACAAACATACCATTGTGACGCTGCGAGATTTGAAGTCCAAGAAAATGACTCAACTCTCCCTCCAAGCTCATTTGAAAAGAAGAAGCCATAGCATTCGTGAATTCCTTTACCAAGTGGTCGTGGGTAGCACCAAACACAATGTCGTCGACATAAATTTGTGCAATGAGCATTTCGTTCCCAACAATTTTGATGAAGAGGGTGGTGTCCGCATTTCCACGAGTGAACCCAAACTTCAAGAGAAACTCAGTAAGGCAGCTATACCATGCACGAGGTGCTTGTTTCAAGCCGTAGAGGGCCTTATGGAGGAGGTAGACATGATCCGGCTTGTGAGGGTCTACAAAGCCCTTGGGCTGTTCGACGTACGCCTCCTCGTCCAACACTCCATTAAGGAAAGCCGCTTTCACATCCATTTGTCTCAACGGGATATTTTTGTGACACGCCACAACAATGAGCAAACGAATGGACTCGATGCGTGCCACCGGGGCAAAAGTCTCCTCAAAATCTATTCCCTCTACCTGGGTATACCCTTGAGCAACCAGTCGTGCCTTGTTGCGCACTATTTGATTGAACTCGTTGGTTTTGTTCTTGTAGATCCACTTAGTGCCAATGACATTCACTCCTCTTGGTCTATGAACCAAGGACCACACCTTATTCCGTTCAAACTCATGTAGCTCTTCCTGCATTGCCGCAATCCAAAACTCATCTAGAATGGCTTCCTTTATATTTTTGGGCTCAATTTCGGAGACGAAGCTCATAATGCCCACATCCGGAGATAGGAGAGCCAAATTTGAGAGAGTGGAGGGGTCGCTTGCGAGAAAGGTATCCGTATGTCGGGTAGAGCGGGTAACCCGTTGATTTAGATCACCAATCATTTGTTGGTCTGGATGCCTCTTACGAATGTATGCAGGTGGTCCAGAGTTCGGCACTCCGGTGGAGGTAGAAGCGCCCGTGGTACCTACAACTGGGGTAGAGGTACCTTGATTTGGACCCTCATCATCACTTCCTGAGGGGGTAGAGTCACCAGAGTTGTGAGATGTGGAAATTCCATTGAGTGGGACACAAGGTCCTTTTCCTTGATCTACCTCCCCCTCGATCAATACTTCCGTTGTGGGTAGAACAGAGTCAACAACATGTCGTTGGAAAGAAGGCTTAGACGAATTTTCATGAAAATGATGCTCGTCAAACTTTATGTTTGTAGACTCTTGTACCGTCTTAGTCCGTAGGTTAAACACTCGGTAGGCATGACTGTTAAGGGCATAGCCAACAAAAATAGCCTTGTCCGACCTAGAGTCAAATTTCTTCAGCGGATCTCTGTCATTCAAGATATAGCAAAGGCATCCATACACACGAAGATGTGCCACATTTGGTTTCTTGGAAGTTAATAGTTCATATGCCGTGCATTGGGTACCGGCTCGGATACTAATCCGGTTGACCACATAACAAGCTGCACTCAAAGCCTCTGCCCAAAACCCCTTTGCCATGCCCGCAGCCACCAACATAACTCTTGCCATTTCCTGTAGAGTCCGGTTCTTCCTCTCTACAATTCCGTTTTGTTGTGGTGTCTTTGGAGCAGAGAATTCATGGTGAATCCCTTTGCGAGTGCAATATTCAACGAACACCCCGTTTTGAAATTCGCCACCATGATCACTTCTTATACGTTGGACCCTTTTGGCGTAGGTGGTGCGAATTCTACGGGCTAAAGATCGAAAGGCTTCAAATGCTTCATCCTTTGTGCCAAGAAAATTTACCCAGGTATACCTAGAAAAATCATCAACAATGACAAGGGTATACCACTTATTTCCCAAACTTTGCACTTCCATGGGACCCATAAGATCCATATGAAGGAGTTCAAAGCACTCAGTTGTGCGATTATGGGTAGAGATAGCTGGATGAGGAGATCTAGTTTGCTTTCCCATTTGACAATCTCCACAAACTCTCTTGTCAATCTTGGGTAGACTATCTATGCCTCTGACTGCTTTAATTTGAACCAACTTTTCAAGGTTTCGAAGGCTGGTATGACCAAGTCTTTGGTGCCAGATATCAATCTCGTCATGGGTAGAAGCACTTAGACAAGACTCAGTGATAGCATAGCAGTTGTTCTTTGCACGAGCCGCGGTGAGAATGCACTCTCCTTTGGCATTGTAAACTTCACAACTTTCTTTGTTGAACTTAACATTCAATTCATCATCGCATAGTTGACTAATGCTTATGAGATTAGCACACAACCCATCAACCAACAGAACATTCTTGAGGGCGGGTAGACCCTTCACATTCAACGTCCCGCTTCCAACAATACTTCCCTTTGCCCCACCTCCATACGTGACGGGGCCACCGGAATGAGGAACAAAGTCGATCAGGGAGTCTTTGGTGCCGGTCATATGTCGAGAGCACCCACTATCAAAGTACCACGTCTCCTTCGTCGTACCCTTAGCCACTGTGAAAGCAACATTGCATATCACCTCTTCCTTTCTCCTCCATTCTTGCTTTGGCTTAATGTCTTTTGCTGTGGGTAGAGCAGCTTTAATTTTCCAAACCTGTTTCGTCTTGCCATGTGTTAATTTAGAGATGGGTCTCCAAACTTGTTTTAAGGCAACTCCGTTAGAGTTTAAATCATTGACACGCTTATAGCAAAACGGTTTGATATGTACCTTCTTCCCACAATAATGACACACATAAATACGCTTGTAAGAGGTAGAAGAAGTCTTCACTTTCTGAGTGGTCATGCCCGTAGCAGGGTTTAGTAAGGGAGTAGACCCGGACGATCGATCCTTTTGAGTAGATTTAGTAGTGGCATTGTATGCCTTGGATCGATTCGAGACATTTCGTGTGAAATTTTTCTTGTCATGGGTAGACTCGAGTTTAGTCACGGGTAGAGCAGCGTTGGAGACCGGTGTCAACGAGGACAATGAAGCAAGTTTGGGTTGGGGAACAATATTCGCACGTTTGAGAATTTTAACCTTTGAGGTAGAAGTCACATTGCCTTTGGATGTAAGAGCATCCTCCGGCGCGACCCCATTTGTATCAACGATAGTTTTGTTTTTAGCATGCACAAACTTAGAAAGCGTATAAGGAGAGTCAGAATAAACGGAATCAAAAGTTTCCTTAAACCCAAGTCCAAAATGCTTGGTGTTAACACAACCCAACATATTATCAAGCTTAGAAGTGCCAGTGTTAAGTTTCTTGAAAAGACAATCAGCAACATCAAGTTTATCTTTCACTTGGTAGAGTTCCTTGGTGCGCATAGCATAGCCTTCCTCCATCTTGGCAAGAGAGTCCCTCAAGAAATCTTTCTCCGCATCGTCCTTCTTCACAATAGCTTCCAGCTCACTTGCCTTCTTCAGCGCCCTCTCCAACTCCAACTTCACAATCTCGAACTCCCTCTTGCTCACCCTCTCAGCATCAAGGGTAGAGTCAGCTTTCTTCTTGGTCATGCCCCCAGCCAGAGAATTGGGGGTAGAACTAGCCCCCTTCTCAGTTATGCCTGCAACCACAGAGGTATAGCAAAAAATATTTTCATGAGTAGCCAAGTCAGCTTGATCTACCTCGAACTCTTCATCACTCTCATCATCAATAGCACTTAGGAGTGCATTAACTTCATTGGGCTCTACCATCTTTCCCTTGTCATCTTCAGAGGAGTACAAGGCATCATCACCATCAAACACCAAGTAACTCACATCCATGTTGTTCTTCCGATGTAAGTTAGGACATTCATTCTTCACATGCCCCATCCCCTTGCACTCAAAGCATTTGATTCGAGACATGTCCTTGCTGGGGGCGCCACTAACGAATTTCCGACTTGGGGTATACCCACTACGGTTGGTGGCGGGTGGAGTGGAGAAAGAATTCCCAGGGCTCCTTTGATTTCGGAATTGTTTGAACCTCCTCTTCCTCTTGATGTCTTGACGAACAAGATAGCTCACGGCATCTTGAATGGCGATGAACTTGTCGGGGTTTGGAGAGTCAAGTAGAGAAAGGGCTTCACTCTCATCATCGGAGTCTTCAGCAGGAAAGGCATTATTCTCGGTAGGGTGAGGAGAGTGGGTAGAGCTGTCCCTGTTGGGGGTAGAGCTAGAAGGATTCTGAGAAATAGCAAGAGCCTTCATAGAATTTTCAAATGGAGTCATAGAGTAAGACTTATCTTTCATTTTCAAGTTCAACTCGTAATTCTTCAAATGACTCATGATCTCGTTGTAGTCGCCCGATAGACCAAGCTTCGTGTCCTCCATCGTAGTAACCTTGACGCTGAACTTCTCCGTTACACCTCGTAGAACCTTGGTGCAAATAAGTGGTGGAGGAATGGGGTCTCCGAGTTCTTGGCATTCACTCACGATTGCCATGATCTTGTTGAAGAAAGAGTCAAGGTCTTCATCTTCCCTCATTTCAAGCCGGTGGAAGGTAGTGGTAAGACCTCTGATCTTGGATCTCTTGATGCTGTCGCTCCCTTCACACATGCGCTCCAGAGTATCCCACACATGCTTGGCCGAAGTGAGATGTCTCACCACAGAGAACATGTGGACGTCAATGAGGTCAGTGATAATGTGGATGGCCTTGGAATTGAAAGTGGCGGCCTCATGCTCGGCCGTAGTCCATGTAGACTCATCCTTCTCGACGGTGTCGCCATCTTTGTCAACTATGGTTGGAGCTTGCCAACCGTTCAACACAGCACCCCACACACGTGAGTCCACGTTCTTCAACTTCAACCTTGTCTTGCTCTTCCAGTAAGAGTAGTTTGTAGAATTGAGGATGACGGGCTTGACAACGGTGAATGACTCCATTGTAGAATCTCTTCCTAGGATCACACCAAAGGTGGTGAACTCGATCTGATACCAATTGAAATTGTGTACTTTGTACTTTGTTCTACCTAGAACTAGATTGTACAGGGTAGAGTACAAACACTTAACACAATTTGGAGATTCTAAAAGAAAACTCTTTTATATATCTTGTAAAGGGTGGAACCACTTACAAACACATCTACAAAATTCTAGCGAATCTTGTAGAAAAGGTCAACACGACCAAAAACTAAGTCTACGAAGAACTAATCTAGCGATGCGTTCTACTAAGACTAAACTGAGGGTAGAACCGGAGCTTTCTAGCGAAGTCTCTCGGTCTACAAATTTTCTCACTCTAGAAAATGTCAAATCAATGCATGAATAGTGAATTCCAACAACCCGCTATTTATAGGTGTCGAGAAATAGGGTTTCCGGAATTCACGCTTAATGGGCCGAGCCCAAAGCATCTTCATGGAATATTCGAGATTCCAATTCGATTGTACTTGACGAACCCAGCTCTACGCACCGCCACACTAGCGTGTTCTTCGTGCTTCGAGCTAGTGGTGGGCATAGCTGAAATACTTGAGTATTTTCCATTTGACTATCATCCTTCTAGCGAAGTCTTCTAGTCGCACCCGCAGCTGGCTTCATTCCTTAGCAGTCATTCGTCCAGCCCTTATGTGTAGCTATGCTTGCACCGCGTCCGTCAAGGTGTTAGCTCTGATTCAAGGTCTTCACGGTAAGCCTTGAACTCTCTGATTGGTAGTGCGTTGGTGAACTCGCATTTCACTCTGATCCACGTTGATGAAATAGCTCGTTCCACGCTGACGTACTGATGTAACTCCATGATGCTTGTAGAGCCTAAGTCTGCTTGCTCCATGCTGATGAACCGTGGTCACGCGTTGAGCCACTTGTTAATTCCACAGTTCAACAGCTCGTACTACGTTGACCTAGCAGACTTGTATGAATTAATGAATAGAAAGCATACAAACATGAAACATGAAGTTACTACAAAACAAAGTGTATAGTTCAACGTAGTTCAAACAAGAACAACGTGGTTCTATGTTGAACTAGGAAGAACTACACACTAACACATCCAACTTGTCATGTATATGGACTGTGTCCCCGGTTTTACACAAAACAATTCCCCCCTTCACTTTGGCAACATCTAATGCATCAGGGAAACAATGGCTGAAAAGGAAATTAAAGTCATTAATTGAAGACAAAATTAGGATATTCAACATATATATGATACCTTGCATTGAACGAATCAAGTTGGTTGTATCCGGCTGAACGTCCATCGACTAACCGATAAACCGGAGATTTTTTTAGACCCGAAAAGCTGATGCCTCCACCCTGAATCACAACCTCCTTTCTTCCGCCCAACACGACATCCATCTCAAAATAACGATCCATGGTGGTGGCACCAACCGATAAGATCCAAGGGCTATAATTCTCGACGGTCCCAGGACGAGGGCCGTCGTTTCCAACGGAGGCTACAACAACGACCCCCTTCTCGATAGCATGAAAGGCTCCGATGGCCATAGGATCGGTGAAAAAACTTTCGTGTTCATCACCCATGGATGCGGATATGACATCAACCCCATCAGCAATTGCATCGTCGAATGCTTTGAGAACCAATGAGTTTGGGCAGTTTTGTGGTCCACAAACATTATAATCAGCGATTCTTGAATAAATTGATCCACCCCTTGCGACCCCCTTAGCAAGGCCATTATACGATGCCCCGTTGACTACACTCCCAGCTGCAATAGATGCAACATATGAACCGTGCCCATCCATATCCATGGCCGAGGTGATCGAGCCTGGGTAATAAGGATCATCGTAATACCTTGCTCCAATAATTTTCCTGTTTTAATTTTGTAAATTTTCTGATGATGAATTATAGAGATTTACTAGTACTGCAATTTACTCGACGGCGAAATTAATTGTTCACCTATTGCAAACGTACGCGGTCGAATTATCGGTATCGTTCATGCATACTCCATTCCAACGTTTTGGGATTGGACCCATATGCTTGTCGTCGAAACTCAGATGTTGAGACCATATTCCTAAATCGATTTAAGCTCTTCAAAATAAATACTAAGCGGAAATTAAACAATTTTTTTTCTATAAACATGCAAATTAAAATATTGATGTATAAATTCACCTGAGTCTATGATGCCAATGATAGTGTCACGACATTCAGTTGACCATTTAGAGTCGGAGACATACGAATCAGTATTCGTAAACGGATTTTGACTCATCAAGAAATCCCAAGAACGAGTGGTGTGCAGTTTTAGCCGCGAGTCGTGAAACACGGACACCACTCCGGGTCTTTTAGCTATTAACGTTGCTTCTTCAGGGGACAAACGAACCGCATGTCCTGAGAAAGTTCTATTGTAGATGTGTAACACGGAGTTCTTCCTGGATTAAGTAAGCATTTTATAAACATATATAATTATAAATAATAATAATTGATACATGCATATATGCAATTAATCATCATCAAACCTTTTCACATGCTCGTTGAGAAGCTGCACATGATCTGTTCTTGGTGCACCTTCCTTCGCATTTGAGGCTCCCATGTACACAATATAAACATCATTTTTGCTTTCTGATTCATCTGTGTCAATTTGAGCATTAGCTTCTCCAAGAATTGAGACGAGAATAAAAAACCTGATGAATCTCTTCATGATTATATATGTATCAAATTCAAATGTACGAATTTCATGAACAACAACTACCACTTATATAGAGTTCAGTATAGACGTTGTTCGAAGAATGTAGTGTACATAGTTTAGTTTATCAAAGTATATATATATATTCATGATTGTGAGAGTTAATATTTTGGAGAAACTCAATGAATATTATTCACAGTTCAGCAAAATAAATATTACAAGTATATAACAAATTATGCTAACCCTATGGAGTCTAAACTATAGATAAGTATGCGCATGCTAAATAATAGATACAACAATTATCTAGGATTATTATTCTGTAACACCCCCCGTCAAACGATGCGTGGGATGTAAGTTAACGCAGAGCTTGGATCGTAGTAACTCAAATACTGGACGTGGAAGGCTTTTGGTAAAAATATCGGCGAGTTGGAGATGAGTGGGAACGAATTGAGTGCGAAGCTTCCCGGAGGAGACGAGTTCTCTAACGAAATGACAATCGAGGTCGATATGTTTAGCACGTTTGTGAGCAACTGGATTTTGACTAAGAAAGATCGCGCTTTTGTTGTCACATAAGAGGACGGGGCAAGTGCGAGGGAGCTGACGAAGTTCACGGAGAAGATTGGTGAGCCAGACAGTTTCCGAAGCGGTGTTAGCTAAGGCGCGATACTCCGATTCACAACTAGAGCGAGCAACGGTGGGCTGCTTCTTTGCACTCCAAGAGACCAGATTGTCGCCGAGGAAGACAGAGTAACCGTACGTGGAGCGACGGGTGTCGGGGCAGCGGGCCCAATCCGCATCTGAGTAGCTGACGATGGAGGGATTAGAAGTATAAGTGTACGTCAGACCGTAGTGAAGAGTGCCCTTAACGTATCGTAGGATGCGCTTGACGGCGGAGAAATGATCGGTGGTTGGCGCATGAAGGAATTGACTGACGGTATTGACGGCGTATGACAAGTCGGGGCGTGTAATGGTGAGGTACTGGAGAGCACCGACCAGCGATCGGTAGAGTGTCGGGTCGTGGAATGCGGTGCCATCACTAACCAGCGAAACGCTTGGGACGAGGGGAGTGGCGATCGGCTGACAATCCAAGAGGTGGGCACGATCGAGAATGTCATAGGCATATTTTGCTTGGCCAACGAAGAGGCCAGTAGACGTGTAGGAGATTTCTAAGCCGAGAAAGTAGTTAAGCCGACCGAGATCTTTGATGGCAAACTCGGAGTGAGTACGAGCAATGAAACGTCTAAGCAGGTCAGGGTCGTTGCCGGTGAGGATAATATCATCTACGTACAGAAGTAAGTAGAGCATAGAAGAGCCTCGGAAAAAGTAGAATAGGGAAGAATCAGATTGAGACTGTCGAAACCCCAAAGACAGAAGATATGAACTAAAGCGCTGAAACCAAGCCAAGGGAGCCTGACGAAGACCGTAAATGGCTTTGTTGAGACGACAAACATGCGTTGGACGAGTAGGGTCGACAAAGCCAGGTGGTTGTGCCATAAAGACAGGTTGGGAGAGAACACCGTTTAAGAAGGCGTTCTTGACGTCTAACTGATGAAGCGGCCACTTTTGTTGCACCGAGAGAGCTAGGATGGTGCGGACAGTGGTTGCCTTGACAACGGGACTGAAGGTGTGATGAAAGTCGGCACCGGGAACCTGAGTGAATCCCTGAGCGACGAGACGAGCCTTATAACGTTCGATGGAGCCGTCAGAGAGATACTTGGTGCGAAATACCCATTTCGAGCCCACAATATTTGTGTTTGGGGGCGGAGGAACCAAATCCCATGTGGCGTTAGTCTTAAGCGCATCGATTTCTTCCTGCATGGCGCGTACCCAGTGGGGAAACTTAGAAGCGGATTTGAAACCCTTGGGTACGGTTGTGGTGGCAAGAGAAGTGAGAAGAGTTGTAGAAGCAAGGTTAACCGGATACTTAGGTTTAAAAATTCCGGCACGAGAGCGAGTCGTCATGGGATGGAGTGACGAGACAGAGGAGGAGCTGGCAGGAGCTGCGGTCATAGGCGAGGCAGCTGGAGGCGACAACGTTGCGAGCTGTGGTGTTGTCGGAAGGATAGGCGCGGGCTGTGGGGGCAGCGACGCGGACTGTGCAGGCAGCGGCGCGGTGGTAACGGGCAGCGGTGAAGTGGAGTATTCCGGCTCAGGATGAAGGCACGACGGTGATGGTCGGGTAGGCGGAGTCGGGGTGACTGTAGCCGAAGGAACCGAAGACGGGGAACTAGCATCCAGAAAAGTGGAGTAAGATAGAGTAGATGACGATGAAACATGACTCCCGGTGAAAGGAAATGCAAGCTCGTCAAATTGAGCATGGCGTGTCAAAAATACCTTGGCCGAAGAAGGATCGTAACATCGAAAACCCTTGTAAGCACTGCTGTAGCCCAAGAAAATGCAAGCACGACTCCGAGGTGATAATTTGTGCGGCGCATAGTCTCGTAAATAAGGATACACACGACAACCGAAGGGCTTGAAGATGGCGTAATTTGGGACGATATGAAAGAGCAGCTCGTACGGGGATTTGTTGGCGAGTACAGATGAGGGAAGACGATTAATGATGAAGACTGCTGTGGCGAAAGCATCAAACCAATATGAAGCCGGAGCGGACGCATGAAATAACATGGAGAGTCCCGTTTCAGTTATGTGACGATGTTTGCGTTCGGCTCGACCATTTTGTTGTGGTGTGTATGGGCAGGAGATGCGATGTAGGATGCCGTGCGTGAGGATGAACTCAGTCATCCGTTTGTTGACGAACTCAGTACCCCCGTCGGACTGAAAAACTTTAATTTTTCTTGAAAACTGAGTACAAACAAAGTTGTAAAATCGAACAAATATATCATAAAATTCAGACTTTGTATGCATGGGATAAATCCAAGAAAATCGAGAAAAGTCATCAATAAAGACCGCATAATAGCGATAACCAGCCGTCGAAGAGACTGGAGCAGGTCCCCATAAATCACAGTGCACTAAATCAAGTACACAGGAAGCACGTTTGTCGTTTAAAGGAAATGATAATTTGCGACTTTTAGCTAATTGGCACGAGGAACAAATAGCCGGAGTCGATAGTACTGATGATAAAGATAAATGTCCCAATTTATTAAGCAACGATAAAATATCATAAGAAATGTGGCCAAGCCTTAAATGCCAAAGGGAAGAACTAGCTTTCAAATCAGTGACTCTGAGCGCAGCAACTAGGGCCGGAGTACAACGCTCTAAGATATATAGACCATTCTCACAGCGGCCGTGGGCTAGCGGAGCTTTTGTCATCCGATTCTGAACGACAAAACTTTTATCAGAAAATACGACATCAACTTCATAATCTGATGTCAACTTGCTAATGGATAAGAGATTCTTAGTAATGTGAGGAACAACCAAGACGTCCAATAAATTAATATTAGAACCAATGCGACGAGAACCAATATGTGAAATAGATAGAGAGTTGCCATTACCAACGACGACTGAACTATTACCCGTGTACGATGTGAAAGAGTCCAGATGATTAGGTTGGGATGTCATGTGAGCGGAGGCCCCCGAGTCGACAAACCAATCAGAAGGAGAGGGCTGCTCGCTGACCGAACAAGAGGTGTTAAAGGCCTCGGCCAAATTCGCTGATGGGGTAGGTGATGTGCCAAGAGAGGCGTTGCTAGCACGTTGTTGAAGCTGCAAAAAAGAAGGGCATTTATCAGCGTAGTGCTCACCTCGGCAGAGTTGGCAGCGCGGGATATAAGGGCGACGAGGCGCGGCAGCAGAACCACGCGTACCGGGAGAATCACGCCCCTGGACCGAAGAGGGAGCACGAGAGGAAGAGGTGTCTGAACGAGGGTTTCGGTAGCGCTGATTGGAGCCAACATTAGGGCGCTGATCTGACCTCCCAGTAGCGACGAAGGCAGCGGGCGAGGGAGACGAGGGTTCCATGATAGCCGTAATAAGCTCGAATTGAATAGCCTGATGGAGGAGGTCGCGAAGCGGTGGGATCGGTGTCATGGCCATGCGAGTGTCGGCGAAATTCGCAAATTTAATACCAAGGCCACGGAGAAACCAATGACTTTTGTCGCTTTCATCGACGGGTTTGCCAATTGCAGAGAGTTGAGCACAGAGGGCCTTGAAGTTCTTACCATATTCAGCGACTGGGAGGGAGTCTCGGCGAAGTGAGAGCAGGGCCTCGCGGAGGTGATTGACACGGGAGGTTGACGCATTGGCGAAGATAGACTCGAGGGTGATCCAGGCGGAGCGAGAGGTAGTGCAGTCGAGGACCTCGGCCATGGCTTCGGGTTCGAGGGTTGCGAAGAGAACCCCAAGGAGTTTCTGATCTCGAAGATGCCAGGAGATATAAGCGGGGTTAGGAGTGGAATTTCCGTCGTCAGACACGAGGGTGGTCGACGGTGCGGTAGACTCGCCGGTGAGGAGATCAAGCATCTCAAAAGTAGCAGCCATGGACATAAATTGACGCTTCCACATGAGGAACGTGGCAGACGACAACTTGATTTGAACCAAATTGATCATGGAGGTGGTTGAGAGAGGGGCAGGAGCAGTGGCAGCCATGAGGGCGATGGATCGAAGGGGACCAGTTCGACCTTAGAGAGTGCGAGGGGGACCAGCTCGTAGAAAAAAAAAATAGGGTTTTTACGATGGTAAGCTCTGATACCATGTGAGAGTTAATATTTTGGAGAAACTCAATGAATATTATTCACAGTTCAGCAAAATAAATATTACAAGTATATAACAAATTATGCTAACCCTATGGAGTCTAAACTATAGATAAGTATGCGCATGCTAAATAATAGATACAACAATTATCTAGGATTATTATTCTGTAACAATGATGATTATTAGATATGGAGTATTTTCCATAGATATGCTTAAGATTAAACATGATTATGTTTTCATGTCAGAGCAAAGTATAAATAAATAGACAAATTTAAATTATACTCAGTATTTTCTTTATTCAAATTAATTATGGAGTGTCTTTTGAAATTTAGAAAGCGATCTAGTTTATCATGTTGTATCATGTTTTGCGTAACTGCGCGCGTATGCATGAAAAATGCAAAATGCCTATGAAATATATTAAATAAATCACCATTAATTTACAATTAATTTGTAATCATAAAGAATAATCAACCGATCTACCATAAAAATATAATTATTTAATGGGGGTAATTATCAAAAAAGGTCTTGAAATGTTGATGAGGTGAGGGTTTGCCGGCGATTGTGCTGACGTGTACACGTTGGGTGGGCCCAAACTGCCCAGTCATATGCCACGTCACCTCCTCTTAAATTCAAAAATTAAAATTTTGTGACTCGAGCAAAGTTAATTTAGAGAAAAACATCAAACCACTTGGCCAACGATGTAATACTGAAAAAATACTCAATATTAATAAATATTATTGTATTCCCAGTTTTATATAAAAATTATTAAAATAACAAAAATTAATTTGCAAATATTTCAAAATATTTAAATTTATTATTATAATTTTATTATAATCTAATTATAAAACTATTAATTAAATTTTAAAAAAATAAAAAATAAAGAATAAATATTATTTCAAAATTTTATATAATTATTTTGAAATTATTTTGGATATAACTAAAAATAAAGAATAATTAATTTAAACTTAAAAAAAAATTAATTTTCTAATATTTCAAAATATTTTTGGCTATATATAAAATGAGAATAAAATAATACTTATATTTATTTGCTCATATATTAATTTTTTAAAATTAATTTATTATAATATAATAACTGCACTTTAAAAATATGAGCAATAGAGTATATATCTAATTATCTTGTGTAATTATATACGTATTTATATAGAGCATATTGTGTCAACTATTGTTCATCCAATGTCATAACTATGCTCGTCTGTCTGAAGGTTGTTAGCTCAGTTGGTTGAACACTTGAATTGGGGACTTGAGGTCTTTGATTCGAATCCCAAGACACTGCAATTGACATAGACAAAAAAAAAACTATGCTCATCTTTCCATTTGGCATTGGGTTCGATTTTATGTAATGCAAATCTTTTTAATTTCTGAATTTAAGAAGTGCTGACGTGGCATATGACTGGGCAGGTTGGGGTCCACCCAACGTGTACACATCAGCACAATCGGCCGGGAAACCTACCTCGTCAGTAGTCTCGCCGGAAACTCTCACCACGTCAGCATTTCAGGAACTTTTGTGATAATTTTTTGCCGCAAATGACTACATTGATAATTTGTATAATTTTTTGCCGAAAAGGACTAAATTGATAATTTGTATAACTACAATACTAAATGCGGGATTCCCTAAAATTTATAGGACTTTTTGTGGTATTTGCGTTTAACACATTGAGTATATAGTAAATTAAATTAAGTATATATTTTTTTTGTAAGGTAGGCGCACGTAATCAAAATTAAACGCAAATATTGTATTTTGACATTTATGATATATGCATGTTAGAAGTCGCTTTACACTTAGAGTGGGTCGAATATATTATTCAATAATGCATGATATGATATTATTCGATTACAGGGCGGAGGCATCACCTTTTCGGGTCTGAATAAATATGCAGTTTATCAGCTAGTCCAAGGAAGTTCATCCGGATACAAGCAATGTGATTTATATAATGCAACGTATGATACTGTACATACCGTGCATAAGTTCCGTCACATCAATAATAAGCAAACCCTCGATAATCATACACATATATACCTAAAGTATATAAAATCACGCTCAAACATAACAATAAAAACGAGCAAAATATCGCCATTTCAAATATTACGAATTTTTTTCTTGAAGTGAGATTGTTGACTATATTACATCTTTACCCATAAAAAGACCAAACGATCATCTAAAGTAAATATAGTAGCCCAAACATTATTGGAGCTTTTTAAGCCTGATCCGATTGACCCGATGGGCTTGGATCGGGCTAGACCCAAATTTTCCAAGCCGGCCGACCATAGTTATTTTTTATTATGATATTTTTATTAATATTGTTGAAACTAATTATATTGTGTACTTATTTTAATTATTATATAATTTTTTTTAAATATTTACTATGATAGAATTACAAAATTTATTTATGTATATACAATTTTGCTATATAAATGTTATATTTATTATAACAGTAATATTAAATTTATATTTTGAGTGATTTTAGTGACTTTAATTTTATTTATTACTTTTTAAACAATTAAAATTTTATTATTTATTATTTTATATAATTAATTTGTCTTATTTACATTTTTAATGAATTTTTAATCAAAATTAGTATATATTTTTAATGGTAATTTTAAGGAAAAAGATTTATTAATTTTTATTATTAGATCGAAAACCAATTCTTTTTTTACTTGTAAATTAGGACTTTATATTTTTAAATTTTTTTAGTGGAGGGTTTTAATAGTTTTTAATTTATGCACTTGGGCAATAATTATATTTTTGTTGACTATATTACCCTTTCTTAATAGTATAAATTTTATATTAATTAAAAATAAAAATTAATAAATATTAACAAAAATTTAATTAATATAATTACAAAAATTAATCACATAATTGCTTGTTTTTTTATTATTTATTTATAATAGTTATTATTTATTATTTGTGTTTTGAAACTGTTGATATCCAATAAAAAGAATTGATAAATAATAAAACAAATTTTAAAAAACAAATCTGATAAAAATGAGCGAGATAAAGTGAGTTTTTTTATTTAATTAGTTATTAGAACAATTAAGCATGTATTTATATTAATTTAGTTATTATTATTATTTTTTAATTGAAAAAGGTATTTCAAATATGGTGCCCTAAAATACTATTAGCCTAAAAAGAAAAATATAATATAAAACTTAAACTTATTGTTGCCCCGTACATGTATACCCCTTTTTTATTTAATATTATTGAGCCGAAAAAAGTTCGATGATCTGGCGGCCCATCTAGAGTCTGATTGAGCCATAAAATATCAGGCCTATCAAGAATCGGGCCGAGTCATCTCACGGAAAAAGCATAAAGGCTTTTGGTGAACGAGTCTCTCAAAAACTCCATCAAGCCTAACTCGATGTGATCATTTCAGCTGGAGTTCCACGTTGGACACAGCTTTATTTGGATGTATCGATCATTCTTTAAAATTGGTTTTCACATCAGTTGTTTTAGTTGAACAATTATAAGGAGATGAGAAATTTATTTTATTTTGATTAAAAAATTTATTTTTGGAATCTTTTATCCATACTTAACTAAGCTTTGCTTACAACAATCGGGCTTCGAACTTTGTAGAAGTTTTGATATGAGGACCATGTAATCGAACCAAACACATCTTCGTGCAATGATGTAGTAGTAAGTTTGAACTTAACTTGAAAGCTTTGTTTCTTGACATACTTTGTAAATTGCAGTGTGTTGGGCACCACTTTAACATCGACACCAGCAGGAGCCTCCACGGTGATTGTGTAGTTTGAGTTCACACGACCGACATTAGTCACTGTTCTGTTCACCGTCTTCTTCACATTTGCCCTCAATCCAGAAACTTCTATCGAAGGGTAGTTCATATCGGAGATCAAATCAGGACTCGAGTTATGGGGGCAGGAAAAGTTATCAGGAACAGTCGAAGACAATATTTTGATGACTGTATTGTTGTAGCCCATGTTGCAAAGAAATAAGATGTAATCGATGGTTTCTGTCTCATACACGAGCCCCGGATACAACGGGCCAAAAATGCTTATTTCCCCGGCACCGATGTCGTAAGGGGTAGCAATCGATCCTGATAAAGTCGTGATTGGAGCATTGAGGTTGTTGTTTTGTATTGCTGCACACGAATTCGAACGAGTTTGAAAATAATTCAGTTTGTGTGTAGGAATGAGAATTTCTTTGGTATGAAAATGTTACCTGTTGTCATTATGGCTGATCTGATAGCCGATGGAGTCCATTTTGGATACCAGGACATTATGATTGCAGCCAAACCGGAAACATGTGGGCATGACATGGATGTTCCCCATTGCAAGTTGAAGAGAGGCGGTTCCAGCTTACCCGGGAATGTCTCGATTGTGTCGTTGAAACGCCATGCTGCAAGAATGGACATTCCTGGCGCTGTAACATCGGGCTACAAACACACAACGCATAACAACGAATTTAAAGCCAACCGTGAGAAATATTTTTTAACCTTAGAGTAATATTTGTTAACCTTGAGAAAGTTCGTGATGCCGGGTGTAGGCCCCCTTGACGAAAAATCGGCAACCTCGGGCGCTGGCTTGTAATTCAGTATGGTTTGAGTGGGTAAGATGGTCGCCAAAGGATTTCTTGCAATGTCGAAAACGATTCAATTAGGTATCGTTTTATATGCATATACAATTTTGTTGATTGGGATAGTAAATAGAGATTACTTTGTTGAGTTGATATAAGATTGTATTCGAGCTCCATCTGTTGTATTGACAGCGGCAAATGCAATACTAGTTTGTAAGTTGTATGTCCATTGCCTCATGGAATTGCTAATCATTATAATTCCGATCACGCCTTGTTCTTTCATTGCGCCGATCTTGTCGAGTATATGGACTCTGTCATGGCTCATACACAAAACAATTCTCCCCTTTACTTTGACACCATCTAATGAACCAGGAAAACAATGGCTGAAAAGGAAAAAAAAAAGGCATAAAAAAAGTTGTTAATTGAAGATTATAAAAAGTTAGCTAGGATCAACATATATATCATACGTGGCATTGAACGAATCGCGGTGGTTGTATCCGGCTGAGCCTCCATCGACTAACTGATAAACTGCAGATTTTTTGAGACTCGAAAAGTTGACGCCTCCGCCCTGTAATCGAATGAGAGTAGATCATGTGTATGTTATGATGAAGTTTTCATAATTAATGGCGGCATACCTTAATCAATCGTCCGCCGCCTAATACAATATCCATCTCGAAATCACGATCCATGGTGGTAGCACCAACAGTTAGGATCCAAGGGCTATAATTTTGAACGGTCTCAGAAAAAGGGCCGTCGTTTCCAGCAGAGGATACCACAATGACCCCATTCTCCACAGCGTGAAACGCTCCGATGGAGATAGAATCAGTGAAAAAACTATCAGATTCACCACCAATGGATATGGATATGACATCAACCCCATCGGCAATCGCATCGTCGAATGCTTTGAGAATCGCAGAATCCGAGCATCCGTAGGTTCCACAAACACGATAAACTGCGATACTTGAAAATTGTGATCCACCCTTTGCGACCCCCTTAGCAAGGCCATAATACGAAGCCCCGTTAACCGGCACCCCTGCTGCAATCGATGCAACATGTGTACCGTGCCCATCCTCATCCTTAGCCGTGGTGATCGAACCCGAGTACTCAGGATCATCGTAATACCTTGCCCCAATCATTTTCCTGTATTAATTTTGTAAATTTTCTGATGATGAATTAAATATATTTACTTGACGGTGAAACTAATTGTTCACCTATTGCACACCAACGTGGTCGAATTATCGTCGTCATTGGTCATGCATACTCCTTTCCAACGTTTTGGGATTGAACCCATATGCTTGTCATCGAAACTCGGATGTTGAGACCATATTCCTGAATCGATTTAATAAGCTCTTCAAAATTAATACTACGCTACACGGAAAACAAAAAAAATTGAAAAACATGTAAATTAAAATGAGATGTATAGTTTCACCTGTATCAAAGATGCCGATGATAGTGTCATGACATGCACTCGACCATTTAGAGCCAGGGACATTCGAATGTGAGTTAGTGCGAGTCGAATCAGTATTCGTAAACGGATTTTGACTCATCAAGAAATCCCAAGAACGAGTGGTGTGCAGTTTTAGCCGCAAGTCACGAAACACGGACACCACTCCGGGTCTTTTAGCTATCAACTTTGCTTCTTCAGGGGACAAACGAACCGCATGTCCCGAGAAAGTTCTATTGTAGATGTGTAAAACGGAGTTGTTCTTCCTGGATTAAGTAAGCATTTTATAAACATATATAATTATAAATAATAATAATTGATACATATATGCAATTAATCATCATCAAACCTTTTCACATGCTCGTTTAGAAGCTGGACATGATCTGTTCTTGGTGCGCCTTCCTTCGAAGTTGAGGCTCCCATGTACACAATATAAACATCATTTTTGCTTTCTGATTCATATGTGTCAGTTTGAGCATTAGCTTCTCAAAGAATTGAGACGAGAATCAAAAACCCGATGAATCTCTTCATGATTATATATGTATCAAATTCAAATGTACGAATTTCATGAACAACAGCTACCACTTATATAGAGTTCAGTATAGACGTTGTTCGAAGAATGTAGTGTACAAAGTTTAGTTTATCAAAGTATATATATTCATGATGATTATTAGATATGGAGTATTTTCCATAGATATGCTTAAGATTAAACATGATTATGTTTTCATGTCAGAGCAAAGTATAAATAAATAGACAAATTTAAATTATACTCAGTATTTTCTTTATTCAAATTAATTATGGAGTGTCTTTTGAAATTTAGAAAGCAATCATGTTTTGCGTAACTGCGCGCGTATGCATGAAAAATGCAAAATGCCTATGAAATATATTAAATAAATCACCATTAATTTACAATTAATTTGTAATCATAAAGAATAATCAACCCATCTACCATAAAAATATAATTATGTAATGGGGGTAATTATCAAAAAAGGTCTTGAAATGTTGATGTGGTGAGGGTTTGCCGGCCGATTGTGCTGACGTGTACACGTTGAGTGGGCCCAAACTGCCCAGTCATATACCACATCACCTCTTCTTAAATTCAGAAATTAAAATGTTGTATGTCCAGTCATATGCCATGTCACCTCCTCTTAAATTCAGAAATGGTCGGGGTAATTATCAAAAAAGGTCCTGAAATGTTGATGTGGTGAGGGTTTGCCGGCCGATTGTAAAACAAGAATACGAGAATCCAAAAAAAAGAATTCGAGAAAACGAGTCTATAATTTTTTATATAATTTTTTTTTGATGCTTACGGATGAAAGAAATCCGATTCAGCGAAAGTAGAAGAAAGAAGAACGTAAAGAAAAGAAGAACGAGGTAACGAAATCAGAAATTGAAACTCTAGCCTGGGGGTTCCGATACCAGATGATACGTACCTCGTCGATGGTTGAACGAAAAGAAGAAGAAAAACCGATAAATTTGATACCTGGCGGAAGACCCCAAACCTCTGAACCTGATTCGTGAAATAATTTAAGGACGGAGCTCTAAACCCCAACACGATATCGATGCAGCAACTCGGAAATCGATGAACGACACACGACGAGATTGGACAGTCTCGTAGATTCGTCAAGTAGAACCCTATTGGCAAAACCCAAGAGAGATCGAAAATTTAAAGAGAGTAAACTCACGATTGTATTAATGTTCAAAATTGTGTTCTAAAATAATGGGGTTCAAAGCCCTTAAATAGGCAAACCTAAAAAGTCACGGAAAAAGGAAGAAAAACAAATAAAATTCGCGGCGCTGGAAATTCCGCCGTTTTCCACTGCTTGTCGGCCGACAAGTATGAGTGTCGGCCAACACGGAACCCGAACTTCGGGCTTCACCCCGTGTTCAACCTCGGGTTTCGCAGAAAGTCGATTCTCGGCCCCCTGTCGGCCGACAGGTCTTGGTTTCGGCCGACACCATGCCAAAATCTTGGCTGAACTCCGCGGCGCGTCCTCGGCTCACGTCTGACCTCCGTTCCAGCGTCTTCTTCGTCGTTCCAGCCTGAAACTCAAAGTCCTCTGTTGGAATAGCCTCCTCGTACGTAATCAAGTTGATAAGGCTCGGCTTCTCCACATCACTAATGGGTTTCTTCAACAGCTCTTGCGCCCAAACTTCTTGGATCATCGACATCAAGCTTGCCTTGAACTTCTTGGCTCTCGAGCGCGTCACTGGTCCAGCTGGAACATGCACCGGGTCTTGTATCAATGACGACTCTTGGGCTGCATCACATAGTTTCAGTCCACTATACTTGTCCAGTCATAGAGATAATGGCCTCTGCATACACTTTCTTATACATATCCACATTGTAACATTCATGTACATAGTGCTTGGGATCATCACCTTGGTGAACTAATGCAGACATTGCATGATTGCAGGGTATACCACACAACTCCCAAACCCTGTGACGACACGAAAACTTTGTCGTGGAAGCTAACGCGCGCAAAATAAATTTATAAAGATTCCTAAACTCAACACAAGATAGCAAGTGGCAAGTATAGGGTCGATCCCACGAGGAAGCAATTGCAATTTAGTTAATCTCGGCTTTGCCCAAATAGTGTCACAATAAAAAGGTTTTGAGTTTGGATGCTGAGTCACAGCGTTTAATCAAACTACCAACTAACAGAAACAATTAAACTAATTAACCCAAACTAACATGCAGAAATAATTAACTACCACTTTGACCTAACTGGAAACAGGAACAATTAATCAAACTGAAATCAAATAAGAGAAAGTAGGCTTCTGGGCTTTGGCTTCTCTCTGGGTTCTCTGGGCAAACTACCGATCCCTGGCACTAAAGATTTTAACTGATGGTTTGTCAATCGGTTATAGGATGTCTAACAAAGTGAAAGCAGTCCTATTAAGTCACGCCTACAGTCACCCCACCCCAATCCGTCCTTACTGGGTAAAGAAAGGCAAGGTATACTTATGCCTAATCCCCTGAGCCTAGACAATTCGATAACCTATGTGGTCGCATGGATCTAGTTTGCCCAAACTCGCATTACTCTCTCGACGAACCCAATTCGGCCAATAGCATGTCCGGAAATCCGAATCATACGACCGCTACTCCAACACGTTCTAGCGCTATGCCCGTAGTACTACACGATACTATTCCTCGGTTTGATCAATCGCCAGTATCTCAAAGTGTAAGGGTTTCCTAACGACCAAATTAGTCCGCCCAAACCTGCAAGAATAAAGTTATTCCTCAACTGTGTAATCGGGAACAAACCCCAGGCAGTTAACTAAGCCCTATCAACCTCACGGTTCTATCTCAGCCCAGAGTCCCTTCGATCAGCCTTTGCCCAGACGCCCTGCAAGTTTAGCTACTTATATGCAAAGAAATAAAATAAGAAATAATTTGGAAAATAAAACTAAATTGCATAACTAAGAAATCTGGAATTGTTTAACTGAAATAACAAAACAGAAATTAAAACATAAAAACATTAAAACGAAGAAAAGATCTCGGCCATGGTGGCTCCGATCTCTTCTCCGCTCTCCGGCGGCCGCTCCTTGCTCTCTCTACTTCGTGGTATCTTGGTCTTGCGTGCTGTCTAATTTTCGTCCATCTATCTCTCTTTTATAGGTGCTGATTAGGGTTAAAAATCGCAGCTGCATGGGCCTGCATGGGCCTCCTGGAATTAGGCGCCGCTATTCCTATAAGAAATCCGCTTTCCATATTTAAGTTCTGCTGCCTTTGACTTTGCCCGATAGCGACTCTCTGCCCGGTACAAAGACTTCAGTTCAGTTCCTTCTCTTCCCAGGTGGTGGTGGTGACTATTCCTCGGACTGCTCGACATCTTCACTTTGCCCATAGTGTTGACTTTGCCTTCTTAGGTCAAACTGCTCAAGTCACTTTGCCTTGAATTCGCGTGTTTGCCCAAAGTGGTGACTTTGCCTCCTTGGGTCAAACTGCTCTAGTCACTTTGCCTCGAATCTGCGCGTTTGCCCAAAGTGGACCATTCCATTGCCTTTTCCGCGCAATCTCCACCTGCTGACATGAATCCCTGCATACTTTGCCCAAACACTCCATTGTGCCCTCCCAGACACATAAACGACTCAAACTGACTCAATTACAACTCTAAAAAGGCTCCAAGATGAGCAAATAAAATGGCTCATCAAACCGCACACACTTGAAGTACGCTTGTCCTCAAGCGTAGGGTATGACTTTCCAAACTCAAGACCAAAGTAAAAAGAAATCAAGGTTGGGGGGGGGGGGGGGGGGAACAAAGTAAACAGAGACTCAAAGAACTAGCATGACTGATATAATTGAACTGGGCATAGCATATATAGACAAATCAAAATTCGAGTTAGAAACATAAAAATTCGGTCAAGATTCTGTACTAGGACTTTGGGTCACTCCCTCACAAGTGTATCTCTCTTTTCAGTGTATGGTATAATGTCACTCATTTTCTGCTGTGAATCTACCTTGCCCAAATTTGACAGTTTGCTGATCAAGTTATTCTGACTAAGCGTGGGTCTCATCATAGGGGCTTTTATTGGGTTGTAATGTAGGCTCTTTGGGTGGATTTTGAGGAGTAGGCTCTGTTTGGGCAGATGGCTATATATTTTGGGTTTAGCCTTTCTCTACCACTTTGCCCCTTTCTTACAGGCCTTAGCACACAACCAACTTATTACTTCTTTTTTTTCTTTTTTTTTCGTTTTTTTTTTTTTTTTTTTTTTGCTGAACATCAATCTCTCTACCCTCATATCTTTTCAGGGGCCTATGGGCATAGCACCAGACTGGTATACAAGAAAATCAACAGGCTCAAATGGGCTAGCAAGGGATTAATGTTATTTATGGTCAAACTGGAAAGAAATGCCCTAATCATCTAATAACCTCACTTAACAAAACTACTTTATCACAACAAATAGGCAAAGTCAGGCATCATAAATATCATAACAGACTCTCAAGAAAGAAACTTCAATTCAATGTATGGCTCAAATCTCACAGTTTGCCTAGTACAGTTCCATCGTCCCTATTTTCATGCCTTTAACTATGAAGTTTGAGTTGCTGTACAAATATCATGCTTAGTTAGCCCAAAGTATTCACACAATCATGCTTGACAACGACCAGACACAGAGGTTTGCCCTTTCCCTTTCCCCCCTCACACACTTTGCCTTGGCAAAGTGGGTGAAAGTAACAAGATCAGTAGGGGCTTCACTCGACCAAAACTCCAAACAACAACGAACATACTGAGTATGGTGAACCTCCTCACACACTTTGCCTTGGCAAAGTGTGTTAATGAAAAGATCACCCCATGACTCGAAGTGACTCAAAGAAAAGAAAAGAAAATAAAAGAGACTATAGGGAGGGCAACTAAGGAGGAGATAGATGCAAAGTAGAACCTGAATTAGGCACGGGCAAAGTGGGACATTAATGTGTTCAGCAGCTCTACGAGGCCCTTTTTTTTCATGTTGTCTCGTCGCCTTAGGACTTTGCCCGGAATCAGTAGCGTGAGCATGACTGCCCAGACCTTGACTTCGTTCCAGGGGTCATCCTTGCAACTTTAGGGAGCTCATCCATCTTCTAATGTAATCTGTAGTCTGACCAAGTACCCGGTATGCCCACACCGCTGCCCTTTCGCCTTCCTTGACCTGCACCTTAAAAACAAACAAACCCTTCCTTTCTCTTTGGTTGAGACAAGTCAAAGTGCTCTATCCGCGAAGAAGTTTTATTCCTAAATAAAATAAAAATAAAAATAAAAATAAAAGAAAAACATACCAGGTTGCCTCCTGGTCAGCGCCCTAGTTATCGTCATAGGCATGACGTGATGTATGCTCACCATTATTCATGGTGCGAGGTTTAAGCTTCTCCTCATTATGCCCATATGAGGCCTTCAGGCACTTGAGCAAGTCTGTGCAGTTGCTCATCATCCATCCATGTAGAGTGCCTGGTAGTTTGCCCAAACCAATTGGTAGTACATTGGTCAGGGGCGACTTGCTCTCTTTCTTCGCACTAAGGTACTTCAAAGCATAGTGGTCAGTTGTGGTCTTACTGCCCAATAGAAATGACCTGAAATTTTGGAAGGCAAAGACCAATGCTAGAAGATCCTTCAAAAAATTCTTGACTGCCCCAGTATGCCCAAGAAATCTTCTCAGTTGCTTCACAATGCTTGGGTATGGAAACTTTGATATCATTTCTTCCGTTTTCGGGTTAAGCTTCCTTTGGGGGTCTTGTATGGGTACAACCTCTTCCTCAAACAAGATGTGACGCCTGCATATGGTCGGGCTAATACTTCTTATGACCGCCACTGGCAATCCTACGCCCTTCTCGTTTTTCCCACGTATTTCCGCGAGCTTTTCTTCCTTTGGGCACGTCAAAAATGCATCGATGCTTACGGGCAAAGTGCCTGCTTGCCCTAGAAACATGTCCTTCAAATGCTCGGGAGGCATATTGGGTTCCACCATTGTTGGTTTATCAGGAGGGGGTGTCATGAAAATCTCCTCTGGTGTTGACAGTTTGCCCAAACCGTCAGTGTAATTTTTCAGTGATCCAAACTCTTCGGTTGTCCATTGTACCTCCTCTTTTTGAGCTTTGATTTTATCATTCATCATTCCTTGCTGGACAGCAATGTCAGTTTGGTCATACACCCCACTTTCGATAGGTATTTCCTTAACATCCTTCTTGATTTGGTCAATGTAGTGGACTTGTTCAATGTGTACGGAGTGCTTGGGTTTGTATAAGTCGAAGGTGACCGTCTCTTCCTCAAGTTTACATGTCAGCCTCCCAGTTTGCCAATCAACATCAGTCTTCGTCGATTTCAAGAACGGTTTGCCCATAATCATCACTGGCTCTTTATTCAATTTGCCCATATCCACCACATAGAAATCGGCAGGGAAAATGAAGTCCTCCACCTTGACCAAAATGTCTTCCAGTAAGCCCTCGGGGTAGACGTTTGATTCGTCGGCTAGCTGAATCACAGCCCTTGTGGATTTCAGTTGTCGTATGCCCAAATCCTCATACATCTTCTTGGGCATGATGTTGATCGATGTGTCCAGATCCAACATGGTTTTTTCAATTTTCTTCGTACCAATGATGCAAGGGACGTGAAACATCCCTGGGTCTCCACACTCGGTCAGTCCATTGTTCTTTATGATCGAGGACACACTCTCTCTGGCTTCAAATATTGCATCCCTTCGGTATTGGACTTTCTTTGTAGATAACTCCTTTAAGAACTTGGCACACCTAGGCATAGTGTTCAAAATGGTAAGAAGAGGCATATTGATTTCTACCTTCTTATAAAGTTGGATCATCTCATCTGCATCCTTCCTTTTATTGCTTCTAATCAATCTTCCCGGGAAGGGTAATCTGATCTTCGGTGGTGGAGATTTATCTCGCTTTGCCCTAAGTGTTGCATCTTCTGCTCTTTGGTCATCTGCGGTGTGTCCCTGAGGCTCTTCTTTATGTTCTTCTCCAGATTCTCGATCCTTCTCTACTGGTCTAAGTACCTCAGGTGGACGTTTCTCGCTCTTAGCCTGAATCGCACACACTTGGGCCTTGTTCACTTCAGTTTGGGCAGGCAGCTCCTCCACTTTCTTTTCTACTTTAGCCACTGTTTGGGCAAGGTATGCCAATTGTGAATTAATGCTTTGGAGTTGCCCACATGTATCTACCTTGAACTTCTCACTCTCTTGCTGGGACTTCAAATTCTCTTTGACCAAAGTCTGAACCATCTCGGACAGTGAATTAATATTCTGAAATTGCCCACGTGCCTCAGCCTTGAACCTCTCATTCTCTTGTTGAGCCTTCAAATTCTCCCTAGCCATGGTACTGACCAGTTCCGCAAGTGAGGGTTCATTGCTTTGGTTTTGCTGAGGGTATTGCCCTTGGAATTGATGCTGATGGTAGCGCTGGGGGTATTGGTTCGCATACTGACCCTCCACTGGTTTGTTCCTGTACCTAAAATCTTCATGGTACCTCCATTCGGTGTTGTATACGTCTGAGTGGGAGTCAAAGTGATGTTTTCCCCAGCTTTGCCCATATCCGTTCATATGACCCATTGGATTTATTTTCTTAACGACGAGTCTGGGGCATTGATCTGTAGTGTGATCTTCCTCCTTACATATTTTGCATGCCTTGACCACTTTATTTGACCCCGCCACCATGTTTTCCATGAATTGCTCCATGGTACTACACAACCTGTCAATTTTGGAGTCTTCTGTTGTGGGCAAAGGCATATTCTGTTTGGGCAAATCACTTTCGTCTTCTCTCGAAGCCTCTGCAAACTCATTGAACAATCTGAATGCGTCATTCGCGCTCTTATTTAACACTGATCCTCCACATGCAACGTTGAGGAGTTTCCTCTCCGTTGGGCAAAGTCCAGTCATGAAATATTGGATAAGATCATGGTCTGGGATTTGATGTTGTGGGCATTTGACCAATATTTGTTTGAACCTCGCCCAGTAGTCATGGAAGTTTTCATTATTCCCCATCTTTATGTTGTAGATCTTCTTCCTCACCTCCTGAATCTTTGATAATGGGAAATACTTCTCAAAAAACTTATGCTGGAGTTGTGCCCAGGTGCTCACCTCTCCTTCGGGCAAAGTATAGAGCCACTCTCTTGCTCCATCGGCCAAAGAGAATGGGAAAGCCAGAAGTCTGATGTATTCGCCCGAAGGGGCCGCTCCTTGGATCGTTCCACAGGCTAGTTCAAAGTCTTGGATATGCCTTTGGGGATCCTCCCACGGCATGTCACTGAAATTGGGCAGAATTTGTAGGAAGTCGTGCTTCATCTCCCAGTTCTGATTGATCGTGGGCAAAGTGATGCCTGAAGGTCTCAAATTCAGATTCGAAGGGAACATCATGTCCCTTAGTGTCTTGTTCGCCTCTCCCATCATATATTTTGAGGTTAGTACGGGGCAAACTCTTCTTGTCTCCTCTGCCCTGGCTCTTGTTTGGGCAGGATAGTTACTTTGGGCTGCACGTGCTGTTTGCCCTGGTTTCTTCGTTCTGCTCTCCTTTGCCCTGTACGGTCAACCTGAGCAAGAACAAAAATAACAAGTCAAATAGCACAGAAAATTAATTGCTGGAATATTGCCTCCCCGGCAACGGCGCCAATTTTGACGACACGAAAACTTTGTCGTGGAAGCTAACGCGCGCAAAATAAATTTATAAAGATTCCTAAACTCAACACAAGATAGCAAGTGGCAAGTATAGGGTCGATCCCACGAGGAAGCAATTGCAATTTAGTTAATCTCGGCTTTGCCCAAATAGTGTCACAATAAAAAGGTTTTGAGTTTGGATGCTGAGTCACAGCGTTTAATCAAACTACCAACTAACAGAAACAATTAAACTAATTAACCCAAACTAACATGCAGAAATAATTAACTACCACTTTGACCTAACTGGAAACAGAAACAATTAATCAAACTGAAATCAAATAAGAGAAAGTAGGCTTCTGGGCTTTGGCTTCTCTCTGGGTTCTCTGGGCAAACTACCGATCCCTGGCACTAAAGATTTTAACTGATGGTTTGTCAATCGGTTATAGGATGTCTAACAAAGTGAAAGCAGTCCTATTAAGTCACGCCTACAGTCACCCCACCCCAATCCGTCCTTACTGGGTAAAGAAAGGCAAGGTATACTTATGCCTAATCCCCTGAGCCTAGACAATTCGATAACCTATGTGGTCGCATGGATCTAGTTTGCCCAAACTCGCATTACTCTCTCGACGAACCCAATTCGGCCAATAGCATGTCCGGAAATCCGAATCATACGACCGCTACTCCAACACGTTCTAGCGCTATGCCCGTAGTACTACACGATACTATTCCTCGGTTTGATCAATCGCCAGTATCTCAAAGTGTAAGGGTTTCCTAACGACCAAATTAGTCCGCCCAAACCTGCAAGAATAAAGTTATTCCTCAACTGTGTAATCGGGAACAAACCCCAGGCAGTTAACTAAGCCCTATCAACCTCACGGTTCTATCTCAGCCCAGAGTCCCTTCGATCAGCCTTTGCCCAGACGCCCTGCAAGTTTAGCTACTTATATGCAAAGAAATAAAATAAGAAATAATTTGGAAAATAAAACTAAATTGCATAACTAAGAAATCTGGAATTGTTTAACTGAAATAACAAAACAGAAATTAAAACATAAAAACATTAAAACGAAGAAAAGATCTCGGCCATGGTGGCTCCGATCTCTTCTCCGCTCTCCGGCGGCCGCTCCTTGCTCTCTCTACTTCGTGGTATCTTGGTCTTGCGTGCTGTCTAATTTTCGTCCATCTATCTCTCTTTTATAGGTGCTGATTAGGGTTAAAAATCGCAGCTGCATGGGCCTGCATGGGCCTCCTGGAATTAGGCGCCGCTATTCCTATAAGAAATCCGCTTTCCATATTTAAGTTCTGCTGCCTTTGACTTTGCCCGATAGCGACTCTCTGCCCGGTACAAAGACTTCAGTTCAGTTCCTTCTCTTCCCAGGTGGTGGTGGTGACTATTCCTCGGACTGCTCGACATCTTCACTTTGCCCATAGTGTTGACTTTGCCTTCTTAGGTCAAACTGCTCAAGTCACTTTGCCTTGAATTCGCGTGTTTGCCCAAAGTGGTGACTTTGCCTCCTTGGGTCAAACTGCTCTAGTCACTTTGCCTCGAATCTGCGCGTTTGCCCAAAGTGGACCATTCCATTGCCTTTTCCGCGCAATCTCCACCTGCTGACATGAATCCCTGCATACTTTGCCCAAACACTCCATTGTGCCCTCCCAGACACATAAACGACTCAAACTGACTCAATTACAACTCTAAAAAGGCTCCAAGATGAGCAAATAAAATGGCTCATCACCCTGCATGAGCACTTCCTTTCCTGCAAGTCCACTGCAAATTGCTCTTGATTAGGGCACTGGATTTGATAATATTTGTTATCTGACTTCACTGGAATACAGGTATTCATTATGTCCATTGCTTCCCTGAGCAACTTCACAGCAAATGGAGTTAAGTTGCCTTTCCACCTATTTGCTTTGTCCCTGTTTGTCTGGAATCTCTCCATCATATACTGCCTAATCCACTCAAACATAGTCAGTATAGGCTGATCCCTTGCATCTAATATAACTGAATTGAAGCTCTCACAACCATTGTTCAACACCATTGCACATTTGGACTTCACACTGAAATGGGACATGGACCAGTGTCTTGGGTCTTTGTCACTCAACCATTTAGCAGCATGCTCATTAAACTTCCTGAAACTTCTCATTCCTTCATTGAAGGTCCCAACAGTTGTACACATTGCCATCCTTTCCACTTGTTGTTTAAAGCTTCTCCCCTGAAACCAGCAGATGCCATATTGTTCTCCATGTGTCTCACACAAAACCTGTGCTCAACATTAGGAAAGACCTCTCCCATAGCTAGAATCAAACCTTTTTGTTTGTCTGACATGAATGTACAGTCATATGACCTTCCAATTTGCAGGTCACTTCTAAGCATTGTCAAGAACCACTGCCATGTTTCTTTGTTTTCAATAGAAACCACAACAAAGGCTATTGGGAAAAGCGCATTGTTAGGGTCAACTCCTACAGACAGTAGAATACCACCCCTTGGCCCCTTCAACCAGCAACCATCAACACCTATGAATGGCATGCAGTACTTGAAGCCCTTCTTGCAAGCATCATAGCATACATACAACTTGTTGAATTTTTCCTCCTCATCAATATCAAGAACTGTAGTTGTACCAGGGTTTGATCTTCTCAGCTCCTGACAGTAGTCCCACAACTTGCTATATTGAATATCAGGAGTTACATGAAAAATCTTCATTGCAAAAGCCCTTCCTCTTTAGGCTTTTTGCTTGGAAACATCAACATTGAAGTTTTGTATCACCTCTTTCCTCCAGCCCCTAACATCCCTTTTAGGATCACAATGGAACTCAGACAATTGTCTCTTTCCTAGCCAACTGCTTGTCAAAATTTTCACATGAAATGTTGGGGAACATGTGTGCTCTGAGATATATGTTCTAATCACCCAAGTCTCCTCCCCTATGGTCTTGATTGCATGGCAGGCACATGCACACCCCTCTTCACTACATCTTGCATAAACTCTCTTCTTCTCATTTTTCTTAAAAATCAGGCTTCTTCTGGTGTTGATTGCATGAGAGTTAATTGTTTCTTTGAACAAGTCTTTGTTCTCAAATTCCATGGCCAACTTGAAGTCAGGAGTGAATACCACATCCCTATTAAACTTGCAGACCTCCTCAACCCCATCATTCTCCTCATCTGACACTAGGGGATATTCATGACCCTCAGTAGCAATAATATCCTCCTCCTCAGACTCTCCTGACCCCTCAATATCACTGATTGAGTCATCCACATTGTTCTGCCACTCAACATCATTACCAACATATACATCATCACCTCTCTCTTCAGTGTCCAATGAGAAGTTGCTGTCTTCAGAATCTGACAAGTCAATTGATTTACATGTTTTTGTGCTACTTTTCCTATGATGTTTTGTGTCGTCTCATGCCATTTTGTGTCATTCTTGTGCATCATTCTCATGATTATCGGTAGGTTTGACGTTTTTGTGGAGTGTGTAGGTGTATGATCATGTTCAATGCGAAAACGAGCAAAAATGAGTTGAAAAACGGTAAAGTGATTTGATTGACCAACTATCGTGATTGCGCTGCAAACTTGGCCACTTTGGTTCTCACAACTCCGACAACCTAAAAACACCATCCATACATGGTCGGAAAGATCTTGAAATCCTCTACATGGTCCTACCAGTTTGTTGTCATGGTTCCCCGTCATAAAGCCGGAATTCACGGGTTTCCAGCCCAGTATGCAGCTGCCCCGGGGTGTATGTGCAGCAAATCTGGAGAGCTTGGTTCTCCCATATACGACCACATACATGCATGGTCCATACCTTGTCGGAAAGCTCTCGAAGAGTTGTAGGAGGCCCTGCACATTTATTATCATATATCCCCGTGATATAGTCACAGTACTTGAGTTTCCATACCAGTACGCAGCTGCCCAGAGAGTGTGCGCAGCAAACTTGGAGAGCTTGGGTCTCCCAACTCAGACCACCTATACCGATGATCTATATCTCTACGGAAAGCCCTTGGAGTGCTCTACATGGCCCAGCCTTCCAAGCGCTCGCTCGCGACCACCACCAGGCGAGCGCTTGATGACCAGGCGACCGCCTGCTCCATTTGTCCAGAATCTGCCCAATTCCGGAAGCGCTCGCTCTCTCACCTGGCGCCCGCCCGCGAGGTCTACCAGGCGCCCGCCTGGCACCCAGGCGCTCGCCTGCCTCTTTGTACAGCTTTGACCGACGATTGACCCTCGTTTTTTATGCACTATAAGTAGGGTTTCGTTCATAAACAAAGACACCTTGCATTCATTTTTTTCCGAGTTTTGGAGAAGACTTGAGACTCGCTTTCACCTAGGTTTTCATCATCGATTTTTTTTTCATTGATTCGTGGATATTAAACGTGGTTAGCACCGATCATTGTTTACTTCGAACAAGTAATCTAGTAAGCTTTATTTCTTTTCAATTTCGTTCTTAATTATTTGCTTGTGTTCTTACTCTAGTTCTTTCATCATGAATTCATCTATCTATATTTGTTTGTTCTCGATTATTAATATGAGTAGCTAATTTGTTCGCTAGGGTTAGGAGGATTCAAACATGAACTAGGGCTTGAAATTTACAAACGCTTCAAAGGTGCTCGATAAATTGCCAACATGATTTTAAAACTTTTGTATGAAGCTTAGGAGCAATTACAACATAGGATTATCGAACAGCCTAAAATCTACCGGCGACGGACGTTTTAGTTTTGATTCGTACCTCGTAAATTGACAACCCGAAGTTTATGCTTGATGAACCCGAAGCCCTAGTCATTCTTTTTATTAATTACACATTGTTAATTTTCGTTAATTGCTTCTTGATTATTTTTAGTTTATTAATTCTTAGTTAATTTTAGTTTAAAACAAAACCAATCAAAATGCATTATGCTATATCTCTTTTCTTTCTTCTCGTTGCAAACAAATTAACATGAATACGTGCCGATAGTAGTGTTCCTCGTGAGATCGACTCGGGCGAATTGCTTCGGCAATAAGTTCGGATATTTTTATTTGATTTTTGACGCACTACAAAACGACTTAATCATCAATTACACTGATGCCATTGCCTTTTCCCTCCTCTTTTATCCGCCAGAACTGATGTGGCAAATTAGACCACTAATTACGAGCCAAGTCATCATCCCGGCGCCATTAACGAGTCACGTGCGATTCACGTGACTTTTTCAACCGGAACAATAGTCAAAGGACCAAATCGGATAAAAAAAAATTATTGTCCGTTTATGAAAATGGTCTTTCTCGTAAGAGATAATATGATTCTATCCCTAAAACAACTCATCATTAATTAATTATTCACTGATCAGTTAATTCCCACTTCCACATTTCACAAGTGTATGTCGTGCCTGTTTATATAGAATAAACTTCACATGCAAACCTTAATTTTGGATGTTTATCTTAAATTTAAGTAAAGATGTTAATATTAATATTTTTATTCAAAATTATTTTTTATTTAAAATAATTAAGAAAAAACTGATAAAATAAAATTGTATTTTAAAATTAATTACAACAACATAAATTTTTTTTACACAATATAATCAATATATTTTTTTGATCTCATAGTATTTTTTTATTTCAATTTTTTAAAATAAATTTTCATATTCATTCTCACTTAAAAATACAATTCAATTCCAGAAAAATATAATTTTGAATTTATGATATGATAATTCACAATTTACTGAGTGTGATTGAAAGTCCAAGTAGCATCTCTTTTAGCATCTAATATTTAAAGGTAATATTAGTGTATGGGGTCGATTGGTTTTTAATATTATTTTCAACACCCATTATTTTTCACCTCATTTGTTGGGGTTGTAAAATTTTTAATTGTTTATTTATTAGAGTATTTATATTCTTTAAATACTAAGTAGGGACATTTTTTAAAATGTATAAAATCATAAATATCCCTACAATAATATTATATTAATATATATTAATTTATTTAATATTCACTAATATTAAACCGTTACTAATATATATATATAAATATATTTTCCATAAGAATGTAAACATATTTGCTAAATATATTTGGTAAAATATATTTGCGCAAACATGAGATTACATTATATGTTAATATCAAAATATATTGCGTAAACAAAATATATTTTCATTACCTAATTTGCACAAGCATTAGTACGTATATATTTATAATTATATATAAATATATTTATATATTTTGGATGAGCTCGCGATGAAGGATGCGTGTTTTATGAAATGCGTATTTGGAACATTTTTTGTGTAATGTTTTTACATATTTTTTGCATAGATTTCTAGTTTAGTTTGTAGATATCTATAATAGAATTATGGTTTATGTATGTTATTTTATAAATTCTTTGATATCTATGATAGATTTCAATTTTTTTTTCATAGATATATCAATATTATTATACGAATTATCTATGACAAATTTCTTATACGAATTACCTATGACAAATTTTTGAATTCAAGTGATTTTATATCTATGATAGAATTCAATAGATGTGTGTAGTCAAATGAGGAACTATTCAAATGTAAAGATGGTATATATCAATTAATTTCTTAATTTTTTTAATGAAAAATGATAAAATGGGCAGAGTGTCATGTATAATACTAAGAGAAAATATTGAGTACTATTAATAATAATCATCTTAAAAGTGCCCTCATTCGTGATTATCCCTTATTTAAATAATTGTTTACAAATTTTATTTTATTTTTAAAGGTCAATCATATAGAAAATAAATGTATGATACAAAATACTACGTAGCTTAGAGGATGAAACCCACTAATACATTAACTTTCCAACCAAACAAATTAAAAATACAACACTAAATTTTTTTTTTATATAAAACAAAAATAAAAAGTTGTTTAACCAAAAAGTATGTACTCCTTCCCAAGTCCTATGCGGCCAACGTTGATTTTTTTCGTTCGTTCAATATATATGATAAATAGTGTAAAAAAATTATGAAAAAAATAATAAAATAAAATATATTATATTTTATTTTAGTATTTTTTTCATAAATTTTGTACACTATTTATCATATGTATTGAACGGACGAAAAAAGTCAACGTTAAACACATGTGACTATTGTTTTTGGGTGGGAGGGAGTATATTTTTAAATTTTTCTAAGCCAAATAAAGTTGTAGTATGGTTGTAGTATTTAGAATTTATTAGTTAATGTAATTTTTATATAATAATTTTCATCAAACATTCAATCTTTCAATATTATTTAAAAATTAATTATATTTAATTTGTATAAACAATAAGTTTGAACATTTTTGTAAAATCAATAAAGAATAATATATTTGTTTTGTTCCAATTCAAGAGTTACATTTTTTTGTCCAACTACAAATGTTACGCTTCATTTACAAATTACAATCCCACAAATAATTACAATAAAGCGTACTTACAAAATTTAATTTATCACTTTTTATTTCTTTCCTACAACCTTTTGTAACTTTCTCAAACTTTATCACCTTCAATTATTTATGCATATAAAATTCATATTTTTAGAGTCTGTTTGCACATTACATCTTCAAAGAAAAAAGAGCGTGACACTATTCTCTTTTAAGTAGGTCATAAAAAAATAAAAGATGAAAACCCAAAAAAAGGCGGAGGGACTCGCGGGCCCGGAGAGGTGGAGGAGATCGTCGAGCGACTCAAGGGCCCCGATGGCAATATTATCGCTGAATCAAACTAATCGAATTTTTCACCCTCGCCTCCGAAACCAATCATTACATTCGCGTAAATGGTACGCGGATTCACTTGTCTTTGAACATCAAATTGTTGGTAAGGAGGAGCTTGAGGCCATGTTTTCGACCGACCCGATGAGCAGAACGAGCGTTAGTAATCGAACCGAACACATCTAGTAAGTATGAATGTGACTTGAAAGCAAAGTGAAAGTCGTAGGCAGTAAATAAACGCAGTGAAATGCGCTGCCTAGACAAGGCAGTGTTCTGCGGCAGAACAGCGTATGCCGCAGCACGATGCCTTGTACAGATAAATCGTTCGTTTTACGTGATTTACTTGATTTAAGTATTTTATCCAGAATAATCAGATTGTTTAAGTGATAAAATTATATATGATATATGTATATGAATAGCAGCGGAATTAATAAAAATAAATCACTTCGAACGAACACACACACACGTACGAAAAAGTAAAGAACACGAATTTAAATCTTTGTATGTGTATTTAAATTATACACATACGAAACGGCCTTACGGCCAGAAACTTTATTAAAGAAACGAGTCTTTACAAAAGAAATACTCTTGGATTTACAAATAATTTTACCTAAGGCTATACACATGTATGCCTCGGTGTTTATCGTATCCGAAGAGTATGAACAATCAACAACAAATGAAACCTAGCTACTGGATAACACCTATTCTAAAGTCACGATCATCAGCACTACAAAAGAACTCTCCTAGAGATGAGAGAACATATGGCTCGACGAACTCCACAAGTGAAGTCGCGGCACTAAAGGCGTGATGATCGATCCTTGATGGAAATGTGTTTCTGAGGTGTTGTCTTGTGCTTAAGATTGTTGAGTAAATGCAGCTGGGTCGTCCTCTATTTATAGGTGAGAGTCTCCAACTGATTTCCTTATTTTGCTAGGTCAACAATCGGTTGAGAGAAACCAGGGCAGGCTGCTTTGACTGCTGCCGCAGGATGCCTTCTGAAGTTCTTCTGGAATTCACTGCCACACTGCACTGCCTTCCATACTATCTGGACTTCAGCATTCCCTTACCCTTATATCATGCTTCACTTGATTCTCTGAACTCAACCTCTTGTCCAAGCCTTGCACTGCTTGCGGCATAACACTGCCTGGCTGTGCTGCGGCAGAAACCTTCTATGTTGATTGTTTTTCAAGCACGTTCCAACTAACGAACTATGCTAAATCAAATCACCAATATGACAAGTGATTACAACAGTTTAAATTGTGAAGAAAGAAGAAAACAAATAAATATGTTAGCAAAACAACTTCTGCCTAGGTACATTTAAGGCATTGTAATGCCTAAACATATTTATCCTTACAAACTCCCCCTTTTTATCTTTCTTCACAAAACCATGAGGCAGCAGCGCAATGAGCACTCCCCCTCAATGAAATACATCTGACTTAGAAGTATATGACATTTATCTTGACAAACAACTAAGGCAATAAAACTCCCCCTTAGTTGATACTTCCTAAGTAGAACAAAACAATTTATTGGATACCTAACTAATAGAACAAAAACAAGTTAAACTAAGTAAGCCTCTAAATAACACACCAAATTTTTTTAAAGGAAATAAATACTTAAATTAAACATTGTTCAAACAAAATTAAAAACTTAAACAAATTGTTCAAAACAAATAACCAAATAGCAGAAATTAAAATAAATTGTTCAGAGCTAATAAAAACTAAATCAAAGGAAGAAATAATATTTCTTCGGGTCTTGAGAACTGCAATCCTTCAGGTTCTTCAATCATCGTGCTCGGGTGACGATCCACGCTCTTCTCCATCAATCTCTGCTGCAGTGTCTGCGGCAGCCTTCTCTGCTGCGGCAGCTTCCATCTCTGCAGCTTCTTCAGCTTCCACCTCCTTGATGTCTTCATCAATGCGCTTCTTCAACATCTTCAAAACAGTGCTCCTCGCCACTTTGGCCTCTGCTGCTGGTACTCCCCCTTTTTGTGGAGAAATGCCCTCTTCTTCAAGGAAGAAAGTGATAGCATCCACAAGTGCCTTGGCCATGTAATCCTGCATAATGACCATATGACTTGCAGTCGTTTGTTCTGCAAATGCCTGGACACGAGCATGAATATTAGGCTGTGGGGCAGATGAGCTTGGGGCAGCAGTTTGCGGCAGCTTGGATGTCTTCTTTTGTGCTGGAGTGGGAGGCACTGCGGCTGTGGCATGAAACCCAGTCCAGGGCAGATCATTGTACTCCCGAACAGACAACTTGTAAGGTTGCGGCACGGAGGTCAGGAGATCAGCACTATTGTGTGGGAGCCCTTGGATCTTCAACATTTCCCAGATCAGTGATGGGAACGCAAGGCTCTGCGTCTGGGTAATGTTTTCTGCCTGTGAAGCAATCTTCTCAAAAATGAGCTCTCCCAAGTTCACCTGCCTACCTGCACCAAGGTGAAACAAGACTTCCCCCATTTGGGTGTGCACGAAATGCACATTCGTAGTGGGAATCCAGTTGTGCCTGGCAACAGTGAACAAAAAGTAGTAAAAAGAAGAGAGTTTTGAGCAAGGAATGTTGTTGGCAGCATCAGGTGGTGATCTGGTCAGGCGGTGAGACACTGCGGCAATGGTGGGGTCAGCAATTGCGGCAGGATACTCGACATCAGAGCGCCCCAAGAAGGCATTTATTGCGGCAGGGGTGAAGTTAAAGATCTTCTCACGCATATACACCTTGCCATAGCCTCTGGATCCATCATCACCAAAGCAGGGACGCAAGTTAGCATAAAAATCGCGCACCAAATCCTCGCAGTAGGGTGCTGCGTAGGATACTGCCTTGACCAACTTCATCTTCTTCAAGAACCTGTCAACTTTATGTTTGTCACAGGTTGACAAGTCACCACCACGGTCCGGTTGAATAGGCTTGTTGGAGTAGAACTGGGGCCCAATCACTGAACGGCGTTCCGACCAGAATCGCCTCGAATAACCCTTCCCGGATTTCATGTCAGAATCCGAGTCCTCCTTGGGGGCATCAATTTTTGGTGCCTTGCCACCTTTCTTCGCAGCGGGTTGTGCTGCGGCATCACCACTGTGTGAGCTGTCAGTTTTTGAAGCGACAGCAACACTCTTTCCCTTGCGGGACTTCTTGGCGGCGGTGGTCTCAACATCAATGGGATTTTCCATTGAGGTAGGGGGCAGAGCCGGGCCTTTGCCTTTGGCAGTGGCGGATCTGGTGGACGGCCGGCGAGGAGGAAGGGGCACCTGCTTCTTCTTGCGCTTCCTTGAGACAAGATCCTGCAGCAGTGGGTCAGATTCTGTTTCAGAGCCATCTGCGGCATCAAACTGCTGCTGGCTGGAGTGGCCGGAGTCTTCCTCGTCAGAGGGTGGATTTGCAGAAGGGTAAGGGGTCGGCTTGCGATCCTTGGTCTTTTTCTGAGAAGGGTAGTTGTCGTAGAGCTCGCTGTGGTCAAAATCATCAGCATCATCCCTCATGTTGTAGGGCATGCTCTTCCCTTGCTGCTGCACTTCAGTGTCTGCCTGTGGAATGGCAGATGATGCGGCAGTAGCAGAGGTCTCAGGAGTGTAAAGGCCCTTAAAATCAGAAGTGTTGAGGGATCTTTCATTCTGGGCAGCCTCGTAATCAAGCACATTGTCGATCCCAGAAATAACCACCGGTGATCGAGGAGTCTGGGATGGTTCAGAGTTGCTGAAACCAGGGAGTATGATCTGAAGGGGAATAGGCTCATCCTCTGCGGCAAGTCCTTCTTCTGCGGCAGTTTCTCCCCCTGCATCATGATCCGGGGAGATGTTCATGGGAGAAGCCTTACCTGATCCTTCACCGGCATCGAGTGGCGGTGATTCTGGGGAGAGGGATGGCTGTTGCGACGCGGCGGCAGTGGCGGCGGCGGCGTTGAGAGCCTTGAGTCGGTTGATGGCGTCTATCGATTCACCTTCATTAAGGTCGTCCATCGTTGCGTTGGGGCGAACCTCCCTGACCAGCTCCAAAAATCGAGGGTCCTCGAAGTAGCGGGCGAACGGATTTGGGATTGGAGATGCACCAGCCATTGATTTCAAGTTCTTGATAGGAAATTAGGGTTTTGAGAAAAAAAAGTGCTCGATTTAACGCAAGAAGGATGATGATTTTATACTCGTGCGTTTCAAGAAAAAAAACTAGGGTTGAAGAATTTCAGAAACATCAAACTCTTGATCGGATGGATAGAGAGAGATAGAGTTTGAAAAGGATTAGGATTTGTAATTTCAGTAAATATTAAAAATAAAACTTGAAAGAGTTTTATAAAAAAGAAACGGATGGCAGTTGATGGGATGGGCAACTATGCAACGGTTACTTTTTGAAGTTGAACCGTCGCCTGCCGCACACTCGAGTGCTGCCCAACGGTCAAGTGGGGCATTCCTCTGCGGCAGGTCGTTGCCAGAAAATAAAACATAAAAATCCCTTTTTTTTTTTAATATATTCTTTTTCTGTTTTTAATATTCTCTTTTTCTGTTTTTAGAATATTTTCTTTTTCTATTTTTCATATGTATTTTTTTTTTTTTAATAAAAACAAATAAGTAAAATATTTTTGTGGTGTGAAAAATCAAGGCTTACAAAGCAAAATTAGGAAAAGATTAACAGTTATCTAATCCTAATGGAACATCATGCTGCATCATAAGTACTTAAACTCTACTTGGACATAATGCCATGTCAAAAATGAAATTATTAAATACTTAGTTCACCTAGTACATAGTATCTCAACCCATTGAGTATTAATTACATGTATATGGGTTTGACCATGTTGCCTAAAGTGGTTTGGGTATTTTCTCTTCCTTCGGAAAATTTTAATCTCATAAATTGATTAAGGCAGAATGCTGTGGCAGAGGTTCAGTAGGCATGACAATGCGGCAGCATGATGCAGATCAGCATCTAAAGCATGGTGCACATGCACAAAGAATTTCTTAGAGCAATGAACCGTTCTGAGTCCAATGGCTTGGTGAAGATGTCAGCTATTTGCTTCTCTGTTGGGATGTGATCAATCCTTAAAAGGCGTTTTTCCACCAAGTCTCGTATGAAATGATGCCTTATGCTGATGTGTTTGGTTCTTGAGTGCTGCACTGGATTATGACTGATATTTATGGCACTCGTATTGTCGCAGTAGAGTGTAAGAACATTGCTATCCAGGTGGTAGTCATCAAGCATGTGCTTCAACCAAATCAGTTGGGTACAGCAACTCCCTGCGGCAATATATTCTGATTCGGCAGTGGATAGAGAAATGCAGTTTTGCTTGCGGCTATGCCATGAAATGATGTTGTTTCCAAGAAAGCAACATCCTCCGCTTGTACTCTTGCGTTCCTCCGTGTCTCCTGCCCAGTCGGCATCTGAAAATCCGACTAAATCGGTGGTGGTATCTTTGGTATACCATATGCCTAACTCGACTGATGCGGCAACGTAGCGTATGATGCGTTTGACTGCCTTCAAGTGTTCTTCCCTTGGATCAGCTTGAAACCTGGCACACAAACAAACGCTATACATGATATCTGGTCTAGTTGCCGTAATATAAAGCAAACTCCCTATCATGGATCGGTAGAGTGTCTGATCCACTGCGGCAGTGTCAGTGCCTCGGGAGATTTTGTCCGTTGAGCCCATAGGTGTTTTCATGGGCTTGGATCCTTCAAGTTGGAATCTTTTGATGAGATTCTTAGCATATGAAGCTTGTGAGATGAAAGTTCCAGTTGATGATTGCTTGATATGGAGCCCTAAAAAATGAGTTAGTTTTCCTACCATGCTCATCTCAAATTTTGATGCCATGGCAGAGGTAAATGCCTTAAGCATGTTCTCACATGTGGATCCAAAAACAATATCATCTACATAGATTTGAGCTATTAAAATTTTGGAAGAGTTGAATTTAACAAACAGGGTCTTGTCGGCAGTGCCTCGGGTGAATCCAAAACTGAGTAGAAAATCAGTTAGGCAGCCATACCAAGCTCTAGGAGCTTGTTTTAGGCCGTACAATGCCTTGTGCAGTTGATACACATGGTCAGGACGTTTTGGATCTTCGAAACCCTTTGGTTGTGCAACGTATGCCTCCTCTTCAAGTATGCCGTTGAGGAATGCTGCCTTCACATCCATTTGATGTAAGGTGATGTTGAGGTGGCATGCAATGGCAATGAGTAGACGAATGGACTCCATGCGTGCTACGGGGGCAAAAGTTTCATCGAAATCGATGCCTTCAACTTGCGTATAGCCTTGCGCCACCAGCCTTGCCTTGTTGCGTACAACCTGTCCATGCTCATTCGACTTATTCTTAAATATCCACTTTGTCCCGATGATATTCTTGTTTTGGGGACGAGGAATGAGCTTCCAAACTTTGTTTCTTTCAAACTCGTTCATCTCTTCTTGCATTGCCATAAACCAAAATTCGTCGGTCAATGCTTCTTTGGCATTCTTCGGTTCGATCGTTGAGAGATACGAGGAAATGCCTATTTCAACGCATGTGGCAGACATGCTTATGTTCTTGGTCATGTTGCGGTAGTTGATATACGGATGAACTCTCATGCGTCTGGCCAACATTTGACTCGAAGGGTGGTTTCGGACAACATGCCTTGGGGGATCCCTTCGTCGTTGGTTTGATTCCTCTTCACCATCTAATGAATCTGATTGATGTGGGGTGCTATCATCGTTTGATTGCTCAGGAGATGCTGTCGAAGGTTGAGCATCATCATTCGAGCCAGTAGGTGCGGCAGTAGGCTGCGCAGGTGTGATACTGCCTTCAACTTCTGCTACTGCGGCAGGCTCGAGCAAACCTTTCACATCTTCTTCTTTAGGTTTTCTGAGTCGACTAAGATCATCAAAATCAACATTCACAGATTCAATGATGGTTCTAGTTTGTATGATAAAAATACGATAGGCATGACTATTCCTAGAGTATCCAACAAATAATCCTTTAAGGGATTTTGGATCAAGTTTCGATCTAGGTTCCCTATCATTTAAAACATAACAAACAGAGCCAAAAACATGAAAGTATTTTAAATTAGGCTTCCTATTGTTCAGAATTTCGTAAGCCGTCTTTGATGTTCCTGAACGTATGCTGATGCGGTTCAGGATATGGCATGCGGCATTGAATGCTTCTGCCCAAAATTGCTTGCTTAGGCCCTTGGCGATCAGCATGGTACACGCCATTTCCTTGAGGGTTCGGTTCTTCCTTTCAGCCACGCCGTTTTGTTGCGGTGTTATGGGGGCAGAAAATTCTTGGGCAATGCCATGCGCGTCACAAAAACGAGAAAGCCGTTGGTTTTCAAACTCGGTGCCATGGTCACTTCTTATTCTCTTTACTGAGGCTTCATGGTTGGTCTTTATCCACCTGATTAGCTTGGACACCTCATCAAATGTCTCACTCTTGTCTTGGAGAAAACGCACCCAAGAATATCTTGAGAAATCATCCACTACGACAAGTACGTAGCGTTTTCCAGAGTGGCTCCTCGTCTCGATTGGTCCCATTAAATCCATGTGGAGGAGATCAAAGCATTTGGTTTGCTTTTGATACAGTTCTGCCTTGGAGTTGGCAGGTCCTGCGGCAGAGGCATCAGACTGTCCTGCGGCAGGTATTGCTGGATGACTTGTACGAGTCATTTTTCCTTGTTTGCAATATCCACATGTTGTCTTCTGGATTTTTGGGAGAGCTGGAAGTCCACGAACAGCATTTAGCTTGATTAGACGCTCTAAATTCCCAAGACTTGTGTGTCCAAGTTTTTGATGCCATAGGTCAATGTCATCTTTGACTTGTGCAGTGAGGCATGTTTCTCCAATGGAGTAGCAGTTGTTTGCTTTGGAACGCTCCCCCTGAATGAGTGGGTTCCCTGCACTATCAAACACTTCACACATTTGGTGAGTAAACTTTACATTCATGCCTTCATCGCATAGTTGACTTATGCTTATGAGATTCGTGATGAGGCCTTCAACATGAAGCACTTGTTGTAGCTTTGGCAGCCCTTTCACATTTAATGTGCCTCGGCCAATTATTGAACCACTGGACCCTCCTCCAAATGTGACCTCTCCTCCGTGAAAAACTTTGTAGTTGATGAGGTGATCACTATTTCCGGTCATGTGCCGCGAGCATCCGCTATCGAAGTACCACTTATCATCTTTGGTAGCTTTGAGGGCAGTGAAGATAACATTGCATGTTTCAGCACTTTGGATGGCATTTGATGCGGCAGAGGAGTCATTGGAGGGATCTGTAAAACAATCATTAGAAGAGAGTTTAGTTTTGGGCACCCATTTGCGTATCGTCGTTGCCTTCTTTTTGATAGAAAATCGTGAAGACATAGAGTGTGCGAAAAATTTGGGATGCCGTGGTCCAGTGTTGGAGTGAAAGTAAAATCCTCTTGCTTGGTCCTCTTCGCGTCTCCAACAGAAAGGTCGAATGTGACCAGGTACAAGGCAGTAGTGGCAAACATATCGTCTCTTCGATTTAAAATGTTGCTTAGGCATGGGCTTCCTTGTCTTCATCCTGCCTGATGGTGCCTGCCTTTGCTTCGTCCTTCTGCGGCAGTCTTTTGCTGGGGCATTGGCCTTGCCTTCGGTTTGTTCATCCCTTTTTGGAGTTGAGGATTGTGCGGCAGCGTTTGAATCGTCATTTGATGCCTTTACAAATGCCATGTCCATTGAGTTTTTCTTTGGAAAAACGGCATCTACAACTTTTTGATGTCCGAGGCCTTCCCGTTCAACATGTGAAATACTCATTATTGCATCTAATTTTGTTGTTGCCATGTTCAGTTTTACAAAAGTATTGTTTGCAACTTCGAGTTTTTCATTTACACGATTAAAATCAATTTTTAGATTTTCGACCTCTAAATCTTTTCTAGTGAGCTGGACATCTAGCTTCTTCAATCGTTCTTCAAAGGTGTTCTTTTCTACGAGCATTTGTTCAATTGCCATGGCCTGCTTCTTCACTTCTTCTTCATATCCGGCTTTGGTTGATGTAAGCATCTTCATCATCTTGGTCTGCCGGGCAAATTTCATGCGTAGCTCATCGAAACTTTCTTTGAGCTCGATGAAAATATCAATGGGAATGGTCTCCTCTTCGGATTCATAGCCATTGACTGAGGCAGTGAGGCACAGGCAGGTCTCTGCGGCAGGGCTTTCTGTCGTTTCTGCGGCAGAGGCAAAGAATGCAACATGCCGTCGTGCATTCACATTGGATGGACTGTCATCTTCATTGTCAGATAGGGTTGTGCCTTCGAGTTGAGCAGTAAGCGCAGTGGTTGAGTCTTCAAGGCAACATTGTTCCATATCTCCTTGCGCAACCATGGAATTCAAAATTCCAATGCCTCGATCTTTTGAAGGGCATTCGGTTGAGAAGTGTCCAATCCCTTGACATACGTGGCACTTGATCCTCGACCAGTCCTTTGAATTTGGACTTGAACTTGAGGTGGATCCCGTGCTTGGTTGGCGGATCACAAGTCGTCGATCTTGAGTTTGTGGTGACCTTGCCGGGAACTTCCTTCGTCGGGGATCGTACGGCTTCTTCAGCGAGCGAACAAGTACAGCATCCATTTTCCGGGCGAGAAACTGACGACGCGAAAACTTTGTCGTGGAAGCTAACGCGCGCAAAATAAATTTATAAAGATTCCTAAACTCAACACAAGATAGCAAGTGGCAAGTATAGGGTCGATCCCACGAGGAAGCAATTGCAATTTAGTTAATCTCGGCTTTGCCCAAATAGTGTCACAATAAAAAGGTTTAAGGTTTGGTTGCTGAGTCACAGCGTTTAATCAAACTACTAACTAACAGGAACAATTAAACTAATTACCCCAAACTAACATGCAGAAATAATAAACGAAACACTTTGACCAAACTGGAAACAGAAAACAATTAATCAAACTGAAATCAAGTAAAGAGAAAGTAGGCTTCTGGGCTTTGGCTTCTCTCTGGGTTCTCTGGGCAAACTACCGATCCCTGGCACTTATGTTTTTAACTGCTGGTTTGTCAATCGGTTATAGGATGTCTAACAAAGTGAAAGCAGTCCTATTAAGTCACGCCTACAGTCACCCCACCCCAATCCGTCCTTACTGGGTAAAGAGAAGGCAAGGTATACTTATGCCTAGTCCCCTGAACTTAGACAATTCGATAACCTATGTGGTCGCATGGATCTAGTTTGCCCAAACTCGCATTACTCTCTCGACGAACCCAATTCGGCCAATAGCATGTCCGGAAATCCGAATCATACGACCGCAACTCCAACACGTTCTAACGCTATGCCCGAGCACATCTAACGCGGAATACTCGGTTGATCAATCGCTGGTATCTCAAAGTGTAAGGGTTTTCTAACGACCAAATTAGTCCGCCCAAACCTGCAAGAATAAAGTTAAACCTCAACTATGTATCGGGAACAAACCCCAGGCAGCTAACTAAGCCCTATCAACCTCACGGTTCTATCTTAGCCCAGAGTTCCCTTCGATCCGCCTTTGCCCAGACGCCCTGCAAATTTAGCTACTCATACGCGAATAAATAAAACAAGAAATAAATTGGAAATCGAAACTGAAATTCATATTAACTGAAATCTGAAATTGTTCAAACTGAAATAGCAAATCAGAATAACAAAAACATAAAGCAATAAATTGTTTTAATGCCCGAAGGCTCGATCAACTTCAAAATAAAGAACTTGGCCGGAAATCTCCAAGAGCTTCGATCGCCGGCGGCTTGCTTCGTGAACGGGGTCGTAATTCTGTGTCTTGTCTTCTCCAGCTTCTCTTCCTTATATAGGTTCGAATTAGGGTTGCGGAATCGCTGTTTGCATGGGCCGCTGCATGGGCTTCCTTTTCCAGGCGCCGCTAAGTACTTTCCATCTTTAGCTCCAGCCGCCTTTGACTTTGCCCGTTGGCAACCCGCTTCCCAAACTCTCTTCAGGTATTCTTCTCCTCCACAGATGAACGGACCAGGCACGGTACTTAGTAGTCGATTTGGGTCTTCTGCTTCATGACTCAACCCTGAATGGTTTGACTTGCCTGTTTGGCCATCTTTGTTCAGTCACTACCACTCCAAATCGCTGTTTGCCCAAAGAAGGGGTTTTCCTTGCCTCTTTTGCCCAGTGCGCCACCTGTTACCTGTTTGCCTGCACACTCTGACCAAACACTCTACTGTGCCCTCCCAGACACGTAAAACAGACTCAAACTGACTCAAAAAGGGGCTCAAGATGAGCAAATAAAATGGCTCATCAAACCGCACACACTTGCAATACGCTTGTCCTCAAGCGTGGGGTTTGACTCACCGGACTCAAGACCAAAGTAAAAAGAAATCAAGATAGAGGGGGAAACAAAATAAACAGAGACTCAAAGGACTTTAGCATGATTACAGAATATAAAATGGGCAAAGCAAATACAGGCAAGTCAAAATTCAAGTTAGAAACATAAAAATTCGGTCAAGAGTCTATACTAGGGCTTTGGGTCACACCCTCACAAGTGTATCTCTCTTTTTAGTGGATGGGTATAATGTCACTCTTTTTCTGTTGTGAATCTACTTTGCCCAAATTTGACAGTTTGCTGATCAAGTTATTCTGACTGAGTGGGGGGTCTCATCAAAGGGGCTTTTATTGGGTTGTAATGTAGGCTCTTTGGGTGGATTTTGAGGAGTAGGTACAGTTTGGGTAGAGGGCTTAGTGACTAGCCTATTCTCTACCACTTTGCCCCTTTTCTTACGGGCCTTAGCACACAACCAACTTATTACTCTTTTTTTCTTTATTTTCTTTTTTTTCTTTTTTTTTCCAACACCAATCTCTCCACCCCTCAATATCTGTCTGGTTGCTCATTGGCAAAGTGCCAGACTAGTATACAAAGAAAATTCAACAGGCTCAAAGGGGCTAGCAAGGGATTAATGTTCACATGGTCAAACTGAAAGAAAATGCCCTAATCACACAATAACCCCCACTCAACAAAACTACCTATCACAGCAAATAGGCAAAGTCAGGCATCATAAATATCACAACAGATTCTCTCAAGAAAGAAATTTCAATTCAATGTATGGCTCAAATCTCACAGTTTGCCTAGTACAGTTCCATCGTCCCTATTTTCATGCTTTTAACTACAAATTTTGAACCGCTGTATAAATGAGATGCTTCTAACTGCCCTAAGTATTCAGATAATCATGCTGACTCGATTAGACACAGAGGTTTGCCCTTTCCCTTTCCCCTCTCACACACTTTGCGTAGGCAAAGTGGGTGAAAGTAATAAGATCAGTAGGGGCTGCCTCGACCAAACAATAACTCTAAATTAACGTTGGCGCACCTACCCCCTCACACACTTTGCGTAGGCAAAGTGTGTCAGCAGGGAGGTCGACCCCGTCGCCCGAGTTATTTGACTCAAACAGCAAAAAAAAGACAATAAAAATAAAAAACTAAAAACTAAAAAAACAAAGGGAGGGTCAGTTAAGAGCCGGGTCCAGGTGGGTACCTGAATCCGTCGCGGTCAAAGTATGCCTTCATCATCCCGGTGAGCTCTTCCAGCTTCTGCTCAATCCTCTCTAGGCGCTCCTCCACAGCGCTATCTTCCTTCAACTCTTCCTTCTTAACCTTTGCCCTAACTGGCACAACCTTCTCTGCCTTCACTGGTTTGTTGTCGTCAAAAACTATGACTCCTTCACTGCTCTCCTTGATATCATGCATCCTCTTGAAACAAGCCTTGTCAAATTTCTCCTCGCTTATCAAACTCACTTTCTTCCCTGCCATCAGATCCATCTTCGCAGCGTACACCATAGGGAACTGGGCCAAAGAGTGGCGCTGCAGGGGGTGGGTGCTCAACCACTTCATCTGTGCACAAAGGAAAGACCCAAAGTGCAGCCTGATCTTCTTCTCCATACACCACAGCATGCCCAACTCAATCTGGGAGATCGCATTGCTTGTGTCCTGTTTGCCAAAAAAGTTGACAGCTAGGATCCTGTGGCAAACCCTCATCGCATCATTCTTCAGCTGATGCCCCTTAGTGGTCTGTGCAATAAACGTTCCCCCTTTGCCCAGTACCTTCCAGATCTCATTCAACTCGCTCTTAGTTCGCTCGGGCAAAGCCTTCAGTGCCCCCTGGTACTCCTTTGATTTCCACCCCTCAAAGGTCACCATCCCCAAACTGAGATCCAGTTCGGTGCAGCTTGCTTTGACCTTGCTTCCCAGTATCTCAAACTGGATGCCAGTAACTCCTTCCTCCTTGTCCTCTTTGATCACTAGCGTCCTGAAAAACTCTCTCACCACTTTGTCACTGATTTGCCCAGACCACTCCAAAAACTGACTCCACCCAATGTTCGCAAAGTACTCCCTCACTTTGGTCTCCACCCCCATCAGCTTCAGTGTGTCGAAACACACAGTCTTTGGTACCACGATTTTGCGAGGGGCGGCGCTGGTAGTTGCCGGAGTCGGAGCTTTGCGCTTCTTGGTCGAAGCTCTGGTGTTTGGTGTTTTTGGAAGGCTGTGGGTGACTTCAATTTCTGGTTCGTCTTCTTCCTCATCGCCGCCGGCAGCCGTCGAATTCTCCTCCTTCTCGTCGCTAGAACCTGCATCAGACAATTTAATACCCTTACCCTTGACGTCAGATCTGGGCTTCTTCCTTCGTGGGCTTTCGTTCACGTCGCCGGTCGGCTGTTCAGACCCCTCCGCTGCGTCGGCCAGAATCTCTAAATCCTTCTGCTCGGAAAGCTGGGGCACGTCGAGCTCACCGCTGAGTTGCGCTATCAAATTCTGGTCGACCGGCGGCGGGCTGTTTGGCGTGGTGGATGTTGGTAGTATGATGACGAGCGGCACGGCGGAGGAAGCTTCTCCGGTGGTCTCACTGGTGGCGGCGGGCAGTGCCTCCTCCTTGTTTGTTTCCATGGCGGCGTCGTTCTTTGGCTCCGTCATCTTCTTGCGCTTTGATTTGGCTGTTGTGGTGGTTGGGGGTGGCGTAGTAAGATCGATATGGGTTCCGTCCGGGATTCCTCTCAATTTATTTTTCGGTCGAGTGCTCACCATGGACGACGGTGGTTAGGGTTATAGGGATTTTTGAATTTGGAAGGGGAGTTGATTGGGTAGTTATCGATTTTCGTGGGGGGGGAAGTTATGGAAAGTTGGATTTGCAGAGTCCTAATGATGGGATGTTTCTTCCTCAAAACCCGTACTTTCCATCTATCAGTTATGGTAAGCCCTCAACTGACCCCCTTTGCCCAAACTCCTGTCCCTGCAAAATCAGAAATACAATACACCCTTTCTTCCGGCCTCGTTAATTTTGGTATGAAGTGATCTTTTTATTAAACCTAAAAAAAAATAGAAAAGCAAAACTAAATAGGAAATAAAGCATAAAAAAACATACCAGGTTGCCTCCTGGCCAGCGCCCTATTTTAGGTCCTAGGCATGACCTTGCTGCTGACTTTGGCTAGAGATCGATGAAGGCAATTTGCCCCTCCAGCTCCTCTTGCCCAAAGTACGGTTTAACTCGTTGTCCATTTACCTTGAAAATGTAGTCTTTGCCCTTGTCCGTCTTACTCTTCAGCTCCACTGATCCATTAGGGGAAACCCTATGAACAGTAAAAGGCCCTTCCCATTTGGTGGTCAGTTTGCCCTTTCTGAATAAATTCCTTGTCTGATGTAGCAGCACCAGTTGACCGGCTTCAATTTTTTTGCCTCTTATTATCTTGTCATGCGCTCGTTTGGTTCTTTCCTTGTAGTGGGCGGCCTGATCATATGCTTCGAATCTAATCTGCTCCAGTTCTACAAGGTCTAACTTGCGCTCATTCCCTGCGAGGTCCCAATCAAAGTTGACTTTGTTCACTGCCCAATGTGCTTTATGTTCAATCTCTACGGGCAAATGGCATGCTTTCCCAAATACCATCCTATATGGTGATATCCCAAAGGGTGTCTTGAATGCAGTTCGGTATGCCCAAAGTGCATCATCTAATTTGTCAGACCAGTCTTTGCCCTCGGGTCTAACTGTTTTTCTTAAAATAGTTTTTATGATTCGATTGGATAATTCAGCTTGCCCATTTGCCTGGGGATGATAAGCTGTTGAAATTCGGTGCGTCACCCCATACCTCTGAAGTAGCTTCTTTATCACTGCGTTGCAGAAGTGCGTGCCTTGATCACTTATTAATGCTCTGGGTACACCGAAACGACTAAAAATGTTAGCTTTCAGGAATTCCGCTACTACTCGAGAGTCATTTGTGGTTGTCGCTTTGGCTTCGACCCATTTGGACACATAGTCTACTGCCAGTAATATATACTCTTTGCCCTTGGAGTTTGGGAGTGGCCCCATGAAGTCTATACCCCATACATCAAATACCTCCACTGGTAGTATGGGCACAGAGGGCATCTCGTCCCTCTTAGTCATGTTTCCTTCCCTTTGACACTGATCACATCCCTTACACCAGGCGATGCAGTCTTTAATCAAAGTCTTCCAGTAGAAACCGCATTCCAAGATTTTTCTAACTGTTCGCCTGTGCCCAAAGTGGCCTCCACAGGGTTTCTCATGGCAGTGTCTCATTATAGCCTGTTGTTCCGATTCGGCTACACACCTTCTCAACACCTGGTCTTCACATCTTTTCCATAGATACGGCTCATCCCATATGTAGCTCCTTGCCTCCCGTTTCATTTTGTTTCTTTCGTAGATGGAAGCTTCGTCTCTGAACTCTCCTCCTACCATATAGTTGACGAGGTCTGCGTACCAAGGTTCCTCGTGCATGGCATAGATAGAATATAAATGTTCGTCTGGAAAGGTCTCAGTTATGGGTATGTCTTCTTCTTTTTGTAAAATCCGGCTGAGATGGTCTGCCACTAAGTTTTGATTGCCGGCTTTGTCCCTAATCTCGATGTCAAACTCCTGTAGCAGTAGGATCCATCGAATTAGTCTCGGTTTGGTTTCTTTCTTTGCCATTAAGTACTTGAGTGCTGCGTGATCAGTATACACTATGGTCTTGCTCCCCAATAAGTACGACCTGAATTTCTCAAAAGCGAACACTATGGCTAGCAGCTCCTTCTCGGTGGTTGCGTAGTTGCTTTGGGCGGCATTAAGTGTCTTCGAGGCATAGTATATTACGTGCCTCTCTTTGCCCTTCAGTTGCCCAAGTACTGCCCCTACTGCATACCCACTAGCGTCACACATTAGTTCAAAGGGCATCCCCCACTCTGGGGGTTGAATGATAGGTGCTGTCACTAGTCTCTCCTTCAGATGGTTGAAGGCTCTTTGGCAGTCATCATCAAAGTCCCACTCTATATCGTTCTGTAGCAGTCTTGTCATCGGCTGGGCGATACTGGCAAAGTCCTTCACAAAGCGCCTATAGAATCCTGCGTGGCCAAGGAATCCCCTTACTTGTTTGATATTCCTCGGATATGGCAGTTTGGAAATAACTTCTATCTTTGCTTTATCGACTTCTATGCCTTTGGCTGACACCACATGTCCAAGGACTACTCCTTCTTCCACCATGAAGTGACACTTTTCGTAGTTTAAAACCAAACTCTTCTCTACACACCGTTGCAGTGTTAGCTCCAAGTTTGCCAGGCATAGGTCAAAGGTATTACCATAGACCGTGAAGTCGTCCATAAATACTTCAATCCCGTTTTCTAATAGGTCAGAGAATATACTCATCATACAACGTTGGAAGGTCCCTGGTGCGTTACACAGCCCAAAGGGCATGCGCCTGTAGGCAAAGGTGCCAAAGGGGCATGTGAACGTTGTTTTGTCTTGATCTTCTTCGGCGACCCAGATCTGCATGTATCCCGAATACCCATCCAGGAAGCAAAAGTGCTTTTTCCCGGCCAAACGTTCCAACATCTCATCTATGAAGGGCAAAGGGAAATGATCTTTGCGGGTTACCTTATTCAGTTTACGGTAGTCGATGCACACTCTCCATCCTGTTTGTAGCCTGGTAGCGATTTGTTCTTTCTTCTCATTCTCTATGACCTGGATCCCGGACTTTTTTGGTACGACGTGTACAGGGCTAACCCACTTACTGTCTGAGACAGGGTAGATTATCCCCACACTGAGGAGTTTCTTTATCTCTTTGAGTACCACTTCCTTCATGGCGGGATTGAGTTTCCTTTGGGGGTCCCTTACTGGTGTAGATTCATCTTCGAGGAGTATATGATGTTGGCAAATCGTCGGGCTTATACCCCTTATATCGGCCAAAGTCCATCCTATAGCCAGCTTGTAGCGCCCTAGTACTTCTTTGAGTTTAACTTCCTCCTCCTCAGATAGAGCTGAGTTGATGATTACTGGCAAAGTGTCGTGCTCTCCTAAGTACATGTATTTAAGATGCTTTGGCAGATTTTTCAGCTCCAGTAATGGGGGTCTCTCCAGAGATGGTTTCATAACCGTTTCCTCCAGTATAGGCAGTTTGCCTGGGTCTCCCTTGTAATTTTCTAGTGCCCCCAATTGCGTGATTGCTTCTTGTATTCCCTCCGGTTCGTCTTCAAGTTCATCGTGTAGTATTCCTTGCTGAATCACTACCTCTATTTCGTCATACATACCTGTTTGCATTACTTTGCCTTCTACTGCCTTCTCTATTTGATCGATCATATGAACTTCCTCAGTATCGGCTGGGTGTTTCATGGACTTGTAAAGGTCAAAGGTAACTGTTTCTCCCTCGAACTTACATGTCAGTTTGCCCGTCTCGCAGTCTATATGTGTCCTAGCGGTTTTAAGGAACGGTCTGCCCAGGATCATAATTGGTTCCTTGCTTGATCTCCCCATGTCTAGTACGTAGAAGTCTGCTGGAAAGATTAAATCTTCCACTTTGACCAAGACGTCCTCCAGTATGCCCTCAGGGTAGACATTGGATCTATCAGCCAGCTGGATCACCACTCTTGTGGGTTTGAGAACCCCTATGCCCAGGTCCTCGTACATAGTCTTGGGCATCACATTGATTGATGCCCCTAAGTCCAGCATTGCCTTCTCGATTCTCATTCTTCCTATGATGCATGGTATGTAAAACATGCCTGGGTCTCCGCACTTGGTAGGCACGTTCCTTTGAAGCACTGCTGAGACATTTTCACCCACCTCGAATTTTGCATCATCTTGGTATTTTACCTTTTTCGTGCACAGCTCCTTGAGGAACTTGGCACACCGGGGCATAGTGTTTAGTATAGTCAGTAACGGCATATTGATCTCCACCTTTTTGAACATCTGGAACATCTCGTAAGTCTCTTCCCTTTCTTTATTCTTGCTCAGCCTTCCTGGAAAGGGGACTCGAATCTTTGGTGGTGGTGATTTATCTCTCTTTGCCCTGACTACTTCTTCTTCCTTCTCTCTTTCATCTTCAATAGTTATGTCTTCTATCTCTATGGGATCTGTCTCTTGAGGGTGTTTGCCCTGGGTTGGCGCTTTGACTTCTGGCAAGATTCTCCCACTCTTCAATTGGATGGCATTACAGTGGGCACTCTTCACTTCGACTTGTGGTGGTAAGTTTCCGTTCCTCTGCTCCAGCTTTGCCACGACCTGATTCAAGTGAGCCATTTGAGCTCCCAAATTATTCAGTTGCCCTCTAGTCTCCTGCTTGAACTTTTCGTTTTCTTGCATGGCTTTCATGTTTTCTTGCTGGAACTTTACGTTCTCTCTGACCAAAGTCTCCATCATGTCCGATAGTGATGCCCCTTTGCCCTGATTCTGCTGGGAATTTCCTTGTTGCTGATGGTTGTAACGGTTTTGGTTCAGGTTGCCTTGATATCCTTCTCCTTGGTTATTATTTCCATACCTGAAATTCTCATGGTGCCTCCATCCTGGGTTGTAGGTATTTGAGTATGGGTCAAAGTGCGGCCTCCCTCTGCCTTGACCGTTTCCATTAGATTGCCCCATCGCTTTGAGCTCTTCGTCGAATAAGGATGGACATTCATCAGTGGCGTGCTCTACCTCCTGGCAAATCTGGCACGCTTTGACTGCCTTCTTTGGTCCTCCCGCCATACTGGTCATGAATTTTTCCATGGCACTGCACAGCTTGTCGATTTTTGAGTCAGAGGGGGATTGTACCAGCAGGCTTTGTTTGGGCATATCAGTATCCTCGCCTAATTCCTCTGCCATCTCTTTGAACAGTTTGAATGCCTCGGCGGCACTTTTGTTGAGTAGAGAGCCTCCACTGGCAGCTAGGAGTAGAGTCTTCTCATGATGTCTCAATCCGGACACAAAGTATTGAATGAGATCATGGTCCGGGATCTGGTGCTGGGGGCACTTAGTTAGCAGTTGCTTGAATCTTGCCCAATAGTCTTGGAAATTTTCGTTGGTTCCCATCCTTATGCTATTGATTTTCTTACGCATTTGTTGGATTCGTGCCGCTGGGAAGTATTTTTCCAAGAACCTCTTTTGTAGTTGTGCCCAGGTGGTCACTTCGCCCTCCGGAATAGTATACAGCCACTCTCTGGCCCCATCAGTCAAAGAGAAGGGAAAGGCCAGGAGTCGTATATATTGCGCTAATACCCCGGTTGCCTGAATCGTCCCGCATGCCAGCTCAAAGTCCTGTAAATGCCTCTGTGGGTCTTCTCCGGGCATATCACTGAACTTTGGCAGGATTTGTATGAAATTGTGTTTCATTTCCCAGGGGGTAGGAATGGTGGGCAAAGTGATGCCCAATGGCCTCAAGTTCATTTCTGACGGGAACATCATGTCCCTCAAAGTACGTGGTGCTTCTGCTCCCATCTCTTCTATCTCTTCTGGTATTGGTTGACTAGGAGTGTCAACTGGTATGATCTCTTTGTTCTTTGCCTTCTCTACCTTACGTGCTTTGGCAGAATTCTCTCCTTGGGATGCACGTGCTAATGCCTTGTTCTTTGCTTCTTTTCTTAGTCTCTTGGCGGTCTTCTCGATCTCAGGATCAAAGAGTAATCCCGTGTCGCCTTCCACCGTGTTTATGGTACCTAGTCAAAGAAGTAAAACAAATCAATTAGCACAGAAAAACTAAAAAGCTGGAATATTGCCTCCCCGGCAACGGCGCCAATTTTGACGACGCGAAAACTTTGTCGTGGAAGCTAACGCGCGCAAAATAAATTTATAAAGATTCCTAAACTCAACACAAGATAGCAAGTGGCAAGTATAGGGTCGATCCCACGAGGAAGCAATTGCAATTTAGTTAATCTCGGCTTTGCCCAAATAGTGTCACAATAAAAAGGTTTAAGGTTTGGTTGCTGAGTCACAGCGTTTAATCAAACTACTAACTAACAGGAACAATTAAACTAATTACCCCAAACTAACATGCAGAAATAATAAACGAAACACTTTGACCAAACTGGAAACAGAAAACAATTAATCAAACTGAAATCAAGTAAAGAGAAAGTAGGCTTCTGGGCTTTGGCTTCTCTCTGGGTTCTCTGGGCAAACTACCGATCCCTGGCACTTATGTTTTTAACTGCTGGTTTGTCAATCGGTTATAGGATGTCTAACAAAGTGAAAGCAGTCCTATTAAGTCACGCCTACAGTCACCCCACCCCAATCCGTCCTTACTGGGTAAAGAGAAGGCAAGGTATACTTATGCCTAGTCCCCTGAACTTAGACAATTCGATAACCTATGTGGTCGCATGGATCTAGTTTGCCCAAACTCGCATTACTCTCTCGACGAACCCAATTCGGCCAATAGCATGTCCGGAAATCCGAATCATACGACCGCAACTCCAACACGTTCTAACGCTATGCCCGAGCACATCTAACGCGGAATACTCGGTTGATCAATCGCTGGTATCTCAAAGTGTAAGGGTTTTCTAACGACCAAATTAGTCCGCCCAAACCTGCAAGAATAAAGTTAAACCTCAACTATGTATCGGGAACAAACCCCAGGCAGCTAACTAAGCCCTATCAACCTCACGGTTCTATCTTAGCCCAGAGTTCCCTTCGATCCGCCTTTGCCCAGACGCCCTGCAAATTTAGCTACTCATACGCGAATAAATAAAACAAGAAATAAATTGGAAATCGAAACTGAAATTCATATTAACTGAAATCTGAAATTGTTCAAACTGAAATAGCAAATCAGAATAACAAAAACATAAAGCAATAAATTGTTTTAATGCCCGAAGGCTCGATCAACTTCAAAATAAAGAACTTGGCCGGAAATCTCCAAGAGCTTCGATCGCCGGCGGCTTGCTTCGTGAACGGGGTCGTAATTCTGTGTCTTGTCTTCTCCAGCTTCTCTTCCTTATATAGGTTCGAATTAGGGTTGCGGAATCGCTGTTTGCATGGGCCGCTGCATGGGCTTCCTTTTCCAGGCGCCGCTAAGTACTTTCCATCTTTAGCTCCAGCCGCCTTTGACTTTGCCCGTTGGCAACCCGCTTCCCAAACTCTCTTCAGGTATTCTTCTCCTCCACAGATGAACGGACCAGGCACGGTACTTAGTAGTCGATTTGGGTCTTCTGCTTCATGACTCAACCCTGAATGGTTTGACTTGCCTGTTTGGCCATCTTTGTTCAGTCACTACCACTCCAAATCGCTGTTTGCCCAAAGAAGGGGTTTTCCTTGCCTCTTTTGCCCAGTGCGCCACCTGTTACCTGTTTGCCTGCACACTCTGACCAAACACTCTACTGTGCCCTCCCAGACACGTAAAACAGACTCAAACTGACTCAAAAAGGGGCTCAAGATGAGCAAATAAAATGGCTCATCAGAAACGCAAACTGGTCATCGCCACCATCAGATCCAAGTAGCTCGTAGATCTCTTCATCGGTCAAGTCATTGGTAGAGGTGGGGCTGCTGCCTTGAGAACTATTGCCTTGTTCTCTGCCGTCGGGCTCTGCCACGGTGTAGGCAATGTTCCTCTCGTCGCTTCGTGGACGTGGTTTCCCGTGAGTTTCACGATCTTCATGGTTCAGTTCATAGTTCTTGAAGATCGCCATTAATGAAACAAAATCTTCTTCAGACATTTCGCTGTCTTCTATGGCAGTGACCTTCGGCAGGAACTTTTTACTCATCGATCGCATTATCTTACTACACACTGCCGGGTTGCTAATGGGTGAACCAAGGTCAGCACATTCAGTAACAATGGACATTAATTCTCCAAAGTACTGAAGGCACGTCTCGTCCTCGTTCATACGCAAGTTCTCGAAACGAGACATAAGCATACGGACCTTGGTTTTCTTCACTGTGTTGTTACCTTCACAATGAAGAGCCAGCAAATCCCACACTTGTTTGGCAGTAGTACATTGTTTGACAATTCTGTACATATTGCAATCGATGGATTCAAGGATGGCACACCTTGCCCTATCGTTGGCAGTAGCTGCGGCAGTCTCTTCGATAGACCACTTCTTCGGAGCTTTTTCAAGCTTGCCGCCTTCAGGGATTTCCTCCTGAGGTGGTTTCCATCCTCGAAGTACGGATAGCCACGCACTGCGATCAATTGATTTGATCCTTGCTTCAATGCGGGTTTTCCAAAATCCATAATTACTACCGTCAAGAACAACCGGTGTTCGTACGATGTAAGATGGATCTGCCATTGTAAGTGTGCGTGATCAGACGGACCTTAAACACTAAGTAAGTCTAGTGCCCGCTCTGATACCACTTGAAAGTCGTAGGCAGTAAATAAACGCAGTGAAATGCGCTGCCTAGACAAGGCAGTGTTCTGCGGCAGAACAGCGTATGCCGCAGCACGATGCCTTGTACAGATAAATCGTTCGTTTTACGTGATTTACTTGATTTAAGTATTTTATCCAGAATAATCAGATTGTTTAAGTGATAAAATTATATATGATATATGTATATGAATAGCAGCGGAATTAATAAAAATAAATCACTTCGAACGAACACACACACACGTACGAAAAAGTAAAGAACACGAATTTAAATCTTTGTATGTGTATTTAAATTATACACATACGAAACGGCCTTACGGCCAGAAACTTTATTAAAGAAACGAGTCTTTACAAAAGAAATACTCTTGGATTTACAAATGATTTTACCTAAGGCTATACACATGTATGCCTCGGTGTTTATCGTATCCGAAGAGTATGAACAATCAACAACAAATGAAACCTAGCTACTGGATAACACCTATTCTAAAGTCACGATCATCAGCACTACAAAAGAACTCTCCTAGAGATGAGAGAACATATGGCTCGACGAACTCCACAAGTGAAGTCGCGGCACTAAAGGCGTGATGATCGATCCTTGATGGAAATGTGTTTCTGAGGTGTTGTCTTGTGCTTAAGATTGTTGAGTAAATGCAGCTGGGTCGTCCTCTATTTATAGGTGAGAGTCTCCAACTGATTTCCTTATTTTGCTAGGTCAACAATCGGTTGAGAGAAACCAGGGCAGGCTGCTTTGACTGCTGCCGCAGGATGCCTTCTGAAGTTCTTCTGGAATTCACTGCCACACTGCACTGCCTTCCATACTATCTGGACTTCAGCATTCCCTTGCCCTTATATCATGCTTCACTTGATTCTCTGAACTCAACCTCTTGTCCAAGCCTTGCACTGCTTGCGGCATAACACTGCCTGGCTGTGCTGCGGCAGAAACCTTCTATGTTGATTGTTTTTCAAGCACGTTCCAACTAACGAACTATGCTAAATCAAATCACCAATATGACAAGTGATTACAACAGTTTAAATTGTGAAGAAAGAAGAAAACAAATAAATATGTTAGCAAAACAACTTCTGCCTAGGTACATTTAAGGCATTGTAATGCCCAAACATATTTATCCTTACACAAAGTTTGTTGACATGTGTTGGAGTCGAAATTAATTTATTTAATTAATTTTGACTTTGACTAATTTTAACTTTCTTTGGTGGAATATTTATTTTGGAAATATTTATTATTGGGAGGAGAATCCAAGATAAAGAGAGAAAAGATATTCAAGATTTACAAGATAAGGTACAAGATCTTCTAGTTATGGAAGGAGTTTGTTTACCCTAGAAGACTTATTACTTGGAGGAGAAGACTTGTGTCTTATAAATAGAAGACTCAGCGTGATTGAAGATACAAGAAGCTGGAGCGCCATATTGGAGAGAGAAAAAATTCCAGCACACGTTTTTATTTTTTACTTATTTATCCGAGTATTAACTATTCAATCTCGTGATTGTTTAGTCTTTATTTATTTTTCTCGGATTATTTTGTATTCACGATTATAGTGAAAGTTTATTGCTTTTGAATCAGCTTGGTAGGTTGTATTGATTAATACAACTTACGAAGATTATATCTTTCTTCTCTACGTTTCCCAGTTGCTGTACCTTTTACTATTTCCGCTGCATAACTGAATTTGCTGTTCTGTGACAGCAGTACTCAATCTGTTGTTCTCTGGACACCAGAACTTAAATTCGTTACAGTAACTGACTTTTCTGTTTTCAGCACGTGGACTGCGAGTCGACCTCTTTTTCAATTGGTATCAGAGCAGGTCACTTAACATACGAAGTGAGATCCGTGCAGTCGACTCAACATGGATTCAAGCTACTTGATTCATACTATTGTGCTTGATGGATCAAACTATTCCCAATGGAAGGTATGTACTCGTTTAAAAATTAAATCTATTAACTCACGTGCTTGGGATGCAGTTGAAGACGGATGGGAACATCCGATGCATGATTGTTTCAACCGTTTTTGTTACGTTTGTTTTTGTGTTTATCATCGGTTTATGTTCGTGTCTTTTATCGTTTTTCGTGTCTTTTCACTTCTTTTTGTTGTTTTATCGTCCGGACAGGTGTAGGCGAAACGGGGAGAGAAAACGTGCGAAAACGGCCAAGAAACGAGCAATGGACGAAGAAGGTTTTCCGATATATTCCAGCATCGCGCAGCTGCGGGAAAATAGTTATTACGGCTTTGTCTACCGTCGGATCGGCCTCAAATTCTCACGGCGTGACAAGGACTCCATGATCTATATTTTGACCGAAGGGATCGACGAGATTAAGTCCGAGGAAAGAGAAATCAAGCGAAGACGGATGAAGTCAGAACCAGTCCAGACTGGCGCGTTTGCGCCATCCTGGCGCATTTGCGTCAAGAGGCTGAGAGTGTGGCGCATTTGCGTCAAGCGGCTGGGAGCGTGGCGCATTTGCGCCACAGAATGTTGACTTGGTTTGACTTGCTTTTGACCACCCAATTGAAGACTTTTTGGAGGGCGTTTTGGTCATTTCAAGTGGGATTTTGAAGGCTATTTGGAGGCTTGCACAAGAAGACAACACACACACTCTCCATCACCCTCACCTAACACACACAACACACACCATTTTATTTTCTCTCTCTAGGATTTAGCAAGGTTTTTGAATATTTTGGCTTTTGTTCTTCATCATCCATTGAGATTCATCATTCGACTCAAGTGTAAACGATATTCGTGGTCATCCGAGGATCGTTATGGTATAACTTATTTTCGGTTTCGACTATTTATGAAATATATGTTTATTTCTTGCTTGTCTATGAGTTTGTTGTTTGATATTTTCATGATGATGATGATGTTGCTTGGCTAAATCATTTGTTAGGGATGGGTGAATATTAATAGTTGTAGGGGTTGGGGTTTCTTGCATGAAAGTCGGGGGTAATCGAGATTTTATTTGAAGAGGAGACGGACCAAGTCCCTCTTACTCGGTAGATTCATTTATCGTTTTTACTTGTTTGGCCAAGTCGATTACCCCTTAGGCCTAATCACGGTCGTGCGTGGCCGGCTCTATTTTTTTGCCTCAAGCAATCGATAGGGCCCGTTTTTGGGTAAGCCGTGGGAATCTCGTTGCTAGACCGAAGTTTGAATCTCGGTCGGGTATAACCGAGGTCGAACACGAGAGGCACACGCTTATCTCAACAACCCTTCATGCTAGAGTCTCGGCTCCCACTTCGATTAATATAACCCCACCCCTAACTACTTTCCCCTTTGATAAGAACTTGTTTGCTCACCTTTTTAATTGCTCGTTTAATTGTTGTTACTACTTTAATTCTCAAATCTTGAAAAAAAACCTCTTTAGTTACTACTTGAACTTTATGCTTTCTTTTATGCTTTTGGCAATCAATTGAAACTCAATCACTCTCCGATAGCATTACTCCCCTCGAGAACGACATTCGGGTATAAAATCGACACCGTGACAACACTTTGAAGCGAAACAAATTTTGGCGCCGTTGTCGGGGAGTAATTTAGGTGTAGTGTTTTGAGTTTTGATTGCTTGTCTTTTTATTTGTTTTTCCTTAGTGTTCTTGCACTAGCTTTACTCTATATGCCACTCGGTATGTGTAATCCTTTGCTTTGAGTGTTGTGTATGCAAGGTTGAAGACGTTCTTCCTTTCATACTCTAATCTCTTCTACAACGACCGAGGTGATATCATGACGAGACGTAACGGTGACCGATCCTATGGAGTCGATTATTCTGATTCTTATTACGAGAGGCACATTTCTTCGAGCCACCGAGATCATGAGTCATATCGCCCACCTAGGCCTATCGACTTTCATTATGTTGATGATCGAGATTACTCACCTCCACGTCACCGGAAACATCACCGATACCGCTACCGAGATTACGATTATTCATCCACCGAGAGAGATTCTATGTCACCGCCTCCTTGTCGAGATCGAAGAGAAAGTGAGCCGCCTCGGGATCTAAATCGTGGGAACTACCGTAAAGAAGAATTTGTTGGGAACGAATATGATAACCGTCGTCAATATACCGTGGTGCAAGAGCCAAAGCGACGAACTGTTGAGGATTTCTCAAACCCACGATTCTATCTTCCGCCGGAGCCCCGTAAGCCTTCACACGAGGAATATGTTGATGATCCACCTTACAAGAGGTATGAAGATCGGACCATTGGATATTTCAATCGAACGAGGGATTTCATATCTCCACCACTTCATCGGAATCAAGGTCCAAGGAAGCCTTCTCGACCTACCATTGCCGATTTCTCAAGGACACAACTTCACCATGTGTTGCCTCCACGACGTGAAATTGGGGATTTCAATCGAACGAGGTACTCATCCGACCCTTCTTGCAAAAGCCGTGTTCCAAGGGTACAAGACGACAAGCTATTGCCGCATCATCTAGCTCGACTACCGTCATTCTCCGGGTTGCCTAATGAGGACGCTACTTTGTTTCTTAAAGATTTTATCATTGAAGTTGAGACATTGCCATTGGACGGCTTTGAGAATGATGAATTGAGAGTATGGTGTTTCAAATATTGCATGAGAGATGGAGCCCGTGATTGGGTGATGTCATTGCCTTCTAGATTCGTGCACACGTGGAAAAATCTCTTCGACGCATTTATCGCTCGTTTCTTTCGCCCACCACAACGGTCTCCTATGCCACCTCCTCCATCTATAGGCATATTGATGGATGTTATCGAGGTCGAGATTGATCACTTGTTTGTTGAGGTGATTTCACACTTTGTCGAGGAGCGTTCCACCGGAGAGGAGTGGGAATGTGAGCCCGGCACGTGCATCAAGGAAGATAATGCTTTAGTTGCCCGAAAAGACGAGACGTCTATGATAGATGCTACTCTTGAGGTCGAGAGTCCTCCCATTAATGACACAAGCCCCGAAGAAGACGAGTTTGAGAATATGTCTCTCCCATTGGGTCATTCGTTCGTGCCTCCTCTCTTATCTTCGGTAAACTTAATTTGTGAGAAGTCGATTGTGAGTTGTGTTTCTCAAGCTCCTAGGTCGCTTGAGGCCGGTGTGGACAAGAAGAGATTCGGTTGGAGCTTCGGTAAGAAAATTTCGGGATTGGTTGATTTGGGTGTGGATATTGGATTTTCCCGAGGTATGAAGGACGTGTCGAGAATAGATGAAGATAAAAGAGACAATCTTGGTTGTGATTCTTGGAGAGTTTCATGGACTTTGGTGGAGATGATCTTTCTCCAAAAATTAAGTTCGATATTTTTAAAGGTCTCGGTGGAGGAGAGGAGTAAGAACGACTTATTGGACTTATGTTGTTACCTCGACCGGTCATTTATTTCTTTCTATTTGGAGGATCGAGCTCATTTGGCCGAAACTATCTATTTATGGAAGTATAGTTCGATATTTTTAAAGACCGGGATAGTCGACATTTATTATCTACGACTTGATGCAAGTGTGGGGGAGTGCGTCATTTCAAGGACCTCCATTAGATTCTTCGTCGCGTGCGCTCTCGATGGACCTTCTCTTGAGAACCGAGCGCCCTTGGTCGAGATGGTTTTCTTGAGAAGATGGAGTTCAATATTCTTAGTATCGAGACGGTAGAGCGTGAACGTCGTTGGCTCGAACGTGTATCGAGCGCCACGTGGGGGCAATCCCACGAAACGTCGAGCTAAACGACGTTAAACCAAGCGCTTAGTGGGAGGCAACCCACGTGTGTTGTGTTTTCTAATGTCTTTTGTTTTTGTTCGTTTTTGGTGTGTAGGTGTTGGTGTTTATTTTGAATGGTCGGGATTCTCGATGTTGACAAGCGACGGTATGAGGAAATAATTGTTCGGAGAATTTTGGAGAAGAGTACGGAGTTTTCGGGGTGCCGAGAGTCCATTAAAAGAAGAAACGAGAGCCCTTTTGCCCAGCGCATTTGCGTCAAACCCTGACGCGTTCGCGTCAAACCCCCAGCAGCTTGACGCATTTTAGCCCCTCCCAGCGCATTCGCGTCAAAGCTAACGCGTTCGCGTCAAACTCTCAGTAGTTTGACGCATTTTTGCCCATTCCTACGCATTTGCGTCAAATAAAATAAAAAAAAATTAAAATAAAATTAAAATTCAAAGAAAAAGGGGGATAAGGTTTCAATTTCCACCACACATTTCACAAACCCATTCACCTTCTTCACCCCTCTCTTACGAAAATCCTGTACCCACCACCGACACCACCATCTCCGGCCAAGCTCCAACCTCCGATCACCCGCCGCCTTCACTCCACCGCGACAGCCCCGCCTCCGTCGACAACCTCTACCCCGTTCTCCGACACAAAAGTTCGAGAATCGCCCACTGCTCCCGACTCCGACCACCACTCCAACCTCCGTGCATCATCTCCGACCGACCACCAGAACCACCGTGCGACGACCACCCTCCACTCCCTCCGACGCGATTCAGTCCAGTTCGTCGCCGCCTCCCCCACAGCTCCGACAACTTCAGCCCGTCCAACCGCCCGAACCACCACTGAACCGCCGCCCTCCTCTGCCCCGTCTCCTCCGTCCAATCTCCGACCACCGCCGCCTTCACTCCGACGCCGCCGACCCCGACAACCCTCCAGATGCTCGCGCCCCTGCCGCCTCTGACCAAGCCACCCACCACTGCTCAACCCTAAGCTCCGCCCCGACTACCACCCAGGTCAGACCACAACCCTCACCCGACAGCCCTTTGACGACCTCTTATCTGCTTCGCCGGCATCATTTCGGTACATTGGCTATACTCTCTCTACAGTGGGCTTGAGTTGGATTTTGTTAATGAGATGGTGTGCTACTGTGTTGTTGGAGGTTAACTGTTGGTAGGATTTGTGTTGCACTGAGTTTCTGTTTTGATTGGGGAGATTGGGTGAATTTGGTTGAATCGATTGGGTTGGCGTGTTGAATTGAAGTCGTGTTTGTATCAGTCCAGATGGGTTCAAATAAACGTCCCCGTGTAACTAAAAATGGTGAATCTTCGGGTGCGCTTGTTCGATGCTATGGATGCACGCTTTAATGCTATGGAGGCCCGGGAGAGGGCAAGCGTTTCCCATCAAGCCGAGTTCGAAGCTCGAGTCCTCGCCTACTTCGTACATCCGCCTCCGGCCGGCCCTTGATGTGTGACCCCGCTCGAGGAGTGCCCGCCTAGCTCGAGCCTTCGGTTGTCTCTTTCCTTACTCCTTTTATTGCTTACTCTCGTTTGGACATGTTTTGAGACTTGTTTTATTTCGTTTGTGTTTTGGTGGTTGATTGTGAACTTATGGTTGTTGGGATGTTTTTGTTATCTTTTGGTGGATGTTTTACCTTGGTATGGTTTGTTTTATGTGATATTATGTGTATTGTTTTTTGTGATGTTTATATTTTTGTTGTTTTTATTGTTGTGGTTGATTTGGTTTTTCCCCCGGCATCTTAATTTTCGAGTAGTTCATGGCGAAATTTTTATTGAATATGCTTGTATGTTAGTCGCATGAGGACATGCTAGGGCTTAAGTGTGGGGGGTTGGTCTTGGAGAGTTGTAAATATCTTGTCGTGTTGTGTTTCATTTTTCTAAACCTTTGAACTCTCCGGTTTGTCTCAAAGTTTATGCACCTTTCAAAAAAAAAAAAAAATGTTGGCTATTTCAATTTTAAAACTCGTGTGGTATATCCTATTGACTTAAAGATGTGAAAAATGGCTTAAATTAAAATTTCCAAACCTTGTGAGTATTCGTTGATAATTCTCTTTTCTTGGAGCGTCTCGTATAAAATCTCTCGTTGTTTTCATGCCTCAAAGAATTTTTTTCGAACCTTCAATGATTTTGTGTCAAGATTTATCAAGAGAGCACTAGAACTTGCATGTGAAAAATTTCAAAACCTTATGTCATAACTTGTTTGATCGATTAAATGATAAGAATGATCGTTTAGGATTAACTTTCCGGCTATATTCATAAATTTTACCCTTGAGCCCGTCGTGGGACACCCATAGTTAACCCCGTTGAGCCTACATGTAAACCAATTCTTTGACTACCTTATACACATATCCTTTAATGAAGAAATGTTGGAGTAACATGTATCGGCCCTTCGTACGTATCGTTTGATCTTTGTGGGTGTGCTAGTAGCCACGATTGTGATTTATGATCCGTTCTCGAGTGACATCTTGTGACGAGTTTGTCGTTTTGATGTCCACATATATATATACACACATAAAAAAAAAAAAAAAAAAAAAAAAAAAAAAAAAAAGAGAGAGAGAGAGAAAAATGGTGTTTACACCTCCCAAAAAGAGAAATATATATAATTAGTATCAATAATAATAATAATAATATCATTTGGTGCCTTGTTCTTGCACTTTTGAGTGTGTTCGATTTTCATTGAAACGAGAACGTGAGTTTTTGAGATGCAATATAGGGACGAGCCCTTAAGTGCCGAGTCGGTGTCCGTATAGTACGTGATGTGGTGTTTGGAAGGAGTAAGGAGATGAGTCGTGTTGATACGAGTCCACTTTTCCCAAATTTCCCGAATTCCCTTAACCGAGCCCCATTACACCCTTTTAGACGATCGGTATTCTTTGATTTTCGAGATAACCAACTTTGATAGGTGGAGTCTTTTCTTACGTGTAAGCATATGGTGGTGAAGATCTTGACACTCATATTCATTACTTGAGGCATTCTTGTTTAAATTCTTTCATTCGAGCCGATTATTCTTATGCGCAAGCTTTGTTCGACTCTTGCTTCCTTCGCTTGCATGTTGATTTTTATTGAGTGAACCTAGCTTGTGTGGAAAAAGAAGAGGGTTAGCTTGTGAGGGAAATATATTTGAGCCGTGATTCTTCACTTTAAGTCGGTGGAATATGTTGTATCGAGTTGGAAAGTTGGCGTAGTTGTTTTGATGGAGTGTGGTGCATAGTCCTTACGATAAATTTGTTGAGTGCATTGATTTAGAGCCTTTTGTGTTCATTCATGTTTCCTTTGGTGGTGTTGTATTGCTTGAGGACAAGCAATGTCTTAAGTGTGGGGGGATTGTTTCAACCGTTTTTGTTACGTTTGTTTTTGTGTTTATCATCGGTTTATGTTCGTGTCTTTTATCGTTTTTCGTGTCTTTTCACTTCTTTTTGTTGTTTTATCGTCCGGACAGGTGTAGGCGAAACGGGGAGAGAAAACGTGCGAAAACGGCCAAGAAACGAGCAATGGACGAAGAAGGTTTTCCGATATATTCCAGCATCGCGCAGCTGCGGGAAAATAGTTATTACGGCTTTGTCTACCGTCGGATCGGCCTCAAATTCTCACGGCGTGACAAGGACTCCATGATCTATATTTTGACCGAAGGGATCGACGAGATTAAGTCCGAGGAAAGAGAAATCAAGCGAAGACGGATGAAGTCAGAACCAGTCCAGACTGGCGCGTTTGCGCCATCCTGGCGCATTTGCGTCAAGAGGCTGAGAGTGTGGCGCATTTGCGTCAAGCGGCTGGGAGCGTGGCGCATTTGCGCCACAGAATGTTGACTTGGTTTGACTTGCTTTTGACCACCCAATTGAAGACTTTTTGGAGGGCGTTTTGGTCATTTCAAGTGGGATTTTGAAGGCTATTTGGAGGCTTGCACAAGAAGACAACACACACACTCTCCATCACCCTCACCTAACACACACAACACACACCATTTTATTTTCTCTCTCTAGGATTTAGCAAGGTTTTTGAATATTTTGGCTTTTGTTCTTCATCATCCATTGAGATTCATCATTCGACTCAAGTGTAAACGATATTCGTGGTCATCCGAGGATCGTTATGGTATAACTTATTTTCGGTTTCGACTATTTATGAAATATATGTTTATTTCTTGCTTGTCTATGAGTTTGTTGTTTGATATTTTCATGATGATGATGATGTTGCTTGGCTAAATCATTTGTTAGGGATGGGTGAATATTAATAGTTGTAGGGGTTGGGGTTTCTTGCATGAAAGTCGGGGGTAATCGAGATTTTATTTGAAGAGGAGACGGACCAAGTCCCTCTTACTCGGTAGATTCATTTATCGTTTTTACTTGTTTGGCCAAGTCGATTACCCCTTAGGCCTAATCACGGTCGTGCGTGGCCGGCTCTATTTTTTTGCCTCAAGCAATCGATAGGGCCCGTTTTTGGGTAAGCCGTGGGAATCTCGTTGCTAGACCGAAGTTTGAATCTCGGTCGGGTATAACCGAGGTCGAACACGAGAGGCACACGCTTATCTCAACAACCCTTCATGCTAGAGTCTCGGCTCCCACTTCGATTAATATAACCCCACCCCTAACTACTTTCCCCTTTGATAAGAACTTGTTTGCTCACCTTTTTAATTGCTCGTTTAATTGTTGTTACTACTTTAATTCTCAAATCTTGAAAAAAACCCCCTTTAGTTACTACTTGAACTTTATGCTTTCTTTTATGCTTTCGACAATCAATCCAAACTAATTACACTCTCCGATCGTATTACTCCTCTTTGAGAACGACACACGGGTATTTATATTACAAATCGTGACACACATTTGAGTGAAACAATGATTACCGTGGAGACCAAGTTCGCAAGCCCTCTAAACTATGGACGAAAGAAGAAAGAGATGCGACCTTATCAAACGAAAAGGCGTTGACAGAAATTTATGCTTCCGTTGACACACACATGTTTAGGCTGATAAAGAACTCAAAATCAGCAAAGGAGGCTTGGGACACGTTGCAGAAACACTGTGAAGGAAACAAATCTGTAAGAGAGTCTCGACTGAGAGTTCTCACAACTAAGTTCGAGAACATCAGAATGGGAGAAGACGAAACTGCAACAAGTTACTTCAAGGCGATGTACGATATTGCCAATGAATGTGCTGAACTCGGAGAACCAATTTTGAACAAAAATCTTGTGTCCAAAGCTCTTCGGACATTGTCATCAAAATTCCTTGACCAGGTAAAAACTATCGAAAGTACTAAAGTTGCAGGTGACATCGAGTTTTCTGAGTTGGTGAGCAAGATCAAGTCATATGAAATAACAGTACTAGAACGAGATAGAGACTCAACAGTTTCAGGACTTCCCTTAAACGTTAAAGTACTAAGACAGCATGTTGAGTCCACGGGTGTCTCAACACATTCAGGAGGTTCCAAGTCATCAAGTCAGGAGACTGAAGAGGAATATGAAGATGATGATGATGCAGAGTTGCTGGAGCTAATGAACTCAAAAACTGATGACAAACTTGATTTGTTGACTAGACAAATGACTTATTTGTTTAAAAAACAGTTACAGGACCGGCGAAATCAAAAGAGACAAATGCGAGAAGGAAGCCTACAACGAAGTTCATACGCTCAGCAGACGACTCCTAAAGGACCTAGACGTTCACTCAGCATCTCAGGTCAGAACAGTCACCTAACCATCAAGTGTAGAGCATGTAAAGGCTCTGGTCACATTGCCAACAAGTGTCCCAACACATTGCGCAAGCATGGGAAACCCATGAGTTTCATAACGTTTAGTGATGGTGAAACATCATCTGATGAAGAACTGTTCAGTCCTACGACTGAAGAAAGTGCATTGATTGCGCATGTTGGTGAGAGAACACTGTCCGATGATGAATGGTCTGATGACTCAACAATATCAGAAACTTGTGTCAGGTATGATGATGATTACTCAAAACTATTTTGCTTAAATGCTGCTTGTGATGAATCAGGTGATGAAAAAGAAATTTCTCAAGAGAAGACGATTCATATTCTTTTTTAACTTAAAGAATTGCATGATAGTCTTCGAGAAAGGTATAAAAAGCAATGTAAGGATTTTTTATTGCTTCGGTCTGAGAACACATCACAAAAAGAAACTCTATCAAGACTTGAAAGCATGCTGACAAAAAGGGATTTTGAGTTGGCTAAGAAGGATCAAGAACTGAACAAGACTAAAAACAAGTTGGAGGAAGCAAATGCAACATTCAAGAAGATGAACAAAGGTAAGATCACTCTTGATGAATTGTTAGTTATGGGACATGTTGATAAATGTGGTTTAGGGTTTCAAAATAATGATGATGAAGTACAAAACCGGAAAATTTCAAATGCTGTTTTCTCAAAAGTTGTCTCTGCAAATGGAAAATCTTTTGTAAAAGCTGGTACTAGTACTTCGTCTGACATATCTAGTCCCAATACTTTTGAACTTGTTAGTGAACATCAAGTTGTTAGTGTTGTCTCAGCAAATGAAAATTCTTTTGTAAAAGCTGGTACTAGTACTTCGACTGACATAACTAGTTTCAGTACTTCTGCTACTGAACATCAAGTTGTTACTGAAAAACAACAAGTTGGTACTAAATAAACCATAAAGAAAAGGAAGTATATTTGTCATTACTGTTTTGTACCAGGACATATTAAACCTTTTTGCAGGATAAGAATGAGAGACAGTAGAAAATGAATTTTGAACAATTTTGGTCTAGGTACCAAGACTGAAATGAGTAAAGGACATGCCAACAAAGCCTCAAACCCTATTCAGAGACCAGAAGTTGTTTGGGTACCAAAGTCTATTTTGTGTAATAATGCACTAACAATTTCTAAATCAAAGTTTGCAGGTGCATGGTACTTTGACAGTGGTTGTTTCAGTCACATGACAGGTAACCAAAACTGTTTAGTGGACTACACTCCTTACAACGGAGGTTATGTAACTTACGGCAGTGGTGGTAAGGGTAAGATTGTTGGTAAAGGAGTTCTGAATATTCATGGTTTACCTAACTTGACCAATGTATTTCATGTCAAAGGACTAAAATCAAATCTTATAAGTGTTGGTCAACTTTGTCAAAATGGTTTAAATGTGAAGTTCAACAAAGAGTCTTGTGAAGTGTTTGATGAAAATGCTAAGTGCATTATGAAAGGTGCTAGGTCACTGAATAATTGCTATTATGCTGGAAACACCATGTCTACTATTTTGCAGGTAGTTGATACAACAGTTGGAGAAACTGTTCCAGTACCTGTTGCAGAACATGTTTCAGTACTTGTACCAGTACCTGTTGAAGAACATGTTCCATAACCTGTTGCAGAACCAGCTGATGACTTACCCAATGTAGTACACGACGCTTCATATGATGACTCAACTGATGATGAACCAAGATCAGTGTCTGAAGAACCTGATGCTGCTGATGGTCACTTAACTGCAGATTTTGTGTGTGGAGATTGTCTGAAAGGAAAACAAGTACGAGTACCACACACTGTAGACTCAACCAGGAGGACAACGCTGATGTGTACCAGTGAAAATCTCACAAGACACGATGGTGGTACAGACACTGACAGAACACTGTGCAGACAGAAGACTAGAACGGACACTAAATCCACGAAGAACAAATCAAGTCACAGGACAGAACATATAAACATTGTCAATCAAACAAACCACTATAGTACTTCAGATGTCAACAACCAACGTCACTTCAACAGAGATCTTGTTGAGAAAAAGGTAATCAAATTAGAATATGTCAATACAGAAAAACAACTTGCTGATATTCTAACAAAGCCTTTAAGTTTTGAGAGGTTTTCGACACTAAGGAAATCTCTTTATCTTTGCACCGCATGAAGTGATCGAGGAGGTTGAGTCAACATGAGTACTGACTGGTATGTATTCTGGTCTATTGACTAATCAATTTTTATGTTCAGTTCAGTTGAGAATTCGAGGTCTTAAAAATTTCGCAAAGAGATGAAAGTGTTATTATTTCACTCTTGATGTATAACTTGCTTACATATCATATTTCTACACCGTTCGGTAGCAGAGACAAAAAAAAAAAAAAAAACAAAAAAAAAAAACAAAAAAAAAAAACAAAAAAAAAAAACAAAAAAAAAAACAAAAAAAAATGTCTCTGAAAAACCGAGTGTAGAATTAAATTTATGTATTGATGAGCATCGAAGTTGATTTTCTCGCTTATTGGACTATTCACCATTCAATATGCTGAACTCGGCATAACTATTGTTTAGTTGCTGAACTAGTATCATTTGGTTTTCGACCATTGTTGACTCAACATGGAATATGGTGAGTTGTGTGTGCACTGATAACTGAGTTCTCTCTAAGTGTTTAAAACTCTTGATCTTCTTGATTGCCACGTTAGTTGTCTTCAATTTTATTTCTGTTTGGTATATTTGATATTTGATTATTCGATTTCTCTTCATTATCTCCTAACCCATGTTTTGTGAAGTGTGGTTCTTGTACGTGTTCGACCAGTCTCACATCAAGGGGGAGTCAATTTTTTCATGAGTTTTGTGACTGGTTTTCCAGTTCCTGTTTTTCATGTGTTGTGCGACTGGTCTGCCACCAGTTCCTGTTCTGACTCACCTGATGAGAGCATTGTTCCTGTTTAGCACTTTGTGTATATTTCCTGTTGAGTACAGAGACCGAAGTTCCCAGTTCCCAGTTCAAGACCTGCTGCAAGAGTTCCCAGTTCAAGACCTGCTGCAAGAGTTCCCAGTTCCGAGTACCAGTACTTAGTACGATGCCAGCTTTGCAGGGGAGTTTTACGACTTCACATGAAGTTTATTTTCGTAGGGGGAGCAGAGCTGATTACATTTGCCAAGAAAGTTCATATCTGTAGGGGGAGTCGTCTCGACATTACTTCAAGAGGAGAATTGACATCGAAGAATTGACGACACCTTCAGAAAGACAAAAAGGAGAAGTTTGTTGGAGTCGAAATTAATTTATTTAATTAATTTTGACTTTGACTAATTTTGACTTTCTTTGGTGGAATATTTATTTTGGGAATATTTATTATTGGGAGGAGAATCCAAAATAAAGAGAGAAAAGATATTTAAGATCTACAAGATAAGGTACAAGATCTTCTAGTTATGGAAGGATTCTGTTTACCATAAAAGACTTATTACTTGGAGGAGAAGACTTGTGTCTTATAAATAGAAGACTCGCGTGATTGAAGATACAAGAAGCTGGAGCGCCATATTGGAGAGAGAAAAAATTCCAGCACACGTTTTTATTTTTTACTTATTTATCCGAGTATTAACTATTCAATCTCGTGATTGTTTAGTCTTTATTTATTTTTCTCGGATTATTTTGTATTCACGATTATAGTGAAAGTTTATTGCTTTTGAAGCAGCTTGGTAGGTTGTATTGATTAATACAACTTACGAAGATTATATCTTTCTTCTCTACGTTTCCCAGTTGCTATACCTTTTACTATTTCCGCTGCATAACTGAATCTGCTGTTCTGTGACAGCAGTACTCAATCTGTTGTTCTCTGGACAGCAGAACTTAAATTCGTTACAGTAACTGACTTTTCTGTTTTCAGCACGTGGACTGCGAGTCGACCTCTTTTTCAACATGCTTTGTAAATTGCAGTGTGTTTGGCACCACTTTAACATCTACACCAGCAGGTGCCTGAGTGCCTCCACGGTGATTGCGTAGTTCGGGTTCACTCGACCGACATTAGTCACTGTTCTTTTAACCGTCTTCTTCGCATTTGCCCTCAATCCAAAAACAGCTATAGAAGGGTAGTTCATATCGGAGATCAAATCAGGACTTGAGTTACGGGGGCAGGAAAAGTTATCAGGAACAGTCGAAGACAATATTTTGATGGCTGTATTGTTGTAGCCCATGTTGCGCGCAAAGAAATAAGATGTAATCGATTGTTTCTGTCTCATACACGAGCCCCGGACACAATGGGCCGAAAATACTTATTTCCCCAGCACCGATCGATGTCGTAAGGCGTAGCTCTCGATCTTGATAAATTCGTGATCGGAGCATTGAGGTTGTTGTTTTGTATTGCTGCACACGAATTCGAACGAGTTTGAAAATAATTCAAGTCCATGTACGAATGAGAATTTATATGATATGAAAATGTTACGTGTATCTAACCTGTTGTCATTATGGCTGATCTGATTGCCGATGGAGTCAGTTTAGAATTCCAAGACATTACGATTGCGCGCAGCCAGACCGGAAACATGTGGGCACGACATGGATGTACCTAACTGCAAACTTCATTTTCCGATTCATTTGTATCGGTGCGTGCATTAGCTTCTCCAGGAATTGAGACGAGAATCAAGAAATTGAAAACCAAAACAAAATGAAAATATGTATTAACCATGATATATTATTATGTATCAAAACTGTATTAATTCTATTGTAGTGATTAATGAACAACACCATTTATACAGAGTTTACCAAGTTAGTATTCGCGAGTATAATGATTGCAAGTACTTTATTTGTGATGATATTTTTTAAATTGAATTCCAGAAAAAATTATCATAGATTCATGACTATTAGACTCCTAGCTACCCTTGAAAATAATGATCTAAAAAATCAAAAAAATTATCAAGAATTTACTATTCATTCAACATTCACAACTTGTAATTATAATGTACGTATAATATTCAACATTGATCATTTACAATAAAAATTAGGGGTGGAAACAGTCACACAAATGAAGGGTGCATACAAATCAGGTCGAGCCCAAAACTCTCGTCTCTCGATTTGAGCCGATCAGCGATTTTTGAAATGAAGGCTCAGCTTGGGACCGCCCAACGGGATTAATATATTTTTAAATAAAAACATAACATTTTGAATAACAATAATAATATAAAATATTAAATTAAAAAATTTATTTTGTAATTACAAATGAAAATTTAAAAATAATCATAGTATAAAAATATATGGAGTGTTATAAACTCAAGAGAAATTGAGAGAATGATAGAGTAGAGAGAGAGACAATATGGGAGAAGAATAGAATTGTTATGAATTGTTGTTTCATTCATATGGGAAGGAAGTCCCCTTTATATAGGATACAAAGTAGGGTCTTGTTCACCAAGAAAGGGTAAACTAGTCATTCACTAATTAATAATATTAATAACACTCCCACTTGAATGAATATTTACAGGATTGCTGCATCGTTAAAACCTTGCCAGGAAAACCCAGTGGGATAAAACCTCGACGAAGGAAAAAGAGTACAGCTTGCTCCCCCTGATTGTAATCATCGAAAATCTTTGACTTCTTGAAAGTAATTATTTGTGATTAATCAGTCTCATTAAAACCATATAGGAAAATTTTAATTATTCAAATATAAATTTTGGTCTTCAGGACCCAACCTTCGAGTTGTTGAGTTTCACATTCATTTGTATTATTGTATATTTTTCGTCCTTCTGGGATATGCCTTTACCAGACATCTATATTAACTCGAATATTCGCAATTGCTATAACCGGTCGGTAACTCTTCAGGAGTATATTAGATGCGTCTAATGTCGAATATACAATTCTTGACAAATGAATAATGTGAACTTCAATTCACAATCATTTAGAAGATTATATTTTTTCTTAGAACTTCAAGTTCTCTCGAAAACAAACTCATATGGAACATTCTGATGTCCTCATTATTATCGAGTGATGTACATGCCTCATTAAAAACCTCGTTATAAAACCTTGTAGAAAAAAATAGTCGAGGAAAAGAGTACATGACATTCACATTTATATTGTGGTAATTGTCTCGTTAAAAACCTTTAACTAAGAAAACCCTGTGGGAAAAACTTAGTAGAGGGAAAAAGAGTGCAATCACTGGTCTTCGGGACCAATCATTGGTCTTCGGGACATTGTCTCAATATCAATTTTGTCCATAATGACATATGTAATATGATACTATACATGTTCTGATTTTTATTTCCTTTCATATCAGGAATTTTAAAATCCATCAAGGATTTTCATGTATGTATCTTTCTTATGACTTTTACATAGTCAAATCATACATTCATGCATATCTATATTTTTATCGTTGTTGTTGCCAGAAATATTAAGTAGCGGAACTTAATGTCATCATTAAAAACATCGAGTTTCTGCGAAAAACTCTTGAGCAACTAATCTCGCTTTTATATCTCACCACATCATTACTCGTTTTTCTTACGAACACCACGTGTATTCTTCTGGGATAATATTTTTATCCAGCGAGTAATACTCAACCTCAATTGCTCATTTCTATTTTAGATATGAGTTTTGGATCCAAATTTTCTAGAGCAACTTTTGAGGCAAATATGTCGTTGACGACTTTTTCCATGTTGATGACAATTCATTCTATCAACCAAATCTTTCATCATTTCCCAAAATATTAAATTTGGTTGTTCCGCAATCCCACGATTTTGTATTATCATGAGCACATGCTTTTTCAATGGGATTTCCATCTAACTCTCTTCAAGAGATTTTGAGGGTGACTTAATTTCTTTGTTTTACCGCGGATTTATTTTATATCTTAAGATTGATCTACAACGTTTCAAGCGTATATTAGAATCAACATTTGAGTTGATCTCTTTGCCTCTTTGATATTTGAACTCTTATAGTTCATTTATCACAAATATATGTGATTTTGTCACACCTTCATTAATTTGGCAGATTACTTGCTGAATATTGCAAGTCACTTATTTTAATGAATTTCGGGTTCAATTGATAGGTGCGTGGATCTAGAATTAAAGATCGTTTTCATCCCATTAAATTTCTCGGCATTTATAGTTTTTATATTCTTATCTCCCCCTAATGCCGAGAGAAATGATCTTCCTTAAATATGCAAATCAGCGTAATTGATATAAATCGATCTTCTGGATCGGGGGCTCGAGATATTTAATATATTAATTCGCAGATGGAAAATGTTTCATTCATTTCCACTCACAATCATTCATGATATGCATCATTTTCATGTTTAAGTACATTTGTAGTACTCGTGGGGATAATTAGTAAAACTCTTCCGGAGCCTACTCTTAATAGGTCATGCGTAATAATATGTTTACCAATGATCCTTCGGGAATACAGTATCTTTACCAATCATCCCTCGGGGATACAATATCTTTAACAATGATCCTTCGGGGATCAAAATAAATTTCAAAATATAATTTTCTCAAAAATTACATTTAATTGGAATCGAGTTTTTCGATATTCTATGAGTATCCACATAATAAAATACATTTGCTCTCGATTTTCAAAAGATATCCTTTTTTTTGTAAAGGTCAATCACATAAAAAATAAAAGGTGTAGTATTACAGTACAACGCATGGGGAAAGAAAACCCCACCGCAACACCGAGCTAACAGACTAGCTCTCCAACACAGCCAAAAGATATCCTTTAGGGATAATTTATATGTCATCATTGTTTCACAAGAACAATCGAATTTGACGTTTCACTATGAGTATCATGAGATGTAACTTTATTAAAAAACATTTAATGTTTGAACTTTGCTTCTTCGGGAGTAATCAATAAAAATATTTTTTCAAGAATATTTTGTATTATTTTTTATAGATATCGATTTAAAATATTTAAAGTTTAATTGCTACACGAACAAACAATTTGATTTGATATTTCTGCGTGAATATCATATTTCTTAGGGAACATTTAAAATTTATTGCTACTACGGGAGCAATTTAATTTGATATTTCCAAACTTATTGCTACTACGGGAGCAATTTGATTTGATATTTATCGAATAATATCAAATCATGATGTTCTTCCCGAACAATCAATATAATATTTAAAACACGAGTATATGTTCTTCAGGAACATTCAATTTAATTGATATATTAAGAATAATTGATTTAATGTTACTTCAGGAATATCAAATTATAATGCGACTTAAACTTGTGAGTCGAACTTCATGATTTTTTCACAACCAATTTATTCAGAATGCCTCGACAGATTTAAAATCTTTTAATCGAACGTGGAGTCAATCATACCACACGTTTTTTGTAGTACGACCAACTTCGGGTGATCGTATCTTTCTTTTAAATCTTTCCACAAACCTATAGTACAAACAACTTCGGGTGATCGTATATATCTTTGGAATCTTTGATCGATACTTGATTGACTATGCATGGCTTACAACAATCGGGCTTCGAACTTTGTAGTAGTTTTGATCAGACGACCATGTAATCGAACCGAACACATCTTCGTGCAACGATGTAGTAGTAAGTATGAACGTAACTTCAAAGCTCACTTTGTTGACACGCCTCGTAAATTGCAGTGTGTTTGGCACCACTTTAACATCGACACCAGCAGGAGCCTCAACGGTAACTCTGTAGTTCGAGTTCACTCGACCGACATTAGTCACTCTTCTTTTCACCGTCTTCGTCACATTTGCCCTCAATCCAGAAACGGCTATTGATGGGTAGTTCATATCGGAGATCAAATCAGAACTCGAGTTACGGGGGCAGGAAAAGTTATCAGGAACAGTCGAAGACAACATTTTGATTGTTGTATAGTTGTAGCCCAAGTTGCAAAGGAATAAGATGTAATCGATGGTTTCTGTCTCATACACGAGCCCCGGAGACAACGGGCCAGAAATGCTTATTTCCCCGGCACCGATGTCGTAAGGGGTAGCTCTCGACCCAGACCAATCCGTGATTGGAGCATTGAGGTTGTTGTTTGGTATTGCTGCACACGAATTCAAACGTGTTTGTAAATAATTCAGTTCGTGTGTACGAATTAATTAATGTGAAATTTTACGTGTAACGAACCTGTTGTCATTATGGCTGATCTGATAGCAGATGGAGTCCATTTTGGATACAAGGACTTTACGATTGCAGCTAGACCGGAAACATGTGGGCAGGACATGGATGTGCCCGATTCTAAGTTGAAGAGTGGTGGTTCCAGCTTACCCGGGAATGTCTCGCTTGTGTCGTTGAAACGCCATGCTGCGAGGATGGAAACTCCCGGCGCTGTAACATCAGGCTACAAACACAAACACATAACAAAGAATTTAAATCCCACACCAAGTTGAAGAACAAATTACGGTTAGTAATATTTTTTAACCTTGAGAAAGTTGGTGATGCCGGGTGTAGGCCCTCTGGACGAAAACATTGCAACAACGGGCGCTGGCTTGTGATTGATTATCGTTTCAGTGGGTAAGATGGTCGCCAAAGGATTTCTTGCAATGTCAAAAACGAGTCAATTAGGGATCAATTTTTTATATGCGTATTAATGTTGATTGGGATATAAGTAAATATAGATTACTTTGTTGAGTTCATATAAGATTGTATTCGAGCTCCATCTAAAGTACTGACAGCGGCAAATGGAACATTGCTTTGGAAGTTGTATGTCCATTGCCTCAAGGAATCGCTAATCATTATAATTCCGATCACGCCTTGTTCTTTCATTGCAACAATCTTGTCGAGTATAAGGACTCTGTCATGGCTCATACACAAAACAATTCTCCCCTTTACTTTGGCGCCTTCTAACGAACCAGGGATACAATGGCTGAAAACGAAAAAATGACTTGGCAGGTCATTAACTGCAGTTAAAAGTACACACAATTAAAGGATCATACGTTGCATTGAACGAATCACTTCCGTTGTATCCGGCCGAGTGCCCATCGACTAACTGATAAACCGGAGATTTTTTGAGACCCGAAAAGCTGATGCCTCCGCCCTGTAACCACGCGCGAATAAATTGTCATATCTCAGATGCAAATAAAAAAAAATAATACAGTAAAAACTAAAATATTATTATAAATAAAAATAATTTTTTTCATAACTAGTTCATAGTTCCTATATAGATGAGTTTTGACAGTATCTGTGTTTTGATTACGCGTACCTTAATCGTCTCATTTGGTTCGCCGCCTAACACAATATCCATCTCAAAATCACGGTCCATGTTGGTCGCACCAACGGTTAGGATCCAAGGGCTAAAATTTCGAACATTACCAGAAGAAGGGCCGTCATTTCCAGCAGATGCTACCACAATGACCCCATTCTCCATAGCGTGAAACGCTCCGATGGAAATAGGATCGGTGAAAAAACTATCGGATTCACCACTCATCGATACAGAAATGACATCAACCCCATCAGCAATCGCATCTTCGAATGCTTTGAGAATCGATGAGGCAAAACATCCTTTTGTTCCACAAACACAATAAGATGCGAGTCTCGAAAAAGGTGATCCACCCCTTGCGACCCCCTTAGCAAGGTCGTAATACGATGCCCCGTTAACCGGCACCCCTGCTGCGGTCGATGCAACATGTGTACCATGCCCATTCCAATCCATGGCTGTGGTGATCGAACCTGGATCTTCAGGATCATCGTAATACCTTGCTCCAATCACCTTCCTGTAACCAATTAATAATCAGTTTTCTGATGAATATTTAATTATATGTACAGATTTACAATTTGTAGTCACCTATTGCACGCGAACGCAGTAGTCGAATTATTCTTCTCTCCAGTCATGCATGTTCCATTCCAATGTATCGGAATTTTACCCATAATCGCATCATCGAAACTCGAATGCTGAGGCCAGATTCCTGTGTCCAGGATGCCAATGATAGTTTCACCACTTCCCCTAGACCACTCGGAGACATTAGAAGCTGGCGAGCTGGAATCAGTCATTCTGAACGAGCTTCGACTCTTCAAAAAGTCCCAAGAACGAGTGGTGTGCAGTTGCAACACTGAGTCCTTAAATACGGACACCACTCCAGATTCTTTAGACATTAGTTTTGCTTCTACAGGGGACAAACGAACCGCAAGCCCTGCAAAACTCGTGTTGTAGATTTGTACAACGAGGTTGTTCTTCCTGGAAGAAATACACATGTTTTTATCGACACAAAAGTGAAAGAAAAAAAAACGGATATGCAATTTATAATCAAACGATTCAAACCTTTCAATGCGCTCGTTAAGGATCTGCACAAGATCAGTTCTTGGTTTGTTTTTCTTCAAAGTCGAGCCCATGTACACTATATAAACGTGTTTTTTGTTGTTTTCAGATTCATCTGTATCGGTGAGAGCATTAGCTTCTCCAGGAATCGAGACAAGAATCAAGAAACTGAAACACAAAACAAAATAAAAATATGTATTCGCCATGATATATTATATATGTATCAAAACTGTATTATATTAATTCTAATGTAGTGAATAATGAACAACTACGTACCACCATTTATACAGAGTTTACCAAATTGTATTCACGAGTATAATGATTGCAAGTATTTGCCATGATATTTTGTAAATTAAATTCCGGAAAAAAATGATTATAGATTCATGACTATTAGACTCCTAGATACCCTCAAAATAATGATCTAAAAAATTAAACAAATTATCAAGAATTTACTATTCATTCAACATTCAACACTTGAAAACAGGAAAAATATCACAAATGGTCTTGTACGGATGTCATTTCCCGTAAGTAGTCCTGTATTTTCAAAAGTTATCAGGGTTGGTTCTTTTGCCCGGGAAAGTGACGCGTTACTGTCACGCGCCGCCAAAAGTAGTCCTGTATCTTCAAAAGTTATCACAAATGGTCCTGTACGGATGTAATTTCCGATTGCCATGTCAGATTTTTGGCGGCGCGTGACAATAACGCGTCACTTTCCCGGGCAAAACGACCAACCGTGATAACTTTTGAAAATACAGGACTACTTACGGGAAATGACATTCGTACAGAACCATTTGTGATATTTTCCCCTTGAAAACATAACTTTTCGGCTTTTTTGGGTTCAATATTTTAAAATAATTTTTTAAAATAAAAACATAAAATTTTGAATAATATTAATATTAATTTTTAAATTAAAATTAATATATTTTGTAATTATAAATTAAAATACCAAAGTCATATAAAAATAAAAATTAAAAAAAAGGGTTGGTCGGAAGCTTTGTTTGGGATGGTCCGAAAAAAATTAAACTCCACCCGTGACGGTCTTTGTGGACCTTGGTCGGATTCTTAAACCCACGCTCAGCCCCTAATAAAAATATATCATTATTAATTAATTTGTATAGATAAAAAGTTTATCATTGATACTACTCCAGTCCGTATATCTTTTATTCAAAATGATTTGGAGTGTGTCTTTTGAAATGTAGAAACTAGAAAAGGGGGGTAATTCATAATTGTACGTCATGCTGTACGTATGCCATTTAGTTGGTTCGTGTTAGAGGGTCAAGACTATGTTTGTCAAAGTTGGGTCAGTATACACCTTAAAAGGCCTTTTAAAGTGTATACTGGTCCAACTTTGACATGGTATCAGAGCAGGCTCAACACGATGTGGGGCACCGGTCGATTTAATTTCCGACTGTGGGCACTCTTGCCGATGAAATTTCCGACCACGAGTAATTCCGATGGAATTTCTGTCTTACTCGTGAGGGAGAGTGTTAGAATATCCCATATCGATTGGATAAAGACCTCGGCTCAGATATAAGTTGGACAACCTTATCATCTTAACAAGGCCTTTTAAGGTGTATACTGACCCAACTTTGACAATGTTTATCAGATAATATCACATCATGTTGATATAAGTCAATTTTATATTTAATTCTTTAAAATTATAAAAAAATTAAATTTCTCATATTTTAATTTTAGTGAAATTTTAAATGGTGATTATATCAAAAGTTTACTCATACTTCACTATAATATTCTGTCTTGTATGAAATCAATTCAATTGAATGTGTATTAGAAAAACATAATTTTAAAAAGTAAGATACATTAAATCTTTTCAAATTTGGGTGAGATGAATTTAAAATTACAAAAATAAATTTACTTTAAAATATTTAAAAAGTATTATTTTTTAGACGGGTGTATTATAAAATATATATTTTAAATATTTTAAATAATTTAAAATTTATTTTAGAGTAACTTAGAAAAAGTGTATTATAGTTTATAATATTATAACTTAAACTCTATAAATTTACTTTTAGAATTTAATGGTTAATTTATTTTAGATTTTTTATTTATTAAAGTAATTTTAAAATTTAATTACAAAAAAGTGTAATAACGTGTGCTTTATATAATAAATAATAATTAATAATCTTGTTTAAATTAATAAAATTGAAATAATATTTAATAAATTGCTCTTATTCATAAATAGGAAAAGGTAAATAGGAAAAGGTAATTTGCTTAATTCTAAAACTTAAAAAAAAAAAGAAATATTTAGGGAAATGGGTAATTTAGTTTACTAATTTACATTTCAAGCATTATAAATTAAACTTTCTAATTAAGGATAAATTTTTATAACCGTTTTTATTAATAGAGGTATTATTAATTTTGTTATTATAAAAAAAGCACAACTAATTACTTTAATACCTTTATAATAACTTCCCACCATGAATAATCATCAAGGGTAATTTTGGAACATTACTCAAATTTATAATTAAAAAAAACTAATATCTTAAATTACATACTAACTTTTAAAATTATCTTTTTATAAAAATCACCCTACAAAAATCACTTTATTCAAAATCTCTCTTTATTTTAATACATAAAATATTTAGATGATATTTCAATTTACTTAAAAAATATTTAAAAATGTTAAAAAGTTATTTGAAATCAATTAAATTTATTTTAATATATATTACTTTGAAAATTTTAATACTACTTTTGTACGAAATTATAACTACTGTATTTATTTTGTGGAAAGTAAGGATAATTTTGTCATTTCAATAAGAAGTGATAGAAAACTCACTCTTATATCATGATTTATAAGAGAAAACATTAGCTTATATACTCGCCTACTCGGCACTCATCTCCATGTCCCCTATTTAAATTTACCCAAACACCCCCTCAATCTTTTTTGTATATGCATGATTTATTAATTTAGTTTCGTGATTAAAAATATAAGACTATAATTAATTTAGTTTTAATAATTTTTATTTCCCCCTTCCATTTACCTTAAGAATCAAATTATAGAGAAAAAAAAACATAATATGCTAAATTTACTGACAACAAAATACTTGAAACTTTATTCATATGGATAGCTATCCATTATTCTTTTTCACGTTACAAGCTTTTACCCTTATGCATTGTTCGCAACGAACGGTATTCGAACGTTGTGCTTCCGGTCGAACCACGTAATCGAACCGAACGAATATCCCGGATTCGTCGTAACAGCTCTAAACGTCACCCGAAAGCTTAGTTTGTTACGAGTCTTCGTGAACAGAAGTTTGTTGGGTACCACTTGAACATCCAGACCCGCAGGAGCCTCTACCGAGACCGCATAGGTCGAATATGGTTCACCAACGTTAGTCACTGTTCTTTTCACTGTCCTCCCGACGTTTGCCTTTAATCCGGAAACGGCTATTGAAGGATAGTTCATATCGGATATCAAATCAGGACTCGAGTCACGAGGGCAGTCGAAGTTGGGAGGAACATTGGAAGAGATGGTTTTAATCATGGATGTGTTGTGGCCCATGTTGCAAAGGAAATTAAGGTAGTCGATGGTTTCGGTCTCATAGACGAGCCCCGGGCACAACGGGCCGAGTAGGCTTATTTCTCCGGCTCCCATGTCGTAGGGGGTGGCTGTTGATCCAAAGTGCGTCTTGATTGGGGCATTTAGGTTGTTTGTGTAAATTGCTACAAAAAAAAAAAAAAAGATCAAACATTATGTATAGTTTTTTTTTTATTTGAAAACTCAGGATGAAGCGATTTTGTATGCATATATGTTAGAGAACTAACAGCTTGAATTGTTAGAAAAGTTGGACAACTTGACATTTATATTAGTAGGTCGAATATATTTTTTAATAATATCTCACCCGTTGTCATTATTGCCGATCGGATAGCTGAGGGACTCCACGTGGGATGCCAGGACTTGACCGTTGCAGCTAGACCAGAAACATGCGGGCAAGACATTGATGTACCCGAGTCGATTTTGAAGAGGACGTCGGTCCCACCGCTGGTTCGTTGAGGCAACCACGCTGCCAGAATGCCGACTCCTGGTGCTGAAACATCGGGCTGCAATACAGAATTATTACACAAAGATGTGTAGTAACTATGATAGTTATACTGTGTAATTATGTGAGTAACTAAAAATGACGAACCTTGATAAGGTTTAAAATACCGTTTATAGGCCCTCTCGACGAAAAAAAGGCAACAACGGGAGCTGGCTTGTAATTCATTATCGTTTCTGATGGTAAGATTGTTGCCAGAGGATTCCTAATTTCATCCGAAACGATCCATGGATCAGCCACACGAGTTTCGTTTCCGTAAATGGCGGATAATTAAAGGGATTAATATTTACCTGCTTGTCATGATATAAGATCGTATTCGTTTCCCGTCAAATTTAGTGACAGCAGCAAATGCAACGGTTCCGTAGTCGTACGGCTCTAGACTTCTTTCGTCATTTATCATGATCATCCCGGCCGCACCTTGTTTATACAGCGAGTAAATCTTGTCCATTAACAAATCAAAGTCCCCCTCATCTTCGCATAAAATAATTTTGCCCTTCACCTTGTCATCATCCAAAGAACCTGGCATACAGTTGCTACAAAAAAATAAAATAAAAATCATGCTATCAAACTTCTCTAACAGTTCGAGCTTTTTGATGATGCAGTTTTTACAGGTACCTTGTGTTAGCTACATCAGATGGCCGGTTGGATCGGGCTGAGTGTCGACCCTCTACCAAACGATAAGCCGCGTATTTCCTCAGACGCGAAAAGTTGATTCCGCCGGCCTTGATCCTCTCGTTGTTTCCCAACACAACCGTGGATTCAAAGTCGCGGTCGATGGTGGTTGCAGCGACGTTCATAATCCAAGGGGCTACGTTACGAACTTTCCTAGGAGAAGGGCCGTCGTTTCCGGCGGCAGTCACTACGGTGATCCCCTTCTCCACAGCATGAAACGATCCGATGGAAATAACGTCGTTAAAGAGGCCATCGAACACCGTGCCCATCGACAGGGATATAACGTCCAGTCCATCCGCAATCGCATCGTCGAATGCGTGGAGAATGGCCGACCCCACACATCCGTCGTTGTTACAAACGCAGTACGCTGCGATTCTTGAGCTCGGAGAGCCTCCTATCGCGGTCCCTGCGGCGAGGCTGTTGTAGTACGATGCCCCATCGACGGGTTTTCCAGCTGCGATCGATGCGGTGTGTGAGCCATGACCAAAGGTGTCCCGAGCCGTGGTGATGTAACCGGGCTCGTCGGGATCGTCGTAATATCTTACTCCAATCACTTTTCTGTAAATTAATCATAAAATAATTAATGTTACAAAGTAAGTAATGCCTAGATTTAGGTATATTGTGCTAAAGAAAGTCCGGAATTGTTAGCTGGTTGAACTCTTGAATTGAGGTCCGTAAGGTCCAATGTGTATATGAATATTTAAATTTGTGAAATTGACCACATATTAATGGTCAGATTTCTTTTGTTATTTGCAAAAGAATTGTGACCATATTGCTTTGTTATTTGTGGATCAGAAGTATTATATATCCTAAATAACTAATGCACAGTTATGGTCTGCAGTTATAGCAATGCAGTTATATGTCTGGTACTATAAGGATAACAAACGCAGAAAAAGAGTTTAATGCATAGCAAAATAATAAATAATAAAGTGCAAATTGTGAAGAACAATTCAACATTCAATTTGAGTGTTGTAGACGTTGCGAACAAACAAGTGAATTCGATTCGTTTGATTCTCTTCCGCACTAACGAGAAGTAAGTTTTCGTTTTAATTATATTGTGTAACTTATTTCGTAAAAGTAAAATGCTTAATTTCCTTAGAGAGGAAAGTATATATATTTACTTGTTGCACGGGAATGAAGTGGAGTTTTCGTCCGCCATGCATGTTCCGTTCCAATGCGAAGGGATCGCACTCATATATCTATCGTTGAAACTCGGATGTTCGGGCCAAATTCCTGAAACGTACCGATCGATGCCTCAAAATGAATACGAACGAATTTACGTACGATTCTATTCTATTATTAATCGATGATATATATTATACCCGTATCTATGATGCCAATGATAGTGTCTTGAGTTTGAGTCGACCAATTGGATTCGGAAGAAGATGAGCTCGAGTTGATCATGGCATTATTGATTGTGAGACGGCCAGCAGCATGTTGGCTTCTCAGGAAATCCCATGAACGAGTGGTGTGGAGCGGTACAACACTGTCGGGATAAACCGACACCACTCCGGGTGTTCGTGCTATTGATTTCGCTTCTTCCTCGGATAAACGAGCAGCGAAACCCAAGAAACTTCGGTTGTAGATTCGTACAACCCTGAAAACAAACAAAGAAAAACATACATAAGCAATAGTATATACTTTTTCACATGAGTATTGAACTAAAAATTTAATACTTCATTCGTCCTATGCAGTACGCGTATTAAACCTAGTATTGAGCTCATTCATCAATCGGATATGATTGTTTTTTGGATCACCATTCGAACAAGTCTTGGCTCCCATGTACACAATATGAACTTCACTACTTTCCGATTGAACTTCATTATTATTATTATTATTATTGTTATTATTATTATTATTATTAGCTTCAACAAAAATCAAAAGATTAAAACTAATCAAAAGAATGCAAAAGGCTCTCATGATTATCGATCGAAATATATTTTTCAGAGACGAAGGAAGGAAGTATTAAGTAGTCTGCTGATTATCCTACACATTAGGGTAATGAGTAAAAATATCTTTGTAAATAAAAATATAAACGTGAATATATTCTTTTTTTAAGTAAAGACAAAAGACAAGATTAAAATTGTGAATATAGGTCCTGCCAAACTATGAAATATTCGAAAAATATATATAAAAAAATTATGTCTATTCATGAAGTTCATGATTTCCGCCTATACTCATAATTATTTAATTAATAGTCAAAAGATATACAATTATTCTTATAATATGCATGATTGTGGAATTGATATTGACTGGAAATTATTTTCTGTTTTATTTATATATCTCTTCCGTTTTATATATTTATAAATGTAATTTAAATAAATTATATATTTAATAAAACACTATAATAATTAAAAAAGACAGAATAATAAAAATAAAAATAAAAATTAATGAGAAATAGTACATTAATATATAAAAACGAATAAGTAATTTAAAATAATATAGGATAAATATATCTTAAATGTCTATCAGATATAACTATATAAGAAGTTGATAAATATTTGAATTTGATTTTTAATTATAATATAGTATTTTTAGCGAAACAATTAAGAAGAACTAGTACCACTTCCCGTGCGATGCACGTGATTTATTTGATTATGAAAATTTTATTATTTTCAAAGATTACGACTGTTTGATGTAATTTATAGTATGTAAGCTTCTTAAAGTCTGTGGTAATTTTGGTGTAATTCCCCGACAACGCAAATTTCGAATCTCGGATATGACAAATTTTCATTGAAATATTATGAAGTTAGTCCTTGGATAAGACCTATTGGCTCTCTCCCACATGTGTCTGCTACTCGGGCACATCCTACCTGATCGAGAAGCCTCTGATCTGGTGGAAGAGAAGTTTCTCGTCTCTGTATTTCTCAAGTGTCAAACGCGTCTCTGCATTTTTCGAGTGTCAAACGCATCCAACAAATACTTAAAACCGCTGTGGAAAAACCAAAATAAATGAAAAATAAAAATTATAAAACTGTAAAATAAATAGAAATATAAAAAATTGAATTTATTTGGTGATAATGAAAGAGATGAGATGGCAGAAATGCAATCTATATTAATATAACGTCTTAACCTGCAAAACAAATTTAACATAACTAAATTTAAGATAAACTAAAAATTAAAAAAAAATCTAGTCGAAGATAATTAATACCTCGACATTTTGATTCTATAAACTGCGAAAAAATCATAATTAATACATAAAATTAAAAAAAATCGAGGAAAAAAATGAATGAATAGAAAAACGTATACATGTAAATTGATTCAATGTTCAAAAAAATAAAAAAATGATATACTAGCAAGAGAAAATAATATACCTAAAAAGTTTGATTAATTTTTCTTAACTTAAATGGATTAGGAATAGGAGGAAATCGATTTGTATGAGATACGATTAATTGGAATTAAATTAATATTAATGCAATAAGAAAGAATTTTGAGAAAAAAAATTAAAATATATATATATATATATATATATATATATATATATATATTTAAGATTATGATTTATTATTATTACTAAAAATATATAATTTCAAATTATTATTTAAAATTTATATATAATAATTAAAATATACTTAATAATATTACTATTTAGAATTTATATTTTTTATTTATAATTTATAGTGTGAACACAATATTATTATTGTTTTTCTATTGGTCCACGTGGCATTAGTGGATCCTGAAATTATATATGTATAGATATAGGGTTTATTGTGTAAAGGGCCTTTTCTCAAATGCCCTTTGTTTATGAAACCTTTGACAAAGTCAAACCCTATTTTTTATTTGTTTTATTTTTTTAATTCAAGTAAACAAGGAAATGTCTATATTGCCCTTATCTCATTTAAAGGAGTAAAACCTTTGACAAAGTCAAACCTTTGAACCAAGTGAATTAGATTGAATATTTTATTAAACTTTAAATATATATACTAAAGAATAATTTCATTTAAAATTTTATATATTCGTCTAGCTTATGGTCTCGAGATAAATTTAATTAAATTTTGATGGTCTCGAAATCCTTTTATCGCGGATGTAAAATATTATTGATGACTTTTTTATTTTTAGTTTGAAAAAATTACATTTTAATTACTAATATAAAGTTAATTTCATGAAATAAAACTTTAATTACTAATATAAAGTTAATTTCATAAAATAATATTTTAATTACTAATATAAAGTTAATTTTAGGAAATTTAATTACTAATATAAAATTAATTTCATTAAATAACATTTTAATTACTAATATAAAGTTAATTTAATGAAATTTAATTACTGATATAAAGTTAACTTCATTAAATTTAATTACTAATATGAAGTTAATTCATTAAATAACATTATATAAAGTTGATTTTATGAAATTTACTTACTAATATAAAGTTAATTTCATTAAACAATATTTTAATTACTAATATAACGTTAATTTAATAAAATTTAATTACTAATTTAAAGTTAATTTCATGAAATAACATTTAATTACTAATATAAAGTTAATTTCATTAAATAACATTTTAATTACTAATATAAAGTTAATTTCATTAAATAATACTTTTAATTACTAATATAAAGCTAACATAATAAAATTTAATTACTAATATAAAGTTAATTTCATGAAATTTAATTACTAATCTAAAGTTAATTTTATGAAATAACATTTTAATTACTAATATAAAGTTAATTTTATGAAATAACATTTTTAATTACTAATATAATGAAATTTAATTACTAATATAAAATTAATTTTATTAAATTTAATTACTAATATAAAATTAATTTTATTAAATAACATTTTAATTATTAATATAAAGTTAATTTTATGAAAGTATATGGCATTTAGTCTTAGGTGTATTGAAAATATATCTATCACAATGTGAAATTTTATAGAAGTTGACTTATATACCATGCATATTGCCTATAGGAGACTTCATACTAAACGATTTAGAATTGCATTAGGTATATTACAATTATGTTTAGGTATGTGTGTCTAGAATTCATGATTAAATCATAGTCATCCGTTCAAAACTGAATAATACAAGAATTAATCACAGCCATCGATTAATTTCAATAAATAAAAAATGAATAAATCAAGAATTAATCACAGCTATTTGTTCAAACGTAATCAACGGTTGTATTTGTTGATCCGATCCAATGGTCAACTTTACATCACAACCATTCATTCAAGGTAAATCAACGGCTGAGTTTTGTTGATCCGAGTCCTAGTAATTAAAATGTAATTTCATTAAAATTAACTTTATATTAGTAATTAAAATATAATTTTATGTAAATTAACTTTGTATTAATATTTAAAATGTAATTTCATCTAATTTAATTTTATATTAGTAATTAATTTTAATTTCACGAAAAATAATTTTATATTAGTATTTAAAATGTAATTTTATGTAAATTAACTTTGTATTAGTATTTTAAATATAATTTCATACAATTTAACTTTATATTAGTAATTAATTGTAATTTCACGAAAAATAATTTTATATTAGTATTTAAAATATAATTTTATGTAAATTAATTTTGTATTAGTATTTTAAATATAATTTCATATAATTTAACTTTATATTAGTAATTAATTGTAATTTCACGAAAAATAATTTTATATTAGTATTTAAAATGTAATTTTATGTAAATTAACTTTGTATTAATATTGTAAATATAATTTCATGTAATTGAACTTTATATTACTAATTAATGGTAATTTCACGAAAAATAATTTTATATTAGTATTTAAAATATAATTTTATGTAAATTAAGTTTGTATTAGTATTTTAAATATAATTTTATGTAATTTAATTTTATATTAGTAATTAATTGTAATTTAATGAAAAGTAAATTTCGTGGGTCCCACATTTTTTGAAAATTTGAAACCATAAATTATTTGAACAAAATCAAAATTTTGGGGGGAAATAAAGTAAAAGAATGTGGGTCCCGAAAATTTTAGGAGGGAAAATAAAATTAAATGCATGTGGGTTCCATGTACTTTAAATATTATAATGATAAATAATAGAAGGGCAAATATAGTAATCTATTCATTATTTTATTATTATTAATAAATAATTTGACTTTAGGCCATTTTAACAAAACTGAATCTCAAAAAGATATTTTCACAAAGTCTCTTCCCGAAAAGGCCCTTTATCCGGCGCTCCCAAGAATATATCATTACAGCACGAAATATATCAAAGTTATTTTATTGTAAAAATAATTTATAATTTAATTAAAAAACTATTTTGTAGTATCTTAAAATGTACTCCTCAACCGGTCAAAAACCGGACTCAAACCGAACCGGAACCGGCTTGGAACGGAACCGGAATCGTCAAAAATCATGACCCGGAAATCGGACCGAAATAATACCGGTATGGACCAAACCGGACCGATAAATTCGGGTTCGGTCCGGTTTTGGACCGGATAAATTATTTTAAAACTAAAAAAATATATTTTTATTTATTTATTTATAAATTATTTTGTTATATTAATTATATTAATATTATATTAATTATATTAAGTATTAATAATTTAATATATAGTGAAATTTGTAGTTAATAAAAAAATTATATTTGATAAGTAGAACAAATTTTAAATTAGAAAAAATAATTTATCAAGTTATCTATTTATTTTTTTAAAAATATAATAATTTATATTATTAAAAAATATTATATATATTAATAAATTAAATTTCGGTCCAATCCGATCCGAACCGAATTTTACCGGTTTTTAACCGAAACCGGACCGGAAATCGAAATCTCGATTTTAGTTGAATCGAAAACCGATCTGGAATTTTACAGGTAGACCGAACCGGACCAACCGGTCCGGTTTCCGGTCCGGACCATTTTATGAACACCCTTCCTGGTGTAAATGTAAATGGTAAAAAATGTATAGGTAAAAAGGCATGGTTCGGTGGGCCTTTTTCTCCTGCACGAGCCTATCTTTTGAGTTTTTACCGCTCTAGGTGAGCGTAGAGGTGTGACTTTCAGCCTGGCCCAATGGGCCGACCCAGTGGACCCGACCAATGAGCCAAGATAGGCAAGACAATTCACGGTCCAAAAATATAACGGACCTTTCGGCCCGGGCTGAAGGGTCCAATGAGTTAGACTCGAGTTCGGCTTGATGCCCCAGTTTGGCCCTTTTTTTTTAATTTTAATTTTAATATTAATATTTTTAATATTTAATATTTTTTTTATTGATTTATTAATTTAATACAAATTTATTTTTATTTATCAACATGAAATATAAAAAATATATTTATCAATATATTTATGAACATAAAACATAATTTATAGTATTATTTTATATCAACATAAAATACTAGTAATTTTTAAAATATATTTATCAACATAAAACATAAAAAATTTATATTAATTTTGACATTTTTTTTTATATTTATCAACAAGTTTTATTATACATTTATTCTATATTTTTAATAAGTTTAATAATTAATTTATATTAAAAATATAAAAAAAATTAATTTTTAATAATTAATTATTTAAAAATATTGAGCCATGTTGACTCGATGGCTCGGTAGCCCAGCTCGGGCCAGGCTGAGCTCTGAAATCCCAAGCCCGAATGTTTTGGGCTGGGCCAATATGGGCTCATATAAATGGGTTGACTAGGTGGGCCAGGTCGGGCCGGGCTAGGCAGTCCCAGCGCTCAAGCCTCTCAACTTAAAAAGAAAAGAAACTTAAAAAAAATAAATGCTAAAAGAGATACTAAGTCATGCTGCACGTCACTTTATTTGAGCTCCCAGCAGATCTAATGATATTCAAACACTAACAATGGTAATGATAATGGAATTTATAACAATGCTTCCCAGCAGATCTACTGATATTCGTACGCTGATTTCTCGCCGGATATGCTTCCTGCAGGTAATTATCGATATGTGTATGTTATCAGTATGCAGTCGTGTCAATATGCTTCACTTCGGCTACTCTTCTATTGATGACAGGATTCGAGATTTCGTATAGGGGCTTAATTCGGATGTATTGATCATTCTTTATGTAACGCCCGGCCCGTTGAGGGGTCGAAGTCCGACCCTAATGGGCCAGCTCGGTTACCAATAATTGCCGTAGGGAGTGATATCCTGGCTCTACTGTACCAACACAGCAATACTTGTCTTTTCTAGCGCACTTTGTCCTCACTCGTGCGCACCCGGAAGACTTCTTAGGGGGTCACCCATCCTAGAACTACTCCAGAGCCAGCATGCTTAACTTTGGAGTTCTTATAGGAGGATGCCCAGAAAAGAAGATGCATCTGTTGGTATGAGTAGCATATTCAATCCTTTTAAGCCTTTGAATTTTCTGGGGCGTTACAATCACCCCACTTTTTTATGCGCAATGTCCTCGTTGTGCGCCTTTCCTTTCCCAGGACTTACCATCCGTGCAAGATTCTAGAGGTGGCTCTTACGGGTACTCTCACCAACTTCTGGGTGGAGCACTTGGTCCCGCAATTCCGGTCGGCACCTGCTCTGATACCATTTGTAACGCCCCGGCCCGTTGAGGGGTCGAAGTCCGACCCTAATGGGCCGGCTCGGTTACCAATGATTGCCTTCGGGAGTGATATCATGGCCCCACTGTACCAACACTTATCTTTTTCAACGCACTTTCTCTTCACTCGTGCGCACCTGGGAAACTTCCCAGGGGGTCACCCATCCTAGAATTACCCCAGAGTCAGCACGCTTAACTTTGGAGTTCTTATAGGAGAATGCCCAGAACTCCAAAGTTAAGCGTGCTGACTCTGGGGTAATTCTAGGATGGGTGACCCCCTGGGAAGTCTCCCAGGTGCGCACGAGTGAAGACAAAGTGCGTTGAAAAAGATAAGTGTTGGTACAGTGGGACCAGGATATCACTCCCGAAGGCAATCATTGGTAACCGAGCCGGCCCATTAGGGTCGGGCTTCGACCCCTCAACGGGCCGGGGCGTTACACTTTAGGATAAAGAGCAATTCGATTTTCGAAATTATTAAAAAAAGGCATAACATACTGATTGATAGATAATATTGTAATTTTATTTTGATTATTAAAATCTTATTTTTGGAATCTTTTATCCATACTTAAACTAAGCACGGCTTACAACAATCGGGCTACGAACGTTGTAGAAGTTATGATCAGACGACCATGTAATCGAACCGAACACATCTTCGTGCAACGATGTAGTAGTAAGTATGAACGTGACTTGAAAGCTCAGTTTCATGACATGCTTCGTAAATTGCAGTGTGTTTGGCACCACTTTAACATCGACACCAGCAGGAGCCTCAACGGTAACTCTGTAGTTCGAGTTCACTCGACCGACATTAGTCACTGTTCTTTTCACCTTCTTCTTCACATTTGCCCTCAATCCAGAAACGGCTATCGAAGGGTAGTTCATATCGGAGATCAAATCAGGACTCGAGTTACGGGGGCAGTTAAAGTTATCAGGAACAGTCGAAGACAATATTTTGATGGCTGTATCATTGTAGCCCAAGTTGCAAAGAAATAAGATGTAATCGATGGTTTCTGTCTCATACACGAGCCCCGGCCACACCGGTCCAAAAATGTTGACTTCCCCAGCACCTATGTCGTAAGGGGTAGCACTCGATCCTGATAAATTCGTGATTGGAGCATTGAGGTTGTTGTTTTGTATTGCTGCACACGAGTTTGAAAATAATTGAGTCCGTGTACGAATTAATGAGAATTTCTTTAGTATGAAAATGTTACCTGTTGTCATTATGGCTGATCTGATAGCCGATGGAGTCCATTTCGGATACCAGAACTTTACGATTGCAGCCAGACCGGAAACATGTGGGCAGGACATGGATGTACCCGAGAGTAAGTTGAAGAGTGGTGGTTTCGGCTTTCCTGGGAAAGCCGCGCTTGTGTCGTTCAAAGGCCATGCTGCAAGGATGGACACTCCTGGTGCTGTAACATCAGGCTACAAACACAACACAAAACATAAGGCCACACGAATTAAGTTGATGAACAAACACTTATTAATATAGTTTCAACCTTGAGAAGGTTACTAATGTTGGGTGTAGGCCCTTTGGACGAAAATGATGCAACAACGGGCGATGGCTTGTAATTCAGTATCGTTTGAGTGGGTAAGATGGTCGCCAAAGGATTTCTTGCAATGTCAATAACGATTCAATTAGGTATCGTTTTATATGCATATACAATGTTGTTGATTGGGATAGTAAATAGTGATTACTTTGTTGAGTTGATATAAGATTGTATTCGAGCTCCATCTGTTGTATTGACAGCGGCAAATGCAATACTAGTTTGGAAGTTGTATGTCCATTGCCTCAATGAATTGCTAATCATTATAATTCCGATCACGCCTTGTTCTTTCATTGCGCCGATCTTGTCGAGTATACGGACTCTGTCATGGCTCATACACAAAACAATTCTCCCCTTTACTTTGGCGCCGTCTAATGAACCCGGGAAACAATGGCTGAAAAGGAAAAAAGACTCATCAAGTCGTTAATTGCAGATAAAAAACTACACAAAATGAGGATCATACGTTGCATTGAATGAATCAGATTGGTTGTGTCCGGCTGAACGTCCATCGACTAACTGATAAACTGGAGATTTTTTGAGACCCGAAAAGTTGATGCCTCCGCCCTGCAGTAATCGAATAACATCAGATCATGCATATCATAAATGTCACATGTCAGATTCAAATAAATTCTTTTCAAGTACCTTAATCATCTCCTTTCGTCCGCCTAACACAACACCCACCTCAAAATCACGATCAATGGTGGTCGCACCAACAGTTACGATCCAAGGGCTATAATTTTCAACGGTCCCAGAAGAAGGGCCTTCATTTCCAGCAGAGGCTACCACAATGACCCCATTCTCCATAGCGTGAAATGCTCCGATGGCGATAGGATCGGTGAAAAAACTATCTTCGTATGCATCACCCAGCGATACAGAAATGACATCAACCCCATCAGCAATCGCATCGTCGAATGCTTTGAGAATCGATGAGGCCGTGCATCCTTGTGTTCCACAAACACAATAAGCCGCGAGTCTCGAAAATGGTGATCCACCCCTTGCGACCCCCTTAGCAAGGTCGTAATACGATGCCCCGTTAACCGGAACCCCTGCTATGGTCGATGCAACGTGTGTACCGTGCCCATTCCAATCCATGGCCGTGGTGATCGAACCCGGGTAATCAGGATCATCGTAATACCTTGCTCCAATCACTTTCCTGTATCAATCAATTTGTAAATACAGATCGATTTCAAATGAATTATACAGATTTAAAATTCGTTCACCTATTGCACATGATTGCAGTAGTCGAATTATTGTTATAAGTCATGCATGTTCCATTCCAACGGTCTGGAATCGGACCCATAAACTCATCATTGAAACTCGGATGATGAGGCCAAATTCCTGTGTCCAGGATGCCAATGATAGTGTCACCACCTCCCCTCGACCACTTAGAGGCATTAGAATGTGAGTTAGTGCGGCCTGAATCAGTGATCCTGAACGGCCTTTGACTCATCAAGAAATCCCAAGAACGAGTGGTGTGCAGTTTCAGCAGCGAGTCTGGAAATACGGACACAACTCCGGGTCTTTCAGCTATTTCTGTTGCTTCTTCAGGGGACAAACGAAGCGCAAGCCCCATAAAACTCGTGTTGTAGATTTGTACAACAGAGTTGTTCTTCCTGGAAGTAAGCATGCTTTTATCAACACAAGGATGTCAATTGAAAAAGATGGATGCAATTTATAATCAAACCTTTCCGTGTGCTCGTTTAGAAGCTGAACGTGATCGGTTCTTTGTTTGCCTTCCTTCGAGGCTCCCATGTACACAATATAAACTTCATTTTTGTTTTCCGATTCGTCTGTATTGGTGCGGGCATTAGCTTCTCCAGGAATCGAGACCAAATTAATCAAGAAACTGAAAACCAAAACAAAATGAAAATATGTATTCACCATTATATATTATGTATCAAAACTGTATTAATACTAATGTAGTGATTAATGAACAACTACGTACCACCATTTATACAGAGTTTAGCAAGTTGTATTCACAAGTATAATGATTACAAGTATTTGTGATATATTTTTTTAAATTAAATTCCGGAAAAAAATGATTATAGATTAATGACTATTAGACTCCTAGGGTACCCTGAAAATAATGATCTAAAAATTACACAAATTATCAAGAATTTACTAAATTGTGGGTGAACACGAGTCGGGTCGAGTTTTGTTTTATAGGTGAACACGTACAAGTCAGGTCGAGCCCAAAACCTGTGTCTCTCTGTTTGAGCCGAACAGAGATTTTTGAGATAAAGGCTCGACTTGGGACCGCTCGGCGGTGTTTCGGGAATATTTTTAATAATTTTTTTAAATAAAAACATAATTTTTTTAAAATATTAATATAAATATTAATTTTTTATTTTTATTTTGTAATTACAAATTAAAATACCAAAAATCATTGGGTAATTTATTAAATAAAAAGTCGGGCTGGTCGCCGAAAAAAAAATAGTATTAGATTTTACCCCTGACGGTCTTTGTGGTCCAATTTTTTAACCCACGCTCAGCCCCTAATAAAAACATAGTATGTTAAAATTGTATATGTTGTGCTCACTTCTGAGTTGTCTCACATTGAATATTTGAAGAAAGGGGACCAAAATATAAGACTAGGGAGCTACTCCACCTAGTACCAATTGGTTTTAGGATGAAATCTTCCTACATGTAGGGATGTAAACGAATCGAATCGAGTCGAATATCTCACTATTCATTCGAATAATAAATTTTGATTCGTATTCGTTCGAATAATCGAATATTCAAACAAAAATACAAAATAAACAATATATATTGTTTTATCTTATTATAAAAATATTAAAAAATTCAAAATATAAAATTTAAAATAAAATTAAAATATTATTTGACATTTAATTTGTCGCAAAGTCATCCATCAATACATATTCCTTCGTTAAAAAGTCCTTCCAGAAACAAGAAATAAATTTATTGAATATCCTTCCAGAAACAAAAAATAAATTTATTGAATATGAATAGTAAATGCTATGAAATTAAAATAATATATATATGTCAAATCGAACTATTCGTATAATATTCGAATCGAATAATACACTATTCATATTCGTATTCATATTTATTCGAATATAAAAAAATATTTGTATTCGTATTCATATTCGTTCTTTCGAATACGAATCATCAAAAGTCGAATCGAATCACGAATCGAGTAAAAAATATTCGATTCGTTTACATCCTTACCTACATGTTCCGGGTCTTCCCTTTCCCGTCTTTGTGCGCTAGTCACCTAGTATCAATTGGTTTTAGGATGAAACCTTCCTACATGTCCCGGGTCCTCCTTTTCCCGTTTTTGTGCGCTAGTCGTGGTACCGCACTTACACACCTCCGATTTCAACAAAGTATATCATTAATTAATTTGTATAGATAAAAAGTTCATTGATACCACTCCAAACCGTATATCTTTTATTCAAAATGATTTGGAGTGTGTCTTTTGAAATGTAGAAACCAGAAAGTGTCTTTAAGAGTTTAAGAGGACGGTTGTTAGAAATATTCCAGATCGATTGAATAATAGGCTCACATATAAGTTGGATAACCTTATTATCTTAATAAGACATTTTAATATGTTATTGACCCAACTTTAACATAATATCATAATAGACTCAATACGATATGTACGATGTCGTCTGTGCCCCTGCCAATGGATTTTCCGGCAGTTGGCGCCTTTGCCGATATATAAAGAACCTTGGTTGGACAACCTTAACAAGAGACCCAACTTTGACAACGGCTCTAGTTTTCGACTAGTGTGACCCACCTTATTTGGAATAAGGAATGATCGAATTTCCTCTTTCTTTAGTTAAATAAATAGCTGCGGTTGTCTTTACAAAGTCACTCCCACCGGATTGCCGAAGGATAAGCTCACATATAAATAAGTTGAACAACTTTAACATGCAAGACATTTTAATGTGTTATTAAATCAACTTTGACAACTACTCTAATTTCCGACTAGTGTGACTCACCTTGTTTGAAATAAGGAATGATCGAATTTCCTCTTTTTTTTAGTTAAATAAACAGACACGGTTGTCTTTACAAAGTCACTCACACCGAATTTCGGTGAAATAAATAAGTCAGTGCAATTTTTCAACAAATTAGCTTCTAAAATGTAAAAGAAAGTATTATAAGTTCAGATGATAAAATAAATATTTTATTTTTTTATGAAACCAATATAAATAATATTTTTTTTATTTACGTACTAAAAGAAATATAAAAAATATTCATGTGACGGAGAGTATTACTTAGGAACGTGAAATCAAGATTTGATCATTAGAACATCTTCAATGATAATGGGCACCTTGAGTCATGTAAACTGGATTTGAGCATCCTAAGATGTAAAAATCAGCATGGGATGGAACACAAAAAAAGTGGGAATGCCAACCTCGTGGCCAAGATCACTTTTTACATGTGAACGGTGAACCACATTTGATAATTTTATTATTTTTTTGTGTGTGTATTATTATTTAATTAATAAAATTAAAATTTAAAAATTATGAGAAGTAGGCTTTTGCATTGCATGAAATTGCTTACTTTTTCCATTTGCCTAATTTATAAATAAGTGTAACCAAATGGGGTCCATAAAAAATAAAAAATCGGCTTTTGCATTAGAGATGCTCTTACTAACCTTCGGTGTCTTATTAAAAGTGATCATATACTTCAATTGTTTTGAAATAATGATCATATAGTCATTTTTAATTTACAAAAATGTTATAATCATTAATAAGGAATAGAAGTAGTATTTATTTAAATAACAAAAACTAATACTCCTTACTTTTATTTCCCAACTAATTATGCACATTTTTCTATTTTGAATGTCTTAACTAATATGCATACATTAAAAAAGAAAATAATATTTTATTTTATTTTTTCAATTTAAAATACAGTTTTACTCTAACTTTATTAACTTTTTTAAAATTTTATTCATAATTGTTGTACTTTAAATTTTAATATAAAAAAAATATTTTTACTCACCCGTTTTTTGATGAAAAAGTCAAAAAATAACTTTTACAGGAAATAGTTTACAAGAAAAATCAACTATTCAAAAATTGCATACAAGTTCTTTGAATCTTGTGATAAACTCTTACAAGAAAATCAACTATTCAATAATTGCATACAAGTTCTTTGAATTTGACATTAAGATCCGTATTCTTCAAAAAGAAATTGCTACTTTCAAAATCGGAGTAATTAAAGATGGTTAGAATTATTGAAAAAAAACAAAATCAAAATAAAATAATGAAAAATGTAAAATTTTCCATTTTATATTATTGAGTATGTGTCATTAGAGATATCAGCAATTTATATCTTGCTCCCCATTTCAAGATGTACATCTTGCTCCTGGTCAACGTTATATAATTTTCGGTCAAATTATCTTAGGTTTTTTTTCTCCTTTTTTTCTTTCATTTTGTTTCTCTTTTTCTATCTCTCTCTCTGCAGAACAACAACCCCACGCCGTTCACCTCCATCAGCACCGAGATCTACGCCGTTCACCTCCATCATCACCGAGATCTACTATTCATCTGCGTTCATCTTCTCCTCGTCCTCGTTTGCTTGACATCGTCGTCGTTCAGCGCCACCATTCATCGTTGCCGTTCACCGCGATTTACATCGTCTTCAATTTCTTGGCGTCTACATCGTTCTCCGCATCTTCAATCCCTGAACCCACACATAGGAATGTTGTCTTTGGACGAAATCGAGCGACTCAATGCTTAGATCGAGAAGGTCGATGAATCTTGCCCTTGAGGCCGCAACCGATCCCTTGGTAATCTTTCACTGTCACATATTTAGATTATTTATTGTGAATTGAATATAATTCTGCAATTACAATATGTGTGTTGGTTCTCGTATTAATATGTTATAATTTATACCTCTAACATACTTATTATGCCATCAGCATGTTTGTTGAAATGCCTCTGTGATTTAGACTTATGAAATTGCACACATGTTTTTGCCACATGAGCTCTGAGATTTTTAGTGAAATGTTACTGCAATATCGTGTTGACAAATCTCTAAAGATAGTCCTTACTGGTTCCCCACTCTCTGAAGTCGACTTTTTAGTGCTTTCCATGTTGATTCTATATTTGAGTGATAAGTAGTATATTGTGTTTCGTGATTGCTTCATTATTTGGGGAGGGAGGTACTAGTTAATTTCCTAATTTTGATCCTTGTTAAGTTTAGCATAATTTTTTCAAAATCAAAAGGATTGAAAGTAAATGATTTAATAGTTAATTATATTTTTGTATGAGCTTGTATCAGATTTTGTAGTTCAATGTATTATGGATTTTCGAAATTTTATAATTTTGTATTTGATTGTTTTGCCGTGTTTGGCCTGGGATGTTGATTTTTTGGATTTTGAAATTGGATTTTGTAACATATTAATTTTTTTAACAAATTGAAGTTGAGTTTTAAAAGTTTAATCTTATGTATACAGTATTTGTATGTTGAGTATGAAACTTCATTTGTAACAGATAGTGATCAAAATATTGTTTTATTTTTTAATACTTCAATTTCAAAATTATTGTCCTTCATTTTTTAAAGTGTCAAACTTCAATGTCTAAATTATTGTCCTTCATTTTTATAAGTGTCAAACTCCACTTTTGAAAATATTATACTACGAACCATTCACCATATGAATCATTCCTTAGTATTTTCTCCTGAAGGATATACAACCATCTGCCGGATGCATTGCTCGGCGAGAATAGGTTCTGTATGATCAGCCCGACATACGAGAACATGAAGAAAGACGGACTGGAGCCGAATGTGTACACGTACAATATTCTCCTGAAGGCTCTGTGTAAGAATGGGAGTTTAAGCGGTGCCCGTAAGATTTCTCGACGAAATGTCTAACAAGGGTTTTGAGCCTGACGGTGTGAGCTACACGACTGTAGTATCGTTTCGGTGCGAATATGGTGGTGTGGAAGAAGCGAAGGATTTGGTTTTGAAGTTCATCCCTAGTGTGCCCGTTTATAATGCCTTGATCGGTGGGTATTGTCGAGAAGGGAAGATTGAGGGTGCGTTTGAAGTGCTAGGAGAAATGTTTGAAAGGGGAATTGCTCCTAACGTCAGAACGTACACTGTGATTTTGAACTGTTTATCCGATCTTGGTAACATTGAGATTTCTTACGTTGTCTTTGGTAAAATTATCGTGCGGGGATGTAACCCGAATACCATATGTTTACTTATTTGATAAAAGGTCTATCTCTGAAAGGTAGATTGTTTGAAGCTCTTGACGTGTTGACTAAAATGTCTAAAGATGGGATTTCGCCGAATGAAGTTACGTACAACACGATTTTTCGACGCCTCTGTTCTGACAAGAATATGAATGATGCCTTGTGTATTCTTCTTAAAATGGAGACAAACGGATGCCTTCCGAATATAGTGACGTATATTGATGCAACCTTACTCAGAGGTGTTGGAAATCGATATCCCGGAATTAATAAATTAATTAAAATTAATTATCTAATTAATTCCGACCGAAATCCTTCGGAGATCGAATATCCGGAGTTGTCAAATGCGGAACGACAATTCCAATCGACTCCCGGTTGCCGGAACATCCCGCCACGAACCACGACGAATCCGGACTCAACCGAAACCCTAACCGTAGGTGAACCCACGGCTGTTCGGTCGAGCCCTCGCGTGGGCTCGCGGCTGTTCAAGGCAGCCGCCAAGGGCTGCTCGTAGCAGCCCGCTGGGCATGGCCGAACCCTCCCGGACAGCCCACATCAAACCCTAGCAGCGGCCCGAGCCGCCGCTGTTCGATGGGGCGTGCGCACGTCACCGGACGTGCGCTGGGGTTCGGCTCGTACAGCCCCATGCATGGACTCGCATCGCACGCGAGTCCGCTGCGAGAAGACTCGCAGCTCGCTGCGAGCGCGCACGGGGCGATCGCCTGGTACCCGCGCGATCGCGCGCGACCTGGACCAGGCGGGCGCCTGGTCCCCAAGCGAGCGCTTCGCTGCCCAGCGAAGCTTCTCGTGCGATCCACGCCGCCGGGTCGCTCCAGCCGCGGCGGTCCGACGATTCTCGATCGCCACCGCTCGGCTCGACCCCGGTGAGGATCCTATACCTCGGATCTTGGTTCACGATATTTTTACGATAATTAAAACGATTAAATCATAAAGAGGGTTTTACGATTTTACCTCGTTCTCGTTGTTCGGAAAAACGAAGAACTCAATTGATGACCTTGAGATCTTCCCACGTATTCCTTGCACTAGCTCGAACGTCGGGTGGGCGACGATCTTCCGAACTCTATGGATCTTCTTCACTCTCCAAGAACTTTATGATTGGCGTATCTTAGGTTAATGAATTGTGAAGACCATGTAGTGCTTTTATAGGCTACGTAGGGGATCAAAAGGAGATTAAATATTGGGCTTCTAATATTGAAGATTAAATTGAGCCCAATGCTCAAGTCCATTAATCCTTATCAATATTAATTAATTTATTTTCCACTATATAAATTAATTGCACTCCCAATATTAAACCATATTATATCAAATAATATTTCTCCGGTAGTATTATTTATTCCGTGTATTTAAGATTTAAATATCCATGAATAAAATTAATTTATTGCCAATTAATTTATTCATCTCTTATATCCGAGAATAGTACCGTTCAACTTTAATTATTATGCGGATTAAATCCACCTGCAGGGTTTACATAATAATTCCTTATGAACTCATCTCGGGGATATTATCAACCCTTACGGGATACACTTTCCCGTCAAGTATTCACGGCATGTCATATTAAAAATATAGCGACCCAACTTAACCGGTAATTGACCCAGTAATTAAACCGGTCAATTCCTTTGGAAAATCAAAGTCACTTATATTAAATATACACACCCGCAATAGTATCGGGGATTAAGAATAAAATACACTGAGACTTAAATCGATTATCGTCGGCAATCCTAATCGATAAATCTCAAACGATCCGCTCAATACACCAAGTGTACAAGTGTGATAAAATAATTAAGATAAATTATTTTCTCTCTCACACAACGACTATACCGATGGATTGGTCCGTGTCCATCTAGGTCGTGAGCAACTGTTTGATTAAATACGAGTAACCGATAGTATGATCTTCTGTGCGCCCATGCTTGCACCATACTAACTACAACGTATAAAATCCAGGACTATGATTTGCATATATTTAATTATAAATAATTAAACGCAAATAATTGTTTATTTAATTAAATAGATTAATGACAATGGATCGGGAGTTTCCGTTACTTAAATCTAGACATTAAGTACACAACTCCAACAATCTCCCACTTGTACTAAGGTCTAGTCATTTCCTCCAAACTCCCGACTCCCATACTCATCACGTGCTTAAGTTGTACTTCCAAGAAGTACTATGTGAATGAGCACTCTAGGTTGCCGCTTTGAAGTTATCTTGGTGACTACAGCGTCGTCTCCCTCGACGATGACTCGTATCAGGTGGTACTTGCTCTATGTGTTATCTTACACTTATGGACTTGTGATTTCTTACCATTTGCCATCGCACCGCTATTTACATAGCCTTTGACAAAATTAAGAATCACATCTAAGTCCCAGAGATTCCCGGAGCTATACCAAAACTTCCGCTGCCTCTGAGGCCGCTATTTGGTTACTCATGGCAGAGTCCGAAAAGCATCGTGCTTATCACTCTTCCATGTTAAAACTCCTTCTCCTTCAATAGTGAAGCACATAGCCTGATATCGACTTACACTGGTCCTCATTCGATTAGAAATCTAAGAGAATGTAATCCAAAGGAAATGCTTGAGCTCGGAGAGCCTCCTATCGCGGTGCCTACGGCGAGGTTGTTGTAGTACGATGCCCCATCGACGGGTTTTCCAGCTGCTATCGATGCGGTGTGTGAGCCATGACCAAAGGTGTCCCGAGCCGTGGTGATGTAACCGGGCTCGTCGGGATCGTCGTAATATCTTACTCCAATCACTTTTCTGTAAATTAATCATAAAATAATTAATGTTACAAAGTAAGTAATGTCTAGATTTAGGTATATTGTGCTAAAGAAAGTCCGGTATTGTTAGCTCAGTTGGTTGAACACTTTAATTGAGGTCCGTAAAGTCCAATGTGTAGGTATTTAAATTTGTGAAATTGACCACATATTAATGGTCAAATTTCTTTGTTATTTGCGAAAGAATTGTGACCATATATTGCTTTGTTATTTGCGAAGGAATTGTGACAATTGCTGTGGACCAGAAGTATTATATCGTAAATAACTAATGCACAGTTATGGTCTGCAGTTATAGTAATGCAGTTATATGTCTGGTACTATAAGGATAACAAATGCAGAAAAAGAGTTTAATGCATAGCAAAATAATAAATAATAAAGTGCAAATTGTGAAGAACAATTCAACATTCAATTTGAGTGTTGTAGACGTTGCGAACAAACAAGTGAATTCGATTCGTTTGATTCTCTTCCGCACTAACAAGAAGTAAGTTTTCGTTTTAATTTTATTGCGTAACTTATTTCGTATAAGTAAAATGCTTAATTTTCTGAGAGATGAAAGTATATATATTTACTTGTTGCACGGGAATGAAGTGGAGTTTTCGTCCGCCATGCATGTTCCGTTCCAATGCGAAGGGATCGCACTCATATATCTATCGTTGAAACTCGGATGTTCGGGCCAAATTCCTGAAACGTACCGATCGATGCCTCAAAATGAATACGAACGAATTTACGTACGATTCTATTCTATTATTAATCGATGATATATATTATACCCGTATCTATGATGCCAATGATAGTGTCTTGAGTTTGAGTCGACCAATTGGATTCGGAAGAAGATGAGCTCGAGTTGATCATGGCATTATTGATTGTGAGACGGCCAGCAGCATGTTGGCTTCTCAGGAAATCCCATGAACGAGTGGTGTGGAGCGGTACAACACTGTCGGGATAAACCGACACCACTCCGGGTGTTCGTGCTATTGATTTCGCTTCTTCCTCGGATAAACGAGCAGCGAAACCCAAGAAACTTCGGTTGTAGATTCGTACAACCCTGAAAACAAACAAAGAAAAACATACATAAGCAATAGTATATACTTTTTCACATGAGTATTGAACTAAAAATTTAATACTTCATTCGTCCTATGCAGTACGCGTATTAAACCTAGTATTGAGCTCATTCATCAATCGGATATGATTGTTTTTTGGATCACCATTCGAACAAGTCTTGGCTCCCATGTACACAATATGAACTTCACTACTTTCCGATCGAACTTCATTGTTATTATTATCAGCTTCAACGAAAATCAAAAGATTAAAACTAATCAAAAGAATGCAAAAGGCTCTCATGATTATCGATCGAAATATAGTTTTCAGAGACGAATGAAGGAAGTATTAAGTAGTCTGCTGATTATCCTACACATTAGGGTAATGAGTAAAAATATCTTTGTAAATAAAAATATAAACGTGAATATATTCTTTTTTTAAGTAAAGACAAAAGACAAAAGATTAAAATTGTGAATATAGGTCCTGCCAAACTATGAAATATTCGAAAAATATATATAAAAAAATTATGTCTATTCATGAGGTTGATGATTTCCGCCTATACTCATATAATTAATAGTCAAAAGATATACTATTATTCTTATAATATGCATGATTGTGGAATTGATATTGACTGGAATTTATTTTCGGTTTTATTTATATATTTCTTCCGTTTTATATATTTATAAATGTGGTTTTAAAAAAAAATTATATATTACGAATAAAACACTATAATAATTAAAAAAGATAGAATAATAAAAATAAAAAAAATTAATGAGAAATAGTATATTAATATATATAAAAGGAATAAGTAATTTACAATAATATAGGATAAATACATTTTAAATGTCTATCAGATATAAGAAGTTGATAAATATTTGAATTTGAGTTTTAATTATAATATAATAGTTTTTACTTTTTAGCGAAACAATTACGAAGAATATATGATTTTATAATTTATAATTTAATTAAATTGTTTTTGTAATATATCATTTAAATGATGATTTGAAATACCTTTCAAAACTTTAAAATATTTTTAAAAATATTTTATACGTAATTTGAAATACTATTTAATTTTTTGAAAATGTTTTACAATGATTTTTAAGTGATTTACGATACATTTTATACATATTAAAATATCTTGAAATATTTTTTAAATTATATAAAATATTTTAAATCATTTTAAAGTGTTTTAAATTAATTTAAAAAAAATTTTAAACATGTATATAATATATGTATAGATATAGATATTATAGATAATAGTTTTAAATCTTTTGACCGCTCTAGGTTAGTGTAGAGCTGTGACTTTGAGTCTGGCCCAATGAGTCGACTCAGTGGACCCGACCAATGAGCCAAGCTAGGCAAGACAATTCACGACTCAAAAAAATACGGGCCTTTTGGCCCGGGTCGAAGGGCCGAATGAGCTTGACTCGAGTTTGGCCTGATGGACCAGTTCAGCCCGATTTTTTTTAATATTAATTTTAATATTAATATTTTTAATATTTAATATTTTTTTTTATTGATTTATTAATTTAATACAAATTTATTTATCATCAACATAAAATATAAAAAATATAGTATTTAAAAAAATATTTATGAACATAAAACATATAATTTATAGTATTATCGGCTATGCTTCGTGCAGGTAATTATCGATATGTGTACGTATGTTATCCGTATGCAGTCGTGTCAATATGCTTCACTTCGTTTATATGCGACTCTTTTATTGATGACAGGATTCGAGATTTCATATAGGGGCTTAATTCGGATGTATTGATCATTCTTTAGGATAAAGAGCAATTTGATTTTCGAAATTATTAAAATAAGGCAGGTAATTTTATTTTGATTATTAAAATCTTATTTTTGGAATCTTTTATCCATACTTAAACTAAGCATGGCTTACAACAATCGGGCTACGAACGTTGTAGAAGTTATGATCAGACGACCATGTAATCGAACCGAACACATCTTCGTGCAACGATGTAGTAGTAAGTATGAACGTGACTTGAAAGCTCAGTTTCATGACATGCTTCGTAAATTGCAGTGTGTTTGGCACCACTTTAACATCGACACCAGCAGGAGCCTCAACGGTAACTCTGTAGTTCGAGTTCACTCGACCGACATTAGTCACTGTTCTTTTCACGGTCTTCTTCACATTTTCCCTCAATCCAGAAACAACTATCGAAGGGTAGTTCAAATTGGAGATCAAATCAGGACTCGAGTTACGGGGGCAGTTAAAGTTATCAGGAACAGTCGAAGACAATATTTTGATGGCTGTATTGTTGTAGCCCAAGTTGCAAAGAAATAAGATGTAATCAATGGTTTCTGTCTCATACACGAGCCCCGGATACAATGGGCCAAAAATGTTGACTTCCCCAGCACCAATGTCGTAAGGGGTAGCACTCGATCCTGATAAAATCGTGATTGGAGCATTGAGGTTGTTGTTTTGTATTGCTGCACACGATGAGTTTGAAAATATATAATAATTGTTGGATTTGTGTCCTTCATTCCACGTGTGTTGTACCGAGATAAGTTATATAGTGTATCCTATGTAGATAGATCGATTAGTCGGTGTTATGTGTCTTGTCGAGAACACGAACTTAACACTCGATGATCATGCCAAATGAGTCACACGGCCCTCTTGATCATGTATACTTGGAGTGTACAAACTTCGGTTGAGAACCGGGGTGAAACGACGAGCACGCTGGAAAAACGAACGCGTTGGGAGCAGCTAGCGCGCCGCGCTGGATTTTCACTAAAAGGCCAGCGCGCCGCGCTGCGCCAGATCGTGAATTTTTGGTAATTTTCCAGAATTTTCCTATTTTGGACTCCTACGCCTATTAGGTAACCCTATGGGTTTTTCCCCTATATAAAGGGACCTAAGGCCACGAAATTCAGAACAACATAATCATATATTCGTGAGAGAATTTCGTGGAGAGGCCGAAGGAATCGAGGAATCGAGCGGGGTTCGTTCCAAGTCCAAGTTCACGTCGTTTCAAGGATCAAGGAGGGTTCGTGCAACGAATTGAGGCCGGGTACTTTCGCGGCTGATCCATCTACGTCCGGGCATCAATTATTAAGAAGAATCACAAGGTACACGATTCTTAAACTAACTCATTAATTGTTCTTACTACATACGTGCGCACTAGATCCATGATTAGGGTTTTACGTGTTTATGCATGATTCTTTCTTCCGCACTTTTCATGCTTGTAAAATACGTAAATCCATCTATTGGGGTATGGATGAGATTCATACAAATCCCAACAGTGGTATCAGAGCCTTGTCGTGCGTTTTCGTATACGTAGAACAAGTGCCTATAAAATTGTTTTTATTTTATTTGTGAATTTTCGGTGGACTATTTTTTGGAAAAATAGTATTTGATTATGTTAATTTAATTGAGATTATATTTTGTATGAATCAAGTGTCCATGAATTGTTTTTGATTTTTTCATTAATTTTTCATGGAATATTTTTTGGAAAAATAATACTTGATTTTTGGCAAAATTAATTTGGTTAAATTTGTATGCATAAATCAAATCGCCATACTATGAAATTCGAAATTGATGAATTATTTGGAATAATATTTTGTCAATTTTATCTCTCAATCATGATTAATAAAGAATTTGGAATTCTTGTATTTTTCATGAATTTCATGTTTTATCAAATTTTCGAAACAATGCCTAATTTGTTTTTCCAAAGATTAATTTCAAGCCGATCTATTTCTCACCCCGGGGAGTGGAAATGAGACCAGAGTGCTTAAATTAGCCGATGACACAAATTAGAGACTTTCGAACCATGGGATGGTACGATCGTCTGGTTGGCTCCCCCATGTCCCATGGGAGATAGGGCGCAATTGCATGATAAATCGCTGGTTAGAAACCTCGAGTTTTCACTTACGATTTATCGCGTTTTGATTATTGGGATGATTATGATGGGGATACAAATAAAAGGCGATTATTGGGAATAATCGTTGTTGAAACAATTAAATCTGAATTTTATTGAGAATAAAAATTAATAGGCATTTTTGAGTTAATTGTTGCATCTTGCCTGCTAGGAATTGAGAATTCTTGTGCTTGCTCGATGTTATGATCTGCGGTAGTATGCATGCTTTAGGTTTATATTATACGTTTTCATCATGTTCAATCGATTAAAACAAAACCTGCATGTATAGTCTCATAAAATGAGTTATCGCCTTGTCCAATTAGACACACCCCCTAAAGCTCTCGATCATCAATTAGTAGGTTCCGCCTCCGCGGGGTGCTATATTTTTGATCTTGAGATAAGGTGAGGGTAGAGGAACAACGAGGCCTCTACAACGTGTTTTTGGTTTCTCATCGACGAACCCACTGGAGGCGTGGTAGTCGAGGCGAGGAGATAAGAATGGGATTCTTATCGACCAAGAGTGTTATTGTCGATAGTGAGACTATTGAAATAACATTGACAATGAGATTGTCTACCTATCTTGGATTTTTCGAGTGTCAAGCTCTCCTTGGCTCGAGAAATTGCGAGATGAGGATCTTGGAATTATTTTGTTCTAGATGTTAGAATATATTTATATTTTAGTTATTATATTTATAAAATTATGGTTTACCTTTTGTTTATAGGATTAGGGTTTACCTTTTGTTTTGGCTATATAAAGCCTCTCTCTTGTATATTTTAGATCACGCTTATTTTGTTCTAATAACACAAGTTCTCTACGTTTATCTTTTCCTTTTCTTTAACCCTTGTTGGATTATATAAATCCTAACATGGTATCAGAGCCAGCAATCATTTTTTTTTTCTGATCGTTTCGTTTAATTTTTTCTGATCGTTTCGGTTGTTGGCGTTTTCGTTTTTCGCTTGTTTTCCAATGGCTTCTAGTGAGGACTCGTTGCAGTCAATTGGTGTTCGTTTGGATGTGGCTTCTTCTCAGAATAATTCTATGGATGCTCTTGCAGAACAGTTTCAACGATTCCTTGCTACTCAGTCTTCGTCCTCAAGTCAGACAGTTCCCCTGCCTCAGCATCTTGCCATGACTACTCGTTCTCCATCAGGTTTGCCTTCATCAAAACCCTCAGGTATATCATCATCTCTTTGGGTCTTGGACTCTGGGGCTTCGTTTCATATGTCTCCTGATCCATCTAAGTTTACATCCTTATCTTCTGAGTCTTGTTCCCCTACTGTTGTTACTGCTGATGGTTCATCCTTACCATTAGTTGGCGTTGGCACTGTTAACACTCCTCACGTGTCTCTCTCAAATGTCTATTGTATACCTAAGCTTACTCTAAGTCTTGCTTCTGTTGGTCAATTATGTGATTCTGGATATTCCGTTCATTTTTCTTCCACCTCTTGTTATGTAACGGATCCCAACTCAAAGAGGCTGATTGGGACAGGCCGTAGACAGGGGGGTCTCTATGTTTTGGATGAGCTGCGCACTCATGGCTATGCAGCTGCCACCTCTGTTGATTTATCTTCCTTTCATTTAACCAAGTCATCCTCTGAGTATTTTTTATGGCATTCTAGACTCGGTCATGTTTCACACTCTCGTTTAAAATTTTTGTGTAATACTGGCGTTTTGGGTGATTTAAAATCTCATGATATTTCTGATTGTCGTGGATGTAAACTTGGGAAATTTTCTGCTTTGCCTTTTCCTCATAGTTCATCAAAATCTTCTGCACCTTTTGATTTAGTCCACTCTGATGTTTGGGGACCCGCTCCTATTCCTACTAAAGGAGGGTCTAGATATTATGTGTCCTTTATTGATGACTATACTCGTTATGTTTGGGTGTTTTTTATGAAAAATCGTTCTGAGTTCACTAAGATTTATACAGATTTTCAAGCCTATGTTAAAACCCAACACTCCGCTGTTGTTAAGTGTTTTCGTTCTGATTTGGGTGGGGAATACACTAGTAGAACTCTTTCTGATCTTTTTTTGTCTGAAGGTACTGTGCATCAGTCCTCGTGCACTGATACCCCTCAGCAGAATGGTGTTGCTGAGAGAAAACACCGACATATTGTTGAAACTGCCAGGTCTATGTTGTTATCCGCTAGTGTTCCAAATGAGTTTTGGGGAGAAGCTGTCCTTACCTCCACTTACATTATTAATCGTATTCCGACTGCTCATAACTCTGGCACTTCTCCTTATGAGCAGTTATTTGGCCAAACACCAAATTATTCTGTCTTAAGAGTCTTCGGTTCCACTTGCTTTGTTCTTCGTCCACATGTTGAACTGTCCAAACTTTCCTCTCGGGTTGCTATATGTGTTTTTCTTGGGTATGGTATAGGTCAAAAAGGTTATCGTTGTTATGATCCCTCCTCTAGAAAATTATATGTGTCTCGCCATGTCTCCTTCCTTGAGCATATCCCCTTCTTTACCATTCCCTCCAGCACACACAACTTGACTAAATCTGATCTTATTCACATTGATCCCTTCTCTTCTGACTCTTCAATTTCTACTGCACCTATTGTTGACGACTCTCCGACCCCTGACACGGCTACCCAATCACCGCTTGTGACTACGGATCTTGCTGCGCCACGCTATCCAGTGCGCATACGTAAGTCTACTCAATTACCTGATTTTGCATACTCTTGTTATTCTAAGTCCTTTGCGTCATTTCTTGTTTCCATTGATCCAATCTCTGAGCCTTCCTCCTATAAGGAGGCTGTCCGATCCCGTGATTGGCAAAATGCTATGGCTGAGGAACTGTCTGCCTTAGACAAGACTGGTACTTGGGACCTTGTTGATCTTCCTGCCGGTAAAAAGGCTATTGGTTCTAGATGGGTGTACAAAGTTAAGACGAAATATGATGGTTCTATTGAGCGATACAAGGCCCGCTTAGTTGCTAAGGGGTTTGCTCAAGAGTATGGTTTAGATTATGAGGAGACTTTTGCTCCGGTAGCCAAGATGACTTCAGTTCGTGTCCTCATTGCTGTTGCTTCTGTTCAACAGTGGCACATATCTCAGATGGATGTTAAAAATGCTTTTTTGAATGGAGAATTGAAGGAAGAAGTGTATTTGGTTCCCCCACCAGGCGTCTCTCATGCTCCAGGACAGGTTTGTCGCCTTAAGAAGGCGTTGTATGGCCTTAAACAAGCCCCTCGTGCTTGGTATGATAGATTTTCTCGAGTTGTGATTTCCCTTGGTTTTGTCTCTAGCCCTTATGACTCGGCTTTATTTGTTCGATCGACTTCTGCTGGCCGTGTTCTCCTTCTGTTATATGTTGATGATATGATTATTACGGGTGATGATGTTGATGGTATTCTGGGTTTGAAAGAAACCTTGTCCCGTTGTTTTGAGATGAAAGATTTGGGCCCTTTACGATACTTTCTGGGAATTGAAGTTGCCTCTTCTCCTCGAGGTTACCTCCTCTCTCAGTCCAAGTATGCTGCTGATATTCTTCACCGAGCACGACTCACTGACACTCGCACCACTGACACTCCTCTCGAGCTGAACGCAAAGTATACTCTAGATGATGGCACTCCTCTACAAGATCCCACTCTGTATAGGTCCATTGTTGGTAGTCTTGTTTATTTGACGATCACTCGCCCTGATATTGCCTATGCTGTTCACATTGTTAGTCAGTTTGTTTCAGCACCCACGACTGTACATTGGGCTGCTGTTGTGCGTATTTTACGTTACCTACGGGGATCTCTTTATCAGAGTCTTTTGTTTCCATCCACTTCTTCATTGGAGCTTCGTGCCTATTCTGATGCCGATTGGGCTGGTGATTCGACTTCTCGGAAGTCCACTACTGGGTTTTGTATTTTTCTTGGTGATTCTCTTATTTCTTGGAGAAGTAAGAAACAAGATGTAGTTTCCCGTTCATCCACCGAGGCAGAGTATCGTGCTATGGCTTCCACTACGGCTGAGATTATATGGTTGCGCTGGTTACTGGCTGACATAGGAGTCACTCTTTCTGACCCCACACCTATGTACTGCGATAATAAGAGTGCCATTCAGATTGCTCACAACACGGTGTTTCATGAGCGCACCAAACACATTGAGATTGATTGTCATTTCACTCGGCATCATTTGGATCGAGGAACCATTTCTCTACCATTTACTCCGTCGTCCTTACAGCTGGCTGACTGCTTCACGAAGTCTCATTCTATCATCCGTCATAGATTTTTCGTTGACAAACTCTCGATGCTTCTTGCTGTACCATCGTGAGTTTGAGGGGGGGTGTTAGAATATATTTATATTTTAGTTATTATATTTATAAAATTATGGTTTACCTTTTGTTTATAGGATTAGGGTTTACCTTTTGTTTTGGCTATATAAAGCCTCTCTCTTGTATATTTTAGATCACGCTTATTTTGTTCTAATAACACAAGTTCTCTACGTTTATCTTTTCCTTTTCTTTAACCCTTGTTGGATTATATAAATCCTAACACTAGAGACACCAATGTTGGACATTGGAGAACGAAATAGACAACTATATAAGTGTTCAAGGAACGACTTGTTGTCAAACATTGAATGTTTACTAAATACTTGTTTATTTCATTCTGTAGTTAATATGTCGTCAACTAACTCAATCAACCCAAGTACCATGCGTTCAATCCTTGAGAAGGAAAAATTGAACGGTACTAATTTTCTCGATTGGCATCAAAATTTGAGAATTGCTCTCAAATACGAGAAACGAGAGACTGTGCTGGAAAATCCTATTCCTAAACTTACTGAAAATGCCACTGGTACTGAAAAGACCAATGTCAAGAAGCATGAGGAAGCCTCGCGAGAGGTGACCTGCATCATGCTAGGGGCCATGGAACCCGCCTTTCAAAGGCAGTTCGAACACATGGATGCCTATAGCATCATTGAACAACTCAAGAGCATGTTCGGGGAACAAGCGAGGATTGAGAGGTTCAATGTCCTTCGTGACATAATGGATACAAAGCTTCAAAAAGGGAAACCTGTAGGGCCACACGTGCAAAAGATGATGGGTCTTTTTGCGACGAGTGAGCGCCTAGGATTCCCATATGAAGAGGCATTGGCAGTAGATATCGTTCTGCACTCGTTGCATGATGGTTATGACTCCTTTAGGACGAACTATCATGTGAACGGAGTTCAGAAATCGTTGATGGATCTACATGGTCTTTTGAAGACTGTAGAGCCCTCGATTAAGAGCAACTCTGGGAGAGATGTTCTTATGATAAAGGAAGGAGGGATTTCCAAAAGGAAGAACAAGTCCATAGTCAAAGGCAAGGGAAAAGCTGTTGCTGCACCCAAGTCCAAAGACAAAAGGAAGAATTCGGTGGGACCGACATGCTTCTACTGTAATGGCGAGGGCCATTACAAGAGGGACTGTTCTAAATACAAGGAAGAAGTGAAGAATGGGGTCGCCCCATCGTCTTCAGGTATTTTCGTTGTAGATATTCATTTCTCTGACACTACTTCATGGGTATTGGATACCGGTTGTGGAACTCACATTGTTCGAAATGTGCAGGGACTGCAAAGAAGTAAGAAGTTAGAGAAAGGTGAAGTCCATCTGCGCGTGGGGAATGGAGCGAGGGTCGCTGCATTAGCCGTAGGGACTTATAGTTTATCTTTGCCCTCTGGGCTCGTACTAGAACTCAATAATGTTTATTTTGTTCCTAGTATAACCATGAATATTATTTCTATTTCTGCATTGGATGCTGAAGGATTTAATTTTACGATTATTAATGGAGTTTTTTCGTTGTTTAATCGTGATGTATTTTATGGTTTAGCACGTCTTGAGCGTGGCTTATACGTGCTCGATTTAGATAAACAAATCTACAATATAAATACCAAACGAGCTAAATCAAACGAGACTAACGAAACATACCTCTGGCACTGTCGTTTAGGCCATATAAACACTAAGCGTGTTGAGAGACTCCTCAAGGAGGGTGTTCTCAAATCATTTGATTTGGAATCATTTGATACATGCGATGGGTGTCTATTAGGCAAAATGACGAAATCACCATTTCTGGGAACTGGTGAGCGAGCTAGTGATCTATTGGGCCTTATACACACTGATGTGTGTGGACCAATGAGTTCACCGGCACGAGGTGGTTACGTATACTTCATAACTTTTACTGATGATTTAAGTAGATATGGTTATGTCTATTTAATGAAGCACAAGTCGGAATCTTTTGAGCGATTCAAAGAATTCCAAAATGAAGTAGAAAATCAACTTGGCAAGACGATAAAAGTCCTTCGATCGGATCGAGGAGGCGAATATCTGAGTCATGAGTTTGATGATCATCTAGTGAAGTGTGGGATTAGATCTCAACTCACCCCTCCTGGAACTCCTCAGTTGAATGGAGTGTCTGAAAGAAGGAATCGAACTCTGTTGGACATGGTTCGATCTATGATGAGCTCAGCAAAACTTCCTATATCCTTTTGGGGACATGCACTCTCTACTGCTGCTCTAATACTGAACAGGACACCGTCAAAGGCTGTGAGTAAGACACCATATGAGATATGGAGTGGGAGGGTCCCGAATTTGTCTTATCTCAAGATTTGGGGTTGCGAAGCCTATGTCAAGAGAAATATCTCTGGCAAGCTTGAACCCAAATCTGACAAGGTTTTCTTTGTGGGATACCCAAAAGAAACCCGAGGATATCATTTCTACAACCAATCAGAGAACAAAGTTTTTGTTGCTCGTGATGGTATCTTTCTGGAAAAGGAATTCCTCTCTAAGAAAGATAGTGGGAGTAAAGTTGTTCTGGACGAGGTCCATGATGAACAACTAGTTGCCGAGGAAGCAAACGACGAGGTCGTGGTGATTCCTGAACCCTCGCAGGTGGTAACTGATCTTCGTAGGTCGGGAAGGACAATAACTCGTCCCGCTAGATATATTAATATCTTGAGGAATGAGGAACCATCCACCTATAGTCAAGCCGTGACAAGTCCGGATTCCGAGAAATGGCTGAGAGCCATGAAATCCGAAATGGACTCCATGTCTGAAAATCAAGTCTGGGACTTGATCGATTTACCTCAAGAGGCTAGGCCTATTGAGTGTAAATGGATCTATAAGATCAAGACCGACATGAATGGAAAACCCGAGGTTTTCAAAGCTAGATTGGTAGCAAAAGGATTTCGCCAAATCCACGGGGTGGACTATGACGAGACCTATTCACCAGTCGCGATGCTTAAGTCTATCAGGGTACTTCTTGCCATTGCCGCTCATTATGATTATGAGATATGGCAAATGGATGTTAAAACCGCCTTCTTGAATGGGATTCTTGAAGAGGATGTGTATATGACACAACCTGAGGGTTTTATCGATCCAAAAGGGGCTAAGAAGGTATGCAAGCTTAAGAGAGCCATTTATGGACTCAAGCAAGCATCTCGGAGTTGGAATCTGCGTTTCGACGAAGCCGTAAAGGAATTCGGCTTTGAACGTAACCCAGAGGATTCTTGTATATACAAGAAAGTCAGTGGGAGGGCAATCGTTTTTCTTGTGTTGTATGTCGATGACATACTCCTTATTGGAAATGACATTCCGATGTTGAACTCTGTGAAGGAGTGGCTAGGAAAGTGTTTCTCAATGAAGGATCTGGGAGAAGCACAATACATATTGGGCATCAAGATCTATCGGAATAGATCTAAAAGGATGCTTGGACTAAATCAAGAGTCATATATTGACAAGATACTTGAAAGGTTCAAGATGAAGGACTCTAAGAAGGGCCTTCTACCCATGACACATGGCCAACCTCTTAGTCTTAAACAGTGCCCGCAAGGACCTGTTGAGCAAAAGAGGATGGATAATGTTCCTTATGCTTCGGCAATAGGATCGATTATGTATGCCATGATATGTACGAGGCCAGACGTATCGTATGCTTTGAGCATGACGAGTCGTTTTCAGTCGAACCCGGGTGAGGCGCATTGGACTGCGGCCAAAAACATTCTCAGATACCTTAACCGGACTAAGGAGAATTATCTTGTCTATGGGGGACAAGATGAGTTAGAAATGACGGGCTATACGGACGCGAGTTTTCAGACTGATAAAGACGATCAGCAGTCTCAGTCTGGTTACGTCTTCTGTCTGAACGGAGGAGCGGTTAGTTGGAAGAGTTCCAAACAAACCTCTGTCGCCGACTCAACTACAGAGTCTGAGTACATTGCAGCCTCGGAGGCTGGAAAGGAAGGTGTATGGATGAAAATGTTCCTTCAGGAACTTGGTGTCGTCCCCAGTGCTGCCAAACCTATGGTTCTCTATTGCGATAATAGTGGAGCCATAGCTCAGGCAATAGAGCCAAGGGATCACCACAAAGTCAAACACATACTCAGAAAATATCACGTCATCCGCGATTTCGTGGGAAGAGGTGATATAGAAATGCGCAAGATAGCAACCGAGGAGAACGTTGCTGACCCATTTACTAAACCTCTCCCGCAGTTAAGGCATAATACCTTATTTGATGCGATAGGAATTAAACGTCTTGAGGACTAATTCTTAAGTTGTAATTTATTTTACTTCGGAGATTATAATGTAAACATTCATTTTGATTATTAAATCAATTTTATTCATATTCTCATGGTTTGGATTATATGAACTGTTCAACGTAGATTTTAAATTTTATCTGAGTTATGTGATAATGTCACATAATGAGGCTCAGTGATTGAACTAAAATTAAAATCAACCTAAGTCCCTAATCTAGATCACCGTGTACGAACAGACACAATTGATCAATATAAAGATTAGATTGCAAGTTGTACTATAGCGCCACCTCATGGGCTAGACGTGGGACGTCGAGTATAATTGTATAGACAACGGCTGGGAGCTGGGTGTCGGACGTGACTTGCCTAAGAATGGTATATAAGGCAGTGTGTCATAATACCAAATTTTTATAGCTTTCGAACGTCTCCTTAGACCTGAGTAGTCTAGAGTAGCTACATTGTGAAATGTTGTGTTTTGACGCTGTCAAACGCTTTCGGTAAAACGGAGCTATAAAGATAGTCGTTGGATACCTCAAGAAGCAAGTGGGAGCACTTAGATTGACAAGATGGGATTATCCTCCTACGAGGTAGGATTAAATGTCTTAAAGGCCACTAGGAGAGTTGGGATTGCAAAACTGCATGGCCATGCCCGGATATGTATCATGGTGATCATCCGGTTCGCAATCCGCTCAAGAGATCCGAGAAAGGTTCGAACGGAACGAGGGTGACACTGGTCTTACCTCTAGTTCGGACTTAGACATCAAGCGATAAGGGAAACGTGGATACACACTGGAACTGAAGTCCAAGTGGGAGATTGTTGGATTTGTGTCCTTCATTCCACGTGTGTTGTACCGAGATAAGTTATATAGTGTATCCTATGTAGATAGATCGATTAGTCGGTGTTATGTGTCTTGTCGAGAACACGAACTTAACACTCGATGATCATGCCAAATGAGTCACACGGCCCTCTTGATCATGTATACTTGGAGTGTACAAACTTCGGTTGAGAACCGGGGTGAAACGACGAGCACGCTGGAAAAACGAACGCGTTGGGAGCAGCTAGCGCGCCGCGCTGGATTTTCACTAAAAGGCCAGCGCGCCGCGCTGCGCCAGATCGTGAATTTTTGGTAATTTTCCAGAATTTTCCTATTTTGGACTCCTACGCCTATTAGGTAACCCTATGGGTTTTTCCCCTATATAAAGGGACCTAAGGCCACGAAATTCAGAACAACATAATCATATATTCGTGAGAGAATTTCGTGGAGAGGCCGAAGGAATCGAGGAATCGAGCGGGGTTCGTTCCAAGTCCAAGTTCACGTCGTTTCAAGGATCAAGGAGGGTTCGTGCAACGAATTGAGGCCGGGTACTTTCGCGGCTGATCCATCTACGTCCGGGCATCAATTATTAAGAAGAATCACAAGGTACACGATTCTTAAACTAACTCATTAATTGTTCTTACTACATACGTGCGCACTAGATCCATGATTAGGGTTTTACGTGTTTATGCATGATTCTTTCTTCCGCACTTTTCATGCTTGTAAAATACGTAAATCCATCTATTGGGGTATGGATGAGATTCATACAAATCCCAACAATAATTTCAGTCCGTGTACGAATTAATGATAATTTCTTTGGTATGAAAATGTTACGTATATCGAACCTGTTGTCATTAGGGCTGATTTGATAGCCGACGGAGTCGATTTCGGATACCAGGACTTTACGGTTGCAGCCAGACATGGATGTGCCCGATGCTAAGTTGAAGAGTGGCGGTTCTGGCTTACCCGGGAAAGTCTCGCTTGTGTCGTTGAAACGCCATGCTGCAAGGATGGAAACTCCCGGCGCTGTAACATCAGGCTACAAAACACAACACACAAAACAACGAATTTAAAAGCCACACGAAGTTGCTGAACAAACTCCTAGTAATATTTTTTAACCTTGAGAAGGTTACTGATGTTGGGTGTAGGCCCTCTGGACGAAAATGATGCAACAATGGGTGCTGGCTTGTGATTAATTATCGTTTCAGTGGGTAAGATAGTCGCCAAAGGATTTCTTGCAGTGTCAAAACGATGATTCAATTAGGTATCATTTTATATGCATATATAATGTTGGTTGGGATAGTAAATAGTAGTAGATTACTTTGTTGAGTTCATATAAGATTGTATTCGAGCTCCATCTGTTGTACTGACAGCGGCAAATGCAACACTGCTTCGGAGGTTATACGTCCATTGCCTCAAGGAATCGCTAATCATTATAATTCCGATCACGCCTTGTTTTTTCATTGCGTTGATCTTCTCGAATATACCGCCGAGTGTGCCATGGACAATACACAAAACAATTCTCCCCTTTACTTTGGCGCCTTCTAATGAACCCGGGAAACAATGGCTGAAAAGGAAAAAAAAAGACTTGTCAAGTCATTAATTGCAGATAAAAACTAGACAGAATTACGATCACTTTGGTTCATACGTTGCATTGAACGAATCACTTTGGTTGTGTCCGGCTGAATGTCCATCAACTAACTGATAAACTGGAGATTTATTGAGACCCGAAAAGTTGATGCCTCCGCCCTGCAGTAATCGAATAACATCAGATCATGATGCATATACTATCATAAATGTCAGATGCAAATAAATTCTTCTTCACGTACCTTAATTATCATCTCCTTTCGTCCGCCCAACACAACACCCACCTCAAAATAACGATCAATGGTGGTCGCACCAACGGTTAGGATCCAAGGGCTATAATTTTGAACGGTCTTGTTAGTGTGTAGTTCTTCCTAGTTCAACATAAAATCATGTTGTTCTTGTTTGAACTACGTTGAACTATACACTATTGTTTTGTAGTAACTTCATGTGTATTGTTTGTATGTTTTAATTGGTTAAATTCATACAAGTATTCTAGGTATGAGTAGTGCTAACTGGGAAATGCAAATGGCCCTTCCTGGAGCCATGGTATGCAAAGCGTACTCAGTGTTGGACTAGCGGACTTGGCGATACAAACAACATGGAGTTCTCCGAGTGCATGATTGTGAATGACCCACGTGGTTCTATGTATACCAGTGTGGTTCTCGAATTTACTGTTGCACCACCAACAAGAGAGTTCAAGTTCTACCGTATGAAGATCTTGAATCAGTGCTAACTCAGTAGGCAGTCGTGTCAATATGCTTCACTTCGTTTATATGCGACTCTTTTATTGATGACAGGATTCGAGATTTCGTATAGGGGCTTAATTCGGATGTATTGATCATTCTTTAGGATAAAGAGCAATTTGATTTTCGAAATTATTAAAAACAAAAGGCAGAACATACAGATACACTGTGATAGATAATATGGTAATTTTATTTTGATTGTTAAATGTTGGGATTTGCGCCCAATTCCGTCGCTGCAAGAAACGAATACGAAACACGAAAATAGTACGAGAAAAATAAACGACACAGAATTTATAGTGGTTCACCCGTTAACAAGGGCTACGTCCACTCTCGCCGCTGCAAATCTTTCACTAGAATAATAATAGACGACTGCGGGGAGTTTACAAACATACTATTGTGGACTCGTTTCTAGCTCATCTAGAAACCCACACAATAATCTCTCTATTTGTATTCTCACGCTCTCGACTATTTTCTCTACTCTAGTATTTTATGATGATGGTGATTATAAAATACATGGCTGAGATCTCTATTTATAAGGGTGGAAACCTATTACTCTAATTATAAAATAGGTAGGAGTGCAAATCACAAAAGGACACGAAATCAAAACATATCATAATTAATCCTATGATTAATTACACGAAATCAAAACATACCATAATTAATCCTATGATTAATTACTCACGTATGCAATCTTGAACCTTCAGCCACCGCCATCGTCAAAATCGCTAATGGGCCTTAGCCCAATATCTCATTCACGTAACAAATCGACTTCACAAATTGAGCCTCTAAAGTTGACTGTTCAACATCTCCATTGAGCCTGCGCGTGAAACCAATTCAAGCAACTTCCGTTTAATTTCGTTTTTCTTCCTTTTAACTTCGATTTGACTCCACATCCTAACAATCTCCCACTTGGAGGCAAATCCAATCACCTCCCACTGCAGCGGCATCCCCTGTCATCACCAACATCGCCCAGTCAAAGTTTCCACCAACTTCGACGCATCGCGACTTTTCAGGTTCTTCCAGACCTTCATCACATTGCCATCCCCGTTAACCTTCTCATCACCTCGCAACTCCCTTTCGAACCTCCGAAATCGCAACATTGACACCAAGCTGATTCATCCGTTTTTGTGCCGTTTGTTTTTATGTTTTCCGATTATTCTAGTGTTAAGTCGTAGTGTCCTTTGTATATATTTTCATTTTGTTTGGGTGTTTTATTGTCCGGACAGGGTTAGGCGAGACGAGGAGTGGAAACGAGCTTAAACGGCCAACAAACGAGCAATGGACGAAGAAGATTTTCCGATGAATTCCAGCATCGCGCAGCTGCGGGAAAATAGTCATTACGGCTTCGTCTACCGTCGGATCGGCCTCAAATTCTCACGGGATGACAAGGACCTCATGATCTACATTTTGACCGAAGGGATCGACGAGATTAAGTCTGAGGCAAGAGATATCGAGCCAAGACGGAAGAGGTAAAAACCAGTCAAAGACTGGCGCATTTGCGCCATCCTGGCGCATTTGCGTCAAGCAGCTGAGAGTGTGGCGCATTTGCGTCAAGCGGCTGGGAGCGTGGCGCATTTGCGCCACAGAATGTTGACTTGGTTTGACCTGCTTTTGACCACCCACTTGAAGACTTTTTTTTAGGGCATTTTAGTCTTTTCTAGTAGGATTTTTGGCAAGACTTTGTGCATGTTGCACTATAAGACAACTTTGTTAGTTGGAGAATTTGGACACACTCTCATTCTCACTTGTTTTTGAATCCTTGTCTTGGTATTTGATGAGCCATATTTTTTGGCTCATTTTTAGGTTTTTAGAGTCAAGTATATCGAGTCCTTAGTTTGTTTTTACTTTATTTGTGTCTGGGAGGGCACGTTTGGGTACTTGGGCAAGTTTTGCAGGTGGGCAGGTAAAGGAGTGAAAAGAGGAGCGCACTGTGTGAAAGAGGCAAGGAAATCACCTTCCATGGTCAAGAGCACTAGTTGAGCAAGCCAGACTGACGAAAAGGGTCCAGCAGAGTTGAGCAAGCAACCAGGACGTCAGCAGATGGAGCAAGACTTGAGCTCGACCAAGTACCGCACATGGTCCGCTACCTCAGTCAGTCAGAGAAGGAAGTACATGGGCAAGCGCTAACATTGACGGAGGCGGAACGTTGGGCATTCGATGTACCCAGAATCCTGAAAATCGTGGACTCTTCAAAGATGACCAGATTCAGAGATAAAGATAAAGGAGGACTCTCGTCCAACCCTGGAGGTATTCCCCCACACGTCTCCCATCAGCTGAAGCCCGTCTATATAAATAGAGTGACTGAAGAAAGAGACGTACGACGTATGAGCAGCGAGCAATCCGGATCGGAACCCTACCTGACCAGTGACGAAGAAGGCGGCCGCGTGAGCAACACCACTCGCCGGCGTTTATTTTCTGTTAAGCCCTCGGGCTAAAAACAATTACTTTTATGCTTTCATGTTTTTAATTCCGTACTTTGCTGTTATTTCCCTTTGAACAATTTCCCGTTTTAATGCATAGTTCAGTTCGCTTTACTTCTTCTCTTTTATTTTCTGATTTAATTATGTCAAGTAGCTAATCCGTTTGTATCTGGGCAAAGACAGAACCTGACCAACCCTAAGACGTGATCGTGCCGGGAGGCTTATTGATGACAGCAACTAGCTGAGTTTTGTTCCCGATTCAACAGGGTAGTAACTTAAGCATGTTAGGGACTTGGGCAATCCTGCAGTGACCAGTGGGAGCCCCGACTTGCCTAACACAGAAGTACGTGGATCAACGCGACCGGGAGACTGGGCGTCCGCGAAGTACAACATGTTGCTGGAGATGTGGTCGTATGACTTGGGTCTGTCCAGACATGCTATTGGCCATTCCGGGTTTGCTTGGAGGATGAAGGCGACTTGACCAACTTAGACTCATGCAGTCACATAGTGTCGAATTGGTCAACGTCAGGAGACCTGTCGAGAGAGATCTGGCAGGACTTAAACATAAGAGCGAATAAGGGTTCGGGGTATTAATATGCGTGACATCATAGGGATGTTAATACTTGGGATCTATAACTGGAAGACAAAACTGTTAGCAAAATGATATACGTACCGATGATCGGCAGCACATAGGTCAAGGGGGGAAGTCAGGGGAGTCGACGCCTGGATACTTTAGTCTTTATTTGTTTCATCTTATCTGCTTAGTCGAGTCTGTTAATTGCTCAATCATTTAATTAGGTTGCATGCTAGTTTTATTTCTGTTTAAGTTATTTGTTATTTTTCAGTCAAGTAAACACGGTGACCACGGTTCGGCAGTGCCCAACTGCTCTCCAAAACAAAACCTTTTCAAACGTGACAACCCAATTGAGCATTCAAAGCCGGGAAAACTATAAGCTAAATCGCCTCCTCGTGGGATCGACCCTATACTTGCTACTAGTACTTGTGCTAGTGAATAGTTTAGGAACTATAAATATTATTTTGCGCTACTCCACGACGGTAGCGTCAGTATTGTTCTTGAGAGAAATATTTTGTTCTTGATTTTTAATCCCAAATATTTAGATTTCTCTTAATCGATTTATTGCCTCACAAAACATCATTCACGAACATCGATCATCTCACCGAGCCCGTCGTTTCTATCGGAGCCATTTCTTCGGGTGACACGTTGAAGTTCGGCTCGATTCCGGAAGCACGGTTCGTTCTCGTCTCGCCTCCCCAACATCTTTGTGAGCTTATTTCGATCATGAGTATTCTATATATTACATGCTTGTTTGTTTGTGTTATCATGAGTAGCTAGGTCTCTTGTTAGGGTGCTAGAGTACTTGGCTTAGAGATCGAGTCGATAATGTTTCGAGGATTTTCAATGAGTCGAGGAGTCATTCGGTTCGAGTCGTGGGGTCTCGTGTTGAATATCCTCTACGAGGAACATCACTAGTGGGCCACGCACTCGATCCGAGTGACGTTTACGTGCGACTCAAGGTCGTCTCGTGTTGAGGACCTCTCCGAGGTGTATCACTAGTGGACGACGCGGTCGTACGTAAACGACCTCGTTCTTTTCAAAATCTAGGTTTTTAAAAGATCGACTCGGTTCTCAAAAGCGAAGGACTTTAGCCCCCTAACCCTTTCTCATTTGATATCACATCTCGTTTACTTGTCTACTTGTTTTAATTCTCGTATTTAGTTAATTAATTATCTCAATTGCAAACCCCCCCCCCCCCCCCCCATTGGTTACTACGTGACAACGTGTTTACTTATTTATTTTTTCCCGACAATCAATCCAAGTTTACTACACCGCCGATAGTATTATTCCTCGTGAGACGACATTCGGGTACAACAACGACATGCACACTTTTCGACTAAACACAAGCTTCTCAAAGCTCCCAAACGTCGCTTCCCCAAATTGCTTGTGAACCAGCTAACTCCCACTGTATGGACAACGTCAGCATTCGCATGCCCGTCGTCTATCCCTGAAGACCTTTTTCGAAATCCTCCAACATTCTCATTGCTAGCCTCACGATTCCCTTGCATACTTTTCTCCGTTTCCAAAATCCTCTTCACCGGACTCTCTCCAAAACGATCCCTAGAGCTGCATCCAAATCGTCTAACAACTCCCACCGCATGAGAAATGTCGGACTCCCCAACAATGCTATTCGAAATTTTCATAAGTCCTTCTTCAGCAGAGTCACAAGAAGACTTACCCGAATGCATTACCTCGTCTCTTACCAACGAGTCACACTGCGACAATAACGAGCTCGACTCGTTTCTCATTGTCCTATTGCTCGAATTTTCAGCCAACATTGCTACGTCGTCTCGCTTTGAAAGCATATGATTGAACATCGAGACCTCCTCCGGTTGGTCTACATGGGCCGCATCTACCGGAACATCTCCCAAATCATATCTCAACTCTCCATCTTCCGATTCTCTCTCGGCTACTGAGAATCGTACTCTTCTCTACTTCTCGAGACACGGACTCCGATCCATATGAGGTTCCTCCGAACTCACTTTTTGGTTGCAACCTTCTTTCGCTCATATGACCCAGCCCACAATGCTCAGGCTCATTGGTGTCGTCGGCCACACCAATATCACGACCACAAGTCGTGGTGTAAAGGGTACCCGTCCTTCGACCACGAGCAATAATCATTGCACCCTTTGACACCTTCTAAGACCCATTCTCGAACGTAACCTTGTGTCCGCCCCTCTCAAGCTGGCTAACCAAGATCAAGTTTTCCCACAGCTTTGGCACACACCTTACATTCGACAGCTTCAACGTCTGCTCAAACGACGTCTTCAACTTCACGTTACCAACACCCACGACGCCCAAGGTCTTTCCATCCGCAAGATGAACCTTGCCGTGATCTCCAACAACGAAATCCTCCAGCCGTCACGTCTCGTCGTTGTGTGAAACGATGCTCCTGAGTCAAGCACCCAAGAGTCTCCGAGAGGCTCAGAAGATGTTAGCAAGACATCTCCACTCTCGTCTTTTTCCGTCACCGCATTTGTCCCGCCTGTTGGGATATGTCCTTCGATCCTACGTGTGCAATCGATAAAGTCATAAGGTCGTCTATGGATGTTAAATGATTATTCGATAATATTAATTGTTGGGAACAATATAATATTGATCGATAAAATCATACCTACAGGGTCACACACGAGCTGGAATTAAGTTGCTTGCTATATTGATTTAGAATCAATATATATGGAATTTCACATGCATGGGATGCATGGCTTGCATGGATGCATGTAATATGGTATGACATGGCATGCCACACAAGCAAGGGGACCACATCCATGCCAATTGGCATGGTGATGTGGAAATGACCCTTTACCTCCCCATTAACCACCATTATTGGTGCATTATGATGCACATAATGGGGGGTTACAAGGAGAGGTTAATTGTGGTGAATAAAGTGATGAAAACATGGTTTTCATATCACTTAATCATCAGCCACGAAATTCCACCCAACTAGAGAGAAAAGAGTGAGAGAATCACTCAAGAACAAGCAAGCAAGTTCAATTCCGGGTTCGTGTGCAACACGTAGAGGCCGGGCCATTTGTGCGGCTTCAACATCCGGGTGATCTAGACAAGAGGAGTGGCGAGGTCATTCACAAGGAGAGCTTCGAGAGGCTGATCCATTTGAGGTGGTTCAATCGACTCAACACCACCTCAACGACATCAACGAATCACTTCATCACAAAAGTAAGTAATCGTTGAACCTTATATATATATATATATTAGATGTGTATATATATATGTTTATATGTGTTCTTATACACATTTAGTGTGCACTAAGATCATGGCATAGTAGATCTATTGCTTTACACGCTTCCGCACACACGGTATATCGATCGGATCGGTATATCGTAACCTACAATTGGTATCAGAGCCTAGGGCTCGTGCACACTTTTGTGTTGGACACGAAGGTTAAATCAACATAATTGGATTATTTGTTTAATTGTGATTATGTGATTAGATGTAAGGCCGGCCACCGTTAGTGGTCGGGTGAATGATTTCGTCGTTTTTTACGTTTCGATTGGCCGTAGTATTTGAGGGCTGCGTCCCTTGGAATCATTTGTAATAGATAGGTTTTTCTATTATATTTGTATTGTACTACTTGTAAGCGATGGACTTGGTCCATGGTTCGATGGAGGATCTCGGCTCTCCGGCAAAAACGAGAAGAAACGAAGCAAAACGAAGCAAAACGGGCGAAACCGGGGCTGTCAGAGAAAAACGACGACCGTCGTTTTGGAAACGACGACCGTCGTTTTGATTTGACGACCGTCGTTTTGGAAACGACGACCGTCGAAATGCTGATTTTGGGTCAGATTTTTTCCGAACCCTTTCGGCGGGCGCCGTTTTGGAAACGGCGACCGCCGGTGGTGTTCGGCGACCGCTGATTGTGAAACGGCGGGCGCCGTTCGTGGTTTTTTTGGGTACGGAATAGATTTGACCAAAATCGGAGGGCACAGAACTGAAACGGCGGGCGAGGACCAGTCCAGAAGATGTTCAAGGCCTATTTTGTTGCTTTTAATCTTTTCGTTTGAGAGTTGTGAGGTTCTAGGGGCCTTTCGAATACGTATTTACGTGCTTTGCTAGTTCTAGGTTGATTATGTTATAAATGTTCAACCAACGTACATACAAACCTTAACATGCATGTCCCGAAAATAATGAGTATAATGTCTTGTCCAAAACATCACACTCATGAAGCCCTCGATCATAAGTTGGTAGGTCCGCCTCAGCGGGGTACTACTTGTTATCTTGGGATAAGTGGGAGTAAAGGTTAGACCTTTACACGTGAGTTTGGTTTTCTCATCGATAGATCCACTGCAGGCGTGGCTATCGAGACATGAGATGAGAATGGGATTCTCATCGACCGAGAGTGATATTAGATATCATTGACATGGGTATGTCTACCTATCTTGAAATACTTAAGTGCGGACTCAGTCGGCTTAAAGATTTGCAAGATGAGGATCTCGGATATCAATTGAACAAAATAAAATAAATAAGTTCAATTGTTAGACAACCTTATTTATTTACCGTTTTGTGGATGTTTACATACTTTAGTTATTTTTCTTTTATAGTTTATCATGTCAAATATCAACTCAATTCAAGTTTGGTTCAATTCTTGATTATGAAAAATTGAACAAATTTTCTTGATTCACAACGTAATTTGAGGATGGTCCTCAAACACGAAGATAAGGAAAATGTGTTAGATAACCACATCCTAAGATATCATTGAACAACTCAATAGCATGTTCGGGGAATATGCCAAGATTGAGCAGTTCTGAATGACCAGGGTCATCGCTTCAGCTAGGCTGAATAAGAAAAATATATAAGGACCACATGTACAACAAATGATTGGATTATTTGCTTTAAGTGATCTCCTAAATTTTTCTAAGATGATGAGTCGTCAATTAAAAATGGACCCTAAGAGGGATATTCTTGTGATAAAGGATGAGGTAATCAAAAGAGCATGGGCAAGAAGGCTACTAGGGTTCCTAGGGAATCTGAATGCGTCTACTGCAAAGGTGTTGGACACTACTTGCAAATATGTAGAAGTTCATATTTTATTCAATTTTAAAACAAATGCCTAATTTGTCTTTCATATGATGGATTCTAAAGTTAGGATTATTTTCACCTCGGGGAGTGATTTAATCCAAAACACTTAGTTCATAAATGACACAAATTAGAGACTTTCGAGCCATGGGATGGCGTTAGTCGATTGTCTGGTTGGCTCCCTCATATTTTATGAGAGATAGGGCTTCAATTGCATGATATTATCGCTGGTTAGAAAACTTCAAGTTTTCACTTACGATTTATCACGTTTTGATATTGGGATAATTTTGAATGGGAAATTTGAATGAGACTCAATTATTGGGAATAATTGAATTTGCCCAAAGTTCAAAGAAGATGTGAATAACGGGGTTGCTTCATCTTCAGGTATTAATGATATAGACATTAAAATTCACAAATTCTACTTCTTGGGTATTGGATGCCAAACGTAGTTCTCACATTTGTATGTGGAGGAACTACATAGAAGTATAAGTTTGGTGAGTAGAGATGTCGATCTACGGGCGAGCAATGGAGCGAAGGTCGCTGCATTAGCCGTATGATCATATGATGTTGTTTTGCCTTAGGGCCTTGTTTTAGTATTATAACTATATAATTTCGTACCTTCAATAAACAATGAATATTGGTTCAGTATAGGATACTGATGGATTAGTTTGTCACTATTAAATAGTTTGGTAACTATTTTAATTGTGAATTATTCCTTGTTTTGGTACGATTATTATATTGTTTATGTATACTTTAACTTGACAAAATCACATATATCATTAAGACCAAAGGCCAAATCGAATAAGTATCAATGAGACTTAACTGAAACATTGTTGATTAGATCAAATCAAAATCTAAACATGTAACGAGTTCTTTTAGAAGGAATTTTAGAATCATTTGACTTGGAGTCATTTGATACATGTGAATGATGTGTGATTTAAAAGATAGCAATGTCATCTTTCTTGGAGAAAGGAGAACATGTGAGTGATTAGGGATGATCCATACTGATGTATGTGGAACCTATCAGTTCACAAGCACATGAAGGTTATGTTTCAGAAAAGAGAAAACAAACTATATTAGATATAGTTCGACCATTCGATGAGGGGTCTAAATGAACTACTGGTCTCTTTTGGGAACACACAATTCTTGACTTCAACTTATACACTGAATAGGACGCTGTCAAAAGCTGTTGATAAGACACCATACTAGGTATGGAAAGGGAGGGTCCCTAAATTGTTTTCATCAAGATTTGAGGTTCTAAAAGCTTCTCTGACGAGATTTATCTCTATAGAGCTTGAACTCAAATGGGATAAAAGTTTCCTTATGGTATGTCCATAAGAAACTCGAGGGTACAACTTCTACGAACTATCTGAGAACAATATTTTGTTGCTCGAGATAGTGATTTTCTTGAAAAGAGTTATCTTTCCTAGAAATTCAGTGGGAGCTCGGTTGTCTTGAACGAGGTTCAAGTGAAACAACCAATGATGAATACTCAAGACTGGGTTGAGAGTATTCTTATGGTTTTGGAAGCCATACCAACCCTCGTAGGTCCGGAAGGCATAGATCTATCTCTATTATTCAAATACTTAGATATTGTGACCAATGAGAGATATGAATCCATACTTTTGGAAAGCGATGAACCTTCGACCTATATTCAAGCTATGACGAGTCCAGCTACTTAAAATTGGCATGGTGCCATGAAATCTAAGATGATATCAATATCTGATGATCAAGTTTTGAACTTGATATATTTGCATCACGGGGTTAGACCCAATGAATGCTAATAGATCTTTAAGATCTAAACAGACAGATGGAAAACCTAGGGTTTTCAAAGCAAGGTTGATGGTAAAAGTTTTATTCACGAGGTGGATTATGGAAAAACTTTCACCAGTTGCTTTGATTAAATCATTCAGATTATCTTAGCCATTGCTACTCATCTTGATAATGAGTTATGGTAATATTGGATGCTAAAACTAACTTCTTGAATTGGATTCTAGAAGAGAATGTGTTTTGTCACAGCCAAAGAGTTTTATCGGTCCTAATAAGGCTGAGAAATTATGCAATCTTATAATTCCATTTATGGAATAAATCAAAGCATATCGGAGTAGCAGTCTTCAATTCAATGAATCCATACTGGGTTTTGGATTTCAGAGGAACTCGTAAGAATCTTGTTTTACAAGAAGAACAGTGGGAGTTACGTTGTATACATTGTGTTGTATGTCGATGACATACTCCTTATTGGAAACAATGTTTCTATGCTTAATTCTATTAAAGAAGGGCTTGGAAATTGTTTTCAATAAAGGATCTTGGAGATGCACAGTACATATTGGGCATCAAGATCTGTCGGAACAGATCGAAAATGATGTTTGGACTTAGTCAAGTGACCTATATTGATAAGGTACTTGATAAGTTCAGAATGAAAGACGCCAAAAGGGTCTCATTCCAATGAGTCATGGCACAACTCTTAGCAAGATGCAAGGCCCTACGGGACTTGATGAGCAAAAGAGGATGGAAAACATTCCTTATGCTTCGGCAATAGGGTCTATAATGTACGCCATGATATGTACACAACCGGACGTATCGTATGCTTTGAGCATGACGAGTCGGTTTCAAGGAAATCCAGGTGAGGCGCATTAGACTGCGGCCAATAATATTCTTATGTACCTTAGAGGGACTAAAGAATATTTTGTTGTCTTTGGAAGACAAAAAGAGTTGATATTAACAAGCTGTTTGAATGCTAACTTCCAAACAGACTAAGATAATTTCCGATTTTAATCTGGTTATATCTTTTGTCTGGTTAGAGGTGAAATTTGCTGGAATAGTTCCATGCAATGCAATATAGCTGATTAACTACAGAAGCTGAGCAAAGTATTGCATTGGATGCAATAATGTTGGCAGTTAAGATTTGAAAGTTTTTGAATGAACTAGGTGGCGTAACTAGCTCAGCCCATCCGATAGTTCTCTATTTATAGTAGAGTTATCGCGCAAGCCAATGAGCTAGGAAGCACCGCAAGTCTAAAACTAGTGCTCAGGAAGTTCCACATTATCTGGGAGATAGTTTTGTGGAGACATCGAGATAATAAAGTTGCAACTTTTGGTAAGGTTGCAAACCCATTTTCTAAACCTCTCCAGCAGTCTAAGCTTGAGGCTTTCACGACTGCAATAGAGATCAGACATCTTAGAGATGGGTTGTGATTTCTATTACTGTATTAGATACTTTTGGAGATTTGGTAAACATTCACTCATATGTATAATACATAATTCTTCATATAAATATGGTTTAATCTATATGAATTGTCCAAATGATTAAGTTATATCAATTGGGTTATGAGGTCGACTTACCGCATAATGAAGTCCCAATGGTTGAACTGATATACTTGAATCATATAGTTGTTCCTGGTTCGTATAATCGAGTACGGACAAACCGATAATACAATGAACTAGATTGTAATGTATACTATAGCTCCGCTTCATGGGCTAGTGATGTGGGACATCAAGTACAATTACATAGATATTAGCTGGGAGCTAATGATCGAACAGACCCGACTGGAATAGTATTTAAGATTTCGAGTCATAATACTATTTCATTGACTTTCGAGCAATTTCCTCTGACCTGAGTAGTCCAGAGTGACTCCATTGTGAAATGGTATACTTTGATACAAGTAAACGCCTTTCGTAAAAGGAGGTTATAAAACTTGTTATTGGGTATATCAGGAAGCAAGTGGGAGAGCTTGGATTGACAAGATGGGATTGTCCTCCATTTTATAAATGGGATAAATGTCTTACCGGCCACTTGGAGAGTCGAGACTGTGGAAAAGCGTGGCCACGTACAGATTCGTATCATAGTGATAAATCTGGTTTTACAGTCTGTCTCATAGTCCAATAAAGGTTTGAACCGATTGAGGATGACTCGAGTCTTGCCTCAAGTTCAAACTTAGACATAAAGTGACAATAGGAATTTGGCAGCACACTGGCTCTGAAGGCCAAGTGGGAGATTGTTGGGATATGTCCTTCGATCCTACGTGTGCAATCGATAAAGTCATAAGGTCGTCTATGGATGTTAAATGATTATTCGATAATATTAATTGTTGGGAACAATATAATATTGATCGATAAAATCATACCTACAGGGTCACACACGAGCTGGAATTAAGTTGCTTGCTATATTGATTTAGAATCAATATATATGGAATTTCACATGCATGGGATGCATGGCTTGCATGGATGCATGTAATATGGTATGACATGGCATGCCACACAAGCAAGGGGACCACATCCATGCCAATTGGCATGGTGATGTGGAAATGACCCTTTACCTCCCCATTAACCACCATTATTGGTGCATTATGATGCACATAATGGGGGGTTACAAGGAGAGGTTAATTGTGGTGAATAAAGTGATGAAAACATGGTTTTCATATCACTTAATCATCAGCCACGAAATTCCACCCAACTAGAGAGAAAAGAGTGAGAGAATCACTCAAGAACAAGCAAGCAAGTTCAATTCCGGGTTCGTGTGCAACACGTAGAGGCCGGGCCATTTGTGCGGCTTCAACATCCGGGTGATCTAGACAAGAGGAGTGGCGAGGTCATTCACAAGGAGAGCTTCGAGAGGCTGATCCATTTGAGGTGGTTCAATCGACTCAACACCACCTCAACGACATCAACGAATCACTTCATCACAAAAGTAAGTAATCGTTGAACCTTATATATATATATATATATATATTAGATGTGTATATATATATGTTTATATGTGTTCTTATACACATTTAGTGTGCACTAAGATCATGGCATAGTAGATCTATTGCTTTACACGCTTCCGCACACACGGTATATCGATCGGATCGGTATATCGTAACCTACACCGCCTTCGATCCCCGAAAGCTCTCCACAATGCCTCTTTAAGTGACCGATTTTTCTGCAATTCCAGCACTTGAATTGCTTCTTCTTCCGGTTGCTCGAACTCACCCTTTCGCTGCGTTTAGAATCCCCATAGCGATGCTCACCTCGGCTCACAGACATGGCCGACGTAGTCGAAGTAGATGCTTCCCCGAAATCCCTTCTTGGCAACGTTCTCCGACAACGTCACACGGATCAATCTGAGTACTTGTCGATCAAGGAGAGCCCAGTCCGCCTCGCTCGTCTCTTCTGGCTTCACGCCTTCCAACGATAGATGAATTTTCTTCTCGCCCAAGTACTTCTCGATTTCCATCCTCCAAGATGCGAAATCCAGGCCATCAAATCTCGCAACTCCGAAGTTCGTCACATCGCCCATCGTTTCTTCGATTGCCCAGCTTTTCCACCAAAGCTCTGATACCAGTTGTTGGGATTTGCGCCCAATTCCGTCGCTGCAAGAAACGAATACGAAACACGAAAATAGTACGAGAAAAATAAACGACACAGAATTTATAGTGGTTCACCCGTTAACAAGGGGTACGTCCACTCTCGCCGCTGCAGATCTTTCACTAGAATAATAATAGACGACTTCGGGGAATTTACAAACATACTATGATTAATTACACGAAATCAAAACATACCATAATTAATCCTATGATTAATTACTCACGTATGCAATCTTGAACCTTCAGCCACCGCCATCGTCAAAATCGCTAATGGGCCTTAGCCCAATATCTCATTCACGTAACAAATCGACTTCACAAATTGAGCCTCTAAAGTTGACTGTTCAACATCTCCATTGGGCCTGCTTCAAGCAACTTCCGTTTAATTTCGTTTTTCTTCCTTTTTAACTCCGATTTGACTCCACATCCTAACATTAAAATCTTATTTTTGGAATCTTTTATCCATACTTAAACTAAGCTTTGCTTACAACAATCGGGCTTCGAACGTTGTAGAAGTTATGATCAGACGACCATGTAATCGAACCAAACACATCTTCGTGCAACGATGTAGTAGTAAGTTTGAACTTAACTTGAAAGTTCTGTTTCTTGACATACTTTGTAAATTGCAGTGTGTTTGGCACCACTTTAACATCGACACCAGCAGGAGCCTCCACGGTGACTCTGTAGTTCGAGTTCACTTGACCGACATTAGACATTATTTTGATGGCTGTATCAAGAACAGTTGTTGTAGCCCAAGTTGCAAAGGAATAAGATGTAATCGATGGTTTTTGTCTCATACACGAGCCCCGGATACAACGGGCCAGAAATACTTATTTCCCCGGCACCAATGTCGTAAGGGGTAGCACTCAATCCTGATAAATTCGTGATTGGAGCATTGAGATTGTTGTTTGGTATTGCTGCACACGAATTCGAACAAGCACCCCTGTGATCCACCCCTCGCGACCCCCTTAGCAAGGCCGTAATACGACGCACCTTCAACCAGCACCCCTGCTGCGGTCAATGCAACATGTTACATGTGTACCGTGCCCATACTCATCCATGGCCGTGGTGACAGAACCTTGATCTTCAGGATCATCGTAATACCTTGCTCCAATCACTTTCCTGTATCAATCAATTCGTAAATTGAAGATTTCTCATGAATTAGAGCTAGAGATTTACATTTTGCTCACCTATTGCACGTGAAGGCAGTAGTCGAATTATTGTTATCAGTCATGCATGTTCCATTCCAACGGTCTGGAATCGGACCCATAAACTCATCATTGAAACTCGGATGATTAGGCCAAATTCCTGTATCCAGGATGCCAATGATAGTGTCACAATAACCTCCCCTTGACCTGTCGGAGACATTAGCATTTGTTCAAAAATAAATAAATATTATATATTATTATTTTTATTTTATGCATCGCCTCATTTCCCACGTAGCATTAGAATACTCGTTCGCCATGAATGAAGAAAGTGTATTCCATTAGAATTTTATAGGATTTTTTTGAATTTTTAAAAGTATAAATTTTGAAAATTTATAGAATATACTTTGAAAAATATCAACTACTTATATCCAAATGTATATTAATATACTTTTATATAAAAAAAATCCATTTTTTTAAAAAACAAAAAAATAAATTATTATTCTAATTTTTATAAATGTATATGAATATAATTTTATATAAAAAATATTTTTTTAAAAAAATAAATAAATAAATTATTATTCTAATTTTTATAATTTTTATTTTTATCACAAAATAATTTATTATTAATATCATGTATAAATAATTATTTTTAACGAAAATATGATAAGATCAATTTTCTCAAATAAAAATTTTAATAGGTTGATTTGTGTAACTTTCTTTAAATGACTAACAATTGTTTTATTTTTATTTTTCATATTTGAGTTTTCGTGTTGTAAAAAAGTCAAATATATCATAATTATAAGAGATTTCGAAAAGTCAAATTTAGTTATATTTTGTGAAGAAAATCCATCAAAATCCATAAACTTTTAAAATACATTATAATCCATTTGAATACCTACAGATTTTTTAAGACTTTTTAAAATCCTAATGTAATACCTCCGTATTTTAATAGACTTTTAAAAATCCGGATTGAATACACCTAGACTTTAAAAGTCCATTAAAATCCTACATACTCTTAATTGAATACATTCTCTTTAGATTCAATAATAATCAGAACAAACTGAAATGAATTGATTTTTTTACCAAAATAATAATAATTTTAAAAAATTGTTAAAATGTTTTTTTAATATTAATAATATTATATCATTAACTATATAATATATATTAAATTATTGATCTAATTTTTATTTATTTTAAAATGAACTTAATCAAGCAGAATTAAATGAATTTGAACTGAACTGAAATGATTTGAACTGAACTGAAATAGATAGAAAATAAGTCTAAAAGAACAACTCTTAACTCAAATAGCTTGAATTCGAAGAAAACGGCCCATAGTATTCATGTAATATCCAGACATAGAAATCTTTAGTATCAGCATAGTATTTGCATTTTGATATTTTGTCACCAAATCTTTTAAGAAATATTCATACTAAAGAAATTAAGATTATATGGTAACCTTTAACTCGTATTTAGGTTTAAAATTTTATTAAAATATTAATATTTGTAATGTTAAATGTTGAGTTTTAATTAAGAGTATGTAAAAAATGATTTTTTAAATTGAAAATTGAGCTATTTAATATAAAACTGAGAAAGTAAATTAAAAAGTATTGATAAATTGTATTTATTATTAAATGTACAATTCAATTCGAGAACAATATATAAGAAATATTCATACTAAAGAAATTAAGATTATATGGTAACCTTTAACTCGTATTTAGGTTTAAAATTTTATTAAAATATTAATATTTGTAATGTTAAATGTTGAGTTTTAATTAAGAGTATGTAAAAAATGATTTTTTAAATTGAAAATTGAGCTATTTAATATAAAACTGAGAAAGTAAATTAAAAAGTATTGATAAATTGTATTTATTATTAAATGTACAATTCAATTCGAGAACAATATAATTTAATTTATGATACGGTAGTAATTCACAATGGGTGTGATTGAAAGTCCAAGTAGAATCTTTTTTAGCATATTTACAGTAACGTAGTATATAAATAATGCTTAGAAAATGGTTTAATATAAAACAAAAAAAGCTGTTTAAACAAAAAGTACCAATAGTTTTTAATTTTGCTAGGCCAAAAGTAGTACAGTATATTCTCTCCTGTCATTAATAGATGTTATATTTTTCTGGACACGGAGTTTAAGAAAATTATTATTTTTGTATTTTTTAATTGAAAAGTAAAAGGTAAAATATATTTTAAAAGTAAAAAGTAAAGTAGGTGTGAGTAAAGTTTAAAAAGTAGGTGGGTAAAGTAAAATAAAATTGTATATTAAAATGAAAAAATTAGAATAATTATTTCTTTTTTTGGGATGTGTCAACTTGTTGGACACTCAAAAAGGAAAGTATGACAACTGTTTTTGAATCGAACGAGTAGTATTTTACAATCCATTAGTTATTATAATTTTTATTTAATAAGTTTCATCAATCTTCAATCTTTAAATATTATTTAATTAAAAATTAATTACTTTCTCTAAACTAAAGTAATTATAACATATTTTTTTGTAATTTACAAAAAAATATGTGATTATTACTATGTAAAAGAGTATGTTTTATTTATACTACAGATAAGTTTGAACATATTATAATATCAATAAAGAATAATATATAATGTTAATTTTTATTTATAATCACAAACATAATTACAACTACATGTAGTTACATACAAAATATAATTTATCATTTTTTAAATTTCTTTCAAACAACCTTTCCTAACTTTTTTAAAATTCATTCCCTTTAATTATTTAAGCATATTTCTAGTGTCTTTTTCAACATTACATCTTCAAAGAAAAAAGAGCGTGACACTATTTTATTTTACGTAGGTCATAAGAGTCATAACTTGTGTCATGCGGAGCAGTGAAGCACTATATTAAAAATTACTTAGAGCGACCCTAGTGGATAAGAAATGTACCTTGTCATTCCTTAAATTTTGAAAAAAACAAAAAAAAAAAAAAAAAAAAAAACTACCTAGTGGTGAAAATGGCGAGCCAAAAAATAGCCATTGCCCAAATTTTAGTTATTTATCATATTATTTAAATGAAAAAATAACAGACTATTCTTGCCACCTCACAATTAAACATAAATTAATTAATAAAGTAATACTCTTTTTTTGTCTATTATGTCAAAAAGTCAAAAATAATTTATTTTTTAAAAAATAACCTTAGCTATTTTTATGTCATTGTGTTACATTTTAAAAATGGCAAATAGCAAGAGCTATTTTTTGACCAAAATGAAGTAAATTCGCACTTCCACATTAAAAGCATTTCCAAGGGGAGGTAGAGATCTACCTAGATTTCTACATCTACCTAAAAAAATAGGTAGAGTCCATTGAAGATGAGATGATGTGGCGTGAGTTAGTGTGTTGGAGTGTCCCGGGTAGGAATGAAGTAGTTGATAAGTTTTATATTATTTTTAATAATTAATTAATTATTGTAAATAAAATATAATGTTTTTTTATTTTTTATTATTAATTAACAAAATCAATTTTGCCGTTGTAATTTAAAAATTATTTTGTATTTTTATATAAAAATTAAAAAAATTGAAATAGTTAAATTTTAAATTTTTTATGTTAAGAATTGTTTTTTGTATTTTATATAAAAATTAATTAAAATTAAAAATTTTGAAATAATTAAAATGTATAAGGTAGTAATAATTAAAATTTTGTAAATAAAAGTATAAGGTAGTAATAATGAAAAGTATGAAAATTATTTTAACTTGTGAAATATCTAATAATTTATAAATAATTATACAATTTAAATTTTTTATTGTGATATATATATTCTTATTAAATAAATTAATGTGTGTTATATTTTAATAATGTATTTCAAATAGTATGAAAATGTTATATATGAACAAACTAAATGGCATTTGAAAACTAATTTAGAAATTGTTTTCTTAATAAAAATTATTTTAAATCACATTAAATTAACACACTATTTACTTTGTTATATTTTGAACAAACTAAATGGCATAAACTATGGGGAATAATTAAATTAATAAATATATTGTATTAAAATAAAGTTTGTATCCATACAAATTAATGATAGAGTATATGTTTTATTGTAAATGTGTTGATTATTCTTTATGAATATTACAAATTGTGAACGGTGATTTATTCAATATATTTCTTATGCATTTTACATTTTACATGGCATAGGCATAGCATGACGTACAAGTTAGCCACTTTCTAAATTTCAAAAATCACTCCATAATTAATTTGAATAAACAAAATATATTATTTCTTGTTTTTTCAATTTGTATTTACATAGGAACAAAGGTAGTAAAGTAATCGTAGTATATTCATGCACTATCATATAGCCAAACATAGAAATCTTTAGTATCAACATATATAATATATATGTAGTTTTTTTGGGGGTTTACATATGTTTAAACTCCTCTATATAAACTGAGCGAGTTTATATGAACGTACTCACTCTCACTGATCATCTCATAGAATTATAATATGAGAGGTTTCTATCTTTTGTTTCTTGTCTATATTAATATTCTCGGGGGGGCATCGAATAGTGATAAACATGGAGTTTATATCGTGTACATGGGAGCCGCAACTTCGCCACAAGGAGCCCCAAGAGCCGATCATGCTCAGCTTCTAAACGAGCTCATCAACAGGCCCGTCGTTTTTATCAATTACTATATATATATATATGTGTGTGTGTGTTTTAGAATTTTGTTCGTTCATAATAATCACACGAAAATTAATGCAATTACGTTCAGGAATACATCTGTTGTACAAATTTACCACAAAAGTTTTTCTGGATTGGCGGCTCATTTGTCAGAAGAGGAAGCTAAATCAATAGGGGAAACACCCGGAGTGGTGTCCGTCTTCCCTGATGCGTTGACAAAACTTTGCACCACACGTTCTTGGGATTTTCTTCAAAGCCAAAGGCAAAGCCGAACTACCTTTCAGAATATGATCAATTCAACTGATTCTAATGTCTCTGATTTCTGGGGTGGGCGTGACACTATCATTGGCATCTTTGATGGAGGTCAATCATTCATCATTTTTTGTGCATGTTTTTTTTTCATTTTTGTTTCATTAATTTTGAGACATGTCAATAATCGGTTCAGGAATTTGGCCTCAACATCCGAGTTTTGATGATGAGGATATGGGCTCAATCCCACAACGGTGGAAGGGAACGTGCATGACCGGAGATAATTCCTCTTCGTTCATGTGCAACAGGTGAATATGATCTAGCCGTTGAAGTTAAGCAAATAAATTACAAAAATTGACAATAATTTTATATATATACAGGAAAGTGATCGGAGCAAGGTATTACGATAATCCAAAAGAACCGGGTTCAATCACCACGGCCATGGATGACAATGGACACGGTACACATGTTTCATCGATTGCAGCTGGGATTCCGGTATATGGGGCTTCGTATTATGGCTTCGGTAAGGGGGTTGCAAGAGGGGGCTCTTCGAATTCAAGAATAGCAATGTATCGTGTTTGTGCACATCTCGATTGCTCGTACTCTTCAATTCTCAAAGCATTCGACGATGCAGTTAGTGATGGGGTTGATATTATATCCATTTCGATAAGTGGAAAAAATGATAGGTACTTATTCAATGATCCCATATCCATCGGTTCATTTCACGCTATGGAGAAGGGGGTCACTGTGGTAGCATCTGCTGGAAACGACGGCCCTTCTTCTGAGACCGTTCAAAATTTTAGCCCTTGGATAGTAACCGTTGGTGCGACCACCATGGACCGTGATTTTGAGATAGATATTGTACTTGGAAAACAGGACAAGGTGATTAAGGTATGTATGCACCGATCAAAACATATATATTTCAGGTTGGATATTTGAAAGCTAAAATGAATATTTGATGGTAATAGGGAGAAGGCATCAGCTTTCTAAAAACATCTACGATGTATCCTTTAGTTGATGGACGGTCATCCGGATACAACAATACTGATATAATCTATGCGGCGTAAGTATGATACATAAATATAATCAAACTTACATTAATGATAGCAATCCATTGTTGATCTTCATGTTTTTTTTTTTTTTGGAAAAATTTCAGGCATTGTGTCCCTGGTTCATTAGACGATGCAAAAGTGAAGGGTAAAATTGTTTTATGTGAATACAATTACGACAATATCGACTCAATGATAAATCAAGGCGTGAAAGGTATTATAATTATGGACGATCAGATGAGGCAAGAGACATACCCTTATGGATTAACTCCGATTGCTGGTGTGAGTGAAACGGATGGAGCTCAAATATATTCTTACATAAACTCAACAAGGTGATAAATTATAAATTTATTATTGCAAAATGAAATTAAATGTTACCTAGCTAATAAGATCAAAATATCTATTCAACGTTACTAAATTTGAAATTGGAAGATATCCTTTGGCGAGAATATCACCAACTATCGAAGTGAAAAAGAATTACAAGCCATCGCCCGTTGTTGCTGTATTTTCAGCAAGAGGCCCTGCACGGGGAAAGAACAACCTTATTATAAAGGTCAACAATGAATACACATGATGATAATCTAAAATATTAATTAAATGTTTGTTCATAAAAAAATTAACTTAATTGGTTGTTTTGTAGCCCGATGTTACAGCACCAGGAGTAAATGTCCTTGCAGCAAGTTTTTTTAACGACACATATTCCGCTCTTCCGGGTAAGGAGCCACCTCTCTTTAAGTTTCGTTCGGGTACGTCAATGTCATGCCCACATGTTTCTGGTCTAGCTGCAACCCTAAAGTCTTGGTATTCAACATGGACACCGTCTGCTATCAAATCAGCCATAATGACTACAGGTTAGATTAATTAACTGATTTACAAAATCCAATAACAAAGTATACAATGACAATCAAAACTCGTTTGCAAGCAGCAATCACGACAAACAATTACAATGCTCCGATCACAACATTCGAAGGAGCAATAGCCACCCCGTACGACATCGGATCTGGAGAAATAAGCTTTTTTGGCCCTTTGTGGCCTGGGCTCGTCTATGAGATAGAAACTATCGATTACATACTGTTTCTCTGCAACTATGGATACAAGGCATCCGTGATTAAAAGAGTGTCGTCGAATGTGCCTGATAACTTTACTTGTCCTAATAACTCTAGTCGTGATTTGATCTCCAATTTGAACTACCCTTCAATAGCCGTTTCTGGTTTGATTCCAAATGTAAGCAAGACGGTCCAAAGAACAGTGACTAATGTCGGTCGAGTTTATTCGTCCTACGCCGTTGTCGTGGAGGCGTCGAATAACGTTCACGTTCAAGTGGTGCCAAACAAATTGCGCTTCACAAGAGATGTTAAGAAGTTGAGCTTTGAAGTGACATTCCTACTCACTGAAACATCGTCTGAAGAAAACTTGTTTGGTTCGATTACATGGCATAATCAGTTTCACAAAGTTCGAAGTCCGTTTGTTGTAATCAAGGCATAGTTTAATTGTAAGGTAGTAATATCAAAATAAGGGAACAAGTCAAATTACAAAACCTCCTTTGTAAAAAATAAAATAGATAAACGCTATCCTGATGAATAAATTAGTAGTTTTATTTATAAATTGTATTACGCAAATTGTCATTTTTTTTTTTCTTTTTCCATTACAGAAATTTAAACACTCCCACACACATATCTAGAGTTCGAATCAATCCAGCCAACAAACCTTGACAAAACTGTCATTTTTTAAAATAAAAAAAGGGTGATCATTTATTTATATGTGATTTTTCAAAGACAAATGATAAAATTGTCCTTAAACATCTATTTTCAATTTATTTATTTTATTTATAAAAAAAAAATTTAAAAATAAATTGGAAAATATTTATATTCATCTTCCTCCAATCTTTTTTACTGTACCATTTCCTCCAAAAATAAATAAATTAAAGCCCTACTACCATTTCCTCCTCTCCCGGTTCAGTGCACTCTCTCTTCAATCAACTTAATCAGGTTACAGGCCACCGCATCCCCACCGTCGGGCTTCCGTCTCACGGTTCACCGGCGCCGCTTCAGTCCCCGTCGCTCCGGGTATGTGTTGACATCTTTAATTTAGGTATTTTCTTTAAAATACAGAATAAACGCCGAACCCATTTAGAAGGGTGTGTGAAGCCAGGGGACTGTGACATGTAAATAGTTGTATTGTTGGCTTAATCACTGGACTGAAAACCTCGTGATAATCAATCCCAGCAAGTTGGTTGAAACCCTCGGCAACCAACATTGCTTTGTGTTTGAGGATACTGCCATCAGATTATTTTTGAGCTTGAAGACCCATTTTGAGCTTATGAGGTGTTGATTGGGTGAGGGGGGTACCAGATCCCAAGTACCATTAGTAAGAAGGGCTTTGTACTCTTTTTGCATACAATATTCCATGGAGGGCTGAGCAAGGCTTGTGTGTGGCTTTTTGGTTCTGAAAACTGAAGATCAGGTGGGATTGATTTTGTTGGTGATGAGAGGAGTGCAGATAAATATGATTTAGGTTTAAAGACACCAACTTTCCCTCATATGATGTTGGTTAACAGGGATATTGAATACCACATGCATCTTCCCAGAAAACCTTTTCCAGGCCTGAATGAGATAAGAGACTCAAACCAGATTCCAAAATGTGTCTATGCTTCCTTTCTACAGCTCCATTTTGCTCAGGTGTATATGGACAAGATATGTGATGCTGGATCCAGAAGAAGCAAACACAATGGATAATGACTTGAATTCAGACCCTCCATCACTCTGCAAAGTCTTAATTTTTCTGTCAAACTGATTCTCAACAAGTGATTTAAAATGGATAAATGCCTCATTGGTTTCAGATTTTGCTTTTAAAAAATATACCCAAAAAAACTTTGTACAATCATCAAGGAAAGAGACATAGTAATTGCTGCCATTAAAAGAGGTAATAGGTGCAGGACCCCAAAGGTCAGTGTGAATCAAGTGTAAAGGTATTGAGGAATGTGATTTTTTGACAGGGAAAGAGAGTTTATGAGATTTACCTTGTTGACAATTTAAACAAAAATCAAATGCATCTTTATTAACATAAGAGATTTTGCATAATCTAAGGGCTCTTTTGGTATTGTCCAAAGATAGATGTCCTAATCTCTTATGCCAAAGCTCAAGGCTTATAGATGGCTTAACAGAACAAGCTAAACAACTACAAAAACTGGAAAAAGCTGCAGTACAGGCACTTGAAGTGGGGATCTTGAATTTGGATTGAGGTGATGAATGACTGGTCTTTTTGAGCTGGAAGGTGTAAAAATACCATTGTTAAGAATCCCTTGCAGCAGTACCTCCCCTGTGGTTGACTTCTTAACAACACAATAAGTGGGATGAAATTCAAAATAAACGTTATTATCTTTCGATGCTATGTGCATTGAAAAACCGCCTAAAATAGTTTTTGGATCCGTTGTGGAGATAGTATTTCAAGACGCTTACACAAACACAATATTTAAAGAGGTACGTGATGAATTGTATGGCCTTATGCACACTAATGTAGTAATCGTGGAAAATGTAGGAAGTCTTACTAAGTATGTGGCAAATGAAAAAATCGTACATCCGCAATGGAAGAAGGGTCAAAAAGTGTATGAGGTCGTTGTTGATTCCGTTGGACTCAAATTCTCTTGCTCGTGTGAGTTATTCGAATTTAAAGGCATACTGTGGCGTCACATTATAATTTGTATTGAGTTTCTGAAAAATATACAGTGTATTCCAGAAAAATATATTTTAGAAAGATGGCTTAAGAACTCGGTCAGAGGGTATGAGCACATTTTTCGAGTAGGTTATTACGATCCCGAAACTTCTGTACGAGTTAAAAGATCCATGGAAGTGACTGAAAAAAATGAATACATTGCGAAGCTTGCATTACACGATGACGACGAGGCATATGCAATTTATGTTTCCAATACAAATGATTTACGAAAACAATTGGTGGATCATGTCGGTATTGAGGTTGTTAATTCACTGGGAACTGGACACAATTCAACAAAGGTATGGGGTCGGAGGAGACTACAAAGGAGAGAAAATAACCAAAGACACATTATGAGAAATGTACCATCGCCGGATGATGTTCGATTGAAGGATCCGTATGATAAAAAGAGGTAATAGTAGAGCTCCGAAGGGACGTCAAAAATCATTCAAGAATTAAATTAAAGATATAATTATATTTCTTATTTATTGGGATTCTGAAGTTATATTAAACTTAAGATTTATCGATTATTTTAAACAATTACTTTGTTCGTATTAAATATATGATTACACTTTTCTTTTCATTTGTGTCTTAAAAATGATCTCATCTCAAATATATATAAATATATTTGTTTTTTTTTAAATTATTTATATTATAAAATAAATAATGATAGCAAATAGTTATAAATATATTAATTTATTTTAAGGGACAATTTCAAAAAAGGTAATTATCTTAGTCTATATTATACATTAAGATCAATTTTTACACTATTTATAAAAAAATTAGATTTACCCAATTAACCCTTAAAATTTACGTAATATATATACTCCCTCCATCCCTCTATACAATGCATAGAGAAATTTTTACGTAGATTAAGAAAAAGTGATTTTTTGTGTATTTTATAATATAAAGTGAGGGTATAATAGGTATTGATGTGTAAGTAATAAAGTAGGTAGTTGAAAAATTAGTGGTATAAGAGTAAATAAATATGTATTGGGAGGATAAAATTGTGAAAAGAAATTTCATTTATGGAATGTGATAAAATTGTGAAAAGACATTTCATTTATGGAATGTGCACTGTTTTAAGGGATGGACTAAAAAGGAAAGTATGCATTGTTTTAAGGGAAATATGGAGTATTATATATTATTGCCGTAAACACACATTGATATCAGAATTTTTTGTCCCGTAAACACACCTTGATTTCTCACTATTTTTTGCTACTTTACGCTTTTAAACTACCGTAAATACACCTTGATTCCTCACTAATTTTTGCTGCAAATCGTAGAGAACCGCCCATCCAAAATCGAATTCGCATTTGAAGAAATGAATCAGAATTTCCAATACCGAGATCCAACCGGCTAAATTGTCAGATATCACTAGGTGAAAGACAATCCCGACGGCGCAAGAGTAACCCGATAAAAGATTTGACGGCGACCAGGTTTACTTTCATTTTTTTTTACCACAATCGGTTTATTTTGTATAGATATAGTGTAAATTGTACACGCATAAATTTCCTTCAATACCTAAAAACAGATTAACGGGATTAACAACACATGCTCGCAGATCGCGTGATCTCAACGGGATTTCAAGTGTTTCGGCGGAGAATTTGTAGACCCGACGTGAAAGATTAACTTCGGGTAGGTTTTCCCCAATTTCTCTGTGCACATCATTCTTAATCTGTGACTGGTTTTTGAAGAATCGAACACATGCATATATTTTTGTTTAATCCGTGTGGTTTAAAATTTGGGCCAGTTTTCAGTTTTAGTCGATTTTTCAAATTGTATATGGTTGATAGTTACAGTTCTTGTTTAGGTATTTTTCAAAGCATGGAGTTTTGATAGGTATTTTTTGTCGATTTTTGAGAGTTGTATAGAGTTGATAATTCTAGGCCGAAGGCTTGTTTATGTGTATTATTTTATAGTTTGAACTAGATTATATTTTATATTCACATATGTAGCCCACACCATTTAGATTACATGGTCGTTTGAACATTCAGTATTAATTGGTTGGTTTAGAACGTAGTTCGTGTACCTAGCTTTTCACATTATTAACTAATGGTCTTTGGTTTATTCGTGATAGTTTAGCTTCTAGACTTCTAGTTAGAATCTAGTATATACACTTTACATGGTTGTGCAGTGTAGTTGGTAGTTCAAAATGCATAAAGTGAATTAATAGTTTACGAACAAGTGTTTTAATTGCTTCAGAGTTGCAATAATTATAATTTGGTGATAAACATAACACTTATTAGTCTCAATAGTTTAGCCTTGATTATAGGTTGGTTTTTGGCCTATTCCTGATAGTTTAACTGCCGATTAGAATCTCTGACATACACTGTACAATGTAGTTGGTAGTTCAGAATTCATAAGTTGAGATATTAGTTAACAAACAAGTATTTGATAGTGTAATAAATAAATTTCAGAATCTATTACAAACACTATACCTTTTTACACAGTGTATTTTGTAGTTCTAGATTTATAAAGTGGTTTAATCGTTTACGTACATGTAGTTTACTATATTAATAGTTGCATTAACTAAAACTTGTTTATGGACATAACAAACACTATACTTTGACAGTGTAGTTGGTGGTTCAAAATTCATAAGTTGGGATATTAGTTAACAAACAAGTATTTAGTAGTGTAATAAATAAATTTCATAATTTATTACAAACATTGTACCTTTTTGCACAGTGTATTTTGTAGTTCTAGATTTTTAAAGTGGTTTAATCTTTTATGCACATGTACTTTACTATATTAATAGGTGCACTAACTAAAACTCGTTCATGGACATAATACATACTAGTTCCAATAGTTTAACCTTGATTATGGTAAATAATGATTTAATTGCATGTCATAATCTATTACACACACTGTACCGTCTTAGACAGTCCATTTGGTAGTTTAAATGTATTGGTTAATATAAATATGCTTGAAATCATTATAGCTTGAAGGATTGCATTTGCTTGTAGGTGTTTGCATTTGTTAGATCTGATCGGTCCAGACACCCCTCACATAAAGAGAAATGTCGTGTATGTGAGAGCTTCTTGTAATTCCAAACGAAGGTTGAGGTAATTGAGCCTCGATCCAATTTATATCTTGAAAAACATAGTTAAGGTTTTAGAATAAGTAACTCGTCCCTTGTCATAGACTCATAGTTCTGTGTACAAACTACTGAGTCGGTAAATGTCTAGAAAAAGTTTCCATTTTTTTATGTATGTGATATCTGGTTTCTGTCACTGTTTAATGACTGCAGCAATCAGTCTCGAGGCTCGGTAGCAGATGGGTGTATGGTCGCATCTAATTAATTCTTTCCATGGGTAAACGCCAAAGATGGATGTAGTATGTAGGAAAATACCCTGCCTTGTTCTTTGTTGACTCAGTCATCTTGTACAAGAAGGCATTCAAGCTGCTTTTTGTTTACCGACTGCGACTGGCAATTTTTAGTTTGTTAGAAGGTCGTGTTCCTTGGTGTATTATGTACCTAGCATACAACGTTGTCCTGATTCATGTCATTGTATTGTATATTCTTGCACATAATTTAATAAACAAATGCTGCAAAGACATTTGAGCAAGCAAAGAACAACCTGAAACGACAAATAATTTACAGAAACTAAAACATTAGGTTCCTTCTTCACCTGCAATTTATATCCGAGTACTTACAACGATACAAAAAGCCAAAACACATGTATTCGAAGAGAAGGCAACAAAAGAAGAGCTACATATAATATGTCATATTCCAAATACTACTAGCAAAAGCTAAAGATGTCTTTGGGAAAGGAAAATTAGTTAGATTGAATACGTCTCGTAATTCTGACTTCCTACACAAACAACCTCTGAGGGTTAATGGCAATTATTCTCAAGCTTATCCAGACGAGCACTCAGTCCTTTAGATAATTGAGCAATGAGCATACCAGTTTTGCACTTTTCATTTGGTCTCCATTTTTTTGAAGATACTCGCCTAATATACCTTCAGCATTGTAATCATTAGCTCGAGCAACCCAACCGCACAACTCATCGTGCCCCCACATCGTAATCTTTCTTAACATGATTCTTCACCTCAAATTTCTTCTCAAACATGACTGCCCTGTAAAATTCAGACCAATCCCTTTTAAATTCCACCACCGCATATCTATTGCTCGACAATGGTCGAATTCTGACCGGGTCAAACCCTCTCTTGGCCAGGTCAGTGTTGATGCCAGAGATACTCTCCCCATCAACATTTGCTAGAATTCCCATCCAATGCCACACGAACAACTCATTCACACCACTGCTCAGGGGAGCCTCAACAGGCCAATCGAGTGAATTCGTAGATAAAAGATCTTCCTGGTCAAGATCGTCGTTCATGTATCTGCGCCTAAATGCTTCCCCTTGTGCTTGATGTCTCTGTACGTTCGACGAGCCCTTCCCAACATCAGTGGCGTGCTGAAGGAGGTCGTAGAATGGATATACCAGCTTCTTTATTCCAGGTTAGTACTGGCACCTAAACAAGTTGTCCGAAACACTACCATAAGCAAATCGAAAGAAAAAAAAATGATTTACCTTCGGGCGGGCTCAAGAACATACACACTATTGGCTGCGTGAGAAGTATTCTATGAGTTAAAAAAAAAAAAACAATCACAATTAATTATATAAGGTATGTAATAAAAAGAATATAAAATTGTTATAATAGAAAGGTTAAAAAAGACAATTTAAATTTGAAAAGCTTACCTAAATTGTGATTACATTAAAGATAAATATATTTAATTATATATATGTAATAAATTAACTACCTTTTTTCATAGGAAGTTAAAATATGATAGTTTTTTTTAAATCATAAAACCATTTTTATTTTTTCTCTAAATTACTCTTATTTTAATATAAATTTTCAATTTGATTTATAATGATTACATTAACTATTTTAAATATATCAAAAAAATCATTAATTGAATTCTAATTACAAAATATATAAATTAAATAATATCATTTCACATGTCTCACTTTATACGCTCCTCAGCTTAACTGGTATAGTGGTATTGTGGTGGGTGGGTTGATTTAAAATTACTCTGGTCATAGGTACGAATCTATTAAGACAAATTATTTAGAATTTTTGAAAAACGAGTGCAATTTCTTAGTATTTCATTTCTTTATTTTCATTGATCAATATTATTTTGTAACCCAACATGATTTTCGTTCTGAGATTCTTCTTACTACCATATATTACATATGCTCTGATCTTGTCACAAGCATAATTTCCTACTTACATATATGTTGCTTTTATATTATGATATCTTATTATTTTTGGCAACTTATTCTTATGTCATCATATCTATCTACTTATGCATTGCTTACAACAAACGGGCTTCGAACTTTGTTGATGTTATCAGACCATGTAATCGAACCGAACAAGTCTTTCGTCTGCGCCGCCGACGCCGTGAGCGAAAAAGTCACTTGAAAGCTCAGCTTTTTAACACTAGTTGTGAATTGCAGTTTGTTCGGCACCACTTGAACATCCACACCATCAGGAGCCTCCACAGTGGACGTGTAGCCCGAATAAACACTGCCGACATTAGTCACCGTTCTTCTCACAGTCTTATTAACACTTTTCGTCAGTCCAGAAACGGCTATCGAAGGGTAGTTCATATCGGAGATCAAATCAGGTCTTGAGTTGCCAGGGCAGGAAAAGTTATCAGGAACAGTCTTCGACACGAGTTTGATCTCGGACGTGGTGTAGCCAAAGTTGCAGAGAAACATCATGTAATCGACGGTTTCCGTCTCATAGACGAGTCCTGGCCACAATGGGCCGAACACGTTTATTTCTCCAGATCCGATGTCGTGAGGGGTGGCTCTTGATCCCGTGAATCTCGTGATCGGATCATTTTCATTGTTCTTGGAGATTGCTGCAAACGAGGTTTGCCACTCGAACTGTTAGAGAAGTTGGACAACTTGACATTTATATATATATATAGTATTCAATACTCTCCTCGCTTGGAAATCGAGAACATCGTTGTTTTTGAATTCGAAAAGACTCGATCGGTATGTATTATATCGAACCTGTAGTCATTATGGCTGATTTGATAGCAGAGGGTGGCCAATTTGAATGCCAGAACGTGACGATTGCAGCTAGAGCGGAAACATGTGGGCTAGCAGAGGATGTCCCCGACCGTATGCTAAAGAGCGACGGCTCCTTACCCGGGTAAGCAGCGGACGGATCATTAACAGTACACGCTCCAAGGATCGCCACTCCCGGCGCTGCAACATCAGGCTACAAAAGCAAACGATTTAAACGTATTTCTACATACGAAATAATGTGTGTATATATTATATGTGCGAATGTTTTTTGTTTTTTGTTTTCGTTTAAACCTTGATTAGGTTCTTAAGGCCGGGTGCAGGGCCTCTTCCCGAAAAGCCTGCAACAACGGGCGCTGGCTTGTGATTCAGTACGACTTGAGTTGGTAAGATTGTCGTCAAAGGAGTTCTTTCAATGTCAAACGATTCAATCGATCAGAGCTTAATTAATATCCGTTCGTTTTGCAATAACAACACTATGATCGTATAGATTGATTGATTAATTACCTCACTGCGTTGATATAAGATTGTATTCGAGCTCCATCCTCTTGGCTTACCGCAGCAAATGGAATAGTCGTTTTAATGATGTACGTCATTTGCCTTAACGTATCATCCATCATTATAATCCCGATCACGCCTTGCTCGATCATCGCATCGATCTTTTTATTTTCAGGAATCGGGTCGGTGTTTCCACATAAAACAATTTTACCTTTTACTTTGGCATCGTCTAGTGAACCAGGGACGCAATTTCTGGAAATGATTCGTTATAAGTAGTCGATCGTCGAAGGAATAAGTGGTAAACGGAAACATTATGATTAATTCATACTCTGCATTAGTTAAATCTTTTTGGTTGTGCCCGGCCGAGCGTCCGTCGGTTAAATCGTAAACCGCAGATTTATTGAGGATGGAAAAGTTGATGCCTCCACCCTGAGAGGGATGATCAGAAATATTATTTTGTCGGTATACATACAATGTAAATGGAGCAAGTTTTTAATTCGTATCCCCTCTGATCCGTCACATTTAAGCAGGGTTGAATCGAAAAAATTGATCCGTTGACCCGTTATAGACCCGACCATTTATAAAAGTTATTATATATAATATATATATAGTTATATAGAGTATTTAATAAGTATATTATAAATAGATTATATCTGCTATATGATGAGCCTGTTTGGCTAAGCTTATAAGCTCCTTAGAGCATCTTTAACCGATACCAAAAACCTATTTTGGAGTAGGGGAGATGCTCCAACCGATACCAAAATATAAACTTATTATAAGTATTATGTACCCACATAAAAAATACTTAGATTTACGTTTACCCTAAACTCAAACCAAAAACTATTTATTACTTATAAAATTATCATTTTATTTTACAAACTAATAGAAAAGACCTATTAACCTTTTATTTTAATTTTTTACTTAATATATTTTGTAATGTAATTTTTTAAATAATCATATATTAATAATTAAAATAAAATTTTATTTTAAAAATAAAAATAAATATTTATAATTAAATATTAAATATTTTATATTTGCGTAATTTTGTCATATTTAATTAATATTTTATTATATTTTTTATTTTTGAAATTTTAAATTGAAAATAATATTTATTAATTTTTTTAAATTTAATGTCAAAAGTTACGAGGTTAAATTATAAATTTGTAAAGATATTGGTTATTTATAAAAATAGTATAAAAAATTGTATAAGAAGAATAATTTGAGAATATTCTTATAAGTTTAAGTATTGGAATGTCGGTTGGAGCTAATTTACTGTAAACTTAAAATTAAACTTATTTTTTAGTTTAAGTTTTTGTGTTCGGTTGGAGATGACCTTAAAACAGCTTATAAGTTGTTTAGGAGCTTATAAGCTCCTAAAATTTGTTTGGTAAACATTTAAAAAAAGATTTTACTTTTTTTTTTAAAATAAGCTTTTTAACAGCTTATAAGCTAAGCTGTTAAAAAAAAAGTAAGGAGGGAGATACTTTTTTTTAAACAGCTTATAAGCTCTTGTAACTTAAACAATAAAAGACCAAAATGCCCTTAAAATTATTACCTTTTATATATATACAAAAATTCAAAATTTATTATTTAGTTAATATAATTATTTTTAAATATTTTTTTCATATATAACAATTTATTTTTGATAATTTTATTTATATAAAATCTTAAATTGTCAAACAAATTAACATCTTATAAATTTATATATATATATTTTATCCAAACGGTTTAACAACTTATTTATTAAATAAAACATAACAACTTATCAACTCTTAAAACAACTTATAAGACGTAACATCTTATAAGCTATTTTAAATAAGCTCGCCCAAACGGGCTCTAAATTATTATAATTAATATATATAGTCAAGGGTTGTTAGATCACTTGGTTGAGCAGTTGAATTGAAGATCATGTTCTAAGTTCGAACTTGATACATCGCAATTGTCCTAGACCAAAAAAATAATTAATATATATAAAATGGTTAAAGTTTAATATAAATATATTGATTATTATTCTTAACACTTTAAGATTTGATTTAGTTTAATGGATTTTAATGTTTTATTTTATAATTTTCTAAATTTTAAAATTATTGTTAAAAATATATAAATAATTATTATTATAAACAAACGAAAAAATTCGTTGGATGTCCGTTGATCCGGCGGATACGAATTTCAATCGAGCTTTCAATCATCTGGCGAGTATGAAGCGAAAGATTAAATTATTAAACGGGTACAATCATATCCGTTCAAAACCCGCCCCATTTACTTACCTTAACAACATCATTGGCCCCTTAATAATATCTTTTTTTATAAAAAGGAAAGACGAGAAACTCTTCTCAATCGAGTATGATGTAAATCGAGAGATGTGCCCAAGTAGCAGAGACTCAAGACAAACTTCATGATATTTCAAAGAAATTTTGTCTAACCGGAGGTTCGAACTCTAGGTAGCCGTGGAATTACACTCAAATCACTAAAAGCAATATTACCACTCGACTATACCTCTGAGCATCAGAAATTAATATTATTTTGTCGCGTTTTTGACTAGGTATATATACGTACCTTGATAACATCGTTCGCACAGCCCAACGCGATGTCAACCTGAAAATCGCGGTCGATAGTGGTGGCAGCAACCGTCAAGATCCAAGGACTAAGATTCCGAACAGTCCCGGAAGAAGGGCCACCGTTTCCAGCGGGGGCCACCACGATGACCCCCTTCTCCGCGGCATGGAATGATCCAATGGCGATGGGATTGGATAGCAAACTCTCGATTTCTGAACTGAACGATACGGATATCACATCGACCCCATCAGCGATTGCATCGTCGAATGCTTTGAGCATCGAAGAGGCCGGGCATCTGTGGGATCCACACACGCGATAAACCGCGAATCTTGAAAACGGAGATCCGCCCTTTGCGATCCCATCGGCAAGGCCGTAATATGATGCACCGTGAAGCGGCGTCCCAACCGCGATGGATGCGACATGTGTGCCGTGCCCAGACTCGTCCATGGGTGAGCTGATCGAGCCCGGATAATCAAGATCGACGTAATACCTTGCTCCGATCAGTTTCCTATGTGTTCAGCAAAAATATACTCACTCAATCTCATAACACTTTTCCTTTTTAGGTGTTTCATCCATTAAAAAAAATGAATAAATATTTCTAATTTTTTCATTTTAAAATAATATTTTACTTCTACTTTATTCAACTATTTTTTAAATTTAACATTATTATTTTTTTTTGTCATTTTAAAATAATATTTTACTTCTAATTTATTTAACTATTTTTTAAATTCAACTTTATTTTTTTATTTTTTTTGGTAAAAAAAAATCAAAAATTATAGAGAGAGAGTAATTAATAACAACGATTTCTCGGTTGATTCGAGGATGCTCACCTCGTGCAATTGAACGGAACGGAGGAGTCATTGCCAGTCATGCAGATTCCCTTCCAATGTTTCGGGATTGAACCACCCATGAACTTATCGTTGAAAATCGGGTGATGAGGCCAAATTCCTAGTTCATCCACACGTGTATGTATATAACTGATTATCCAGGCGAAAAAAATGTATATAGATAAATAAATAATACTAATGTTTTACCTGAATCTATGAAACCAATGATAGTGTCTCGCCGATCACTCGAACCATTGCAGTCGTTGGAACGAGAGCTGGTGGAAGCGGGATCGATAGTATTCTTTGACATACTATGTTTCATCAAGAAATTCCAGGAATGAGTGATGTGCGGTCGTGAATCCGAGTTCGGAAAAACGGACACCACTCCGGGCCTTCTGGCTATTGATTTGGCTTCTGCTTCTGACAAACGAGCCGCAAACCCCAAGAAACTCCTATTGTAGACATGATGTATAATATCAGGATTGTTGTTCTTCCTGAAATCAAAGTAATCGTTTTTCGTGATCCTCAGACGAAACCTTAAAAACGTGTTCAATTAATTAAACATCGTCTAACCTTTCGACGAGCTCGTTCAAAAGGCGAGCGTGTTCGCCATTGGCCGCGGTTGAAGCTCCCATGTACACAATGTAGACTCTGGTTTTAGCTTGTGGTTTATCATGATCACCACTGACATTAGAAAGAAGAAGCAATAGACCGAAAACCTTATAAATAGAGTTTATGTAAAAACAACTCATCATTAATTAATTATTCACTGATCAGTTAATTCCCACTTCCACATTTCACAAGTATATGTTGTGCCTGTTTATATAGAATAGACTTCACATGTAAACCTTAATTTTGGATTTTTATTTTTATTCTTAAATTTAAGTAAAGATGTTAATATTTTTATTCAAAATTATTTTTTATTTAAAATAATTAAGAAAAAACTGATAAAATAAAATTGTATTTTAAAATTAATTACAACCACGAACAATTTTTTTTACACAATATAATCAATATATTTTTTTGATCTCATAGTATTTTTTTATTTAAATTTTTAAAAAATAAATATTCATATTCATTCTCACTTAAAAATATAATTCAATTCCAGAAAAATATAATTTTAATTTATGATATAATAATTCACAATTTACTGAGTGTGATTGAAAGTCCAAGTAGCATCTCTTTTAGCATCTAATATTTAAATAACGCTTACAAAATTCTTTATATAAAACAAAAACAAAAAGTTGTTTAACCAAAAAGTACATATAATTTTTTATTTTTCTATGCCAAATACAGCTGAAGTATGTATATAGAATCCATTAGTAATTTTAATTTTTATATAATAATTTTCATCAAACATTCAATCTTTCAATATTATTTAAAAATTAATTATATTTAATTTGTATGAACAATAAGTTTGAACATTTTTTTAAAATCAATAAAGAGTAATATATTTGTTTTGTTCCATTTTAAGAGTTAACAATTTTTTTGTCCAACTACAAATCCCACAAATAATTACAATAAAGCGTACTTACTTACAAAATATAATTTATTATTTTTTTATTTCTTTACTACAACCTTTTGTAACTTTCTCAAAATTCATCACCTTTAATTATTTATGCATATAAAATTCATATTTTTAGAGTCTGTTTGCACATTACATCTTCAAAGAAAAAAGAGCGTGACACTATTCTCTTTTACGTAGGTCATAAAATGCGTCATGTAAATTGCGGAGTACTATATAAATAATTATTCACTGAGCTAGCTAATTCGTGTATACTATTTATATTGATTTATATAAATTTTTATAGAGTTCGACTTATTTTAAATTCTTATAGAGTTTGACTTATTTTTTTATTGATTTATATAAAATTTTATTTTATATATATTATTTTTAAATTACAAAAATAGTAATATTTTTTAAAATAATTAGATAAATAAATTTATTTATAATTTTTACAGTTGTTATAATACAAGTATAATTTTTTTTATTAACTAAAAAATTATCAATATATTTAATAATTTTAATATTACTTTTTTGAAAAAGTAAAAAGTATAAATATTTTTTTAATTAAAAAGAAATAATTTATAATTAATTTTAAATTTCTTTTCAACAACACTTTCATAATTTTTTTTGAAATTCCTCGCCTTTAATTATTTAAGCATATAAATTTCATATTCATAATGTCTTTTTGCACATTAAGTCTTAAAAAAAAAGAACAATATCAAGACAGTTAGTTGAACATTTGAATTGAAAACTAAAAGTCCTAGATTCAAACTCAAAAAATTGCTTAAAAAAAGGGGGAATATCTGCATGGGATCGATGGGATTTTGGCCTTGGCTTCGACATCGAAGGTAAAGGTCTTGACTTTCCTTAATTTATTAATCTTAATTTACAAATTTGAAGTGTGTGTTATTATGAGCAAAAGTAGCATGATTTAATTTATTAACATTATATAACTATTTATAATAATATATTTAATATATAAAATGAGAAACAAATTTATTCTATCAACCAAATAATATTATTTTAATTGCATTTTTTACATTCACATTATTTATATTCAATCATATTTATTTTAAATAAGAAATATTAATATTTTAAATTAAATATAAACTTATAAAATTACACTTTTATCAAAATTAACCTAAAAATAATACTATCGTTAGTTTTTTTTTGTAAAAGTCAATCACATAAAAAAGAAACATAATACACAATCGCGCCCAGGAGATGAAAACTCCTACCGCAACACCGAGCTAACAGACTGACTCTCCAATCGGCCCAACTACACATAAAATACTAAATAAAAAAAACAACCACAATCACCAAGGCTATATTGTGTCAATTATTTTGATAAAAAATTCCAAAGTGTAACAACTATTTCTCTTATAAAATTCAGATGTTACACTAACTTTAAATTTTACTTACTTAATTACTCTTTTTAATTCTAAAGTGTGTGCATAGAAAAATGAGCACGAAATTTTAGTAAGAATAGTTTTTAATGTGTTAAATAAAAAAAGGAAAAAAATGACCGGAGTAATAGGTATTATAATGTAAATAAATTTAGTTGAAAAAGTAAAAATATTAATGTAAATAGATTAATATTTGAAAGAAAAAATTATTAAAAAAATTAATTTATAGATATACAAATTTTTAAGAGAGAACAAAAAATGAAAATAAGCACAATTTTCATAAAAAAAAGGATAAAATATACTCTCTAATAAATACTTAAATGTATTAATATATTATTAAACTACGTGAGTGATGACGATAGGTCTATAGACTATCTATCAACCTGACAAATTGAAATAGTCTTAATAATTCACACAGAAAATATAGTTGTACAAACTTACAACAAAACTTTTTCGGGGTTTGCGGCTCATTTGTCAGAAGAGAAAGCTAAATCAATAAGTGAAAGATCCGGAGTGGTGTCCGTTTTCCCTGACGCATTGGCAGAACTTCACACCACACGTTCTTAGTATTTTTTCTTCAAAGCCAAAGCCAAACTGCCAGCTTCCAAAATATGATCAATTCAAGTGCTTCTAATGTCTCTGATTTTTGGAGTCCGCCTGAGACTATCGTTGGCATCTTAGATGGAGGTAAATCATTCATCATTTGTGCATGTTTTTTTTTTCATTAATTTTGAGACGTCAATGATCGGTTCAGGAATTTGGCCTCAACATCTGAGTTTCGATGATGAGGATATGGGCTCAATCCCTCAACGATGGAAGGGAACGTGCATGACCGGAGATAATTCCTCTTCGTTCATGTGCAACAGGTGAATATCTATTGGTAAGGGGGTCGCAAGAGGTGGCTCTCCGAATTCTAGAATACCAATGTATCGTGTTTGTTCACATCACTGATGCCCCTACTCTTCAATTCTCAAAGCATTCGACGATGCAGTTAGTGACGGGGTCGATACTATATCTGTTTCGTTTGGCGGAGAATATCATAGGATATTCAATAGTCCTGTATCCATCGGTTCATTTCACGCTATGGAGAAGGGGGTCACTGTGTTAGGCTCTGCTGGAAATGACGGCCCTTCCTCTGGTAATTATAGCCCTTGGATCTTAACCGTTGGTGCGACCACCATGGACCGTGATTTTGAGATAGATATTGTACTAAGAAGATGGCACAAGGTGATTAAAAGCTAAAATAAATTATATTTGATGATAATAGGGAGAAGGCATAAGTTTTCTAAAAACATCTACGACGTATCTTTTAGTTTTTTTTTTTTTTTTTCTGTAAAAGTCAATCTGATTGCTCAAAAACTAATTTATAAAACCGAAAGATTTACGTGTGTAAATCCCCCGAGTCGATCTCTCGAGGAGCAATGCTATCGGCTTGTGAATTTCACTTTGTATATGCTAAGTACAAGTTCCAAAATAGAGAAGAAAATCATTAAACTAAAAGGGGTTTCAATGAGTGATTGATTAATAACTACGAACGAGTAATTAAAAGCGAGTAATTAAAGATCTTTTTGTAACAAATGAGTTGGTAAAGCAAGGGTGTTCCGATTACTCTTCCTAACGAACTAGAGTTGAATTAGATTTATAAACTCCCAATTAACTATTAATCGGACTAAAGAGATCACGGTGTTGTCACGTGCTCCCTCACCATTGATCGTCTAATTACACATCGACCGTATGGTCCACTAGCGATATACTACGAAGTTGTTCGACACGAGACCACAAATCGAGAGGTGTAATCGTCCAATTAATAGAAATCGAGCTACTTTAGAAGATCAACTCTAATTCATTGAGGAATTTCATCAAAAACCCTCACACAAGGTTTAGCTAGCCATAATCAAGCACTCAACATCACAATCCACAATCGAATAAGCCATAATCGAGAGAAAACGAAGAGAATCTCACCACGGGAATAATGGAATCGATGGATGAAGGAGGCGATCGAGAAAAGCTTCCAAAATCGGGACCGAGCTTCAACTTGTCACACGAAGAAACTAATCCGATGGAAACGTCCGTCTCGATGAGGTGAACAACGTTTGTGAATGAGATTTTGTCGGATTCTCGACGTACGGAATTTGGATCGTGAATTTGTGTAGAGAAATTGAAGAACATAAAATGGAGATATAGGAGGCTTGGAGAAGAAGCTAAATGAAATCTCTAAAATTGGGGAAATGAAAGTTGTGAAAGTGTTTGTTACAAAATACAAGCCAAAAGACTATTTATACCCTTAGTAAAAGGGTCAACAAAAGTCAAACAATTTATTCCTTCAAAATTTCACCTAAGGAATTTGCTGGTGCATTCGTCGATTCATATCTTCTTGCTCGAACATCCAAACTCAATCTTGACCGTTGATCTTGTAGAGGTTGAAGTTAGGAACACACAGTCCAAATTTGGGGCTGATCCGACGGTTAACGAAGCGGGAAATGAAGTTCTTCCAAAGTCGCGCAGTGCTGGTCGCCGGCATACTTCCTCGTCTCTCCATCTCTCCATCTCAAAGCTCCATTTTAATGCCGTTTTCACCTACATGCCACAAAACTTGTCTCGATCATACTATTTCATCAAAGTAATACCATAAGCTCATAATACGAGATAATCAAGCACCAAAAGGCATAATGAACCATAAACGACCTGAACTACGCACCAAAAATGAGCCAATCACAATCACAAAAAAAAAGTGTATGATACAAAAAAAACGTAGGAGTCTATACAACTTATTGAAAAGATTCGAGCTCTATTGCTCCAAAAACCAGAGAAAACGAAAGAGAAGGAAAAACCCTTTTCAATATATTAAAAAATGGAATACAATATTCAGCTAATAAATGTCTCACACTTGGAAAATATATACTGGTCCAATAAGCTAAAAACGCATAAGCTAATAAGAAAGAACAAAAGCGCATAAATAAATTGACTAGCACTTTTATTCATTCCCTCCAAAATACTCTAGCTGCTATTCTGATATTCTTCACACACCCCCTCAAGATGGAGTGTGGATGCTCTTGAACTCCATTTTGCCCAGAATCTCTTTCAATCCAGCTGCTCCCAAAGGTTTTGTCAAGACATCTGCAAACTGCAAGTGGCTGTTCACATGTAAAGGCTTCACAGTACCAGCAAGATAATGCTCCCTGATTGTATGACAATCTATCTCTATGTGTTTGGTCCTCTCATGAAACATAGCAGAGCAGATTCATTGTCACAGTACAGTGGAATTGCCCTGTGTTGCTCAATCCCAAACTCCTGCAACAGTCCTTTCACCCATATCAGCTCACAACAAGCTTGTGTCATAGCTCTGTATTCTGCTTCTGTGGATGACCTGGATATAGTATGTTGTTTCTTTGACTTCCATGAGACAAGTGAAGACCCCATCAGTACACAAAAACCAGATACAGACCTTCTAGTGTCAGCCCAGTCAGCATCTGAATAAACCTTCAGTTCAAGATCATTGCTCCTTGGAAAAAATAAATCATGTCCCAGTGTTCCTTTAACATACCTCATGATCTTCTCAACTGCCTTTAGATGCATATCAGTAGGTGACTGTAAAAACTGGCTTAACTTGTTCACTGCAAAAGTAATATCCACTCTGGTTATGCACAAATAGAGTAACCTCCCAATCATTCTTCTGTAAATGGTGATATCAGGTAGAAGTTCACCATCTGTTATACTCAGATGTTTCAGAGAATCCATGGGAGTGGAAGATGGTCTACAACCTGTGAGGCCAACATCTTTTATGAGATCCAATGCATATTTTCTCTGGCATACAAAAATTCCAGTTGGATTCTGAGCAATTTCCAAACCAAGGAAATACTTGGGGAATCCTAGATCCTTGTGTTTGAAATGTGAGGCAAGAAAACTTTTGAAAGCAGTGACAGTGGATTTGCAATTACTAGCCAATAGAATGTCATCCACATAAATGATAAGACAAAGAAAAGAGTCTTTTGTCTTTCTGGTGAAAAAAGAATGGTCATGTGGGGATTGGTGAAGTCCAAATTTGGCAAGGGTAGTAGAGAAAGTGATGTACCATTGCCTATAGGCTTGTTTAAGTCCATAAATGGACTTGAGAAGTCTGCAAACAGAGCCTTGAGGATATTCCACCCCCTGATTGAGCAAACCAGGTGGGAGAGTCATGTAAATTTCCTCTGATAATGCCCCATGGAGGAAGGCATTGTTGATATCAAGGTGACACAATTCCCAGTTTTTGACAGATGCAACAGCAAGCAAAAGCTTAACAGTAGTCAGTTTGGCAACAGGGGAAAATGTATCAAGAAAATCAAGGCCAGGCTGCTGTGTGTAACCCTTAGCTACCACTCTTGCTTTGTACCTTTCCACAGAGCCATCAACATTAAACTTCACTTTGTAAACCCACTTGCAGCCTATTGGTTTTTTACCAGGAGGTAAATGAGTAACTTCCCAGGTATGATTGTTCTCTAAGGCTGTAAGTTCAGCTTTCATGGCAGTATTCCACTCAGGGTGTTAGATGGCTTGGTGGTAGTGGTGAGGCTCAGGAACAGCTGTAATGGAGGCAAGAAAAAGGGAATATGAATTGGAGAGTTTATTTGTAGACAGGTATGAAGAAATGGGATAAGCACATGTAGAAGAGCTAGAGATGGAATGACACAAATAGTCATTAAGGTAAGAAGGCTTTCTGATTTGTCTACCAAAAGAGTTGACAGGATGGGAAGGAGTTGAGCTATGTGGAGATGGATCAGGTAATGTGGGAGAAGGAGGAGGTTGTGACATTGGTTGAACTGAAGGTAAAGGGATTGGTTCCTCATCAAGAGGAAAAAGTTGTGGTTCAAGATGTGAAAAGGGAAAAATATAGATTCATGAAAGGTAACATTTCTGGATACAAAAATGGTGTTTGTATCTAAATTGAGAAGTTTATACCCTTTCATACCAGAAGGGTAACCAATGAACACACATTTGGCAGCTCTAGGTGAAAACTTGGTCCTCTGTCTCTCCAAAGTAGAAGCAAAACAGAGACAACCAAAAACCTTCAAATGTGAGTATGAGGGAGTGATGAGCCATTTTATTTGCTCATCTTGAGCCCCTTTGAGAGTCAGTTTGAGTCTGTTTTTGGTGTCTGGGAGGGCACAGTAGAGTGTTTGGTCAGGGTATGCAGGCAAACAGGTAACAGGTGGCGCACTGGGCAAAAGAGGCACGGAAAACCCCTTCTTTGGGCAAACAGCGATCTGGAGCGTGTAGTGACTGAGCAAAGATGGCCTAACAGGCAAGTCAAACCATTCAGGGTTGAGTCATGAAGCAGAAGACCCAAATCGACTACTAAGTACCGTGCCTGGTCCGTTCATCTGTGGAGGAGAAGAATACCTGAAGAGAGTTTGGGAAGCGGGTTGCCAGCGGGCAAAGTCAAAGGCGGCTGGAGCTAAAGATGGAAAGTACTTAGCGGCGCCTGGAAAAGGAAGCCCATGCAGCGGCCCATGCAACTGCGATTCCGCAACCCTAATTCGTGCCTATATAAGGAAGAGAAGCTGGAGAAGAAAGAGACACAGAATTCCGACCCCGTTCACGAAGCAACCGCCGGCGATTGAAGCTTGGAGATTTTCCGGCCAAGTTGTTTTGTGTTTTGAAGTTGATCGCGCCTTCGGGCATTAAAACAATTTATTGCTTTATGTTTTTAGTACTTTGTTTTTATTATTCCAGTTGAACGATTTCAATTTCCAGTTAATATGAATTTCACCTTTGTTTTCCAAATTATTTCTTATTTTATTTCTTCACGTATGAGTAGCTAAACTTGCAGGGCGTCTGGGCAAAGGCTGATCGACGGGGACTCTGGGCTAAGATAGAACCGTGAGGTTGATAGGGCTTAGTTAACTGCCTGGGGTTTGTTCCCGATTACACAGTTGAGGAATAACTTTATTCTTGCAGGTTTGGGCGGACTAATTTGGTCGTTAGGAAACCCTTACACTTTGAGATACTGGCGATTGATCAAACCGAGGAATAGTATCGTGTAGTACTACGGGCATAGCGCTAGAACGTGTTGGAGTAGCGGTCGTATGATTCGGATTTCCGGACATGCTATTGGCCGAATTGGGTTCGTCGAGAGAGTAATGCGAGTTTGGGCAAACTAGATCCATGCGACCACATAGGTTATCGAATTGTCTAGGCTCAGGGGATTAGGCATAAGTATACCTTGCCTTTCTTTACCCAGTAAGGACGGATTGGGGTGGGGTGACTGTAGGCGTGACTTAATAGGACTGCTTTCACTTTGTTAGACATCCTATAACCGATTGACAAACCATCAGTTAAAATCTTTAGTGCCAGGGATCGGTAGTTTGCCCAGAGAACCCAGAGAGAAGCCAAAGCCCAGAAGCCTATTTTCTCTTATTTGATTTCAGTTTGATTAATTACTTTTCTGTTTACAGTTTGGTCAAAGTGTTTAGTTTATTATTTCTGCATGTTAGTTTGGGATTAACTAGTTTAATTGTTTCTGTTAGTTAGTAGTTTGATTAAACGCTGTGACTCAGCAACTAAATCCAAAACCTTTTTATTGTGACACTATTTGGGCAAAGCCGAGATTAACTAAATTGCAATTGCTTCCTCGTGGGATCGACCCTATACTTACCACTTGCTATCTTGTGTTGAGTTTAGGAATCTTTATAAATTTATTTTGCGCGCGTTAGCTTCCGCGACAAAGTTTTCGCGTCGTCAAAATTGGCGCCGTTGCCGGGGAGGCAATATTCCAGCTTTTTAGTTTTTCTGTGCTAATTGATTTGTTTTACTTCTTTGACTAGGTACCATAAACGCGGTGGAAGGCGACACGGGATTACTCTTTGATCCTGAGATCGAGAAAACTGCCAAAAGACTAAGAAAAGAAGCAAAGAACAAGGCATTAGCACGTGCATCCCAAGGAGAGAATTCTGCCAAAGCACGTAAGGTAGAGAAGGCAAAGAATAAGGAGATCATACCAGTTGAAACTCCTAGTCAACCAATACCAGAAGAGATAGAAGAGATGGGAGCAGAAGCACCACGTACTTTGAGGGACATGATGTTCCCGTCAGAGATGAACTTAAGGCCATTGGGCATCACTTTGCCCACCATTCCTACCCCCTGGGAGATGAAACACAATTTCATACAAATCCTGCCAAAGTTCAGTGATATGCCCGGAGAAGACCCACAGAGGCATTTACAGGACTTTGAGCTGGCATGCGGGACGATTCAGGCAACCGGGGTATTAGCGCAATATATACGACTCCTGGCCTTTCCCTTCTCTTTGACTGATGGGGCCAGAGAGTGGCTGTATACTATTCCGGAGGGCGAAGTGACCACCTGGGCACAACTACAAAAGAGGTTCTTGGAAAAATACTTCCCAGCGGCACGAATCCAACAAATGCGTAAGAAAATCAATAGCATAAGGATGGGAACCAACGAAAATTTCCAAGACTATTGGGCAAGATTCAAGCAACTGCTAACTAAGTGCCCCCAGCACCAGATCCCGGACCATGATCTCATCCAATACTTTGTGTCCGGATTGAGACATCATGAGAAGACTCTACTCCTAGCTGCCAGTGGAGGGTCTCTACTCAACAAAAGTGCCGCCGAGGCATTCAAACTGTTCAAAGAGATGGCAGAGGAATTAGGCGAGGACACTGATATGCCCAAACAAAGCCTGCTGGTACAATCCCCCTCTGACTCAAAAATCGACAAGCTGTGCAGTGCCATGGAAAAATTCATGACCAGTATGGCGGGAGGACCAAAGAAGGCAGTCAAAGCGTGCCAGATTTGCCAGGAGGTAGAGCACGCCACTGATGAATGTCCCTCCTTATTCGACGAAGAGCTCAAAGCGATGGGGCAATCTAATGGAAACGGTCAAGGCAGAGGGAGGCCGCACTTTGACCCATACTCAAATACCTACAACCCAGGATGGAGGCACCATGAGAATTTCAGGTATGGGAATAATAACCAAGGAGAAGGATATCAAGGCAACCTGAACCAAAACCGTTACAACCATCAGCAACAAGGAAATTCCCAGCAGAATCAGGGCAAAGGGGCATCACTATCGGACATGATGGAGACTTTGGTCAGAGAGAACGTAAAGTTCCAGCAAGAAAGCGTAAAGTTCCAGCAAGAAAACATGAAAGCCATGCAAGAAAACGAAAAGTTCAAGCAGGAGACAAGAGGGCAACTGAATAATTTGGGAGCTCAAATGGCTCACTTGAATCAGGTCGTGGCAAAGCTGGAGCAGAGGAACGGAAACTTACCACCACAAGTCGAAGTGAAGAGTGCCCACTGTAATGCCATCCAATTGAAGAGTGGAAGAATCTTGCCAGAAGTCAAAACGCCAACCCAGGGCAAACACCCTCAAGAGACAGATCCCATAGAGATAGAAGACATAACTATTGAAGATGAAAGAGAGAAGGAAGAAGAAGTAGTCAGGGCAAAGAGAGATAAATCACCACCACCAAAGATTCGAGTCCCCTTTCCAGGAAGGCTGAGCAAGAATAAAGAAAGGGAAGAGACTTACGAGATGTTCCAGATGTTCAAAAAGGTGGAGATCAATATGCCGTTACTGACTATACTAAACACTATGCCTCGGTGTGCCAAGTTCCTCAAGGAGCTGTGCACGAAAAAGGTAAAATATCAAGATGATGCAAAATTCGAAGTGGGTGAAAATGTCTCAGCAGTGCTTCAAAGGAACGTGCCTACCAAGTGCGGAGACCCAGGCATGTTTTACATACCATGCATCATAGGAAGAATGAGAATCGAAAAGGCAATGCTGGACTTAGGGGCATCAATCAATGTGATGCCCAAGACTATGTACGAGGACCTGGGCATAGGGGTTCTCAAACCCACAAGAGTGGTGATCCAGCTGGCTGACAGATCCAATGTCTACCCTGAGGGCATACTGGAGGACGTATTGGTCAAAGTGGAAGATTTAATCTTCCCAGCAGACTTCTACGTACTAGACATGGGGAGATCAAGCAAAGAGCCAATTATGATTCTGGGCAGACCGTTCCTTAAAACCGCAAGAACACACATAGACTGCGAGACAGGCAAACTGACATGTAAGTTCGAGGGAGAAACAGTTACCTTTGACCTCTACAAATCCATGAAGCACCCAACCGATACTGAGGAAGTTCATATGATCGATCAGATCGACAAAGCGGTAGAAGGCAAAGTGCTGCAAAGTGGTAAGTACGACGAAATTGAAGTAGTGATTCAAGAAGGAATGCTACACGATGAATTAGAAGACGAACCGGAGGGAATACAAGAAGCAATTAAGCAGTTGGGGGCACTGGAGAATTATAGAGGAGACCTGGGCAAACTGCCAATACTAGAGGAGACGGTCATGAAGCCATCCTTGGAGAGACCCCCAGTACTGGAATTGAAAAATTTGCCAAAGCATCTGAAGTACATGTACTTAGGAGAGCACGACACTTTGCCCGTAATTATCAATTCCTCACTCTCGGACGAGGAGGAAGTTAAACTCAAAGAAGTGCTGGGACGATACAAACTGGCTATAGGATGGACTTTGGCTGACATAAGAGGTATAAGCCCGACGATTTGCCAACACCATATACTCCTAGAAGATGACTCTACACCAGTTCGAGATCCCCAAAGGAAACTCAATCCTGCCATGAAAGAAGTGGTGCTCAAAGAGATAAAGAAACTCCTCAGTGTGGGGATAATTTACCCTGTCTCAGACAGCAAGTGGGTTAGCCCTGTACACGTTGTGCCTAAGAAGTCAGGGATCCAGGTCATAGAGAATGAGAAGAAAGAACAAATAGCTACCAGGCTACAAACAGGATGGAGAGTGTGCATAGACTACCGTAAGCTGAACAAGGTGACCCGCAAAGACCACTTCCCTTTGCCCTTCATCGATGAGATGTTAGAACGATTGGCCGGGAAAAAGCACTTCTGCTTTTTGGATGGATATTCGGGTTACATGCAGATCTGGGTAGCCGAAGAGGACCAAGACAAAACAACGTTCACATGTCCTTTTGGCACCTTTGCCTATAGGCGCATGCCCTTTGGGCTGTGCAACGCACCAGGGACCTTCCAGCGTTGTATGATGAGCATATTCTCTGACCTATTAGAGAATGGGATTGAAGTGTTCATGGATGACTTCACGGTCTATGGTAATACCTTTGACCTGTGCCTGGCGAACTTGGAGCTAACACTGCAGCGGTGTGTAGAGAAGAGTTTGGTGTTGAACTATGAGAAGTGCCACTTCATGGTAGAAGAAGGAGTAGTTCTTGGACATGTAGTGTCAGCCAAGGGAATAGAAGTCGACAAAGCAAAAATAGAAGTCATTGCCAAACTGCCATATCCAAGGAATATCAAGCAAGTAAGGGGATTCCTTGGCCACGCGGGATTCTATAGGAGGTTTGTGAAGGACTTTGCCAGTATCGCCCAACCGATGACAAGACTGCTGCAGAACGACGTAGAGTGGGACTTTGACGATGACTGCCAAAGAGCCTTCAACCATCTGAAGGAGAGACTTGTAACAGCACCCATTATCCAACCCCCAGAGTGGGGGATGCCTTTTGAACTAATGTGTGACGCAAGTGGATATGCGGTAGGGGCGGTACTTGGGCAACTAAAGGGCAAAGAGAGGCACGTGATATACTACGCCTCAAAGACACTTAATGCCGCCCAAAGCAATTATGCAACTACTGAGAAGGAGCTATTGGCCATAGTGTTCGCGTTTGAGAAATTCAGGTCGTATTTATTGGGGAGTAAGACCATCGTGTATACCGATCACGCTGCACTCAAATACTTAATGGCTAAGAAAGAAACCAAACCAAGGCTAATCCGATGGATCCTACTGCTACAGGAGTTTGATATTGAGATTAGGGACAAGGCTGGCAATCAGAACTTAGTGGCAGATCATCTCAGCCGAATTTTACAAAAAGAAGAAGACATGCCCATAACTGAGACGTTCCCAGACGAACACTTATACTCTATCTATGCCATGAACGAAGAACCATGGTACGCTGACCTAGTAAACTACATAGTGGGAGGAGAGTTCAGGGATCAAGCCACTCTCTACGAAAGGAACAAGATGAAACGAGAGGCAAAGAGCTACATATGGGATGAACCATATCTATGGAAAAGATGTGAGGACCAAGTGTTAAGGAGATGCGTCGCTGAATCGGAGCAACAAGATATAATGAGGCACTGCCATGAGAAGCCATGTGGGGGTCACTTTGGGCACAGGCGTACTGCCAGAAAGATTTTAGACTGCGGTTTCTTCTGGAAGACTTTGACTAAGGATTGCATCGCTTGGTGTAGGGGATGTGATCAGTGTCAAAAGGAGGGAAACGTGACAAAAAGAGACGAGATGCCCTCTGTGCCCATACTACCAGTGGAGATATTCGATGTATGGGGTATAGACTTCATGGGTCCACTCCCAAACTCCAAGGGCAAGGAGTATATATTGCTAGCAGTTGACTATGTATCTAAGTGGGTCGAAGCCAAAGCGACAACCACCAATGACTCTCGGGTAGTAGCGGAATTCTTAAAAGCAAATATCTTCAGTCGTTTCGGTGTACCCAGAGCGTTGATAAGTGACCAAGGTACACACTTCTGCAACGCGGTGATAAAAAAGCTGCTTCATAAATACGGGGTGACACATCGGATTTCCACAGCATACCACCCCCAGGCAAATGGGCAAGCTGAACTATCCAATCGAATCATCAAGACTATTCTAAGGAAGACAGTTAGACCAGAGGGTAAAGATTGGTCTGACAAACTAGATGATGCACTTTGGGCATACCGCACTGCTTTCAAGACCCCCTTTGGGATATCCCCATACAGGATGATATTCGGGAAAGCATGTCATTTGCCCGTAGAAATTGAACATAAAGCACATTGGGCAGTGAATAAGGTAAACTTCGATTGGGACCTTGCAGGGAACGAACGCAAATTGGACCTTGTGGAGTTGGAGCAGCTAAGAATTGAAGCATATGACCATGCAGCTCACTACAAGGAACGAACCAAGCGAGCCCATGACAAGATAATCAAGGACAAGCAATTACAAGCGGGACAATGGGTTTTACTTTATCAAACAAAGAATTTGTTTCGGAAGGGCAAACTGTTTTCAAAATGGGAAGGTCCGTATACTATACACCACGTTTGCCCTAATGGATCAGTTGAGCTGAGGGATAATAAGGATCCGAATCGCATTCTCAAGGTAAATGGGCAACGAGTTAAACCATACTTTGGGCAAGAGGGACTGGTAGGGCAAATTGCCTTCGTCGCTCTCTAGCCAAAGTCAGCAGCAAGGTCCTGCCTAGGACCTAAAATAGGGCGCTGGCCAGGAGGCAACCTGGTATGTTTTTTTTTATGCTTTATTTCCTATTTAGTTTTTGCTTTTTTTTTAGGTTTAATAAAAAAGATCACTTCATACCAAAATTAACGAGGCCGGAAGAAAGGGTGTATTGTATTTTTGATTTTGCAGGGACAGGAGTTTGGGCAAAGGGCGTCAGTTGGGGGCTTACCATAACTGATAGATGGAAAGTACGAATTTTGAGGGAGAAACATCCCATCATTAGGACTCTGCAAATCCAACTTTCCATAACTTCCCCCCCCACGAAAATCGATAACTACCCAATCAACTCCCCTTCCAAATTCAAAAATCCCTATAACCCTAACCACCGTCGTCCATGGTGAGCACTCGCCCGAAAAATAAATTGAGAGGAATCCCGGACGGAACCCATATCGATCTTACCACACCACCACCACCCACCACAACAGTCAAATCAAAGCGCAAGAGGATGACAGAGCCAAAGAACGACGCCGCCATGGAAGCAAACAAGGAGGAGGCACTGCCCGCTGCCACCAGTGAGTAGAGCTGTCAAAAGACCGGGTCGGGCCAGCCCGGCCCGAGCCCATTGGGCCACATCATCTATTCGGGTCGGGTCGGGCCGGGCCGAGTTTTTGATGGGCCAAAAAATATGAAGCCCAGCCTGGCCCGAGCTGGGCTGCCGGGCCGTCGGGCCAAAAAAAGCCCAAATATGTAAATTAAATTAATTTTTAATTAAATTAAAATTAATAATAATTTAATTTATTTTGTAAGTAATTTTATGTTTTATGGTGAAAAATATTAAAATTTTAAAATATATTTATACATAAAAAAATTTAGAAGTAAAAGTAAGTTAATATGAAGTATAACAATAAATTAAAAATATATATTAAATGTAAATATGTTATTATTACTATTATTATTATAACAATATGAATATCTATAGAATATAGAACATATTAACCAAATATCTATACAATATATATAATTAAATAATATGAGTATGTATTTCATTTTATTAAAAATATGTATTTTATAGTTATAATATATTATTTTTTAAATTTTGGAAAATAGTCGGGCCGGCCCAAGGTTTCGGGCCAAGCCCGGCCCAAGCCCAGTCAGCCCGACAGCCCAATGGGCCGGGCCAAAATAGGCCCGGTGTTTTATGGGCTGCCAAAATCAAGGCCCAGCCCATCATATTTGTCGGGCTGGTTGGGCCGGCCCATCGGGTCGGGCCAGTTTTGACAGGTCTACCAGTGAGACCACCGGAGAAGCTTCCTCCGCCGTGCCGCTTGTCATCATACTGCCAACATCCACCACGCCGAACAGCCCGCCGCCGGTCGACCAGAATTTGATAGCGCAACTCAGCGCTGAGCTCGACGTGCCCCAGCTTTCCGAGCAAAAGGAATTGGAGATTCTGGCCGACGCAGCGGAGGGGTCTGCACAGCCGACCGGCGACGTGAACGAAAGCCCCCGAAGGAAGAAGCCCAGATCTGACGTCAAGGGTAAGGGTTTAAAATTGTCTGATGCAGGTTCGAGCGACGAGAAGGAGGAAAATTCGACAGCTGCGGGCGGCAACGATGAGGGAGAAGACGAACCAGAAATTGAAGTCACCCACAGCCTCCCAAAGACACCGAACACCAGAGCTTCGACCAAGAAGCGCAAAGCTCCGACTCCGGCGACCACCAGCGTTCCCCCTCGCAAAATCGTGGTGCCCAAAACTGTGTGTTTCGACACACTTAAGCTGATGGGGGTGGAGGCCAAAGTGAGGGAGTACTTTGCGAACATTGGGTGGAGCCAGTTTTTGGAGTGGTCTGGGCAAATAAGTGATAAGGTGGTGAGAGAGTTTTTCAGGACTTTGGTGATCAAAGAGGACAAAGAGGAAGGAGTTACTGGCATCCAGTTTGAGATACTGGGAAGCAAGGTCAAAGCAAGCTGCACCGAACTGGACCTCAGTTTGGGGATGGTGACATTCGAGGAGTGGAAGTCAAAGGAGTACCAGGGGGCACTGAAGGCTTTGCCCGAGCGAACCAAGAGCGAGTTGAATGAGATCTGGAAGGTGTTAGGCAAAGGGGGGACATTCATTGCACAAACCACTAAGGGGCATCAGTTGAAGGATGATGCGATGAGGGTTTGCCACAGGATCCTGGCTGTCAATTTCTTTGGCAAACAGGACACAAGCAATGCGATTTCCCAAATCGAGTTGGGGATGCTGTGGTGTATGGAGAAGAAGATCAGGCTCCACTTTGGGTCTTTTCTCTGTGCACAGATGAAGTGGTTGATCACTCATCCCATGCAGCGCCACTCCTTTGCCCAGTTCCCTATGGTGTATGCTGCAAAGATGGACTTGCTGGTAGGAAAGAAGGTGAACCTGATGACTGAGGAGAAGTTTGACAAGGCTTGTTTCAAGAGGATGCATGACATCAAGGAGAGCAGTGAGGGAGTCATAGTTTTTGACGACAACAAACCAGTGAAGGCAGAGAAGGTTGTGCCAGTTAGGGCAAAGGTAAAGAAGGAAGAGCTGAAGGAAGATGGCGCTGTGGAAGAGCGCCTGGAGAGGATCGAGCAGAAGCTGGAAGAGCTTGCGGGGATGATAAAGGCGTACTTTGATCGCGACGGATTCAGGTACCCACCTGGACCCAGCTCTTAAACTGACCCTCCCTTTTGTTTTTTTAGTTTTTTTTTTATTTTATTTTTATTTTATTTTGTGTGTTTACTGTTTGAGTCAAATAACTCGGGCGACGGGGTCGACCTCCCTGCTGACACACTTTGCCTACGCAAAGTGTGTGAGGGGGTAGGTGCGCCAACGTTAATTTAGAGTTATTGTTTGGTCGAGGCAGCCCCTACTGATCTTATTACTTTCACCCACTTTGCCTACGCAAAGTGTGTGAGGGGGGAAAGGGAAAGGGCAAACCTCTGTGTCTTATCGAGTCAGCATGATTATGTGAATACTTAGGGCAATTAGAAGCATTTCATTTATACAGCAGGTCAAAATTTGTAGTTAAAAGCATGAAAATAGGGACGATGGAACTATACTAGGCAAACTGTGAGATTTGAGCCATACATTGAATTGAAATTTCTTTCTTGAGAGAATCTGTTGTGATATTTATGATGCCTGACTTTGCCTATTTGCTGTGATAAGTAGTTTTGTTGAGTGGGGGTTATTGTATGATTAGGGCATTTTCTTTCAGTTTAGCCATATGAACATTAATCCCTTGCTAGCCCCTTTGAGCCTGTGGATTTTTTTTGAACACCAGTCTGGCACTTTGCCAATGAGCAACCAGACAGATATTGAGGGGTGGAGAGATTGATGTTGAAAAAAAAAAAAAAAAAAAAAAAAAAAGAAAAAAAAATAGAAAAAGAAAAAAAAGAGAGTAATAAATTGGTTGTGTGCTAAGGCCCGTAAGAAAAGGGGCAAAGAGGTAGAGAATAGGCTAGTCACTAAGCCCTCTACCCAAACTGTGCCTACTCCTCAAAATCCACCCAAAGAGCCTACATTACAACCCAGTAAAAGACCCTTTGATGAGACCCCCCACTCAGTCAGAATAACTTGATCAGCAAACTGTCAAATTTGGGCAAAGTAGATTCACAACAGAAAAAGAGTGACATTATACCCATCCACTAAAAAGAGAGATACACTTGTGAGGGTGTGACCCAAAGCCCTAGTATAGACTCTTGACCAATTTTTTATGTTTCTAACTTGAATTTTGACTTGCCTGTATTTGCTTTGCCCATTTTATATTCTGTAATCATGCTAAAGTCCTTTGAGTCTCTGTTTACTTTGTTTCCCCCTCTATCTTGATTTCTTTTTACTTTGGTCTTGAGTCCGGTGAGTCAAACCCCACGCTTGAGGACAAGCGTATTGCAAGTGTGTGCGGTTTGATGAGCCATTTTATTTGCTCATCTTGAGCCCCTTTGAGAGTCAGTTTGAGTCTGTTTTTGGTGTCTGGGAGGGCACAGTAGAGTGTTTGGTCAGGGTATGCAGGCAAACAGGTAACAGGTGGCGCACTGGGCAAAAGAGGCACGGAAAACCCCTTCTTTGGGCAAACAGCGATCTGGAGCGTGTAGTGACTGAGCAAAGATGGCCTAACAGGCAAGTCAAACCATTCAGGGTTGAGTCATGAAGCAGAAGACCCAAATCGACTACTAAGTACCGTGCCTGGTCCGTTCATCTGTGGAGGAGAAGAATACCTGAAGAGAGTTTGGGAAGCGGGTTGCCAGCGGGCAAAGTCAAAGGCGGCTGGAGCTAAAGATGGAAAGTACTTAGCGGCGCCTGGAAAAGGAAGCCCATGCAGCGGCCCATGCAACTGCGATTCCGCAACCCTAATTCGTGCCTATATAAGGAAGAGAAGCTGGAGAAGAAAGAGACACAGAATTCCGACCCCGTTCACGAAGCAACCGCCGGCGATTGAAGCTTGGAGATTTTCCGGCCAAGTTGTTTTGTGTTTTGAAGTTGATCGCGCCTTCGGGCATTAAAACAATTTATTGCTTTATGTTTTTAGTACTTTGTTTTTATTATTCCAGTTGAACGATTTCAATTTACAGTTAATATGAATTTCACCTTTGTTTTCCAAATTATTTCTTATTTTATTTCTTCACGTATGAGTAGCTAAACTTGCAGGGCGTCTGGGCAAAGGCTGATCGACGGGGACTCTGGGCTAAGATAGAACCGTGAGGTTGATAGGGCTTAGTTAACTGCCTGGGGTTTGTTCCCGATTACACAGTTGAGGAATAACTTTATTCTTGCAGGTTTGGGCGGACTAATTTGGTCGTTAGGAAACCCTTACACTTTGAGATACTGGCGATTGATCAAACCGAGGAATAGTATCGTGTAGTACTACGGGCATAGCGCTAGAACGTGTTGGAGTAGCGGTCGTATGATTCGGATTTCCGGACATGCTATTGGCCGAATTGGGTTCGTCGAGAGAGTAATGCGAGTTTGGGCAAACTAGATCCATGCGACCACATAGGTTATCGAATTGTCTAGGCTCAGGGGATTAGGCATAAGTATACCTTGCCTTTCTTTACCCAGTAAGGACGGATTGGGGTGGGGTGACTGTAGGCGTGACTTAATAGGACTGCTTTCACTTTGTTAGACATCCTATAACCGATTGACAAACCATCAGTTAAAATCTTTAGTGCCAGGGATCGGTAGTTTGCCCAGAGAACCCAGAGAGAAGCCAAAGCCCAGAAGCCTATTTTCTCTTATTTGATTTCAGTTTGATTAATTACTTTTCTGTTTACAGTTTGGTCAAAGTGTTTAGTTTATTATTTCTGCATGTTAGTTTGGGATTAACTAGTTTAATTGTTTCTGTTAGTTAGTAGTTTGATTAAACGCTGTGACTCAGCAACTAAATCCAAAACCTTTTTATTGTGACACTATTTGGGCAAAGCCGAGATTAACTAAATTGCAATTGCTTCCTCGTGGGATCGACCCTATACTTACCACTTGCTATCTTGTGTTGAGTTTAGGAATCTTTATAAATTTATTTTGCGCGCGTTAGCTTCCGCGACAAAGTTTTCGCGTCGTCAGGGAGATTTCTGAAAGAGCATGAAAAAAGGTGTATTCCCTGCAGCTAATACAGATGAGGGTATCCTATTTATAAGATATGAGGCAGTCAATATACATTCTCCCTAGTATTCCAGAGGAAGATGTGATTGAAATAATAAACTTCTAGCAACATTCAGCAAATGTTGGTGCTTCCTCTCAACCTTAGCATTTTGCTGTGGTGTTTCAACACAAGAATGGTGAACTATGGTTCCATACTGAGCAAAGAGAGAACTCAGTGAAAATTCTGAACCATTATCACACCTTATACACTTTATTTTCTTCGCAAACTGTGTCTCAACAGTTGCAAAAAATTGAGTAAGAACAGGTTGAACATCTGACTTTAATTTTAACAGAAAAGTCCACACAAATCTGTTGTGATCATCAACTATTGTAAGAAAATACTGATATCCATCAGTAGTAGCAACAGAGAAAGCCCCCCATACATCACAATGTATCAAATCAAATATAGAAACAGCATGAGAAACAGAAATGTCAAATTTCAACTTCTTTTGTTTTGCCAAAGGACAAACCTCACAAAAATAATTTTTATGACAGGAAACTTGAATATCTTTAGACAATAAATGTAACTTGGAAGGGGATAAATGACCCAACCTTGAATGCCATACATCATAGGAAACAACAGAACAAACCATCATAGCTGAAGAGATGCTTGAACTCCTTGCTTCCATCACATATAGATTGCCTTCTCTCTTACCCATACCAATCTGATGACCCCTTGAAATCTCCTGGACCACACAACAATCATGAGTGAATTGCACTGTGCAGTGGGATGTGAGGGTAAGAGAACTGATAGACAGTAAATTATATGAAAAAGATGGCACATATAATACTGAATGTAGCATAATTTCTTCTGACAAATGAACAGAACCAATGTGAGAGACTTCAACAATGGAACCATTAGGCAGGTTCACATGTACATTACTCACAGGTTTAGGATCAATCAAGACAGATAAATCATAACAAACATGGTGTGTAGCCCCTGTGTCTAATAGCCAATGAGTTGGTGAGCAAGTTACAGCTCCAGAGAATAAAGATAAAGTAACAGTACCACTGAAATTAGCAGTAGCAGAATTCACATTTGCTGGAGAGCCATTTGAAGAAGAACTTGAGCCAACAGAGGGTGCCTGAGGTGGAGATCCAAGACTCATCTGTCCTTGAAGAAAAGAGATCATCTGCATACATTGATCATGACTCAGCATTGCAGATGGTTGTGGTGTGCCAGAGAAGCTCCCCTGACTACTAGCATCTCCAGTACCACCTTCACCAATAGTTGCATTCCCTTGAACATATCCAAACTGAGCTGGCTTCACATCATCTCTACCCCTGCCTCTACCATAACCTGCTGGATAACCATGTAACTCATAGCACCTATCCACTGTATGACCAGTCTTTCTACAGTGAGTGCAGTGAAACCTCTCTTTTCCTTTGTTATAAGAAGCAACAGCATTAGCCACAGGACTTGCTTGCTCACTAAATGACTGCCCAAAAGACTGCTGTAATCCACCATTGATAAGCCTCTGCCTCTCTTCCTGGATGACCATAGAGAAAATCCTAGCAAGTGGAGGAAAAGGTACCATGGACATAATATTGGATCTAAGCTGTGAGAAAGAGTTGTTCAATCCAAGCAGAAATTGCACAACACATTCTTGCTGCTGGTAATCAGACCACCTCTTATTACTATCACATCTGCAAACATTACAAGTACACCAACAAATAGGTTGCAGATTCTTAAATTCATCCCAAACAACTCTTAGCTTAGTATAATAACCATTAACATCAAGGGTTCCCTGATTTAAACTCATGAATTGTTGTCTCAATTGATAAAACCTAACCATGTCTCCAGTTGAAAACCTATCCCTCAAATCCAACCAGGTTGCATCTGCATCATCAAGATATAAAAGAGAAGAGTAGATTTCTGGGCTTACAGCGCTACGAATCCATGAAACAACCATGCTATTGCTACGAACCCACGCTGAGTAGAGCAGATCATCCGGATCTGGTTTGGGGATAGTACCATTGATGAAACCAAGTTTGTTTTTCGCCATGAGAGCCGTGACCATAGAGCGGCTCCAGTTGTTGTAATTAGATCCATTGAGCGGCTGAGAAACAAGCATCACACCAGGACTATCTCCTGGATGCAGATAATAAGGACTCGAATGATCCTCCATGAATGGTGCAGCATCGCGACTGGTATTACCCCTCACCATCGTGCTAACACAAAAGACAGAAAGAAAACAACAAAAATATCAGATGAAGCGGAAGATATTTTGCTCTGATACCATGAAAAGATTCGAGCTCTATAGCTCCAAAAACCAGAGAAAACGAAAGAGAAGGAAAAACCCTTTTCAATATATTAAAAAATGGAATACAATATTCAGCTAATAAATGTCTCACACTTGACAATATATATTGGTCCAATAAGCTAAAAACGCATAGGCTAATAAGAAAGAACAAAAGCGCATAAATAAATTGACTAGCACTTTTATTCATTCCCTCCAAAATACTCTAGCTGCTATTCTGATATTCTTCACACTTATTAAAGTAAAATAATCAAAACCAAAATTCGTTTGAATGCAGCAATCACGACAATTAAACAATTACATTAATACTCCGATTACAACATTTGAAGGAGTAAAAGCCACCCCATACGACATCGGTTCTGGAGAAATAAGATTATTTGGCCCTTTGTGGCCGGGGCTCATCTATGAGATCGAAACTATCGATTACATACTATTTATCTGCAACTATGGATACAAGGCATCCTTGATTAAAAGAGTGTCGTCGATTGTGCCTGATCATTTTACTTGTCCTAGCTAGTAACTCGAGTCATGATTTGATATCCAATTTGAACTACCGTTCAATAGCCGTCTATGGTTTGATTCCAAATGTAATTGAGACGGTGAAAAGAACAGTGACTAATGTCGGTCGAGTTTATACATCCTACGGAGTTGTCGTGGAGGCGCCGACTAATAAGCACATTCAAGTGGTGCCAAACAAATTGCGCTTCACAAGAAATGTTAAGAAAATGAGCTTTGAAGTGATATTCCTACTCACTGAATTATCGTCTGAAGAAAACTTGTTTTGTTCGATTACATGGTATAATCAGTTTCAAAAACTTGTTTGGTTCGATTACATTCACAAGTGTATTCACTGTTAGAATATATTAGTTATTATATTATATTAGTTATTATATTTGTAGGATTAGGTTTACCTTTTGTTTATAGGATTAGGGTTTACCTTTTGTTTTGGCTATATAAAGCCTCTATCTTGTATATTTTAGATAATGCTTATTTTGTTCTAATACCACAAGTTTTCTACGTTTATTTTTTCCTTTCCCGATTCTTTCGTTTTGGTTCGTTTTGGTTGTTGGTTAATTTTGGTTCGTTTTGGTTAATTGGTTAATTTTGGTTCGTTTTGGTTAATTATGTTGGCAGTGAAGGCCAAATTCACGCCGGGAAGACGACGAGGATGACGGAGCGGGGGCAGCGATCGCTGGAGGAGCCCAGCGGTCGCCAGGCGACGGGCAGCGGGCGCTGCCAAGGACCAGCGGTCGCTGGTCCTCCAATGTCGGGAACAGCTCGTCCAGCCCCTAAGTAGCGAGCGACGAGCGCTCCGGGTAGCGCTCCTGGTAGCGACCAAGGTAGCGGTCGCTACCCCTGTGTAGCGGGCGCTACCCCTCCTGGCGGGTGACAAGTCACGGGATTTTAATCCCAGCGGATTTTTTCCCCTCTTCCAAGTTTCCCTCTTTTCTATATAAACCCTATGCTATTATTAAATAGGGTTAACACCTACAGCTATTAGAATTGATATTATAGAGTTTACAAGCTTGTAACGGGGATCTATAATTGTTCTAATAAATCATTGCAGCCGGAGAAAGTGGACGTAGCCCTCGTTAACGGGTGAACCACTATAAATTTCTTGTGTCTTTTATTTCGTATTTTTCGTTCGTGCTTTCGTATTGCTTTTTCAGGCGGGGATTTCGGACGCGAATTTCCCAACAACTGGTATCAGAGCGCTAGGGTTATAGCGATCAGGGAAAAGCGATGACGGACACCACAACCTCGTTCGGGGTTACGAAATTTGACGGGAATAACTATGGACACTGGAAGATGCAGATCGAGGACTACCTTTATGGGAAGCGGCTCGGAATTCCTTTGAAGGGTAGACCGGAGAAGATCACGGATGACGAGGAATGGGAAAGCCTCGACAGGCAGGTGTTGGGATTGATACGTTTGTCTCTAGCTTCAAACGTGTCATTCAATGTGCGCTCAATTCCCACAACCAAGGGTTTGATGGCTGCCCTATCGAACATGTACGAGCAACCTTCAGCGAACAACAAGGTGTATCTCATGAAGCAGTTGTTCAACCTGAAGATGTCGGACAATGCAAACGCAGCCAACCACATAAACGAGCTGAATTCCATCTTGGATAAGTTGAAAGGAGTCGGGGTGAACTTCGATGACGAAATTTACGCCTTGTGCCTACTTGCGTCTCTGCCGGATAGTTGGGAGCCCATGCGGGCAGCTGTTAGCAACTCTATGGGGAAGGAGAATCTGCAGTTCTCCGAAGTTAGAGATAAGATCCTTGCCGAGGAAATCCGGAGAAAAGATTTCAAGGGAAAGTTTCCTAGTTCGGCCTTGAGTGTAGAGAGCCGGGGGAGAAACTCGGGCAGGAATGCTAACAGGAACAGAGGGAGATCCAAGTCTAGGAATGGAAGAGATAGCTCGAGGTCCGAGGATAACGAGTGCTGGAATTGTGGGAAGACGGGGCACTTCAAGAGAGATTGTCGCTCTCGGGGGAAGAACGACAACAAGAAGAAGGGAACCGCCAATGCGGTGGTGCAAGAGGATGACGACGATGGGGATGTCCTCCTCTGTTCGGTCGACTCACCGATCGATTCCTGGGTGCTGGACTCAGGGGCTTCCTTCCATACTACTGCACAGCGAGAGGTAATGTTGAATTATGTCTCGGGTGACTATGGAAAGGTTTTTCTTGCAGATGACGAGCCACTCGATATAGTCGGGATGGGAGATATCAACCTGAAGCTGTCTAACGGGCAAACCTGGAAGATTACCAAGGTCAGACATGTGCCGGGGTTGATGAGGAACCTAATTTCGGTGGGCCAGCTTGATAATGATGGCTACCGGACGTCATTTGGAGATGGGTCGTGGAAGGTTTCGAGGAATGCCATGACCATTGCTCGAGGTCATAAGACGGGCACACTTTATTTGACGACGAGCATGAGGGACTCGGTTGGTGTTGTTGATGGCACCCAGAAGACCGAGTTGTGGCATTGCAGGCTGGGGCACATGAGTGAGAAGGGGATGAAGATCATGGCAAAGAACGGGCTGCTGCCCGAACTCAAGGCGATTGAGTCTCACACGTGCGAGAGCTGCATTCTTGGAAAGCAGAAACGAGTGAGTTTTTCCAAAGGTGGAAGGGAGCCCAAGGCGGAGAAGCTGGAACTAGTACAGACGGACGTTTGGGGACCAGCTCCCGTCGCCTCACTCGGAGGGTCACTCTACTATGTTACCTTCATCGATGACTCCACACGGAAGGTATGGGTATACTTCATGAAAAATAAGAGTGACGTGTTCTCTGTTTTCAGGAAATGGAAAGCCGAGGTTGAGAATGAAACAAATCTCAAGGTGAAGTGTTTGAGGTCCGACAACGGTGGTGAGTACGTTGACGCCGACTTCAAACAATTTTGTGTCGAGAGTGGGATCAAGATGGTGAAGACTATTCCGGGGACCCCACAACAAAACGGAATAGCGGAGCGAATGAACAGGACGCTAAATGAGAAGGCCCGGAGTATGCGGTTACACTCGGGGATGCCTAAGATGTTTTGGGCATATGCCATCGACATGGCAGCTCATTTAATCAACAGAGCACCGTCGGTTCCTTTGGAATTTCGGATTCCTGAGGAGGTTTGGAGTGGGAAGAAGCTGAATCTGTCCTACTTGAGGGTGTTCGGGAGTCTGGCGTATGTCCATATCGACGAAGCTGCTCGTAGCAAGCTTGATCCTAAATCCAAGAAGTGCTTCTTCATTGGATATGGCGGCACGGAGTTCGGATACCGATTTTGGGATGCCGAAAATCATAAGGTGATCCGAAGCAAGAATGTGATCTTCAACGAGGCGGTCTTGTACAAGGGTAAAGGCGAGGTCGTTGAAGAAAGCATTGATCCCGTGGGAGACACGGAGGAGGTTCCGGTGGAGGTCGTGGAGACCGAGAAGATCGGGGAGGGCAACACGAGCAGCGAGGATGAGCAAGATGAGAACGCTCATCCTAACATCGATCCAGTCACACCGAAGCCGTGGAGGTCGACTAGGGTAAGAAGACCTCCCCATAAATTTTCACCTTCCCTTAACTATATTTTGCTGACTGATAGGGGTGAGCCGGAGAGCTACACCGAGGCTATACAAGCGAGGGATTCGATCAAGTGGGAGTCTGCCATGAAAGAAGAGATGAGCTCATTGATGTCGAATCAGACTTGGGAACTAGCCGAGCTTCCGAAGGAGAAAAAGGCCTTGCACAATAAATGGGTCTTCCGGGCAAAGGAAGAACACGATGGGAGCGTTCGGTATAAAGCGAGATTAGTGGTGAAAGGGTTCCAGCAGAAGGAAGGGATCGACTACACGGAGATTTTTGCTCCGGTAGTGAAGATGGTAACCATCCGGGTGGTGCTTAGCTTGGTGGCAAAGGAGAACTTACATCTTCAGCAAATGGATGTAAAGACCGCATTTCTTCACGGGGATCTAGATGAAGAAATTTATATGAAGCAACCGGAGGGTTTCGAAGTCCGAGGCAAGGAGAAGCTGGTGTGTAAGCTTCAAAAGAGTTTGTATGGGTTGAAGCAAGCTCCAAGGCAGTGGTACAAGAAGTTCGACATGTTCATGAAGCGGGTCGAGTTCACGCGGTGCGAGGCGGACCACTGCTGCTATTTCAAAAGTCTTGGAAAAGGTAACTACATAATTTTGCTCCTTTATGTAGATGACATGCTGATAGTCGGGGCGAGCTTGGCGGAGATCGACAAGCTCAAAAAGAGTCTATCGAGGGAGTTCTCTATGAAGGATTTGGGTGCTGCCAAACAAATCCTGGGGATGAGAATTACGAGGAGCAAGGATGGTCTTGAGTTGTCTCAAGAGGAATATCTGAAGAAGGTATTGGCGAGGTTTAGCATGGAGAATGCGAAACCGGTTAGCACTCCTTTGGCTAGTCACTTCCGTTTGTCAAAGGAGGACTCGCCGGTGAGCGAGGAGGAGTTAGAGCATATGGATAAGGTCCCTTACGCCTCTGCGATTGGGAGCCTTATGTATGCCATGGTGTGCACGAGGCCTGACATTGCCCATGCAGTGGGAGTAGTCAGTCGATTTATGAGTAATCCGGGGAAGCAACATTGGGAAGCCGTCAAGTGGATCTTTCGATACTTGAGAGGGACTTCCGGCTTTGTTTTGAGGTTCCGAAAATTAGATTCGGGGTTACTTGGGTTCGTGGATGCGGATAACGGAGGTGATGTGGATAGTAGGAAGAGCACTACTGGGTACGTGTACACTTTCGGGGGTACCGCGATTAGCTGGGTGTCGAGGTTGCAGAAGATCGTAGCATTGTCGAGTTGCGAGGCGGAGTACGTCGCTGTGACGGAAGCCGCGAAGGAGATGATGTGGCTACAGACATTTCTGCTAGAGCTGAGGCAAGATCACTCGGGGAGTATCTTGTATTCCGACAGTCAGAGCGCCATTCACTTGGCGAAGAATCCGGTGTACCATGCTCGAACGAAGCATATCCAGCTGAGATATCACTTCATTCGATCGGCCTTAGAGGAAGGCGTCTTGGTGTTGGAGAAGATTCTTGGGAGTAAGAATCCAGCCGACATGTTTACGAAGGTGGTACCGTGTGATAAACTGAAGTTGTGTTCGACTTCAGTTGGTCTTCTGGGATGAAGACCGGGGAGGCGGCTGCAATGGGAAGAGACGATAGGGGGTCGTGAATTAGCTTCAAGTGGGAGATTGTTGGCAGTGAAGGCCAAATTCACGCCGGGAAGACGACGAGGATGACGGAGCGGGGGCAGCGATCGCTGGAGGAGCCCAGCGGTCGCCAGGCGACGGGCAGCGGGCGCTGCCAAGGACCAGCGGTCGCTGGTCCTCCAATGTCGGGAACAGCTCGTCCAGCCCCTAAGTAGCGAGCGACGAGCGCTCCGGGTAGCGCTCCTGGTAGCGACCAAGGTAGCGGTCGCTACCCCTGTGTAGCGGGCGCTACCCCTCCTGGCGGGTGACAAGTCACGGGATTTTAATCCCAGCGGATTTTTTCCCCTCTTCCAAGTTTCCCTCTTTTCTATATAAACCCTATGCTATTATTAAATAGGGTTAACACCTACAGCTATTAGAATTGATATTATAGAGTTTACAAGCTTGTAACGGGGATCTATAATTGTTCTAATAAATCATTGCAGCCGGAGAAAGTGGACGTAGCCCTCGTTAACGGGTGAACCACTATAAATTTCTTGTGTCTTTTATTTCGTATTTTTCGTTCGTGCTTTCGTATTGCTTTTTCAGGCGGGGATTTCGGACGCGAATTTCCCAACAAATTGGTTCGTTTTGGTTGTTGGTTAATTTTGGTTCGTTTTGGTTAATTGATTAATTTTGGTTCGTTTTGGTTAATTGGTTCATTTTGGTTGTTGGTTAATTTTGGTTCGTTTCGGTTAATTGGTTAATTTTGGTTCGTTTTGGATAATTGGTTCGTTTTGGTTGTTGGTTAATTTTGGTTCGCTTTGGTCAATTGGCGTTTTCGGTTTCGCTTGTTTTCCAATGGCTCTTAGTGAGGACTCGTTGCAGTCAATTGGTGTTCGTTTGGATGTGGCTTCAGAGTCTTTTGTTTCTACCGAGGCAGAGTATCGTGCTATGGCTTCCACTACAGCTGGGATTATATGGTTGCACAATATGATTGCGCTCATAGATTTTTCGTTGACAAACTCTCGATGCTTCTTGCTGTACCATCGTGAGTTTGAGGGAGGGTGTTAGAATATATTAGTTATTATATTATATTAGTTATTATATTTGTAGGATTAGGTTTACCTTTTGTTTATAGGATTAGGGTTTACCTTTTGTTTTGGCTATATAAAGCCTCTCTCTTGTATATTTTAGATAATGCTTATTTTGTTCTAATACCACAAGTTTTCTACGTTTATTTTTTCCTTTCCTTTAATCCTTGTTCGATTATATGAATCCTGACCGCACGTTAGCACCCCCATTGGATTTCGACATGGTATCAGAGCGGGAGCTCGATCCTGTTTGTGAGTGGTTTGACCACCCTTTGACTAGGACTCACAAGTGGAGGGGGTGTGTTGAAGTTGTTAATGTGTGAAGACCACTTGTGAGTTGTCCCACATCGAATAATTGTGAGAGGGGAGTCTATGATATAAGCCTAGGGAGTTCTCCTACTTAGTATTATATGGTTTTGAGTTAGAATGAGGCTCTCTAGTGCATATTCGAGCTCCCGCTCTCGTGTGTGCGCTAAGCGTGAGACCGCACGTTAGCACCCCCATTGGATTTCGACATTCACATTTCACAAGTATATTGTTTATACAGTGTTTACAAGCAAACCTTAATTTTAGATTTTATTTTATTTATTTTTATTAATTCTTAAATTTGTGTTAAGATATGACTTGAATTAATAAGATTTTTTTATTTAGTTTGTGATTCAAATATTTGATTTGTTTTTTATTTAAAGAAATTAAAATTATATATAATAAATATAATTGTATATTGTATTTATTAGACTTTTGGAGTTGTATAAATATAGTCAGGTGCGCACCACGTCATGGCATAGGCACAGCTGACGTACAAGCCAGATCACACTTTTTAAATTTCAAAAAAATACTCCATAATTAATTTGAATAAACAAAATATATTATTTCTTTGTTTTTTCAATTTGTATTTAGATAGGAAAGTACTCGTAGTATATTCATGCACTATCCTATAGCCAAACATAAAAATCTTTAGTATCAAAACACACACGTAAGTCATGCTGTGCCTATGCTATCCTATATATATATATATATATATATATATATATATATATATATATATATATATATATATATATATATATATATATATATATATATATATATATATATATATATATTGTCTTTTTTTTGGTTTACATATACTGAAACTCCTCTATATAAACTGAGCAAGTATATATGAAAGTATATACTCACTCTCACTGATCATCATAGAATTATAATATGAGAGGTTTCTATCTTTTTTTAGGTTTCTATCTTTTGTTTCTTGTCTATACTAATATCCTCGGGGAGGCAGCGAACAATGATAAGAATAGAGTTTATATTGTGTACATGGGAGCCGCCACTTCGCCACAAGGTGTCCCAAGAGCCGATCATGCTCAGCTTCTAAACGAGCTCATCAACAGGTTGGTCGTTTTTATCAATCCAAATATATATGATGATACCATATATGTGTGTGTGAATTTTAGAATTTTGTACGTACATAATAATCACACGAAAAATAATGTGTCAAAGTTGGGCCAATAACACCTTAAAAGACACGAAAAATAATGTGTCAAAGTTGGGTCAATAACACTTTAAAAGGTCTTGTTAAGGTGATAAGGTTATCAACCTTATATTTGAGCTTTAGGACCTTTTGCCAACCGACGTGGGATACTTAATATAATGCAATTACTTTCAGGAATACATCTGTTGTACAAATTTACCACAAAAGTTTTTCGGGGTTGGCGGCTTATTTGTCAGAAGAGGAAGCTAAATCAATAGATGAAACAACCGGAGTGGTGTCCGTCTTCCCTGACGCGTTGACAAAACTTTGCACCACACGTTCTTGGGATTTTCTTCAAAGCCAAAGGCAAAGCCGAACTGCCTTTCAGAATAAGATCAATTCAACTGCTTCTAATGTCTCTGATTTCTGGGGTGGGCGTGACACTATCATTGGCATCTTTGATGGAGGTCAATCATTCATCATTTTTTGTGCATGTTTTTTTTTCATTTTTGTTTCATTAATTTTGAGACATGTCAATAATCGGTTCAGGAATTTGGCCTCAACATCCGAGTTTTGATGATGAGGATATGGGCTCAATCCCACAACGGTGGAAGGGAACGTGCATGACCGGAGATAATTCCTCTTCGTTCATGTGCAACAGGTGAATATGATCTAGCCGTTGAAGTTATAAAGCAAATCAATTACAAAAATTGACAATAATTTTACATACAGGAAAATCATTGGAGCAAAGTATTACGATAATCCAGAAGAACCGGGTTCAATCACCACGGCCATGGATGGCAATGGACACGGTACACATGTTTCATCGATTGCAGCTGGGATTCCGGTATATGGGGCTTCGTATTATGGCTTTGCTAGGGGGTTCGCAAGAGGGGGCTCTCTGAATTCAAGAATAGCAATGTATCGTGTTTGTGATCATAACATGATTTGCCAGTACTCTTCAATTCTCAAAGCATTCGACGATGCACTTAGTGACGGGGTCGATATTATATCCATTTCTTTAGCTGGAGAACATGACATGTTGTTCAATGATCCTATATCAATCGGTTCATTTCACGCTATGGAGAAGGGGGTTACTGTGGTAGCTGGTGCTGGAAATGACGGCCCTTCCTCTCGGACAGTTGAAAATTATAGCCCTTGGATCGTAACCGTAGGTGCGACCACCATGGACCGTGATTTTGAGATAGGTATTGTACTTGGAAGAGGGGACAAGGTGATTAAGGTATGTATATAATCGATCAAAACACATATATTTTAGGTCGGTTTAAAAGCTAAAATGAATATTTGATGATAATAGGGAGAAGGCATCAGTTTTCTAAAAACATCTACGATGTATCCTTTAGTTGATGGACGGTCAGCCGGATACAACAATACTGATATAGAGTATGCGGCGTAAGTAACAATATATAAAGATAAACAAACTTACATTAATGATAACAATCCATTGTCGATCTTCATGTTTTCTCGAAAATTTTATTTTTCAGGCATTGTGTCCCTGGTTCATTAGACGATGCCAAAGTGAAGGGTAAAATTGTTTTATGTGAATACAATGACGACAATATCGACTCAATGATAAATCAAGGCGTGAAAGGTATTATAATTATGGACGATCAGATGAGGCAAAAGACATACCCTTATGGATTAACTCCGATTGCGGGAGTGAGTGAAACAGATGGAGCTCAAATATACTCTTACATAAACTCAACAAGGTAGTATATACAATATAATATAGATTACTTATTGCCAAATGAAATTTGCTACCTTGCTAATAAGATCAATATCTATTCATAATTAATTTGACATTGAAAGAAAACCCCGGGCGAGAATCTTACCAACCATCGAAGTGAAAAAGAATTACAAGCCAGCGCCCGTTGTTGCTGTATTTTCGTCAAGAGGCCCTGCACCAGGAATGAACAATCTTATTATAAAGGTAAAAAATGAATAAAGATGTTGATCATCTCAAATGTGAATTAAATTGTTTGTTCGTAAAAAAATAACTTAATTGGTTGTTTTGTAGCCCGATGTTACTGCACCAGGAGTAAATGTCCTTGCAGCAAATTTTTTTAACGACACAGATTCCGCTCTTCCGGGTAAGGAGCCACCTCTCTTCAAGTTTCGTTCGGGTACATCAATGTCATGCCCACATGTTTCTGGTCTAGCCGCAACTGTAAAGTCTTGGTATCCAACATGGACAACGTCTGCTATCAAATCATCCATAATGACTACAGGTTAGATTAACAGACGACTCTTTCCAAAATCCAAAAAATAAAAATAGTAGTATATATAGCTTATTAAACTAAAATAATCAAAATCAAAATTTGTTTGCATGCAGCAATCACGACAAACAATTACATTAATACTCCGATTACAACATTCGAAGGAGTAAAAGCCACCCCATACGACATCGGGTCTGGAGAAATAAGCTTATTTGGCCCTTTGTGGCCGGGGCTCATCTATGAGATCGAAACTATCGATTACATACTATTTCTCTGCAACTATGGATACAACACCTCCGTGATTAAATTATTGTCCTCGACTGTGCCTAATAACTTCTTTTGCCCTAGTAACTCGAGTCATGATTTGATATCCAATTTGAACTACCCTTCAATAGCTGTTTCTGGTTTCATTCCAAATGTAACCAAGACGGTGAAAAGAACAGTGACTAATGTCGGTCGAGTTTATACATCCTACGCCGTTGTCGTGGAGGCGCCGACTAATGTGCACATTCAAGTGTTGCCAAACAAATTGCGCTTCACAAGAAATGTGAAGAAGCTTAGCTTTGAAGTGGCATTCCTACTCACTGAATCATCGTCTGAAAAAAAATTGTTTGGTTCGATTACATGGTATAATCAGTTTCACAAAGTTCGAAGTCCGTTTGTTGTAATCCTGGCATAGTTTATTTATAGAGGCCTGTGGATTTTTGGTCAAAATGATAAATATTGTGTGTTTTTTGTGCTAGGTTATAAAACTAGGAGTTTTTTTACACCAATTGTAATAGAATGGTCTAATATACCCCTCAAACTTAATAAAAAAATACAAAAAAGAATAAAAGAACACAAAAAAAATTGGTCCCCCCTCTCATCGTCGGCGACACCATCTGATTCCGAGCATGAGGAAGAACAACAACAACAAGAACCGAGTCTTCAACCTCCGGTAATTCCCAAATCCGAAACCCTTTTTTTTCAATTTTTTTTTCGAAAATTCGAGCAATGTGATGGATTATATTGTGCTTTAGATGCTTGGTTGAGTTCTTTCTTGTGTTATACGTGATTTAGAACTGTAATTTTGAGTTGAATTGTCTAAAATTGCGATTTCTGAAATCTGTTCTTGGCTGCTCGATGGCAGTCGATTAGTAACATCGACTAACCCCATCGATCAACCCATCGAGCAACCAATTCGATTAACCTCATCGACTAGTCAGATTGGTTGGTCGATTTGGTTACTCGAATTGGTTGGTCGATGTGGTGTTGGTCGATCGTGTTACTCTACACGTTGGTCGATGGTGTTACTCGAACACGTTGGTCGATGGGGTTACTCGAAATAGGTTGGTCGATGGAGGCAGAAACTTTTTTTTTGTTTGTTTTGATCCTATTAATCTGTTTTTAATCGATTCGGTTCTCCATTTGTGCAGGCTGGTTTTCGATGGAGGAGACCAGATTTCGTCGACATTTCGAGAGCGATAAATTGCGGCGATCGACGCGGCGTTTTGAAAAACGTACGAGATACTCTGATTGAGGTTGGTGGAGACGAGGGCCTCGCGGAGTACGAACAGACGTATCTGTTCAGTCAGTTCTTGTCCCTTCCCAGTGCAGACCGATCGAACAAGCCTCTGCACAAACTGCTATCGAGAGAGATCGTTAGCAAGAGCAGAATACCAGAGTTTGAGCACTGGTTTGCTATCGGGGACCGTATTGTGAAGTTCCGAGCACAAGAATACGCCCTGATCACCGGCCTGCGCTTCGGGGAAAGTAACTTCGATCCCACAGACAAAGGTCATGAAGCTCCCATTACAGGCATCCATCGGAGGTTATTCCGTTGCAGAGTGATGAAGATTGAAGCATTGCTGAGTTCGTTCAATGGTCTGCGGATGGGCAACGACCTAAATGATTATTTCAAGGTTGCCAACATCTTGATTCTCTACTTCGTTCTGATTGGTCGAGAGAAACTGGATGTCGAGAACTGGGTCTGGACACTGGTGGAGGATCACGATGGCTGGGAGTGGTTTCCTTGGGGTTCTTACACGTTCCAGAACTTCTCGCACTACATCTGTTGGGATTCGATGTCCCGGGCTATTAAAATTTATGCGGAACCGATAGCCCGACCGAAATCCTTCATCGCCGGAGATTGGATCCCCGACTCATCCGTAGGAGTCCGACCTTTGGAGACTACGCGCCCGAAGACACGCAGCCCGCCCCCAGCCGATTTTCTCCCACGAGTCGGATCCACGAACGCGAACCACCGCACGAGCCGGGGCCCGACCGAACACCCAGCGAGGCCCGAGGGCCGCGAGAGTCCAGCCGAGCCCCCGCACGGGGCTCGCGATCATCTCGCGATGATCGCTGGGGATGCGCGAGGCATCCCCGGGGCTGCTCGTAGCAGCCCCGCAGCGGGTCGCGTGACCCGCTGCTCAACGCGCTGGGCTCGTCCCAGCGCTCCGCTGCGGGAAACCCCGCAGCACGCTACGAGTCGCTGCGGGTTACCCCCGCAGCTCCCAGCGATCGAGCCTACGGGCTCGATCGACCCCTCGGCCCCCAGCCGAGGGTGTTCGCGCTGCACGCGCCTCCGACAAGGGCGGCCGGCGAGTCCTCCCGCCGTGGCACCAGCCCACGGCGGACTCCCGGTGATCGACCCTTGGTCGATCCCGTGCCCCGGCGATAAGCCGGGGCTCCCTTCGTCGCGCGTCGCCGGCGGTCGAACCCTAGGGTTCGGCCGCCACCCTCGATCCCATCGAGGGTTCCTCGATCTTCGCCGGGGATCTCGAATCCCCGTCCCCGAAGTTCGTACGTTTATCCGGATCGTGTGTTCATGTACATGCTACAATTAATACACACAAAATCATAAAAGAGGGTTTATGATTTACTACCTTCGATTCGTTGTACGGAGAAACGAATTAAACACGTTGATGACCTTGCGATCTTCCCACGTATTCCTTGCACCTCGTCCGAACGTCGTGTGGGCGACGATCTATCGAACACCTTATGGATCTTCCTCACTCTCCAAGACTTTTAAGTTGGCGTAACTTAGGTTCTCTTAGTTATGAAAAGTGAAGACCATGTAGTGCTTATATAGGCTACGTAGGGGATCATAAGGAGAATAAATATTGGGCTTCAATATTGAAAATTAAATTGGGTCCAACCCAAATCCATTAATTCTTATCAATATTAATTTTATTTATTTTCCACTATATAAATAAAATTGCACTCCCAATATTATTCCATATTATATCAAATAATATTTCTCCAACTTAGTATTATTTATTCCGTGTATTTAAGATATAAATATCCATGAATAAATTTATTTATTGCTCAATAAATATTATTCATCTCTTATATCCGAGAATAGTACCGTTCAACTTTAATTATTATGCGGATTAAATCCACCTGCAGGGTTTACATAATAATTCCTTATGAACTCATCTCGGGGATATTATCAACCCTTACGGGATACACTTTCCCGTCAAATATTCACGGCATGTCGCATATAAAATATAGTGACCCAACTTAACCGGTAATTAACCCAATAATTAAATCGGTTAATTCCTTTGGCAAATCAAAGTCACTTATATTAAATACACACACCTGCAATAATATCGGGGATTAAGAATAAAATACTCTGAGATTTAAATTGATTATCTAAGGCAATCCTAATCAATAAATCTCAAGCGATCCGCCCAATACACCAAGTGTACAAGTGTGATAAAATAATTAAGATAAATTATTTTCTCTCTCACACAACGACTATACCGATGGATTGGTCCGTGTCCATCTAGGTCGTGAGCAGCTGTTCGATTAAATACGAGTAACCGATAGTATGATCTTCTGTGTGCCCATGCCCCACCATACTAACTACAACGTATAAAATCCAGGACTATATTTTGCATATTTAATTAAATGCAAATAATTGTTTATTAATTAAATAGGTTAAATGCCATGACAGGGAGTTTACCGGTACTTAAATCTAGACATTAAGTACACAACTCCAACAATCTCCCACTTGTACTAAGGTCTAGTCATTTCCTCCAAACTCCCGACTTCCATACTCATCACGTGCTTAAGTTATACTTTCCCAGAAGTATTATGTGAATGAGCAATCTAGGTCGCCGATCTGAAGTTATCTTGGTGACTACTGCGTCGTCCCTCTGACGATGACTCGTATCAGGTGGTACTGGCTCTATGTGTTATCATCACCTTTTTGAACTTATGACTTCTTCCAGTTCTCCATGCACCGCTATATACATAGCCTTTGGTGAACCAAGAATCATATCCAAGTTCAGAGGTTATTCCGGAACCTAACCAAAACTTCCGCTGCCTCTGAGGCTGCTATTCGGTTTATGATAGAGTCCGATAAGCTTCACGCTTATCACTCTTTCTTCCTTAGGTTCCACCTCTTCTAAAAGTGAACACATAGCCTGATATCGACTTACACTGGTCCTTCTCTGATCTTTGGATCTGAGAAACTGTAATCTAAGAAGATTTCGTTTTGCTAGTAATCCAGTACTTCCAAGTACTTTTACAGCATTCGAATATCTCTTATCCAGATTACTTTGATATCCTCCCACTACGCTAACCGCATAGTTGATATCAGGTTCTTGTTTTATAACAATGCATCTACAAAGCTCTTTACACTTGAAGTGTGAAGAATCTGCTTTGTCTATATCTATCTCCTTCATGTGTTCAAGACACATACCTTAGATAGATGCATTCTGTTCTCGAAAGGCAATAACCTTTCTCAGAATTGTGCATGTTTAAAACAAACCATAATCGTATAAGATATCTTAAGAGAAGTAAAAGTGTTCTTATCTAGAGATCGAAAGATTTCTAAGAACATGATCCAACTTCATCTTAATCTTATATCTCGATTTATTTAGACAACCTCTATTTTATGTCTGACAACGCTTTTACATTGTTGCCAATGATGAAGTGTTATCTACACAAAATTCCGAGAAACACCACTTTGTTTCCATTACGTCTCCAATACACCTTTATTATCTATGCCCTTTGATGAATCCATAGAAATGGACTATCTCATCAATTCGCAATTTACAGCTTTGTGATAATCCATAAATGGATCTACTAAGCTTGTACTTCTAAATGATCTTGCCTCTTAACAACAATACCTGTTGCTATCCAAGTAGGCACATTTAGATTAGTACTGCCTCCTATGCAGAACTAGGGATCGATTTCATGTCTACTAGATCCAGAGTTAAAACTCCTCTAGTCTTATGAACATCTCTGGTCGCTTAACAACCTCCCACTGCAATGGCGTTCCGGTGTATAACAGTAATAACATTAGGTGCAGTTAGTGGTGTACTTCCACTCGGTTAGGCTGGTTCTCAGTCTTCTCATTCCTCTTTATAAAGTACTTTATCAGTTAGGGCATTGCAGTTCATCTAATAGTCTTCCTCTAAGAACCGGGCGAAGACACCCTTCTGGTTCGTAGTACTATTGAACATACAATTACTTGTTCTTCTAGGAATTTCTACAACCACATGCAATATGTCGTTGTATCCAGAAAAATCCATAGAACATAGGTAGTTCCGAACAAACTTTTCCTTTTACTATTAGAATTCCATTTCTTATCCCTGACACACCATGTCTACACATCAGTGTATGGTGCAGTCATTTGAGACCTAATCTCATCGATTTATGCTATGTGTTATTTAGATAGGTGACAGCCTCCGCGAACGAGTCGCAGGCTTCTAATGGATATACTTTGAAGGTTCCCCATAATGGCTTTGTGTTGAAAACACTCCGCTTTTATGGCACATCAAGTATTCTAATCCATCTTCGAGTATTCTTTAAAGAACGACTCGTACTTCTCTAATTACACATATGTCTGCATATATCATCTTTGATCATTCTTAATACTTGTCCGAATTCCATCCTTTATCCAGAAAGGTTGACTTAGTTGTATCACCTTTCAAGATCGATTCTTAGGTCGGGAGGTCCATTCCTCCAACTACAATTGATCGAATCAATTTCGACCTTTTGAATCCCTTTTGAATAGATACTACCAAGTTAAAGAATTCACAAGTATAATGATTGATAAAGAAATACATCTAATAAGTAAAACAAGTTCATATATAACGGTTTGTTGCATCGTGGTAGACTAAGGATTCATCATTCATATATTGCTATCTAATGTACCAGAATAGATATCGCCATTATTTCTTATCCAAACCATCAAATGATTAAAGAAATAAAATATCCATTAATAATAGAAATCCAGAACAAAAGTTCTTTCTAAAATAAAAGGTACAAAGCAATAAACTTGAAATGAAATCCTATAACTATCAAAAGATAAACGTCTTCCACTGCAACCGCTGCTTCCTCAACAGCTTCGCCCATGTGGACTCGAACTTTTCTTATCTAAGTCGCCGGGTTTTCTGGAACCCCTGCATTTAGAATGCACATACCGTCAGTGGTTCCATATCTACACACCAGAATTCTGGTAGATAATACCGCTGACTATGTTTTACGACTAAAGAAAAATTCGTACCTTTGAGAGGACAAGATGTAGACCCCCAGTACTCAGACTGCTTTCCTTGGGGATGTTTGCCAGAAGGCTTCTTTATCCCACCCTTTGGTCCAAGTCCCTCAGGACCACCGGACCCTCTTGTCTTCTTCTCCTTTCCTTTGCCTTTAGGTCCGAAACCTTTGGCTTTGGCTATAAGAGCTTGCGATTGTTTCAACTCTTCCAAAAGATCCATCATCTCAAAAACATGGTCAAGTGTTTCATCGAAGTAACAGATCTTTACGAGTATCCTCATCGCCTCTTTTCTAGCCTCCCCATCATGTCCAAACAACAACTTGAGTTTAAGCATGACATCATGATTAATGGCTAGTGAACGAGCACTCTCCCATTTTTCAAAGTCAAAAATCTCATCCTCAGTCGAGTTAATGGTGAGTCCAGGAGGACAAGTTTCACTGAGTACGTCTTTGTACTCCTTTGCAGTCTGAGCAATGTCTAACTCTTCTTTCCATTCAACACAGTGTGGAACCAGTGCGTCAAATTCCTCAAGTATCATCTCAAGTGGACTCATAGACATTTTCTAAACCTATAAGCACATTTAAACAAACAATTAATTTAATATCCGACGTTATCTCCCTGGAATAACATCATTAAATTACTAATCACATCTAAAATCCCATCAGGTAAGGCAAGCCACGTGGTGTGGACGTTTACCCACCCAAATGATTTAGTAATTAGATTTTCTTTGGCCATACATCAATTACAGCGTAACTTCGTGGGGAAGAATACTATAACGCGTATCTAAGTGTAAACCATTACTCAGTACTAAAGTAAATCGTTTGGAATTGCTACATCACCGCAAGCCACGTGGTGTGGACGTTTACGATAATTTCACAACTCTTCACAATCACTTATAACTGTCTACATCAATTAATCCAAAATCCGTTAGCATAGCAAGCCACGTGGTGTGGACGTTTACTACACTAAGAGACTTTTATAATTGACTCCCAATTACAAGATCCATTCGATTTCATAAATCAAGACTCGGAGAATCATAAGTGAAACTCGAAGTTTCTAACCAGTGATTCACCATGCGAGCGACCCTATCTCTCATAAATGAGGGAGCCGAGCAGACAAACGACCCACCTATAAAAGAATGGCACGAAAGTCTCTAATTTGTGTCATCCACATGACCAAGTGGCTCTGGCTCCATTCCACTCCCCGGGGTGAGAATGAGTCGACTTGAAGTCAGTTTCAGAAAGACAAATTAGGCATTGTTTGATAAACTCGATCAATGTTTCTTGTAAAAGGAATTACAAGAATTCTCCTCCAATGACTCGTCTATACGAACTTCGAAAGTCCATAAGAGTCACCAAGAGAACAGTAATGGAGACCATGGGAATGTTTCCATCCCCTCTCCCACTTAGCTTTTTATAATAAAGGGATACGCTATCTAGTGCATAAAATAAACACATATAGCATGCATGAAAGCAATAAAGCACATAGATCACATAGTCAAAAATAATGCTAGAGAAATTATTTTCCCGACTATCATGGCTTTATCTTCATATGCATCCTCTAGTCTTCAGTCTTCGTTTCTTGAATGCTCCATGTGACGAGAATATTAATTTCCAATATTTAAATCTATTTATTTTCAATTAATCCAAAAGTTACTTAATTCAAAATTAAGTCAATTGAATATATAAAAAATAAAATTAAATATTATTAATATTTTTATTTATTTATTTTCCTTTCTAATTCTATTAAATCTCTAGAATAATCTATCCAAGTTAAACTCGGAATATTCTAGAAGACTCCTATAATAGAATAAGGAAATAAATAAATTAGGACTCACTACTTTCCAAATTTATTTTTATTCCTAATCCATGAATATTCCCATGAGTAGGAATAATCAAATAGGAAAAATAAATAAATTTAGTACTAAATTAATTAAATTTCCAATCTATGAATAATTCCATGAAGGAAATAAATCAATAGAAATAAAATTAATTTAAATTAATTCTTTTCCTAATCCATGAGAGTTTCCTAAAAGGAAAGTACTCAAATAGGAAAACCGAATCAATTAGGAAAGTTGGATTATGGTAGGAGTAGCACGGGTTGGGAGTCCCCGTACCACCCCCACCGTCGACCGCCGTCCGGGAGGAGCACCGCCGCCGCCCTCAGCCCACGCGCCACCACCACCGGTGGCCGGCGTGGCCGGGAGCTCCCACGAACAGCCCCTCGTCCGGCGATCGATCCATGGGGTCGATCATGGGGATGATCGGCCCCTTCGTCCATCGTCTACTTCGTCACACCTTCTTCGTCTTCCGGCGATCGTCTCAACATCAATTGTTGGGATTCGATGTCCCGGGCTATTAAAATTTATGCGGAACCGATAGCCCGACCGAAATCCTTCATCGCCGGAGATTGGATCCCCGACTCATCCGTAGGAGTCCGACCTTTGGAGACTACGCGCCCGAAGACACGCAGCCCGCCCCCAGCCGATTTTCTCCCACGAGTCGGATCCACGAACGCGAACCACCGCACGAGCCGGGGCCCGACCGAACACCCAGCGAGGCCCGAGGGCCGCGAGAGTCCAGCCGAGCCCCCGCACGGGGCTCGCGATCATCTCGCGATGATCGCTGGGGATGCGCGAGGCATCCCCGGGGCTGCTCGTAGCAGCCCCGCAGCGGGTCGCGTGACCCGCTGCTCAACGCGCTGGGCTCGTCCCAGCCCTCCGCTGCGGGAAACCCCGCAGCACGCTACGAGTCGCTGCGGGTTACCCCCGCAGCTCCCAGCGATCGAGCCTACGGGCTCGATCGACCCCTCGGCCCCCAGCCGAGGGTGTTCGCGCTGCACGCGCCTCCGACAAGGGCGGCCGGCGAGTCCTCCCGCCGTGGCACCAGCCCACGGCGGACTCCCGGTGATCGACCCTTGGTCGATCCCGTGCCCCGGCGATAAGCCGGGGCTCCCTTCGTCGCGCGTCGCCGGCGGTCGAACCCTAGGGTTCGGCCGCCACCCTCGATCCCATCGAGGGTTCCTCGATCTTCGCCGGGGATCTCGAATCCCCGTCCCCGAAGTTCGTACGTTTATCCGGATCGTGTGTTCATGTACATGCTACAATTAATACACACAAAATCATAAAAGAGGGTTTATGATTTACTACCTTCGATTCGTTGTACGGAGAAACGAATTAAACACGTTGATGACCTTGCGATCTTCCCACGTATTCCTTGCACCTCGTCCGAACGTCGTGTGGGCGACGATCTATCGAACACCTTATGGATCTTCCTCACTCTCCAAGACTTTTAAGTTGGCGTAACTTAGGTTCTCTTAGTTATGAAAAGTGAAGACCATGTAGTGCTTATATAGGCTACGTAGGGGATCATAAGGAGAATAAATATTGGGCTTCAATATTGAAAATTAAATTGGGTCCAACCCAAATCCATTAATTCTTATCAATATTAATTTTATTTATTTTCCACTATATAAATAAAATTGCACTCCCAATATTATTCCATATTATATCAAATAATATTTCTCCAACTTAGTATTATTTATTCCGTGTATTTAAGATATAAATATCCATGAATAAATTTATTTATTGCTCAATAAATATTATTCATCTCTTATATCCGAGAATAGTACCGTTCAACTTTAATTATTATGCGGATTAAATCCACCTGCAGGGTTTACATAATAATTCCTTATGAACTCATCTCGGGGATATTATCAACCCTTACGGGATACACTTTCCCGTCAAATATTCACGGCATGTCGCATATAAAATATAGTGACCCAACTTAACCGGTAATTAACCCAATAATTAAATCGGTTAATTCCTTTGGCAAATCAAAGTCACTTATATTAAATACACACACCCGCAATAATATCGGGGATTAAGAATAAAATACTCTGAGATTTAAATTGATTATCTAAGGCAATCCTAATCAATAAATCTCAAGCGATCCGCCCAATACACCAAGTGTACAAGTGTGATAAAATAATTAAGATAAATTATTTTCTCTCTCACACAACGACTATACCGATGGATTGGTCCGTGTCCATCTAGGTCGTGAGCAGCTGTTCGATTAAATACGAGTAACCGATAGTATGATCTTCTGTGTGCCCATGCCCCACCATACTAACTACAACGTATAAAATCCAGGACTATATTTTGCATATTTAATTAAATGCAAATAATTGTTTATTAATTAAATAGGTTAAATGCCATGACAGGGAGTTTACCGGTACTTAAATCTAGACATTAAGTACACAACTCCAACAATCTCCCACTTGTACTAAGGTCTAGTCATTTCCTCCAGAGGAAGACTAACTTCGATTTCACGGATTATTTCGAGGATGAGCAGGTAACCGTCAATCTGTTTTTGTTAATAATTTTGAATTAATAATTTTATCGAATATCTAATAAATTTTTTTTTAATTGTTTTCTTTTAGCTTGAAGTGCACGAGACCCTCACACCGACACCGGAGGAGGAGGAGATGATGTATTACAGGAGTTTGATGGAGGCCGGTGAGCTGTATGCCGTCCCGTACCAGCCTCCCCTCCGCTTAACTCACGCAGCGGCAGCGGCGCCGGCACGAGCACCGGCACCGAAGAAGCAGATGGAGAAGAAGAAAAAGAAGAAGAAGAAGCTTGTGGATCGTGTGGCCGAAAGCGTGGCCAAGACATTCAAGAAGGCGGCGACAAATATCCGCACACGTGACGATGTCACGCCCAGCTCTTCAGCAGAGAGACTAGAGAGACGTAAATCTCGGAAAGCTCGACATGATTCTCCGCCTCCTCGACATGCTTCTCCTACTATTCCTCCTCGAGGTTCTTCTCCTCCAGCTCGAGATGCTACTCCTCCTGAGTCTCGAGCTGCACATGCATCTGAGAGAGTGGTGGACGATGATCCACCTATTTATCGTCGGAGTGACCTCGAGAGGATCTTGTTCGACACGTCCGAGAAGGGATTCACGACTCACATCGTGAAGGCCGTCACGGAGAGCGTGACGAAGAGTGTCACGGAGAGCTTGCTCTCTAAAATGAAGGGCTTCTTCGGTATGAGACGACACTCGCAGCCACGGCCTTATCCCTCGAGGCCAGTGTACGAAGAGCCTTCCTCGCCACCTCGGACTTCACCTCCTCGTCATTCCTACCACTGCGAGGACATTGCTGAGACTTCTTTGAGCAGAGCACCAGGTCGATTCTCCACGTCGGCGATGCCTGACCCTCGGTATTCATATGCAGACGCTGACGCATGGATGCGTTACCGCATGCAGCCCCAGCCCCAGGTGCCTCCGGCCTATCCGTTTGAGTATCCATTCGAGAGTTACCAGATGCCGGGTCCATTCGGTCCATTCCAGGGTCCAGTCTTTCCATTCCAGGGTTATCAGATGCCGCCACCGGCCTATCCATTTGAGTCCCCCAGCTACCGCACGCCTCCGTCGATTGTTCCTTTTGATCTGGAGACGTCCAGCACTCCGACACCACCTGTTGTGGTCGATGTCGAGTCTCATACTGGGAGGACCTTTGATATCTTCTCACAGCCAGCTGCTGCTGACGAGGAGGGTGACGACGAGTATGCCGGGGACCTCGGGTGCTTCAGTGACGAGGATGAGGACGACGACGAGGAGGGTGACGAGTCCGAGCAGGATGCCGGGGAGAGCAGCCTCGGACCTCGTGTTGTTCAGCCTTCCAAGTTCCTGCGTAGCCCTTTCATCCGACAGTTCACCAGGGCACGCGGTAGAAGAAGCTGGAAGTTGTACGATGTGTACAGAGCAACGGGGCCCGATTCCTGCGTTAGGGTGAAGTGCTGTGATGATTTGATCCTTGATCAGAAATTCTTCGACGATGTGGAAAATCCCTCTTTTTGGTTCAGCTCTCAGGTAATATTTTAAATTATAACCTTGTTAATTTATGTTTAAATATTAACAACGTGTCAATTTTCAGGTGCTCGACTTGTATATTGCGTTCATGAAAGTAAAAATCAGAACTAGGACAGGGGTGAAGGGTTACGTTCAAGCAAGTCGGCACCAGATATTCGGTCCCGGCTTCTACGTAAGTGAATGTCTTTTATCTATGTTAGTTATATTTTACTTTTATCGTGTTCTTACTGACATAAAATTTATTATTTATGTCATTTTCAAAGAATGATTTCTGCATCGAATACGGGAAATTGAAGCATACAGGGACTTCGGATAATTTCGAGCAGCGATACAAGAATTGGAAACCACCTCAGCGTATGCTAGACATTGTTGAAAAGGGTATAGCTCGTGGTGAGCATGGTTGGTACAATATCCATCAGGTATGTTAACTGAATTTGAACAATCTTTGGTTTCTATGATTTCTTATATTTTCATTTCTTGTATTTTCAATGTTTGTATGTAAGGTGGCCATGATTTGCAACATTGATAACATTCACTGGGTCGTGGCGGTCATTGATTTCGAGAACTGGACTGTCGAAGTGTATGATTCAATGTGCAATATCAGAGCCGCACAGCTGAAGCCCCTGACAGATTTGTTGCCTCGATTGTTGAGATGCGCACACTGGTGGGACCAGCACTCGTACCTGTAAGTTTCATTCATTTCACTGTGTAGTGTATTTTTTTTTTCTTATATGATATTGACGTGAGAAGTGTTTCATTCATTTCAATGTTTTATGTTTCAGGGAGCGTAAAAAGTGTGCTTTCAAGTTTAAGCTGATGCCCAAGGCTCAACAAATAATCCAACCCGACGGAAACTCGTGTGGGCCGATTTGTTGCATGTACCTGGATCGCTTGTTCAACAAGAAACAAACTCACGAGAACAAGACTATTGACCTTCCTTACATCGTTAAGTATAGAAAGTACATTACTAGGATGATTTATTGGTTAGCTCAGGATGCATACACGGAAGAAGACGTACGAGCTTAGTATTTATTGGTATTTGTGTTTGAATATACTTGTTTAGGATGATTTATTGTTTAGTATTGTTGGTATTTTTGTCTTGGATGTGTTGTATATTGAATGCTTGGTTAGAATGTTGCAGGTTTGGGTTTAAAAATGTGTAAAAAAAGCCATTTTTCATTCTGCCCAGAGGTTACTCGAATGGACTGTTCCATCGAGTAACCATCGATTAACCAAGAACAGGTCCATCGATTAATCAAGAATCAGGCCTGAATCTGCAAAGAGGTTACTCGAAAGGGTTACAGGAATGGGGTTACTCGAAAGGGTTAAGCGAACGGGTTACTGGAATGAGGTTACTCGAAATAGGTTACAGGAAAAGGTTACTCGAATGAACATTATCCTGTAATCATAAATCTCCAAGGTTGGTCGATGGTATGTTACTCGAACCACCATCGACTAACCATCGACTAACCTTTCAAAATTAGTATTTTTTGGCCTTTTTTTGGATAATTAAGTTGTTATTTGCACTAATAAGTTCAATTTAGAGCCATAAAACATTATTAAAACAGTTTAGATGATCAATCGATTCGTTTAGAGTGAAAACAAGTGAAACGTGGAACATTAGTCATACTTTTCTAAATATCTTAAGTAACTTTACAACAAACAAACTATGATATTAGTTCAATGTTGACATGTTATGGATTAGAACTCCGAAATTGATCATCAAAACATGTTTAATAAGTGTTTTTTATCATTAAGATGAAGTTACATACTCAAAAACACAATTAGAAATTAAAGAACGACCTTAAAATTGAAAAAAAATGAGTCCTGTTCTTAGTTACTCGATGGTTAATCGATGGGTTGATCGAGGGTAACCCTAATGTGCTCGATGGAAACCCTAATGTACTCGAAAGGGTTAATCGAATGTAGGGTTACAAGATGGGGTTAATCGATTAGGTTACTCGAATTGGTTAATCGATGAGGTTACAAGATGGGGTTACTCGAATAGGTTACAAGATGGGGTTACTCGAATAGGTTACAAGATGGGGTTACTCGAATTAGGTTACAAGATGGGGTTACTCGAATTAGGTTAATCGACGGGGTTACAAGATGGGGTTAATCGAATTGGTTACAGGATTGGGTTACTCGAATTAGGTTAATCGATGAGGTTAATCGATGAGGTTAATCGAATTAGGTTACTCGATGGTGTACAGAATATGCAGAATGCCTTTTCTGTTTTTTTACATCCCCTAACCTGCAAATCACATAGGTATAACAACAACCGCAAATATCCAAAGAAACACACTGCATATATCCAGAAACAAGATAACAAATCAATCCTAGTCATACGATGTATCGAGAAACACGATAACAAATCAACCAAACACAAGAAGAGCCCTCAATCCACACGCATCGGACATTTTGTTTTTGTGTGGCCCTCGATTCTGCAAATGCTGCACTTTTTCTTCTGCCTTCTTCGACCCGATTCTTGCGTTCCTGAGGCTTCCGGAGGGACATTCAAATCAACGCCTGCAGGAGGGATGTAAGCCTTGCAGTTGCGTATGTTATGTCTTATGCCCTTACATTTCGTACACACCTGCACACAAAGACGCGGTATTAGGTCTTTACTCAAACTAATGACGACACAATATTAGGTACGAAGAACAAACCTGAACACGACGAGCAGACCCAGAACCCTCAACTGCAGAACGAACCCGACTCATCCGCGGACGTCCAGCCTGACTAACCACTTCCGGTGGAAGACACACGTACGAAGCTACTTCTGGAGGGACAACCCAATCATCAACGTGTGGTACTGGCACAATAGGAGTCGCATACATCTCTCTCAAGCTGCTTTGCTTGAAATAGGGGCCGACGAAATCGTACAAAGAAAATCTAGCCCGTCTACACAAAGTATCAGGTTAGTGGCATTAATTAATCTAAAAAGAAGATGTAAGGAAACCGATACCATACCGTATAGCGGCAGCAGCATGACGAAACGGAATAAGGTCTAAGTCGAACTCCCGACAGTCACACGTGCGTCTCGCGATATCTACGAGATAGGACCTGCCGTTTTCCTCAACTCTGAACACGGTCCTCGCACTGACCTCCCGAACAGGAAAATGATGACTCAACTGATTCTGATTAGACACCTTTGCGAATGCCTCTTCGGTCAGCTCATCCTCTCTCTCATTAGCCTTCTTTCGTTTCTCGTCAAACCATCTCTCAATCATCGCACGAATCGACTCGAGCATAGCACAAACAGGCAATCGTCGTGGCCATTTGATAGCACTGTTGAAGACTTCGGCCGCATTCGATGTCATGAAACCATATCGTCGTGCAGCACATTTCGACCTTGCCCAGGTCTCAACACCGAGTCCAACGAGGCGCCTATAAGCACCGTCTCCACTGGCTTTCTCCAAATCAGATAAATATTTATCAAACTCATCCACTCGATAACAGTAGGCAGCTTTGTGTACAATTGTGATCACATGAGAGCGGTACATCGCTAGATTCTTCTCGAGGTGGTGACAGCACAACGCACGGGTTGCGTGGGGATAGGCACTCCGAATGGCATTCGCGATGCTCTTGTGCTGGTCGGACACAATGAGCATATCGTCTCCATCGTAGCAAAGCCTGAGGTTCTCTAGAAACCACGTCCACTCCAGGTCATTCTCAATCGGACTGATACCAAAGGCAAGCGGGAAAATCTGCTCGTTTCCGTCCTTCGTGACGGCAACAAATAACACACCACTGTTTTTCCCCTTCAAATGAGTGGCGTCGACTACTATGACGGGACGCAGAGTGCGCTGCTGAAATGCACTAATGCACTGCCCAAGTGCAACAAACATGTGACAGAACACGCCCTCACTGGTCGTCTGAATCTCATACCGAGTCCCTGGATTGCATTCTTTCAGCACGTGCAGATATGACGGGAGCATCTGATATGAATCCTGATAGTTGCCCTACCTCATTTCAACGGCCAGGTTCCTCGTCCGCAGGGCGAAGCTGTAATCGATCACTACTCCGTACAATCTCCTCAGATCAAAAATCATCGTCTTCGGCTTCAGTGTGATCTCATCGTCGACTAGCTGACGTGCAAAGTAAGTAGCGGCAACCTTGCTCGACACGTGACGATCGGCAGTCCGACTCAAATCATTGACACACTCGTGATTCAAGTTCAGCCTCGTAATCTTCCAGAGTGTTTCGTCATTCCCAGTAGCACACAATTTGAACGGGCACTTCTCAGAACCTTGCTTGCAGACGAACGCTACCCGTTCAGTGGTCGAGCGTTTAGTGGCACACTCCACCATATGCTCCATGTGATACATCCCCACCGCTATCTTCAGATCCGATTTCGTTCGGAATGTCGAGCCGACTGCAATGTGACCATACACTAGTTCGGGAGGCTCGACCGATCGCAATGGAACCGCGGGGTCAAACTCCGGCAGTGGAATGATCCAGTTGCGCAGTGGATTATTCTGAGCATTCTGAGCTGCTTCGGGATGCTTGCCGGCTCCCACACTAGAACTCGAGGACAGATTACGGCGTGACAGAATATTTGTGATGACCCGCGGCTGTCTAATCCATTCTGTCCATTCAGTGGTCAACGACTGCAACAGATCGGTCTGACGAGCTTCTTCGTCGTCCTCGGAATTCTCAGCATGCCTCTCGCCCTCGGTCGGTACATCCGGATCCACTTCTGGAATATTCACCTCGGGGGCATTTGGTTGTGCCTCCTCTAGCATCTCGGTGACGAAAATGAAACAATCGTCCTTTTGCTCGTCTAGCATGCGGGATACATCGTCGTCGCTAAGCAAAGGACACCGCACGCTCCTAAAATCATTGCCTCGTGTTAAGATGAACAACATGTACTCGATATTCGGCGGAGGGCGCAAAACGGCACGAATCTGGCTCACAAGACCATGGAGGGTAAGTTGATCCCTCCTGAAGAAAAGGCACATATCTATCCCGTCGACGTAGACCGCTCGTTCCCAACGACCACCGTAACGTATCGTGATTCGTTGATTCGACATCTACAATTACAAAAAACATTATTGAATTAGGTTAACTAATAAAACATATCCATATAAATCGACGAAACAAACCAAAAAATACGAAAAAATGCATTTTTTGGCAAAAAACAGGTCCTGTTACTCGAATGGACTGTTCCATCGAGTAACAGGATGGACTGTTCCATTCGAGTAACAGGATTCGATTAACGTCATATACATTCGATTAACCAATTCGGTTAACCAATTCGAGTAACCTCAATTCGAGTAACCTCACATTACTCGAATCTGTGTTCCTGGAAAGAGGTTACTCGAAACCTGTTACTGGAATTAGGGTTACTCGAAATTTCGAGTAACCTGATTTCGTTTAACCTCAGTCGAGTAATGTTTAACTTCATAAATTCATAGTTAATCGATGGGTTGCTCGATGGTACGCTCCATCGAGTAACCCATCGATTAACCAGCGCAGAACAGAAAATTCGCAAAATCGAGAACGCGTACCTCTCGTTTTTGCTCCTTTAACCTCGCGTATGTTCGACGGCGTTTTCCAGAATCTAACGGAGCAACATGGTAGAGATTTTATGTGTGGGTTTGAGAGAATTTTTGAATTTTTTTTTGGTTTGGTTTGGTAGGTTTTGTTATGAATATGGATATGAATGCACAATTAAACCTACACCAAACCCTCACCTCACCAAAAAATCAGATTTCGTGGGCCCCACAGTCCAATTTGTTTTTATTTTTAATTTATAAGATATTGTTTTTGTATTTTGTTTTGTTTTTTTTGAATTTATTTAAAAAGTAAGGGTATAAAGGACAATTTATGTTCAATTGGTGTAAAAAACTCACACTTTTATAAGGGGGGATTTTAAACTCATCCCCTTATCAAATGTGACTAAAAAGTCACATTCCCTCTATTTATAAGGTAATATCAAAGTCACATTCCCTCTATTGAAGTGGCATTCCTACTCACTGAATCATCGTCTGAAAAAAATTGTTTGGTTCGATTACATGGTATAATCAGTTTCACAAAGTTCGAAGTCCGTTTGTTGTAATCCTGGCATAGTTTATTTATAAGGTAATATCAAAGTAAGGCAACTACAAATTACAAAACCTCGTTTGTAGCATGAAAATATAAAATAGCTAAACACTATTCGTGATGAAACAGAGAAATATGGCATCGGATCTAGAGAAATAATTTTCTTTTACGAGTGTACAATGTGTGATTTTTCAAAGAGAAATGATAAAATTACCCCTAAACATCTATTTTCAATTTTTTTTTATAAAAAATAAAAATTGGGAAATTTTTATATTCATCTTCCTCCAAACTTTTTATATATTTAAAAATAAATAAATAAAAAGCTGTTAAAATATGATACGAATCGGAACGCAAAATAGGTCAAAATCGTCGGAGGGGGAACCGCGCTCGCGTAAGGGCTTTCCGCGCCCGCAGAATGGTGTCGGCGCCCGCCGAAAAGGTCGAAATCGGGGCTGGGAGTTTTCGGGGTTTTCGGCGACCCCGCCCGAAGATTGTCCCGCGACCGCCGAATGAAAATGGCGGTCGCCATTTTTGTCCCGCGGGATTTCTGCGCAAGTTTGTGCTTGGGCTTTTTTGCACTGAGATTTTTGCGTGGGTTTATTTAATTAGGAAATTAGAATTATATGAATTATAATTCTATTCCTTAATTATTTAGATTAATAAATTAGGAAAATGATTTATTCCTAATTCTAATTGTTTCCAATTTGATAGGTTTGCTACACCTATAAATTGGGGTTCTCCGGTAGACGAAAATAAAATAGTGCAATAGAGTGAATTGTAAGCCTCAACGATGTAGTAGATTGGTTCTTTCTTCCCGTGGTTTTTTCCCGTGTTTTGGGTTTCCACGTAAAATTGTGTGTTCGTTCTTTTCGTTTATCTTTTTCTTCGCATCTCATATATATTTCGAGAGCCGTGAGAGATTTAGTTTCAATATTCGAAACAAGTGGTGTCACAGCATCGTAAAAGGGCACAACAAGTGGTATCAGAGCTAGGTTACGATCCTTTGACCTGTTATCAAAAGCTTTCGTTGGGGATCTCGGACGCGGAATCCATACGAGGCAGACGTTGCAGATATTGGTGTTTCTAGATTTAGGTGGAGCTCGAGAATATTTTGGGAGATGGCGACGATGGTTGATATTCGGTGTTAGATCGGAACACGTGGTTCTCTTCATGGCGATTCAAGGTGGAGTTGGTTCAGTGGTTCTAACCAACATGAATCTTGATGATGCGTTGCTGGAGCATGGACGATGTCAAGCGCGATGGAGCCATAAGAGAAGGTATGGAAGAATAGAAAGGTGAGGTATAATTGCACTCTATCCCTCCGGTGATTTGTTTCATGCGCTCGCGGCTTTGCGATCGAGGGAGACAATGAAGAAGGTTTTGAGAAGTGAAAACCCGGGGGAATATCTTGATGTCCAGGGTTGAGAAAAGATGAAGAAATTCCAGGGGGTTTGTCATTACTACAAGGAAAAATGAAGTGGTGAAAATCTAGGTGAATTTTTTAATGACCAAGGTGGAGCATGGAAGAAATTCTAGGGGGTTTGTCACTACTGCAAGGAAAAGGGCCACGTGAAGGGGGACTGTCAGGTCCTGATGAATCGGAGAAAGGAATCGAAGGTGGCCGATTCCGGAGAAGGAGGTTTTCCTGATAGGGAACTCCTGGTTGTCTCTGATTTGGGGAACGTGTGAGGGGTGGATCTTGGATTCTAGATGTTCGAGAGTGTCGGTGGAACGGTGGTCATGGCGCATGACACATCGTGTGAGATACGCGGCACGGGAACTGTGAGAATCAAGATGGTCGATGGACATATTCGAACCCTCGGTACTGCAAGGTACGTTCCGGTCCTGAATGGTAGTATTATCTCTCTCAGACCTTAGATTCGAATGGGTACCAACTTCGGTAAAGGTGGAGTGTTGAAAGTAAGTCGGGGCGACTTATTTTGCGAGGCGAGAGAAAGATTTGGTGGATTGTATGAGCTATGCGGAAACACAATTACCAAGTGGACAACTGCCTCTGCCCAAGGAAGTCATTCGCTGGAAGGTGAGTCGGGATCACCTTGGAGAATCGAGCCTAGGCGTACTATGGATAGCACTGGAGTATTGACGGATGCAGGTGGTGCTGATAGTAGTGGGAATGCGAGATTTGAGAATGGAGATTGCGTGCAGGTCATAGAGCTTGGTGGTACCCGCGGAATGGTGCCGGCGCCCGCCGAAAAGGTCGAAATCGGGGCTGGGAGTTTTCGGGGTTTTCGGCGCCCGCCGAATGAGTTTCGGCGCCCGCCGAAGATTGTCCCGCGATCGTCGAATGAAAATGGCGGTCGCCATTTTTGTCCCAACGGGATTTCTACAGGATTTCTGCGCAAATTTGCGCTGAGGCTTTTTTGCACTGGGATTTTTGCGTGGGTTTATTTAATTAGGGAATTAGAATTATATGAATTATAATTTTATTTCTTAATTATTTAGGAGTCATAAGTCCTCCGGTAGACGAAAATAAAAGAGTGCAATAGAGTGAATTGTAAGCTTCAACGATGTAGTGGATTGGTTCTTTCTTCCCGTGGTTTTTTCCCGTGTTTTGGGTTTCCACGTAAAATTGTGTGTTCGTTCTTTTCGTTTATCTTTTTCTTCGCATCTTATATATATTTCGAGAGGCGGGAGAGATTTAGTTTCAATATTCGAAACAAGTGGTGTCACAGCATCGTAAAAGGGCACAACAAAAGCCTTATACTACCATTTCCTCCTCTCCCACTTCAGTCTCCTCAATCAACTCAATCAGGTTACTGGCCACCGCATCCCCACCGTCGCGTTTCCGCCTCTCGGTTCACCGGCGCCGCTTCAGTCCCCGTCGCTCCGGGTATGTGTTGACATCTTTGATTTTTACAACACTCAGTTTCTCGAACATTTTGTGTTTGATATGTAACGATGGAGTTTTAGCTGTTTCATTTGTCTGCTCAATACCTCCTCCTGAAGAACAATGAATCGAATCTTTTAAATTCAGTTTTTTTCAATCTGTTGAATCATATTGTGTTGTTTCTTTTGTGTGTTTCTGAATGTGGAGGCTTTGGAAAATATTGAATCACGTTTACACGTTTTCCTTAAAGAATATTTCGACCCTATAACAGCCAAGGTATCACGAAACTTCTTCTAGGATAAGACAATACCGCACTTGTTCTTTGGCGTAGAAACAAGTATACTATAGAATGTTTATTCGCTATACTTCGTTAACACAAAGCTCTTAATTTTCGTGGGTCTTAGAATCTGATTTTCAACACCCTTATATAGGTGTTGAAACACCCCTTTGGATAGTGAAAATACCCTTTCATGAAGGGCTGCACCCTTTGGGAAGAGTTGCACCCTTTAAGAATGGTCACACCTCTTCGAAATCACTTTCTTTAGGTGCCATGCATGCAATTTCGTGGCTGCATATTACAACCATGCAAACCATGAAATTAACATATATTTCATGCTAATTTACACACAATAAATCAACACCAACATTCACTTAACCAAACAATGATCCGTTATCACTTTTATACAACCGTGCACTCCGCACTTCGCCTAAATCATATTGTAGTGCTTTAGGATCATTACCGAAACTTTGTATGAATCCAATTACATTAAATGGACAATGATTTCACTTAAATCATCAACATTCCTCCCCCATTTAAGTGTAATCCTTGAATCACTTATTTTAACAATAACAGCCAGAATTATGCATAAAATGAAAATGTCTTGAAGATTGAATTTTCATCTTAGTGTTATATACAACTTATATATTCGAGAATCAGAGTGTCTTAAAAGATTGAACTCTTCAACCCATCTGAATACATAAAAGATAATACACACATAATTCCAAATACATTCTATAATGATTTCCGATACAAAATTAGGCCTTGTATCCCATCCATTCTTGAGTGTATATAGAGCTTAGCCACGACTCTTGAAGCTGCCACACTTCCCACTCATATAGGTGAATCATTTCTTCGTGCACCTGCAAAATGCACTTTATCAAATGATTCATTAAGAATTAACTTCAACCTTAACATGCAGGTTCAAACACATACTTTTGGGATAATTTCCATGTGTTTCAATCTCAAATATAGGCTTTCCAATTGAATTCTGGTTCTAATACAATTAGAAATGAATTTGGTATCCCATATTTGAAGATTCAAAGAGGCTTCAGACCCATCCCAATCACCGACTTTACTACCAAGTCTTTTGCTAATCCCTTGGTCAAATGATCAGCAAGATTATGTTGTGATCTCACAAAATCAATAGAGATTACTCCTTGAGTGATCAGCTCACGGATCGCGCTATGTCTAACGCCCAAGTGTCTTGACTTGCCATTATAAACATGACTATATGCCTTAGCCAAAGTGGCTGCACTGTCACAATGAATTGAAAACGCCGAAATAGGCTTTGGCCACAAAGGAATTTCATAAACCAAATTCCTTAACCATTCAGCTTCTTTACCAGCTGCCGCAAGTGCTATAAATTCCGATTCCATAGTGGAACTCGTAATACAAGTTTGCTTCTTTGAAGCCCAACTTATAGCACCGCCTCCGAGTAGGAAAACCCAACCAGAAGTAGAGGAATGATCCTCTATATTGGTTATCCAACTCGCATCGGAATACCCTTCTAATACCGAAGGATATCCGACATATGTCAAACCAAAGTCTTTGGTTCCCTTTAAGTATTTTAATACACGCCTAACAGCCTGCCAATGATGCGTGCTAGGATTACTTGTGTATCTACTTAGTTTGCCTACCGCAAATGCAATGTCTGGCCTTGTGCTAGTCATAGCATACATAAGGCACCCAATTACTTTGGAGTATTCCAACTGGGACACTGCAACACCCGTATTGGGCATGAGTTTTACACTCGAATCATATGGAGTACTGACCGTAGAATAGTCATCACAATGGAATTTCTTTAACACTTTCTCAATGTAATGAGATTGAGTTAAAGTAATGGCATTGTTTTCACGAATGATTTTAATTCCTAAAATCACATCCGCCTCCCCCATATCCTTCATATCGAAATTTGATGATAAAAATGACTTAGTCAAATCCACTTGTCTTTGGTCAGTACCAAAGATAAGCATATCATCAACATATAGACAAATAATGACTCCTTTACCAAAGTCATCGAATTTGCTATACACACATTTATCCGATTGGTTTAACTTAAAACCATTCGATAAAATTATTTCATCAAATTTCCGATGCCACTGCTTAGGTGCTTGTTTTAATCCATACAAGGATTTAACAAGTTTACATACCTTATGCTCATTACCAGGCATAACGAACCCTTCGGGTTGTTTCATGTAAATTTCCTCCTCTAACTCACCGTTAAGGAATGCTGTTTTTACATCCATTTGATGGATCACTAGATTATGTATTGCAGCCAAGGCTATCAATAATCTAATCGTAGTTATTCGCGCAACAGGAGCATAGGTATCGAAGTAATCAATACCTTCCTTTTGCCTAAAGCCTTGAATGACTAATCGGGCTTTATACTTGTCAATTGAACCATCGACTTTCATCTTTTTCTTAAAGATCCACTTGCATCCTAATGGTTTACAACCGTTAGGTAAATCAGCAAGCACCCAAGTGTTGTTTCCCATAATGGAATCCATCTCATCATTGATGGCTTCTTTCCAAAATGCAACATCTTGCGATTTCAAGACTTCCTCGTATGTTTTAGGCTCATCATCAACATGATAACTATACGAGTATTGAAATCCAACTTCGTCCCTTGATCCTTCAACCAGAAAGGTCTGGAAATCAGGACCGAACGATTTCTTAGTCCTTATCCTCGTGCCTCGACGAGGTTCAAGCGACTCAGGCTCGGGCAAAGTTAATTCTTTGCTTTCAGCCACCTTAGGCACCAGATCCTTGGTCCTAACCATTGATGAAAATCTAGTTTCATCAAATATGGCGTCCCTCGATTCTATGATAGAATGAATCGCTACTGAATCATTCGGCTCAATCACGTAGAATCGATATGCCTTGGAATGCACAGCATATCCAACAAAGATGCAATCAATGCCTCTTTCTCCCAAAGTTTTCCTTTTGGGATCCGGTAGTCTTACGACAGCCCGACAGCCCCAAACCTTAAGATAATTAAGGTTCGGCTTCTTTTTGTACCAAAGTTCGTAGGGGGTAACTTTGTTCCTTTTGTTAGGAACCCTATTTAATAAATAGCAAGCTGTTAACACGGCTTCTCCCCAGAATCCACTATTCAAACCCGAATAGGATAACATGGAATTCACCATTTCCTTTAGTACACGGTTCTTCCTTTCGGATATACCGTTTTGTTGAGGAGTATAGGGCGCAGTTATTTCATGAATAATACCACATGATTCAAACAAAACAGGATCATAATATTCACCTCCCCTATCGGTTCTCAACTTTTTAATCATGCACTCTTGTTGTAGTTCAACTTCAGTTTTAAATACTTTAAACTTTTCTAGCGCTTCATCTTTAGTACTTAGCAGAAATACATAGCAAAATCTAGAATAATCATCTATGAAAGTTACTAAGTATTTCTTATTCCCCAACGAAGGTGTAGCATGGAAATCACATAAGTCGCTATGCACAAGTTCAAGCATACAAGATTCACGTTGAACATCTTTAAAAGGCTGCCTAACGATTTTAGTTAGCATGCATGTATTACACTTATCTTCTTCTATGTTCATAGCAGGAATTAATTCAAGTTTGGACATATCAATCATGCGTTTATAATGAACATGTCCTAGTCTAGCATGCCACAATAATGAATCATTCACTTTAGAAGAAACCATAAGAATAGAATCATCAACTTTATTCATAATATTAAGCATAAACATCCCGTTACATTGGTATCCAAAACCGACAAATACACCATTCTTAGTCAATACATATTTATTAGATTCGTATACTTGTTTATATCCATACTTGGATAAAACACTACCGGATACAAGATTTTTCCTTATTCCAGGTACATGTAATACATCTAATAATACTAAAGACTTTCCGGAACTGAATTCCAACAACACTTCGCCGCGACCAAGAATAGGGGCTGTTGACTCGTTTCCCATGTAAAGCACTGATCCATCTACAACTGGTTCATACTTTTGAAACCAATGACGATCCTTGCAAACATGCTTAGTAGCACCCGAGTCAATCCACCACGCCACCGAATCATCCTGCACATAAAATGCTTCAGAAACTATAGGGACATAATTTAAATTTACATCAAAATTATGTATAGTAGTCTCACCTTGATTGGTGTCCGGACCCTGGTTATTAGACCTTTGTCCCGAGCGATTATTCATCGTTCCCTTTTTATTCTTGTTCGCACGACAATCACTTTTAAAGTGACCCGTTTTTCCGCATATCCAGCAAGCGCCCTTAGGCTTCTTACTCCCAGCATTGTTGCCGTTGTTGTTGTTGTAGGGACGCTTTGTCCCTCGGTTCTTATACGAACTCTCCCCTGCTTCCATCATATTGATAGTTGCAGACCTTATCGGTTCCTTGTCCTTGGGTTTTTCACCCTCTTGCGCCCTTAGAGATTCCTCTATGCGCAAGTGACTACCGAGTTGTACTAAAGACAACTCTTCCTTTTTATGTTTCAAGGTGTGTTTGAAGTCTTTCCACGACGGCGGTAATTTGTCTATAATACTAGACACCGAGATGGACTCGTCCATCTTCATATTATGTTGGGTAAATTGACCCAATATCCGGAGCAATTCATTATATTGCTCCATTACCGGCCTTCCGTCGCACATCTTGTAATTCATAAAATTACCAACTAGGAACTTCTTACTAGAAGCGTCCTCGTCAATGTACTTGGATTCAAGGCTATCCCAAAGGGCCTTAGCAGACTCCACATTTTGATAGATATCGAAGAGAGAGTCAGACATACCGTTTAATATATGCCCACGACATATATAGTCGTCATTTTCCCATTTGCAGCGTTTCCGAGTTTCCTCCGGCGATTCGTTGTCCGCTGCTTCCGGTTGTGGAGTACTTAGAACGTACACCACCTTCAACGTTGTTAGCAAGAAATGCATCTTCTTTTGCCACCTTCGAAAGTCTACGCCTTCGAACTTCTCCAATTTTCCGAATTTGCTGTTCATCTCACGAACCGACTCCATCGTTCAGAATAGGAAATATTCTTTAAGATTGTTGTTTCTTTTGTGTGTTTCTGAATGTGGAGGCTTTGGAAAATATTGAATCACGTTTACACGTTTTCCTTAAAGAATATTTCGACCCTATAACAGCCAAGGTATCACGAAACTTCTTCTAGGATAAGACAATACCGCACTTGTTCTTTGGCGTAGAAACAAGTATACTATAGAATGTTTATTCGCTATACTTCGTTAACACAAAGCTCTTAATTTTCGTGGGTCTTAGAATCTGATTTTCAACACCCTTATATAGGTGTTGAAACACCCCTTTGGATAGTGAAAATACCCTTTCATGAAGGGCTGCACCCTTTGGGAAGAGTTGCACCCTTTAAGAATGGTCACACCTCTTCGAAATCACTTTCTTTAGGTGCCATGCATGCAATTTCGTGGCTGCATATTACAACCATGCAAACCATGAAATTAACATATATTTCATGCTAATTTACACACAATAAATCAACACCAACATTCACTTAACCAAACAATGATCCGTTATCACTTTTATACAACCGTGCACTCCGCACTTCGCCTAAATCATATTGTAGTGCTTTAGGATCATTACCGAAACTTTGTATGAATCCAATTACATTAAATGGACAATGATTTCACTTAAATCATCAACATATTGTCTGTTGGGTTTGGCTGATGATTTATATGTTTCCTTGTGCTCCATCAGTGAATTTGTGAATTCTCCGATACTTTTACGTTTGTCGATTTACCTAGAAATCCAATATTCGCAATCCGGTATTCTTAATGTTTTCAACTAATATACTTATGTTTTAATGATTGTTATATTAGAAATTGATGACTTTCTTTTTTGCCTTTATAATTGACTGACTATGTTTTTATGAAATATGAGAATTAGATTTTTCCGGGAGTTCTTTTTTTATTTTGGGTGGGATAGAGGCAATAGGTACTTTTACCTCTCTATCTACACCTCTACTTGAACTTTGGACCGGTTTTAACCGGTCCGGATTATGTTCAAGGCTGATTCGGTCCGGTTCCGAACCTGAACCGGCCAGATCGGCCCGAATAATTTTATTTTTATTTTTTATGTAATTAAAAATAAACTTATTTACAATATTGTTAAAATTTTTAATTTTTAAGTTTGAATTTACTAAATATTTGAATTTGAAATTTGAAAAAACTAGTCGTTATTTGATCTTATGGTCTAGATTCAAGTAAATTTGAAAAACTAGTAGGATAGGTAAGATAGGTAAGTGAGGTAAATAAGAACTACGTGGACTTTGATTTTTCAACGAGGATACGTAGACACTTTAATTTGGTATCCAAAAATAAAAATTTTATTTTATATTTCGATATTAAAATTAAACTTATGTTCAATTTTTATTTAAATTTTATTTTAAGAACTACGTGGACTTTGATTCCTCAACGAGAATACTTAGGCACTTTATTTTGGTATTGAAAAGTAAGAAAATTATTTTATTTTTCAATATTAAAATTAAACTCGAGTCCAATTTTTATTTAAGTTTCATTTTTTCACATTATTTCTAAAACTAAGTTAACTAAATAAGACCTTTTATTTTTTTTAAACCTTTTTAAAAAGGTTAATTCTCAAAAACTTTTTTAAAAACTAAAAAAAACTCGATTTCAAGGTTCGGACCTAAACCGGTCGGTTCAGAACCTGAACCTGAACCGAGTTGAACCTGAACCTTGAACCTGTTTTCACTGGGTTCGGGTTCGGTTAATCGAAACTCCGAACCTGAACCTTATGAGCCTGAACCGGATAGCCCGGAACCGGCCGGTTCGGCCCGAATGTGCAGCTCTAGGTAATATTACCTCTATCTACACTTCATTCACAAATAACAAAGAAAGTATTACCAATAAAATGAGACAAAGGTAATATTATTTTGTATCCCTACACGATTCTCCTTCCCAGATTATCATATGCTCTGTTATGATCATGTCACAAGCTTAATTTCCTACTTAAATATGTTGCTTTTATTATGATATCATCGATATCTTATTATTTTTGGCAACTTATTCTTATGTCATATCTATCTACTTATAATTATTTGCTTACAACAAACGGGCTTCGAACTTTGTTGATGTTATCAGACCATGTAATCGAACCGAACAAGTCTTCCGCCGGCGCCGACAATGCGGTGAGTGAAAAAGTCACTTGAAAGCTCAGCTTTTTAACACTAGTTGTGAATTGCAGTTTGTTCGGCACCACTTGAACATCCACACCATCAGGAGCCTCCACGGTGGACGTGTAGCCCGAATAAACACTGCCAACATTAGTCACCGTTCTTCTCACAGTCTTATTAACACTTTTCGTCAGTCCAGAAACGGCTATCGAAGGGTAGTTCATATCGGAGATCAAATCAGGTCTCGAGTTGCCAGGGCAGGAAAAGTTATCGGGAACAGTCGACGACACGAGTTTGATCTCGGACGTGGTGTAGCCAAAGTTGCAGAGAAACATCATGTAATCGACGGTTTCCGTCTCGTAGACGAGTCCCGGCCACAATGGGCCGAACACGTTTATTTCTCCGGATCCGATGTCGTGAGGGGTGGCTCTTGATCCCGTGAATCTCGTGATCGGAGCGTTGTCATTGTTTTTCGAGATTGCTGCAAGTGAGGTTTGCATTCGAACTGTTAGAAAAATTTGACAACTTGACATTCATATTAGTGAGTCGAATATATTTTCCAATACTGCCCTCCCTTGAAACCGAGAAAATATTGTTTTTGAATTTGAAAAGACCCGATCGGTATTATATATAAATATATATCTAACCTGTAGTCATTATGGCTGATTTGATAGCAGAGGGTGTCCACGTCGGATGCCAGAAGATCACGGTTGCAGCTAAAGCAGCAACATAAGGGCTAGCAGAGGATGTCCCCGACCGTATGCTAAAGAGCGACGGCTCCTTACCCGGGTAAGAAGCGGACGGATCATTAAAAGTACACGCTCCAAGGATAGCCACCCCCGGTGCTGCAACATCAGGCTACAAAAGAAATCGAATTGAACAATGTATGTAACGTATTTTTACATACGAAATAATGTATATAAATATTTATATGAAGGTTTAAACCTTGACTAGGTTCTTAAGGCCGAGTGCAGGGCCTCTTCCCGAAAAGCCTGCAACAACGGGCGCTGGCTTGTAATTCAGTACGACTTTAGTTGGTGAGATTGTCGCCAAAGGAGTTCTTTCGATGTCAAACGATTCAATCGATCAGCTTAATTTAATTTCCTTTCGTTTTGTTTTGCAATAACAAGTATGATTGTATAGATTGATTGATTACGTACCTCACTGAGTTGATATAAGATTGTATTCGAGGTCCATCCGCTTCGCTGACGGCAGCAAATGGAATAGTAGTTTTAATGTCGTACGTCATTTGCCTTAAGAAATCATCGATCATTATAATCCCGATCACACCCTGATCGATCATTGCATCGATCTTCTTACCTAAATTGGTCGAGTCAGTGTATCGACACAAAACAATTTTACCCTTGACTTTGCCATCGTCTAGTGAACCAGGGATGCAATTTCTGGATGGAATGATTAATTAGTTAGTCGTCGCTCGATAAAGAACTAGAGGTAAACGAACATTACTATTATTAATTTGTACTCTGCATTCGTTGAATCTTTTTGGTTGTGCCCCGCTGCCAAGCCTCCGTCGGTTAAATCGTAAACCGCAGATTTATTGAGGATCGAAAAGTTGATGCCTCCACCCTTAATAACAAATTTATAAATAATAATTGTTAAAAACTGATCGAAAAAATCTATTGATTACCCGTTGATCTGGAATCAGTGTTGATCCGCTCCAAACCCGCCCCATTTACGTACCTTAATAACATCGTTCTCACAGCCCAACGCAATGTCGACCTGAAAATCGCGGTCCATAGTGGTGGCAGCAACCGTTAAGATCCAAGGACTAAAATTCCGAACGGTCCCGGAAGAAGGGCCATCGTTTCCGGCGGGGCCCACCACGATGACCCCCTTCTCCGCGGCATGGAATGCTCCGATGGAGATAGGATTATATAGGAAACGCTCGGTGGGAAAAGTCAACGCTATGGATATCACATCGACCCCATCAGCAATTGCATCGTCGAATGCTTTTAGGATCGACGAGGCCGGGCATCCGTTTAGTCCACACACGCGATAAACGGCGATTTTTGAAAACGGAGATCCGCCCCTCGCGACCCCATCGGCAAGGCCGTAATACGATGCCCCGTTAATCGCCGTCCCAACCGCGATGGATGCGACGTGTGTGCCGTGCCCGGACTGGTCCATGGGTGAGATGACTGAGCCCGGGTGATCAGGATTCTCGTAATACCTTGCTCCGATCACTTTCCTATGTATTCATAGTAAATTATTTCAACAAAAAGATACTTCCTTCAATCTCATAATAGTTGAACACTTTCTACTTCTTTTTTTGAGGTGTACCATAATAATTGAAACACCCAAAAAAAGAAATTATATATTCTAATTTTTAACTACTTTTTAAACTCTACTAAAAACTAATTTATTTTCTATTTAAAAATATATTTTTACCTTTTATTTTTGTTCAAAAAGTCAAAAATTAATATTTTTTTTATGAGGGAGAGAGTAATAACAACAATGCCTCGGTTGATTCAAGGATGTTCACCTGGTGCAATTGAACGGAACGGAGTCATTGCCGGTCATGCAGATTCCCTTCCAATCTTTAGGGATTGAACCACTCATGTACTTATCGTTGAACATCGAGTGTTGAGGCCAAATTCCTAGTTCAATTCATCCACACGTGTGACGTGTGTGTATATAATTGAGGCGAGGCGAACAAAATGTAAAAAAATAAATAAAAATGTTTTACCTGAATCTATGAAACCAATGATAGTGTCTCGCGCTCGCCAATTGCTCCAACCACTAGCGGAGTCGATGTTATGATGATTCCTAAACGCAGTTTGTTTCATCAAGAAATCCCAGGAACGAGTGGTGTGCGGCCGTGAATCCGAGTTCGGAAAAACGGACACCACTCCGGGCCTTCCGGCTATTGATTTGGCTTCTGCTTCTGACAAACGAGCCGCAAACCCCAAGAAACTCTTATTGTAGACATGATGTATAAGATCAGGATTGTTGTTCTTCCTGAAATCAAAGTAATCGTTTTCCGTGATCCTCAGACGAAACCTTAAAAACATGTTCACTTAATTAATTAAACGTCTAACCTTTTGACGAGCTCCCTCAAAAGGCGTGAGTGTTCGCCATTGGCGGCGGCCGAAGCTGTTGAGGCTCCCATGTACACAATGTAGACTTTGTTTTTAGCTTGTGGTTTATCATGATCTCCATTGACATTAGAAACAAGGAGCAATACACTGAAAACCTTATAAATAGAGTTTATGTAAAAACAACTCATCATTAATTAATTACTCACTGATCAGTTAATTCCCACTTCCACATTCACAAATGTATGCTGTGCCAGTTTATATAGAATAGAGTTCACATGCAAACCATAATTTTGGATTTTTATTTTTATTCTTAAATTTAAGTAAAAACGTTAATGTTTTTATTCAAAATTATTTTTTATTAAAATAATTTAGGAAAAACTGATAAAATAAAATTGTATTTTAAAATTAATTACAACTAGGTACACTTGTTTTTTTCACACAATATAATCAAATAACATTATTTTATAAAAAAATTCTCATATTTTTTTATAATTCACAATGCACTGAGTGTGTGATTGAAAGTCCAAGTAGCATCTCTTTTAGCATCTAATATTTAAATAACGCTTATAAAATTCTTTAATATAAAACAAAATAAAAGGTTGTTTAACCAAAAAGTACATATAATTTTTAATTTTTATAGGCCAAATCCATTAGTTATTGTATTTTTTATTAAATAATTTTCATCAAACAATCAATCTTTCAATATTATTAAAATTAAAATTAATTATATTAATTAATTTAAAATCAATAAAGAGTAATATATATATATATATATATATATATATATATATATATATATATATATATATATAATTTTTTATTTTATTTTCCATTTCAAGAGTTTACAATTTTTGTGTTCAAATGTTACACTTCATTTAAAACCACACAAATAATTGCAATCACCCTTACTAACTTACAAAATACTATTTATCTTTCTTTCTTTTTTTAAATTTCTTGTCAGAAAAATTTGAATAAAATATTTGGGTTTATCAATACTTGAATGATTTTTTATGGCTAGATATTAATTAAAGATGGAATTAATTTGCTGATAATTTTCTACGGAATTATGTAGATAATTATAGTATTTTATTTCATTAATATTTAATTTTTCGGTGAATGAAAAATAAATAATTGAATTAGTCAAATGAAATTACATTATTCAATGATAATATTTAAGTCTCATCCGACATCACAATGTGATAAATAATTAGTGTGTGAGAATCATTATAAAATGTCTTTGTGTACTAATTAATTGAAAATGTGAAGTCTCAATCTCACATTGAGGGAGAAAAAATTGATAATCTTGTGATGTTATATGAGTAGAGTGTTTCAACTTTGAGTAAGAGCATGACCTTAGAATTATTATTGTTGGTCAAATTGAGTATGATTTGAACTTGGGTCTCCGAGATGTTTTTTAGGCCTATAAAAGTTTAACAAATGCACATTTAGTTTGTACAGGGTCCGTTTAATAATAACACATATGGTTATCATGGCTTGGTCTTATTAGTTTTTGGGTTGATTAAAATTAATTGAAACTTTTAATTGGCTAAAATTGTTGGTTAGCCTAAAATGTGTGTACGGAATTCGAATGGTCACTCAAAACATAAAAAGTCATCATAATTATATTTATATATTTAATAAATTATGTTAATTAATTCATTATAATTTGTGACATTTGAGTTGCCTTTGTCTCTTAACACTTCCCCATTAAATATAAATAGAAGCTTTTAGTTGAGAGATATATTCATTTAATCAAATTTCATCTTTTTTCTAAGCTCATATTCTCATATATTGTTTTAGAAATATTGTTTTAGCTATATTAGTTCTATGGATTGCATAATACTCGGTTCTCTCTCTTTCTTTGTTCGCCGGAGCTTTAATAGGTGTGCTTTAGACTAGAAGACGATTGAAGTTGTTATATCTTTGGAGACTGACGTCACAAAACCGTATCATACACGGAGCGTATTAGTCTTTCGGATAGTGAAAGCGCCTCGAATACCCGCAATTCAATGTTGTTTTATTTAATTATTGTATTCTGAAATTGTGAAGATCGATAATATTGTTCTAGTTTAGATTTTATTTTATTTTATATTTTGAATTTAGACATTTTACTACAACAAAAACTGGTTTTAGAGACGCTCAAGTGTCACTAAAAATTATTTTTAATGACGTTTTTACTATAGTGACGCTTTGTTAAAGCGTCACCTGATTTGACATTTCTATAAGTACATATAGTGACGTTTGAAAATGTCACAGTAAATGTTTTTAGTGACACTTCAATATTGTGTCTTAATAGCATTACATCGTGACGCTTGAAAATATCACAATAAATATTTCTAGTGACACTTGAATGGGTTATGTGTCATTATTGAGTACCTTACAATTACAAAAAGAGCTTTTACATCCTACAAAATTGACTTCTAACATCGACTGTGGTGAATGTCAATTATAAAAGAAAATAATAGATAAAAGAATATTTTATTTGAACTAAATTTAAATATGCATTTTATCATCAAACGACAAAGACTAAGCATATATAGAAGACTGTCTAAAAATAGGGAAAAATAGCAATAACGTCAATTTTCAACATTTTTTGACCAATAAGGCCAAGTTCCAATTTATGTGTCAATTAGGCCTTTTTGTTCCAATTAGGCCAAAAAAATGAATATGGAAGGATGAAAATACCCTTACTCTATTTCTACTCAACCCACTCCACACCTACCCCACCCCACCCCTGCCCAAACACTGAATACCATGAAAAAACACTGAACGTCAGATTTTTGTTTTCTACTCAACCCACATCACCCCACCACAGACACTGAATGTCAGACACTGAATACCATGAAAAGACACTGAATAACATTAAAAAACACTGAATAACACTTAATAACACTGAAAGACACTGAATAACATTAAAAGACACTGAATAATACTGAATAACACTGAAAGACACTGAATAACACTGAATAACATTAAAAGACACTGAATAACATTAAAAGACACTGAATAACATTAAAAGACACTGAATAACACTGAATAACACTAAATAACATTAAAAGACACTGAATAACACTGGATAACATTAAAAGACACTGAATAACACTGAAAGACACTGAAAAACACTGAATAACACTGAATAACATTAAAAGACACTGAATAACACTGAATAACATTAAAAGACACTGAATAAAATTAAAAGACACTGAATACCATTAAAAGACACTGAATAACATTAAAAGACACTGAACGTCACCTTAGACACTGAATACCATTAAAAGACACTGAATGTCATTAAAAAACACTGAATGTCAAATTTTTACACAGAATATTATATGAACACTGAATACCATGAAAATACACTGAACGTCAGATTTTTTCTTCTACTCAACTCACCCCACCCCAATGAATGTCAGACACTGAATACCATAAAAAGACACTGAACGTCAGATTTTTACATAGAATATTATAAAAACACTGAATGTCATTACAAACACTGAATCTCATAAAAAAACACTGAATGTCATTAAAACACTGAATCTCATAAAAAAACACTGAACGTCGTAAAAAAAACACTGAAAATGAAATAAATAACCCAAAATTAAAACAAATAAAAATGAAATAAAATGAAATAAATATCTCGTAAATGGTACGTGGTCCGAAAATCCCCTCGAGCTCGGGCAGCATGCGTTCGGGGAGAAGCTCGTGACCACACATCACATATAAAGTCACTCCACAGGACCACACATCCGCAATCTACATACAAATTCAAGACAAAACTATTAACAATATATGCTGAGGAGGCAATACATGTTTTTCTTTAATAAAATAAACACATTTCCATCATACTCCTTTTTAAGCAACACTTCAGGAGCAATATATGCAAACTATTAAGAATATATGCCGTATTCGAATGAAGGAAAAACAAATTAAAATATACATCTGAGGTATGTAACAGGAGAAAGCGAATCGTCTTTGCAAACGTCGACCTTATCAAGGACAGAGGCGGGACTCAAGAACTCGGGAGGAACGAAACTGAGCTCACCCGACTCTACTTCGCTACTCTCAGGACTTCTGACGATCTGCTCGACGCTCTTTGGCTCTCGCCCGAGGAGCCGATGGCTCGGGAGGCGTTCTCCTGCCCTTGTCGATTCCGACTTACAAGAGTACTGAGCTTTTTTTAATAAACCATTTTGCACAAAAACAAAGCAGCCAGTAAAAACGATCAGCAAAAACGAAAAAAAGATTAGCAAAAACGAATTAAGGCCCATTCATCGTAACTGATCATTGCGACATACATTTAGGCAGCTTCATTTGCTTCGCGAACTCCTTCTTCACGACCTCGAAAGCGCTCTCCTCCAGGTATGTGATCGTTGACCCCGAGTCCACGATCACGCCCCTGATCTTGTCTTCTTTAAGCTCAAACGTCGCTTTCTCGATCGGAAACTCTGTTTCCCCGACCCGACCGTGATCCCCTCGAGGGACACGTAGTAGAAGGAAGACGAAGACGAGCTCTTCATCAACTTCTTGGTCTTGATCGAATCGATGACAATCTAAAAAAATGCACACATTTTAGCCGAAATAACAATCTAATTGAACTGAAACTTGGATTTAAATTTGCAAAAAATACACTAAAAAATCAACTCACTTGTTTGTGCCGATTCAAAATATCGGGATCGAGGAATTGATACAGAAGCATTGAAAGGACCTAATTGGATAAATAAAAAATGAATAAAACGAATCAACCAAAATCAATCATCGAGGCAGGGGTGATACAGTGTGTAAGTAGACTTAGTTCAGTTCGGTGCACTATGAATCAAGCAATTAAACACTGAATGAAAGCATAATGAAACCAAGCGCATGGTGGATGCACACTGACTGAACCAATTAAACACTGAGTGGCAAGCTCAATGCACAACCACTGAATGCATGCTCAATGAACACTGAATGCATGCTGAATGAACACTGAATGCAACGACAAAACACTGAAATGCATAATAAAATCCACACAGAGTGCGTGAATGCATTTCAGTTCTCACACTCCTTAATTTGTTCCTCACATCAAAGCATTGACAATGTAATAACGCAGAATCCGACTGCTCCAGTTTCGATAAAATGGATACGAGGTTCGAATTCGAATGTGTGAAGCAGGTTTTGAAAAATTCGAGGAGATCGATCAACTTGACTCGGATCTCACGGAAGTCACGACACCAACATTGATGAAAAGGGAAATTTCCTCTAATTCACCCAAAGATAAGATATACATTAATGTCAAAATCAGAATCTAACATCAAGAGCCCCTAATTTTTTCATAATACCCAAATTTATCCCAAATTCAAATGAAACCCTAATTTGATAAATGCCCAAAATACCAACCTGTACAGCAAGGTTTTGTGAACCCGCTCGGGACCAGTCTCGAACCAGAATCGCAAACCATCAGATCGGATAACGACTCCTCGGTTTCATCTTCTTCCATAGCAAAAGCTTCGGTTTCTCGATTCGATTTTTCCGCTGAGATGAGTGTTATCAGTCTTGGTGAGGCGGGAGAGGATATCGATCGCGATCTCCGTTCGGATCGACGAGGAAGGTGACTCCGTTCGGAGCTTCCCCACCGTCAACGCCATCGATTCAACGACGGAGAAGAGGAGGAAGAAGAAGGTGTGGTGGTCCAGGTACGCAGACGGATGTGGAGGTGTCGTGTGTTAGATTTGAGATTCGTGTATCGCGAACACAAAGAGAAAAGAGGGAAGAGGGTAATATGGTCTTTACATATTTTAGGCGGCCTAATTGACACGCGTAATTTCTCGAAACCCTTATTGCCGAAAAAATGTTGAAAATTGGCCTTATTGCCATTTTTCCCCTAAAAATAATACAATAAATATAAAAGATAAATTGTCAATATAAATGTCTCTATTGTCAAGACTATTTTGGTTAAATTAAAAGATGACTTTATTGGAGAATATATTCGGTCCACTATAAATGTCTAGTTGCCCAACTTTTCTAACAGTTCGAGCTGTTGGATGAAGCGGTTTCTAACATGGTATTAGAGCTTAGCCTTGTGGCAGGTCCTGGGTTCGACTCCCGCCATGAGCGACTCCACCCGATTAATTATCCACTTGTTGAGCCTTCCCCTGAGGTTGAAATCGACCCACAAGTGAGGCGAGCTTTTAGATGAAGCGGTTTCTAACATGGTATCAGAGCCTAGATGAAGCGGTTTCTAACATGATATCAGAGCATAGTCTTGTGGCAGGTCCTGGGTTCGACTCCCGCCATTTGCGACTCCACCCGAATTCAAGGGCGGAGCTACGTTATGGCTGGGGTGGGATTCCCACCCTGGTTTTAATTATTAAAGGTATATATATACTAACAATCAAGTTTTTTTGATAATTATTGGCTAGCTCATTTGGTAAACATAAGGTGGTCCTTCCCTCCAGGTCGTGTTGGAAATCGATATCCCGGGGTTAACGGAATTGCGGAAACATAACCCCGATCAAAATCCCTTCGCCGGAAACCACCGCGAAACACCACGCGAACCGGGCCCGACAAGAGTATCGCCGCCGCGGGATAAACCCGTGGCCGAAACCCTAGCCGAGCCCCGCGAGGGGCTCGCGATCGCACGCGATCGCCGGGGCTGCTCGTAGCAGCCCCCCGGCGGTGAGTCCGGCGACTCACCGCCACACCGTCGGAGGAGGGGCGTCCGCCCAGCGGACAGCCGCGGCACCAGCCCGCGGCGCCCCAGCGATCGACTTCGATGTCGATCGCACGCCCCGGCTCCAGCCGGGGCTCCTCCCTTTGTGCGCTGCCGGCGATCGAGCCCTAGGGCTTCGATCGCCACCCTCGGCGTCCAGCCGAGGGTTCGTTGCCTTCGATCCCGGTGGGGCTCGCTTGACAGCCCGCGGTCCGGTGATCTCGGATCACCACCGCGCGGTCAAACCCCATCCCCGGGTTCGTCCCTCGGATCTTCGTTCATATGCATATACGAATTAATTAAAATCATCGAAGGGGTTTCAACGATTTTACCTTTGTTCTCGTTGTACGGAGAAACGAGATCTATGAAGACCTTGAGACCTTCCCACGTATTCCTTGCACTAGCTTGAACGTCGGGTGGGCGACGATCTTCCGAACTCCATGGATCTTCCTCTCTACTTTCTCTCTCTAGAATTGTGATCTTCAAGTTATGAGAATAGAGAAGACCATGTAGTGCTTTTATAGGCTACGTAGGGGATCTTAAGGAGGTGGAATATTGGGCTTCTAATATTGAAGATTAAATTGAGCCCAATGCTCAAGTCCATTAATCCTTATCAATATTAATTAATTTATTTTCCACTATATAAATTAATTGCACTCCCAATATTAAACCATATTATATCAAATAATATTTCTCCGGTAGTATTATTTATTCCGTGTATTTAAGATATAAATATCCATGAATAAAATTAATTTATTGCTAATTAATTTATTCATCTCTTATATCCGAGACTAGTACCATTCATCCTTAATTATTATGCGGAACAAATCCACCTGCAGGGTTTACATAATAATTCCTTATGAACTCATATCGGGGATATTATCAACCCTTACGGGATACACTTTCCCGTCAAGTATTCACGGCATGTCATATATAAAATATAGCGACCCAACTTAACCGGTAATTAACCCAATAATTAAATCGGTTAATTCCTTTGGAAAATCAAAGTCACTTATATTAAATATACACACCCGCAATAGTATCGGGGATTAAGAATAAAATACACTGAGACTTAAATCGATTATCTAAGGCAATCCTAATCGATAAATCTCAAGCGATCCGCCCAATACACCAAGTGTACAAGTGTGATAAAATAATTAAGATAAATTATTTTCTCTCTCACACAACGACTATACCGATGGATTGGTCCGTGTCCATCTAGGTCGTGAGCAACTGTTCGATTAAATACGAGTAACCGATAGTATGATCTTCTGTGTGCCCATGCACACCATACTAACTACAACGTATAAAATCCAGGACTATAATTTGCATATATTTAATTATAAATAATTAAATGCAAATAATTGTTTATTTAATTAAATAGATTAGTGGCAATGGATCGTGAGTTTCCATTACTTAAATCTAGACATTAAGTACACAACTCCAACAATCTCCCACTTGTACTAAGGTCTAGTCATTTCCTCCAAACTCCCGACTCCCATACTCATCACGTGCTTAAGTTGTACTTCCAAGAAGTACTATGTGAATGAGCAATCTAGGTTGCCGCTCTGAAGTTATCTTGGTGACTACAGCGTCGTCTCCCTCGACGATGACTCGTATCAGGTGGTACTTGCACTATGTGTTATCTTACACTTATGGACTTGTGATTTCTTACCATTTGCCATTGCACCGCTATTCACATAGCCTTTGGCAAATTAAGAGTCACCTCTAAGTCCCAGAGATTATCCTGGAGCTATACCAAAACTTCCGCTGCCTCTGAGGCCGCTATTTGGTTACCCATGGCAGAGTCCGAAAAGCATCGTGCTTATCACTCTTCCATGTTAAAAACTCCTTCTCCTTCAATAGTGAAACACATAGCCTGATATCGACTTACACTGGTCCTTATTTGATTAGAAATCTAAGAGAGAGTAATCCAAAGGAAAAGTTTGTCTGGTCCGTAATCCAGAACATAGTTTCCAGTACTTCGAAAGTACTTAAAATGTTCATTACAGCAGTCGAGTATTCCTTTCCAGGATTACCTTGATATCCTCCCACTATACTAGCCGCATAGCAGATATCAGGTTCTCGTTTTCAACATCGCATTTATCAAGCTTTCCACACTCGAAGTGTAGGAAACCGCTTTCATTGCTTCTATCTCCTTTTGTGTTCCAAAACACATATCCTTAGATAGATGCATTCCGTATCTGAAAGGTAACGAACCTTTCTCGGAATCTTGCATGTTAAAACGAACTATAATCATATATATGTAAGATGTCCAGGAGAAGTACAACTTCTTCCTATATCTTTCATAATGATTTATCCAGACAACCATCATTTCATGTCTGATTACATCTTTACATTGTTGCCAATGATAAAATGTTATCTACATAAAAACCCGAGAAACACCACCTTGTTTCCATCACGTTTCCAATACACACTATTCGTCTATGCTTTGATGAATCCATAAAATGGACTATCTCATCAACTTGCAAGTACCACGAACTCAAAGCTTTGTTCCAATCCATAAATGGATCAACTAAGCTTGTACTCTAAATGATCTTGCCTCTTAGCAATAATTGCTTTCCAAGAAGGCACATTTAGATCTAGTACTGCCTCCATGTAGATCCAGGGATCGATTTCATGTATACTAGGTCCAGAGTCCGAAAACTCTCCTAGTCTTATGAATATCTCCGGTTGATTCACAACCTCCCACTACAACGGCATTCCGGTGTATAAACAGTAATAACAGTAGGTGCATTTTGTGGTGTACCGCTACTCGTTTCGGCTGGTTCTAAGTCTTAATCTTTCTCTCTCATTTCAAAGTACTACGTCACTTTGGGCTTGTGGTTCATCTAATAGTCTTCCTCTAAGAACCGGGCGTTAGAACTTATAACGTCCTTCTGGTTCAAAGTACTATTGAACATACATCTTTTGTTCTTCTAGGATATTCTACAACCGCATTTGAATGCGCCGTTGTTTCCAGACATATCCATAGAACACAGGTAGTTCCGTATAACTCATGCTTTTACTATTTCTATAAGAGTTCCATTTCTTATTTCCGACACACCATTTCTACACAAGAGTGTATGGTGTAGTCATTTGGGATCAAATCCCAATCTCTGATCAGTATGCCATGCATTCCTCAGACAGGCACTTGCCTCCGCGATTAGATCGCAGGCTTTCAATGGATATACCTTGATGGTTCTCCACAATTGCTTAGTGTCCATTGACTTCTCAAAACACTTTGCTTTTGTGGCACATCAGGTATGCTAATCCAATTTTTTCGAGTAATCATAAAATGAAATACTCGTACCTTATTGCCTGAGTAAACAACGGTCTGCATACATCAGAGTGAATCTATTCTAATACTTGTCCGGATCTTATACCTTATATCCATAAAGGATTGCTTAGTTATGTTATCTTCCAAATTAGATTCTTGGGTCGGAAGGTCCACTCCTTCAACTTAATTGATCAAAATATCAATTTTCGACCTTTGAACTTCTTATTTGAATAAACATGACTTAGCATAAGAATCCACAAGTATAAATGATTCATTACAGAAATACCTCTTAAAAGTAAAATGAGCTACATACTACGGTTCGTTGCATCGTGGTGGACTCAGGATTCATCATTTATATATTGCTAGCTAATGTACCAGAATAGATAATATCCTTATTTCTTCTTATAACCATCAAATGATTAAAAGAAATAAAATATCCATTCATTAGAAATCCAGAACAAAGTTCTTTCTAAAAGGTACATAAAAGCAATAACTCAAAATGAAATCCTATATAATTGTCCTCCACTGCAACAGCTGCCTCCTCAACAGCATTGCCCATGTAGACTACGATTTCTTCTTTTCCAAGTCGTCGGGTTTCCTGGAACCCTTGCATTTAAAAAACACATACCGTCAGTGGTTCCATATCTACACACCAGGTTCCGGTAGATAATACCACTGACTATGTTTTACGACTAAAGAAGATTTCGTACTTTCTTTGAGAGGATAATCAGACTTCCAGTACCCAGACTGTTTGCATCGAGAATTCTTGCCTATTGGCTTTCTCGTCCCATCTCGTGATCCAAGAAACTTAGGACCACTGGGTTTCTTTGCTTGCTTTTCCTATCCCCCGGTTCATTGGCTACAAGAGCTTGCGATTTCCGTCTCAACTCGTCCAAAAGGTCCATCATCTCAAAAACGTGTTTAAGCGTTTCCTTAAATCGACTGGCCTTTATGAGTATCCTCATCGCCTCTTGTTTAGCCTCTACATCATGTCTAAACATCTTCTTGAGTTTGAACATGATAAAATCAGTTCTTTCCTCATCAGTTAAGACATTGGTAGGCTCGGGAGGACAAAGCTCTCTTGAGTACAAACTTGTACTCTTTAACAGTCTGGGCAATGTCCAGATCTCTATTCCAATCAATACATTCAGGGACCAATGAGTTTAAAATCCTTACGTATCACATAAAGTGGGTTCAAAGCCATATCCTAATCTATGAGCACATATAACAACAAACAATCGATTTAATCTCCGATATTATCTCCCTCAAATAATATCATTAAACCACTAATCACATCTAAAATCCCATCAGGTAAGGCAAGCCACGTGGTGTGGACGTTTACCCACCCAAACGACTTAGCAATTAGATTTTCTTTGGTCATACATCACTTATAGCGGAACCTCGTGGGGAGGAATACTATAATGCGTATCTAAGTGTAAACCATTACTCAGTACAAAGTAAATCGTTTGGAATTGCTACATCACCGCAAGCCACGTGGTGTGGACGTTTACGACAACTTCACAACTCTTCACAATTTTTTACAACTGTCTACATCAATTAATCCAAAATCCGTCAGTATAGCAAGCCACGTGGTGTGGACGTTTACTACACCAAGAGACTTTTATAATTGAGTCCCAATTACTTGATCCATTCGATCTTGTAAATCAAGACGCGGAGAATCATAAGTGAAACTCGAAGTTTCTAACCAGTGATTCACCATGCGAACAACCCTATCTCTCATAAATGAGGGAGCCGAGCAGACAATCGATCCATCTATAAAAGAATGGTACGAAGGTCTCTAATTTGTGTCCTCTACATGACCAAGTGGCTTTGGCTCCATTCCACTCCCCGGGGTGAGAATGAGTCGACTTGAAATCAGCTTTGGAAAGACAAATTAGGCATTGTTTGATAAACTTAATCAATGTTTCTCGTAAGAGGAATTACAAGAACTCTCCTCCAATGACTTATCTATATAAACTTCAAAAGTTTATAAAAGTCACCAAGAGAGCAGCAATGGAGACCATGGGTATGTTTCCATACCCTCTCCCACTTAGCTTTTTACAATAAAGGGATACGCTATCTAATGCATAATTAAATACACATAAGCATGCATACATGAAATAAAGCACATAGAATATTATCACATAGTCAAAATAATACTAGAATATTATTTTCCGACTATTATGGCTTTATCGCATCCCCGTACGCATCTTATAGTCTTCAGTCTTCGTTCTTGAATGCTCCATGTGACGAGAATATTAATCCCAATATTTAAATCTATTTATTTTCAATTAATCCAAAAGTTACTTAATTCGAAAATTAAGTCAATCGAATATATCAAAAATAAAATTAAATATTATTAATATTTTTATTTATTTTTATTTTCCTTTCTAATTCTATTAAATCTTTAGAATCCTATCCAAGTCAAACTTGGAACATTCTAGAAGACTTTTATAATAGAATAAGGAAATAAAATAAATTAGGACTCCTAATCCTTCCAAATTAATTCCTTTCCTAATCTATTAAAAAATTCCATAAAGGAATAATTAAATAGGAAAAATTAATTAAGGATTCTTAAAACTTTCCGAATTAATTAATTTCCTAATCCATTTAAAATTCCATAAAGGAATAATAAAATAGGAAAAATAAATTAATTCCAAATTAATTTCTTTTCCTAATCCATGAATATTCCAAAAGGAATAATCAATTAGGAAGACCAAATTAATTCTAAATTTATTCCTTCCTTATCCATGAAAATTCCCATACTAGGAATAATCAAATAAGAAAATAAATTTATTCTAAATTTATTCTTTTCCTATTCCATGAGAGTTCCAAAAAAAAAAATTGAGAATACTCAAAATAGGAAAACCGAATAATTTAGGAAAGTTTGATCTTGGTGGGAGAGCACGGGTTGGGAGTCCCCGCACCCTACCACCACCATCGATCACCCCAAGGAGCACCGCCGCCGCCGCCGCCCCCAGCCGGCCAGCCACCGTCGCCGGCGACTTCATGGCCGAGAGGGCCGCGGGCAGCCCCATGAAGGGTCGATCGATCCTATGGGATCGGCCATGGGGATGGCCGGTCCGAGTCCTTCCTCTCTTTCGTCTCCTTCGTCACACGTCTCTTCCGGCGGTCGTTTCGGCATCGATCCAACGTATAATAAATTACATAATTTAAATATAATTATCCGGTATCGATTCTATACATGAAATCGACCCTATACATTTTCCGGAAAAAGTAGAACGTAATAATAAACCTAAATTCGGTCAACCCCCGAATTTTTACTATTACAAGCATTCACCACACATAAAACGAATCTCGACATGTCCGAGAGTTTAAAACAATTATGACAATAATTAACGAATAATTAAACGCTAGCCATAATAGTCGGAAACCCTGCAAGGTAGAACAATTTATCGCATATACACATGAACTAGAACCAACGCTCTGATACCAATTGTTGGAAATCGATATCCCGGGGTTAACAGAATTGCGGAAACATAACCCCGATCAAAATCCCTTCGCCGGAAACCACCGCGAAACACCACGCGAACCGGGCCCGACAAGAGTATCGCCGCCGCGGGATAAACCCGCGGCCGAAACCCTAGCCGAGCCCCGCGAGGGGCTCGCGATCGCACGCGATCGCCGGGGCTGCTCGTAGCAGCCCCCCGGCGGTGAGTCCGGCGACTCACCGCCACACCGTCGGAGGAGGGGCGTCCGCCCAGCGGACAGCCGCGGCACCAGCCCGCGGCGCCCCAGCGATCGACTTCGATGTCGATCGCACGCCCCGGCTCCAGCCGGGGCTCCTCCCTTTGTGCGCTGCCGGCGATCGAGCCCTAGGGCTTCGATCGCCACCCTCGGCGTCCAGCCGAGGGTTCGTTGCCTTCGATCCCGGTGGGGCTCGCTTGACAGCCCGCGGTCCGGTGATCTCGGATCACCACCGCGCGGTCAAACCCCATCCCCGGGTTCGTCCCTCGGATCTTCGTTCATATGCATATACGAATTAATTAAAATCATCGAAGGGGTTTCAACGATTTTACCTTTGTTCTCGTTGTACGGAGAAACGAGATCTATGAAGACCTTGAGACCTTCCCACGTATTCCTTGCACTAGCTTGAACGTCGGGTGGGCGACGATCTTCCGAACTCCATGGATCTTCCTCTCTACTTTCTCTCTCTAGAATTGTGATCTTCAAGTTATGAGAATAGAGAAGACCATGTAGTGATTTTATAGGCTACGTAGGGGATCTTAAGGAGGTGGAATATTGGGCTTCTAATATTGAAGATTAAATTGAGCCCAATGCTCAAGTCCATTAATCCTTATCAATATTAATTAATTTATTTTCCACTATATAAATTAATTGCACTCCCAATATTAAACCATATTATATCAAATAATATTTCTCCGGTAGTATTATTTATTCCGTGTATTTAAGATATAAATATCCATGAATAAAATTAATTTATTGCTAATTAATTTATTCATCTCTTATATCCGAGACTAGTACCATTCATCCTTAATTATTATGCGGAACAAATCCACCTGCAGGGTTTACATAATAATTCCTTATGAACTCATCTCGGGGATATTATCAACCCTTACGGGATACACTTTCCCGTCAAGTATTCACGGCATGTCATATATAAAATATAGCGACCCAACTTAACCGGTAATTAACCCAATAATTAAATCGGTTAATTCCTTTGGAAAATCAAAGTCACTTATATTAAATATACACACCCGCAATAGTATCGGGGATTAAGAATAAAATACACTGAGACTTAAATCGATTATCTAAGGCAATCCTAATCGATAAATCTCAAGCGATCCGCCCAATACACCAAGTGTACAAGTGTGATAAAATAATTAAGATAAATTATTTTCTCTCTCACACAACGACTATACCGATGGATTGGTCCGTGTCCATCTAGGTCGTGAGCAACTGTTCGATTAAATACGAGTAACCGATAGTATGATCTTCTGTGTGCCCATGCACACCATACTAACTACAACGTATAAAATCCAGGACTATAATTTGCATATATTTAATTATAAATAATTAAATGCAAATAATTGTTTATTTAATTAAATATATTAGTGGCAATGGATCGTGAGTTTCCGTTACTTAAATATAGACATTAAGTACACAACTCCAACAGGTCGTGGATTCGATTATGCTCTTTCTCATTTCTTTTTTTTTTCTTTTTTATATTGAATATAAGTATATTATTATTTTTTTTTCCTTTTTATATTGAATATAAGTATATTATTATATTTTAAAATCTATTTTTGCTTATTTCCTATTGAATATAAGTATATTGGTTTTATGTATGATTTGGATTTTAAATTTTCCATTTTTAATAAAAAAAAATTAAGGTAGTCTCTCTAATAATTCAGCCCACCCCGAAAAAAAATTCTGGCTCCGCCATTGCCCGAATTAATTATCCACTTCCCCTAAGGTTGAAATCGACCCACAAGTGAGACGAGCTTTTAGATGAAGCGGTTTCTAACATGGTATCAGAGTCTAGCTTTGTGGCAGGTCCTGGGTTCGACTCCCGCCATGTGCGACTCCACCCGAATTAATTATCCACTTGTCGGGCTTTCCCCTGAGGTTGAAATCGGTCCACAAGTGAGCTTCTCTAACAGTTCAAGCTTTTAGATGAAACGATTTCTAACATGGTATCAAAATCAAAGCTTAGAAGGTATATATATATATATATATATATATATATCACACTTCTAAACTCTACCTCACCTTAAAGAAAGAAGTGAAATAATAATTTTTGAACATAATCAAGATCAATTACACACAATTGGTGCCTCTATAGTGAAATGCGTATAAGTAGTTCCAAACAAAGTCGGCTCACCCATAAAGCTTTTGTTAAATACAAAAAGTAGAAAATGTCAATATTATCGTATTTATCTCTTTCAAAAAACAAAATGGAAAATCATGAAAGTGATTTACCTCTTGAAAATTGGTACTTGTATTCTCCTTCTTTGATGTTTCCTCTTCATCTACCTACCACAATCTAACACCAATAATAATAATAATAATAATAATAATAATAATAATAATAAATATTCACTACGGCTAGCACACACGTATAGAATGGGCATATCACACATACATTTATAGTAACACATATTATCCATCAAACATTTTAATAACCATAAGCATGTACTCTCTCTTGTTTTTATTATTTGACGTTTTGACTTTTATAATATTTTGTTTTTTATTTGACGTTCTAAGATTTCTTTACTTCTTAATCTCTCATTAATTATTCTTTAATTGATGATCAGTAAATAACTTTTTTTTATATAAATTAACGAAAGGGGAGAGAGAATATGGTTAATTTAGGTAATTAAAATTATTATTAAAAAGTGTGTTAGAGCTTAGACGACTTTTAATAAAAATAGGAGGGAGTATGAGATAATGTAATTAATATTCGTCTTAAAAGAGTTGACCTTTATCGCATGGTCTTCTTTTTTCCAAATCAGAGAGGATAGGCTTCAAGGGTTTCTAAGGGATGAACCCTTTGTACTTACCGTAGAGATAGGACTAGAAAGATTGTCACATGGGCTATAAACATAGATTTTTCTCGCCTAGATCTCATGGATTTCACTTGAAAGAATCCTTTAATGCTTTTCTAACTGTTCTGGTTAAGGAAGGGTGATGGAACTGAACTAGCTTATTTGCTGTCTAGCCTTATAACTCACTATTGATATATATGGACGGAAAGAAAGACGCACATTGAAAAGGGAAGAAAAAGGGACATTAACTACTAGTCAATAACAGAGACTTTCTATTAAAATCATTCATTCACATAAATAGATACACACACGAAAACATAACAAAACTTATGAGACAAAGATAAAGAACTCCTAATTGACATTCCAATTCATGAAAGTAGAAATAAACACACAAAAATAAAATATAAGTCATGAAGGAAAGATATAAAAGACATTTACTTGACATTCTCTAATTCTTGTAAATAAAAGAACGATAAGAGGATCCGGATCCGTCGTACCACTTGAAGTATATTGACATAAATTAAATGATTGTAAAATATGAAATTAAATGATGTATATTGACATAAATTAAAGAAATAATTAAATTAAATTTATATAATAAAAATACGATTTCTAGGAGTATTTGAAAATGAGATGGGAGTGGTTGGGGCCCGGTGGAATAATTATAAGAGAATGAGCTTTCTAAGGTGAGTTGGGCCGAAAAATAATTATAGGAGAATGGCCCAATAACAATTAGAGGAGCAAAGATTGAGCGGCAGCAAACGAACCCAGTGAGGCAGTGATCATTTATCTTCAAAAAGAGAAATAAAATAGCTAAACGCTATTAATCTTATCTCTTAAAAATTGTCATTTTTTCTTAATTACAAAACCTCGTTTGTAGCATGAAAAAATAAAATAGCTAAACGCTATTCGTGATGAATAAATAAACGCCGAGCATATTTAGTTTCAATTGATGATAATTCTGATTTTGTTTGATTTTTATTACTTTCAGATTCTCGAATATTTTGTGTTTGATATCTAACGATAGAGTTTTAGCTGTTTCATTTGTTTGCTCAATACCTCCTCCTTAATTTTGGATTTTGGTTTTTATTTTTATCCTTAAATTTAAGTATACAGTAGGTGGTAATACTTTATTCTAAATTATTTTAAAGATTTTTAAGAAAAAGAAAGTTTTGGTTTATGTAATTACAATTTATACCTCATAAAATTCACTTTATATATATAAATATATTATAATGTTTTATTATTTAAAAATAAGGTATTCGCATATTTTTATTTATATTTTAGGATAATAATTAAAATTTGTAATGACTATTATACCATTCAATATATATATATATATATATATATATATATATATAATATATATATATATATATATATATATAGTCCTCAGGGACATAGTCGAGTGGTAAAACATGTGATGATGTGAGTAAAATTCTCCGGCGACACAGGGTTCGAACATCGGATGAGACAAATTTTCATTAAAATATTATGAAGGTTTGTCTTGAGGTGAGACATGTTGACTCTCTCGCACAGGTGTCTGCTACTCGAGCACATTCCTCGATTTACATCCTACCCGCTACTCGAGCACATCCCTCAATTTACATCTTACCCGATCGAGAGACCTTGTTGACTCTCTCGCACAGGTGTCTGCAACTCGAGCACATTCCTCGATTCACATCCTACCCGCTACTCGAGCACATCCCTCAATTTACATCTTACCCGATCGAGAGACCTCCGATCGAGTGGAGTGAAATTTCTCGTCTCTCTTCCTTATAAAAAAAAAAAAAATATATATATATATATATATATTAAAAAGGTTAAATTTGGATGTTTATACTTATTTATAATTAAAATAAATTAGTACTTTTAATTATATAAAAACAATTAAAAATAATCTTATTCCAAAATCTTCCATTATTTTAAAATTAAATGTAAAATTTATTGGAGTAAGATTTGAAAAAAATGAATGCAATTTTTTTTTAAGTGAAACACTAAAATTAATTATTTTTGCTTTGGGTACGGTGCCACTATTATGGTGCCAAAAATGGTTTTGATGCTTTTTTTTTTAATTGGAAAAATATATAACATAAAAAGAGTACTAAAGGTACTCAAAATTTACAAAAGATTATAAAAGACAACATCTAAATGAGACACACCTGAGTGTTGGGTGTGAAGCTCGTTTTCACGCCGAAGACGATCGAAGAAGACGACGGAGAAGACGAGCAGGGTTCGAAGCGCGTCGAGGGCGTCGAGCCTAGATTCTGGCCTGGTGTCGGCCGACACCAAGCCCTGTCGGCCGACAGGGAGCTGTTCGAGCTTCTGAGGATCACGCGCTCCAGCCCGAGGTGAATCCCGCAATTCGGGATCGGTGTCGGCCGACAAGCGGGGGCTTTTCAGCCCGCAGACGTGATTTCTTCTCCGTTAAGTTTCCTACCCCTATATATATAAGCCCTACTCGTGTAATTAGGGCATGAGAGCACCAGAAGCACAATAGAAGTCTAGAATAGTTAGAATAATCGAGAGCGTGAGTATACTGATATACGAGTGTATTTGTAAACTCCCCGGAGTCGATTATTGCGTATTCTAGTGAAATCTGCAGCGGCGACAGTGGACGTAGCCCTTGTTAACGGGTGAACCACTATAATTCTTGTGTCTTCATTTTTCTCGTACTATTTTCGTGTTTGTTTATCATTTCTTGTAGAGACGGAATTGGGCGCAAATCCCAACAACTGGTATCAGAGCTTTGGTGGAAAAGCTGGGCAATCGAAGAAACGATGGGAGACATCACGACCTTTGGAGTTACGAGATTTGATGGCTTGGGTTTCGCATCTTGGAGGATGGAAATCGTGAACTATTTAGACGAGAACAATATTCATCACTCGTTGGAAGGCGCAAAGCCGGAGGAGACGAGCGAGGCGGATTGGGCTATCCTTGATCGACAAGTACTCGGATTGATCCGTTTGACGTTGTCGGAGAACGTTGCCAAGAAGGTGATGAAGGAGAAGACAACCGCGGTGATGATGAAGGTGTTGTCCGAGCTGTATGAGAAGCCATCAGTGACGAATAAAGCGGCGTTGTTGCAGAGGTTGTTCCATTTGAAGATGGAAGACGATGGTGTGGTTGCGACTCATGTGAACGAGTTCAACTCGATTGTCAGAGAAGTGGCTTCGTTTGAGATCGAGGTTGATGATGAAGTTCTGGCCCTGAGCTTATTGGCATCGCTATCGATTAGCTGGGAACCAATAAAAGAGGTGTTGGGTGATTCCATGGGAGGTGGGAAGTTGAAGCTAGAAGATGTGAGGGACCGCGTCCTTGCCGAGGGAGTTCAGAGAAGGGATTCCGGGGAAGCATCTAGTTCAACTACGTCGGCCATGTCTATGAGCCGAGGTGAGCATCGCTATGGGGATTCTAAACGCAGTGGAAGGGTGAGTTCGAGCAACCGAAAGAAGAAGCAGTTCAAGTGCTGGAATTGCAGAAAAGTCGGTCACTTAAAGAGGCATTGTGGAGAGCTTTCGGGGATCGGAGGCGGGACAAATGCGGTGACGGAAGAAGACGAGAGTGGAGATGTCTTGCTAACATCTTCTGAGCCTCTCGGAAACTCTTGGGTGCTTGACTCAGGAGCATCGTTTCACACAACGGCGAGACGTGAAGGCGTGGAGGATTTTATTGTCGGAGATCACGGTAAGGTTCATCTCGGGGATGGAAAGACCTTGGGCGTCGTGGGTGTTGGTAACGTGAAGTTGATGACGTCGTTTGGGCAGACGTTGAAGCTGTCGAATGTGAGGTGTGTGCCGAAGCTGTGGGGGAATTTAATCTCGGTTAGCCAGCATGAGAGGGGCAGACACAAAGTTACGTTCGAGAATGGGTCTTGGAAGGTGTCAAAGGGTGCGATGGTTATTGCTCGTGGTCGAAGGACGGGTACCCTTTCTCTATCATCACCTTCCAATCTCTGAAGGTAGAAAACACGTCGCTCTTATGTTTCAAGAAGAACGACCAAACCTTTCGGGAATAGTCATCGATGATGGTAAGCATGTAGTAAGAACCTCCAGTGGAGGGGACCGGGGATGGTCCCCATAGATCGGAATGAACATACCCGAGTATCTCTTTAGTTGTGTGAGCGCCGGTAGTGAACTTCACTCGCGTTTGTTTCCCGAAGACGCACTGCTCACAAAACTCCAACTTCGACAAGCCCTTATCCCCAAGAAGCCCTTGCCTACTCAACTCGGCCATTCCGGAATCACTCATATGTCCTAGACGCATATGCCAAAGTCTCGTTGTATCAACATCCGGGACCTTGGAATCACCTACGGCTACTTCACCTTTCACCGTGGCTCCTTCAAGAACATAAAGCCTATTTGACTTACGTTCACCTCTCATAACCACCAACGAACCGCTGGCAACCTTCACGACTCCACCTTCTCCGGTGAACGAGTAACCCTTGAGCTCCAAAGTACTAAGGGAAATCAAATTCCGCTTTAAGCCGGGAACGTATCTAACCTCGCTTAGGGTGCGGATCGCGCCGTCAAACATCTTGATCCGGATGCTTCCTATCCCTTCGATCTTGCATGACGCGTTGTTTCCCAAAGTCACCGCACCTTGCTCCACCTTTTCAAAAGTATCGAACCACCCACGATTCGGACACATGTGGAACGTACATCCCGAGTCTAGGATCCATTCCTCGCTTGATTTGGAGACCTCACCCAAAGCCATGAGAAGATCACAATAATTCTCGGCTACACCAACTTCACCGGAACTCTTACCGGAATTATTGTTGTTGTTGTTGCCGCCTTCTCTTTCCTTCCTATTCTTTAAGGAGTAACAATCGGCTTTGATGTGACCCTTATTCTTGCAATAGTTGCAAACCTTGTTACTATGTCGTGACTTCGATCGAGACCTATCTTGCCCCGTCGATCTTTGGTTGGTCCGTCCACGGACATTCAATCCTTCGCTTGGCGTTGATGGAGTAGTATACTTAATGTCTAGATTTGAGTATTCTGAACTCTGTATGCATTTTCATTTACCTATCTATTACAGACATTCATTTGCTTTTAATTATTGTTAATTAAATATATGCAAATTATAGTCCTGGATTTTATACGTTGTAGTTAGTATGGTGTTGCATGGGCACACAGAAGATCATACTATCGGTTACTCGTATTTAATCGAACAGTTTCTCACGACCTAGATGGACACGGACCAATCCATCGGTATAGTCGTTGTGTGAGAGAGAAAATAATTTATCTTAATTATTTTATCACACTTGTACACTTGGTGTATTGAGCGGATCGATTGAGACTCATCAATTAGGATTGCTCGGCGATAATTGATTTGAGACTCGGAGTATTTTATTCTTAATCCCTGAAACAATTGCGGGTGTGTATATTTAATATAAGTGACTTTGATTTACCAAAGGAATTAACCGATTTAATTATTGGGTTGATTACCGGTTAAGTTGGGTCACTATATTTTATATATGGCATGCCGTGAATTCTTGAAGGGGCAGTGTATCCCGGAAGGGTTGATAATATCCCCGAGATGAGCTCATAAGGATTTATTGTGTAAACCTCGCGAGTGGATTTGTTCCGCACAATAAATAAGGTTGAGTGGTACTAGTCTCGGATATAAGAGATGAATAAATTTATTAAGCAATAAATAAATTTTATTCATGGATATTTAAATCTTAAATACACGGAATAAATAATACTAAGTTGGAGAAATATTATTTGGTATAATATGGAATAATATTGGGAGTTCAATTTTATTTATATAGTGGAAAATAAATAAAATTAATATTGATAAGAATTAATGGATTTGGGTTGGACCCAATTTAATTTTCAATATTAAAGCCCAATATTTATTCTCCTTTTGATCCCCTTCGTAGCCTATAAAAGCACTACATGGTCTTCACTTTTCAACCTACGTTACGCCAACAATAAAGTTCCGAGAGTGAAGAGGATCCATAAGTTCGATAGCTCGTCGCCCACCCGACGTTCGAACGGAGTGCAAGGAATACGCGGGAAGATCACGAGGTCATCGATTTCGTTTCTCCGAACAACGAATCGTAGGTACAATTCTCAACGCACTTGTTAATTGTTCGATTTGTGTTTTATTGAAAATACCGTAGGACGAAGATCCGAGATCGAAGCCCGGATTAGACGAACGATCACGCGGTGGTGGCGAAGCCACCGGACCGCGGATCGCCGCCTAGGGTTTCGGCGTGGGGGCGTGGGGGCCGAACCCTCGGCTGGGCCGAGGGTGTGCGATCGATCGCGGGATCGATCGCTAGGGCACGGGCTGGTGCCGTGCCCTACCCCGCCGTGAAGGCGGGGGCCTCCTGGTGGCGGCGGGTCGCCGGACCCGCCGCGGGGGCTGCTGGGCAGCCCCACCCCGATCGATCGCCCGAGCGCGATCGATCCCTCATCGCGCGAAGCGCGCGGCCGTGGGGGTGCGGCTGGGGCGTGCGCGGCCTTCGGGCCTCGCTGTGCGCTTCGGTCGTATCCCGGCATGGTTGTCGTATTCGTGTGATCTCCGGCGAAAGGTTCGTTCGGGTTATCGGTTCCGCAATTTTGATAACCCAGGATAGCGAATTCCAACAATTGGTATCAGAGACAGGTTTACGTTCGCGGTATTTTCGATAAAATTGTTCTACCTTGCAGGGTTCCGACTATTATGGCTTGATGATTATTCGTTTAATTATTTTGTCATGTGATTGTTGGTTTTATTAAACTCTCGGACATGTCGAGATTCGTTTTTTTGGTGGTGAATGCTTGTAATAGTAAAAATTCGGGGGTTGACCGAATTTAGGATTTATTATTATGTTCATGTTTTTTCCGGAAAATGTATAGGGTCGATTTCGTGTATAGAATCGATACCGGAATTGTAATTTAGATTTTTTGTAAATTTAATATTACGATTGGATCGACGTATCGAAGACCGCCGGAGAAGACGAAGTGACGAGAGGGACGAAGGGCTAGGGATCGATTGGATCGATCCCCGTGATGCCCGATCGATGGCTATGGGCGTGGGGGCTGTTGCCCTAGCCGCGGCTGCCACCACCTCGGTGGTTGTCGGCATGGCTGGGCGGCGGCGCTCCTCCCCGTGGCTGGCCGGTCGATCGAAGGGTGGGGGTGGTTCGGGGTCTCCCAACCCGGACTACTCCTACCGGAAATATACTTTCCTAATTAATTCATAATTCCTATTTTGAGTATTTCTTTATGGAATATTCTAGAAAAATAGAAAAAGAATTAATTTAGTACTAAATTTATTTTTCCTATTTGATTATTCCTACTCATGGGAATATTCATGGATTAGGAATAAAAATAAATTTGGAAAAGTATAATAGTACTAACTATTTTATTTCTTTATTTCATTATGGATATCATTTAGAATATTCCAAGAATATCTTTGATAGATTATTCTAGTGATTTAATGAAGTGGAAAAAGAAAATAAAATAAATAAAAATATTAATAATATTTAATTTTATTTTTAATATATTCAATTGACTTAATTTTCGAATTAAGTAACTTTTGGATTAATTGAAAATAAATGGATTTAAATATTGGACATTAATATTCTCGTCACATGGGGCATTCAAGAAACGAAGACTGAAGACTAGAAGATGCGTACGGGGATGTGATGAAGCCATAATAGTCAGAAAATAATATTCTAGTAATTATTTTGACTATGTGATAATACTATGTGCTTTATTACATGTATGCATGCTATATGTGTTTATTTTATGCACTAGATAGCGTATCCCTTTATTGTAAAAAGCTAAGTGGGAGAGGGTATGGAAACATACACATGGTCTCCATTGCTGCTCTCTTGGTGACTTTTATATACCTTTGAGATATATATAGATAAGTCATTGGAGGAGAGTTCTTGTAATTCCTCTTACAAGAAACATTGATTAAGTTTATCAAACAATGCCTAATTTGTCTTTCCAAAGCTGATTTCAAGTCGACTCATTCTCACCCCGGGGAGTGGAATGGAGCCAGAGCCACTTGGTCATGTAGAGGACACAAATTAGAGACTTTCGTGCCATTCTTTGATAGGTGGGTCGTTTGTCTGCTCGGCTCCCTCATTTATGAGAGATAGGGTTGTTCGCATGGTGAATCACTGGTTAGAAACTTCGAGTTTCACTTATGATTCTCCACGTCTTGATTTACGAGATTAAATGGATCAAGTGATTGGGAGTCAATTATAAAAGTCTCTTAGTGTAGTAAACGTCCACACCACGTGGCTTGCTATGCTGACGGACTTTGGATTAATTGATGTAGACAGTTGTAAGTAATTATGAAGAGTTGTGAAGTTATCGTAAACGTCCACACCACGTGGCTTGCGGTGATGTAGCGATTCCAAGTAATTTACTTTGGTACTGAGTAATGGTTTACACTTAGATACGCGTTATAGTATTCCTCCCCACGAGGTCACGCTATAATTGATGTATGACCGAAGAAAATCTAATTGCTAAATCATTTGGGTGGGTAAACGTCCACACCACGTGGCTTGCCTTACCTGATGGGATTTTAGATGTGATTAGTGATTTAATGATATTATTTAAGGGAGATAATATCGGATATTAAATTGTTTGTTTGTTTTATGTGCTTATAGGTTAAGAATGACTGTGACCCCACTTTGTGATATACTTAAGGATGAAAACTCACCGGTTCCATATGGTGATGATTGGGAACGAAATCTGGACATTGTCCAGACTGTTGAGCTCTCCGAATCCACTGTTGTCCCAACTGATGAGGACATTCGAAATGACCTCAGGATGATGTTGAGACACAGCGTGGAAGCCGGGCAAGAGGTGATTAACGTACTCACAGAATTCTCTCTCAATGAGTCCCTTAAAAAGGAATCAACGAGAGCGGAGTTTGTGCGTAAGTTAAGAGAATCACAAGCTTTTGTGGCAAGGCTAGAGGAAGAGCGTGCAAAGAAACCCAGTGGCTCAAAGCCACGGATTGGGAAAGGCAAGCCTTCTGGCAAGTGCTTTCGATGCAAGCAGTTTGGGCACTGGAGGTCTGATTGTCCTCTCATCAAAGGTACGAAATTTTCCTTAGTCACTGAAACATTGTCAGCGGTGATATCTAGCAGCACCTGGTGTGTAGATACGGGCGCCACTGACCATGTCTGCAATTCATTGCAGGGGTTCCAGGAAACCCGGAGACTTAGAGAGGGAGAGATCGTGGTCTACATGGGCAATGCCGCGAAGGTGGCGGCTGTTGCAGTGGGAGACGTTCACTTACGTTTTAGTAGTGATAGGGTTTTGGTTTTACAAAATTGTCTTTATGTACCGAATTTTAGAAAGAATTTGATTTCAGTTTCTAAGTTAATTCTGAATGGATATTCTGTTTCTTTTGATCACTCTGTGGTCATAAGAAGAAATAGTGAGATTGTCTGTTCTGGTACATTGGTGGACGATTTGTATATTCTAAATCCTGAGTCTAACACGATGCAACTAACCGAGAGTAATAACACATCTACGAACACCAATAAGAGAAAGGAACCTTCTAAGATGAATCAATTATACTTGTGGCATCTAAGGCTAGGTCATATTAATTCGAATAGAATTCAAAGGTTGAAAGCTGATGGTCTCATTAGCGGTATAGAAGGAGAGGACCTTCCAACCTGCGAATCCTGTTTGGAGGGTAAAATGACCAAGCGTTCTTTTTCTGGTAAAGGACGTAGAGCTGAACAAGTATTGGATTTGATTCACTCTGATGTATGCGGACATATGTCTACTCAGGCAAGGGGAGGGTACGAGTATTTCATCACCTTTACTGATGATTACTCAAGGTATGGATATATTTACCTGATGCGCCACAAGAGTGATTCTTTTGACAAGTTCAAGGAATTCAAGGCTCTTGTGGAGAACCTTCGTGGTAAATCCATAAAATGCCTGCGATCTGATCGCGGAGGCGAGTACCTGTCTGGAGAATTCAAGGCATACTTGGCAGAGAATGGGATTGAATCCCAGCTGACTTCACCATATACTCCTCAGCAGAATGGTGTGTCAGAAAGAAGGAATAGGACTCTTATGGAAATGGTGCGATCAATGATGAGTTACTCGGATTTACCTGTTATGTTCTGGGGACTTGCCTTGGAAACAGCGGCGTATATTCTGAATAGGGTTCCGACCAAAACGGTACCAACTACACCCATGGAATTGTGGAGTGGGCGTAAGCCTAACTTGGGACACATTCGGATCTGGGGATGTCCAGCACACGTGTTGCGACAAGGCGCCGATAAGTTAGAACCTAGATCAGAAATACGGCTGTTTGTAGGATACCCGAAAGGAACTAAGGGTGGCATGTTCTATAGTCCTACGGACCAGAAGATCGTTATAAGTACTAACGCTCGGTTCTTAGAGGAAGACTATGTCATGGACCAAAAGCCCAAAAGTGACATAATACTTGATAAGTTGAGAGGTAACGAGGAAGACCTGGATACAGCCGAACCGAGTGTAGATACACCACTAGAACCTGCACCTAATACTGTCACTGTTAATACACCGGAACGCCGTCGTAGTGGGAGGGTTGTCAAACAACCGGACAGATGGATTGGACTGGGTGAGTCTTCGGACTCGGCACCCGGAGTTCATGAAGTCGATCCCTGGACCTATGATGAGGCGGTACAAGATATAGATGCGCCTTCTTGGAAGAAAGCGATGAAATCCGAAATAGAATCTATGGATTCTAATAAAGTCTGGGATCTTGTAGAACCACCAAGCGGCGTAAAGCCAATTGGGTGTAAATGGGTCTACAAGAGAAAGAGAGGATCTGACGGAAAGGTTGAAACCTTTAAAGCTCGGCTTGTTGCGAAAGGATATACTCAGAAAGAGGGAATCGATTATGAGGAGACCTTCTCGCCGGTAGCCAAGATAAAGTCGATCCGGATTCTCTTATCCATAGCAGCTCATATGGATTATGAGGTGTGGCAAATGGATGTCAAGACAGCTTTCCTTAATGGAAGTCTTGACGAGACGATTTATATGAAACAACCAGAAGGATTCATTGCTAAGGGGCGAGATCATCTAGTGTGCAAGCTTAATCGATCCATTTATGGATTGAAACAAGCCTCGCGATCGTGGAACCTGCGGTTTGATGAAGTAGTCCAATCTTTTGGATTCATTCAAAGCATGGACGAATCGTGTGTGTATTGGAAACGTGATGGAAAGAAGGTGGTGTTCCTCGTGCTTTATGTAGACGACATACTTCTCATTGGCAACAGTGTGAAGATGTTATCAGACATAAAGGGATGGTTGTCTAGACAATTCGATATGAAAGATTTGGGAGAAGTCGGACATGTTCTAGGGATCAAAGTTATAAGGGATCGCCGGAATAGAACATTGTGTCTTTCCCAGCAATCTTACATAGACACGATTCTAGCTCGTTTTAACATGCAAGATTCCAAGAAGGGTGATCTGCCCTTCAGTAAAGGAACTTATCTTTCTAAGGAAATGTGTCCTCAGACACAGAAGGAGAAAGATGACATGAAAGCGGTTCCCTACGCTTCGGCTGTGGGAAGCTTAATGTATGCAATGTTATGCACGAGGCCTGATATTTGCTATGCCGTTGGCATAGTAGCGAGATATCAGAGTAACCCTGGAAAGGCTCATTGGACTGCCGTAAAGAGCATTTTCAAGTATTTGCGAAATACTAAGGATTATGTTCTGAGATACAGTGCAGACAATCTGATTCCTTTGGGTTACACAGATTCGGATTTCCAAGCTGATAAGGACCGGCGTAAGTCGACATCAGGCTATGTGTACACTTTGGGAGGTGGAGCCGTATCATGGAAGAGTGTTAAGCAAAAGTGCATTTCGGACTCTACCATGGAAGCTGAATATGTTGCAGCCTCAGAGGCAGCGAAAGAATCAGTGTGGTTCCTTAATTTCCTCCAGGACTTAGATGTGATTCCGAGTTTGCCTAAGGCTATGACAATTTATTGTGACAATAGCGGTGCAGTGGCAAACAGTAAGGAACCACGGTCCCATAGTGCTACAAAACACATAGAGCGCAAGTACCACCTGATTCGAGACATCGTCAAGAGGGGCGATGCGATAGTCACCAAGATAGCTTCGGAAGACAACCTAGTGGACCCTTTCACCAAGATACTTCCTAAGGAAGTATACTACAAGCACTTGGAGGGTTTGGGAGTCAGAAGTTTGGAGGATAAGACTAGACCTTAGTATAAGTGGGAGATTGATGGAGTAGTATACTTAATGTCTAGATTTGAGTATTCTGAACTCTGTATGCATTTTCATTTACCTATCTATTACAGACATTCATTTGCTTTTAATTATTGTTAATTAAATATATGCAAATTATAGTCCTGGATTTTATACGTTGTAGTTAGTATGGTGTTGCATGGGCACACAGAAGATCATACTATCGGTTACTCGTATTTAATCGAACAGTTGCTCACGACCTAGATGGACACGGACCAATCCATCGGTATAGTCGTTGTGTGAGAGAGAAAATAATTTATCTTAATTATTTTATCACACTTGTACACTTGGTGTATTGAGCGGATCGATTGAGACTCATCAATTAGGATTGCTCGGCGATAATTGATTTGAGACTCGGAGTGTTTTATTCTTAATCCCTGAAACAATTGCGGGTGTGTATATTTAATATAAGTGACTTTGATTTACCAAAGGAATTAACCGGTTTAATTATTGGGTTGATTACCGGTTAAGTTGGGTCACTATATTTTATATATGGCATGCCGTGAATTCTTGAAGGGGCAGTGTATCCCGGAAGGGTTGATAATATCCCCGAGATGAGCTCATAAGGATTTATTGTGTAAACCTCGCGAGTGGATTTGTTCCGCACAATAAATAAGGTTGAGTGGTACTAGTCTCGGATATAAGAGATGAATAAATTTATTAAGCAATAAATAAATTTTATTCATGGATATTTAAATCTTAAATACACGGAATAAATAATACTAAGTTGGAGAAATATTATTTGGTATAATATGGAATAATATTGGGAGTTCAATTTTATTTATATAGTGGAAAATAAATAAAATTAATATTGATAAGAATTAATGGATTTGGGTTGGACCCAATTTAATTTTCAATATTAAAGCCCAATATTTATTCTCCTTTTGATCCCCTTCGTAGCCTATAAAAGCACTACATGGTCTTCACTTTTCAACCTACGTTACGCCAACAATAAAGTTCCGAGAGTGAAGAGGATCCATAAGTTCGATAGCTCGTCGCCCACCCGACGTTCGAACGGAGTGCAAGGAATACGCGGGAAGATCACGAGGTCATCGATTTCGTTTCTCCGAACAACGAATCGTAGGTACAATTCTCAACGCACTTGTTAATTGTTCGATTTGTGTTTTATTGAAAATACCGTAGGACGAAGATCCGAGATCGAAGCCCGGATTAGACGAACGATCACGCGGTGGTGGCGAAGCCACCGGACCGCGGATCGCCGCCTAGGGTTTCGGCGTGGGGGCGTGGGGGCCGAACCCTCGGCTGGGCCGAGGGTGTGCGATCGATCGCGGGATCGATCGCTAGGGCACGGGCTGGTGCCGTGCCCTACCCCGCCGTGAAGGCGGGGGCCTCCTGGTGGCGGCGGGTCGCCGGACCCGCCGCGGGGGCTGCTGGGCAGCCCCACCCCGATCGATCGCCCGAGCGCGATCGATCCCTCATCGCGCGAAGCGCGCGGCCGTGGGGGTGCGGCTGGGGCGTGCGCGGCCTTCGGGCCTCGCTGTGCGCTTCGGTCGTATCCCGGCATGGTTGTCGTATTCGTGTGATCTCCGGCGAAAGGTTCGTTCGGGTTATCGGTTCCGCAATTTTGATAACCCGGGATAGCGAATTCCAACAGGCGTCTCTCCCGAATTAGGACTCTCCATCATCAAAATATTCTCTCTAGATGAGAGAGTCGAGGTTACGTCTTTAAACGTGAGGCTATCTCGAGAATATATGAGAGTATCACGGAAACTCGCCATAGAAGGGGGTAGCGAAATTAGGAGCCAAAACGCGAGGTCGTCATCTTCGAGCTTCACGCCAATGTTGCTGAGGTCGGCGACTTTCTCCTTGAATTTCGCTACGTGCGCGGGGATAGAGGAACCCTCCGCCATCTTGAGAAAATATAAACTTCTCTTCAAATTGTGCTTACTTGACACCGTCTTGGTGATGCACATCTCTTCAAGCATCTCCCACAATTCTTTTGCTGTCTTCGCTTTCATGATGTCCTCCGCCAAAGCGTTCGAGACATGGAGCCCTATGGTCGCCATGGCCATCTGATCGAGCTCTTCCCAATCTTCATGCTTCATGTCCGTCGGCTTATTTTCAATACCTTTGAGGGCGCCCTCTTGCTTCAGGGATCGAAGAACTAACCTCATCTTGTATTGCCACGTCGGGAACCTTGTGTTGAGATCCAGCAACGGTATGTCATACCTCACGCTCGTCATCCTTAGCTCTGATACCACTTGTTGTAAGATCGGACGATGTATAGTATGATAATATCAAGAATACCGAAGAAAAGAAATCAACGAAAAATAGAGAAGACAAGAATTTACGTGGAAACCCAACTGGGAAAAACCACGGGAGGAACGACGAACAATTCACTATAATATTGCTTCACGATTACAAGGATGATATACGCTCTAAACCCTCAAATCTCACGCAATAGCTATAGAATTATAATATGTTGTTTATGCCCATGGAGTAGCTCTCTTTATATAGGGGAGAGACCTAATTAATGTATGGTAACATTAATTCTCGCCCATGCTTTGCCTTGAAGGAGAAGGAAACCAAAACGGACCAAAAATAGGATTTCCTATTTTTCTCGCGCTGGGCCAAAACGGCGACCGCCGTTTTCAAAACGGCGGTCGCAAAACCAATTCGGCGGTCGCCGAAAACCTTCCGGCGGGCGCCGAAACACCCGAATTTGGGCAGCCCCGATATCGTCAACTCGACTGAAAACGGCGACCGCCGTTTCCAAAACCGCGGTCGCGGAAATCCTCCTGCGAGCGCTGATGATGTCCGGCGGGCGCTGAAACCTTCAGCGATGCTTCCTTCTCGGTTTTGTGGCAAACTTCAACATTCCAAATCTTTGAGAAAACTAACCAAGATTTTGTTGGAAAATATAGAACTCGTAGAGAGTTTCAATTCGATACCTCATTTGCTCAAATCAGAATTGAAATTAATGAGAAATTAATTCTTGAAATATAATCAAAATTAAGAGAAAAACGAAGAGAAATTTAATGAGAAATGTGCAATTCCACGTTGGAAATATATCCAAACTCAAGTGGGTATATAAAGTGCTTACACTTTAATAGCTTATGAATGAATTGCTATAGAATTGCTCCGCCTCCTACCTGCGCGCAGGGGTGCAAAATTTGACGAAAATAGCCTACGAACCCCGAACTTGTGTGCGAGCGCGACCTGCGTACACGAATGTCGGTTCGATTTGGGGGCGATCGACCAAGCTAAATAAATCAAATAAAATATATTTTTGATTTTATTTTTTGAAATTCAAATTGAGCATTAAGAATGCCTTAATGCAGAGCCATAATGGCTCGACCGTTACGGTCAACAAGTGTCCAGGTTCATGCATGAACCTTCAGCATCCCCAATGCTCGACTATATATGCTAGCTTCATGTTTGAGAAGAAAAACATCAAAACCACTCCAGCAAATCTGCTTCTCTTCTCTTGACTTTTCTTTCCTTTGGCCTTCCGGTGAAATTATTTAGTCATCTCTCGATTCGACGTGCAACGTTGTTGCGTGAAACGTTGTATCCTGAGAAGCAAACGATCGGTAGAGGTGAAATTTTGTTTTAAGGAGATCGTCTTGAACACGAACCTCGTTTCTTTTCTTTCTCTTAACCATCTTCGTAATCTTATCCCTACAACTTCTTCATACAGATTCATTATTCATAGGCCTCGGAAGCAAGGAAATGTGAAGAGTGTAAGCGTCTTGAACCGAAAAATGGTTTTGATGCTATCATTATTTCTTATAGAATGAATGTGAAAATCGTAATATTCATATAACCTTATAAACTAATACTCTTATTCAAGATCTTCAGTTGAAATAAAAATAGAAAGAATGATTTTAAGTATTTAAAAATATATAATTATTATTATTTTTATTATATTATTTTATTAATTTTGGTTCTGTTTGTTAAAACTCATTAAATTCAGCCAAATTTAATCGAAACAAACCGAGTGAACTGAGCTAAATACATACAAATTGTGTTGAAGTATGACTCGAATCGAAATAAAAACTATGTTGAAGTATGACTCTAATCGAAATAAAAACGAAACTTACGAAAAGAGAGTTCGGCCTAGGGGCTAGGACTTAGGATCGATCATAATTAATTATAGCTGGTGATGTCATCGTGACATCACCAATGGATTAATTGGGTGCACACGTGAATGCTAAAAGTCTCACCCGAAAGATTTTTTAATTTATGGTCTAAAAGATTTTTAAATTTATGGTCTAAATTTATTTGTTTAGATAAAAAAAATTATAATTATATTGCTTAAAAAATTTAGGGGGATGTATTCAATTAGGAGTCTATAGGATTTTAATAGACTTTTAAAGTCCAGGTGTATTCAATCCGAATTTTTAAAAGTCCATTAAAACCCGGAGGTATTCAATAAGGATTTTAAAAAATCATAAAAAATCCGTAGGTATTCAAAAGTCTATGGATTATAATGGATTTTAAAATTTTATGGATTTTGATGGATTCTCCTTACAAAATATAACTAAATTTGACTTTTTGAAATCTCTCATAATTATGAGAGATTTTAATGGACTTCTTTACAATACGAAAACTCAAATACGAAAATTAAAAATAAAACAATTGTTAGTTAGTTACACTAATCACTCTATTAACATTTTTTTTTGAGAAAATTTATCTTATCATATTTTCGTTAAAAATAATTATTTATACATGATATTAATAATAAATTATTTTGTGATAAAAAATTATAATAATTAGAATAATAATTATTTTTTTTGTTTTTTTTTTAAATTTGATTTTTTTATATAAAAGTAGTTCATATAAATTTACAATTCTTTAAAATCTATGAAAATCAATATAAAATCAATAATAAAATCAGTCAATTTCTCCATAAAATCTATAAATTTTCAAAATTAAAAAAAATTCTATAAAATCCTAATCGAATATACTCTCTTAATTCATGGAGATTGAAGAGTCTGCATTGCTAATGCTATTGGAAAATGAGGCTCATGCATTACAATAATATAAATAAAGATGAAATAATAATGATAAATAATAATATTTATTTATTTTTGAACAGATGCATATTTTGATAAATAATAATATTTATTTATTTTTAAACAATTTGGATTTTTTTAAATAATTAAGATTTTTTTATATATAAAAGTTTATAGAAATTCAAGTATAGTAATTAAAAAAATTATATTACAATTATGTGAAGTTTATGAAAATCCATCAAAAAAAGTCAGTCAAACTCTACGTATACTCCGTGGATTTAGAAAATCTATAAAAATCCACGGACTTTTAAAAGTCCAAAAAAATTCATCAAAATCCCAGTTGAATACACCCCCCTTAGACCTTAGAGTATATTAAGAGAAATTTTTTTATTCCTAATTTTAAATAATTCTTTATTTGATAGGTTTGATTAATCTATAAATTGAGAGTTTCCACATAAATTTGCTAAATTTATAAATTGAGGTGAGGTTCTTCATAGTTTTCGTAGAGTGAATTATTTTAACCTCAACGACTGAGTGAATTTGTTATTTTCAGTGAAATTTTTTTTCATGATTTTTTTTTGGTTTTGAGTTTAAATTTGTGTGTTTAATTTTCGTATATCTTTTTCTTTGTCAACTTATATATATTCGAGAGCGGCGTGCGATTTAAATTTATTAATAAAAAATAAAAATAAAAAAAAAATTTAAAAAATGTTAAAATATTTTTTTAAAAAATATTAATAATATTCTAGCATTAATTATATAATATGTGTTAAATTATTGATTCGAATTTTTTAAATTTATTTTAAAATAAACTTAATTGAGCTAGAGATTAAATAAGATTGAAATTAAGTTAAACGATTTGAAATGAATTGGAATGGATCGAAAGTAAATCTAAAAGAACTAGGATTAGCTCGAATAGCTCGAATTCTAAAAAAATGCCCATAAAAGAGATATTGGTGCCTGGTCACAAAAACCTCAATTGAAAAAGTAAAATATATATATTTTTAAAACTTTTGTTAAAATATGACTCGAATCCGTAGGAATTTTATTTCCTTATTTAGGATGATTAAAATTATATTGTATTCAATATAATTCTATTACTTATGGATTTAGGAGTCATATATTAGGAAAATGGTATATTCCTATTCCTATTGGTTATCTAATTTATGGGTTTTCTACACTTATAAATAGGGATCTCCATAGACATAATTATTTGTGTAGAACACGAGTTAATACCATCATAGAGAGAGATAATATTGTGTGAGATTAGAGGGTTTTAGAGTGGATATCAATCCTGGTAATCATCGGCAATATTATAGTGAAAGTTCTCGTCGTTCCTCCCGTGGTTTTTCCCGATTTGGGTTTCCACGTAAATTCCTTGTCTTCTTTACTTGTCTCCTTCTTTATTTATTGTTGAGTTATTTTTGGGGTTCCGCATTATTATTCATACTATACATCGTCGATCTGCAACAAGTAGTATCTAGTGGTACCGGTCTTGATCGTGTGGCGTTCAGAGCTTTGTCCCGTAACAAGTGGTATTAGAGCCAGGTTACGATCCTAAAAGCTAACAAGTGGTATCAGAGCCAGGCAACGATCCCGTGACCTTCCTTCCAGACTACGATCCTACTACCTTCCGGAGCAAGGTTTCGATGGCGAGCGTGAGGTACGATCTACCGAATTTAAGTCTCAACACGAGGTTTCCTATTTGGCAATACAAGATGAGGTTAGTCCTCAGATCTCTTAAGCAAGAGATTGTTCTTCTTTGTGTTGACAACAAGCCGAAAGACATGAAGCATGACGAGTGGGTGGAGCTCGATCAGATGGCTATGGCGACCATAGGGCTTCATGTTTCGGATTCTTTGACTGAGGAAACGACGGAGGCGAAGACCGCAAAGGAATTATGGGAGTTGTTGGAGTCAATGTGCGTTGAGAAAACGGTGTCCAGCAAGCATCACTTGAATAGAAGTCTCTACTTCCTCAATATGGCGGAGGGGTCGTCGATTCAAGACCATGTAGCGAGATTCAAGGAGCGTGTAGCTAACCTTGGGAAAATTGGCGTGATGATCGAAGATGATGATCTTGCGTTTTGGTTGCTATGCTCGCTACCCCCCTCAATGTCGGCTTTTCGGGACACACTTCTCTATTCGCGAGATAGTCTCACGTTTAAAGACATAACTTCGGCTCTCTCGTCAAGGGAAAACGTACAAAGGATGGAGTCCAACAAGGATGGTGTGCCCGATGTGGGTGAAGGACTTAACGTCCAAAAGAAGTACCGTGATAAAGGGAGCGACTCGGGGAATTCGAAGTCGCGACACGGGAATAAGACGTGTTTCTATTGCAAGAAGAAGGGACACATAAAGTCGGAGTGCTACGCGTGGAAGAAAAAGGAGAGCAACAACAATAATTCCGGTAAGAATTCCGGTGACGTTGGATTAGTAGATGGGAATTTCTATGGAGAACTACTAATGGCTCTAGGCGAGAACTCCAACTTGTGTGGTGATTGGATCTTAGACTCGGGTTGCTCGTTTCATATGTGTCCGGACCGGTCGTTGTTCGAGACTTATCTTTGGAGCATGGTGCGGTGTTCATGGCTAATGACACCTCGTGCAAGGTCGAAGGGATTGGGAATATTCGCTTGAAGATGTTTGATGGCACGGTGCGCACGTTAGGCGAGGTAAGACATGTCCCTAACTTGAAGAGGAATTTGATTTCCTTGAGTACCCTTGATATTAAGGGCTATAAACTCACTTGCAAAGGTGGAGTTTTAAGAGTTACCAAAGGTGGTTTGGTAATATTGCGGGGAAAGAGAAAGGCGAGACGCCTTTATGTCCTCGATGGAAGCTCGGCGAAAGAAGTAACCGAGGTTGATACAAGCTACACCGGAGAAGGTGGAGTTGTTAAGGCTACCAAAGAAGCTTTGGTAGTGTTGGGAGGAGACGAAAAGGCGAGACGACCTTATGTCCTCCATGAAGGCGCGGTGAAGGAAGTAACCGGGGCCGAACCTCGACTCTTGCTAGAAGACTCTCACTGGCTTAGAGGCATGCAACCAAGTAAGGCCGGAGTGACCAAGCTGATTAAAGATAAAGCGGTAAACGAAGTAACCGTGGGAAAAACTAGGCTCTCGGATGAAGAGTCTACACGACTAGACCATGTGCGGCTTGGGCATGTGAGGAAAGTCGATTTGAAGGATCGAGTTTTTCTCGATCTATGGAGTGTTTCTAAATATGGTGAGCATTGTGCGCTTGGAAAGCGGTCGAGAGGGTATATCTCGAATTGGGCTCACAACTCGAAGAAGACACTCGGGTATGTACGTTCCGAGTTAAGGGGACCTTTGAAGGTCCAAACTTCTAGGAACTAGGCCCGTTGGGGCATTTGGAGGAAGACGAGAGACGAGACTATGGAGTGCGATGTGATTTCGCATGGGCGATGTGATTTCGCTTTATGGTTTGATGTGCGATGTGATTTCGCATGCGCGATGGGATTTCGCCATTTCTCGTCAAGGTGGAAATTGTTAAAATATGACTCGAATCCGTAGGAATTTTGTTTCCTTATTTAGGATGATTAAAATTATATTGTATTCAATATAATTCTATTCCTTATGGATTTAGGAGTCATATATTAGAAAAATGGTATATTCCTATTCCTATTGGTTATCTAATTTATGGGTTTTCTACACCTATAAATAGGGATCTCCATAGATATAATTATTTGCGTAGAACACGAGTTAATACCATCATAGAGAGAGATAATATTGTGTGAGATTAGAGGGTTTTAGAGTGGATATCAATCCTTGTAATCATCGGCAATATTATAGTGAAAGTTCTCGTCGTTCCTCCCGTGGTTTTTCCCGATTTGGATTTCCATGTAAATTCCTTGTTTTCTTTACTTGTCTCCTTCTTTATTTATTGTTGAGTTATTTTCGGGGTTCCGCATTATTATTCGTACTATACATCGTCGATATGCAACAAGTAGTATCTAGTGGTACTGGTCTTGACCGTGTGGCGTTCAAAGCTTTGTCCCGTAACAAGTGATATTAAAAGCAGGTTACGATCCTAAAAACTAACAAAAATTCCATCATAATCGTTCTATGTCTTTACAAAAGGGACAAAAGTAATAGCCAGACATAGAAATCTTTAGTATCAACATAGTATTTGTCATTTTGCAAATTTGTATTTTGTCACCATTAAATCTCTTAAGAAATACTCATACTAAAGTAAGATTATCCCGTAACTTTAACTCTTAATTCGTATTTAGGTTTAAAATTTTATTAAAAAAATTAATATTTGTAATGTTAAATGTGGATTTTTTTTTATTCAAAAGTATGTAAAAATGATATTTTTAATTGAAAGTTGAGATATTTAATATAAAACTGAGAAAGTAAATTAAAAAATATTCATAAAATTGTAGTATTTATTATTAAAAATACAATTCAATTCAATTCCAGAAAAATATAATTTAATTTATGATAACTGTAATAATTCACAATGTGGAGTTCAAGTAGAAGTAGAACTAGCATCTCTCTTAGAAAATGGTTTAATATAAAACAAACAAAAAAAAGCCATTTAAACAAAAAGTAACAATACAGTTTTTAATTTTGCTAGGCCAAAACTAGTGGTAGTATATTTTACAATCCATTCGTTATTATAATTTTTATTTAATAAGTTTCATCAAACATTCAATCTTGAAATATTATTTAATTAAAAATTAATTATATTTGATTTGTACTACGTACAAATATATTTGAACATTTTTTAAAATCAATAAAGATTAATATATAATGTTACATTTTATTTATAATCACACAAATTATTACAACTACACTACACTACACATAGTCACTTACAAATTATAATTTATCATTTTTTTAATTTCTTTCCTAACTTTTTAAAAATTCATTACCTTTAATTATTTAAGCATATTTTTATTGTCTTTTTGCACGTTATATCTTCAAAGAAAAAAGAGCGTCCGACATATTTTATTTTACATAGGTAATAACACGAGCCATGCAGAGTAGACGCTAAACGCTAGTTAGTTGGGCGGTGACTAGGGGCCTAGCGTCTAAAGAATTAATCGAGGACTAGGCGGAGATTAATCGTTTTACTTTTTTATATTTAATTGATTAATATTATATTTTTTTAAAAAAAATTATGCATAGTAATGGAATATTTTGAACAAAATAATTAATAAATAACCAAACATAATATGAATCAAAATTTTACAATAGTAAAATAATAAAAATAGCTTGAAATTTTAAATTTTTGTAACATTTTCAATATATATATAATATTCTTTTAAATTTGATCTTATACTAAAAATTTATTAAAATATCATCGATTTTATTTGATTCATTAAGTTTAAACATCAAATTGGAATTGTACAACCAAGCCTGTTCGAGGACAATTTAATTAAGTAAAGACGGAACTAAGTGAATTTAGGCGGCAAAAAGAGGATTTAGGCGAGATTAGTCGGGTTAAAGTGATGCTTAGGCGGCTTGGGGGCCTAGAGCCTAGGCGGGCTAAAATCTAGGTGGTCGAGTACAGCCTATGGCCTAGACGGAGCCTATTCGGAGCTATGTGGGGATTTTTTGGACAGTGGGTACTACTCCCTCCCGGTTACAAAAGTTTGCAAACTTTCTTTTTACTACTCCCTCTCAATCACAAAAGTTTGCAAACATTTTTTTAGTCTGTCTCATAAAACTACATATAACTTTGTTATTTAATTAGTTAGATTATACTATAGTTGAATTAATGATTTCATTTAAATAATTTACTAACTTATTGTTTTTTATATAAAACTATCGATGATTAATTGAGAATTCTCTATTTTTATAAAAAAAACACAATTATTTTCTAATTAATTATTTTAACATATTTTAATTGTATTGTTAATTATTTTTTTATAATTCACATTTTTATCAAAAAAAAATTCTAAATTTCTATTTTTATATATTAGTGGTACTTTTACTTTAAATAATTATTTGATTGTGATATTTATTTTTTATATTTGAAGAAAATTTTTTATGTAATAAATGATATTGAGTGTTTTTTTGAAAAAATAATGACATAAAATGTAAATAAATGTATAAGGTAGTAATAATGAAAAGTATGAAAATTATTTTATTGTAAAATGTTTAACTTGTTAAATATAGAATTATTTTTAAATAAATTATACATTTTATAGTTTTTAATTGTGATATTCTTATTAAATAAAGTGTGTTATATTTTAATAATGTATTTCAAATAGTATGAAAATGTCATATTTCAAACAAACTAAATGGCATTTGAAAACTAATTTAGAAAATGTTTTTCTTATTAAAAATAATTTCAAATCACATTAAATTAACACACTATTTAGATTGTTATATTTCGAACAAACTAAATGGCATAAACTATATATGAGTCAAATTTTGTTAGCTCAATTAATTGAGCACTTAAATTGAAGACGTAAGGTCCAAAATTCGAACTCAACATATTGCAATTGACATAAAAAAAAAACTATATACGGAGTATAATTAAATTAATAAATATATAGTTAAAATAAAGTTTGTATCCATACAAATTAATGATAGAGTATATTTTTATTGTAAATTTGTTAATTATTCTTTATGATTACAAATTGTGAATGGTGATTTATTTAATATATTTCGTATGCATTTTACATTTTACATGTAGCATGATGTAAGCTATCTAGATCACTTTCTAAATTTCAAAAATCACTCCATAATTAATTTGAATAAACAAAATATATTATTTCTTGTTTTTTCAATTTGTATTTACATAGGAATAAAGGTAGTACAAGTAATCGTAGTATATTCATGAACTACCATATAGCCAAACATAGAAATCTTTAGTATCAACATATATAATAAATATATTTGTCCTTTTTTTTTTTTTTTGGTTTACATATGTTTAAACTCCTCTATATAAACTGGGCGAGTTTATATGAACATACTCACTCTAGATCTCACTGATCAATTGATCATCTCATAGAATTATAATATGAGAGGTTTCTATCTTTTGTTTCTTGTCTATATTAATATTCTCGGGGAGGCATCGAATAGTGATGAACATGGAGTTTATATCGTGTACATGGGAGCCGCAACTTCGCCACAAGGTGCCCCAAGAGCCGATCATGCTCAGCTTCTAAACGAGCTCATCAACAGGCACGTCGTTTTTATCAATTACTATATATATATATATATATATATATATATATATATATATATATATAGAAAATTACCAATTTAGTCCGATGGACTTTTTTCTTTTTGGTACCACAAAGTTATGTTTTTTCAATTACATCCACTAAAGTTTTAAATCGATTCAATTTGATCCAATTTTCGCCAAAAAATTCAAAAATCATTTGAAATTGTGCATGTGAGACGCACGTGACAATCAATTTAGGGATTTCCGGTGACCGAAGCCACGTGGCGCACTATGATTGAGTGATGTTTTTTATTCAGCAAATTAATACATGGCATCCAGGTGAATTTTTTTTTTGTTTGTTTTTTTTGTAAAACATCACTCAATCATAGTGCGCCACGTGGCTTAGGTCGCCGGAAATCCTCAAAGTGATTGTTAGGTGCGTCTCACGTGCGCAATTTCAGACGATTTTTGAATTTTTCAGTGAAAATTGGATCAAATTGAATCGATTTGAAACTTTAGTGGATGAAATTGAAAAAACGTAATTTTGTGGTAACAAAAAGAAAAATGTCCATATTTATGGGACTACATTGATAATTTTCTCTATATATATATATGATATGATATGATATGTGTGTCTGTTTTAGAATTTTATACGTTCATAATAATCACACGAAAAATAAATGCAATTACTTTCAGGAATACATCTGTTGTACAAATTTACCACAAAAGTTTTTCGGGATTGGCGGCTTATTTGTCAGAAGAGGAAGCTAAATCAATAGGTGAAACAACCGGAGTGGTGTCCGTCTTCCCTGACGCGTTGACAAAACTTTGCACCACACGTTCTTGGGATTTTCTTCAAAGCCAAAGGCAAAGCCGAACTGCCTTTCAGAATAAGATCAATTCAACTGCTTCTAATGTCTCTGATTTCTGGGGTGGGCGTGACACTATCATTGGCATCTTTGATGGAGGTCAATCATTCATGTTTTTTTTTTCTTTTTTGTTTCATTAATTTTGAGACATGTCAATGATCGGTTCAGGAATTTGGCCTCAACATCCGAGTTTCGATGATGAGGATATCGGCTCAATCCCACAAAGGTGGAAGGGAACGTGCATGACCGGAGATAATTCCTCTTCGTTCATGTGCAACAGGTGAATATGATCTAGCCGTTGAAGTTAAGAAAATAAATTACTAAAATTGACAATAATTTTATATACAGGAAAGTGATCGGAGCAAGGTATTACGATAATCCAGAAGATCCGGGTTCAATCACCACGGCCATGGATGACAATGGACATGGTACACATGTTTCATCGATTGCAGCTGGGATTCCGGTATATGGGGCCTCGTATTATGGCTTTGGTAAGGGGGTCGCAAGAGGGGGCTCTTCGAATTCAAGAATAGCAATGTATCGTGTTTGTGCACAATACGAATGTTCGTCCTCTTATATTCTCAAAGCATTCGACGATGCACTTAGTGATGGGGTTGATATTATATCCGTTTCGATAGCTTGGAAACAGGATAGGTACTTATTCAATGATCCCATATCCATCGGTTCATTTCACGCTATGGAGAAAGGGGTCACTGTGGTAGCGGGTGCTGGAAACGACGGCCCTTCTTCTGGTAGTGTTGAAAATTTTAGCCCTTGGATCGTAACCGTTGGTGCGACTACCATGGATCGTGATTTTGAGATACATATTGTACTCGGAGGACGGGACAAGGTGATTAAGGTATGTAAGCACCGATCGATCAAAACACATATTTTTCAGGTCGGATTGAAAGCTTAAATGAATGAATATTTGATGATAATAGGGAGAAGGTATCAGCTTTCTAAAAACATCTACGATGTATCCTTTAATTGATGGACGATCAGCAGGATACAACAATACTAATATAAATTATGCGGCGTAAGTACGATTCATAAAGATAACCAAACTTACATTAATGAATACAATCCATTGTTGATCTTCAAATTTTTTCAAAAAAATTCAGGCATTGTGTCCCTGGTTCATTAGATGATGCCAAAGTGAAGGGTAAAATTGTTTTATGTGAATACAATGACGACAATATCGACTCAATGATAAATCAAGGAGTGAAAGGTATTATAATTATGGACGATCAGATGAGGCAAGAGACATACCCTTATGGATTAACTCCGATTGCTGGTGTGAGTGAAACGGATGGAGCTCAAATATATTCTTACATAAACTCAACAAGGTGATAAATTATAAATTTATTATTGCAAAATGAAATTAAATGTTACCTAGCTAATAAGATCAAAATATCTATTCAACGTTATGAAATTTGAAATTGAAAGATATCCTCTGGCGAGAATATCACCAACTATCGAAGTGAAAAAGAATTACAAGCCAGCGCCCGTTGTTGCTGTATTTTCGGCAAGAGGCCCTGCACGGGGAAAAAACAACCTTATTATAAAGGTCAGCAATGAATAAAGAAGATGATCATCTAAAATATCAATTAAATGTTTGTTCGTAAAAAAATTAAGTTAATTGGTTGTTTGTAGCCTGATGTTACAGCACCAGGAGTAAATGTCCTTGCAGCATGGTTTTTTAACGACACATATTCCGCTCTTCCGGGTAAGGAGCCACCTCTCTTCAAGTTTCGTTCGGGTACGTCAATGTCATGCCCACATGTTTCTGGTCTAGCTGCAACCGTAAAGTCTTGGTATCCAACATGGACATCGTCTGCTATCAAATCAGCCATAATGACTACAGGTTAGATTAACTAATTTACAAAATCCAAAACAAAGTATAAAATGACAATCAAAACTCGTTTTCAAGCAGCAATCACGACAAACAATTACAATGCTCCGATCACAACATTCGAAGGAGCAAGAGCCACCCCATACGACATCGGATCTGGAGAAATAAGCTTATTTGGCCCTTTGTGGCCGGGGCTCGTCTATGAGATAGAAACTATCGATTACATACTATTTCTCTGCAACTATGGATACAAGGCATCCGTGATTAAAAGAGTGTCGTCGACTGTGCCTGATAACTTTACTTGTCCTAGTAACTCTAGTCATGATTTGATTTCCAATTTGAACTACCCTTCAATAGCCGTTTCTGGTTTGATTCCAAATGTAAGCAAGACGGTCCAAAGAACAGTGACTAATGTGGGTCAAGTTTATTCGTCCTATGCCGTTGTCGTGGATGCGTCGACTAACGTTCACGTTCAAGTGGTGCCAAACAAATTGCGCTTCACAAGAGATGTTAAGAAGTTGAGCTTTGAAGTGACATTCCTACTCACTGAATCATCGTCTGAGGAAAACTTGTTTGGTTCGATTACATGGCATAATCAATTTCACAAAGTTCGAAGTCCGTTTGTTGTAATCAAGGCATAGTTTATTTGTAAGGTAATATCCAAATAAGGCAACGGTCAAATTACAAAACCTCGTTTGTAACATGAAAAAATAAAATAGCTAAATGCTATCGTACGTGATGAATAAATTAGTAATTTTATTTATATATAAACCTCATCCTGATTTCACCCTGCTGATGAATCATGGCCCGTTTCACTTTAATCGTGTCTCTTTTCCTGCAAGTGTTTTCTGTATGGACAATTATGGATAGTAAATTCTTTTCATAGGTATGTTGTTAGTGTGTAGTTCTTCCTAATTCAACATAGAACCACGTTGTTCTTGTTTGAACTACGTTGAACTATACATTTTGTTTTGTAGTTTCTTCATGTTTCATGTTTGTATGCTTTCTATTCATTAATTCATACAAGTCTGTTAGGTCAACGTAGTACAAGCTGTTGAACTGTGGAATTAACAAGTGGTTCAACGCGTGACCACGGTTCATCAGCATGGAGCAAGCAGACTTAGGTTCTACAAGCATCATGGAGTTACATCAGTGCGTCAGCGTCGAACGAGCTATATTATCAACGTGGTTCAACGTGGATCAGAGTGAAATGCGAGTTCACCTACGCACTACCAATCAGGGAGTTCAAGGCTTACCGTGAAGACCTTGAATCAGAGCTAACACCTTGACGGACGCGGTGCAAGCATAGCTACACATAAGGGCTGGACGAATGACTGCTAAGGAATGAAGCCAGCTGCGGGTGCGACTAGAAGACTTCGCTAGAAGACTGATAGTCCAATGAAAAACACTAAGTTTTCCAGCTATGCCCACCACTAGCTCGAAGCACGAAGAACACGCTAGTGTGGCGGTGCGTAGAGCTGGGTTCGTCAAGTACGGAAAAATGGAATCTCGAATATTCCATGGAGATGCTTTGGGCTCGGCCCATTAAGCGTGAATTTCGGAAACCATAATTCTCGACTCCTATAAATACCGGGTTGTTGGAATTCACTATTCATGCATTGATTTGACATTTTCTAGAGAGAGAAAATTTGTAGACCGAGAGACTTCGCTAGAAAGCTCCGGTTTTACCCTCAGTTCAGTCTTCGTAGTACGCATCGCTAGATTAGTTCTACGTAGACTTAGTTTTTGGTCGTGTTGACCTTTCTACAAGATTCGCTAGAATTTTGTAGATGTGTTTGTAAGTGGTTCCACCCTTTACAAGATATATAAAAGAGTTTTCTTTTAGAATCTCCAAATTGTGTTAAGTGTTTGTACTCTACCCTTTACATTCTAGTTCTAGGTAGAACCAAGTACAAAGTACACAATTTCATATGTGTACGTGGATGAATTTTGTCTTTGATCTGGAATTTAAATTGAACAATACTTTTAACGTTATATGTCAGATTTTAACTAGTACTGATTCTTCACGGGGAGATTTTACTTCATGGGTTTAAAAAACTATGTATTGTTGCTTTACAAATGTTTTTTTAGTAAAGATCAATCAAATACAAAAGAAAAAGGGTATGATAAACTACAGCGCACAGTAAACCTCCACCGCATCACCGAGCTAACAGACTAGCTCGCTAACCAACCATACTAAACGTATAGTATGATAACGTTACAAATGTTCCAATTGTAAAATATACCGATTGAAAAACATGTTTTTCCATACATAAAAGTGGTAAATCAACGAAAATACCCTTCAGTTATGATAAATTCGACAAATCGAAATCTGGTTATTCAAACATGTTTAAAAATAAATTAAAGCCATACTCCACCATTTTCCTCTCTTCCGGCTCAGTCTCACTCCCTCTTCAATCAACTCAATCAGTTTACAGATCAAGGCCACCACATCCCCACCGTTGGGCTTCCGCCTCACGGTTCATCGACGCCTCTTCAGTCTCTGTCGCTCCGGGTATGTGTTGACATCTTTAATTTAGGTCAAAATTAACGCAGATCACATTTAGTTTCACTTGATGATGATTCCTAATTTGTTTGAATTTATTGCATTCAGTTTCTCGCACATTTTGTGTTTGATGGATTTTTAGCTGTTTTATTTGTCTGCTCAATACCTAGTCCTCCTGAACAATGATTCGAACTTCCAAATTCAGCTTTTTTCAATCGATCTGTTGAATCATTTGTTTGTTTTGGCTGATTATGATTCCTTGTGCTCCAGCTGTGAATTTGTGTACTCGTTCCGAGAGGGCTTCTAACTTGGACAAGGATCAGAGGACTCGAATTCTTGGGACACAAAAAGGTTATTAGGAACATCCGATGCAATGATCTTTATCAATGACGCGTTGCAAAGCAAAATTGATGTGATCAGTGGTTTATGTCGATGTCGATCCCTGGACACAATGAGTCCGATTGATCGGCTTATAATTTCTCCTGCTCCGATGGGTTTCTCTTGATCCCATCTCTGTTGTGAATGAAATACGCGCAGAAATATGGTACTATTTTCTCTCTTCATTTTCATATATTGATCAATATTAGTAGTACATAATACGCGAAAGAATGATTTTAAGTATTTAAAAATATATAAAAATTTATTATATTTTTTTTATTTTAGTTCAGTTTTGTTAAAACTCATTAAATTCAAATAAATTCAGCCAAAATCAATCCAAACAAACCCGAGTGAACTGATCAACTGAATGGATACAAACAAACCCGACTGAACTGATCAACTGAATGGATATAAAATGTGATGAAAACGAACGAAAAGAGAGTTCAGGCCTAGGACTTACAAATGGATTAATTGGGTACACACGTGAATGTTAAATGTCTCATCACCACCGTATTAATTGGGTGCACACCTGAATGCTAAATGCTAAAGGTCGCATAGCATCCTCAATAACATTTACAATTCCTATGTAAGAATAAAATTATATATCATTGGAGAGAAAGATACAAATAAAAGAAATGAAATTTGAGTATCAAATATTTGATACTTAGATACAATTTGTTAGTGGACCTAAATTGTTAGTTTTTAATTTTTTTTTTAATTTTTTTTAGGGCTAAATACACTTTGCCACCACAGGATATGAAGTTTTTACACTTTGCAACCTGGTCGGAAAAGTTTTACCGATCAGTACCACAGGATAAGGCATATTACAATTTACCACCTGCCGGCTGTCGGAACGGAATATTCAAAGGAATATTCTGGGAATTTGGCATGCACGCTCCAGTTAAGGAGGAATTGCCATGAATGCTTTCCAAACAAACACAAATTTTAACAATGCCTCTCATCAGATTTTTGATTTAGTTTTAATTTTAAATATAATAAAAATAAATCAAAATTCAATATTAATCTTACAACAATTACAAACTTCCCTCTTAAATTTAAACAATTGCAAAAAACTCCTTCATTAATCCTAATCAAAGAGCCTCCCTCCTTTTTCCTCTCTCATCGAACTCACAAAGCCAACCAGAAAGCAGCAAACGAAAAAAAAAAAACTCCTCAGTCGTGTTTTCTCAATTATCCAACTAATAGGGAGCTCGGGCGATACTTGTGAGAGGCTTCCGAAAAGGGTTCATTCCGAGGAGGAGCCGAGAATGAAGCGGTTGCACGACTCGTCGGCGATGTCGAAGCTCAGAGGGTTGTCCGAAACGACCGCCATGGGGGGTTTTTCAGGTATACGAACAACTTTCTCGAACTCTTATTTAATCTACATTATCAATTTTCGTTTCAATTAGATTTAATCCGTGTGTTTGCGTCTATTTCGTTGGGCGGGTGCGATAGCATTCTGTGAAGGCGCGGGGCGCTAGCCACTAGCCAGGTTGTCGTCATGGTTCTGAGCTGGCGCCGCCACATCCCCAAATGATGCTCGCGCCCACACGCCGTCTTCATTGTACTAGCGCGGGGACATGGGGAACTTTAGATATGTTTTGGGGAACTTTAGATATGTTTTGGCCAAGTCAGTTTTCCAGTACAGTATTATTTGGACTGAGTAAACATATTTACTTTTAATGTATGTCAATATACTATTTGTATTTTAATTTGTATTTTAGACTCTTGTATGTGAATTTTGTTATTTGAATTGTTGCTCCAAGCTCAATTGTTACGAAAAAAGTGTGGAAAATAAATTTCGATGACTCGAAAAATTGTTACGGTAGATAAGCTCAAGTATCGGTATCGACAACGTATATTCTTATCGGAAAACAATCAAAAGGACGTTGGTGCTCTCTATTCAAGACTTTGAGGCGCGGGGCGCCAGCCACTCTGGGCCCCGTGTGATGGAGTAGTATACTTAATGTCTAGATTTGAGTATTCTGAACTCTGTATGCACTTTCATTTACCTATCTATTACAGACATTCATTTGCTTTTAATTATTGTTAATTAAATACATGCAAATCATAGTCCTGGATTTTATACGTTGTAGTTAGTATGGTGTGTCTGGCCCACACAGAAGATCATACTATCGGTTACTCGTATTTAATCGAACAGTTGCTCACGACCTAGATGGACACGGACCAATCCATCGGTATAGTCGTTGTGTGAGAGAGAAGATAATTTGTCTTGATTATCTTATCACACTTGTACACTTGGTGTATTGAGCGGATCGATTGAGACTCATCAATTAGGATTGCTCGGCGATAATTGATTTGAGACTCGGAGTATTTTATTCTTAATCCCTAAAATAATTGCGGGTGTGTATATTTAATATTAGTGACTTTGATTTTTCAAAGGAATTAACCGATTTAATTATTGGGTTAATTACCGGTTAAGTTGGGTCACTATATTTTATATATGGCATGCCGTGAATTCTTGAAGGGGCAGTGTATCCCGGAAGGGTTGATAATATCCCCGAGATGAGCTCATAAGGATTTATTATGTAAACCTCGCGAGTGGATTTGTTCCGCATAATAAATAAGGTTGAGTGGTACTATTCTCGGATATAAGAGATGAATAAATTTATTAAGCAATAAATAAATTTTATTCATGGATATTTAAATCTTAAATACACGGAATAAATAATACTAAGTTGGAGAAATATTATTTGGTATAATATGGAATAATATTGGGAGTTCAATTTTATTTATATAGTGGAAAATAAATAAAATTAATATTGATAAGAATTAATAGATTTGGGTTGGACCCAATTTAATTTTCAATATTAAAGCCCAATATTTATTCTCCTTTTGATCCCCTTCGTAGCCTATAAAAGCACTACATGGTCTTCACTTTTTACTAACCTACGTTACGCCAACAATAAAGTTCTGAGAGTGAAGAGGATCCATAAGTTCGATAGCTCGTCGCCCACCCGACGTTCGAACGGAGTGCAAGGAATACGCGGGAAGATCACGAGGTCATCATCGATTTCGTTTCTCCGAACAACGAATCGTAGGTACAATTCTCAACGCACTTGTTAATTGTTCGATTTGATTTATTGAGAATACCGTAGAACAAGGATCCAAGGATCGAACCCCGGGACGAGGGTCGAGCCGGGCGGTGGTGGTTGGACCACCGGACCGCCGGCGGCTCGTGGATCCCTCGTGGGGATCGAGTGCGCGAACCCTCGGCTGGACGCCGAGGGTCGATCGAGCCCTACGGGGCCGATCGCTAGGGCTGCGGGTTTTACCCGTAGCAGCTCGTAGCGAGCTGCGGGTTCTCCCGCAGCGGCTCGCTGGACGCGAGCCCTAGCCGCGAGCAGCGGATCGCCGGATCCGCTGCGGGGATGCTGCGAGCACCCCGGGGATGCCGCGAGGCATCCCGTGCGATCGCTGCGAGCGATCGCGAGTCCCCTCGCGGGGACTCGGCTGGGCGTCCGCGTGCCTCGTGCACGCGACGCGTTCGGTCGGGTCCCGGATCGCGTGGGCTCGTGATTTCTCCGGCGATTGAGGTTGTCGATTGTACGAACCTCGGCTCGCGGGTTTTTCGGGTGGGGGCGGATTACGTGCCTTCGGGTGCGTGGTCTCCAAAGCCCGGACTCCGGCGGATGAGTCGGTGTACGTACGATCTCCGGCGAAGGGTTCGTTCGGGTTATCGGTTCCGCAATTTTGATAACCCGGGATAGCGAATTCCAACAACTGGTATCAGAGCGTGGTTTACGTTCGCGGTATTTTCAATAAATGTTGTTTTACCTTGCAGGGTTCCGACTATTATGGCTTGATGATTATTCGTTTAATTATTTTGTCATGTGATTGTTGGTTTTATTAAACTCTCGGACATGTCGAGATTCGTTTTTGGTGGTGAATGTTTGTAATAGTAAAAATTCGGGGGTTGACCGAATTTAGGATTTATTATTATGTTCATTATTTTCCGGAAAATGTATAGGGTCGATTTCATGTATAGAATCGATACCGGGATTGTAACTTAAATTTTTTGTAAATTTAATTTTGCGATTGGATTGACGTATCGTAGACCGCCGGAGAAGATGAAGTGACGAGGTGGACGAGGGGCTAGGGATCGATTGGATCGATCCCCATGATGCCCGATCGAAGGCGTGGGGCGGGGGGGGGGGGGGGGGGGGGGGGCTGTTGCCCTAGCCGCGGCTGCCACCGGTTTCGGTGGTTGGCGGCGTGGCTGGGCGGCGGCGGTCCTCCCCGTGGCTGGCCGGTCGATCGAAGGTGGGGGTGGTTCGGGGTCTCCCAACCCGGGCTACTCCTACCGGAAATATACTTTCCTAATTAATTCATTATTTCCTATTTTGAGTATTTCTTTATGGAATATTCTAGAAAAATAGAAAAAGAATTAATTTAGTACTAAATTTATTTTTCCTATTTGATTATTCCTACTCATGGGAATATTCATGGATTAGGAGTAAAATAAATTTGGAAAAGTATAAAAGTCCTAATTATTTTATTTCTTTATTTCATTATGGATATCATCTAGAATATTCCAAGAATATCTTGGATAGATTATTCTAGAGATTTAATGAAGTGGAAAAAGAAAATAAAATAAATAAAAATATTAATAATATTTAATTTTATTTTTGATATATTCAATTGACTTAATTTTCGAATTAAGTAACTTTTGGATTAATTAAAAATAAATAGATTTAAATATTGGAAATTAATATTCGTCACATGGAGCATTCAAGAAACGAAGACTGAAGACTAGAAGATGCGTACGGGGATGTGATGAAGCCATAATAGTCGGAAAATAATATTCTAGTAATTATTTTGACTATGTGATAATACTATGTGCTTTATTACATGTATGCATGCTATGTGTGTTTATTTTATGCACTAGATAGCGTATCCCTTTATTGTAAAAAGCTAAGTGGGAGAGGGTATGGAAACATGCCCATGGTCTCCATTACTGCTCTCTTGGTGACTTTTATAAACTTTTGAAGTTTGTATAGATAAGTCATTGGAGGAGAGTTCTTGTAATTCCTCTTACAAGAGACATTGATTGAGTTTATCAAACAATGCCTAGTTTGTCTTTCCAAAGCTGATTTCAAGTCGACTCATTCTCACCCCGGGGAGTGGAATGGAGCCAGAGCCACTTGGTCATGTAGAGGACACAAATTAGAGACCTTCGTACCATTCTTTGATAGATGGATCGATTGTCTGCTCGGCTCCCTCATTTATGAGAGATAGGGTCGTTCGCATGGTGAATCACTGGTTAGAAACTTCGAGTTTCACTTATGATTCTCCACGTCTTGATTTACGAGATTGAATGGATCTAGTAATTGGATTTCAATTATATAAATTTTTTTTGGTGTAGTAAACGTCCACACGAACGTGGCTTGCTATACTGAATGGGATTTTAGAATAATTGATGTAGACAGTTATAGGGAATTGTGAAGAGTTGCGAGTTGTCGTAAACGTCCACACGAACGTGGCTTGCGGTGACATAACAGTTCTAAACGATTCACCTTAGTACTGAGTGATGGTTTACACTTAGATACGCGTTATAGTATTCCTCCCAACGAGGTTACGCTATAAGTGATGTATGACCGAAGTAAAATCTAATTGCTAAATCATTTGGGTGGGTAAACGTCCACACGAACGTGGCTTGCCTTACCTGATGGGATTTTAGATGTGATTAGTGATTTAATGATATTATTTGAGGGAGATAATATCGGATATTAAATTGTTTGTTTGTTTTATGTGCTTATAGGTTAAGAATGACTGTGACCCCACTTTGTGATATACTTAAGGATGAAAACTCACCGGTTCCATATGGTGATGATTGGGAACGAAATCTGGACATTGTTCAGACTGTTGAGCTTTCCAAATCCACTGTTGTCCCAACTGATGAGGACATTCGAAATGACCTCAGGATGATGTTGAGACATAGCGTGGAAGCCGGACAAGAGGTGATTAACATACTCACAGAAATCTCTCTCAATGAGTCCCTTAAAAAGGAATCAACGAGAGCGGAGTTTGTGCGTAAGTTAAGAGAATCACAAGCTTTTGTGGCAAGGCTAGAGGAAAAGCGTGCAAAGAAACCCAGTGGCTCAAAGCCACGGATTGGGAAAGGCAAGCCTTTGGGCAAGTGCTTTCGATGCAAGCAGTTTGGGCACTGGAGGTCTGATTGTCCTCTCATCAAAGGTACGAAATTTTCCTTAGTCACTGAAACATTGTCAGCGGTGATATCTACCAGCACCTGGTGTGTAGATACGGGTGCCACTGACCATGTCTGCAATTCATTGCAGGGGTTCCAGGAAACCCGGAGACTTAGAGAGGGAGAGATCGTGGTCTACATGGGCAATGCCGCGAAGGTGGCGGCTGTTGCAGTGGGAGACGTTCACTTACGCTTTAGTAGTGATAGGGTTTTGGTTTTACAAAATTGTCTTTATGTACCGAATTTTAGAAAGAACTTGATTTCAGTTTCTAAGTTAATTCTGAATGGATATTCTGTTTCTTTTGATCACTCTGTGGTCATAAGAAGAAATAGTGAGATTGTCTGTTCTGGTACATTGGTGGACGATTTGTATATTCTAAATCCTGAGTCTAACACGGTGCAACTAACCGAGAGTAATAACACATCTACGAACACCAATAAGAGAAAGGAACCTTCTAAAATGAATCAATTATACTTGTGGCATCTAAGGCTAGGTCATATTAATTCAAATAGAATTCAAAGGTTGAAAGCTGATGGTCTCATTAGCAGCATAGAAGGAGAGGACCTTCCAACCTGCGAATCCTGTTTGGAGGGTAAAATAACCAAGCGTTCTTTTTCTGGTAAAGGACATAGAGCTGAACAAGTATTGGATTTGATTCACTCTGATGTATGCGGACCTATGTCTACTCAGGCAAGGGGAGGGTACGAGTACTTCATCACTTTCACTGATGATTACTCAAGATATGGATTTGTATACTTGATGCGCCGCAAGAGCGAATCCTTTGACAAGTTCAAGGAGTTCAAGGCTTTTGTGGAGAACCTTCAAAGTAAATCCATTAAATGCCTGCGATCTGATCGCGGAGGCGAGTACCTGTCTGGAGAATTCAAGGCATACTTAGTAGAGAATGGGATTGATTCCCAGATGACATCACCATATACTCCCCAGCAGAATGGTGTGTCAGAAAGAAGGAATAGGACTCTTATGGAAATGGTACGTTCAATGATGAGTTACTCGGACTTACCTACTATGTTCTGGGGACATGCCTTGGAAACAGCGGCGTACATTCTCAACATGGTTCCAACGAAAACGGTTCCCACAACACCCATGGAAAGGTGGAGCGGGTGCAAGCCTAGCCTCAGGCACCTTCGGATCTGGGGATGTCCAGCACATGTGTTGCGACAAGGGGCCGATAAGTTAGAACCTAGATCAGAATTACGGTTGTTTGTAGGATACCCGAAAGGAACTAAAGGTGGCATGTTCTATAGTCCTGCGGACCAGAAGATCGTTATAAGTACTAACGCTCGGTTCTTAGAGGAAGACTATGTCATGGACCACAAGCCCATGAGTGACATAATACTTGATGAGTTAAGGGGTGACAAGGAAGACTCAGATACAGCCGAACCGAGTGTAGATACACCACTAGAACCTGCACCTAATACTGTCACTGTTGATACACCGGAACGCCGTCGTAGTAGGAGGGTTGTCAAACAACCGGACAGATGGATTGGACTGGGTGAGTCTTCGGACTCGGCACCCGGAGTTCATGAAGTCGATCCCTGGACCTATGATGAGGCGGTACAAGATATAGATGCGCCTTCTTGGAAGAAAGCGATGAAATCCGAAATAGAATCTATGGATTCTAATAAAGTCTGGGATCTTGTAGAACCACCAAGCGGCGTAAAGCCAATTGGATGTAAATGGGTCTACAAGAGAAAGAGAGGATCTGACGGAAAGGTTGAAACCTTTAAAGCTCGGCTTGTTGCGAAAGGATATACTCAGAAAGAGGGAATCGATTATGAGGAGACCTTCTCGCCGGTAGCCAAGATAAAGTCGATCCGGATTCTCTTATCCATAGCAGCTCATATGGATTATGAGGTGTGGCAAATGGATGTCAAGACAGCTTTCCTTAATGGAAGTCTTGACGAGACGATTTATATGAAACAACCAGAAGGATTCATTGCTAAGGGGCGAGATCATCTAGTGTGCAAGCTTAATCGATCCATTTATGGATTGAAACAAGCCTCGCGATCGTGGAACCTGCGGTTTGATGAAGTAGTCCAATCTTTTGGATTCATTCAAAGCATGGACAAATCGTGTGTGTATTGGAAACGTGATGGAAAGAAGGTGGTGTTCCTCGTGCTTTATGTAGACGACATACTTCTCATTGGCAACAGTGTAAAGATGTTATCAGACATAAAGGGATGGTTGTCTAGACAATTCAATATGAAAGATTTGGGAGAAGTCGGACATGTTCTAGGGATCAAAGTTATAAGGGATCGCCGGAATAGAACATTGTGTCTTTCCCAGCAATCTTACATAGACACGATTCTAGCTCGTTTTAACATGCAAGATTCCAAGAAGGGTGATCTGCCCTTCAGTAAAGGAACTTATCTTTCTAAGGAAATGTGTCCTCAGACACAGAAGGAGAAAGATGACATGAAAGCGGTTCCCTACGCTTCGGCTGTGGGAAGCTTAATGTATGCAATGTTATGCACGAGGCCTGATATCTGTTATGCCGTTGGCATAGTAGCGAGATATCAGAGTAACCCTGGAAAGGCTCATTGGACTGCCGTTAAGAGCATTTTCAAGTATTTGCGAAATACTAAGGATTATGTTCTAAGATACGGTGCAGACAATCTGATTCCTTTGGGTTACACAGATTCGGATTTCCAAGCTGATAAGGACCGGCGTAAGTCGACATTAGTCTATGTGTACACTTTGGGAGGTGGAGCCGTATCATGGAAGAGTGTTAAGCAAAAGTGCATTTCGGACTCTACCATGGAAGCTGAATATGTTGCAGCCTCAGAGGCAGCGAAAGAATCAGTGTGGTTCCTTAATTTCCTCCAGGACTTAGATGTGATTCCGAGTTTGCCCAAAGCTATGACAATTTATTGTGATAATAGCGGTGCAGTGGCAAACAGTAAGGAACCACGGTCCCATAGTGCTACAAAACACATAGAGCGCAAGTACCACCTGATTCGAGACATCGTCAAGAGGGGCGATGCGATAGTCACCAAGATAGCTTCGGAAGACAACCTAGCGGACCCTTTCACCAAGATACTTCCTAAGGAAGTATACTACAAGCACTTGGAGGGTTTGGGAGTCAGAAGTTTGGAGGACAAGACTAGACCTTAGTATAAGTGGGAGATTGATGGAGTAGTATACTTAATGTCTAGATTTGAGTATTCTGAACTCTGTATGCACTTTCATTTACCTATCTATTACAGACATTCATTTGCTTTTAATTATTGTTAATTAAATACATGCAAATCATAGTCCTGGATTTTATACGTTGTAGTTAGTATGGTGTGTCTGGCCCACACAGAAGATCATACTATCGGTTACTCGTATTTAATCGAACAGTTGCTCACGACCTAGATGGACACGGACCAATCCATCGGTATAGTCGTTGTGTGAGAGAGAAGATAATTTGTCTTGATTATCTTATCACACTTGTACACTTGGTGTATTGAGCGGATCGATTGAGACTCATCAATTAGGATTGCTCGGCGATAATTGATTTGAGACTCGGAGTATTTTATTCTTAATCCCTAAAATAATTGCGGGTGTGTATATTTAATATTAGTGACTTTGATTTTCCAAAGGAATTAACCGATTTAATTATTGGGTTAATTACCGGTTAAGTTGGCTCACTATATTTTATATATGGCATGCCGTGAATTCTTGAAGGGGCAGTGTATCCCGGAAGGGTTGATAATATCCCGAGATGAGCTCATAAGGATTTATTATGTAAACCTCGCGAGTGGATTTGTTCCGCATAATAAATAAGGTTGAGTGGTACTATTCTCGGATATAAGAGATGAATAAATTTATTAAGCAATAAATAAATTTTATTCATGGATATTTAAATCTTAAATACACGGAATAAATAATACTAAGTTGGAGAAATATTATTTGGTATAATATGGAATAATATTGGGAGTTCAATTTTATTTATATAGTGGAAAATAAATAAAATTAATATTGATAAGAATTAATAGATTTGGGTTGGACCCAATTTAATTTTCAATATTAAAGCCCAATATTTATTCTCCTTTTGATCCCCTTCGTAGCCTATAAAAGCACTACATGGTCTTCACTTTTTACTAACCTACGTTACGCCAACAATAAAGTTCTGAGAGTGAAGAGGATCCATAAGTTCGATAGCTCGTCGCCCACCCGACGTTCGAACGGAGTGCAAGGAATACGCGGGAAGATCACGAGGTCATCATCGATTTCGTTTCTCCGAACAACGAATCGTAGGTACAATTCTCAACGCACTTGTTAATTGTTCGATTTGATTTATTGAGAATACCGTAGAACAAGGATCCAAGGATCGAACCCCGGGACGAGGGTCGAGCCGGGCGGTGGTGGTTGGACCACCGGACCGCCGGCGGCTCGTGGATCCCTCGTGGGGATCGAGTGCGCGAACCCTCGGCTGGACGCCGAGGGTCGATCGAGCCCTACGGGGCCGATCGCTAGGGCTGCGGGTTTTACCCGTAGCAGCTCGTAGCGAGCTGCGGGTTCTCCCGCAGCGGCTCGCTGGACGCGAGCCCTAGCCGCGAGCAGCGGATCGCCGGATCCGCTGCGGGGATGCTGCGAGCACCCCAGGGATGCCGCGAGGCATCCCGTGCGATCGCTGCGAGCGATCGCGAGTCCCCTCGCGGGGACTCGGCTGGGCGTCCGCGTGCCTCGTGCACGCGACGCGTTCGGTCGGGTCCCGGATCGCGTGGGCTCGTGATTTCTCCGGCGATTGAGGTTGTCGATTGTACGAACCTCGGCTCGCGGGTTTTTCGGGTGGGGGCGGATTACGTGCCTTCGGGTGCGTGGTCTCCAAAGCCCGGACTCCGGCGGATGAGTCGGTGTACGTACGATCTCCGGCGAAGGGTTCGTTCGGGTTATCGGTTCCGCAATTTTGATAACCCGGGATAGCGAATTCCAACACCGTGCCCTTCACACTTTAGAGCCGCGGGGCGCCAGCCACTCTGGGCCCCGTGCCCTTCAAACTTTCGAGGCGCGGGACGCTGGTGCCCTCAATGGTATTTAAGGCGCATGGCGTTAGGCCACAGACGTAGGGCGCCAGACTCCTCCAGGGCCCCGAGGCGCCAGGCGCCAGATCCCTCTGGGCCCCGCGCCCTTCACATTTTCGTTCGTAAATTTTAGATGTTAAACACGTGATTTGATATGCGTAATTACATATTTTTGAACCGTTGGATGTTCTTAAAATGTTTTGTTACATGTTTAATTCGACCTTTGGTAAAAAAAAAATACCCGAAAATGCTCGATCCGAGAAACCTTAAATTCGTAGTTTTTCGGATCAAGTACTTACGAATATTTTTTTTAAATGAAAATTGGATTGAACATGTAACACTACATTTTAAGAACATCCAACGGTTCAATACTAACGAATTGTGTGCGGATACTCGTGTGTAGTATAAATGTATGGTATGGTACTTTAAACCTTAAACCTTAACCTTAATCACTAACCCTTTACATTGAAAACTTCAACAATTGAAGTCACACCATACATTTTACACTATGCCCGATTATCCGCACACAATTTGATATTTTTTAACCGTTGGATGTTCTTAAAATGTTGTGTTACATGTTCAATCCGATTTTTATATAAAAAAAATAATTGTAAGTACTTGATCCGAGAAACTACGAAAAACTACGAGTTTAGGGGTTTCTCGGATCGACCATTTACGTGTATATTTTTTTACCGAAAATCGAATTGGACATGTAACAAAACATTTTAAGAACATCCAACGGTTCGAAAATATCTAATTACGCATATCAAATCACTGTTTAACATCTAAAATTCACGAACGAAACTATGAAGGGCGCGGGCCCCAGAGGGATCTGGCTCCTGGCGCCTCAGGGCTCCGGAGGGGTCTGGCGCCCTGCGTCTGTGACCTAGCGCCCCGCCTCAAATACTATTGAGGGCTTCAACGCCCCGCGCCTCGAAAGTGTGAAGGGCACGGGGCCCCAGTGTGGTTGACCCCCCGCGCCTCAAAGATTTGGATAGAGAGCACCAGCGTCCTTTTGATTGTTTTCCGATCAAAATATATGTTTTCGATGCCGATACTTGAGTTTATCTACCGTAACAATTTTCCGAGTCATCAAAGTTATTTTTCACACTTTTTTCGTAGCATTTGAACTTGGAGCAACAATACAAATAACAAAATTTTCATAAACGAGTCTAAAATACATTGTTTTCGAGTGTTTGATATCGATCATTACCCATCTCCAATATCCCTCCACTTTCTTTCATTCTCCACCATGATGAACTCTGATGCATATCCTTTCCATTTCGAATTAAACAAAAACATTGTATTTTAGAATCATGGACTGCAAAGGGCCCCGGGCGCTAGTCCTATGCTAGCGCCCCAGAGCCGCTGAAATTAACAAAGGGCCCCAGGCGCTAGTCTTATACTAGCGCCCAAGAGTCGCTTGCATTAGAGAAGGGCACCAGGTGCTAGTCCTATACTAGCGCCCGAGAGCCGCTAAAATTAACAAAGGGCACCAGGCGCTAGTCCTATACTAGCGCCCGACGCCCTTCTAGACTTTTGCGGGATTTTCAATGATCTTCAGCGATTGAAACTTCGTTTAATTCACGAATTCAACCACAATATTCAAATTAAAGCACACACACGAGTAACGAGTAACGTAGAAGTGATTGCTAACCTTTTTATGTCGAATTATTGGTGAAATTTTTTCGATTTGGAGCTGCAATTCTTTGGGTTATTTATAGGTGGGTTACGGGAAGAATTCGAATCGGAGAAGAAAATGAAGTTAGACCATTGTGCAAATAATTGTTGGGGACTACTGTATAATTATGTTATTTTTTATTTCTTTTACATTTAATTAATAAGGATAAAAGTATTTGTAGAATAAAATTTTGTGGAGAAGTATTTAGAAAATTAGATTTGTTAGAAAGGTAATTTTAGTATTCCCTCCCAGTTAAGCGTGTGAGAGTACAATTAATAATAGAGGGGAATGTTATTTTAGTATTTACACAATATTAATTAAAAATGAATTGAATCTAAATATTCATTACACAGTTTATTCAAGTCGATTAAAAAATCCCCAATCTTCAAGAACATGGTTTGAAACTGTTCATTTATTCAAGTCGATTAAAAAATCCCCAATCTTCAAGAACATGGTTTGAAACTGTTCATTTCTGGAAATGGAAAAATCCTAAAGTTCAAAACTCTCAATTCGTATATCCAATTTCATCTACTAATAAAAACCCTAATTCACAATTATCCAATTTCATCTACTAATAAGAACCCTAATTCACAATTCTCAAATACCGTCTTCAATTTTCGCGAAGATATTCTTGGATGGAGAAGACGGGCCCGTACTTGTCGGCGAAGGAGGATCTCCATGGCCCGAATGCTTCGCACCGCACGTCGTCGTCGTCGAGAGGTAACGCCAAGATCCTAGATCTGTACCAGAACCTCTTGATGGTGAAGGCTAGGGTTTGGAATTTCGTTGAGGCGCAAAGTCGTTGTCGGCCTCTTGGGCTTCTTCTTGTCGTAGCTGTAGCTGATCCCTCTGGCCTTTGCCTGGGAGTCGCGAACCTCTCGGAGGTATAGCCTGACGGCGCGGGCCCCGAACAGGTTGGCGTCGGGCTTGCCGCCGTTTTCCTCGTAGGCGGCCCGGAGGTGGCCGATGAGGACGTTGAGGCTTCTCCGATCGAGAGGTTTTACAAATTTTCTGTAATCCATCCATCTACCCATCTATCCATCTTAATTACAATATAGATTTTTTGTAATTAACAAAAGTTACGCTGATCAAGTTGTTTTTATTTTTGTTTTTATTTTTATTTATTTAATTGTGTTTAATGGAGGAAGAAGATGAAGAGAAAGGGGAATAAAAAAAAATAAAAAAATACGGATAATTGAATGGGGTAAAATTGTAATCAGCTTTTTTTTCTGCTTAAAATTTACCAAAATACCTTTCAAAACGTAATATTCTAAGGCATATTTTGATCCGGCAACTCGTAGGTACCAAATTGTAATATGTCTTATCCTGTGGTACTTATCGGTAAAACTTTTCTGACCAGGTTGCAAAGTGTAAAAACTCCATATCCTGGGGTGACAAAGTGTATTTATCCCTTTTTTTTTATTACAAAAGTAAAATTGTACCTGATGTAAGTATAAATTGATAAGTACTACATTTGTCTCATTTTAATAGTCATATTTTCTTTGTTATTTGTGAAGGAAGTGTGACTATTGTGTTGAAACAGAGGTAGTATATTTTATTTGTCATGTGTCATATGATATGGCATAAATTTGTACATAAGGTGAGGTACACCATGGACGATGCTCTGAGAGAAAATTTTGAATATCTAATTTTATATATTATGTACAATTCCAATTGTGGGTCATTTGATCAAGTTTTCAAATTTTTAATTATTTCTTTTGTAATATATATATATATATATATATATATATATATATATATATATATATATATATATAATAAAAATGGGTATAATGGTGAGACTTACAAAATATAAATTGTACATTCATTGTTGGGGACTATATGTATAAATTGATAATTATAATTTATTTTTTATGTGATATATGACGTGATACACAATTGTACCAAGTAGAGGTACACCATTGGAGATAGATTTCTAAATTAATGGTCTAAATTTATTTATTTATTTATTTATTTATTTATTTATTTATTTATTTAAGAAGATTATAATTATTGCTAAATGTTTACTTATTTGATAAATTTGCTAAATTTATAAATTGAGGTGAGGTTCTCCATAATTTTCATAGACTGAATTATTATAACCTTAACGATGCAGTGAAATTTCTCTTTTTTTCCCATGATATTTCTCGATTTTGAGTTTAAATTTGTGTGTTTAATTTTCGTATATTTTTTTCTTTGTCATTTTATATACGTATATTCGAGAGTGGTGTGCGATTTAGATTCAATAATAAAAAAACAAAAAATAAATTGATTTTTTGATAAAAATAATAAAAAATATTTAAAAAAATTAAAAAAAATATTAATAATATTCTAACATTAATTATATAATATATGTTAAATTATTGATTCGAATTATTTTTTTATTTAATTTATTTTAAAATGAACTTAATTGAGCTGAATTGAATAAACTAGTCCTCCTACCCGTGCGATGCACGTGTATTTAATTCAACTATTTGTTAGTCGGAGTAGTGCTCTTTTGGCTTAATATTAGATGTAGATATTGATAATAGACAAATAAATATTATGTGAATAATCTAATTGAAATAGTACAATAAAAAAAATTAAATTCATATTACAAATTATGGAATATTTTTTATAAACTACATTTGTTCTATTCATAAGACGAGCACACTGGTCATAAAGCAGAAGCTTCAATCCGGTCGTGTTGGTTACTCTAAATAACTACAATTGATCGTACGTAAATACTGGTTTTTTCAAAAATATTCCAACATTTGTCAACGACTAACCTTACTCTTATTAATAGTTATGGCATACGATATCATAATCGAAAATTATTTTCGTTGGAAAGCAAACTGAAATTTGGTATTAGAGGGCAATTCGAGTATTAAAAACCATTTTCCCAGAATTATTTCCTCTTAATACTTTCGCGTGGATAATATAATTATTAAGTAATGTTACAATCATCCTAGTACTATTGCATAGTCCAACAGAGGCATCCATATTCCACAATAGTATAATGGTCACCCCAACCTAATACGAAACAGTTCATGTATCAAAAACTATATAGCATGTCACAACATTTAATTAATTCTTATATTATATACAATAAATAGAATATGACATATAAATTGTTACTTAATGAAAAATAAGTCTACATATATATATGTATATATATTACTATATTAATTAATATATTTAGATTTTAGTAAAAAAAATTATAATAATACAAACCTTCAACTTCATGATTTCATAGTTTGTAACACTTGTTGGTATTTAATCAAACGTATTCTTTCTAGAAAATTGATATTCTCGATGTAATAATAAAAAGAATTATTAGTGATGATGATAATAACAATAATGCATTATCAAAATGTTAATACATAAATAAATCATAATCATATTAGAAAAAATAATTTATCGAATTTGATAATGAGTAAAAGATGAAAAAAAATTATAATTTAATTGACTAATAATTTATCGAATTTGATAATGAGTAAAAGATGAAAAAAAATTTGGTTGAAAATTTATAATTTAATTGACTAATAAAAATAGAATAAAGTAAATTAAATTAAATGCAACCTAATTTACTTAATATTAATATGGTATAATGATTAATACTATTATCTATTAAAATTTATATGATAAAGTAAATAAATAAATAATATATGATAAATAAGGAATAAAGTGAAAATATTAATAGAAGATGTTAAAAAATGATTTATTTAATAATTTGAATTTTTCAAGTCAATCTTTACTATAATTAAGGAGGAGTTTATAAAAATAAATTATATAAAATTAAATTGTAAGAGAATAAGAAAAATACAAATATTAATATTTATATATTAATTAAGCATTTAATATTACTTAATAAATTGATTAACATTAAATATTAATAAATATTGGTGTGAATAAAAATCGTAATCTAACGATTATTATTTTTTAATAAGTGTGAACAAAAATAAATCAAACACTTAAAATATATGCCACAAATGTTAGTTGAATTATATATTATAAGGATTAGATAAAAATACGGTAAGTTACCAGAAATAAAATTAAATAGAAATATTATAAATTTTATTAAAATTATAATTGAGAGTTAAATAAAATATTATAAATTATATTATAAAATAAAAGATAAATAAATTATTAACTTAAAATACTCTAAACTTATTAAAGTTTGATTCCATTCAAACTTTTTCAATCAAATGTTTGGATCTTTCTAGAGTTCTGATAGTTCAATTTACAGAGTCTTTTACTTATAAATAAACCTACAAAATAAAAAAAAAGTAAGAAATACAAAAGTCTTGAAAAAAAATAATCTTTAAAAAGAGTAAAAAAAATTAAAAACATGAAAAAAAAAATACAAAAATCATTATCAAATAATTTTTTATATTTACAATACAATTATAATCAATAAACAATAATATTAAAACTAAAATTCGAATTAGTAAAAAATACTTACCAAAAAATAAAAATATTAATGATCAAACAATAATATTAAAACAAAAATTCAAATTAGTAAAAAATATATTGAAGGTTGTGCAAAAAATAAAAATAATAATGATTAAACGATAATTAATATAAAAAAATAAAAACGTTAATTATCAAACAATAATATTTAAATTAAAATTGAATTAGTAAAAGAATGTTTACCTAAAAAATACAAAAAAAAATACACTAATTAATTAAAAATAATGATGCTAATTAATTAACAGTGTGAATACAAATTTAATATAACGATCAATTGTTTATTAATAGGTGTGAACACAACATAATCTAACGGGTAAAACCACGACAATTGCTGAATTATATATTATAATAATTTAATAGGTGTGAACACAACATAATCTAACGGGTAAAACCAGCTGAATTATATATTATAATAATTGTGTAAATTTTGAATTTATTTAGTTATTTAAAATAAGAAATATATTTAACATACTCATAATTAATAATATAATTTATATATAATTTATAATCAAAGATAATAAAAAAATTATTTGATTTCTCTAACTAAGGATATAATTTTATTTTATAAATTTATAATATTATTTATGCATCAAATATGGTATAATGACTAATTGATATAATAATAATTTCCATAAACAATTATTTTGTACAAAAATAATAATCATCGATTTTATTATTGTTTTTTGAATTATTCAATAATTATTAAATACGATTTTATTTCATTAATGATTTTAATTTATTTTAGTGATATTTGTAAGTAATACAAATAAAGATATTGTTGCATAAGTTAAAACATAAACAAAATTAGAATAAAATTAAATAGAATTATTGTAAATTGCATAAATTTTATAAATTAAAGTAAATAGATAAAATACATCATAAATAAAATGAAAACAAACTACTCTAAGATTACAGTAAATTATGTAAATTATATAATAAATAAAATTAACATGAAAAAAATACAAATTAATAACCTCTCTAAATTAATAAAATTTCACGGTCCCAAACTATTACTATTAATTTATAGAAGTTTTACTGTAGTTCTTAAAAGATAATTTTATTTAGATTTTTGTGGTAATGTATATTAATATTTAGTTAACATAAATATTATAAGACAAATGTTAGTTGAATTATATATTATAAGAATTAAATACAAATATGGTAAGTTACAACAAAAATAAAATTAGAATAAAATTAAATATAAATATTATAAATTTTATTAAAATAATAATTGTGAGTTATATAAAATATTATAAATTACAGTAAATTACATAATAAAATAAAAGGTAAATAAATTATTAACGCAAAACAGTCTAAACTTATTAAAAAACATAATCAAAATGTTGAAGCTTGGTTCAATTTAAAACTTTTCCAATTCAATATTTCAATTTCTTAATGGAGTTCTACTTATTCGATTTGCAAAGTATTTACTTATAAATAAACCTAAAAATAACAAAAAAAAAATTAAAAAATAAAAAAGGTCTGCAAAAAAAAAAAATCATTAACAAAATTAAAAAATTGAAAAAGCTGAAAAAAAATACAAAAATCATTATCAAATAATTGTTATATTTACAATATCATTATAATCAACAAACAATAATATTAAAACTAAAATTCAAATTAGTAAAAAATACTTGGCTGCAAAAAAATAAAAATATTAATAATTAAAATAATATTAAAATTAAAATTCAATAATATTAAAATTACAATTCAAATTAGTAAAAGATACTTACTTGAAAACTACAAAAAAATAAAAACAATAAATTTAAATTTAAATAAATGCTTACAAAGAAGGCTGACAAAAAATAAAAAGAAAATAGCAAAACTTAAATAGAGATCTGAAAAAAATTGTGAGCATGAACAAATAAAAAAAATAAAATAGTGAGAGGTAAGGAGTGAGTGAAGATGATGTAATTTATATAGATATGATTATAGTAATAGAAATAGTAGATAATATCAAATTTATTTAGTTGCTTAAAATAAAAAGTAGATTTACTTAAATTCCGATATTATTGTTTATATAATATAAATAAATTAATTAATCTAATAAATATATTAATAAAAAAATAAATTCTCTTCCCTCATCCTTTAATTACGCTAATTAATTTAAAATAAAATAAATAAGGAATAAATGTGATATTTTGAATATTTGAAGTAAATATTTACTATAATTAAGAATTTAAATGTAAATTATATTATATAAATAAATAAATTATTACGCTTAATTAAAAATAATTACGTGAATTAATTAACAGTGAACACAAATTTAATCTAACGGTTATTTCTTGTTTATTAATAGGTGTGAACACAACAAAATATAACAGATAAAACATATGCAACAATTGTTAACTGAATTATATATTATAAGGATAATGATATAATGATTTTAAAATTATAAAATAGAAATTTGATAATAATAAGTTGATATAAAAAAAAATCATAGATTAACAAAAAGTACGAAAAGTAAAAATTAAATTGAAATGATATAATGATACAAAGTTCTGAAAATAAAAATAGTACAAAAATAGATAATATTACTAAAAGATAAAAAAATAAGTTCAAAAGGGGGCATGATTCTTTATCATTTCAAAGAAAATCATTGGATGTATAATCCGAGGAATCATCGTTCGACTTCTTAATTAATTCGGAAACCTCATCAAGAATTGTAAGGTAAGACGGATTACGGATTAATCTTTCCTCGTGCAGCCATAATAATGTAGAATCCAAATTTCGCATATCTACAATGCAACGACATAATCTTCCTAAAAGATTGTCTCCGTCAACTCTGACATTAAACATAAACTCGTTTTCATTAAGAGATGATACAACCACAGGAGTTACTTTGTTTATACTTTCAGTCGAGAATGTTCAAATATGATCGTCGGCATTATCCTTGTATACATAAAGATACATTATTAATTAATTTATTAATATAATAAAAAATAAGTTTGTATACATAAAGATACATTATTAATTAATTTATTAATATAATAAAAAATAAGTTATAAAATAAAAGAAAAATAAAATTAGATATATATGTAGGAGAGAATTAAATACCGAGAGAGAGAATTGAAAGAACCAACCGATCAGCTGATATCTGATTTAGAAATAATGCAACTTCATTCATAAATACAAAAATCGCGAAGTGCTTTCCTTCATGAACTTGTAGATGAATTTTAAAGTTGGTGTGACGAATAAGATCACGTTGACAAAAATAGCACACAAAATTGCAATAATTGATATACTGTGAATGATTGCATGTGAGGCAAATGATGTAATACGCTCGGACAGTTTTTCATGGATTTTAAAAGTTGTGCAAATTTTAATAACTTGCCGTATATATAATAACAATTATAAATCACTTATTTATTACACATATATAATAAAAAAAATGTATTTAGGTCTATAAACATTAAATTAAATAACATACCTTTAGTAAAACTGAACAAAAGTTTTTTTCGGAGGAATTGCCATAGACCAAGACATTGATTGAAAATGATTAGTAAAGAGTTGAAAAAAAAATGAAATTATTATAAAAAAATCTCTAGAGAATGAAGAATCACAAATTTATTTAGTACTATAAATAAATAGTAGTATAATAGAATAAACGTAGATAAATAAGGAATAAATGTGATATTCGGAATATTACTTATTTAAATAAATCAAAATATATTAATTTAGTTTAAAGCAGGAGATAAATAAGGAATACATGTAATATTCTGAATATTACTTATTTAAATAAATCAAAATATATTAATTTAGTTTAAAGCTTGATTAATTGAATAATAAATTGTGTTTGAATTAATTAAAATATATTTTAATGAATTGTTTTTGAATTAATTAAAATATATTTTAATGCTGCTAATATAAATAGAGGATAATATTATTTCTAATTGTAAATTATTAAAAAATTAAATTATTATTATTTCATTCTCAAATCAATTACGTAACTTTTGAATTTATTTAGTTGCTTATTTACCATACTCATAATTAATAATATTATATATAATTTTAGTTTACCTTTGAATTTATTTATCCTCTCAATACACATTTATTTACCTTTATACCATTACTTTTTCAACTATCTACTTTATTACTTACACATCAATACCTATTATACCCCTACTTTATATTATTAAACACACAAAAAATCACTTTTTCTTAATCAACGTGTATCTTTCTCTATGCACTCTTTAAAGGGAAAGAGGGAGTAAATAAAATTAACACAAACTACTCTAATTTTATCAGGAAACATAAATAAAAGCTTGGAATCCATTTAAAATTTGTGCAATCCAATGTTTGATCTTTTTTCATGACTTCGGGCAGAGTATTTTACTTATAATGAAACCTATAAATAGCTATAAATAAACCTACAAAATAAACAAAAAATGAGTAAAAAATTCAAAAGTTCTGCAAAAAAATGACTTACCTCCAAAAGTTATTAAAATCAAATAAGTAAAAGAATACTTTGTTGCAAGAAATACAAAAAACAACAAAAAAACAACAAAACATACATAGAGCTCTGAAAATAAATAAATAAATAAAGGTGAGCATAAACAAATAAAAAAAATAGCTAAATGAAAAGGCTACAAAAAATACAAAAAAACAAAAAAACAACAACAAAACTTACATATAGCTCTGCACAAAAATAAATAATGAATAAATAAAAAAAATAGCTGAAATGAAAATTGAATAAATAAATGTGAGCCTGAACAAATAAAAAAATAGTTTAAATTAAAAGTGAGAGTTAGTCCAAAAAAAATACAAAAAAACAACAAAACTCTCTGCACAAAAATAAATAAATGTGAGCATAAACAAATAAACAAAATAGATGAAATGAAAAGCCTACAAAAAATACAAAAAAACAAAAAAAAAAAAACAACAAAACTTAAATAGAGTTCTGCACAAAAGTAAATAAATGTGAGTATGAATAAATAAAAAAAAGAGCTTAAATAAAAATTGAATAAATAAATGTGAGTATAAACAAATAAAAAAAATAGCTGAAATTAAAAGTGAAATGTAGTGCAATAAATATAAAAAAACAAAAAAAATAACAAAACTTACATAGGGTTCTGCACACAAATAAATAAATGTGAGAATGAACAAATAAAAAAAATAGATGAAATGAAAAGTGAATAAATAAATGTGAGCAATAAACAAATAAAAATAATAGCTAAATGAAAAGTGAAAGGTAGGGAGTGAGTGAAAATAACAGTCTTTATATAGACACGATTTGAAGTAGGGTTTGATAATAATTATTATTTTTAAATATAATTAATTTGAATTACCTTAAATTTCGATATTATTGTTTGTATAATAAAAATTAATTAATTAATCGATTAAATATATTAATAACAAATGTACCGTTAAATAAGGAATAAAGGTGATATTGTAAATATTTTAAGTCAATATTTACGGAGATTATATTAATGAGATTATAAATGTAAATTATATTATATAAAGAAATAAATAATTATACTAATTAATTAAAAATAATTACCCTAATTAATTAAGCTAAAAATATTATAAATATAAATTATATTATATAAATAAAAAAAAAAATTACTGCTAATTAATTAAAAATAATTGTGCTAATTAATTAAAAATAATTACAAATAAATTTCTAATTAATTAAAAATAATTACTCTAAAAATAATTTTGACTACAATTAAGGAGATTATATTAAGAAAATTATAAATGTAAATTATAATATATAAAAAAATAAATAATTACACTAATTAATTAAAAATAATTGTTTCAATTAATTACGCTAAAAATTACGCTAATTAATTACGCTAAAAATAATAATTAATAATGACCAGTGTGAACGCAAATTTAATCTAACGGTGCTTGTTTATTAATAGGTGTGAACACAAAAAAATCAAACGGTGAAAACATACGACACCTCGGACAGTTGCTAGCTGAATTATATATTATAAGGATTTGAACTTAACTGAAACAATCAAAATTGAACTGAAATAAACTGAAAATAAATCTAAAAAAACAAGTCTTTAGCTCGAATTCGAACAAAAATGCCCATAAAATAGAGATTGGTGACCTGTTCACAAAAACCTCAATTGACAAAGTAAAATATTTTTATTTTTTTAAAAAAAAAAATTCCATCATAATCGTCCTACATATTTACAAAAGGGACAGAAGTAATAAGCCAGACATAGAAATCTTTAGTATCAATATAGTATTTATCATTTTGCAATTTTGTATTTTGTCACCATTAAATCTTTTAAGAAATACTCATACTAAAGAAAGATTATCCCGTAACTTTTTACTCTTCGTATTTAGGTTTAAAATGTTATTAAAAACTTAATATTTGTAATGTTAAATGTTGATTTTTTAATTAAAAAGTAAATAAAAAAATGATTTTTTAAATTGAAAGTTGAGCTATATATTTAATATAAAACTGAGCAAGTAAATTAAAAAATATTGATAAAATTGTATTTATTATTTAAAATACAATTCAATTCAATTCGAGAACAATATAATTTAATTTATGATACTATAATAATTCACAATGCACTGTTTGTGATTGAAAGTCCAAGTAGCACCTCTTTTAGCATTTACAGTAATATATAAATAATGCTTAGAAAATGCTTTAATATAAAACACACAAAAAAGAGCTGTTTAAACAAAAAGAAACAATAGTTTTTTTAATTTTGCTAGGCCAAAATTAAGTACTACCTCCCTCTTAAACTAATGATCGCATTTTCTAAAAAAATTATAAAAAAAATGTAATCATTAATTTGGAACGTAAATAGTAGTACTTTACATTCCATTAGTTATATATTATAATTTTTATTTAATTAATAAGTTTCATCAAACATTCAATCTTTAAATATTATTTAATTAATTATATTTTATTTGTACTATAGATAAGTTTCAACATGTTTAAAAATCAATAAAGAATAATATACATTATAAGTACAATTTATTTATAATCACACAAATAATTACAAATACACATAGTTACTTACAAAATATAATTTATCACGTGCGCTGAAAAGGGTATGGCATATAGCCTGGTGATTGTATCTGTATTTTTTAGTGCTATATGTTTAGTTGGTTGGTTGGAGAGCTAGCCTGTTAGCTCGTTAATGCGGTTGGGGTTTCATTCCCTATGCGATGTACTGTAACATACACTTTTTTTTTATGTGATTGACCTTTACAAAAAAAATATAATTTATCATTTTTTAAATTTTTTTCCAATAACTTTTCCTAACTTTTTTAAAATTCATGACCTTTAATTATTTAAGCATATTTTTAGTTTCTTTTTGCACATTACATCTTCAAAGAAAAAAGAGTGTTGACACTATTTTATTTTACGTAGGTCATAACATGTGTCAGGCGGAATACTATATTAATTACTTTATGAGTTAATTCTCACTTCCACATTCACAAGTGTATGATATGTTTATATAGTGTTTACATGCAAATTTTTATTTTGGATTTTTTTTAATTTATTCTTAAAATTGTGTTAAGATATGACTTGAATTCATAAAATTTTTCATTTAGTTTGTGAATTAAATATTTTATTTATTTTTATTTAAAAAAAATAAAATTATATTTATTACGAATATAATTACATGTTTTATTTATTAGAATTTTGAAGTTATATACATTATACAAGCTGGACCCACGTTAGGCCCAGCGTGTGTTTTCACGTGTGTTTTCACTCCCGCTCCGTCATGTACGTGTATGTACGTATAATTTTGTTAATTAAGGGGAATTATATAAAAAAACAATTATTTTCTAATTAATTATTTTAACATATTTTAATTTTATTGTTAATTAATTGTTTGAAATTTACGTTTTTTTTTATCAATTTTTATTTTTTTTATGACTTAGTGATACTTTTAATTTAAATATTTATTTTATTGTGATATTTAATTTTTATATTTGAAGAACACTTTTTATGTAAGAAATGATAATTAGTGTTTTTTTGAAAAAATAATGATATAAAATGTAAATAAATGTATAAAGTAGTAATAATGAAAAATATGAAAATTATTTTATTGTAAAAAATTTAACTTGTGAAATATCGAATAATTTTTAAATAATTTGAAATACATTTTAAAGTTTTTTTTATAGTGATATTCTTATTAAATAAAGTGTGTTATATTTTAATAATGGTATGTCAAATAGTATGAAAATGTTATATTTTGAACAAACTAAATGGTATTTGAAAAGTAATTTCTAACAAGCTAGCTAGATCACTTTCTAAATTTCTAAAATCACTCCATAATTAATTTGAATAAACAAAATATATTATTTCTTGTTTTTTCAATTTGTATTTTAGTGAAGTACTCGTAGTATACTCATGCACTATCATATAGCCTAACATAGAAATCTTTAGTATCAACATATATAATATATTCTCTCTCGCATAAAAGTTGTAATACATTATTTTTTTAAGTGTTCCATAATAGTTGATACAAAAAAAAATATCCTTACTTTTTAATTTTAAAATACAATTTATTTATATTTTATCTAACTACTTTTTAAGCTCCACTGACAACTGTTTTACTTTCCAATTTAAAAAATACATAAAATCCATTACTTTCTAGCCAAAAAATAAAATAAAATAAAACAATATTTTTCTTAATTTCTTTGCAAAAAAAGATATTGCATTTTTTTTTGTTTACATTTGTTTAAAGTCCTCTATATAAACTGAGCGAGTTTATATGAACATACTCACTCTCACTGATCAATTGATCATCTCATAGAATTATAATATGAGAGGTTTCTATCTTTTGTTTCTTGTCTATATTAATATTCTCGGGGGGGCATCGAATAGTGATAAACATGGAGTTTATATTGTGTACATGGGAGCCGCAACTTCGCCACAAGGCACCCCAAGAACCGATCATGCTCAGCTTCTAAACGAGCTCATCAACAGGCCCGTCGTTTTTATCAATTACTATATATATATATGTGTGTGTGTGTGTGTTTTAGAATTTTGTTCGTTCATAATAATCACACGAAAATTAATGCAATTACGTTCAGGAATACATCTGTTATACAAATTTACCACAAAAGTTTTTCGGGATTGGCGGCTCATTTGTCAGAAGAGGAAGCTAAATCAATAGGGGAAACACCCGGAGTGGTGTCCGTCTTCCCTGATGCGTTGACAAAACTTTGCACCACACGTTCTTGGGATTTTCTTCAAAGCCAAAGGCAAAGCCGAACTACCTTTCAGAATATGATCAATTCAACTGATTCTAATGTCTCTGATTTCTGGGGTGGGCGTGACACTATCATTGGCATCTTTGATGGAGGTCAATCATTCATGTTTTTTTTTTCTTTTTTGTTTCATTAATTTTGAGACATGTCAATGATCGGTTCAGGAATTTGGCCTCAACATCCGAGTTTCGATGATGAGGATATCGGCTCAATCCCACAAAGGTGGAAGGGAACGTGCATGACCGGAGATAATTCCACTTCGTTGTTCATGTGCAACAGGTGAATATATATATCTAGCCCTTGAACTTAAGCAAATCGATTACAAAAATTGACTATATAATATATTTAGAAAATTTTACAATTAATATACGTACAGGAAAGTGATTGGAGCAAGGTATTACGACGATCTACATAATCCAGGTTCAATCACCACGGCCATGGATGACAATGGACATGGTACACATGTTTCATCGATTGCAGCTGGGATTTCGGTATATGGGGCATCATATTATGGCTTCGGTAAGGGGATGGCAAGAGGGGGCTCTCCGAATTCAAGAATAGCAATGTATCGTGTTTGTGCACATCACGGATGCTCGTCCTCTTCAATTCTCAAAGCATTCGACGATGCAATTAGTGATGGAGTCGATATTATATCCATTTCTATAGGTGGACACCATAATAGGTTATTCAATGATCCTATATCCATCGGTTCATTTCACGCTATGGAGAAGGGGGTCACGGTAGTAGCAGCTGCTGGAAACAACGGTCCTTCTTATGATAATGTTGAAAATTTTAGCCCTTGGATCGTAACCGTTGGTGCGACTACCATGGACCGTGACTTTGAGATATATATTGTATTGGGAAGAGGGGACAAGGTGATTAAGGTATGTATATAACCAATCAAAACACATATATTTCAGGTCGAATTGAAAAGCTAAAATGAATATTTGGTGGTAATAGGGAGAAGGCATCAGCTTTCTAAAAACATCTATGATGTATCCTTTAGTTGATGGACGGTCAGCGGGATACAACAATACTGATATAGACTATGCGACGTAAGTAACAATATATAAAGATAATCAAACTTACATTAATGCTAAGAATCCATTGTTGATCCTCATGTTTTTTCGAAAAATTTCAGGCATTGTGTCCCTGGTTCATTAGACGATGCTAAAGTGAAGGGTAAAATTGTTTTATGCGAATACAATTACGGAAATATCGACTCAATGATAAATCAAGGCGTGAAAGGTATTATAATTATGGACGATCAGATGAGGCAAAAGACACACCCTTATGGATTAACTCCGATTGCGGGTGTGAGTGAAACGGATGGAGCTCAAATATATTCTTACATAAACTCAACAAGGTGATTAAATTATAAATTTAAGTATATAAATTTATTATTGTAAAATGAAAAAATTAAATGTTACCTGGCTAATAAGATCAATATCTATTCATTGTTACTTAATTTGAAATTTGAAGATATCCTCGGGCGAGATTATCACCAACTACAGAAGTGAAAAAGAATTACAAGCCAGCGCCCGTTGTTGCTGTATTTTCGTCAAGAGGCCCTGCACCGGGAATTAACAACCTTATTATAAAGGTCAAAACTGAATAAAGACGATGATGATCTCAAATATTAATTAAATTTTTGTTCTTAAAAAAATTAACTTAATTGGATATTTTGTAGCCCGATGTTACAGCACCAGGAGTAAATGTCCTTGCAGCATGGTTTTTTAACGACACATATTCCACTCTTCCGGGTAAGGAGCCACCTCTCTTCATGTTTGATTCGGGTACGTCAATGTCATGCCCACATGTTTCCGGTCTAGCTGCAACCTTAAAGTCTTGGTATTCAACATGGACACCGTCTGCTATCAAATCAGCCATAATGACTACAGGTTAGATTAATTGACTAATTTACAAAATCCAAAACAAAGTATAAAATGACAATCAAAACTCGTTTTCAAGCAGCAATCACGACAAACAATTACAATGCTCCGATCACAACATTCGAAGGAGCAAGAGCCACCCCATACGACATCGGATCTGGAGAAATAAGCTTAGTTGGCCCTTTGTGGCCAGGGCTCGTCTATGAGATCGAAACTATCGATTACATACTATTTCTCTGCAACTATGGATACAACACATCCGTGATTAAATTCTTGTCATCGACTGTGCCTGATAACTTTACTTGTCCTAGTAACTCGAGTCATGATTTGATCTCCAATTTGAACTACCCTTCAATAGCCGTTTCTGGTTTGATTCCAAATGTAAGCAAGACGGTCAAAAGAACAGTGACTAATGTCGATCGAGTTTATTCGTCTTACGCCGTTATCGTGGAGACGTCGACTAATGTGCACGTTCAAGTGGTGCCAAACAAATTGCACTTCACAAGAAATGTGAAGAAGATTAGCTTTGAAGTGACATTCCTACTCACTGAATCATCTTCTGAAGAAAACTTGTTTGGTTCGATTACATGGTATAATCAGTTTCACAAAGTTCGAAGTCCGTTTGTTGTAATCTAAGGCATAGTTTACTTACTACGTAGTACGTACTATAAGGTAATATCCAAAATAAGGCAATGTCAAATTACAAAACTTCGTTTGTAACATGAAAAAATAAAATAGCAGATGCTATCGTGATGAATAAATTAGTAATTTTATTTATATTAGTATTACTTTTGTTTCTTAAAATAATTCTTTTTTTTTTAAATTAAAAAAGTGATGATTTATATTGAAATAGAAAAAGATTACTACATGTACAATTATTGAAACACAATTAACCACTCTCATTATTTATTAACAGTCCCTAATTTTATATCATTTATAATAAAAAAAAAGTTAATACTGCAAATATGTGGTAAAAATTCATTGCAATCGGGGTTGTTATTTATGGGTTTCTGGTTCTGCCGATATCTCAATAGGACGTGGCGCCAGACTCCGGAGATTCATGGTGATAGGATTTTGGTATCTACTTGACGAATAGGAACGTGATTAAGAAGAATTTGATTACTTGAGTTTGTTCATGTGCCGAAGAATATAGATCTTTCATCAATCGAAAGGTTGAATTTTTATCGAGATAAGTATTTATAAGTTGTCCCATTGCTCCGGTATTTGTTGACATCTTTAATTTAGGGTTTTTCTTTTAAAAAAACAGAATTAACGTCGAGCGCATTTAGTTTCACTTGAAGATGATTCCGAATTCGTTTGATTTTTGTTACATTCAGTTTCTCGAACAATGAATCAAACTTCCAAATTCAGCTTTTTTTCAATATGTTGAATCATATTGTGAGGCACATCGCGTGGTATGGTTGTTGTTGATAGTGTGTTTTTTTATTTTTGGAGATTCTGAGAATCATATTGTGAGCCGAGACGATCGAGTTGAGAGTAGTGATATGAAAGTATAGGTACTCATTTGTTGTTTTCAACTAATACATGTTGTTAAAGGTTGTTAGCTCAGTTGGTTGAGCACTTGAATTGAGCACTTAGGTCTTTGATTCGAATTCATAGACAAAAAAAAAACTAATACATGTTTTAATGATTGTAATATTAGAAATTGACTTTTTTTTTTTTTTTTGCGTTTATAATTGACTGACTATATTTTTATGAAATATGAGAATTAGATTTTTCCCGGAGTTCTTTTTTTTTTTTTTTTTATAGGTAATTAAGCAGCCTTTTCCACCTCTTGCCTGTTGGGGAATATACGCTTCTTAGGCCGGTATATCCTCGTCGATCGTCAAAGGGTAGGTTCGATTTGATAAATAAAGCGAAATAAAAAAAGGGAAGACAAGAATTACGTGGTTCGGCCAATAATGCCTACTTCCACGGACACCACACCCAATATTATTCGATAATAATATTCTCGTGTACAGGACCGGATCTCGATAGATCTCTTTTCGACTCACTATTTCGTGCTCTAGATTTTCTATCTTGGTTATTAATGAATGAGGGGAGGAAGTCCTTTTATAGATGGGAGGTGAGAAACCCTAACTTAATCCCCAAGAAACCGAGTCAAACTCGCGGTCAAACACCCGCGTTTTTCGCTCGTCTTTGACTCGTCCCAATGGTTTGGCTCCACCTCTAACACTCCTCCGATGCTTTAATCCGAACAAGGGTTGGACTCCCAACAATCACCCCCTCCAACCCGAGTGAGCAATTATTCCACCAACGCCCAAATTGATTACCGGCATCTCGACACCACCGAAATATGAGTCTCCAAAACAGTCCAACATGTCAACCCACCCCCTCAACGAGTGTCTCGTATCCAAGCTCCATGAATACGACCAACGAGGCATCCCATGCATCCTCCAAACGCATTCATGCCTCCAACGCCCCCCACCGGGGCGTCACCCTTCAACAGCTAGCAAGATTAGGAGATGATGTCGTGCGCGCTTCGACCCTCATCTCAATCTTCTGAACTTCCCGCTGAACCTTCTTCCATTGCATCCCGATCACTCTTGCCCTATTGGAGCCGGCCCGCTCCTCATGCCCATGTGTTCGACAACGGTTGAAATCTCGTCCAGTCTTCATTCTATTACTCGACCCATGTACGACACCAGTTCCTCGTGCCACCACACTACCCTCGAGCCTATACAAGCCGCCAACATTTCTACCACGCAGAACCTCCCGGTTATCCTTCAACACCTTAATTTTCCCGCACCCGGCCTCGAACTTGCACCCCCTCTCGTCTAGCCTCCCGAGAGCAAGCAAATTCTTTCTTATGCTTGGCACGTGTTTTACTCCCGCAACCGTGACGCTTCTTCCACCCGGCAACTGAAACTCGACGATCCCTTCCCCGACTACCCGATTCCTCGAACCATTAGCCATTTGAACCGTCTCTCTTTCACATGCCTTGTACTCATAAAATTGGGCTCGATCATGGCATATATGGAATGCACTCCCCGAATCGAGAATCCAATCTTCCCTCCTAGCGTCGTTTGCCTCTAACACCGCCAACGCGTCGTGAATATACTCGTGTTGAACCGCTGCTGCGTTTTCTTGTTGGTCTTTCTTCGCCTTCCACTTTGGACAATTCCTCTTCACATGACCCTCCTCGTCGCAATAATAGCATATGACCTTCTTCCTCGGCCTCTCTCGGTTTCCACCACCATTCCTCCGATTTCCGCTGTGACCACCACCCGTGTAAAATGCTTTCTCACCCTCTGGCTCACCTTCAACCTCCTTCTTCCTCGCCTCCTCATTAAATAGGGCATCCGTGACCATCGTCATGGTCATCTTCCCTTCCGGCGCAGAATTACTTAGGGAAACCACCAGAGTCTCCCAACTGTCGGGCAGGGAGCTAAGCAAAAGCAATGCCTGAATCTTGTCATCCAGATTCAAGCCCACCGCGATCATTTGGTTCACAACATCCTGAAACTCGCTCACATGGTCGGCCACCGGAACACCATGCCTTAGCTTAAGGTTCACAAGCCTCCTCATGAGAAACGCCTGATTCCTCGGTGACTTCGATTGGAACATCTTCTCCAACTTAGTCCACAGAGAATAGGCCTCCTTCTCCTCCGACACATACGGGTATACAGTCTGTCCAACGCACTGACGAACAAGGCACACCGCCTTCTTATTCATTTGCCTCCACTTGTCTTCTTCGATGGTCGACGGTTTGACCCCCTTGCACTCGAACGGTATCTCGAGATCCCTAGTCGTGAGATAATCCATCATACGCGACTTCCAAATTGAATAATTTGTCGCCGTAAGAACCATCATCTTCGACGTCATACTCTCCTCCGTTGCTCCTGCCATTGATCAATACCACCCCCACAAGAAGCACAATACAAATCCAACCAAGAAACAACCAAACACCGGAAAAATAGAATCGATTCACCTGTTTAGTCCCTCTTTGTCTTCGCACCCCCGGATCTTCCTCGTATCTAGAACTTCGTCTTGATATGAAACTGCCTCCGGTAACCTTCGCCCTTTGAAATAACCTCTCTCTGATACCAATTGTTGGGGAATATACGCTTCTTAGGCCGGTATATCCCCGTCGATCGTCAAAGGGTAGGTTCGATTTGATAAATAAAGCGGAATAAAAAAAGGGAAGACAAGAATTACGTGGTTCGGCCAATAATGCCTACTTCCACGGACACCACACCCAATATTATTCGATAATAATATTCTCGTGTACAGGACCGGATCTCGATAGATCTCTTTTCGACTCACTATTTCGTGCTCTAGATTTTCTATCTTGGTTATTAATGAATGAGGGGAGGAGGTCCTTTTATAAATGGGAGGTGAGAAACCCTAACTTAATCCCCAAGAAACCGAGTCAAACTCGCGGTCAAACAGCCGCGTTTTTCGCTCGTCTTTGACTCGTCCCAATGGTTTGGCTCCACCTCTAACACTCCTCCGATGCTTTAATCCGAACAAGGGTTGGACTCCCAACATTGCCTATCCCTGAGTTTCATGATATATATCTGAAAATGCTTCTCTTAGCAACCGCTCCAAGATTTCAATCTGTATATTTTACCATTGGAACACTTGTAAAGAAAACACTTGCATAGGAATAGAGACACGATTGAAGTGAATGTGAAACGGACCATGATTCATCAGCAGGGTCAAATCACGATGAGGTTATATATAAATAAAATTACTAATTTATTCATCACGATTCACGATAGCATTTAGCTATTTTATTTTTTCATGTTACAAACGAGGTTTTGTAATTTGACCATTGCCTTATTTTGATATTACCTTACAAATAAACTATGCCCTGATTACAACAAACGGACTTCGAACTTTGTGAAACTGATTATACCATGTAATCGAACCAAACAAGTTTTCTTCAGACGATGATTCAGTGAGTAGGAATGTCACTTCAAATCTCGTCTTCTTCACATTTCTTGTGAAGCGCAGTTTGTTTGGCACCACTTGAACATGAACGTTAGTCGGCGCCTCCACGACAACGGCGTAGGACGAATAAACTCGACCAACATTAGTCACGGTTCTTTTGATCGTCTTGGTTACATTTGGAATCAAACCAGAAACGGCTATTGAAGGGTAGTTCAAATTGGAGATCAAATCGTGACTTGAGTTACTAGGGCAAGTAAAGTTATCAGGAACCGTCAACGACAATAATTTAATCGCAGATGCCTTGTATCCATAGTCGCAGAGAAATAGTATGTAATCGATAGTTTCGATCTCATAGATGAGCCCCGGCCACAAAGGGCCAAATAAGTTTATTTCTCCAGATCCGATGTCGTATGGGGTGGCTCTTGCTCCTTCAAATGTTGTAATCGGAGTATTGTAATTGTTTGTCGTGATTGCTGCATGCAAACGAATATTGATTTTGATTTTAATAGTTTAATAAACTTATATACTTGTTTTTAGATTTTGGGAAGAATGTCGGTTCATCTAACCTGTAGTCATTATGGCTGATTTGATAGCAGACGCTGTCCATGTTGGATACCAAGACTTTACGGTTGCGGCTAGACCAGAAACATGTGGGCATGACATTGATGTACCCGAACGAAACTTGAAGAGAGGTGGCTCCTTACCCGGAAGAGCGGAATCTGTGTCGTTAAAAAACCATGCTGCAAGGACATTTACTCCTGGTGCTGTAACATCCGGCTACAAAATATCCAATTAAGTTAATTTTTTTACGAACAAACATTTAATTAATATTTGAGATCATCATCATCTTTATTCATTTTTACCTTTATAATAGGGTTGTTAATTCCCGATGCAGGGCCTCTTGAAGAAAATATAGCAACAACGGGCGCTGGCTTGTAATTCTTTTTCACTACGGTAGTTGGTGATATTCTCGCCCGAGGATATCTTCAAATGTCAAATTAAGTGACAATGAATAGAGACTGATCTTATTAGCTAGGTAACAGTTTACAATAATAAATTTATATATCACCTTGTTGAGTTTATGTAAGAATATATTTGAGCTCCATCCGTTTCACTCACACCCACAATCGGAGTTAATCCATAAGGGTATGTCACTAATTGCCTCTTCTCATCGTCCATAATTATAATTCCTTTTACGCCTTGCTTTATCATTGAGTCGATATTGTCGTCATTGTATTCACATAAAACAATTTTACCCTTCACTTTGGCATCGTCTAATGAACCAGGGACACAATGCCTGAAAAATAAAATTTTCGTAAAAACATGAAGATCGACAATGGATATATTGTTATCATTAATGTAAATTTGTTTATCTTTATATATTGTTACTTACGCCGCATAGTCTATATCAGTATTGTTGTATCCGGCTGACCGTCCATCAACTAAAGGATACATCGTAGATGTTTTTAGAAAATTGATACCTTCTCCCTATTACCATCAAATATTCACTTAGCTTTCAATTAATCCGACCTGCAATATATATATATTTTTTGATCGGTTATGTACATACCTTAATCACCTTGTCTCGTATTCCAAGTACAATTTCTATCTCAAAATCACGGTCCATGGTGGTCGCACCAACGGTTACGATCCAAGGGCTAAAATTTTGAACGGTCTCAGAAGAAGGGCCGTCGTTTCCAGCAGATGCTACCACAGTGACCCCCTTCTCCATAGCGTGAAATGAACCAATTGATATAGGATCATTGTGTTGGTGTATAGTTCGATCGAGTTTGTCGATAAGTTAACTTAAACTATACACCTTGTTTTTTACTCACTTCATAGTATGAAAGAGTTAGCTCTTGGAGTAGGTAGAGTGAGCTTGGAGTATATCTCTGTTGGTGGTAGAGTTGGCTCTTGCTGGAGGTAGAGTAAGCAAGGAAGTATATCCCTGCTGGTGGTAGAGTTATCTCTTGTTGTAGGTAGAGTGAGCTAAGTATATCTCTGCTGGTGGTAGAGTTAGCTCTTGCTGGAGGTAGAGTGAGCTGGGAGTATAGCTCTTGCTGAAGGTAGAGTTAGCTCTTGCTGGAGGTAGAGTGAGCTGGGAGTATAGCTCTTGCTGAAGGTAGAGTTAGCTCTTGCTGGAGGTAGAGTGAGCTGGAAGTATATCCCTGCTGAAGGTAGAGTGAGCTCCTGCTGAAGGTAGAGAGAGGTCTTGCTGGAGGTAGAGTGAGCTCTTGCTGAAGGTAGACTTAGGTCCTGCTGAAGGTAGAGTGAGCTAGTAGTATATCCCTGCTGGAGGTAGAGTGAGCTACTGTTGAAGGTAGAGAGAGGTTTTGCTGGAGGTAGAGTTAGCTACGCATGGCGTGAAAAATGTACCTTGTCCAACGTAGAGCTGGAATGACTTCGAAGATTTAGCTAAGTGCATGTGAGTATACAAGTGTGCCAACGTGGAGATATCACTTGTGCCAACGTGGGACCGCGTGTTACAATGTGCGTCAACGTGGAGATGTCACTTGCTCCAACGTGGGACCAAGTTATGAAGGGTTGGCTCAACGTGGAGTTAGCGGAGTTGGTCTCTGCGTCAACATAGAGTTGGTCGGTTGCGCCAACGTTGGACAAGCACTCGCGCCAACGTGGAGCAACGTTATCATGCTCTTGCGCCAATGTGCAACCGGGTTGACTTGGATGGCACATCAAGTCAACGTCACATTGTTAGTGTGTAGTTCTTCCTAGTTCAACATAGAACCACGTTGTTCTTGTTTGAACTAAGTTGAACTATACACTTTGTTTTGTAGTATCTTCATGTTGAATGTTTGTATGGTAGAGCTAGCTGAGTGGACCGGGAAAATACAAGTGGTCCAACGTGGGACCACATCTTGAAGAGTTCCCTCAACGTCGAGCAAGCAGACTTGGCCTCTACAAACAACATGAAGTCTGCTAGGTATTGGTAGAACGAGCTGGTTGAACTGTGGAATTAACAAGTGGCTCAACGCGTGACCACGGTTCATCAACATGGAACAAGCAGACTTAGCTTCTCCACCCAACATGGAGTTGCATCAGTGCGTCAACGTGGAACGAGCTATTCTATCAACGTGGTTCAACGTGGATCAGAGAGAATTGTGAGTTCATCAACGCACTACAAGGTCTTACCGTGATAACACCTTGACGGACGCGGTGCAAGCATATCTATACATACGGCTGGACGAATGACTGCTAAGGAATGAAGCCAGCTGTGGGTGCGACTAGAAGACTTCGCTAGAAGGATTCTAGTTCAAGAGAAAATACTAAGTATTCCAGCTATGCCCGCCACGAGCTCGAAGCACGAAGACATGCTAGTGTGGTAGTGCGTAGAGCTGGGTTCGTCAAGTACGGAAAAATGGAATCTCGAATATTCTATGAAGATGCTTTGGGCTCGGCCCATTAAGCGTGAATTCCGGAAACCCTAATTTACGAAGCCTATAAATAGTCGGTAGTTGGAATTCACTATTCATGCATTCATTTCTAAATTCCTAGAGAGAGAAATATTGTTAGATCGAGAGACTTCGCTAGAAAGCTCCGTTTCTACCCTCTGTTTTAGTCTTCGTAGGACGCTTCGCTAGAATAGTTCTACATAGACTTAGTTTTTGGTCGTGTTGACCTTTCTACAAGATTCGCTAGAATTTTGTAGATGTGTGTTTGTAAGTGGTTCCACCCATTACAAGTTTTATACAAGAAAAGTTTTTAGAATCTCTAAATTGTGTTAAGTATTCCTGGTCTACCCTACTCATCCGGATTGTAGGTAGACCCAAGTAAAAAAAAATTGTACTCTACCTTACTCTTTCCAGTAGAAGGTAGAACCAAGTGCAAAATTTACACAATTTCAATTGGTATCAGAGCGGGTCACCCCTTTCTTCGGTGAGATTCTAGGAAGAGATTCTACTATGGAGTCGTTTATTGTTGCTAGTAGTTCGGCAATTAAGAAGACTAAGCAAAATGGCTCCTCATTCAACGCAGACTCAGTGAGTAAGAGAGAATTTGATGTGGTTAAGTTGGAGCTAGAGAGAGCTTTGAAGAAAGTAAGCGAACTACAAGGTGTTGTGAACAAGGAAGACTTAGAGAAAGATTTCTTGAGAGAATCACTGGCCAAGATGGAGGAAGAATATGCCATGCGTACCAAGGAGCTCTACCAAGTCAAAGACAAGCTAGATGTCGCTAATTGTCTTTTCAAGAAACTAAACACTGGCACTTCTAAGCTTGACTCTATGTTGAACTGTGTAAACACCAAACACTTTGGTCTTGGTTTCAAGGAAACTTTTGATTCCGTCTACTCTGATTCTCTCTATGCCTCTACTAAGTTTGTGCGTGCCAAAGATAAAGGTATTATTGAATCTGTCGAGGTTAAGCCGGAGGATGCGCAGACATCCAAAAGAAACTTGGCCTCTACATCGAATATTAAAATTCTCAAACGCATCCCTCACTCCTCTACCCCTCTAAATGCTTCAATGTCCACGGTGACACCTATGCTAAATCATAAGATCTCCAACTCAAGCCCTGCTATGCCCATAGCCGGATCCAGCTCTACCCATGATAAGAAAAACTTCACACGAAATGTCTCGGATCGATCCAAGACATCTAAATCCACAAATGTGTCTACTCTGAAAGTTTATACTCGCAACTCTACTCCGCTTGCTACTCCTGCTATGGGTACAGCCACACAAAAAAATGAAAAGTCTTCCAAAACTGTCACTCCTTACAGGAGAATTTATGTGTGCCATTATTGTGGGAAGAAAGGGCATGTCAAGCCTTTCTGCTATAAACGAATAGATGATCTTAACTCACAAGGTGCCTTCTTGAGACAAGTCTGGATACCCAAGTCCAAGTCCACGCAGGGGAAATTCAAGCAAGTCTGGAGAGTTAAGGTTACTCCACCCACTACAGAGAAAGCTAAACCTATTGAGAAACGCATATGGAAAAGAAGGGAAGAACCACGGTGTGATATTGTATCTACTATGACTGAGTTTTCAACTAAGGTCTCTTGCCCTACCTCAACGCAGCGTGTATGGAAAAGAAGAAGCACTATTGACTCTGGTCTTCCCTGTCGAGTCTGAAGGCTCCTTTAAAAAAAAAAAAAAAAAAATCGACGAACTCTATCTCGTGGCTCCGACACGCCTAAAGCACTTAGCCGTCTCGTCGAGGGGGAGAAAGATTGACGAGTTCGACGACGGTAGACTTGGAGTGTTGCATTGTTGAAGGAGGTAGAAGGAGTGTTGCATTGTTAGGAGGAGGTAGTAACATGATGAGGTGTTGTTTATGAAGTTAAATCAAAAAGGGGGAAAATGTTAGTGTATAGTTTGATCGGTTCAACGTAGAGTGCTAACTCTTTGGTGAATCCAACTATACACTTTGTTTTGAATAACTTCATAATGGAAGGAAATACCATGATGAAACACTACTTATGAAGTTGACTCAAAAAGGGGGAGAATGTTAGTGTATAATTTGGTCGGTTCAACATAGAGTGCTAACTCTTTGGTGAACTCAAATATACACTTTGTTTTGAATAACTTCATAATGGAAGGAAAGACCAAAATGAAGCACTACTTATGAAGTTGAATAAAAAAGGGGGAGATTGTTGGTGTATAGTTCGATCGAGTTTGTCGATAAGTTAACTTAAACTATACACCTTGTTTTTTACTCACTTCATAGTATGAAAGAGTTAGCTCTTGGAGTAGGTAGAGTGAGCTTGGAGTATATCTCTGTTGGTGGTAGAGTTGGCTCTTGCTGGAGGTAGAGTAAGCAAGGAAGTATATCCCTGCTGGTGGTAGAGTTATCTCTTGTTGTAGGTAGAGTGAGCTAAGTATATCTCTGCTGGTGGTAGAGTTAGCTCTTGCTGGAGGTAGAGTGAGCTGGGAGTATAGCTCTTGCTGAAGGTAGAGTTAGCTCTTGCTGGAGGTAGAGTGAGCTGGGAGTATAGCTCTTGCTGAAGGTAGAGTTAGCTCTTGCTGGAGGTAGAGTGAGCTGGAAGTATATCCCTGCTGAAGGTAGAGTGAGCTCCTGCTGAAGGTAGAGAGAGGTCTTGCTGGAGGTAGAGTGAGCTCTTGCTGAAGGTAGACTTAGGTCCTGCTGAAGGTAGAGTGAGCTAGTAGTATATCCCTGCTGGAGGTAGAGTGAGCTACTGTTGAAGGTAGAGAGAGGTTTTGCTGGAGGTAGAGTTAGCTACGCATGGCGTGAAAAATGTACCTTGTCCAACGTAGAGCTGGAATGACTTCGAAGATTTAGCTAAGTGCATGTGAGTATACAAGTGTGCCAACGTGGAGATATCACTTGTGCCAACGTGGGACCGCGTGTTACAATGTGCGTCAACGTGGAGATGTCACTTGCTCCAACGTGGGACCAAGTTATGAAGGGTTGGCTCAACGTGGAGTTAGCGGAGTTGGTCTCTGCGTCAACATAGAGTTGGTCGGTTGCGCCAACGTTGGACAAGCACTCGCGCCAACGTGGAGCAACGTTATCATGCTCTTGCGCCAATGTGCAACCGGGTTGACTTGGATGGCACATCAAGTCAACGTCACATTGTTAGTGTGTAGTTCTTCCTAGTTCAACATAGAACCACGTTGTTCTTGTTTGAACTAAGTTGAACTATACACTTTGTTTTGTAGTATCTTCATGTTGAATGTTTGTATGGTAGAGCTAGCTGAGTGGACCGGGAAAATACAAGTGGTCCAACGTGGGACCACATCTTGAAGAGTTCCCTCAACGTCGAGCAAGCAGACTTGGCCTCTACAAACAACATGAAGTCTGCTAGGTATTGGTAGAACGAGCTGGTTGAACTGTGGAATTAACAAGTGGCTCAACGCGTGACCACGGTTCATCAACATGGAACAAGCAGACTTAGCTTCTCCACCCAACATGGAGTTGCATCAGTGCGTCAACGTGGAACGAGCTATTCTATCAACGTGGTTCAACGTGGATCAGAGAGAATTGTGAGTTCATCAACGCACTACAAGGTCTTACCGTGATAACACCTTGACGGACGCGGTGCAAGCATATCTATACATACGGCTGGACGAATGACTGCTAAGGAATGAAGCCAGCTGTGGGTGCGACTAGAAGACTTCGCTAGAAGGATTCTAGTTCAAGAGAAAATACTAAGTATTCCAGCTATGCCCGCCACGAGCTCGAAGCACGAAGACATGCTAGTGTGGTAGTGCGTAGAGCTGGGTTCGTCAAGTACGGAAAAATGGAATCTCGAATATTCTATGAAGATGCTTTGGGCTCGGCCCATTAAGCGTGAATTCCGGAAACCCTAATTTACGAAGCCTATAAATAGTCGGTAGTTGGAATTCACTATTCATGCATTCATTTCTAAATTCCTAGAGAGAGAAATATTGTTAGATCGAGAGACTTCGCTAGAAAGCTCCGTTTCTACCCTCTGTTTTAGTCTTCGTAGGACGCTTCGCTAGAATAGTTCTACATAGACTTAGTTTTTTGTCGTGTTGACCTTTCTACAAGATTCGCTAGAATTTTGTAGATGTGTGTTTGTAAGTGGTTCCACCCATTACAAGTTTTATACAAGAAAAGTTTTTAGAATCTCTAAATTGTGTTAAGTATTCCTGGTCTACCCTACTCATCCGGATTGTAGGTAGACCCAAGTAAAAAAAATTTGTACTCTACCTTACTCTTTCCAGTAGAAGGTAGAACCAAGTGCAAAATTTACACAATTTCACATTGAAGAACATATCATGTTTTCCAGCTATCGAAATGGATATAATATCGACCCCATCACTAATTGCATCATCGAATGCTTTGAGAATTGAAGAATCAGCGCATTTGTGATGTGCACAAACACGATACATTGCTATTCTTGAATTCGGAGAGCCCCCTCTTGCGACTCCCTTACCAAAGCCATAATACGAAGCCCCATATACCGGAATCCCAGCTGCAATCGATGAAACATGTGTACCGTGACCATTGTCATCCATGGCCGTGGTGATTGAACCTGGTTTTTTAGGATTATCGTAATACCTTGCTCCAATCACTTTCCTGTATATTAATTATAACTTTTTTAAACAAATATATATATATATATATATTGTCAATTTTTGTAATCGATTTGCTTAAGTTCAACGGCTAGATATTCACCTGTTGCACATGAACGAAGAGGAATTATCTCCAGTCATGCACGTTCCCTTCCACCGTTGTGGGATTGAGCCCATATCCTCATCATCGAAACTCGAATGTTGAGGCCAAATTCCTGAACCGATCATTGACATCTCAAAATTAATTAAAAAAAAAAAACATGCACAAATGATGAAATGATTGACCTCCATCTAAGATGCCAATGATAGTGTCACGCCCACTCCAAGAATCCGAGACATTATAAGCAGTTGAATTGATCATATTTTGAAATCCAGTTTGGCTTTGGCTTTGGCTTTGGCTTTGGCTTTGAAGAAAATCCCAAGAGCGTGTGGTGCCAAGTTTTGCCAACGCCTCTGGGAAGACGGACACCACACCGGGGTTTTCACCTATTGATTTAGCTTCTTTTTCTGACAGATGAGCCGCAAATCCCAAAAAACTTTTCTTGTAAATTTGTACAACAGCAGATGTATTTTTTCTGAAAGTAATATATATAGTATTGTTTTATTTTGATTAATTACTATGAAAGTACAATATATATATATATATATATATATATATATATATATATATTATATAATCAACATCATAAAATTATGAAGACTAAAATTCAGTTGTTAGCTCAGTTGGTTGAGCACTTGAATTGAGAACTAAAAGTTCAAGGTTCGAATCCAAGACAATATTGCAATTGACCTAGAACAAAAAACATCATAAAATTATTAATTGATTAAAACGACATGCCTTTTGATGAGCTCGTTTAGAAGCTGAGCATGATCGGCTCTAGGGGCACCTTGTGTAGTTGGGGCTCCCATGTACACAATATAAACTCCATTATCCGTCGCCTCCCCAAGAATATTAATAGAGACAAGAAACAAAAAATAGAAACCTCTCATATTATAATATACGATGATCAAACTGTGTGACAGTGAGTACGTTTATACAGCTTCCATAAGGTTCAGTTTATATAGAGTTTAATCATATGTATATCTAAAAAAAGACAAATGTGTTGATACTAAAGATTCATTTGTATAGCTAGGATATTAATTGAATACTCCCTATTTTCTTTTACTGTTCGCTAGTTTGTGTTGATAGGTAAGTTAATAATTAAATTAAAAAATCATGATATACGTGTAAATAAATATGTCTAAGAAAAAATAATTTTTTATGTGTTGAATAGTATAAAGTATGTGTATAATAACTAAAATTGAGTTAAATGAAAAATTAATGTTATTGATATAAATAAATGATTATTGAAGAATAAAGTTGTGATTTTTGTTATGAGTGTAATTTTTTTTAAGAAAACTAAAAAGTGAAAATGTGCACTCTTTAAAATCAGAGAAAGTACTTTTAATTATATATATATTATGAAAAAATTGGAGTAAATCCTTTGGACAGACCGACAAAGATAATACTATATTTTTCCTTTGAAAATAGTACTGCGTTGTAATGAGTTAATAGCACGAAAAATAATAAATGAATTATTTTAATTTGAAAAAATATAAAAGGTCACTTTTTCGATATTTTTTTTTTACTTAATGGAGACAGATGAATGTGATTCAGATTTTATAAAAATATACTAATAAATAAAAAATGAGACCACTACGTTTGAATTATTAAGACTATTTCAAGGAGTGTCGGTTTATAGAGTCCTATAAACCTATCGTCATCATACACGTATTGACATATGTACTCCCACCATGCATGCAGCTACATGCATGGTTTCTCCATCCCATGCACACGATATTTAAAAGGAAAAGAGTCGCAAGGACTAAACTGGAATTATTCTTAGTTATATTCATATTTCTTGTTTATTACATTATGACCCCTGTTAAGGTCTTTTAATTGTTTTCCTTATTCTAGTAGTATTAGGGTTCTAGGTTTATGTTGCTATATATATGCGCATACCTTGTACTCGATTCATCAATTTAATATACACAGTTCTTAAACCCTGCTATTCTTTATCCGGTGATTGTGAGGAAGGAGATTATCTTCCTCATAAACTCAAGATATTTATTTTACATGGTATCAGAGCATACATCTTAATTCGCGCGCAACATGGTCAACCCAGAGGAAAGAAGAGAAGAAAGTGCATCCGGCTCAAACCCTATAGATCCAACAAAACCTTCCAGTCCATATTTCTTACACTATGGTGAGGCGCCAAGTCAAAAGCTAGTTCCAGAACCTTTACATGCCAAGAATTACCAGTCATGGAGTCGAAATATGATCATGGCTCTTATGACAAAGAACAAACACGGATTTGTTGATGGTTCTCTGCCCGAGCCACCACCTGATGATCCTTTATATGTTGATTGGAGAAGATGCAACATCATGGTTCTCACTTGGATATCATCTAATTTATCACCAGAGTTGGCAGGTTTCACTGCCTACTCGACCTCAGCAAGACAGGTATGGCAAGAACTCCATACAAAATTCTCTAAAACTAATAATAATATGGTTTACATGCTTGAGCAAAAGTTAATCAGTACAAGACAAGAAGGGGACCTGGTTAGTATCTACTATGCCAAGCTCAAAGGTATTTGGGATGAGATAACAGCCCATGAACCTACCTCCGTATGTTCTGTAAGCAGTTGTCCTGCTATGATTGAAAATCGACAAAAGGCTAACAAAAGGAGAGTCTTACAGTTTCTCATGGGACTTAATGATGATTACACAAATCTCAGAAACCAAATTTTGCTTCAGGATCCATTACCCACACTTGATCAAATATTCAGCCTGGTTTCTCAGGAGGAATCAAACCTTGAGTTGAAGGTTTTAGGTTCTAACAACATGCAGTCTAATGCTATGGCAGCAAGGCAAGATACAAAGGGTACAGGACAGCAGAATTGGAATAAATCTGGAGGTCAAACTAATAAGAAAAATTCAGTTATATGCACAAGGTGTAAGAGAGATAATCACACTGTGGATAAGTGTTTCTACATACATGGATTCCCACCTGGGTATTTTACAAGAAATTCAAATGATCAAGGGCAGAATAAAGGGAGTTCAAACTGTACCCACTGTGGTAAGCCAAACCATACCATTGATAGGTGTTTTGAGCTGCATGGTTATCCCTCAAAGGATACAAAGGGAGAGAATAAAGGTGGAGGAAACTGGACACAGAAATCAAACATCAATCAGGTAGAATCAAAGGAAGAAGATGACAATCAAGGGGTCAAAATGTCATCAAAGGAGTATAAACATCTGTGTTCCCTTTTGCAAGGTTTTAATCAAACAAGTACATCTGGAAGTTCAAGTCAAAAGAGTGTTCAAGGTATGAACTTTAATAATGCTTTCACCATGGCATCTCACTGTTTTCTAAGTGTTAATAACAATCTATGGATCATTGATTCTGGAGCAAGTGATCATATAACCAACTCTCTGAAGCATATGAAAGATGTAAGGGTCAGAAATCCTGTTACCTTGAGACTGCCTAATGGTTCAAGCACAACAGTTACTCATATGGGAACTGTGAAATTGAGTGCTGATATTACCTTAACAAATGTCTTATTTGTCCCTTCTTTCCAGTTTAATTTAATCTCTGTCAGTAAACTGTTGGAGGATACAAAAGCTAAGTTGGTTTTCTCTCATAATGGATGCATTATACAGGACAATATCAGCTGCAGAGTGATTGGGAGAGCTAGAGAAGCTGGAGGATTATACCATTTTGAAGCATTGGGAGAAGATGACAATAATAGTAGATCAGTTAATAGCATTTCTGTTGATACTTGGCACAAGAGAATGGGACATCCTTCTATTAGTAGGATGATTTTAATGCACAAGATTAATAAACAATTTCCTTTTGTTCATGATTCTTTTGCTAGAAGCTCTTGTGATATATGCCATAAATCCAAACAAACAAGAATTCCTTTCCCAAAACATACTGAGAAAGAACTACTGATCTTTGAGTTAATACATGTGGATATATGGGGTCCATTTTCAGTAACCTCCCACAATGGCTTCAAGTATTTTTTGACCATTGTTGAACATCACAGTCGGTTTACATGGGCTTTCCTCATGAATTCTAAATCACAGGCCAGAAATATATTACAGAATTTTATTTTGTTTGTCAAAAATCATTTCAAAACAGAAATCAAAACCATTAGGAGTGATCAAGGAAAGGAATTCTCTATGATTGACTTCTACAACACTCATGGAATTGAGCATCAAATGAGCTGTGTTTACACTCCTCAGCAAAACTCTATAGTTGAAAGAAAACATAGACATATATTGGAAGTAGCAAGGGCTCTAAAATTTCAGTCTAATGTCCCCATTGAACTTTGGGGGGAGTGTATCCTCACAGCTACCTTCCTGATTAACAGGACCCCCTCAGAAGTCATCAACAACCAAACACCTTATGAAATTTTATACCAGAAGGAACCAGATCTCTCTCCAATCAGGACTTTTGGGTGTCTGTGTTTTGCTACCAATGTTGATCCCAGAAAAGATAAGTTTACATCTAGAGCGCATAAGTGCATCTTAGTTGGCTATCCAAAGGGAATTAAAGGATACATCTTGTATGATCTTCAAGAGAAAGTGTTATTTACAGCAAGGGATGTCCTCTTTTATGAGAATGAATTCCCTTTTCATCAAACCACAGTAGATAATGACTATGTTAATGACTCTCCTGTGATTGATATTTTTGAGTATCCAGTCATTGATCACACTGAGGGTGATCATCCTATCAGTAGCAATGAATCCACAAACACCACTTGTTGTGCCCCATTTTCGTTTATTACTATTATCATTATTAATATTATTTATTACCGTTATTTATTGGAAGCGATGGATCCCACTCTCATGGCCCCACGCCGGAAGCCGCCCATGACGATCGGGAGAAGGCCGATCAGAGGATGTGCCGAGCAAGCAATAGTCAGCCGAGCGGATGATGAGATGCCGGTCAGGGGTACGCCTTCCCAAGGACAAGCCTGCTCGCCCGGATGCCGACCAACTGGAGCGCCACAAAAGGAAGACTCGAGGTCGGTCCCCCCAGCTCAGCAAAGGCAGCGCATTAAAGGGTTCAACAGTCCTTTTACCATTTTAGGGTTATGAATTGTCACATGTCAAGGCCCAATAAGGAAAGGCCCAATTCCCTTTTGTAAACCCTAATGGTAGCCCTATAAGTAGAGGGAGCTGTAATAGGAAATTCAGACACATTCCTCAAGAAAGATTCCAACCCAAAAATACTCTCTTTTTTCATTTCCATTTTCAGCTAAGAACACGTTGAATCTTCACCAAAGCTAGTCCTCAAAAACCCCATAAGAGAGTTAACGATTTTTCACCCGTTAACAATTGGCGCTAGAAGGAGGGGGACACCTCGAGCGCTAGTTTCGGTGTCGAATTTTCTTTTTTCGTTTTTCTTCTTGCGATGAAATCTGCAGGTACCTCAGGCAGCGCCGCCGTCGCCACCGCCGGCGAAGTCGACGGACGAAGAGACGGCGCGGAAAGAACGCCTCTGCTGAAGGACGGCGTCGGGACGGCTCCTCCAGAACTCCCGGACGAAATCGCTCGTCAAATAGCGATGATAGAAGGACTACGCGCCGAGGAAGCCGAGATGAGGGAGAGACAGAGGGCCCTCCGTGAAGAGCTAGCGGAGGCCGAGAAGCTGTTATCCCCGGTCCTGGAGGAGGAGCCAGATCTAGATCTGGGGCAGGTCAACACCCCTGAAGAGATAAAGCGCACTATAAGGAAGTTGGAAGCCCGGTCTCGTTTTTTGGAGAAGAGACCCGCTACCGAGAACCCAAATCCTAACCACCGCTGCCTGGAGAAAGAGTTTGAGGAGGAAGCACACGAAGGGTCTGCCCGGTCCACCTTTCAACAAAAACAGACAGTAAATCCGCAAACAGTCACGATGACCGATCCCGGCCTCGCGAAACGGCTAGAAGAAGTAGAGAGGAAACTGGCCGAACAAAACTGCGACCCCAGGAAGAGATCTGCCCTCGCCGAGCCTCTGAGTCTAAGGATCGAGCAGGCCAGGTCGCAGCCCGATGTCGCCCCGTTGCTGACTTTCATCTACGACGGAGCATCCGACCCTGACGTTCACCTGAACAAATATAACACGTATATGGTCGGCCGAGGAGCGTCTGACGCCACGAAATGCCGCCTATTCCCTCTGACTCTTGGCGACATGGCTCACCGGTGGTATACTAGCCTACCGCCGAGGTCGATAGATAGCTTCGGGGAGTTGAGAGACGAGTTCGTATCTTACTTCGCGTCCAAAGTAAGTTACTCGGAGGGCCGCCAACGTCTGATGGGGGTCAAGCAGGGCAAGGATGAGTCAGACGAGATGTATATCGACCGAGTAGAGCGGATTGCCAAGCAGGGGGACCGGGTGAGTGACGAGATCCTCGTTCACTCTGTACTGGGCGGCCTACGACCGACGTCCAGCCTGTTCAAACCCATGATGAAGGACTATCCGAAGTCGTATACTGAGTTCCGTAGGAGGGCAGGCGAGGAGATAGCCCAACAACGAATATACGACGAGCGGATGAAAGAGCTGGAGCCCGAGGAGGGAGCGAAACCCCTCACCGAGAAGAAACCCATGGGCCCGGCCACGGTTGATTACTGGACGGAACCTCCCCCAACGGTGAAATACCATGAAAGTGGTAAGAAGAAGCCCAATTACAAAATATACCAGGGAACCCTCCAGGCACCGCGGAGAGTCGAGATCGTCGACGAGGGCGCTGAGGAAGGAACGTTTTTGGGGCAGACTCCTACTCAGATTCTGCAAATTTTCTACGAGCGGGATATCAATATCCTCACTCCCCCTCAGGCCATGAGAAGCCGTCCCGACGAGAGGAACCCGCGCAAATGGTGTTCTTTTCACCAAGAGAATGGGCACAGGACTGACGAGTGCCGAGACCTGATCACCCAACTCCGCCAGCTCTATGAGGACGGAAGTCTGGCCAACCTCCTCCGGGCACCAAAGCGCGGTCGCCCAGCCGCCGGACGTGGAGGCGGCGGACGTGGGGGTGGTGGCCGCGGAAGAGGGGGAAGAGGACGAGGCCGAGGATACCAAGACGATCAGAATCGCCGACCTCATCAGCAGCCAAGACTCGAACAGGGTCCGGTCGGCCCTTTGGCTCTGCCTCCGCCCCCGGTCGAAAGGCCCGAAAATCAGGATCCACCTGTCCGCGATGGAGCTCGGGTGAACATGATCGGGGGGCTGACCCCGGTCATCCACAAGTCCAAGAGGCAGAGGAAGGAGGAGCTCCGCGAGTTCGAGGGGGTGAACGTCGTGGTCCCGCATACGGAGTCAACCATCTCTCGGGGAACCGTTATCTCCTTCTCAGAAAAGGACCGGGAGGGGATAAAGTATCCCAAGGAAGATGCTCTGGTGGTCACCGCTCGGATTCTCGGCATCGAAGTGGCCAGGGTCCTGGTGGATAATGGGGCCCATTGCAATCTGATTTTCAAATCGGCGCTTGACCAGCTCGGCGACCTCACAAGATATGTTCGACCCTATGAAGGAGTTCTGAAAGGTTTTGGAGACGTGGTGGTCCGCCCCAGGGGACGGATCAGGATGGCCGTGGAATTGAAAGACTGGCAGGATCCCGCCATCAATATGACCAGGCTGATTGAGTTTGTTATTGTGGATGCTGAAAACATTTATAATGCTTTTTTCGGGAGGCCGTTCCTCGATGCCTTCGAGGCCGTGGCGTCCTCCCATTACTATTGTATTAAGTTTCCCACCTTGAGTGGCGCGGTCGGCACCCTTCGGGGTGACCAGTATATGGCCAGGAAATGTTTTAATTATCCTTTGTGTTCTAGTACAAACGATCACGTAAACGATACCAACAACACCGACACTGGGGCATTTGGAGGAAGTGATCTCCAAATGCCCGACCAGGAACCATTCCCGGAGGGAGACGACCACGGAGATATTGTAACCCGATATGACACGATTGTAGTGAAGGAGATCGACCCCGCAGGGGAGATGGATGTAGACGACGAAGAATATCTGACCACTCTATGGGAAGAAGGCGAGCCCGAGCGGTCAGGGGCTCGCGAAGCCAAGATTCGAGAAGCGCAGGAATCAGAGACTACCCTGCCCGAACTCGAGGCACAGTTTCTGCACATCCTCATCGATGAATTACCGACCGGCCAAGACAATGATCCAATCCAGAATATCCAGTACGCAGGCGTCGAGGATCCCGACCCCCGGATTGGTTACGAACCGGACGAGATTCCCGACCCCCGAGGACCTTCGGCCTGTTCGGCAGTCGACGAAGTAGAGAAAGTGTGCCTGGATCCGGACAGACCCGAGCTGGAGGTTTTCATTGGAAAGAAAATCCCCGAGAAACTGAGGGGGGAATTAATCAATTTTTTGAAGCAAAATACCGACGCGTTCGCCTGGTCGCACAAAGACATGGTGGGGATAGATCCCAAGCACGCTTGCCACCACCTGAAGATTGATCCCGGGAAGAAACCTATCGCCCAGAAACGTAGAAAGATGGGGCCGGAGAAGTATGCAGCTTTGGCGGTCGAAGTCAAAAAGTTGGTAGAAAATGACCTCGTGAGAGAAGCCGAGGAAGAGCCCCAATGGATAGCAAATGTCGTCCTGGTGAAAAAATCAAACGATGCTTGGCGTTTGTGTATTGATTTCACCGACCTCAACAGAGCCTGCCCGAAGGATCATTTCCCATTACCTCACATCGATCACCTGGTCGATAGTGTCGCCGGGCATGCAATTTTTTCTAACTGTGACTGTTTCGCAGGATACCACCAGATTCCCATGGCGGAGGAGGACATAGAGCATACCTCGTTTTACTCGGAGAAAGGAGTGCTGTGTTGGAAGCGAATGCCATTCGGTTTGAAAAACGCAGGGGCGACCTATCAAAGGTTAGTGAACAAAATGTTCGCCGATCAGATCGGAGAGACGATGGAGGTATACGTCGACGATATCATTATAAAAAGCAAGTCCGAGGAGGACCACATCAAGGATTTGGTGACTACCTTTGAGATCCTCAGAGCTTTCAACATGAAGTTGAACCCGAGGAAGTGCCATTTTGGAGTGTACGCCACCAAGTTCCTCGGCCACATCGTAAGCCAGAGAGGAATCGAAGTCAACCCAGAGAAGATCAGGGCCATTCAAAATTTGAGGGAACCTCGGAGTCTGAAGGACGTGCAAAAACTAACCGGCTGTCTGGCCGCACTTAGTCGTTTTATCCCTAGGCTCGGGGATAAAAGCCGCCCATTTTTTAGATCGATTAAAGACCAGAAATTCAAATGGGGGAAGGAGAGCCAGGAGGCGTTCTTACGCCTGAAGGAGCACCTCGGTAACCCTATCATCCTCTCCAAGCCGGTCCCCGGGGAGACGCTTTTCCTCTATTTGGCTGCGTCCGAGCATGCAATGAGTTCGGTTCTAGTCCGGGCCGAGGGAAAACTGCACAAACCAATCTACTTTGTCAGCCAGGTCCTCCATGACGCCGAGACACGATATACCCCCCTGGAAAAGCTGGCGTATGCACTTGTGATGAGCGTGCGGAAATTGAGGTCTTACTTTTTCGATCATCCCGTAGAAGTTCTGACCACCATGCCACTACGACAGGTTTTGCAGAGACCGGATACGAATGGCCGATTATTGAAGTGGAGCCTAGAGGTGGGCCAGTACGACATCACTTATGCTCCCAGGACGGCGATCAAGGGGCAAGCTTTAGCAGACTTCATAGTGGAGCTGACGTTCCCGGAATCCACCCCGTCGACCAGGATCCCGGCATGGAAGTTATACGTCGACGGTTCATCCAATTCCTCCCATGCCGGGGCTGGAATAGTGTTGGTCGGACCGGGCGGGCAGTCTTTCACACACGCGGTGAAGTTCGAATTTGCCGCAACAAACAATGAAGCGGAGTATGAAGCACTGATCGCCGGGCTGAATCTGGCTTTGGCAGTGGGAGCCGAACATTTACAGATTTTCATGGATTCTTTACTGGTAGTTAATCAAATCAAAGGAGACTACGAGACCCGATGCGACCGGATGGCGAAGTACTATGAGCACGTGATGGCGCTGTGCGAGAAGATACCAAAAACTCTCATCGAGCAGATCCCCAGAGAAATGAACTCCCAGGCCGACGCTCTGTCCAAACTCGCATCCTCCGAAGGAAGCGCCGACATGGCTAATGTGATCCTAACTAGTCAGGCAAAATCCGCAATATCTCAAGGAGAGGTTATGATCACGATCGTCGATCGTGGTGAGACTTGGATGGATCCTATTCGTTCCTACCTTGTGGATGGGACGTTGCCCGGGGATAGGACAGAAGCCCGGCAACTCCGGATACGGGCGGCCAGATATACCCTGATCGGGGATGCGTTGTACAGGAGAAGCCTATACCTCCCCCTTTTGAAATGCATTACCCCGCTAGAAGGCCACAGAGTCTTTAGCGAAATCCATGACGGCGTCTGCGGGAACCATGCGGGAGGTCAGTCGCTGGCCCACAAAACGGTGCGCCAGGGTTTCTACTGGCCTACTGATGAGCCATTTTATTTGCTCATCTTGAGCCCCTTTTTGAGTCAGTTTGAGTCTGTTTTACGTGTCTGGGAGGGCACAGTAGAGTGTTTGGTCAGAGTGTGCAGGCAAACAGGTAACAGGTGGCGCACTGGGCAAAAGAGGCAAGGAAAACCCCTTCTTTGGGCAAACAGCGATTTGGAGTGGTAGTGACTGAACAAAGATGGCCAAACAGGCAAGTCAAACCATTCAGGGTTGAGTCATGAAGCAGAAGACCCAAATCGACTACTAAGTACCGTGCCTGGTCCGTTCATCTGTGGAGGAGAAGAATACCTGAAGAGAGTTTGGGAAGCGGGTTGCCAACGGGCAAAGTCAAAGGCGGCTGGAGCTAAAGATGGAAAGTACTTAGCGGCGCCTGGAAAAGGAAGCCCATGCAGCGGCCCATGCAAACAGCGATTCCGCAACCCTAATTCGAACCTATATAAGGAAGAGAAGCTGGAGAAGACAAGACACAGAATTACGACCCCGTTCACGAAGCAAGCCGCCGGCGATCGAAGCTCTTGGAGATTTCCGGCCAAGTTCTTTATTTTGAAGTTGATCGAGCCTTCGGGCATTAAAACAATTTATTGCTTTATGTTTTTGTTATTCTGATTTGCTATTTCAGTTTGAACAATTTCAGATTTCAGTTAATATGAATTTCAGTTTCGATTTCCAATTTATTTCTTGTTTTATTTATTCGCGTATGAGTAGCTAAATTTGCAGGGCGTCTGGGCAAAGGCGGATCGAAGGGAACTCTGGGCTAAGATAGAACCGTGAGGTTGATAGGGCTTAGTTAGCTGCCTGGGGTTTGTTCCCGATACATAGTTGAGGTTTAACTTTATTCTTGCAGGTTTGGGCGGACTAATTTGGTCGTTAGAAAACCCTTACACTTTGAGATACCAGCGATTGATCAACCGAGTATTCCGCGTTAGATGTGCTCGGGCATAGCGTTAGAACGTGTTGGAGTTGCGGTCGTATGATTCGGATTTCCGGACATGCTATTGGCCGAATTGGGTTCGTCGAGAGAGTAATGCGAGTTTGGGCAAACTAGATCCATGCGACCACATAGGTTATCGAATTGTCTAAGTTCAGGGGACTAGGCATAAGTATACCTTGCCTTCTCTTTACCCAGTAAGGACGGATTGGGGTGGGGTGACTGTAGGCGTGACTTAATAGGACTGCTTTCACTTTGTTAGACATCCTATAACCGATTGACAAACCAGCAGTTAAAAACATAAGTGCCAGGGATCGGTAGTTTGCCCAGAGAACCCAGAGAGAAGCCAAAGCCCAGAAGCCTACTTTCTCTTTACTTGATTTCAGTTTGATTAATTGTTTTCTGTTTCCAGTTTGGTCAAAGTGTTTCGTTTATTATTTCTGCATGTTAGTTTGGGGTAATTAGTTTAATTGTTTCTGTTAGTTAGTAGTTTGATTAAACGCTGTGACTCAGCAACCAAACCTTAAACCTTTTTATTGTGACACTATTTGGGCAAAGCCGAGATTAACTAAATTGCAATTGCTTCCTCGTGGGATCGACCCTATACTTGCCACTTGCTATCTTGTGTTGAGTTTAGGAATCTTTATAAATTTATTTTGCGCGCGTTAGCTTCCACGACAAAGTTTTCGCGTCGTCAAAATTGGCGCCGTTGCCGGGGATCGAATATTCCAGCTTTTTAGTTTTTCTGTGCTAATTGATTTGTTTTACTTCTTTGACTAGGTACCATAAACACGGTGGAAGGCGACACGGGATTACTCTTTGATCCTGAGATCGAGAAGACCGCCAAGAGACTAAGAAAAGAAGCAAAGAACAAGGCATTAGCACGTGCATCCCAAGGAGAGAATTCTGCCAAAGCACGTAAGGTAGAGAAGGCAAAGAACAAAGAGATCATACCAGTTGACACTCCTAGTCAACCAATACCAGAAGAGATAGAAGAGATGGGAGCAGAAGCACCACGTACTTTGAGGGACATGATGTTCCCGTCAGAAATGAACTTGAGGCCATTGGGCATCACTTTGCCCACCATTCCTACCCCCTGGGAAATGAAACACAATTTCATACAAATCCTGCCAAAGTTCAGTGATATGCCCGGAGAAGACCCACAGAGGCATTTACAGGACTTTGAGCTGGCATGCGGGACGATTCAGGCAACCGGGGTATTAGCGCAATATATACGACTCCTGGCCTTTCCCTTCTCTTTGACTGATGGGGCCAGAGAGTGGCTGTATACTATTCCGGAGGGCGAAGTGACCACCTGGGCACAACTACAAAAGAGGTTCTTGGAAAAATACTTCCCAGCGGCACGAATCCAACAAATGCGTAAGAAAATCAATAGCATAAGGATGGGAACCAACGAAAATTTCCAAGACTATTGGGCAAGATTCAAGCAACTGCTAACTAAGTGCCCCCAGCACCAGATCCCGGACCATGATCTCATTCAATACTTTGTGTCCGGATTGAGACATCATGAGAAGACTCTACTCCTAGCTGCCAGTGGAGGCTCTCTACTCAACAAAAGTGCCGCCGAGGCATTCAAACTGTTCAAAGAGATGGCAGAGGAATTAGGCGAGGATACTGATATGCCCAAACAAAGCCTGCTGGTACAATCCCCCTCTGACTCAAAAATCGACAAGCTGTGCAGTGCCATGGAAAAATTCATGACCAGTATGGCGGGAGGACCAAAGAAGGCAGTCAAAGCGTGCCAGATTTGCCAGGAGGTAGAGCACGCCACTGATGAATGTCCATCCTTATTCGACGAAGAGCTCAAAGCGATGGGGCAATCTAATGGAAACGGTCAAGGCAGAGGGAGGCCGCACTTTGACCCATACTCAAATACCTACAACCCAGGATGGAGGCACCATGAGAATTTCAGGTATGGAAATAATAACCAAGGAGAAGGATATCAAGGCAACCTGAACCAAAACCGTTACAACCATCAGCAACAAGGAAATTCCCAGCAGAATCAGGGCAAAGGGGCATCACTATCGGACATGATGGAGACTTTGGTCAGAGAGAACGTAAAGTTCCAGCAAGAAAACATGAAAGCCATGCAAGAAAACGAAAAGTTCAAGCAGGAGACTAGAGGGCAACTGAATAATTTGGGAGCTCAAATGGCTCACTTGAATCAGGTCGTGGCAAAGCTGGAGCAGAGGAACGGAAACTTACCACCACAAGTCGAAGTGAAGAGTGCCCACTGTAATGCCATCCAATTGAAGAGTGGGAGAATCTTGCCAGAAGTCAAAGCGCCAACCCAGGGCAAACACCCTCAAGAGACAGATCCCATAGAGATAGAAGACATAACTATTGAAGATGAAAGAGAGAAGGAAGAAGAAGTAGTCAGGGCAAAGAGAGATAAATCACCACCACCAAAGATTCGAGTCCCCTTTCCAGGAAGGCTGAGCAAGAATAAAGAAAGGGAAGAGACTTACGAGATGTTCCAGATGTTCAAAAAGGTGGAGATCAATATGCCGTTACTGACTATACTAAACACTATGCCCCGGTGTGCCAAGTTCCTCAAGGAGCTGTGCACGAAAAAGGTAAAATATCAAGATGATGCAAAATTCGAGGTGGGTGAAAATGTCTCAGCAGTGCTTCAAAGGAACGTGCCTACCAAGTGCGGAGACCCAGGCATGTTTTACATACCATGCATCATAGGAAGAATGAGAATCGAGAAGGCAATGCTGGACTTAGGGGCATCAATCAATGTGATGCCCAAGACTATGTACGAGGACCTGGGCATAGGGGTTCTCAAACCCACAAGAGTGGTGATCCAGCTGGCTGATAGATCCAATGTCTACCCTGAGGGCATACTGGAGGACGTCTTGGTCAAAGTGGAAGATTTAATCTTTCCAGCAGACTTCTACGTACTAGACATGGGGAGATCAAGCAAGGAACCAATTATGATCCTGGGCAGACCGTTCCTTAAAACCGCTAGGACACATATAGACTGCGAGACGGGCAAACTGACATGTAAGTTCGAGGGAGAAACAGTTACCTTTGACCTTTACAAGTCCATGAAACACCCAGCCGATACTGAGGAAGTTCATATGATCGATCAAATAGAGAAGGCAGTAGAAGGCAAAGTAATGCAAACAGGTATGTATGACGAAATAGAGGTAGTGATTCAGCAAGGAATACTACACGATGAACTTGAAGACGAACCGGAGGGAATACAAGAAGCAATCACGCAATTGGGGGCACTAGAAAATTACAAGGGAGACCCAGGCAAACTGCCTATACTGGAGGAAACGGTTATGAAACCATCTCTGGAGAGACCCCCATTACTGGAGCTGAAAAATCTGCCAAAGCATCTTAAATACATGTACTTAGGAGAGCACGACACTTTGCCAGTAATCATCAACTCAGCTCTATCTGAGGAGGAGGAAGTTAAACTCAAAGAAGTACTAGGGCGCTACAAGCTGGCTATAGGATGGACTTTGGCCGATATAAGGGGTATAAGCCCGACGATTTGCCAACATCATATACTCCTCGAAGATGAATCTACACCAGTAAGGGACCCCCAAAGGAAACTCAATCCCGCCATGAAGGAAGTGGTACTCAAAGAGATAAAGAAACTCCTCAGTGTGGGGATAATCTACCCTGTCTCAGACAGTAAGTGGGTTAGCCCTGTACACGTCGTACCAAAAAAGTCCGGGATCCAGGTCATAGAGAATGAGAAGAAAGAACAAATCGCTACCAGGCTACAAACAGGATGGAGAGTGTGCATCGACTACCGTAAACTGAATAAGGTAACCCGCAAAGATCATTTCCCTTTGCCCTTCATAGATGAGATGTTGGAACGTTTGGCCGGGAAAAAGCACTTTTGCTTCCTGGATGGGTATTCGGGATACATGCAGATCTGGGTCGCCGAAGAAGATCAAGACAAAACAACGTTCACATGCCCCTTTGGCACCTTTGCCTACAGGCGCATGCCCTTTGGGCTGTGTAACGCACCAGGGACCTTCCAACGTTGTATGATGAGTATATTCTCTGACCTATTAGAAAACGGGATTGAAGTATTTATGGACGACTTCACGGTCTATGGTAATACCTTTGACCTATGCCTGGCAAACTTGGAGCTAACACTGCAACGGTGTGTAGAGAAGAGTTTGGTTTTGAACTACGAAAAGTGTCACTTCATGGTGGAAGAAGGAGTAGTCCTTGGACATGTGGTGTCAGCCAAAGGCATAGAAGTCGATAAAGCAAAGATAGAAGTTATTTCCAAACTGCCATATCCGAGGAATATCAAACAAGTAAGGGGATTCCTTGGCCACGCAGGATTCTATAGGCGCTTTGTGAAGGACTTTGCCAGTATCGCCCAGCCGATGACAAGACTGCTACAGAACGATATAGAGTGGGACTTTGATGATGACTGCCAAAGAGCCTTCAACCATCTGAAGGAGAGACTAGTGACAGCACCTATCATTCAACCCCCAGAGTGGGGGATGCCCTTTGAACTAATGTGTGACGCTAGTGGGTATGCAGTAGGGGCAGTACTTGGGCAACTGAAGGGCAAAGAGAGGCACGTAATATACTATGCCTCGAAGACACTTAATGCCGCCCAAAGCAACTACGCAACCACCGAGAAGGAGCTGCTAGCCATAGTGTTCGCTTTTGAGAAATTCAGGTCGTACTTATTGGGGAGCAAGACCATAGTGTATACTGATCACGCAGCACTCAAGTACTTAATGGCAAAGAAAGAAACCAAACCGAGACTAATTCGATGGATCCTACTGCTACAGGAGTTTGACATCGAGATTAGGGACAAAGCCGGCAATCAAAACTTAGTGGCAGACCATCTCAGCCGGATTTTACAAAAAGAAGAAGACATACCCATAACTGAGACCTTTCCAGACGAACATTTATATTCTATCTATGCCATGCACGAGGAACCTTGGTACGCAGACCTCGTCAACTATATGGTAGGAGGAGAGTTCAGAGACGAAGCTTCCATCTACGAAAGAAACAAAATGAAACGGGAGGCAAGGAGCTACATATGGGATGAGCCGTATCTATGGAAAAGATGTGAAGACCAGGTGTTGAGAAGGTGTGTAGCCGAATCGGAACAACAGGCTATAATGAGACACTGCCATGAGAAACCCTGTGGAGGCCACTTTGGGCACAGGCGAACAGTTAGAAAAATCTTGGAATGCGGTTTCTACTGGAAGACTTTGATTAAAGACTGCATCGCCTGGTGTAAGGGATGTGATCAGTGTCAAAGGGAAGGAAACATGACTAAGAGGGACGAGATGCCCTCTGTGCCCATACTACCAGTGGAGGTATTTGATGTATGGGGTATAGACTTCATGGGGCCACTCCCAAACTCCAAGGGCAAAGAGTATATATTACTGGCAGTAGACTATGTGTCCAAATGGGTCGAAGCCAAAGCGACAACCACAAATGACTCTCGAGTAGTAGCGGAATTCCTGAAAGCTAACATTTTTAGTCGTTTCGGTGTACCCAGAGCATTAATAAGTGATCAAGGCACGCACTTCTGCAACGCAGTGATAAAGAAGCTACTTCAGAGGTATGGGGTGACGCACCGAATTTCAACAGCTTATCATCCCCAGGCAAATGGGCAAGCTGAATTATCCAATCGAATCATAAAAACTATTTTAAGAAAAACAGTTAGACCCGAGGGCAAAGACTGGTCTGACAAATTAGATGATGCACTTTGGGCATACCGAACTGCATTCAAGACACCCTTTGGGATATCACCATATAGGATGGTATTTGGGAAAGCATGCCATTTGCCCGTAGAGATTGAACATAAAGCACATTGGGCAGTGAACAAAGTCAACTTTGATTGGGACCTCGCAGGGAATGAGCGCAAGTTAGACCTTGTAGAACTGGAGCAGATTAGATTCGAAGCATATGATCAGGCCGCCCACTACAAGGAAAGAACCAAACGAGCGCATGACAAGATAATAAGAGGCAAAAAAATTGAAGCCGGTCAACTGGTGCTGCTACATCAGACAAGGAATTTATTCAGAAAGGGCAAACTGACCACCAAATGGGAAGGGCCTTTTACTGTTCATAGGGTTTCCCCTAATGGATCAGTGGAGCTGAAGAGTAAGACGGACAAGGTCAAAGACTACATTTTCAAGGTAAATGGACAACGAGTTAAACCGTACTTTGGGCAAGAGGAGCTGGAGGGGCAAATTGCCTTCATCGATCTCTAGCCAAAGTCAGCAGCAAGGTCATGCCTAGGACCTAAAATAGGGCGCTGGCCAGGAGGCAACCTGGTATGTTTTTTTTTATGCTTTATTTCCTATTTAGTTTTGCTTTTCTATTTTTTTTTAGGTTTAATAAAAAGATCACTTCATACCAAAATTAACGAGGCCGGAAGAAAGGGTGTATTGTATTTCTGATTTTGCAGGGACAGGAGTTTGGGCAAAGGGGGTCAGTTGAGGGCTTACCATAACTGATAGATGGAAAGTACGGGTTTTGAGGAAGAAACATCCCATCATTAGGACTCTGCAAATCCAACTTTCCATAACTTCCCCCCCCCACGAAAATCGATAACTACCCAATCAACTCCCCTTCCAAATTCAAAAATCCCTATAACCCTAACCACCGTCGTCCATGGTGAGCACTCGACCGAAAAATAAATTGAGAGGAATCCCGGACGGAACCCATATCGATCTTACTACGCCACCCCCAACCACCACAACAGCCAAATCAAAGCGCAAGAAGATGACGGAGCCAAAGAACGACGCCGCCATGGAAACAAACAAGGAGGAGGCACTGCCCGCCGCCACCAGTGAGACCACCGGAGAAGCTTCCTCCGCCGTGCCGCTCGTCATCATACTACCAACATCCACCACGCCAAACAGCCCGCCGCCGGTCGACCAGAATTTGATAGCGCAACTCAGCGGTGAGCTCGACGTGCCCCAGCTTTCCGAGCAAAAGGATTTAGAGATTCTGGCCGACGCAGCGGAGGGGTCTGAACAGCCGACCGGCGACGTGAACGAAAGCCCACGAAGGAAGAAGCCCAGATCTGACGTCAAGGGTAAGGGTATTAAATTGTCTGATGCAGGTTCTAGCGACGAGAAGGAGGAGAATTCGACGGCTGCCGGCGGCGATGAGGAAGAAGACGAACCAGAAATTGAAGTCACCCACAGCCTTCCAAAAACACCAAACACCAGAGCTTCGACCAAGAAGCGCAAAGCTCCGACTCCGGCAACTACCAGCGCCGCCCCTCGCAAAATCGTGGTACCAAAGACTGTGTGTTTCGACACACTGAAGCTGATGGGGGTGGAGACCAAAGTGAGGGAGTACTTTGCGAACATTGGGTGGAGTCAGTTTTTGGAGTGGTCTGGGCAAATCAGTGACAAAGTGGTGAGAGAGTTTTTCAGGACGCTAGTGATCAAAGAGGACAAGGAGGAAGGAGTTACTGGCATCCAGTTTGAGATACTGGGAAGCAAGGTCAAAGCAAGCTGCACCGAACTGGATCTCAGTTTGGGGATGGTGACCTTTGAGGAGTGGAAATCAAAGGAGTACCAGGGGGCACTGAAGGCTTTGCCCGAGCGAACTAAGAGCGAGTTGAATGAGATCTGGAAGGTACTGGGCAAAGGGGGAACGTTTATTGCACAGACCACTAAGGGGCATCAGCTGAAGAATGATGCGATGAGGGTTTGCCACAGGATCCTAGCTGTCAACTTTTTTGGCAAACAGGACACAAGCAATGCGATCTCCCAGATTGAGTTGGGCATGCTGTGGTGTATGGAGAAGAAGATCAGGCTGCACTTTGGGTCTTTCCTTTGTGCACAGATGAAGTGGTTGAGCACCCACCCCCTGCAGCGCCACTCTTTGGCCCAGTTCCCTATGGTGTACGCTGCGAAGATGGATCTGATGGCAGGGAAGAAAGTGAGTTTGATAAGCGAGGAGAAATTTGACAAGGCTTGTTTCAAGAGGATGCATGATATCAAGGAGAGCAGTGAAGGAGTCATAGTTTTTGACGACAACAAACCAGTGAAGGCAGAGAAGGTTGTGCCAGTTAGGGCAAAGGTTAAGAAGGAAGAGTTGAAGGAAGATAGCGCTGTGGAGGAGCGCCTAGAGAGGATTGAGCAGAAGCTGGAAGAGCTCACCGGGATGATGAAGGCATACTTTGACCGCGACGGATTCAGGTACCCACCTGGACCCAGCTCTTAACTGACCCTCCCTTTGTTTTTTTAGTTTTTAGTTTTTTATTTTTATTGTCTTTTTTTTGCTGTTTGAGTCAAATAACTCGGGCGACGGGGTCGACCTCCCTGCTGACACACTTTGCCTACGCAAAGTGTGTGAGGGGGTAGGTGCGCCAACGTTAATTTAGAGTTATTGTTTGGTCGAGGCAGCCCCTACTGATCTTATTACTTTCACCCACTTTGCCTACGCAAAGTGTGTGAGAGGGGAAAGGGAAAGGGCAAACCTCTGTGTCTAATCGAGTCAGCATGATTATGTGAATACTTAGGGCAGTTAGAAGCATCTCATTTATACAGCGGTTCAAAATTTGTAGTTAAAAGCATGAAAATAGGGACGATGGAACTGTACTAGGCAAACTGTGAGATTTGAGCCATACATTGAATTGAAATTTCTTTCTTGAGAGAATCTGTTGTGATATTTATGATGCCTGACTTTGCCTATTTGCTGTGATAGGTAGTTTTGTTGAGTGGGGGTTATTGTGTGATTAGGGCATTTTCTTTCAGTTTGACCATGTGAACATTAATCCCTTGCTAGCCCCTTTGAGCCTGTTGAATTTTCTTTGTATACTAGTCTGGCACTTTGCCAATGAGCAACCAGACAGATATTGAGGGGTGGAGAGATTGGTGTTGGAAAAAAAAAGAAAAAAAAGAAAATAAAGAAAAAAAGAGTAATAAGTTGGTTGTGTGCTAAGGCCCGTAAGAAAAGGGGCAAAGTGGTAGAGAATAGGCTAGTTACTAAGCCCTCTACCCAAACTGTACCTACTCCTCAAAATCCACCCAAAGAGCCTACATTACAACCCAATAAAAGCCCCTTTGATGAGACCCCCCACTCAGTCAGAATAACTTGATCAGCAAACTGTCAAATTTGGGCAAAGTAGATTCACAACAGAAAAAGAGTGACATTATACCCATCCACTAAAAAGAGAGATACACTTGTGAGGGTGTGACCCAAAGCCCTAGTATAGACTCTTGACCGAATTTTTATGTTTCTAACTTGAATTTTGACTTGCCTGTATTTGCTTTGCCCATTTTATATTCTGTAATCATGCTAAAGTCCTTTGAGTCTCTGTTTATTTTGTTTCCCCCTCTATCTTGATTTCTTTTTACTTTGGTCTTGAGTCCGGTGAGTCAAACCCCACGCTTGAGGACAAGCGTATTGCAAGTGTGTGCGGTTTGATGAGCCATTTTATTTGCTCATCTTGAGCCCCTTTTTGAGTCAGTTTGAGTCTGTTTTACGTGTCTGGGAGGGCACAGTAGAGTGTTTGGTCAGAGTGTGCAGGCAAACAGGTAACAGGTGGCGCACTGGGCAAAAGAGGCAAGGAAAACCCCTTCTTTGGGCAAACAGCGATTTGGAGTGGTAGTGACTGAACAAAGATGGCCAAACAGGCAAGTCAAACCATTCAGGGTTGAGTCATGAAGCAGAAGACCCAAATCGACTACTAAGTACCGTGCCTGGTCCGTTCATCTGTGGAGGAGAAGAATACCTGAAGAGAGTTTGGGAAGCGGGTTGCCAACGGGCAAAGTCAAAGGCGGCTGGAGCTAAAGATGGAAAGTACTTAGCGGCGCCTGGAAAAGGAAGCCCATGCAGCGGCCCATGCAAACAGCGATTCCGCAACCCTAATTCGAACCTATATAAGGAAGAGAAGCTGGAGAAGACAAGACACAGAATTACGACCCCGTTCACGAAGCAAGCCGCCGGCGATCGAAGCTCTTGGAGATTTCCGGCCAAGTTCTTTATTTTGAAGTTGATCGAGCCTTCGGGCATTAAAACAATTTATTGCTTTATGTTTTTGTTATTCTGATTTGCTATTTCAGTTTGAACAATTTCAGATTTCAGTTAATATGAATTTCAGTTTCGATTTCCAATTTATTTCTTGTTTTATTTATTCGCGTATGAGTAGCTAAATTTGCAGGGCGTCTGGGCAAAGGCGGATCGAAGGGAACTCTGGGCTAAGATAGAACCGTGAGGTTGATAGGGCTTAGTTAGCTGCCTGGGGTTTGTTCCCGATACATAGTTGAGGTTTAACTTTATTCTTGCAGGTTTGGGCGGACTAATTTGGTCGTTAGAAAACCCTTACACTTTGAGATACCAGCGATTGATCAACCGAGTATTCCGCGTTAGATGTGCTCGGGCATAGCGTTAGAACGTGTTGGAGTTGCGGTCGTATGATTCGGATTTCCGGACATGCTATTGGCCGAATTGGGTTCGTCGAGAGAGTAATGCGAGTTTGGGCAAACTAGATCCATGCGACCACATAGGTTATCGAATTGTCTAAGTTCAGGGGACTAGGCATAAGTATACCTTGCCTTCTCTTTACCCAGTAAGGACGGATTGGGGTGGGGTGACTGTAGGCGTGACTTAATAGGACTGCTTTCACTTTGTTAGACATCCTATAACCGATTGACAAACCAGCAGTTAAAAACATAAGTGCCAGGGATCGGTAGTTTGCCCAGAGAACCCAGAGAGAAGCCAAAGCCCAGAAGCCTACTTTCTCTTTACTTGATTTCAGTTTGATTAATTGTTTTCTGTTTCCAGTTTGGTCAAAGTGTTTCGTTTATTATTTCTGCATGTTAGTTTGGGGTAATTAGTTTAATTGTTTCTGTTAGTTAGTAGTTTGATTAAACGCTGTGACTCAGCAACCAAACCTTAAACCTTTTTATTGTGACACTATTTGGGCAAAGCCGAGATTAACTAAATTGCAATTGCTTCCTCGTGGGATCGACCCTATACTTGCCACTTGCTATCTTGTGTTGAGTTTAGGAATCTTTATAAATTTATTTTGCGCGCGTTAGCTTCCACGACAAAGTTTTCGCGTCGTCACCTACATTAAGAAGAGATGCGATAAATTACGCTCGGAGGTGCCACAGATGCCAGGTGACCGCCCCTATCATCCGGACGGCACCAGAATATCTTAACTCGATATATAGTCCTTGGCCTTTCGCGTCATGGGGGATTGATCTGATCGGGCCTTTACCGACCGGACCCGGTGGGGTTAAATACGCAGTAGTGGCCGTGGATTATTTCACAAAGTGGGCCGAGGCCGAGCCGCTAAAAACCATTGATCAGAAGGCAATCATAAAATTCATCTGGAAGAATATAATATGCCGTTTTGGGATACCATACATCGTCACCTCTGATAACGGGAAGCAGTTCGACGGCCAGGAAATCATGAATTTTTTCGACAAATGGAAGATTAAGAAGGCTTTCTCCACCCCTTATCACCCGCAGACGAACGGCCAGGTGGAGGCGGTGAACAAAATTCTGAAACACACCATCAAGGCAAAACTTGAAGAACGACAAGGGAGGTGGGCGGCCGAGCTGCCAGATGTGTTGTGGTCTTATAGAACGACCAGCAAGGCCGCCACCGGGGAGACCCCTTTCGCTCTAGCCTTTGGTGCTGAAGCAGTAATCCCCTCCGAGATCGAGGTTACGAGCCATAGGACCTCCCAGGAGCTGAATGAAAACAATGACAAGGCCTTGCGCCTCGAGCTGGATTTTCTGGAGGAAAGGCGTTTGAATTCGGTTTTCCAGAATGCGACGGCCAAACAGAGAGCAGAGCGCTACTACAACTCTAAGGCCAAAATCAGGAAATTTAAAGCCGGGGATCTAGTTCTCAAACGGCTGCTCGGGCCAAGCACGGGGGCATTGGGCCCGAACTGGGAAGGCCCGATGCGAGTGAGGAAACACGTGGAGAAAGGGTCATATGAATTGGAACACCTGGACGGCGTGGCCGACCAATACCTTTGGAACGCACTCCATTTGAAGAAATACCATCAGTAATCTTTTGTATCCCAAAACTCTTTATGATCGGAATAAAAACTTGTTTGGCAGAATTTGCATGTTTGACCATTTCCAAAGAAAATTATTAAGACCGAGGACCGGACAAGTCCCATCCTCGGCCGTGTCGTCCCGATCCGTCGGGGGACATGTACGTTAACCGGGGATAGAGTCCGCTCTCCCCGAGCCTGAGATGAGTCGAGTGATCCGTCACTCGACCGATCGAACAGGAAAATTATTAAGACCGAGGACCGGACAAGTCCCATCCTCGGCCGTGTCGTCCCGATCCGTCGGGGGACATGTACGTTAACCGGGGATAGAGTCCGCTCTCCCCGAGCCTGAGATGAGTCGAGTGATCCGTCACTCGACCGATCGAACAGGAAAATTATTAAGACCGAGGACCGAACAAGTCCCATCCTCGGCCGTGTCGTCCCGATCCGTCGGGGGACATGTACGTTAACCGGGGATAGAGTCCGCTCTCCCCGAGCCTGAGATGAGTCGAGTGATCCGTCACTCGACCGATCGAACAGGAAAATTATTAAGACCGAGGACCGAACAAGTCCCATCCTCGGCCGTGTCGTCCCGATCCGTCGGGGGACATGTACGTTAACCGGGGATAGAGTCCGCTCTCCCCGAGCCTGAGATGAGTCGAGTGATCCGTCACTCGACCGATCGAACAGGAAAATTATTAAGACCGAGGACCGGACAAGTCCCATCCTCGGCCGTGTCGTCCCGATCCGTCGGGGGACATGTACGTTAACCGGGGATAGAGTCCGCTCTCCCCGAGCCTGAGATGAGTCGAGTGATCCGTCATTCGACCGATCGAAGAGGAAAATTATTAAGACCGAGGACCGGACAAGTCCCATCCTCGGCCGTGTCACCCCGATCCGTCGGGGGACATATATACTTAACCAACGTTTCACCGCAAGTGTAAAAATTTCAAAGGACATAAAATTTCACTAAGGAAAATGCGGAGCAAATAAGAGGAAAACAACATAGAGGTCGTGAACTAGGGAACATCACGTGAAAAAGAAACATCAATAAAGGGGGCGGCCTCTGCGATCGTGAGTTGGCCGGGGAGGCCAGCGGCTGACCCCGGATCCACGCCCTCCACGTTGAGATGGCCTGGGCCGATTCCCAACCGGACGCACCGCCGAACGGTGCTCCCGATCAAAGACGTCAATCGAGAAGCCTGTCCCGTCGGTCCAAGTGATACGAACGGCCCAACCTTCTTGCATCTCGAACCCACTTACGAGTCGCTCCCACTCCGGTCCGTAAATTGCAGTCTGGTTGCGGAAACGAGTAAAAGAAACACACCATTCTTGATCCAAGGTATCTACCATTCGCAAGCCATCTGTAGTCCTGCCCCCGATCGGGCGAAGAAACGCCGCGGGAACAGGAAAGATTTCTTTATGCCAGGTGCCGTTAAACACGCACTCAAAAAAATGCGAGCCATCCAAAAATTCGACTCTAGCCGACATATTTCAAGAAACGATAACTGATACCTTTGTTTAATTTTAATAGTACGCAAACGCAAGGGACTCGTTATTTATAGGGGTTTTTTCCTTTTTCGAAAATTGAAAAGCAATTAAGGCAATAAGTTGACTACATTAAAGGAGAATGACGGTTTCAAGGAGTTCACATTAAATGAAAAGCAACAACATAATTATTCATCGCCGAACGGGTTCAAATAAATACGCACTAGTCCACATATGGATGGCCGAGGGAATCAGCTTCACCACGCGCCCGGATCTGTTCGGGGAAGGAAACGTTGAGACGCTCCCGATCGAAAAGGCTGACACGAAACCCAAACCCAGGTTTCCAGATCACCCATACCTCCCATCCAGCTTGAATGCCCGCATGTTGTACGAAGTCAGCCCAGCCCGGGCCCCCGAACGCCACCTGACGCCTGAGTTTCGTTTTCACAGCGACCCAGGCCTGTTCGTTAGAGTCATGGAAAGGGATCTCTTCACCTAGGAACTTCTCCAATGGTTGCACGAACGCGTTAGGGAGAGGAAAGTTATTGCGATGCCATTTGCCATCGAACCTTTGGGTTAGCTTGCGCCACCCGTCAGAATGGATGGAGATGGCATAATAGCTATCCTCAATTGCAGACGTGCCATGGAAGACTTGTTTCCCTTTATTTGGACGCATTTTCTTGTTTTGACTCATCTTTTCCCCTTTTTTCCTTCCTATCTCCGGTGGCAAATTCTTTCTATGAAAAGAGATACAAAAAGAAGAGAGGGACCTAATTAAGTCACATTTATACACAGAGGGGCATCTGAAGAGGCCCCACTAAGGACCGTTTTGGAGGGAGTTTTCCCGCCAAAAGTCTTTTAGGGATAGGAAAATCCGTATAAATTCCGTACGTTACATACGTTAAAAGTGAAGGAATAAATGCGTCAGAGATGGAATAATAAGGACAAAAGCTTTTCTGTCCCAAAGACAGTAAAAAGATAAAGTAACGTAAAGCACCGGATATTGTCAGAGATACAGTTCAAGCCCGCGCGGGCAAAATCCAAAAAACAAAGAAGAAAGGAAACAGGATTGAAGATAAACACAAGTTTTTCAATAACCGGGCAGGCTTTAACATCCAACGCCATCACTTCTGATCCCCGGAAGCCAACTCTTCACCATCATGATCTTTGAGTACCGAGTCAGCGAACTTGGCGGCCGGATCTTCCTCGGTCGTACTAACCGGCTCCGCAGAATCCTGATCGGCCGGCTTATCCGGTTGAGGCATCTTAAGCTGCGATTTCAGAGGCCACCAGGACAGATCTAGTTTAAACTTCTGCTCCAGGTCGAGTACGTACAGGGAGAAGTGAGCATGAAGGGGACACTGTTCGGAATAGCGGCGAAGACAGCCCATCAAAACATCTGCTGGCTGACCGGCCTCCAGGAGTGCCCGAATACCATCGAAGTAAGCACAGTAATAAGAATAATTACTGTAGAAGTCGATGTCCTCTTCGGGGTCCGCCTGGCGCGCAGCCTCAGCAGCCTGCATGCCTTCCAGCTCCTTAAAAATCCGCCGGTTCAACTCCTCCAGCTCTTTCAGGCGTTTCTCGGCGTAACCATAGGATTTTTCAAGACCCTCCACCTGAGTCTTGAATTTATCTAACTCCTCTGTCTGCTCGGTCAGCTTGAGAATCACAGCCATCTTATCTTTCTTCTCCTCGTCCAGCTCACTGCTCAAGGAAGCTTTCATCCCGGACTCAAGATTGTAGTCCTCCTGCAGTTTGGCGAACCGAGTTCGCAGCTCCAAATATACGTCGGGCAGGTTGGGTGGACACTTAGCCGCCTTATCTTCCTGCTCGGCGCGGATTTGAGCCAAGCGATTCACCATGATCAGGTTACGGGCGGCGTTGACTCGCAGGAGCTTCTCTAGAAAATCCGGCCGGGATGCCGCACTCTCCATCTCCCGGGACCAAGAATGATTAACGTCCTCGACGGACTGAGCAATATGAGCCGGCAAAGGATCTACGTCGTAAGAACTCTGCTCGGCCGTCAAGTGAGCAACGGCCAAAGGAAGTCCGGGGTCCTCTTTAAAAGCCCTGCACCCCACAACCCATATTTTTGTAAGAACCCGAGTGTTAGAATGTAATCAAGAAAACCCGCGAGAGAATACCTGGAGAAGTCCTCATCGTCGGCACCAAAGATTGACTCCAACTCGCCCGTGCGATCATCATCTCCCGATCCGGCCGACCGGGACTCTTTCCTCTGGGGGGCCTTGCCTTTCCTTGGGACCGTGGGAGGTTTCCCGCCTTTCTTCGTCCCAGACGCGCCGGAACCATCCGCCCGAGATCTTTTAGTCGGTCGGAAGAGTGGAAGCTCCTCGTCAGAGGACCCCTCCTCAAAGCCGACCTGGCTGATCGGTTGAGGCATGGGGAAGGTAGTCGAAGGCTGAACAGCTACGGTCACGTTGGCCGCCAACTCCTGGCGTTCCGCCTCCGCTTTCTCCGCAGCAAGCTCCCTCTTCCTCCGTTCGCGAGGAGTCTCCAACTTCGGCATCCCGACCGGTCGGACGATCCGAAAATATCTACGAGCTGCAAACAAAAAGAACATTAGGAACACGGGGAAGACGAAGTCCAAATTAACTATGAATAAACACTCACGCGGAAATATATCCTCGGCGTCCCGAGGGGTAACTATAAACCGAGCACGAAGACGTCTCTCCTTGCCCTTCCAATTATCATGCTTCCTCTGATTATACGAGAGGGATTTTACTCTCTCCAAAATCACCAGGAAATCCCATCCTAATAGCCCGGCATCTGGAGCTTTGGGGCCTAAAAAAAGGATAAGAAGGGGAGAATCCCCAAAAGGTCGGTTAGGGACGATAAAAGGATATCTAGGATAAAAAGTACTAAGGTCAGAGAAACTAACGGTCTGAGGTTGTCCGGTATTCGACACTCAGGGGAAAATTTTTGGAGTTCCACTCTCCTGCCACGAAAAACCATTTTTCGGTCCATTTGGCCTGTTTGCTCGTCAGATCGGTGATTATGGTATCTCGTTGTTTCAAGTAGTAATCTCCTTTACCGGCATCACAGATACTCAGCAGGAACAACAATTCAAGGCCTGTTAGGCCTCGATACAACCCATAATAACCAAACAGGACGGTCAGGTCATGCATGGTCGCCCAGGCATTCGGTACCAGCTGCATCGGGGCGACTCCAAAGATCTGCACTAGGTGAGCGAAGGAGTCCGGGATGGGGAAGCGAAGGCCGCTCGACATCATCGAGTAATTCACCGCGACCATACCCGTGGGAGGGCAGTCTGCCCGCTCACCTTCGATGGGGGCGTATATATGAACGTCCGAAGGTATCTCCCATTCAACCCTTTTCTTCTGAAGAGCGGACTCCGTGATTGTACTCGGCCTCCGGCTAGCCTCAAAGAACCCCGGCCGATCTCCGACCACCCTAAAAATTTCGCGGGGAATATAGCGATACGGCCGCTCGAGAAGATAAGCCTCATACGAATATGGGGAAGGGGGACCCCGGCTATCGGCGATAATTTTACAAAGGCGGCGGTAAGCTTCGCTGACATCACCCTGCAGCATCTCGTGGCTCTCGTCGGCCGAGAAGGGGTATTTCAACGAGCGCCCGGACGGCGACGAGGCATCAGGGGATGAACCCTCACGAGGAGAAGAAGCAGAGGGTAATTTAGAGGGTGTTATGGGGATTTGAGAGGGCGAGGCGCCCGACGATTCGCGACGAGGGGATCCCTCTTCACTCATCACCAGTTTCTGGTTTCTAACGAGGAGGTACACCCACGGCCGGAAATTTGAAAAGCAACGAGGATATCAGAAAGGTCGCCGGAAAAAATGGCGACCCACCGGAAATTCTTAAACTTAAGGAAGAAAGCGAGAACAGGCGCCCAGTAAAAGCCCCGAAAAAAAAAAAAAAAAAACTCACTCTACACCAGGAGAGAGGAGAACGCGTACCTGAAAGGGATGAGATATTCGCCGAAAGAAATCGCCGGATTTCACGAAGAGAAACAGCCGCCAGATAACTCGGGGAGAGAAGGTTTCGAAAAAAGTGAAAAAAGTCCCTTTGTGAAGATACTTATAGTATTTGGAAAGGCGGCGGTTTTTCTCTCCTTTTTAACTTTTTAATTTTTGAATTTCAAAATTGAGAGGACAACTGAAAGGACAGCCGTAGGCGGGAGATGAGAAGGTTTCATGACACGTGTCGTCCACGCGTCAGCGTAGCAAAAAACCCTATTTTTCTGATAGGGGAAATGGGGCGACTACGACCACGAAGAACCCGGCCGGTCTCTACCGACCAGATCCTTCGCGGGGGGCATTTGTTGTGCCCCATTTTCGTTTATTACTATTATCATTATTAATATTATTTATTACCGTTATTTATTGGAAGCGATGGATCCCACTCTCATGGCCCCACGCCGGAAGCCGCCCATGACGATCGGGAGAAGGCCGATCAGAGGATGTGCCGAGCAAGCAATAGTCAGCCGAGCGGATGATGAGATGCCGGTCAGGGGTACGCCTTCCCAAGGACAAGCCTGCTCGCCCGGATGCCGACCAACTGGAGCGCCACAAAAGGAAGACTCGAGGTCGGTCCCCCCAGCTCAGCAAAGGCGGCGCATTAAAGGGTTCAACAGTCCTTTTACCATTTTAGGGTTATGAATTGTCACATGTCAAGGCCCAATAAGGAAAGGCCCAATTCCCTTTTGTAAACCCTAATGGTAGCCCTATAAGTAGAGGGAGCTGTAATAGGAAATTCAGACACATTCCTCAAGAAAGATTCCAACCCAAAAATACTCTCTTTTTTCATTTCCATTTTCAGCTAAGAACACGTTGAATCTTCACCAAAGCTAGTCCTCAAAAACCCCATAAGAGAGTTAACGATTTTTCACCCGTTAACACCACTGTCCCCATTTCAATCTCAGAATCATCATCATCTCCATCTACTTCAGAATCTCCTACTGACTCCACTAGTCAGAATCCACAAAGTCAAATACACTCTGATGTTTTATCTCCCTCTGAGTTGATCCCTAGAAGAACTACCAGACATACTAAGCCACCTAGTTACCTTCAACAATATCAGTGTAACTTAATCAAGTCTGTTCACAGTCATTCATCTGTGCAATTTAAAGATAATGGTCCTTATCCTCTCAGTGACCATCTCTTTTTTGATAAAATAAGATCATCATATTTGCCTTATGTTATGTCCACTATCATACACTCAGAACCTAAAAACTTCAAAGCTGCATCTCTCAGTTCAGATTGGAGACATGCCATGCAGGAAGAAGTGAATGCATTGGAAGCTAACCACACCTGGACAGTGATGCCTTTGCCTCCAGGAAAGAAGTTAGTAGGATGCAGATGGGTGTACAAGATCAAAAGAAAGGCTGATGGTTCCATTGAAAGGTATAAAGCTAGGTTGGTTGCCAAGGGCTACACACAACAAGAAGGATTGGACTTCTTTGAGACATTCTCACCAGTTGCCAAAATAGCCACAGTGAGAACAGTTCTTGCATTAGCCTCTTGCTCTAATTGGTCCTTGTATCAGTTGGATGTCAATAATGCTTTTTTGTATGGGGATCTCCATGAAGAAGTTTATATGAGCCTCCCAGAGGGTTACTCAGTGGGATCCCAGGAAACCATGTGTTGTAAACTTCATAAATCACTATATGGCCTCAAGCAGGCCTCTAGGCAATGGAATAAAAAAAATTCCACTGTTATTATATCCTATGGTTTCAAACAGAGTGCAGCAGACTCTTCATTGTTTATTTTATCCACAGGTGCCTCCCTTGTTTTCCTTCTCATTTATGTTGATGATATCATCCTTGGAGGCAATGATGAGGAAGCTATTACTAAACTCAAACTCTATCTCTCAAGTCAATTTAAACTCAAAGATTTGGGTGACTTGAAGTTCTTTCTTGGCATTGAAATTGCTAGAAATTCTGAGGGCTTGGTTATTAATCAAAGGCAGTACACTTTGGACATTATTTCAGACTGTGGCTTGCTTGAAAGTAAACCTGTTCAGTTCCCTTTTGAGCAAGGGATCAAGTTAAGTAAAGATGGAGGTGATGCCTTGGGTAATCCTTCTGAGTACAGGAGACTCATTGGCAGGCTTCTTTACTTAACTCTTTCAAGACCAGATATTTGTTATTCAATTCAAGTCCTTAGTCAATTTCTGGAGAGACCAACTAATCTACATATGTCAGCTGCACTTCGAGTTGTTAGATACTTAAAAGGTTCCCCAGGGCAAGGCTTGTTCTATTCATCAGTTAACACAATTCATCTCAAGGCTTTCTGTGATTCAGATTGGGCAGCTGATATTGATACTAGAAGATCAGTTACTGGCTACTGCGTTTTCTTGGGTAATTCTCTTGTGGCATGGAAATCTAAGAAACAAACCACTGTTTCTAGATCATCAGCAGAGTCAGAGTATAGGGCCATGGCTTCTCTTGTGTGTGAGTTAGTATGGTTCAAGAAGTTACTCCATGATTTTAGGATTGGTCATCATCAACCAGCACTTCTATATTGTGATAACATGGCTGCCATGCATATAGCTTCCAATCCTGTCTTCCATGAACGTACCAAACATATTGAAATCGATTGTCATCTTGTGCGAGAGTGGCTACAAAGAGGGTTATTCAAGATGTTTCACATGAAGACTGCAAATCAGGTTGCAGATCTTTTTACCAAAGCTTTGGGCAGTCACTCCTTTCACCATTTGTTGCGCAAGATGGGTATAAAGAACATATATTCCCATCTTGAGGGGAGGTATTGACATATGTACTCCCACCATGCATGCAGCTACATGCATGGTTTCTCCATCCCATGCACACGATATTTAAAAGGAAAAGAGTCGCAAGGACTAAACTGGAATTATTCTTAGTTATATTCATATTTTTTGTTTATTACATTATGACCCCTGTTAAGGTCTTTTAATTGTTTTCCTTATTCTAGTAGTATTAGGGTTCTAGGTTTATGTTGCTATATATATGCGCATACCTTGTACTCGATTCATCAATTTAATATACACAGTTCTTAAACCCTGCTATTCTTTATCCGGTGATTGTGAGGAAGGAGATTATCTTCCTCATAAACTCAAGATATTTATTTTACAACACGTAAGTAGTTTATTGGCATATCGTCATCACTCGCGTTAGATCATCTCCAATTAATTGAGAGTAATTGAGAGTGCAATGATGTGTAGGAGTAGTGCTTAAAAGTTAAGATAAGAGTTTTTTACCTTGTAGAAATCAAATATATTATTAATATTTTATTACTAGTTTTTACTATTATTAATTAAAAAAATTAATATTGATTAAAATCATTACGAAATATTTTGTATTTTATATAAAAATTAATTGAAATTAAGAATTTTAAAATAATTAATTTTTTGTATTTTTATATAAGAATTTTATATATGTATTTTAGGAAAAAAATATTGATATTAATTTAAATAAATATTTATGAAAGAATAAAATTGTAAAAAAATATATTCATGTATAAATTTTTAAAGGACAACTAAAAAAAATAGACAAACTTTTAAAGAAACAAGAGAGTACCTACTATCATTTTTGAAGAGAATAAATGAATTTTTAAAGACAAATGACAAAATTACTCTTAAACATAAATTTTCAATTAATTTTTTTATAAAAATATTTTTCAAATTGGAAAATATTTATATTCTTCTTCCAAACCTACGGGTCAACGAGGCGGGCCGGGCGGGTTAAACGGGTTGGGTGTTTTTTAGCCCGATAGGTGGGCGGACTCAGGCGGGTCAGGCTAACCCGCCCGTGTACACCTCTAACTGTTAGTATATTTAAAAATAAATAAATTAAAGCCCTACTAGGCTACTACCATTTCCTTGCCCGGTTCAGTCTCAGTCTCTCTTCAATCAACTCAATCAGGTTACAGGCCACCGCATCCCCACCGTCGCGCTTCCGCCTCACGTTTCACCGGCGCCGCTGCAGTCCCCGTCGCTCCGGGTATGTGTTGACATCTTTAATTTAGGTTTTTTCTTTAAAGTACAGAATTATCGCCGAGCGCATTTAGTTTCACTTGAAGGTGATTCCGAATTCGTTTGATTTTTGTTGCATTGGATTTTTAGCTGTTTCATTTGTCTGCTCAATACCTCCTCCTGAACAATGAATCGAACTTCCGAATTCAGCTTTATCAATCTGTTGAATCATATTGCGATTTGCGAGTAGAGACGATCGAGTTGAGAGTAGTGATCTAAAAGTATAGGTAATCCGTAATCATTTGTTGGTTTTGGCTGATTAATTTCTTTGTGCCCCAGCAGTGAATGTGTGAATTCTGGGATAATTTTATGTTTGCCGATACATAGCGTTTCTAGAGGGTTTCTAACTTGGATATGGGGACTGGGCCTACAATTGGTGACAAGCTGAAAGGGTTCACCAAATCAACGCAGGACAAGGCTCGTGGCATCCTCAATTGGATCCAGAAATCCAATCACCGCAGCCCGGTATTCTTAATGTTATATTAGAAATCGACTTTCTTTTTTGCATTTATTATATGACTGATACTATTTAACCCTGGAGATGAATCATGGTCCGTTTCTTTTTAATCATGTCTCTATTGTTATGCAAGTGTTTTCTTTATGGACTATTATGGATAGTAAATTAGTTGCATAGGTGAGTGTGGATGAATTTTGTCTTTGACCAGGAATTTAAATTGAACAATGCTTTTAACTCTACAGCATTCACCTTGTTTTCTGCTCGAGTTATCTGTGTATTGTTGCTTTACAAGTGTCCACTGGTAAAATATACAGGTTGAAATCTTGAAGCGGTTGCAAAGAGAAGCATTTTCAGATATCATGAAACTCAGGGATAGGCAAGAGAAGGTGGAAAGGCTGCTCACCTATAAATCATCCAAGGGAAACCTGTTCCAGGAATCCACCACCCGAGTCAAAGGACAGGTGGATACCGTTGGGGCACTATTTTTCATGGACGATGTTGATGATCTGAAGTATGAAGCGATTCACAAATCCGGGATTAGAACAGGCATTGATGCAAGGCTCGCGTTTGAAACTGGCGTTCGGGAGAAAGATAACCTTGTCGCGGAGTTTATAGCCAGTGCAAAAGGCCAAGACAGTGATTTTTTGGGCGGAGGGCCACTTTCGCTCGCGAAAGTATATTATAAAGCACATGTGAGTGATTGGTTCTCCGCAATTGCAATTCCAGTTGGTGCAAAATGCAGAGATTTTGGGATCCTAATAAGTTCTCACCAGGTATGCTTGTAATTTTTAAGGGGGACTGGGGAGAGCTGAAATTTCATTGCGACCTTTCAGTCCTTGCATTTGACGCGTATATTATACATGTCCCGTCTTTTTCGATTATCAAGAGCAGCTGCATGCTTCTTTAGTATATCAAAATTCATTTTCTGGTTATGTTAGATAAAGGGGTCCTGAGGTTTTACCCCTATTTACAAAAAAAAAAAATGTTAAATTTCACAATTACAAAAGATCCGTCTGGAGTTTAATTCAATGATTAAATTGAGGGACTCACTGTATTTTTCTTATAAATGTTGATTTGAGTATTAAAATTGAGAGAATATCGGTAATAATTAATAATTGTGAATGGGAATGTCGAACATATATTTGTATTCGTTCTGGAGAAGGTAAATGTAGGAATCAAATTCTAAGTATTTTCTGTAATTTTAAAAATGACTAAATGTTAAAAAGTTCCAGGGTACCCCTTTTGTAATTAACCATTAAATAAATTAAGCATTATCAAATCCATCAGATGTTTCTCCCCTGGCAATTAGTAACAACTGTTATTTATTTTTGCAGGAAATAACAGCCCTCAGTACTTATTCTGAATTTGGGCCTCCACTCTTGAATCAGGAAAACGGCAGCGCCTTTGGAATCATTGCAAGAAAATCGAATATGGTTGCATCGGTGGCTCAGATTGTTTCAAGTATAGCGCCACAAGTCAACCCAGATGGGATTGCTCGAACACTGAGCACTTTTGGACAAATCGTCTGGCAACTCCCAGGAAACACAAAGCTCTCTCTTTTAGGCATTCACAAAGAGTCGAGACCCTCAAACCCAAATATCGGTGTTGGAGCATTGGCTCTCCCTGTCAGCATATTTAAACGCAATAGATTTTCAGAGACAGCTGTCGAGGAAGTTAGCTCGACTAGCACTGAGAGATGTGACTTGGGTGGGTCCATTGCTTTGATGGTAAACTCAGAGCTAGACGAGGGTATGAGAATCGGAGGCTGGGTCGAGACGAATAACTCGCATCCGAGAAATCTTCAGTGGGCGGTTACAATGTGCGATGACGCCCCAGAAGACTTGTTCGGATGGGGTTTGACCTTGGGCGGACTGTTAAAGGCCCCGACAAGTTTAGAACATTTTCAGGTCGAGACGTATTTGATTTTGAACTTGGGTAGGAAATTTAAACTGCAGCCAGCCCTCGTGTACGTGAGAGACGGGCCGACTCAGTTCCCGGCCCTGATGCTTCGTTCAAGTTGGGAGCTCTGATGGATGGATGGGAAACGTTGCTCTCATCTCATTTCTCATTTTCACCTCTCCCAAATTGCTACATTACTTGAATACACTTGTTTTCAATTTTCGATTAGGTAGTATTATATTTTTGTGATGTAGCCAGGTGCCGTCTCGTTATTGGTTGATTTAATATCTTATAATTAATGATTAATCCAACTTTATTCTAACTATATCAACAAACATCATCATTGTTTGTCCTTGCACTAATCCACTTTAAACAATTAAGAAACATTGTTATTATATTCATAATGTGATAATTCTCCTAATTCACCATTGGTGTGCATATTAAGATATATACTACTGTAATACTGTACAATGATGTTTCTATTCTCTCTTGCTTTTTTCATTATAAAAAATCATGACAAAATTATTTACAACACTTGCTAACTATTATTATAAACGCTTTTTGTTAGTGTAAACAATTAATAAAGTAATTAAAATTTTAAAATGCAATGAAAATCATACACTTCATCATCTTGCAATTTTAGAGGGATATGTTTGACATGCTTTTTACTACCTTGTTGGCTTTTTGTTAGTGTAAACAATTAATAAAGTAAAATAAAATTTTAAAATACAATGTAAATCTGACGCAGGGAAGCAATAAAACAACCAATTAAAACCCGTTGATTCTGAAAATACCCGAGAATTAACACATCAAATATTGTTGATTTCGAAAAATACCGAAATTGATAAACAAAGAGAAAAAACTCTTTTATTTCATATTAAAAAACGACGGCCGAATAAATGAAAGTAATAGACATATAAATAATGCTGAAACCCTAAAACACTTGGGCTTTATTAACTATTGAGCTTAATCCACATCAAAATCACACACCTTCATCATCTTGCAATTTTAATTTAGAGGGATATGCACATGCTTTTTACTACCTTGTTGAATTGATATAAGATCGTATTTTATGAAAATCGAAAAATGATCCGATGGATCAACGACGATACATCCATCACTACACTACTTGCATCGTTTGAGACGCTGCTTTCATTTTGATATTATCTCATAAAATAAACTATGCATTGCTTACAACAAACGGGCTTCGAACATTGTAAAACATATTAGACCATGTAATTGAACCGAACGTGTCTTCCGTGGACGTCGACGATGATGCAGTCAATACGAATATCACTTCAAAACTAAGTTTCTTAACATTCTTTGTGAAGTGCAATTTGTTTGGCACCACTTGAACATGCACATTAGCAGGTGCCTCCACAACAGCCTTGAATGTCAAATAGTCTTTACCGACATTAGTCACTGTTCTTTTCACTGTTTTCTTTACGTTTGGTATCAACCCAGAAACGGCTATCGAAGGGTAGTTCAAATCGGAGATCAAATCAAGACTCGAGTTACAAGGGCAAACAAAGTTATTAGGTACAGTCAAAGACATGATTTTAATCATGGATGTGTTGTAGCCCAAGTTGCAAAGAAACAGTATGTAATCGATGGTTTCTATCTCATAGACGAGCCCCGGCCACAATGGGCCAGATAAGTTTATATCCCCAGATCCGATGTCATAAGGGGTTGCTCTTGATCCTTCGAATGTTGTGATCGGAGCATTGTCATTGTTTGTCGTGATTGCTGCAAGCAAACAAGTTTTGATTTTGATTTTTGATTTTAATAAGCTATAGTATATACTACTTGTGTATGGATTTTGGAAATAGTCGTTGGTTGGTTCATCTAACCTGTAGTCATTATGGCCGATCTGATAGCAGACGGTGTCCATGTTGGATACCAAGACTTTACGGTTGCGGCTAGACCAGAAACATGTGGGGTTGACATTGATGTACCTGATTCAAATTTGAAGAGAGGTGGTTTTTTACCCGGCAGAGCGGAATCTGTGTCGTTGAAACACGTTGCTGCAAGGACACTTACTCCTGGTGCTGTAACATCGGGCTACAAAACAACCAATATATTAATTAGTTTTTTTACGAACAAACATTTAATTAATATTTGAGATGATTATTCATTTTTGACCTTTATAATAAGGTTGTTCAATCCCGGTGCAGGGCCCCTTGACGAATATACATAAACAACGGGCGCTGGCTTGTAATTCATTTTCACTTCGACGGTTGGTAAGATTCTCGCACGAGGATTTCTTCCAATGTCAAATTAAAAGTTATGATCGATGAATAGATATAGATCCTATTAGCTGGAGTAACATTTGATTTTGCAATAATTAATAATTTTTCACCTTGTTGAGTTTATGTAAGAATATATTTGTGCTCCATCTGTTTCACTCACATACACAACTGGCCTAAATCCAAAGTTATATGTCTCTTGCCTCACCTCATTGTTTATAAGTATAATCCCTTTCACGCCTTGTTTTAACATTGGGTCGTAATTGTCGAAATTGTATTCACATAAAACAATTTTACCCTTCACTTTGGCATCGTCTAATGAACCAGGGACACAATGCCTGCAAGTTTTCTAAAACACATGAAGATCGACAAAAAATAAAATTTACGTTATATATATATATCGTACGTACTTACGCCGCATAAAAAGTATCATTATCGTCGTCATATCCGGATGATCGTGCTTCAACTAAAGGATACGTCGCAGATTTCTTTAGAAAGGTGATGCCGCCTCCCTGTATATTATCATGAATATTATCATCAAATATGTGTGTGTGCGTGTGTGTGTTTTGATTGATTACATACCTTAATCACTTTTTCCCCTCTTCCCAATACAATATCCATCTCAAAATCACGATCCATGGTGGTCGCACCAACAGTCACGATCCAAGGGCTATGATTTTGAACGGTCCCGGGAGAAGGGCCGTTGTTTCCGGTAGAGCCTACCACAATGACCCCCTTCTCCATAGCGTGAAATGATCCGATGGATACAGAATCCTCGAAAAAATTATCAGTTTTTCCACCTATGGATGCAGATATAATATCTACCCCATCAGCAATTGCATCGTCGAATGCTTTGAGAATCGAAGAATCTGAGCATTGATCAATATAACAAACACGATACATTGCAATTCTTGTATTCGGAGAGCCCCCTCTTGCAACCCCCTTACCAAAGCCATAATTTGACGCCTCGTATACCGAAACCCCAGCTGCAGTCGATGAAACATGTGTACCGTGCCCTGCTTTGTCCATGGCTGTGGTGATTGAACCTGGATCTTCAGGGTTATCATAGTACCTTGCTCCAATCACTTTCCTGTTGCAAATGAATTTAATTGAGTGATTGCCATTCATGCACGTTCCCTTCCAGCCTTGTGGGATTGGGCCTATATCCTTATCATCGAAACTCGGATGTTGAGGCCAGATTCCTGAACCGATAATTGACATGTCTCAAAATTAATTATAAAACCAAAAAAAGATGCACAAATGATTAGTGATAATTAATTAACCTGAATCTATGAAGCCAATGATAGCGTCACGCCCACTAGAGAAATGAGAGACATTTGAATTGATCGTATTCTGAAAGGCGGCTTGGCTTTGAAGAAAATCCCAAGAACGTGTGGTGTGAAGTCGTGCCATCGAGTCTGGGAAAACGGACACCACTCCATCTCTTTCGGCCATTGATTGAGCTTCTGCTTCTGACAGGCGAACCGCAAACCCCGAAAAACTTCTTTCGTAAATTTGTACAACAGTTTTTTCCTTCCTGAGAGTAATTGCATTGTTTTTTTGAGTGTGATTATTATGTACGTACATAAATCTAAGAAAATCATATATATAGTAATTGATAAAAACGACTTGCCTGTTGATGAGCTCGTTTAGAAGCTGAGCATGATCGGCTCTTTGGGCGCCATCTGACGAAGCTGCGGCTCCCATGTACACAATATAAACTCCATGTTTACTACTATTTGATGCCGCCTCCGCCACAATAATAGAAACAAGAAACATAAGAAGATAGAAACCTAAATGAAGACATAAACTTCTCATATTGTAAGTAATTCTAGGATGAGCGAGTATATATGTTCACATAATGTTCAGTTTATATATAGAGTATATAAAAAATGATCATTACAGTATCTCTATGAGATCTCTACACAATTGCGCACGTTTCTTATAGGCAAGGAATCATTTAATTTTTTTTACTCGACATCAAATATGAATCTTTTGTTTTTCAGCAACGCTACTCAAGTTATTATTATAATTCTTTGGTTTAATGAATAATCAGCCAATTTGTTATTATTTAATATTAAAAATATGATAAATTTAACAATAAAAATAAATCAAAATATATTATCCCCATGAATTTGAGAACTTGAGAAATTGGGAAAATAATTAAATTAAGGTTCGAAAAATTGAGGATGATAAATTGCTTTTTGGAAAAATCTAATTGAGAGATTGTAATTTGAGTTTTTAATTTTTCTGAGAATTAGAGCATCTCCAACCGATACCAAAAACTTATTTTGGAGTAGGATAGATGCTCCAACCGATACCAAAATATAAACCTATTATAGGTTTTATGGTGGGACCCACCAAAAAAATACTTAAATTTACGTCTACCGTAAACGCAAACCAAAAACTATTTATTATTTATAAAATGATCCTTTTTTTATAAATTAATAAAAATGACTCATTAAACTTTTTTGTTTCTTATTTAATATTTTTTGTAACGTAATATTTTTAAATGATCATATCATTAATAATTAAAACAAATTATTTTATAAAAAAATAAATATCACAATATGAAATATAATTAAATATTTAATATTTAATTGATAATAAAAATAAAATAAAATAAAAATAAAAATAAGATACTTGAAATAAAATGCTACGAATTAAAAAAATAAATAAACTATGAATCAGAACAACAAAATTGATCGATAAGCAGTTAAATTGAAAATAATATTTATTAAAATTTTTTATGTCAAAAGTTATGTGGTTAAATAGTAAATTTATAAAGATTTTGGTTATTTATAAAAATAGTATAAATAATTGTATAAAAAGAATATTTGAAGAATATTCTTTTAAGTTTGAATATTGGTTTTTCGGTTGGAGTCAAATTACTGTAAACTTAAACTTAAATTTATTTTGAGTTTAAGTTTTGGTTTCTCGGTTGGAGATGGCCTTAGAGCTTAAATTTTTGGAATTTTAAATTTTATATATTTATTTTGATTTTCTGAGACGCTCCACAAGTTAAATTGTGATTTTGTTTTTCAATTTTTGTTCGTCAATACAATGACAATTTGAGATGTGGCAGTCGAGTCATTTTAGATCATCCGAAAACCCCGAATTTAAACACACATTATAATTTCCGGCATACATTCAAAAAATTGAACTTCAAAATTTCAGCTTTTATTGTGTGATGTGGCCACGTGTCGTCTCGTTACTGGTTTATTTATTTAGAAATACAAGCGTGTGTGTACGTGTTTGTTTGTGTGTGTGTATAGACTTATATACAGTCTTGTAAGTGCAGCTTGTGACATTAATTGAAGTCGATTCCTCGGTGGCCACATGAAAGCAACTAAAGTCAGAGACAAAAAAGTGGGAACGATTTTATATCTAATAATTAATGATTAATCCAACTTTATTCCAAATATATCAACAAAATTATCATAGTTTGTTCTTACAGTAATCCCACTTTAAACAACTAAGAGACATCATTATATTCCTAATGTGATAATTCACCTAATTCACAATTGGTGTGCATATTAAGATATACTCCAAATGATGTTTCTATTCTCTTTTTTTTTTTTTTTTTTTGTTTGGCAGCATAAAAAATATCATATTTTTCTCTTTTAATTATTTTAAAACATTACCCACTGCATATATAAAATAAATTATTTTTAATTTACATGACAAAAACAAATAAACTAACATTATTTGTACATTTCATATTTTTTTAAATTTATATGATAAAAAGAAATGGAGTAATATTATTTGTACATTTTAAAATTAATTTTCTTTGTGTAGGTCAATTTTTTTTGTATAAGTCAATTGCAGAAATTTAAATACTCACACGTACATATCTACACATACATATCTTAGTTTCGCAACTTACCATCATACATATCTACACATACATATCTCAGTTTCGCAACTTACCATCAATGGAGCTAACAACTCTTCACACTTATTTGCACATTTTATAATTAATTTCTTAATTTTCATTTACACCACTTTCTAGAAGCAAATATCCTCACTCCTCAAAATTTAAGCACCTATACTCTTAAAAAAAAAAGTCTAAATAAGTGGTCATTAATTGTATAATTAATTGTGGGCATCCTCTCAATTTAGTAGTTTAATTTTTTTTCTAAATATGTAAGACATAAATGAGAATTTATCTTCAAATATATTTACTTTCACTTTCTCATTTACTCCTTTTGTTTTATAAAAAATATCTCATTTTGTTTGTAAATTATTAAAAAAAAGTGAGTCTATATTTTATTAAACGAGTATTTGTTAATCTTATTTTGCAACAATAAAATTTTATTAATTTAAAAAAAATATTAATTTATTGACTATCTTTATTAATTCAAAAGTTTGAGCTGAGACATAAAAGCTTATTAATTTAGAAAAATTGTAATTTATAGAAATTATTATTTATTCAAAAGTGTGAGTCTAAAATCTAAAATTTTATTAATTTAAAGAAATTATTTTTTCTGAATATAAAATCATCAAGAAAAACTCTCAGAAATAAATGCTGCAGTAATTGAAAAAAAAAAGATTAAAAAAGAAGAAGAAAATCCCATCTGTCATGGTAGTCGGTTAGTCAATTCCCTTTTACCCCTTTTCCCTTTTCTTCTACTCAACACCAGAAAAAAAAAACATTCACTTCCCCTTCTTCTTGTTCCTGGGGGGCGATTCGATTTTTATTCACTTTCAGGAAAAGGGGTTTTCGGAAATGGCTGAATTCGGGGAGGTCGCGAACGTGCTACAGCTGACGGGGCTGAACGCCATCGCACTGATAGGGCTGATAGCGAAGGCGGCGAGCACGGCCCGGATGCACAAGAAGAACTGCCGGCAGTTCGCGCAGCACCTGAAATTGATCGGAAATCTGCTTCAGCAGCTGAAGATCACGGAGCTGAAGAGGTACCCGGAGACGCGGGAGCCGCTGGAGCAGCTGGAGGACGCGCTGCGGCGGGCCTACCTCCTCATCAACAGCTGCCAGGAGAGGAGCTATCTCTACCTCATGGCCATGGGCTGGAACATTGTGTATCAGTTCCGGAGGGCTCAGGAGGAGATCGACCGCTACCTCAGGATCATCCCGCTGATTGCGCTCATCGATAATGCCAGGGTTAAGGTGAAAACAGCTGTGTTCAGTGTGTGTGTGATGAATCTTGAATGTATTTTCTTGTTGAAATTGCGAGTGCTTGTTTGAAGGAATCTTGAATGCATTTTCTTGAATTTTGGTTTCCATGTTGTTTGTTCCGATTTGGTGGAATATTCTGATTGAATCTTACAATTTTGTTCTCTGATTTTTTATGGGATCTTGGTGAATGGTGGGTGTGTTCTTCCTGTGAGTAATTTGGGGTTTTTTTTTTCCGGATAAATTCTTGCTGGTTGGATTGGGAGGGATTTTGTGTTAGAACATCTGGCATTTTAGTGTATTTTATTGAAGCATTTTCGGGTGGAGACTTTGTGAAATATTTAGATTGAATCTTACTATTGTATTCTCTGATTTCAACCGAAAAGATTCTACATGATTTTTTCCGACTTTTTCTCTCTCTCATTATGTGTTAAAACATCTGGGAATTTAGTAATTGGATTAAAATGTGTTTTACTCGGGTTTTTCTTCTTCTTTGAATTCTTTCTAAATATGAAGGTATTTAATTGAAGTAATATCTGTCAATGTACAGGAGAGGCTTGAAGAAATCGAGAGGGATCAGCGGGAGTACACGTTGGACGAAGATGACAGGAGAGTGCAAGTCGCGATTTCTCAAAACGACATGATAATCCTGAAGAAAAGTTTGTCCTGTTCTTATGGAAATGTACCTATCGATAAGGCACTGCGAAAAGAACGAGAAAAGCTCGAAATGGAGCTTCAACACTCCCAGGCCAATATGGACGTAGGACAATGCGAAGTGATCGAGCGTCTGATGGAGGTCACTGAGACTGCAGTTGGTTCTGTAGAAGAGCACGAGTCCCCACGCAAGGCAACAAAGGGTTTAGAGCTGGAAAAGGAGCATTTTTCCGGTGAGAAGAATCATAGGAAAGTGGATACTACTTCAAACAACTCGAGGTTTGCTTAACACCTTTTGTTGGAGAGTAATTTTTTTTTTGGGTCAGTAACAAAAAATATGCCGGAGTATTTACAAGGGAACATGTAAATTTTTAACCCCCTTAAATTAACCCTAAATCACAGTGGTATATTTTGTTGTTTTGAAAGTTGTTTTGGTAGGTAGGTCAAACCTCAATAATTAGTCTGTTTACTCTGAATTACAGTTTTAAGGGTTTCTTCTATATTTGGATATTTGTGTAGGGAAGCCAAAATTTCCTCGGGTTATGATACGGCATCAACCAGGGAATTGATTGGGCATGATGAATGGCATGCAGATCTACTTGGATGTTGCTCGGAACCCTACTTGTGTATGCTCTCGTTTCTTGTCAATATTGTTTGTGACTATGCTCCGATCAAATTTTTCGAGGGGAATCTAGAATTATGGGAGTGTTTCTTGAAATTTCCCTTGTATAAGTTATTCTTGAATTTAGCTTGAAAAGAAAAACCACGTACTAGTGTTTTCAAATGCCAGGTTTTGCTTCGGATATAGCTTCATTCGATTAGAATTCTAATTATTTCTATTAAATCATAACATTTGGGATAATCTTTTAATGATTCTTGAAACTTATAAAATGGCAGGTGTAAAGACCTGTCTTTGCCCTTGCGATACACTTTCGAGGATAGCATCGGTGGCAACCGGCAAGGAAACTAGTAAGCATGTTCGAAATTGAAATTCACTAATAATAGCTAGCAGTCATATATATTTTTCTCGCGACAAAATGTAATTTCAGAGAGATACAGAAATAATAGAATGAGGTTCGTTTAAAATTGTGACAGCTTCGGCAGACTCTTGTAATGAGATAATGGCTTATTCCCTTGTACTGTCTTGCTGTTGCTACACGTGCTGTCTCAGAAGAAAGCTTCGACGGACTCTTAACATCAAGGTAACTCACCTCCTTAACAGTATACTAGAATGTGAGGTCTCTAACATAAAAAAATTCCGTCATTCTTCTTTCCTACAGGGCGGTTGGTTCGACGATTTCCTGTCACATTTTATGTGCTGTTGCTGTGCACTTGTCCAGGAATGGAGGGAAGTGGAGATACGAGGTAATTATTAAAGTTGAAAACCCGAAACTTTTTTTTACTAGGCTACAAAACTCATGAAAACTGGAGATGATATTTTGTTTTGCGTTCGAGCAGGTGCACACCATACCAGCAGGACTAAGCCTCCTACATTTCAACAAATGGAATACTGAGCGGATTACTTGGAAGACTTTTCGGGTTTTTTCTCTTACGGGGGTTCCTCGCCTGCCAGCTCAGGAAAGCCAAACGTCGAAAGAAGACAGACGCATGTGTGAGTGATTGTGCAGTGTTGTAAGAAGGATTTGAAACTAACATATTTTTAGTTGCTAGAAGCTTCGGACAAGAATCAAGAATGTATGTACAGTGTGGAATAGCTACTCTAAGTTCTTGTAATGTTAACAATGGATCTCTTTTCCATCCAATTGATATATCTTTCATTTCCTTCCAATGTTCGATTTCACATCTAGTACTTTGAATTTATGAAATTGAATTTTGTTCGATTTGATTATTTTTAGTGGAATTTGTTACTTACTCTATTATTTTATTTTTTAAAATTATATTTTAGTGACACACTCAATTAAATTGACTTCAACCAATATAGGCTGTTGGGATCAAGTCCACTTCGATTTCAAAAAATTTCACTAAAAATCATTAAATAATATAATTTTTTTTTAATAAATTTAAAAGAGTAATTTTGGAATATTAAGAGATATTTCTTGATATTATCACATAAATAATTTTACTTTGTTAATAATATGGGACGTGCTAAATGGGCAGATTCTGCCCATGGGCAGAATTCTTTTATAAAATTATTTAAAAATTATTAAAATATTTTTATTATTATTTTGTCATATATTATAATTAAATACATTATATTAAATATATATTGCAATAAAAAAATAAAAAATAAAAATATTTAGATAAAGATAATGAATATTTTTATATTTATACTAAAATAATCAATTGATTAGAAAAAAATTATTATAATATATAAAAATAAAAGATAAAAAAATTATTTTAATAGATTTATTAAGCTAATTATATTTATAATCATATAAAAATAAAAACTAAAAAATTTAATAAATTTGGGCAGTTTTGTCTATGGACAGTTCTTGCCTATGGCAGAATCTGTCCACAAGGAATTATCGTAATAATATATGGACAAAATCGATTTAATTATAGACAAATTACTTAGGAAAGGTCAAATTTGGTAAAGCGTCGAATTTTTTTCGGATACATTAAATTCGCCTAAAGCCTAATCATTATTCATTAATCAATATCGGAAAAAAAGAAGATGAATCGTTATATATTTTTGTTTTTTATATCACTTTAATAATTCTCCCCGAAAACAATATTGGGCGAGTGCTATTTCCAGCCACAAAAAACAAACACATCCAAAGGGCATCCCGATCTCTTTCTCCGCTAACAATCGAGAACATGTCGTCGTCGGCGGCCGACAACGGGACCAAGAAGATCACTCTCCGAAGCTCCGACGGCGAGGTTTTCGAAGTCGATGAGTCGGTGGCGGTGGAGTCCCAGACGATCAAGCATATGATCGAGGACGATTGCGCAGACAACGCCATCCCCCTTCCCAACGTCACCGGGAAAATCCTCTCCAAGGTGATAGAGTACTGCAAGCGCCACGTGGATGCCGCGGCCACCGACGCCGCCAAGGCCGACGACAAGGTCACCACCGAAGACGACGTCAAGGCTTTCGACGCAGAGTTCGTCAAGGTGGACCAGGGCACGCTCTTCGATCTCATCCTGGTATGGTTTGTATTAGATATTTCTCTGGTTGTTCCGATTGATTTGATCCGTTTTTGTTGCGTCGTCTTCTCGCCCAATTTTTTAGGTTTCCCAAAATTTGCGTTTTAGGGTTTTTGTCATATGCTGGAGGTTGTTTTGTTTAGGTGTTAGATCAGTTGTCTGCTGTTGTTAACTCTGCAGTGCGTCCAATAATGTATAGTAAACGCTTTTCTTTGCCTCCTAGCTTCTAAATTCTTTGGTTCCAATGATTATTATGCACTTGTATTCTTGCAGTGGTTTTGATTATTAGGCATTGTGGCCATTATATTTTTTTGCTTGCACTTCTGCTCGTGTAGTCGGCGAGTCGCATTGTATTGTTCTGATTAGGTGACGAGTTTTCAAGTTTATTATCACGAATTGTGTTCTTGGTTTCTAAACTTGAGAGTTTCGTTTCTAGTCGTTCAACTCCTGTGAATGTTCTTACTCTGTGGACTATCCTTTTTTTGACCAAGTGTAAACATGTATCGAGTATAAGTTGATTAGTGAGTACTGAGTTCTGTTCCAACAGAGATGAATTACGATTTTGTTGCTAATTACTAACTTGCACCTCCTTATCCAATGAGTAATCATAAATAGATGATTGTAATATCATGTTTATCTATCTTGCTGGGTGTATATTCCTTGTTAGGTTCTGGAAGACATATTCCTATATATACAAGTCATTAAAAATACTCTTAGATCTCAGTTCTGAAAATATTTCTATATATGCAAGTCATTTTCCATCTGGTTCACTCAAAGGTTTTCCTTCTGCTGAAATGGAATGGGAGTCGATTTTTATTTTTTATTTTGGCCTTGGTATTGAGTCGATTAACATTACATTTTCTCTTTCTTTCTAATTCAATAGTACTAATATATATGGGTTGTTGTGTTCTTTTTTAGGCTGCTAACTACCTGAATATCAAGAGTCTTCTGGACCTGACTTGCCAGACTGTGGCCGACATGATCAAGGGAAAGACCCCAGAGGAGATCCGTAAGACGTTTAACATCAAGAATGACTTCACACCCGAGGAGGAAGAAGAAGTTCGACGAGAGAACCAGTGGGCTTTTGAATAGAAACACATTTCCAAATGAAACTATCTCTAGTAGGGCATATGGTTTACGTTTCACTTATTACCTGTGTTGTGAGGATTGCTTTTCTTAACTCGTTTTGTCGCTAAACTAAAACGATCTAGATATTGTGACGAATTAATCATATCCCTGCTATGATGATTATTAGTCTCTCGCCTTATTTTCTTGTTTTTTTGTTGTTGTCGAGTATGAGAGAGAGGCTGCTTGATTATGTGAACAGGTTCATATAAAAATGGAATGTGTTGAAACTAATTAGGTTTACCTACATAATTTGTCAATAACAGTAAACCATTTAATTAAAATATGAAGTGATTATTCTTTCGACCCATTTTCACCAAATTAAATCGACAACAAGTACTGTACTGGGTATTATACCTTCATACCCCTTCCCATCATCTTTCTTTTTATGCTTTGGCTACAACGAAAGGACTCTGAACTTTGTACTTCTCGTTCGACCATGTAATCGACCCAAACAAGTCTTCCTGAGGAGTCACAGTTGGTTTAAACATCACTTGAAAGCTTAGTTTCTTTACTTTCTCTGTGAATCGCAGTTTGTTCGGCACAACATCAACATGAAGGCTAGCAGGAGCTTCCACAGTAGCCGTGTAGGTTGAATCTTGCTCACCGACGTTAGTCACTGTTCTGTTCACAGTCCTGCTCTCATTCTCCTTCAATCCAGAAACGGCTATCGAGGGATAGTTCATATCGGAAATCAAATCAGAATTCGAGTCAGCAGGGCAAGAGAAGTTAGCAGGTACATCCAATGCAATAATTTTCACATTGGTTGTGTTATAGCCCATGTTGCATAGAAACCGAACGTAATCGACTGTTTCAGTCTCGTACACGAGCCCCGGCTCCAATGCGCCCAGCGGGCTGATTTCCCCTGCTCCAATATCGTACGGGGTGGCTCTTGATCCCGTGATTGTCTTGATCGAAACATGCATGTTGTTTGTTTGGATTGCTGTAATTCAGACAGACAAACAAACAAACAAACATTTTTCTTCAGAAAATCGAAAAAAAAAAAATCATTTTTCTTCCAACCTGTAGTCATTATGGAAGACTTGATAGCTGAGGGACTCCATGTCGGGTGTCGAGACTTGACAGCCGCAGCTAGACCAGAAACGTGTGGGCAAGCCATGGATGTTCCCGACAGTATTTCGAAGAGCGGCGGATTCTTGTTCGGGATAACATCCCTTATTTCGATCGAAGGCCACGCTGCGAGAATGGCTACTCCTGGTGCAGCAATATCAGGCTACAAAAGCACAATCTCTAATTACACACGAAAGGAATTAATGATCGAGATTCGAGACTAGAATCTTTTACGTTGAGAAGGTTCTTGATCCCGTTCGTGGGCCCTCTTGATGAGAAGACTGCAACGACAGGAGCTGGCTTGTCGCTCAGAATTGTTTCTGTCGGTAAGATTGTCACCAGAGGATTGCTTTCAACACCAAACCATGTATCTCATTAGTTGTGCATTGTAATATATCATTAACTGAGCTTATCGGATTATACCTGGTTGAGTTGATATACGATAGTATCCGATCTCCATCTTCTTTACTGACACAAGCAATCGGAGACATCCCGTATTTGGTTGGCACTTGCCTCTCTCTATCGTCAATCACTATCATCCCAACCGCACCTTGCTTCTTCATACTTTGAAACTTCTGCTCTGTATTGTAAACAGAGTTCGTGTTTTCGCATAACACAATTTTACCCTTTACTTTGTCATCATCCAATGTACCTGGGAAACAATCTCTGGGAAACGAAACACCATATGTTATTTCATATCCATATATGTTATGTTGTTATATGATCGGAGCCAGAAAAAACGACTAGAAGGGGAGTATATAAGTTGATTTTGTTAAAAGTATAATTTTATAAGTTTGTATATAATTTAGTTAGGGTATTAATTTTTCTTAATTATAATTTTATGTAGTTTATTTAAACAACTTTTTATTAATAATAAAAATAAATTAATCGTAAGAGTAAAATACTAATTAACATTCCTAAAAACTAAATAAAGTAAAATATTTACACATACATAAATTAAAGAAATACCTTCCATCGGTTGCGTAATCTGAGTCGAAATCGGACTGCGCCCATCGGCCGTCGACTAACGGATAAACCGGAGATTCCCCGAGATCCGAAAAATTGATCCCTCCGCCGTCGATCACTTTCTCTCCGCCCTCAAACACGATCCTCGACACGGCGTCGCGGTCCATCGTGGTGGCGGCCACCGTGAGTATCCACGGGGCGACGTTCACGGCCGTCCCCGGGCGGGGCCCGCTGTTCCCGGCCGCGCAAACCACCGCGATCCCCTTCTCCGCCGCGTGGAAAGCCCCGATCGAAACCGGGTCGGTGTCGAAGTCCGGATCCCCCGGCGGCAGGCCCAGCGACAGCGACAGCACGTCGACACCGTCCGATATCGCGTCGTCGAACGCCTTCATGATGCTCGAGGACGGGCAGCCCCGGGCAGTGCAGACGCGGTAAACCGCGATCCTCGATTCCGGGCAGCCGCCGGAGGCCGTCCCGTTCGCGAGCCCGAAAAACGAGGCCCCCGGAACCCGCCTCCCGGCCGCCGTGGAGGCCACGTGGGTCCCGTGCCCGTTGTCGTCCCTCGGCGAGCCGCCGGAGCTGGAGTCGTAGAACCTCGCTCCGATCAGTTTCCGGTTGCATTTGGAGGATGGGAAATTATCCCCTGCCACGCACGCGCCCTTCCAGCGGGACGGGACGGGGGGCATGCCGTCGTCGAGGAAGCTGTCGGATTCCGGCCAGATTCCGGTGTCTACGATGCCGATGATTGCGTCGGCGGCGGGAACAGAGGAAACAGGGGAACAGGGTTTTTTTTTTACATCGGTTTGGTAATTCAAGAAATCCCAGGAACGAGTGGTGAGGAGGTGTAGAGTCGAGTCGGGGAAAACCGAGACTACACCGGGTTTACGAGCGATGGTTTTCGCTTCTTCGTCGGATAGGTAAGCGGCGAAACCAGAGAAGCCGTTGGTGTAGGTTTCGACTATAGTGTTCTTCCCCCTGATCGAACAGTTCGACTTATTAGAGACTAACTATTTGATGTAATATTTTATTTAGTACACAAACCTTTTCTTGAGACGTCTCAAAAGCCGAGTGTGGTCGCTTCTCGGGCCGCCATCTGGCTTACGTGGGGCGCCCATGTAGACGATGTAGACTCCGTCGCTTTCTGACGCAGCCCGGAGAAACGAGACGAGCAAAAGGTAGAAACCGAAGAAAAGATGAAAGGCTCTCATGATCTCGATTTTGGTTTTTCGATATTTCGATATTTTCGGTGTCTTATGGTTCGTTCGATTCTGTTCCCGGTTAGATTTGCAGAATGTACGGGGTGTGTATTAGGCATGACTTTGGAAATGAAAATCACACGCTCTTCATCATCTTGCAATTTTAGAGGGATTATGTTTTACATGCTTTTTATTACCTTGTTGAGTTGATATAAAGATCGTATCTTATATAAGTCGAGAAATGATCCGATGGATATAGGATCAGCATCAACGACGAAACCATCAATTTGTCCACTTAGCGATACATGTGTAATAACTACTTGCATCATCTGATATTATCTCATAGCATAAACTATGCCTTGCTTACAACAAACGGACTACGAACTTTGTGAAACTGGTTATACCATGTAAACGAACCGAACGTGTCTTCCTTGGACGTAGTTGATGCAGTCAATAGGAATGTCACTTCAAAGCTCAACTTCTTAACATTCTTTGTGAAGCGCAATCTGTTTGGCACCACTTGAACATGCACATTAGCGGGTGCCTCCACGAAAACATTGAATGTCGAACATTCTTTACCGACATTAGTCACTGTTCTTTTCACCGTCTTCTTTACATTTGGTATCAACCCAGAAACGGCTATCGAAGGGTAGTTCAAATCGGAGATCAAATCAGGACTCGAGTTACTAGGGCAAGAAAAGTTATCAGGTACAACCGATGACAATAATTTAATCACAGATGTGTTGTATCCATAGTTGCAGAGAAATATTATGTAATCGATAGTTTCGATCTCATAGATGAGCCCCGGCCACATAGGGCCAAATAAGTTTATTTCTCCAGATCCAATGTCATATGGGGTGGCTCTTGCTCCTTCAAATGTTGTGATCGGAGCATTGTAATTGTTTTTCGTGATTGCTGCGTGCAAACGAGTTTTGATTTTCATTGTATACATATATATAAATATTTTGTTTTGGATTTTGTAAAGAGTATGTCATCGGTCGGTTCATCTAACCTGTAGTCATTATGGCTGATCTGATAGCAGACGGTGTCCATGTTGGATACCAAGACTTTACGGTTGCAGCTAAACCAGAAACATGTGGGCATGACATTGATGTACCTGATTGAAATATGAAGAGAGGTGGTTCTTTACCCGGCTTTGCAGAATCTGTGTCGTTGAAACACGTTGCTCCAAGGACACTTACTCCTGGCGCTGTAACATCGGGCTACAAAACAACAATTGAGTTCACGAACAAACATTTAATTAATATTTATTATTCATTTTCAACCTTAATAAGGTTGTTCATTCCCGGTGCAGGGCCTCTTGACGAAAATACAGCAACAACGGGTGCTGGCTTGTAATTCTTTGTGACTTCGACAGTTGATAGGATTCTCGCCCGAGGATTTCTTTCAGTGTCAAATTAATGATGAATATATATTGATCATTTTTTGAACAATTAATTTATAGTTCTATATATTATTACTTGAATTTATAATTTAATTATCACCTTGTTGAGTTTATGTAAGAATATATTTGAGCTCCATCCGTTTCACTCACACCCACAATCGGTGTTAATCCATAGTTGAATGTCCCTTGCCTCAGATAATTGGCGATAACTATAATACCTTTCACGCCATGTTTTATCATCGAGCCGATATCATTGTCGTCATCGTATTCACAAAGAACAATTTTACCCTTCAATTTGGCATAATCTAATGAACCAGGGAGACAACGCCTGAAAATTTTCAAAAACACATGAAGATCGACATAAAAAATAAAACTACGTTGTATTCGTACATCGTACGTACTTACGTCGCATTGGTTATATAACTTTTGTTATATTCGGCTGATCGTCCATCAATTAATGGATACATTGCAGATGTATTTAGAAACGTGATGCCACCTCCCTATTATACATCATCAAATATTCATTCAATTCATTTTATAGCTTTAAATATAAATGTGTTTTGATTTGTTACATACCTTAATCACTTTGTCCGGTCTTATTCCAAGTACAATATCTATCTCAAAATCACGGTCCATGGTGGTCGCACCAACGGTTAATATCCAAGGGCTAAAATTTTCAACGGACCCAGAATAAGGGCCGTCATTTCCAGCAGAGGCTACTACAATGATTACCTTCTCCATAGCGTGAAATGATCCGATGGATACAGAACCCTCGAGCAGATCAATGTGATGCCCACCTATGGATGCAGATATAATATCTACTCCATCAGCAATTGCATCGTCGAACGCTTTGAGAATCGAAGAATCTGGGCATTGATCAATTCCACAAGCACGATACATTGCTATTCTTGAATTCGGACAGCCCCCTCTTGCAACCCCGTCAGCAAGGCCATAATATGATGCCCCGTTTACCAACATCCCAGCTGCAGTCGATGCAATATGTGTACCGTGCCCATCCTCGTCCATGGTCGTGGTGATCAAACCCGGGTAATCAGGATCATCGTAATACCTTGCTCCAATCACTTTCCTATATATTAATATAATCGTAAAATTTTCAATTCAATTTTTGTTGTAAATATATATATATATACTACTACTGCACCTGTTGCATTTGAACGAATGATCTCCGGTCATGCACGTTCCTTTCCAGCGTTTTGGGATTGAGCCCGTATCCTTGTCATTGAAACTCGGATGTTGAGGCCAAATTCCTGTGCCGAAACTAATATGATCGCAACATATAATATGATAACAAAAACATATGCGCAAATGATTAACCTGTATCTATGATGCCGATGATAGTGTCGTGCCCACTCCATACATCAGAGACATTAGTCGGAGTGGAATTGATCGTATTCTGGGAAAGCGCAGTTTGGCTTAAGCTTGCCAGAAAATCCCATGAACGAGTGGTGTGAAGTCGTGTCATCGAGTCAGGGAAAACGGACACCACTCCAGGTCTTTCGGCTATTGATTTAGCTTCTGCTTCTGACAGACGAGCCGCAAACCCGGAAAAACTTCTTTTGTAAATATGTACAACAGATGTTTTCTTCCTAAAAGTAAGATCACTTTTTTTTTGTGATTATTATGCATGTACAAGATTCTAAAACAAAAACAAGAAACAGGAGTGATATACTTGCCTGTTGATGAGGTCGTTTAGAAGATGAGCATGATCGGCTCTTGGGGCGCCTTGTGAAGAAGTCGAGGCTCCCATGTACACAATATAAACTCTAGGTTTCGCTGCCTCCCCGTGAAACAACAAATAAAAACTGATCAAAAGAAGATAGAAATGTCTCATATTGTAATTCTATGATATTGATAGAGGTGAGTGGGAGTGAGTACATTCCATAAAGTAGTTCAATTTATATAGAGTTTAAATAACCAATTTATTTAATTAAAAATTACGTGGAATCAATAATTAAAAGTTTGAAGTTAAATAGTTACTGAATAAATCAGTGCAAGTTAAAAACAAAAAGTAAGAGAATAAATATGTGATCTTTATGTCAATGCTTATTTGCTAAATTAGTTGAGCAACTGAATTGAAGAATTGCTAAATTGGTTTAGCAACTGAATTGAAGAACATAAGATTCAAAGTTAACCCGAAATATGTGTGTAGAAATTTAAATTTCTATAATTGATCAATTAACTAGTTCAAAAAAATAAAAATATGTGCTTTTACTACGGTAAAACTTTCATAAATTAATGCTCGATATATGTTAATAACTTCTTTACACTAATAAAATTTCACGATCTCAAGGAAAGATTTTTCAGATCAATTCTAATTAATGCATTGTGTGTTTCATTTCTTATTACAGTATTTAAAAAATCATTAAATAATTGCCTATCCTATAATTATACGAGTACATTCCACTCTCATTCTCATATTGATGGAACATTCCACAAAGTAGACCTGCACAGTCGGGCGGGTTGGGAGCGACCCGCCCGGGCCCGCTCGCCAACCGTTCTAGAATTAAACCGGCCTGAACGACCCGCAGACCCACCTGTCCAGCCCGATCAATAATTCAATATACAGGCCGGGCCCAAATCAGTTTCTCCCAAGTCCCAACACACCCACCCGGCCCGGCCCGACACTCTGACCCACCTGGACCGCCCGCCTAACACAAGATAGGACTCAACTCTCCCAGCCCACTAGTACCAAACACTCCAAGCCCACTTATAATCTCATGTCCAGCACATTTAAAACCCAATACATATTAAGCCCACTTCAATTACTAAAGCCCAATACATTCAATCCTTTTAAAATAGAGATAAAAAAAAATTTAGTCCAGTAGCTTTTTTTTTTATTAATTCCCACATATATTCGTTTTCTCAATTTAGCCTCAAATATATTAAATTTGGTTTCAATTTAGTCCTTTTTTTTACCAAGTAACCATGTATGTTGACTCAGCGCCACCACGTGTCGTCATCTCATTGGTCAACGACTTTTTTTTAATAAAAAAATCGTTGACCAATTGGATGATGACACGTGGCGTTGAGTCACCATCTATGAGCACATTTCGGCGAAAATTGAAATTTCCTTACAAAGAAGACTAAATTGAAACCAAATTCGACATATTTGAGACTAAATTGAAAAAACGTATATTTTACATGCTTTTTGTTACCTTGTTGAGTTGATATAAAAATCGTATTTTATATAAGTCGAGAAATGATCCGATGGATAAAGAATCGACGACGAAACCATCGATTTGTTCACCTAACGATACATGTGTAATAACTACTTGCATCATCTGAGATATTATGTTGCTTTATTTTGATATTATCTCATAGCATAAACTATGCCTTGCTTACAACAATCGGACTACGAACTTTGTGAAACTGGTTATACCATGTAATCGAACCGAACGTGTCTTCCGTGGACGTCGATGGTGATGCAGTCGATAGGAATGTCACTACAAAACTCAGCTTCTTAACATTCTTTGTGAAGCGCAATGTGTTTGGCACCACTTGAACATGCACATTAGCGGGTGCCTCCACGAGAACATTGAATGTCAAACATTCTTTACCGACATTCTTTATCTCGTGAATAGAGAAGTGTGTCCCGAAAAGCCGACATCGAGGGGGTAGCGAGCATACCATCCAAAACGCAAGATCATCATCTTCGATCTTCACGCCAATTTTCCCAAGGTCAGCTACACGCTCTTTGAATCTTGCTACATGGTCTTGAATCGACGATCCCTCCGCCATCTTGAGGAAGTAGAGATTTCTCTTCAAGTGATGCTTGCTGGACACCGTTTTCTCAACGCACATCGACTCCAACAACTCCCATAATTCCTTTGCGGTCTTCGCCTCCGTCGTTTCCTCGGTCAAAGAATCTGAAACATGAAGCCCTATGGTCGCCATATCCATCTGATCGAGCTCCACCCACTCGTCATGCTTCATGTCTTTCGGCTTGTTGTCAATACCAAGTAGAACAATCTCTTGCTTAAGAGATCTGAGAACTAACCTCATCTTGTATTGCCAAATAGGAAACCTCATGTTGAGACTTAAATTCGGTAGATCGTACCTCACGCTCGCCATCGAAACCTTGCTCCGGAAGGTAGTAGAATCGTAGTCTGGAAGGTCACGGGATCGTTGTCTGACTCTGATACCACTTGTTAGCTTTTAGGATCGTAACCTGGCTCTAATATGACTTGTTACGGGACAAAGCTCTGAACGCCACACGATCAAGACCGGTACCACTAGATACTACTTGTTGCAGATCGACGATGTATAGTACGAATAATAATGCGGAACCCCGAAATTAACTCAACAATAAATAAAGAAGGAGACAAGTAAAGAAGACAAGGAATTTACGTGGAAATCCAAATCGAGAAAAAACACGGGAGGAACGACGAGAACTTTCACTATAATGTTGTCGATGATTACAAGGATTGATATCCACTCTAAAACCCTCTAATCTCACACAATATTATCTCTCTCTATGATGATATTTACTCGTGTTTTACACCAATAATTATGTCTATGGAGATCCCTATTTATAGGTGTAGAAAACCCATAAATTAGGTAACCAATATGAATAGAAATAAAGCCTTTTCCTAATATATAATTCTTAAATCCATAAGGAATAGAATTATATTAAATACAATATAATTCTAATTATCCTAAATAAGGAAACAAAAATCCTACGAATTCGAGTCATATTTTAACAAATAATTGAGATTCGAGTCATATTTTAACAAATAATTGAGATGATCATCATCTTTATTCATTTTTTACCTTTATAATAAGGTTGTTCATTCCCTTTGCAGGGCCTCTTGACGAAAATACAGTAACAACGGGCGCTGGCTTGTAATTCTTTTTCACTTCGATAGTTGCTGATATTCTCGCCCGAGGATTTCTTTCTTTCAATGTCAAATTAAGTAAGGATGAATAGATATTGATCCTATTAGCCAGGTAACATTTCATTTTGCAATAAGTAATAATTTATTACCTTGTTGAGTTTATGTAAGAATATATTTGAGCTCCATCTGTTTCACTCACCCCCACAATCGGAATGAATCCATAGTTGTATGCCGATTGCTTCATGTCATAACTCATCATTGATAATTATAATACTTTTCACGCCGTGTTTTAACATTGGGATGACACCAATGTGGTAATTGTATTCACAAAGAACAATTTTACCCTTCACTTTGGCATAATCTAATGAACCAGGGAGACAACGCCTGAAAATTTTCAAGAACACATGAAGATCGACGAAAAAAAAATTACGACGCATTGGTTGTACCAGTTTTGTTGTATCCGGCTGATCGTCCATCAACTAAAGGATACGAGTACATGGCAGATGTTTTTAGAAAGTTGATGGCGCCTCCCTATTATCAGCAAATATTCATTCATTTTAGCTTTCAATCCGACCTGAAAAAATAATATTATATAATAAAAAAATATTTTTGAATACCAAATTAAATGTAATATTAATAAAATATTAATATGTAATAATTATTATTATAAATTTAATATTTAAATTGCCCAAATTAACAAATGTTTATTCAATAATATTTAAAATTGTAATTTTAGTTAACAATTTTCTTTTATTTGAATATATTATTTTATTTATTTAAAATATTTGTATAAATAAATAAAATGAATTCTAATATATCTATCTATCTATATCTATATCTATATTATATCTATATTATATATAATTTCAGATCCACTAATGCCAAGTGGACCAATAGGAAAGCAATAATAATGTTATTTTCACACTATAAATCATAAATAAAAAAATTATAAATTATAAATAGTAATATTATTTATCATATTTAAATTATTATATATAAATTTTAAATATTAATTTAAAATTATATATTTTTGTTAATAATAATTAATCTATCAACTTAAATATATATTTTTTTATTTCTTTTTTCAAATTTCCTTTTTATTTAATATTAATTTAATATCAATTAATCATCTTATTTTCTCAAAATTCTTTTTTATTCCATTAATATTAATTTAATTTCAATTAATCGTATCTTATTTTCTCTTGCTATAATTTGGGTTCATAGGTTCTTTTTTATTTTTCTGAACATTGAATCATTTACATGTATACGTTCTTCTATTCATTCATTTTTCTTCCTCGATTTTTTTTTAATTTTATGTATTAATTATGATTTCTTCGCAGATTCCAAAATCAAATTGTTGAGTTATTAATTATGTTGGACTAGATTTTTTTTTAATTTTTAATTTATCCCTAATTCAGTGAGTTATTAATTATGTTGGTCTAATTTTTTTTTTTAATTTTTAGTTTATCTTTAATTCAGTTATGTTAAATTTTACAGGTTAACATACAATATATTAATATAATTGCATTTCTCCCCTCTCATCTCCTTCATGTTCACCAAGTAAATTCAATTTTTTTATATTTCTATTTATTTTTCAACTTTATAATTTTTATGTTCCATTTATTTGGATTTTCTGCCAGCGATTTTAGGTATTTGTTGAATGCGTTTGTCACTAGAGAAATGCAGAGACGAGAAACTCATATTCCACCAGATCAGAGGCTCCTCGAACGGGTAGAATGAGACGAAAAACTCCTCTTCCACCAGATCAGAGGCTCCTCGGTCGGGTAGGATGTAAATCGAGGGATGCGCCCGAGTAGCAGACACACGTGGGATAGAGCCAATATGTCTCATCCAATGACTAACTTCATAATATTTCAATGAAAATTTGTCATATCCGAGATTCAAACTCTGCGTCGTCGGGGAATTACACACCTTACCACTCGGCTATGCCAAAAAAACTTACATACTATAAATTACATCAAATATGCGTAGTATTTGAAAATAATAAAATTTTCATAAACGATTAATAATGAGATTAATACGAATTTACAAATTTAAGTGAGAGTTCGATTATTAAATTAAATAATTTGTTAGTCCATTAATAATTTTTTGGCCGAAATACGTTGGAGATTAAATAAAAAATTATATTATTTCAAACAAATAAATCACGTGCATCGCACGGGCAGTGATACTAGTTTAAATAAATTGGGTTGTCGGGCTAGCCCACGCTTTATCGGACTAGCCCACTCGGACTATCGGGTTACTTCGGTTCGAGCTGACCGGACTGAAATTTTTTCTGGTCGAAAATATTCAGCCCTAACCCTACATTTTTAGAGGGATCCTATGTTTTACATGTTTTTTATTATAAGATTGTATTTTATGAAAATCAACAAATGACCCGATGGGCGATGGATATAGGATCAGCGACGAAACCATCGATTAGTCCACCTAACGATACATGTATAATATATGCTGCTTTATTTTGATATTATCTCATAGCATAAACTATGCCTTGCTTACAGCAAATGGACTGCTTTATTTTGATATTATCTCATAGCATAAACTATGCCTTGCTTACAACAATCGGACTACGAACTTTGTGAAACTGGTTATACCATGTAATCGAACCGAACGTGTCTTCCTTGGACGTCGACGATGATGCAGTCGATAGGAATGTCACTACAAAACTCAGCTTCTTAACATTCTTTGTGAAGCGCAATGTGTTTGGCACCACTTGAACATGCACATTAGCGGGTGCCTCCACGAAAACATTGAATGTCGAACAGTCTTTACCGACATTAGTCACTGTTCTTTTCACTGTCTTCTTTACATTTGGTATCAACCCAGAAACGGCTATCGAAGGGTAGTTCAAACCGGAGATCAAATCAGGACTCGAGTTACTAGGGCAAGAAAAGTTATCAGGTACAATCGATGACAATAATTTAATCACGGATGTGTTGTATCCGTAGTTGCATAGAAACAGTATGTAATCGATGGTTTCTATCTCATAGACGAGCCCCGGCCAGAGAGGGCCAAATAAGCTTATTTCTCCAGATCCAATGTCATATGGGGTGGCTCTTAATCCATCGTCGAATGTTGTGATCGGAGCATTGTAATTGTTTGTGGTGATTGCTGCATGCATGTAAGTGAGTTATGATTGTCATTGTATACTTTGTTATTGGATTTTGTAAATCAGTTAATCTAACCTGTAGTCATTATGGCTGATTTGATAGCAGACGGTGTCCATGTTGAATACCAAGACTTCACGGTTGCAGCTAGACCAGAAACATGTGGGCATGCCATTGATGTACCTGATTCAAATTTGAAGAGAGGTGGTTCCTTACCCGGCTTTGCGGAATCTGTGTCGTTAAAACACGTTGCTGCAAGGACCTTTACTCCTGGCGCTGTAACATCGGGCTACGAAACAACAATTAAGTTTACGAACAAACATTTAATTAATATTTGAGATGATCATCATCTTTATTCATTTTTTTACCTTGATAATAAGGTTGTTCATTCCCGGTGCAGGGCCTCTTGACGAAAATACAGCAACAACGGGTGCTGGCTTGTAATTCTTTGCGACTTCGGCAGTTGATAAGATTCTCGCCCGAGGATTTCTTTCAAGTGCCAAATTAATTAGTTATGAATATGTATTGATCATTTTTTGAATAATTAATATATAGTACTATATATTATACTTAAATTTATAATTTATCACCTTGTTGAGTTTATGTAAGAATATATTTGAGCTCCATCCGTTTCACTCACACCCACAATCGGTGTTAATCCATAGCTGAATGTCCCTTGCCTCAGATAATTGCTGATAATTAAAATACATTTCACGCCTTGTTTTATCATAGAGTCGATATCAATGTCGTCATCGTATTCACAAAGAACAATTTTACCCTTCACTTTGCCATAATCTAATGAATCAGGGAGACAACGCCTGAAAATTTTCAAAAACACATGAAGATCGACATAAAAAAAAAAAAAAAAAACTACGTTGTATTTGTACGTATATCGTACGTACTTACGTCGCATTGGTTATATAACTTTTGTTATATTCGGCTGATCGTCCATCAATTAAAGGATACATTGCAGATGTATTTAGAAACGTGATGCCACCTCCCTATTATATATCATCAAATATTCGGTCATTTTAACTTTCAATATAAATGTGTTTTGATTTGTTACGGACATACCTTAATCACTTTATTCGGTCTTTTTCCAAGTACAATATCAATCTCAAAATCACGGTCCATGGTGGTCGCACCCACGGTTAGGATCCAAGGGCTAAAATTTCCAACTGTCCCAGAAGAAGGGCCTTCATTTCCAGCAGAGGCTACTACAATGATTCCCTTCTCCATAGCGTGAAATGATCCGATGGATACAGCACTCTCGAGCAGATCAATGTGATGCTCACCTATGGATGCAGATATAATATCTACTCCATCAGCAATTGCATCGTCGAATGCTTTGAGAATTGAAGAGTAGGAGCATTGGTGAATTCCACAAACACGATACATAGCGATTCTTGAATTCGGACAGCCCCCTCTTGCGACCCCCTTAGCAAGGCCATAATATGATGCCCCGTTTACCGGAATTCCTGCTGCAGTCGATGCAACATGTGTACCATGCCCATCCTCGTCCATGGCCGTGGTGATAAAACCTGGATCTTCAGGATCATCGTAATACCTTGCTCCAATCACTTTCCTATATATTAATCGTAAATTTTTCAATTCAATTTTTTGTTGTAAAATATATACGGAGTACTATTATTTATCGATATTGAGAGCACCTGTTGCATTTGAGCGGAGTCATGCATGTTCCCTTCCAGCGTTGTGGGATTGAGCCCGTATGCTCGTCATTGAAACTCGGATGTTGAGGCCAAATTCCTGAACCGATATTCATTGACGTTTCTCGATCAAAACTAATATGATCGCACATATAATATGATTTCATGATCAAATGATTTACCAAAATCTATGAAGCCGATGATAGTGTCGCGCCCACTCCATACACCAGAGACATTTGTCGGACTGGAATTGATCGGATTCTGGAAAGCAGTAGTTTGGCTTAAGCTTGCCAGAAAATCCCAAGAACGAGTGGTGTGAGGTTGTGCCATCGAGTCAGGGAAAACCGACACCACTCCAGGTCTTTCGGCTATTGATTTAGCTTCTGCTTCTGACAGACGAGCCGCAAACCCGGAAAAACTTCTTTTGTAAGTTTGTACAATAGACGTTTTCTTCCTAAAAGTAAGATCATTTTTTTGTGATTATTATGCATCTACAAGATTCTAAAACAAAAACAAGAAACAGGAGTGATATACAAATGACGACTTACCTGTTAATGAGGTCATTTAGAAGATGAGCATGATCGGCTCTTGGGGCGCCTTGTGACGAAGTCGAGGCTCCCATGTACACAATATAAACTCCAGGTTTCGCTGCCTCCCCGTGAAACCACAAATAAAAACTGATCAAAAGAAGATAGAAATATCTCATATTGTAATTCTATGATATTGATAGAGGTGAGTGGGAGTTAGTACATTCAATATAGTAGTTCTATTTATAGAGAGTTTAAATAACCAAAAATTATTTAATTAAAAACTACGTGGAATCAATAACTAAAAGTTTGAAGTTAAATAGTTACAGAATAAATCTGGTGCAAGTTAAAAACAAAAAGTAAGAGAATAAGTACATGGTTGAGTAATTGAATCGAAGACTTGCCAAAGTTCAAACCTCAAACATCTGTGTTAATATTTAAATTTCTATAATAGACCAATTAGCTAGTTGAAAAAAAATATATATGTAATTTTATTAATAGAATTTTTTGGTCCCAACCTGGTCTCTTAAATGAAAAACAAATACTTGATAAATTAATAATTTCTTTAAATTAATAAGTCTCAAAGTTAATTTATAGAGGTTTTACTGTATAAGAAAGATTTTCCAATTTTCAAGTTCTCTAAATTAATATAATTTTCCGATAGTCTCTTAAATGAAAGAAAATACTTGATAAATTAATAACCTATTTAAATTAATATAATTTCACGTTGTCAAAGCTAATTTATAGAGATTTTACTGAAAGATTTTCCATATCAACTCTAATTAATGCAAGCTAATTTATAGAGATTTTACTGAAAGATTTTCCATATCAACTCTAATTAATGCATTGTGTTTTATTATTCATGTTTTATTACAGTATTTAAAAAGTCATTAAATAATTGTCTATCCTATGATTATACATGAGTAAGAGGGAGTACATTCCACTCTCATTCTTGGAACATTCCACAAAGTAGACCTTCACAGCCGGGCGGGTTGGGCCCGACCCGCCCGGGCCCACTCGCCTACCGTTCTAGAATTAAACCGGCCTGGATGACCCACAGACCAACCCGCCCGGCCCGACACTCTGACCCGCCCGCCTAACACAAGATAGGACCCAACTCTCCCAACCCACTGGTACCAAACACTCCAAGCCTACTTATAATCTGTTCCAGCCCATTTAAAACCCAATACATATTAAACCCAGTTCAATTAATAAAGCCCAATACATTTAATTCTTTTAAAATATAAAATATCAATAATATTTATTTAATTTAAAAATAATAAAATAAAATATTTTTTTACAAAAACCTACCCGGGCACCCGCCCAGCCCCTCATCCAGCACATCCGGGCCAGTCACGGGTCAACACAATCAAAACATATATATATATATATATATATGGGAAAAATGGCAATAAGGCCAATTTTCAACATTTTTTGACCAATAAGGCCAATCTCCCATTTTCGTGTCAATTAGGCCAAAATGTTCCAATTAAGCCAAAAAAATGTATCTGCAAAGACGAAAATAACCTTCCACCGAATTGAACCGACGATGACGATCGACACAATAGGCGCGCCTCCGCGGGATCCATCGCTGATGTCCGATCCGGCGACGGGCGCTCAGAACTCCGATTCTTCGGGGAACAACCACCACTTTCAACCACCATCACCGCCACCGCTGAAGGCGGTGCAACTGCCCAAAACTTCGATTCGATTCGCTTTGGTCTTCTTCTTCATATCCGTTCGTGAGTAGGTGCATAGTCGACGGTGATATGCAGATTGGGAGCGTGAGAGAGGTGAACATCAAATCGGGGCTGCCGGCGACGACGAGCAAGGAGAGGTTGGAGCAGGTTCGCGGCGGAGATGCGACGGGGCTGGAGCTCGCGGTTCTCGGCGTGACGCGGGCTCCGAGTAGTGGTGGTGGTGTCGCTGAGGTGTTGCCGGAGCCCATCCCCGACGACATGTTTCATCACCTACAGCTAGGGCGATCCAGGTTTAAGAAGAACGGCGGGTGTTTGACTACGCACGCAAGGTGTTCGACGAAATGCCCGTAAGAAGCGTCACTTCCTGGAACACCATCATAAGCGCTTACGACAGAAGCAGGAACGAGGAAGGAACGACTTTCGAACTCTTCGTGGCGATAAGTAAAAACTCTCGTCTCTTTTCGGCTGAGATGCGAACTTCGTGGCCACGACGACGATGATGAGGTTCGGTCTCTCTCGATTTAAAGTTTGTTTAATTTGTGTTTTTCTGTAACTGAATTGTTATTGTGATTTAGTCGATTGATCAACTTGACGCGTTCTTGGGAAACGTTTAGACTCATAGTTTCTACACAGTATATTTCTGGAGGCCATTTGAACTTATTCTGAACGAGATCCAGTCGAGCCAGACACGAATGTATCTTGAGCCTTTCTAATTTTATTATGAAATCACAAATATGAAAGAAACGCTAAATCTAGTTTCGTCAATATCGAGTTTTAGCCCTAGCTTCAATGGTGTGATGTCATTTATTTGGTTTTGTTGTTGATATATTTGCTAATAAGAAGCAGTGTGTGCAGGAAAAATAGGAGATTGTGTTATATTGGCTATCATGCTCAGTGCTACACATGGCTGATCAACAGGTACCTGCAAAATCATATCCAAAAATATAATTCAATACAAATATTATTTAAGATTTTTAATGTAAGACGTACTATTCTTCTTAGTTCATCTTGTACCAGTAGACACATTTCATAAAATGAAATAATTGCTTTTACGGAATGTATTTTTTACCTCTAACATTTTTTAATTTTTGTGTTTGAAAACACGTGTCTATTAATTCCAGATGATAGATATTGTAGATTGTATGAGATGTGTGTTCACATGAAGAAACT